>CP106716.1:69784859-72284859 GCA_025503065.1 Gossypium bickii | reverse complement strand
CGTTCCATTGGAAAGTTGAAGACTTCTTGATCACGCTAGTCAAGGGTGCGGCCAAGGTGCTAAAATTAGGCACGAACCGCCCATAGAAGCTCGCCAAGCCATGGATGCTCCTCACTTGTCTAATACTTATTGGTCTAGGCCACTCCCGAATCGCCTTAACTCTTTCTTGGTCCACCTCGAGTCCATCCAAGCTGACCACAAAACCTAGAAATAGAACCTTGTTAAAACAGAATGTGCACTTTTTAAGGTTTGCATATAGGGTCTCCTTTCGAAGAACCTCTAAAATAGATTTAAGATGCAACACATGTTCATCCAAGAACTTACTATAGATAAGGATGTCATCAAAATACACAATGCAAAACTTACCAATAAAGGCTCGTAAAACATAATTCATAAGTCTCATTAAAGTACTAGGCGCGTTGGTTAGGCGAAATGGCATGACCAACCATTCATACGAGTCATACTTAGTTTTAAACGCGGTCTTCCATTCATCACCTTCGCGCATCCAAATCTAATGGTATTCGCTTTTAAGATCGATTTTAGAGAACAACTTGGCACCACTTAGCTCATCAAGTATGAAATCTAGGCGCGGTATGGGGTGTCTATACTTGATAGTTATTTTGTTCACCACACGGCAGTCGACACACGTGTGCCAAGTCCCGTCCTTCTTTGGCACCAACAAAATTTGCACGGCGTATGGGCTAAGGCTTTCACGAATGTAACCCTTTTCCATGAGTTCATTGACTTGTCTTTAAAGCTCTTTGGTCTCTTCGGGGTTGCTCCGATAAGCTGGTCGATTTGGGATAACAGCTCCAGGAACAAAATCAATTTGGTGCTCGATTCCACGAATGGGTGGCAACCCACTTGGGATTTTCTCCAAGAAAAAATCTTCAAATTCCTACAAGAGAGACACAACAGAAGAAGGAAGATTTTTGGTTAAGTCATTAGCATTCAATAGGTGTTCTTTGTACATCAACAAAAGGATTGGCTGCCTCATTAAGTATGCTTTTCGAATCTCACTCTCTTTTGCAAACACATTCAATTTTTCACACTCTTTTCCTCCTTTTCATCTCTATCTTTTCTCACAATCTTTTCACTGTCTTTTTTCATTTTTTCTTTCTTTTTCTCGGTTTTCGTTTCTTTCGCACTCTCACTCTTTTCTTTCTCTCACTCTTGTTCAACAAAATTTTTCAACTTGACTTGATCTTCATAGACTTGTTTTGACGTCAAAGGTGCTAAAGTGACGATTTTGCCCAAGTACTTGAATGTATATTGGTTGGTATATTCGTCATGAATCACTCACCTATCGAATTGCCATGGTTGGCCTAGTAGCAAGTGCCCCAGATGTATTCAAACCACGTCACAGAGGACTTCATCCGTGTATTTTCCAATAGGGAATGCCACAAGAATTTGTTTGGTCACCTTCAACTCGCCACCATCGTTAGGCCACTGTAGCTTGTAGGGGCTGGGGTGTTTAGTGGTTGGCAATCCCAACTTTTTAGAGTGCTGGCCACATTGGTGCAATTCCCACCGCCAATGATAACGCAACAAACTTTTCCTTGTACTTGACATCGGCTATGAAAAATATTTTCCCTTTGCTGCTCGTTCTCCACACTTTGGAGGCTTAAGCTTCTTTTAATGAAAAGGAGTTCACCATCAACGGCGTGCTATAACTCCTCCTCCTAATCGGTGGTAGCATTGGGGTTCATTTGTGTCATCCTCTTCTGATTTAATTTCTCCGTTTGCACGGACCACCATATTGCTACGGTTGGGACATTGACTGGCGATATGCCCCCTCCCGAGGCACTTGAAACACTTAATGTCCCTTGACCGGTTGGAAAATGATTCAGCCGCCTTGCCTTTGCTGCATTCACTTGTTGGTTTGTTAATCTTTTCTGGCACCATTTGCTCCTTAGCGCAGCTCGGTGGATCTTTTTTGCTATTTCCTTGGCCCCATTTTGAGGCATTGGGGTTGGCATAGCCTCGAACAACCTTTTTATGCTTAAGCTATTTTTCCACCTTGATGGCCATGTGCATCATGTCCACAACTTCAGTGTAATGTTGAAGCTCCACGATGTTGGCAATTTCTCAGTTGAGGCCAGCTAAAAATCGCGCCATGGCTGCCTCGTGATCTTTTTGGTCATCCGCACAAATCATGGCAATCTCTATTTCTTTGAAATAATCATCAACACTCCTAGTGCCTTGGGTGAGGTTTTGGAGCTTTTGGTAGAGCTCTCGGTGGTAGTACGATCAAATAAATCGCCTTCTCATAACAGTTTTCTTCTCAGCCCAAATAGATATTGGCCGTTCTCCATTCCTTCAACGACTTGTGGTGAGTTGATCCCACCATATCATAGCGTAGTCAGAAAATTCAATTGCTGCCAACTTCGCTTACTTAGTTTCTGAGTAATTGTGACATTCGAAAAGTATTTCAATCTTCTTCTCCCATTCAAGGTATGCCTCCAGATCAGATTTTCCTTGAAAAGGCAGAATAGATAGCTTGATATTCTTTAAATCATCATCAACACGTCCTTGTTCTCTATGACCTCGATTTCTTGGACTTCATCGTCTTTCACTTTGATTTGACGCTTGGTCGCTCTTCACATCACTTGGGTCATATAGGTCATCTTCATTGAATCTTGCTCACCCTTACTCCTGTCTTGGACCTTAAGACGTTCTTTCTCGTTGGCCCCTCTCCTCGACACGCTCCAAACGTTCGTTGAAGGATTCTAACTCATTTCAAAGCATCCATTGGAATTCTCGCAAGAGGGCTTGTTGGGCCAAGTCAAGCACTCCACCTCCTTGACGCGCAACATTCTAACAGGTCGATGTCCGCCTTCTTCCACCATATTGCATTCTAGGCTTCGAGACATAATATTGTATCCTCACTACAAACCTCGTATTTCACTCAGAAAGAAAAGTAGATGGCACTCCACTCTTGTTTGCACTTTTTACTTGGCTTTTTCTTCTCTCTAATGCACTCACAACACTCGTGCCTTTTACCCCTTGATTCGCCCCTCAAAATTTTGTAGAAGACACGTTTAGACTTATCTTTTAGTCTAGGGTCAGCTACAAGAGGTTTTGCAAGGTAGATGATGAAATGGGTGCAAGGTAGGCTAAAAAGAAAGTATTTGGTACTTGGGTGTGGTGAATTGGTGTAATCTTGGGTAGAAATAAACTAGATGATTGGGGACATATTTTCGGTACTTCAAACAACTTTCTCTTTTTTTTGTACTTTTTTGAATTTCTTTCTCTTTTGTTTTTTGCAATAAAAATATTCTGATTGTATATATTTCTTTTTGTACACAAATTTTTTTTTTTTGAATTTTATTTAAAGACGTACTCTGGGATAGCTAAAACCGTCGTACTCCTCGATTTTACAAGCTCTAATACCAAATGATACGATCTCGAGTTATGAAAGTAATTTAAGTTGTAGTTGTGCCCGATCATTAAATCTGAGAAGTATCGTTCTTACTTGAAGTAGTAGGATATTCAACTAAGTTGTAGCTTCAACAATGGTTGCAAGTTGGTTCAAGGGGTTTATGAGTCAAATGGATAATGGTTCGGTTAGAAAATAAAATAAGTAAGGCAAGAGGAAGGCTAGGATGAATAGGAAACTTAAGGACAAGAATAAAGCAATACTAAGTATTGACTCGAGACTTATACGTCACTTAAGGTGCTGGAAAGGACCTTGACCCGCTAACTATGAAGAGTTAGGAACCAAAGGTATCAAATGGTTGAACGCCACACTCGATTGAGTGATAAGTTCTTCAAGAAAATAGGTTTGACGCCACTAGCTAACTAGATAAGTCAAGCTAACTCTTGCATGAAATTTGAGAGTTGAATTAAACTCACAAAATTATAAAAATTCATTCAAGTAAAAAAAGCATGATTTGCATCAATTGAGCTTCATATTTATACCTCAAATTATCAGCTAGCCGAATGGACACAAAAGGAACTAAATGGACAGCTTCTATTCAGCTTAATTGACGTGAAGTTTCTAGGATCCTTCCTAAAAAGTCCCATGAGGTCTCCAAGGTCAGATTAGCTTTAGTTGAGGTGAAATAGAGCTAAACCTAGCTGAATATAATTGGCCAAAGGTGTGAATAGCCTTTAAGGAGCTGCCTTGGGTTGCCGAATGGTCATGAGTTTTAATGGGTGGCTTAGGCACTTCAACGGTCTTGAAAAGTGTTCAGCTAAATATGAGCAGCCATGGAGTGTGAAAGCTAAGAACC
This sequence comes from Gossypium bickii, assembly GCA_025503065.1. NCBI lineage: Eukaryota > Viridiplantae > Streptophyta > Magnoliopsida > Malvales > Malvaceae > Gossypium > Gossypium bickii. Next base: position 72,280,624 of record CP106716.1, on the reverse strand, counting down.
GAAGAGCCCTTATGTGTGAAGAGACCCTCTAGCCGAATTGAACAAGTGTGAAAACACTTGGGATGTTGACATGCACGAAAAGGAAGCTTGGGAAGCGAAAACAGCAACTTGGAGAAGAGAGATCAATAGCTCATTTTTGGCTCTTGCTATAACCGAACAATTGCTTGGGAAAAGGCAACCATCAACTGACCATTTTAATTTCCGTCCAATAGGTCACTTTAGGTCTCTTCTGAGCAGTAGGTTGAGTACGATATTGCTAAGGTATTACTGAAAGAATGGTAGATTCTTAGTAATCCCAACCTTCCAAATCAACATCGTAGACCTTCTATCCCTTTCCGAAGTATCCTTGCCATAGCATTCTTAATTATTTATTTATTCCCTCAAATTTTATTCACGTAATTATTCTCATAATTGTCGCTGCCGTTTTATTCTTTTCTTAGCATTTTCCAATATTAGTCAATAAACATTTCGCACACATCCTTACTATTTTAATTTAACACTGCATACTTAACTTGGTTTTTCCATAACATTAATCATAACTCATTTAACTTGGTTTTGCCATAACATTAATCATAACTCATTATCATAATTTCACCACTTCTATACCTAATTTGATCCCTGTGGAGACAATCTCACTTATCACTTTATTACTTGATTCGACATGTGTACTTGCATAATTTACATATCATGTTCACACGTAACAATCATATTACAGAGTACTAGGTCAAAAAGGCCAAAAAAGTACTCGTGATTTGACCCAATTTGAGAGAGGCCCAAAAACTCCTCATAGACAAGAAGGGGGAGACAACTCTAGTAGAAACACTAGGGTGTACCGTCCACCCTAGTCCTATTCTAAATAGGATATTGTTTTTTTTATTTGAAATAAACCACTATAACTCAACAAGGGTTCTACCTTCTCTTCCTATAAATAGATAGCATCAATAGATACTATCGGTAGAGCTATTAACACAACTTTGAGAGATTATTATTTCGCTAAATAATAAAGAGAATCTATTCTCAACTATTACATATATTTTTCTGGAATAACAATTTTATCATTTTTATTAAGAAGAGAGAATTTTCATTTTCACCCCAAAAGGAGAGAAAACATTTTCTTGTTCTATTTGTAACACCCCTTACCCGTATTCAATGCCGGAACTGGGTATGAGGCATTACCAGACTTATCTCACTTGAACATACAACTTTGGGCTATAAAATTTCATTCCAACTTTAAACTTCCCATTCACATGCAAAATATCCTCATTATGGGCCTACGAGGCTTAAACATACAAACGGAGGATCTCGAGATCAAACCGAAAACTTTTGAGCACTTAAATTTTTTTTCTAAACAAGGGCCACACGCCCGTGTGAAATAGGACACGCCCGTGTAGGCAGGTCGTGTGGTTACACACGCCCATGTCCCTAGCCCATGTGGAATTTATTTCCTAATTTGAACCTACAGGGGTTTTCACACGGCTGGAAGCACGCTCGTGTCCCTCACACGGCCTTGACACGCTCGTGTCTTAGACCATGTACCAAAACCGTGGCATTCTATTTATGACTTCATCACCTCACTATGGTCACACGGCCAAGGCACACACCCATGTCCATGGCTGTGCCTCCCACACGGTCGTGTCTCTGCCTGTGTGTTTACTACTGAGCATACTGACTTGTAAACCTAGCATGCAAGGGGACACAAGGCCGATCAACACGCCCATGGGGCTGACCGTGTGTCACCCACGGCCTAGACACATGCCAGTGTGTCTACCTGTGTGGACATTAAAAAGGCTAAATTCCAGGCCAAATGCCACCCTACATAACAACCATACTTATATCATCTCATTTCAACATAACTCATGACTCAAAGGCACTTCCAAGAACTCAAATCAAAGTATCAACTTCATGATTCATCATCAATGAATATATATAAACTTGTCAAGTATTGGCCCGATTACAATGACCATTTACAAAATGAATTTAATAACATAAATAGCCAACACTTTGGCTAATTAATATGACAAAAAAAATACTCAAGTCCTATACATGCCATACTCAAAATAAATCTAACTTTGTTATACCAAAGAGATGTTGATAATGTGATTTCTGAACTCCGACGTCCCACGATCCTCGAGTTATCTTGAAAACACTACAAGGAAAAGGGGAATGAGAGGGGTAAGGATAAATCTTAGTAAGTTTGCATGAAAATAAATAACAACAATAAGCTTATAATAACATCAATCCATGGCATTAGATAACCATACAAAGTTATAAGATCTTTGCCAAACTTACTCGTACTTGTTCTTATCTAGTACATACCATGCCACATATCGTAACATTCCTCGTGAATTACTCACGAGCACCTGTATTCACTCAATCACATGACTTTAGTACTAATCTCATTTTTATTTCCAAGCTTATCTATATATCCCACTAAATCACTAGGGATACTCAAAGACGCGTATTCATCGTCATTAACATAAACACGAAGCCAAAGCCACATCCCACCTGTGGTCTTACATGGGGTCACCTCTGAGAGCTAATACCATATCCCGGATATGGTCTTATACAGAATCTCAGTTCAAGTATCGATGCCATATCCCAGATATGGTCTATACGATTCTCATATTCAATACCGAAGCCATATCCCAGATATGGTCTTATACGAGATCTCAATTCGGTGCCGAGGTCATGTCCCCGACATGGTCTTACACGGGACCTTATCATTATCCATCTCATGTCTCGATGATAGAAATCTCACATTAATTATAGTCTCATTAGGACTTCAACATCTCAACTTTTATCATCTATCTCATTCAATACCATTACTCAATTTCATAGAATATCATGTATCATTACAATATCAAACATACTAGCATAAATGTTGAATTTATCACATACAAACTTACCTCGATTTCAAAATAAGCTAAATTGTCGATCTAGTCCGAAACTTTGTTCTTTCCCCGGTCGAGGTTAATTCTTTGTTCTTCTTGATCTATAATAGAAAATTAGCTCATTTAATTTTCACATTAATAAATGCATTTCAATAATCATGCTTTGGCAAAATTACTATTTTGCCCTTAGACTTTTACAAAATGACCATTTTACCCCTAAGATCGGAAATCAATTCTAATCAAATGTATCATTTTAACGAGCCTAGGTGAACATTTATTTCTCTTATGACTACCATCAAAACTCAACATTTCACACATTTACTACATATTTTACAACCTTTACAAAAAGGTCCTTTTAGGTGTTTTCATGATAACACCTTTCACAAAAGTTTTTCATCTAACAACTAAGAGCCATTTTCTTCCATAAAAATGCAGCAAACAACTTAAAAGCTCTCATGGCAAAACTCTAAACTCTTCACCATTTTACAAAATAGTCCCCTCTTTAGAAAGCTTAAGCTTTAGGGGTTCCAAAAGTACAACTATCATCAAGAAAAACCATTAAAATCACTTACTTGTAAGGAGAAGAGTTTGCTGAAAATTTTGAGCTTTAAAACCCCTATTTTGCTTGTGTTTTTCAGTGGAAGAAGATAAGTAAAGTGAAGGGTATCATCTTTTCTTTATTTTAATATTAAACCATCAATTTAGTCACCAGATCCTTACCAACTTGGACCAACTTTGACTTTCTTGTCCCCTATGGCCGACCAACCTTTATTTAAGGGGCTAACTGCCCTTTAAATACCTCCAATTAATATTCCATATCTATTTGGCACCCTTAGCTTGAAATTTTAAACTTTCACACTTTATGCGATTTAGTCCTTTTACGAGATTAAGCATGAAATCGATAAAATTAAAGTACCAAAATTTTCATGCACTTATATAATGATGCTCTAACTCATAAAATAACTTAAAAATAATTTTCTCCGATCTCAGATTAGTGATTCTGAAACCACTGTTCCAACTAGCCCCTAAATCAGGCTGTTACATTATGTTTCGATATAATTGGTCTGATCCCACAATCGAAGTAGTTTGTAACACCCTATACCCAGCCTAGTCGCCAAGCCCGAATATCATGATGTCACACCACTGTATCACATCACACACAATACAAATGAGCTCATTATTAAAGAAACTTCGTTCATTTTAGCATTAGCACGAGTTTTAGGTCAAGTAAACTCATAATCATCCTTAATAAATACACATTAAATTGTCTTACAAATATAATTAAACATGCATAGGGACCACATAACAGAATTTCCCAAAACAATCATGTAGCTATTGATATTGAAACAAAGGTATCGATATTTCCTTTAAATGGTATCGACATCGATGGGAAAATCAGTACCAAAACAACATTCTGTTTCTCACCTAAAAATAAAATTTAAGAAATTATCAGTTCCTTTCAAAATGTATCAATAATTTTATCCCAAGTATCGATACTCGTGATATGGTACCGATACCAAAGGACAGTTCTAACTGCCTGCACATCGAAATATCTCAGACGAATCATTTTTACACACGAATATTTATACCTATACTCCACGCCATAAAAGCTCAGCATATTTAAGCATACCAACCATTCCAATACAAGTCTGTTTAACATGAATCCTTTACCCTATAAAATAAACGTCAAAAGGACCATAATAATGGTCTCAAACATTGAAAATAAGTCCAAGCAATAATCACATATCATGATACAAATCTTTAACTCTTAAGAAAAAATACACCATGAAAACGTCCAAATATCATCGCAAATACCAGTAAAAAGGTCTACCACCTTGCCTTTATTTCCCAAAACATAAAGAATTAATAAACACATACGAAATAGTAAAAATGGACTTGCTTGGATCACCCCATGAAAACCACACCGCTCACACTGGAATGCTGCTAATTTGCAATGGTTTAAAAGGAGTGGGTGTGCTTAACAAGCTCAGTGAATGCCTAGAACAACAACCATGCAAACATTTCATCGAACATTATCGAAACAAGCATATAACATAATCTCAACAGTTCCAACTTTAGTGTCCTATTTTACTTATTCATGCATATCTAATGGTCCATTTACATAGCCATCACATTCACTTTCATGCATACATCACAATACTTACAATCATATTTAAAGATAATTTGGCACTTGAGCTATGAAACATAAAAGTGGGAACTATCACCACACATCAGATACATGGATCTCCAACACACCAAATGACTCATAGAGTTGAACATACCCTAAGAAGTGAAGCATATAACTAACACTCTCCATCACACCAAACATGTCTTGTTGAATGGAGCTCAACTCATATTCCCTTATCTCTCCAACATGTCTTAATGCCTCAATGCCCAAATCATATAACACATATAGGTAAGTACTTACAATCCTATGGCATGCCAACTATATCCAACGATATCAAAGTTCACAAGGTCAAAATATCCATTATTAAACATACATATTATTTACTGATTATTCGTTCACTATCACTGCATATTTGCATCATTAGCACAATATTATCACTATCACTTAGCATGTATGACATGCCTACATTTACACTTTCACAACAGTAATCATGAACACATAACACACGTAATAGCATCTCATTTCAATCAACATTTTCACAATAAAACAAACACATATTTCACAAGTTAAACATGAGAACAAGAAAGCTTCCACTCAAAATTTAGAGTAAAGGTTTAGGTTACAACTAAATTCCCAAATAACATATTGAATCGTGTCTACAAGCAGTGATTCCAAACACTCACCAATTACGCTTTAGCCAAAAGCTCAAACTAGCCTTTCCTTAACTCGTAGAAGGTCCTAATGAATTCGAAGCTTCAACATAATAAACTAGACAACAACACAATCATCAATCAACTAAGGGCTCAACTCAAGCAATAAAAAACATAATCCTAAGCTCTGTTCTCATGTAACTGAAACCTTCGACATAGCAAACTTGAATTCCAAATATCTTGGTCTATACTTAATATTTTTGCCTAAAACGAATTCTATTCACCTATTTAATCGACTACAACTAATTCTCAACCTTTAAACTACACAAAACTACTCAATTCATCATATCAAAATTTTTGACATGTTTATGGAAATTTTCACGAAAATTCATTAAATCCTTAACAAAACTTTAAACTCAATTCAGAAACCTTCTAATCGTGTCAAAACTAATTTTTGGCTTTTAATCAAAATATGTGATTTAATGATACACTTTTAAAGACTAGATAATATCTAAAACTTATAGAAAGACAAATGATTACCTTTGATAGAAGAAAAATAAACTTTTGACGCGAATATGAGAAAATCTACAAGTGAGGTAGATGATGAAATCAATGAGATTTTGGAGTGTTTTCTTGAAATATTATGTAGATTAATGACTTGGGTGATGATAGAAATCAAAAGGATAAAGATTTAACAAAGAAAATAGAAGATGAGAGGTTGGGAGTGCAAGAGACGGCACAAACTAGCAAATGAGAAGAGATAACGTGAAATCAGTCAGTTAAGGTTTATTGCTATAAATATCACAAACCGGTTGGATTTTCAAAATTTTAATTTTTTCGCTGTGCAAGAAAATCCTCTTCAAACCGGGACCTTTTCAACAATTGCTAGCAGAAATCCAGGTTGTGCTATGTTTACGGTGTAAATTGAGACTAAATCTCTGATCGTGCCAGAAAGTCTTAAAATTTATATAATGAATGATCGAGCCTAGAAACTAACTTGTGACAATGATCGAGGCAAGCGCACCTATCGTTTGGTAGTATAGCTATGGCAAGACCAAAAGTATCATATCCTCAAGGACCAAGAGTACTAGTAATTACTATCTTTTTATTATTCAACCTAAGAATTAAGGGAATTGTTGTTTAATCTAAAACTAACTAATTATTAAGCTAAAGATGATAAGACATAGAGAATGAATTGGGAAAATACTTTTGGGAAAAACCAATTGATTAAGACAATACTCGAGGAAGAATCCACCTAGACTTCACTTGTTATTTAACTCTGAACCAAACGATTTATTCACTTGACTTGATCTGTAGGAATCCTTAATTTATATTAATACCTCTCTCGAGGTTACTAACGTCTAACCCTAGGTTGATTAATTGAAATCTCTTTCTAATTAAAACTCCTAGAGTTGCATTAACTCGATGTATGGACTCCCATATTAGGTTTGACCCTAATCCGGCAGATTTAGTCATCCTATCTCTAGGGTTGCGATCAACTCCGCTTAACTATGCTAGATCTACTCTTAAACAGGGAATATTCCTCCACTGCCTAAGCACATCAATACTTGAATCAATATCCTAAAATATTAAAACAAGAATTAAGAACACATAATTAAGAACAAATCAAGTATTTATCATACAGTTCAGAAAACAATAACAAGATCCGTCTTTGGTTTCATCCCCCTCAAGTATTTGAGGGGTTTAGTTCATAATTATAAAAGAGTACATTTCAGAAGAAAATATAAAAAAACATAAGAAAAACCCTAAAACCCCCTAAAGGAAATTGAAGGGAAGATCTTCCGTCTTGAGTATGATTCCATCTTCTTGAGATGAATCAACTGGCTTTCTTCGAGTATATCCCACAATTAGGCTCTCTGGCTTGGCTCCTCGGCCTACCTGAACGCCCTCCTTTAGGTTGCCATCTAGGGTATTTATATAGGCTTTTGGAATGTCTTTCTTTGCCTCTAAGTACCCTATTCCGAATAGAATTAAAATAGGTCACGTCAGGGACACCCCCGTGTGGCACGCCCGTGTGAATCGAGCCCAGGCTGTGTGAAGGTCTGCTAAAGAGGCACGGCCGTGTGTCTCAAGCCCAAACCGTGTGAATTTCATACTTTGGCCCATTTTCTCTATTTTTGGCCTGTTTCTCGTTCTTTTCATCCTCCGGTGCTCTCCTAAGTATAAAACATGAAATTAAAGGATTAGGAGCACCAAATTCCACAATTCAGGGGATAAATCATCCAAAAGTATGCTAAATGTGGGATTAAAATATGTATATATTACGGTTTGCCAAATACCCCTACACTTAAGCATTTGCTTGCCCTCAAGCAAAATTCTCAACTCACAATTAAAATGAACTTCCTTAATTCATAATATTCATCAATAGTGTTTCATCATAATTCAAAGATAATTCATACGTTGATAATTTAAGTAGAAGGGTCCTAAAGATTCAAACAGTCAAAGTCATAGTTTTTATAGCACGAAAACATAGGTGTTTCCCCCTTACCTAAATAATTACCTTCGATTCGAAACTGACAATAATTGACATCCTCACTAAAGATTCACTTAAATCACTAAAAAGTGTTTAAGGTTCAAATTAAGCACTCAAAAGTCAAACATGAAAAGTTAATCCCATAGGCTTGTATGAAAATCAAATCTCCACCACTATAAAATGAGATGATACACAAATCAAAAGGTCTTTAAAAAAGGTTGTAATGGGGTGTGGATAAAAGCTGAATTAAAGGGTTAGAATCGAGATTGAATTAAAAAATTACCTAACTGAGAAAGATGAACTAAGATTTGAATAATTACATTAATTAAAACTTCATTACTAATAATACGAGCTTCTTCTCAATATGTGGAATTTAAACGTATAAGCTCATTTAATCATAGAACTAATAAATATTCTTAGTTTTTTTTAAGAACAAATCAAGTAGATAGATTTTGGGTAGTCAAATCATGTAGTTAGGCAACTGATCAAATCAAATCTCGATATAAGGGTAGTCAAGAGAAATGGTGATAACAAATACAAGATGGGTTTTGGGTTAAAATTAGTGGGTGAGTCAATAAAAGGTTTGTTAAGATCAAAGGGGTTCACTAGGGGTTAATTGTGAGGGTAGACTTTTAGTGGAGTAAGTGGGTTAAATCCTAAATGCCTTTATCATCTCTGTATATCAAATCAATGATGTGGTCTTGACATGTATAATTGAAACAAGTTCTAGAATAACAAATCAATGTTGACACACTCTAATCAATAACGTGAGCAAGAAAAGAATGTATGCTCTAAAAGGCTCAAAATCTCACAAAAATTATGGGTTTTTGATATCAACCTTGTAAATTTCAAATTTCAAGGTAATAATTAGATTTAAGTAGACAACCTAACAAAATTTTAATTTTTGAAAATAGACTCATCATGCTTGATTCTCTAGTCTCCTAAAGTTTAAATCATCAATGCACAATTAACTATGACTTAATCCAAAACATATCAAAGAAAATCATAAATCAATAGGAGTTTCATTCTAATTAGTAAATGAGAAAATTACTTATAGATAAGACATAATTCAGGGATTTGAGATTAATGCAAAAAGTTAGGAACTTCTCAAAATAAAATTCACCCCTCACACTTAAGATGTACAGTGCCCTCAATGTACAAAGGTATATATGAAATCATAAGAGATAGGGAGAGGTGAAACTTCCTGAATTTTGGATGTTTTTCTTGAGTTGGCAGTGGTCGTGGTGTGATGATTTTCCTCTTAAAGTTGGGTATTCCATGGTGCTATTTTATGCTTTTTTAACTGTGATAAAAGCAGTCAGTTTGTTAACATTGTAAGGATTACTGAAATATGGCCAGAAAATGTAAATTGGAAAATAGTGATTATGAACTGAAAAATAACTAAAATAAATATTAGTCCAAGGTAAAAGATAAAATGAAAGTTAACATTTTAAATATGAAAATAGTATAAAGATAAAAGAAAAAGGACTCAGAAGTCCTCATCGCCATATGGCTCGCGTGGTAGGGGCGGCGATGAAATGTGAAGGTGCTGACATATCTAGTGGACGGTGGCGTCGATGTTGTCGAAATGTTGGAACATTGCTGTTCAAATCGTGTGTGGCACTCAGATATGTCTGAAAGAAAAGCTACCACATGAACTGGGCGATGGCTCGGTGTTGACTCCTCATGTGGGTGTGGGACATCGTCAGTAATGTCCTCAGGGTCCTCCTCTTCGGTGGTATAGGCTAGCCGATATTGGGGAGGATCGGTCCCACAGTGACGCTTGATCATCTGCATGTTTATCATCGTCGAAATGCCCTATGGAGACATCTGGCCTATCAAGGTGAGTGAGGTTGATTGTGCTGCAGTGTTGAGGAGACCAAAGTGTCTCGAGAGCCGTGTTACATAAGGTCCCATGGATATGACCCCCTTACGATGTCGCTCCGTCTGATGCTGGATGGCTAGAGCGATGAAGTAGGCAAGGTTGAAGACGTGCCCGTTCGCCATGCACCATAGGAAGTATGTGTCATGAGTGTTAACTACCCCAGTGCTCTCTCACCTTTCTATCAATGTATGAGTTAAGATAGCATGTAAGTACCTCAAAGATGGGGTGAGAGCTGTCGCCTTGGAGTGACTAGGGTCGTAAGTGGCCGAGGCGGGGCTATATTATTCCAACATCTCATAGGGAAGTTATGGATGTGGCGATGGAGTTTCGTAAGAATATATTCCCTCATGAACGCATCCGTGTAGAGGCCCAGAGCAACTCCAAATTCGGGGACACTCATTTCGCGAACCAAACCTCCTAGGTAGAATTGGATGGTGCCTGGGTCGTCGTGGTTCGTCATTACCACATGCAAATGAAAAGTGGAGCAAAGCTCTAATGTTAGTTCAAGGTATGTGGGTTCGACAATACTAAAGAACTGCTCCCAAGGCTCCGTGGTTAGCAGGGCCTGAACATCATCAGTAAGTTGTTCTTGTTCCAGGGTTGCCCGATCGATACATCTGCCTTGACTGATAGGTCACGCTCGTAGGATCTGCAAAAGTTCCTCTTGAGCTCTTGGAGGAAACTGTAAGAATGGGTGTCTCACTTCGGTCGATGCGGTTGCTGATGATGAGCCGGGTCCCTTTCGTTTTTTGAAACAGAGACTGCAGTTTTCTTGCTGTAGGAAGACGGCATTATTGTTCTACATGATAGATTGAAAAACATTCTTCCATATTTTGCCATAAGAGTGATAAAACGTATGGTTCCAAAATTATTATCTCATGATATTAACAATGGAGATCTTTCCAAAGTATTCTCCTAATACTAGTGGTGCAAAACTCAGAGTTAGAATACCTATAAAACTTAAGTAATTATCAATATTGAGTATGATTAGCAAGAATGAAGACTAAAAATGTAAAGGGATAAATCTAAGGACTAAAAGAAAATAAATATGGAGTAAATAAAATTAGCAACAAAGTAGAGAGGGGGAGAATAGAGTAAATAAAATTAGCAACAAAGTAGAGAGGGGGAGAATAGAGTGAATCGATAGAGGCGTAGGGATAGTGCACAGTCGTGGGAGGGTGTCCGGGCGTGGCGACTTCACACGGGCATGGTCTGCGTGTGTTGTGTGTGGATGAGGAAGATAAAGATGGAGGAAAGAGAGATGAATGAGGGTAAGGTTAGAGGGGAAATGAAGGGAGGAGAGGGGAGTTATCAATGGCGGCTGGGAAGGAGAGGAACGGCTAGGGTTTGCGGGGGTTGGGGAGGAAGATGAATAGGAGGGGGGTTTAAATAGAAAATCGATCACACAGGCAGGGGAAACGCCCATGTTTTATTTTTTTGGGCCGTATGTTTCGAGAATTTTAAATTTAGTCGTATCTGAATTGTGTCCCACGCCCGTGTTACGTGGGCGGTTGGGTCACACGACAATTTTGCACGGTCGTGTACTATCACATTCACTTCTCACATGCCCATGTAAAGGGTCCTATGCCTGTGTTCATAAATCAGTGTCGACCAAGGCCTTGGAGCACGGGTGTGTCGAACGCCTGTGTCCTCTACTCAGTGTTGACCATGGTTTGGATGCACGGGCATGTCGCACGCCCGTGGCAATTAACCAGTATCGGCCACGGTCGCATCGCACGGGCATGGCTATTTTTCACACCCCGTATTGGGGAAACGTTTTCTGCAAGGCCACCACCACGCCTATGTCTCTTCCTGTGGTGTTCACACAGCCATAGACACGCCCGTGTGGTATGCCATGCGGATGAAAATTCTTGCGCCTATTAAATTGGTTAGTTCGTAGTTAGATGCTAAAACAAAAAAAATGAATGTAAGTGATATTAGTAATCAGGTTGCCTCCCGAGAAGTGATAATTTAAAGTCTTAAGCTAGACTTACCTTGTTTTCATTTTTAAATGAAGGTTCATGGAGCCAAAGCTCCTCTCTCATATCCCTAAAATTTTCACCATTATAAAGTTTCAATCGCTGACCATTTACCTTGAATGTGCCACGAGTCGGATGAGTTACCTCGATTATGCCGTAGGGAAAAATAATTTTGATTATGAATGGACCTGACCATCTTGATTTCAGCTTTCCAGGAAACTGTTTAAGCCTTGAATTGTATAGCAAGACTAAATCTCCTACTTTGAATTGCTTTGGTTACTTTAAACGAGCATCATGGCGTTGCATTGTTGCCTCCTTATATAGTCATGAGTTCTCATAAGCATTAGCTTGCCATTTGTCTAGCTCAGTCAACTGCATCATCCTCTTCTCACCTGTAGTTTTATGATCATAATTTAAGAATTTTATAGCCCAAAAAGCTTTGTGCTCTAACTCAAATGGTAGATGACAACTTTTTCCGTAGACAAGTTTGTATGAGGATGTTCCTATGGGAGTTTTAAACGCTGTTCTATAGGCCTATAAAGCATCGTCTACTTTTAAAGTCCAATCTTTCCTGTTTATTCAACTATTTTCTCTAGAATACGCTTAAGCTCTCGATTTGCTATTTCCACTTGTCCACTGGTTTGAGGGTGATAAGGGATAGTTGTTCTGTGGTATACTCCATATTTCTTTAAGACCTTGTCAAATTGAGTATAACAAAAATGAGTACCCCTATAACTAATAATTGCTCTGGGTGTCCCAAATCGAGAGAAGAGTTTTTTAAGAAATCTCACTACCATTCTGGTATCATTAGTAGGTAAAGCTTGAGCTTCCACCCATTTTGACATATAGTCCATTGCTACTAAGATGTATTTATTCCCAAATGAGCTAGGGAATGGACCCATAAAATCAATATCCCATACATCAAAAAATTCGCATGATAGCATGTATGTTTGAGGCATTTCATCACGTTTAGAGATATTACCTGTTCTCTGACATCTATCACATGAAGCAATATATATGTTAGCGTCTTTGAACAAGGTGGGCCAATAAAAACCTGATTCATACATTTTGTGTGCTGTCCTGATCAGGCTGTAATGTCCTCCTGAAGGTCCTGAATGGCAATGTTCTAAGATTTTGCTTCCTTCTACTTTTGTAACACATCTCCGAATTACTTGATCTGTACATATACGGAAAAGAAAAGGATCCTCCCAAAAATAATTTTTCGCATCAGCAAATAATCGCTTCTTTTGATGATGTGTTAACCTTTTTGGTAGGATGTTAGCAGCTAAGTAATTTGCAATGTCTTCCAACCAGGGTTCCTCGGAGTTAGATATAGTGAATAGTTATTTATTAGGAAACGAGTCATTTCTCTCACTCTCATCTAGTTCTTCGATATGTGGATTTTCAAGCCTAGAAAGATGATCTGCTGCAAGATTTTTAGCTCCTTTCTTATCTTAAATTTCCAAATCAAATTCCTGTAAGAGTAAAATCCATCTTATGAGTCGAGGTTTTGCATCAGATTTAGTTAAAAGATAACGAAGAGCTGAATGGTCAGTGTAAACGACAACTTTAGATAATATCAAATACTGTCTAAATTTGTCAAATGCAAAAACCACAGCTAGCAATTCTTTTTCTGTGGTGGTGTAGTTTTCTTGTGCGGCCGTTAATGTTTTGCTAGCATAATAAATTGGTTGAAAATGCTTGTCTCTCCGCTGTCCCAAAACTACACCTACTGCAAAATCACTCGCATCACACATTAGTTCAAAGAGTAAGTTCCAATCAGGTGCAATTATAATTGGGGCCTTTATTGATTTATTTTTAAGGGTGTTAAATGCATCTAAACATTCCTGATCAAAATTGAAAGGCACATCCTTTTCTAGTAGTTTTGTTAAAAGCTTAGCTACTTTAGAAAAATCCTTAATAAATCTTCGATAAAATCCAGCATGTCCTAAAAAGCTTCGAATAGCCTTAACTGAACTAGGAGGAGGTAATTTTTCTATGGTTTTAACCTTTGCTTTATCAACCTCAATCCCTTTACTAGAAATTTTGTGTCCTAACACAATCCCCTCTTGAACCTTAAAGTGGCATTTTTCCCAATTAAGCACAAGGTTCATTTCCTCACATATCATTAGAACTCGTTTTAGATTTTTAAGGCACAGTTGGAAAGAATTACCAAATACTGAAAAATTGTCCATAAATACCTCCATAATGTCTTCCACAAGCTCATCAAAGATGGCCAGCGTGCAGTGCTGAAAAGTAGCAGGAGCATTACATAATCCAAAAGGCATTCTACAATAAGAAAACGTACCGTATGGACATGTAAATGTTGTCTTTTCTTGATCCTAAGGGGCTATTGGGATTTGGAAGTAGCCGGAGAGTCCGTCTAGGAAGCAGTAGTACATATGCCCAGATAATCTTTTTAACATATGATCAATAAAGGGCAAAGGGAAGTGATCTTTTTTGGTGGCGTCATTCAACTTTCTATAGTCAATACAGACTCTCCAACCCGTGACTGTTCTTGTAGGAATTAATTCATTCTTTTCGTTAGCTACAACAGTCATGCCTCCTTTCTTTAGAACGACCTGCACAGGACTTACCCAAGTACTGTCAGAAATAGGATAAATTATTCCAGCATCTAGAAGTTTAATTACCTCAGCTTTAACCACTTCTTTCACGTTGGGATTCAATAGTCTTTGAGGTTGAACACAAGGTTTATATTCATCTTCCATTAAAATTTTGTGGGTGCAAAATTTTGTGGGATTCAATCTTTGGGTTCCAGTTCTGAAGAGATGATTACTGGTAGCATAGAATTGTCCCCGAGGAATGCATATTCTAAGTGATTTGGAAACTTTTTCAATTCCAATTTAGGTGGCTCTTCAATAGAGGGTTTTTGTTTTAGTTCGTCGTTGATTTCAATGCCCTCGTCTTTCTTTTGTCTAGAGGAAGATGTATTAGAGTTCAACTTATCGGTATCATCATCTACCCCCTCACCTTGGGTAAGACACAGTTCCATTGTGTCGTCATGTATGATTTCCTGCAAAGAATCTTGAATAAAATGATCAATGGCATCAATAAAATAACAAGAATCATCTTATTCTCTAGAATATCGCATAGCATCATAAATTTGAAAAATAATTTCCTCGTCGCCTACCCTTAGTGCAAGTTTACCATCACCTACATCAATAACAGCCCTAGCAGTAACTAAAAAGGGGCGCCCCAGAATTAAAGGTACTTCAACATTCTCATCCATTTCAAGCACAATAAAATCAACAGGAAATATAAATTTATCAACTTTTACCAGAATATCTTCAATAACTCCCCTAGGATATTTAATAGACCTGTCAGCTAACTGAATACTCATCCTAGTGGGTTTTGGTTCCCTAAGACCGAGTTGCTTAAACATTTTATAAGGCATTAAATTAATACTGGCACCTAGATCAGCTAGTGCTTTCTTAATGTTTAAACTACCAATTAAACAGGAATAGTGAAACTTTCTGGATCTTTCAATTTGGTTGGTAGCTTGTTTTGGAGGATGGCTGAACATTCTTCATTAACTTCCACTGTTGATATCTCTTCAAACTTCCTTTTATTTGTTAGAAGCTCTTTTAGGAATTTTGCATATGTCGGCATCTGCGAAATAGCTTCAACAAAAGGTAAGTTAATATGTAACTGTTTAAAAAGTTCAAGAAATTTACCGTATTGTGCGTCTAAGCGATCTTTCTTCAACTTTACCGGATATGGGATCAGTGGCCTAAATTCTTCACGTACCGGTGTTACATTCTCGATTCCCTCACTTTTTTCCATATTAGTTTCTTATGGCATCTTCTTTTCTGCTTCAACCAATTCCTTCCCACTCCTTAATGTTACTGCCTTCACTTGATCTTGTGGTTTAGGTTCGATATTATTAGGTAAACGACCTGGTTGCCTTTCGGAAACTAACTTGGTCAGCTGTCCTAGTTGATTTTTAAGCCCTTGAATTAATGTTTGCTGATTATTCAACGACATTTCGGTATTTTGAAAATGAATTTCTGACGCTGAAATGAATTTTGCTAGCATATCCTCAAGGTTCCGCTTTTTCTTTTCCTGTGGGTAGGGCTGTTGTTGGAAGTTTGGAGGGGGTTGTTGTCTCTGATTTCTTTGACCACCCCATGAGAAATTGGGGTGGTTCCTCCAACCTGGATTGTAAGTATTACTAGAAGGGTTATTTTGAGGTCTAGAATTATTACACATATAGTGAACTTGTCGTTTTCAGTGCTCGGGTTGTGAGGTTAATATTATGTATTGCTCATCCCCCCTCCATTCATACCGCACTGCATAACAGGATGTACCTACGAAGAACCACATAAACCATCAATTTTCTTAGTCAAAAGTTTTACCTGGTTTGATAGCATGGTTACTGCGTCGAGGTTGAAAAAAAATGGCGGCTTTGTTGGCCTTGTTCTCGTGACTTGCCACTGATAGTTATTCAGTGACATCTCTTCAATGAATTCGTAGGCAGCCTCAGGTGTTTTGTTATTCAAGGTTCCGCCGGTAGCTGAATCAATCAATTTTCTGGTTAAGGGGTTCACACCGTTTTAAATGGTTTGGACCTGTAGCCCAACGATAATCCATGGTGTGGGCACCTTCTCAATAGATCCTTGTATCTCTCCCATGCATCGTAAAGTGTCTTTAAATCCATCTGTACAAAAGAAGAGATATCATTCCTCAACTTGGCCATTTTAGCTGGCGAAAAATATTTCAACAAAAAATGTAACAACCGAGAATTAGGGCTTTGCATTTAGTATGTTTCTGTGTATTGGTATGTTCTGTCTATTATTTTTGTTATGTTTGGGGGCCCTGGGAAGGCTCGGGGTTAAGCCAAAATGTTGGTCAAGATTTCAATTTCGGGCACTTTAGAGGGGAGTTAGCTGATGCAGGTTTTAAGTATTATAGTTTGGGGTTTGATGACTCAAGAAGGACAGTGGTAAAGTGGCAGGGAGACGCCACATAAGGAGCAGGTTCGAGTCGCATAGGTTACATTTTGGGAATTCTTTTTGGAGTCTAGAAGGGAGGTGGTGGATTCAGCTAGGGACCTTGAGAAGTGGGAGTAGACTCAGTCAAATAATTCGAATTTGAGGCTATGAGTGAAAGGTGGAGTTTGAATTGTACAAACTCATTTGAATGGGTGAACATGAGTGAAAGTAGGAGGAAAACTTGGGATTGAGTGTTGGTGTAGGTGGTGGCCGAAGTTGGGATGCTTGAAGGGGGAGGATTTCAGTTTTGTGCTTTGTGAGGGGTGTGTCGAAAGTCATTGGGATTTTTGGGTGCTTCTTTGGTTCTTGGGTGCATAATCGGTCCTTAAGGAAAGTGGGGAGTGCCGAATTTCGGGAAACTTTTAGAGCTCTTTCGATTTTCTTCTTACCCTATTTCCTTAAGCTGAAATCGTGAGTGAGCCTTCATTCTTTTCTTCTTTGACTTGTAGCTGAACCTTAGTTGCATTCTACCCATTTTTCTTCCATTCTTCTTCTTCTTCTTTCTCTTTAAACCGTGAACCTCTTAACCCTTGCCGAATTCTCTCAAGCTCCTTTTCTTTTCTTTTTGATTTATTTCTTTTCTCTTCTACTCTAAGCCGTAGCACCCCTTTGTGTCCCTTTTCTCTCTTTATTTTCTTGCTCCATTCTTCATAGCCAAAACCCATCTCTCATTCCTTCTCTTGGGAATTTCTTCTGCTAATCATTGAAGCTAAATCCCATCCCTCATTTCTTTTCTTGACCGAATCATCATCTACTACCATTCATCACTTTGATCCCTTTTTGCGTTAGCCGAATCTCCTAGCCCATTTCTTGTTGTTTCTTCACAAACAAACACTTTCTATTTATTTCTCTTCTTCTAATTCTGTTCCTTTGGTGTTGGTCGACTGTCAAGAGTGGTGATCTATACCTTCTGCGTTGCATTGGGATTCTTTAATCCAAATCTGTTAGTTCCGATTTCTTTCAAGTTAGGTAAGAACTTCTTCGCACGAGTATTTATTCTTCACTTTCATCTTATTCAATGCCTTAACTCGGTCTTCTGACCAAGATCTTTTTCATGGAATCGAATACCAGTCAAGCGAAGGAGGGGGTTGGACTAGTAGTCCCAGCCCCTAAGTTTAAACGACGTGCGGTATCAGCAGTGCGTGACTTTCCACCGGGTTGTAGGCTGGCATCGGAGAGGGATAATTAGATCGCTGTGATCCCTGCGAGTGGGGGCGTTAGCGAGATCAATAGTGTAGTTCTTTGTGTCTACAGGTGTGTAACTTCCACACTATCTCTAGTTGTCTCTGTTAATTTATGTATGCTTTGTTAAATGCCGAAATTCGGTATGGGCTGCTGGATTACCCATGGAGGGTACAAATGAGACCTCAGGTTAGTGATTTCTAACTATGCTATATGAGTGACTATGTTGACATGTTTATATGTACACTGTGAATGTTTATATATGTATGTCGAAACCTGTTATATTCACACATCATGACTTTATGTTTGCATGGGGATGGGCATAAGTTATTGATGATAGGGGAAGCATTCTGATGGCTTTTGCCACAATCTGTTCTGGTGGCTCTGCCACATTCTGTTCTGGTGGCCATGCCACATAATTTGGTGACTCTGTCACAATCTGACAATGAACAGCTAACTGCAGCATGACTACCATCGATAGTGTGTAGTGGTGAGGGTTGATTGTAGAAGTCCCCATTGGTGTGATTGGCAGGTACGGGTGGTATGTAACGGATGAAAACTTAGGCTGGGATGGGTTTTGCATCATCTTGCATATGCTATCTGCTATTCTGTACTGTGGGGCTAAGGCCCAATTGGGTTCCGAGTGGGCTTGGGGGCCCCGTGATGGTGCTTGGAAATTGCACATTGAGTCGTTAGACTCACTCTATTTGCTTAACATTTTTACAGGTAATACATAGTGCAGTGGACCGGGCCAGAGGGGACTACGTGATGGCCATGCACG
Organism: Gossypium bickii; assembly: GCA_025503065.1. NCBI lineage: Eukaryota > Viridiplantae > Streptophyta > Magnoliopsida > Malvales > Malvaceae > Gossypium > Gossypium bickii. The sequence goes on along the minus strand of CP106716.1, from coordinate 72,261,622 downwards.
GTTTATTTAATAGAACTTTATTTTTCTTAAATTTTCGGGATTTTGTTATGTAATAAGGCCACTAATAACTTAGCTTAATTTTAATTTAAATTTTTGACGTTTTGAATGCAAATATTCGACAAGATGTTTTACAAAATGCAAAAGAAAGTTTTCTCATGGTTGAATTAAACGAGTTCATAATCAGGTTCCTACGACAAACTTCTAGATTAATCTAATATAGCAATATGTGTTTCCGAATATCACCTAAACATACAATTGGGCTAGCTAAAATTTTTCCCTTAAATAAATAACGAGTTTTCTAATGACACAACTAACTTGGAGTTTTAAAAAGGAAGACTCAAAATTTTTCTAAAGTTTGCGAGTTTTATAAATTCTTTCCAAGTGACATGCTGGATCTGGCCGTGGTGTTTGGGTCGGGTTTGGGGTGTTACAAAAAATTTTCAGTCATTTGTTCCCATGTAGTGATTGATCCTCGTGGTAACGAGTTCAACCACTGTTTAGCTTTGTTCCTCAATGAAAAGGGAAACAACCGAAGACGAATGGCATCGTAAGAAATGCCATTTATTTTGAAAGTATCGAAAAATTCTAGGAAATTCGCCAAGTGATTATTTGGATCTTCATCCTGCAAACCATCAAACTGAATAAATTGTTGTATCATCTGAATTGTGTTAGGTTTTAGTTCAAAATTATTTGCAGCAATAGCAGGTCTAACAATACTTGACTCAGTTCCTATTAAATTAGGTTTAGCAAAATCATACATAGTACGAGGAGCATGATTTTCGGCCACCACCGGAGGTAGCGGATTATTATCAGCCATCTCTTTAGTAGTATTAGTTTCGTTCCCTTTCTCTTCTTCTATGTATTGTAAGCTTCGCCTTATTTCTCTTCTGTTTCTGCGAATGGTACCTTCTATATCGTTGTCAAAAATCAAGGGTCCTAACGGGTTCCTTCTAGTCATAAACTAGAAAAATCTATCAGAAGAAAAGAAAATAAATTAAAAATTAGAAAAATAAATAAAATAAAAAATAAATTTTATATAAAATAAAAATAATTGGCTAAAGTAATAAAAATCAAGTATTCCTAATATCTTAGTCCCTGGCAACGGCGCCAAAAAAACTTGATCGTGTTAGAAAGTCTTAAAATTTATATAATTATTGATCGAGCCTAGAAACTAACTTGTGACAATGATTGAGGGAAGCGCACCTATCGCTTGGTAGTATAGCTATGGCAAGACCAGAAGTATCGTATCCTCAAGGACCAAGAGTACTAGTAATTACTATCTTTTTATTATTCAGCCTAAGAATTAAGGGACTTGTTGTTTAATCTAAAACTAACTAATTATTAAGCTAAAGATGATAAGACATAGAGAATGAATTGGGAAAATACTTTTGGGAAAAACCAATTGATTAAGACAATACCTGAGGAAAAATCCACCTAGACTTCACTTGTTATTTAACTCTGAACCAGATGATTTATTCACTTGACTTGATCCGTAGGATTCTCTAATTTATATTAATACCTCTCTTGAGGCTACTAATGTCTAACCCTAGGTTGATTAATTGAAATCTCTTTCTAATTAAAACCCCTAGAGTTGCATTAACTCGATCTATGGACTCCCATATTAGGTTTGACCCTAATCCGACAGATTTTCATCATCCTATCTCTAGGGTTGCAATCAACTCTGCTTAACTATGCTAGATCTACTCTTAAACAGGGAATATTCCTCCACTGCCTAAGCACATCAATACTTGAATCAATATCCTGAAATACTAAAATAAGAATTAAGAACACATAATTAAGAACAAATCAAGTATTTATCATACAGCTCAGAAAACAATAACAAGATCCGTCTTATGTTTCATCCCCCTCAGGTATTTGAGGGGTTTAGTTCATAATTATAAAAGAATACATCTCAGAAGAAAATATAAAACAAAACATAAGAAAAACCCTAAAACCGCCTGAAGGAAATTGAAGGAAAGATCTTTCATCTTGAGTATGATTTCGGCTTCTTGAGATAAATCAACTAGCTTTCTTCGAGTATATCCCACAATTCGGCCTCTCTAGCTTGGCTCATTGGCCTACCTGAACGCCCTTCTTTAGGTTGCCATCTAGGGTATTTATATAGGCTTTTGGAATGTCTTTCCTTGCCTCTAAGTACCCTATTCTGAATAGAATTAAAATAGGTCACGTCAGGGATACGCCCGTATGGCACGCCCGTGTGAATTGAACCCAGGCCGTGTGAGGGTCTGCTAAAAAGGCACGACCGTGTGTCTCAAGCCCACACCATGTGAATTTCGTACTTTGGCCCATTTTCTATGTTTTTGGCCCGTTACTCGTTCTTTTTATCCTCCGGTGCTCTCCTAAGTATAAAACATGAAATTAAAAGATTAGGAGCACCAAATTCCACAATTCAGGGAATAAATCATACAAAAGTATGCTAAATGTGAGATTAAAATATGTATATATTACGATTTATCAATCTCTCTCTTCAACTTGTCTAATTAATATTTTATAAGATGTGACATTTTTGTAATTGTTCGCATGTTTAGGGTAATGTATGTGAATGAATGCAACAGTATATATATTATAATTATTATTTTTGTTTAGGTTGTGGTTCTTAGGGAATATAGCGTGGACTATCATCTCCACGTAGTATTATTTTTTATTTATAGAATTCTTATAAGTTGAAAATGGACATAGGACATAAATGTAAATTTTCCAAATGGGAGCCCATGACGAGGAGAAGATGGAGTGATGGTGGTTGATGGCACAAGGAATGCCTTGTGGCAAAAAACTATGTAATTTTTTTTAGTATTTCATTTATTTTCTAGAAATGGAACTATGGAAACCTTGACTGGCAATTTTATTTTATTTCCCATCTCTTTATATATTTGTTTAATAATTATTTATGATATAATTATGATATATATGTTTGAGATGATCTACAGTTGATCTATCAAAGATAAGAAGTGTGGTAATGAGAAAATAAATGTGTTTTATTGTTCCATTCACTTCTTTAGGTTATTTGATTGCTATGAGAAGTGTGGTAATTAAAAGGTGCATGTCTAGGATTGGATGTAGAAAGGAAATGCTTGATTTTTAAGTGGCTAAATACGACTCACCTCCTGTAACAGCCCAATTTTGGGGCTAGTCAGAACAGTGGTCTTGGGACCACTAACCCGAGGTTGAGGAAAATTATTTTTAATAATATTTTATGTGTTATAACATGTTTAAACTAATGCATGAAAATTTTGGTACTTTAATTTTAGCGATTGTAGGTTTAATTGCGAAAAAAGACTAAATCGCATAAAGTGCGAAAGTTTCAAATTACAAGCTAGAGGTATCAAATAGTTATAGAATATAGAATGTAGGTCTTAAAGTGCAATTATGCCTTCCTAGAGGTGATGGTCGGCCAAGGGGGACAAGAGAATTAAAATTTGACAAGGGTTGGTGACATTAGTTGACTAAATGAATAAAATAAGATTAAATAAACAAAGGCTATCATCTTTTCATTTTCTTTTCTTCTCCCACCGAAAATATCAGCAAGCTTAAGGGTTTGAAAGCTTGAAAATTTCAGCTACATTCATCCTCGCAAGTTAGTCCTTTTGATGATTATTTTTGATGATTTTTTTTTTACTTTTGGAGTCCCTAAAGCTTAAGCTAGCTAATGAGGGGACTAATTTGTTAAATGGTTGAAAGTTTAGGGACTTTGCATGAGAGAGTTTATTTTGTTAGCTAAGTTTTTATGGAAGAAAAAGAATGTTAGTGAGATGAGAAGCAACTTTTATGAAGGGTGTTAGCATGAAAACACCTAAGTAGGACTTGAATGCAAAGATTGAAATTGTGTAATAACTGCATGAAATAATTGGAATTATGAATAGTTGTAAAAGTAATAAATGTTCAGCTAGGCTTGTTTAATTAGAAAATGTGATGAAAAATTATTTACGAACCTAGGGGCAAAATCATAATTTTGCCATAGTACAAGGGCAAAACAGTCATTTTTGCCTAAGTAGAGATTACGATTTATTATGATCATAAAATGAATGAATGAGTGAAATTTTGTTGTTATAGATCAAGAAGAGCGTGAAATTAACCTTGACCGGGGAAAAGGCAAGGTTTCGGATTAAACCGCAAATTAACGCATTTTGCACCGAGTAGGTTTATGTGTAAATGATGCATCTTAAATACATATGTTGTTGCTTATTGGTGCATTGTATGATTGGGAACACTTACGTCTTAAATGGATTGAATTTGGTAGAAAATGAATAAATTCTGGATGAATGTTGAAATAGATATGTAAGTGCGGAATATTATCCGTAGTAAATAATGGTGGGCTATGTGCAACACCACATTAATTATTTTTGTTGGTGGGCTATGTGTGATACCACCTATTTACTTATTCACGATGGGCTGTGTGCAATACCATCGTTAATATTACCATTTGGTGGGCTATGTGCGATACCGCCGTAAATATTCTTGTTGGTAGGTTATGTGCGATCCACCCTATTAAAGATAAATGGTAGGCTAAGTGCGAAATCACCGAGTGTTTGGTATTACTAAGAATGATTTATTGTGTAATTATGATGTGTGGTTTCATGTGATCATGTGGTGATCAAGTGTAGGGATGTATATTAAATAATAAGAGCATTTGGTTGTGATATGGTTGTTTTGTGGTAAGAGATGAATGAGTAAGCATGATCTTGGATTGTGAAATGCTATTTATTGATTAGCACATGTTATGATGTTTATTGTTTACATGTAAACTTACTAATCGTAAAGCTTAGTCCCTTTCTTTTCCCTTGTTTTATAGTGTCAAAGAGCCGAGTCGGGATGCGAAGATAATCGGAAGATCACCCACACTATCAGCTCATCTTGGTATATTTTGAATTAGCATTTTGAGTATGGCATGTGTAGGGGCTAGACTAGGTAAAATGTTTGTTATTTTGGCCAAGTGTGTATTTACTCCTTATAGATGAATATTTTTTGTACATGGCCATAGTTAATGGCTCAATTTTATAAATCAATGAAAATATGAGGTTATTCATGATTATGTAGGGTATATGATTGGGTTGTTTGGTTATGATTTATGCTTGAATGAATTAAGGTGATGAAAGAGCTTGGCAAATAGCCTTGTTCTTGTCCACACGGGTAGGCATGCCGGCGTGTGTCTAGGCCGTGTGTGACACACGATCAGTCCTATGGGTGTGTGACCAGGCCGTGTGTTCCCTGCATGTTAGTTTTACAAGTCAGTATGCTTTGTAGTAAACACACGAGCAGAGACACGGCCGTGTGTCTCAGCCGTGTGGGAGGTACGGCCTTGCACATGGGCGTGTGCCTAGGCTGTGTAAAGTCTGCACCTTGAAATTGGAATATAAATTGATACACGGTCTAAGGACACGAGCGTGTGCCTTGGTCGTGTGACCATAGTGAGATGATGACATCATAAACAAAATGTTAAGGTTTTGGCACACTGGCTAAGACACGGGCGTGTCGAGGCTGTGTAAGGGACATGGGCCAGAGACACAGGCATGTGTTCGACCGTGTGAAATATGTCAGTGTCGACCACAGGTGAGGGATATGGGCATGTGTGACCACACGGCCTGCCCAAACGGGCATGTCCCATTTCACACGATCGTGTGGCCCCTGTTTAGGGCCCTATAGTCCCATTATAAGTGTGTAAAAGTTTCCGATTTATTTCAGAAACCTTCCAGATGTATGTTTAAGGCCCTATAGTCCCACTATAAGGATGTTAGATATGAGATTGGAAAAGTTTTAATTTGGAATAGATTTCCATAACCCAAAGTTGTATGACCAAGTGAGTCAAGTACGGTAATGCCTAGTACCCAGCTCCGGCGTGGAATACGGGTAAGGGGTGTTACACCTCCCTTTCTGGGGAACCTACCTGCTGCACGATTCATATTCACTTCTTTGATTGTTCCCTTAAAAGAAAAATCATGGAGAATCAAAATTGTTTGATTGGCTCTTGTGAATAATTGATTGTGAATAATTGTTTTTGATTGGCTCCCTTTCTCTCTTGTCCAACTTTGTCTATTACATTTAAGGAGTCGATCATAATTCATACAATATTAAAGCATTTAGAATATAAATAAAACAATGCATTATTTACATAAGAACTTACCTCAATACATAAATAGTAGGAATGAGACCTACTTGTCAAATACTTTGTTTTTCCCCCGATCTAGGTCAGAACCTCGTTTCTCTTGATCTATAATAGAAAATTTAACTCATTTATTATTCACATTATTCAATTCAGTCCAAAAATCACATTATGGAAAAATTACATTTTTACCCCTAAACTTTGACATATTTACATTTTTCCCCTAGGCTCAAAAAATGAAATCTATTCAGTTTCTTCGATTCCCAAGCCTAGCCAATCCTATTTTATACTTATAGTATTCCACATTTTTCATTTAATCACACTTTTACACATATTTTCATCAAAAATCAACTAGCTAAAGTTGTTTATCACACATCAAACATGCATAATATACCATTAGACATCAGAATACACAAATATCCAACATGGTTCAAACCCTAGACCTTGATCTTTTCTTAAATTAATGGTAGAAATAGGTAGATCTAGTGATAACGACTTCAAAAATGGAAAGAGCATTAAAAACGGGGCAAGAACAGACTTATAATCGAGCTTGGAAGCTTGACAAACCCTAGCTGTGTCTCCTTCTTGTAATTTTCGGCCAGGGGGTTAAAGATGAAAAAAAATTGGCTTTTAATTTGATTATTAATTCATTTATATAGCCAAATGACCAAAATGCCTCTAACTTAAAACATGAAAATTCTCCATGTCCATTTTTGTCCACTAACTTAATAAATGGTCTAATTACCATCTAAGGACCTTAAATTTAAAATTTCATAGCAATTAGACACCTCTAGCATGTAGAACTCAACTTTTGCACTTTTTACAATTTAGTCTTTTTGACTAAATTAAGTGCCCAAACGTCAAAATTTTCGAACGAAATTTTCACAAAATCATTCCGTAAAACTGTAGACCATAAAAATATAATAAAAATGAACTTTACTACATGAGATTTGTCGTCCCGCAACCACTGTTCCGACTAGGCCCAAAATCGGGCTGTTACAACTCTCCCCCTTAGGTATTTTCGTCCCCGAAAAACTTACCAGAGAATAGGTTTGGGTATTGTTTTCATAAAGTTTCCTTAGGTTCCCATGTAGCCTCTTCGACTCTGTGTCGTTGCCACAAAACTTTAACTAAGGCTATGTTTTTATTTCTCAATTGTTTAACCTCTCGAGCCAAAATCTTAATCGGTTCTTCACCATAAGTCATATTAGGTTGAATCTCAACCTTTGTCAAAGAAATCATATGTGAAGGGTCTGATCAATAACATCGCAACATAAACACATGAAACACATTATGGATTCTTTCCAACTATGTCAGTAAAGCTAACTGATATGCCACTGGCCCTATTCTTTCACTAACTTCATACGGCCCAATGAAATGTGGACTCAACTTGCCTTTACAGCCAAATCTTAGAATCTTCTTCCACGGAGATACTTTTAGAAAGACTTTGTCACCGATCTGAAATTCGATCTCTTTTCTTTTCAAGTCTGCATACGACTTTTGTCGATCTGAACTGGCTTTCAAGCAATCTCAGATTACCTTTACTTTTTCTTCAATTTCCCTAATCAAGTCAACCTCGTGAATCTGTTTTTCACTGAGCTCGGTCCAATACAAAGGTGCTCGGCACTTGCAGCCATACAATGCCTCATAAGGTACCATCTTTATACTCAATTGAAAACTATTGTTATATGAAAATTTGATCAATGGTATTTATTTCTCCCAACTACCTTCGAATTCCAGAACACAACATTGGAGCATATCTTCAAGAATCTGAATCATTCTTTCAGACTGACCATCGGTTTGTGGATGAAACGCGGTACTAAAATTTAACTGCATACCCAAAGTCTCTTGTAACTTTTTCCAAAATCTCGAAGCAAACCTCAGATCTCTATCCAAAATAATAGAAATAGGCACCCCGTGAGTACAATTTAGCTAACTTATCCAGTGAGTAGTCAGTACATACTAGTATAAAATAAGTTGATTTTGTCAATCTGTCAACCACAACCCATACGACATCTTTCTTTTTTGGAGTCAAAGGCAATACCGTTACAAAATCCATCGTAATCCTGTCCTATTTCCATTTGGGTACCATCACTGGTTGATGTAAACCTGAAGGCACTTGGTGTTCGGCTTTTACTTGTTGATAAATCAAACATCTCAAAACAAACTCTGAAATATCTCGTTTCATACCTGACCACCAGTACAATGTCTTCAAATCGTTATACATTTTTGTACTACCCACATGCGCAGACAAGTAACAATTATGTGCCTCACGGAGAATTTTCAAAATAAATTCATCATCTTTCGGTACACATATTCTACCTCGAAACATCAAACAACCATCGGATCCAATATGGAAATCTGAATCATTACCCTATTCACAATGATCTCTCTTGACGTGCAAATCACTGCCACATTTCTAAGCTTCACAAATTCATTGAAGGAACAACTGTCTAGCTCTCAACTCGGCTAGAATCAAATCATTATTGGACGAAGTAACCCATGTATTTATCACTCTCAAAGCGAACAAATATTTCCTACTCAAGTCGTCGACGACCACATTCATTTTACCCGGGTGATTGTCAATCACCAACTCATAGTCTTTCAGTAACTCAATACATCTTCGTTGCCGTAAGTTCAAATCTTTTTGAGTCATCAAGTACTTCAAACTCTTATGATCAGTAAAAACATGACATTTCTCACCGTACAGATGATGTCTCCAAATTTTCAAGGCAAACACAATAACAGCTAGATCCAAATCATGCGTCGAATAATTCTTCTCGTGTGGTTTCAATTGTCTCGAGGCATAAGCTATCACTTTTCCCTCTAGCATCAACACACATCCCAATCCATTCAGTGATGCGTAACTATAAATTACGAATTCTTTTCCCAATTTAGATTGTACTAAAACCAGTGCCTCAGTCAATAATGCCTTCAATTTCTCAAAACTTTACTGACATTTTTCAGTCCATTCAAATTTAACATCTTTTTGTAACAACTCGGTCATTGGAGTAGCAATCAATAAAAATCCTTTGACAAAACGTCGGTAATAACCGGCAAAGCCCAAAAAACTTCTAACTTCAGATACATCCCTTGGTAGTTTCCAATAAAAAATTGCCGAAATCTTACTTGGATCAACCCGAATACCATCACCTAAGACAATATGTCCTAAAAATCCAACTTCTCGGAGCCAAAACTCACTTTTCTTGAACTTAGCATACAACTTCTTATCTCTCAAAGTCTGCAAAACAGTTCTCAAGTGTTCAGCATGCTCAGACTCATCACGAGAACAAATCAAAATATCATCAATAAACATAACCACAAACTTGTCCAAATACGGTCTAAAGATTCGATTCATTAAGTCCATAAAAGGTGCAGGAGCATTCGTTAACCCAAAAGGTATAACGAGGAATTCATAGTGTTCGTACCTTGTTCTGAAAGCGGTTTTCGGCACATCCGACTCTTTTACTCTCAACTGATAGTAACCAGATCTTAAATCTACTTTCAAGAACACTACCTTTCAGTTGGTCAAATAAATCATCAATCCTCGGCAAAGGATACTTGTTCTTAATGGTTACCTTATTGAGCTGTCGGTAAACTATACAAAGTCTCATAGACCTATCTTTCTTCTTTACGAACAATACTGGAGCACCCCAAGGAGAATAACTTGGTCTCACAAAACCCTTATCGATCAACTCTTGCAACTGAGTCTTTAACTCTTTCAAATCCGTAAGAGGCATTCTATACGGAGCAATCGATATCGGCGAGGTCCCTAGTACTAAGTCAATACCAAACTCAACTTCTCTAACTAGTGGTAACCCAAGCAATTCTTCCGGGAACACATCTGAATATTCACAAACTATTGGCACTGATTCAATTTTCATTTCAGACTCTTTTGTATTCAACACATAAGCAAGATAAACTTCACAACATTTCCTTACATATCTTTGGGCAGACATCGAAGAAATTACAACAGGTAACTCACCCAGTTCATCTGAATCAATTCGAAGAATTTCACTATTTTCACATTTAGTTCAATAATCTTTCTTTTACAGTTCACTACGGCATCATGCAATGTCAACCAATCCATACCGAAAATAACATCGAATTCATCAAATGGCAACAACATTAAATCCACCGGAAAACAGTGACCTCAAATTATTAATGGGCAATTCTTGCAAACTCTATCAACTAGTACATGTTTACCTAAGGGGTTTGACACTCTAATCACAAACTCAGTAAATTCAGCAGGCAAGTTCTTACTAGTTACCAATTTCACACAAACATAAGAATGAGTCGATCCAGAATTAGTTAATGCAATTACATTAGTATTATAGAGAGAAAATGTAACACCCTAAACCCGATCAATACGTTACGACCAAATCTGGTATGTTACAGGAAGGGTAGTCTTGAAAATTTAAACAGAACATCGCAATTTGAGAAAAAAAAAACACCTCTTAGTTTAGTGATTCCATGTTAAGGGTAATTCATAATCAACTTTCTATTAATTAACTAGGAGTTACAAATGGGTTTATTTATAAAAGCCGAACTTGGGTTTTTTTTATAAGGTGACAATTGAAAACAATGTTGTGGTACGTGACCTTTTTAAAAGAACATTTGTAGTATTCAGGACATCCCAATTTTAATTATTCGTTGCTTGCGATCCGTGTGTTAATATTTTGGAAAACCATTAGTTACGTTTTTACGAAAACCCTATTTTACGATAGTTCATAACATATATAAAATCACAATTAAATCAAGCCCCAAATTAAAGTTAAAGCGGCCTTATTACATCATACAATCCCGAATTAAAATAAGTTTAAAATAAGGTACGAAGTTTACGAAAGATTTCGCAACGCATGGCCACCTTGAGTCCGCCCCGGCTCCAAAATTCGTGACCTACCGATTACCTGCAAAATTTAGCAGAGGGGTGAGTCATCGAGATTCAGTGTGTAAATCCACGTATAACGCAAAATGGGCTTCAAGCCTACAGGCACACATTGGGTCTTAGCCCACTCAATATGACATATATCACATGTATGCAATGTAGCCCAGCCCAATCTAGCTATCCATCCAAACACCCGTGGCATTATGCCACTGTGGTTCTTGACCACCGTGGTCCCAGACCACTCGTGACAAAGTCACTAAAACTCATAATCATTGGGCCAACCCACTGTGGTCTTAGACCACCATGACGATCTTTGATAAGTTTATGTATTTGTGGGGCCAACCCACTGTGGTCTTAGACCACCGAGACAAGTCACTGATTTACAAATACGTGGCTTCAACCACTGTGGTTCTTAGACCACCGTGACAATAGTTACTTAATTCACACTTCCCCTTTCATTCAATCCCGAGACCATGCTCATTTCATCATGCTAAATATGAATGCAACATGCTCTCAATGTGTAACAGTAAATTATTACATACATGCATATAATCAGAAATATCATCATAGAAGAACTTACCCGGTGTCTCCAACCTTACCCGCAAGGGTATCTAGACTATCAAATTAGTCATTTCGGCTTTCAGCCAACACAGTTAATAACACAACAACAAGGAAATGTGTGAGTAATACACACCTGATAACGCGTAACAGCTTTCTATGTGGACACTTTCACTAGCAGGGACGACGGCTATTTGCCTATCCCAGGCAAACGTCGGCTCTCTACCACAACCCGGTGGATAATCTCAAACCGCCGACACAGCCCGCCTTTTAAACTTAGGAGCCGAAACTATGGGTTCGTTCCCTTCTCTTGATTGACCGGCACTTGCATCCATGGAGAAACTTGATCAGGAGATTGGGTTAAGGCAATTAAGAGAGAAAACGGAATGGGTAAACCCGAATTACGAGAACCCTCTTACCTTTGGTACTAACACGATCAAGCAAAACCCCTCGGAATAAAACTCTCGGCAACCAAAGAAGTCTTAACGCTTCACTTCCTAATATTCGGCTACTAGCCAAGAAAAATGACAGAACGAGTTATGGAAGAATGAGTGGTCGGTTTGTTGAATAGGAGTAAAGGAGATGAAGAGAAACTAAAAGAGAATACCCTACCTTGATCAACGGAATCCGAACATTAGAAGGTTGGCTTGTGAGATCGTGGGTCCCTAGATAGCATCAAGTTAGAATCGATTCTTAAAATGGAACAAAAGGGACGACCTTTCGGTCAAACAAACGAAAAAGAACCCCCTAGCCAACCTTTCGGCCAACATCCATACTTACCAATGACCTCCCAAAAGCAGGCTAACTAAAGAAGAGAGTATGAAAATGAGCCCCCAAACCAAGAAGATGCCGATTGAAAGGGCTATATTCGGCTACTGGCAAAACAATGGAAGAATGCCGTCAGTTGACACCCAGAAAGATTCGACTTTCACAAGGTATGAACAAAGAAGAGAGAAGATGAAGAGGAAAAGGAGAAGAAAGTTTCGGTTGTGAGGTTTAAGAGAAATGAGCAAAAGAGAAGAAAAGATTTGGCAAGGGTTTCAAGGAGTTTCTGCTAACACATGAAATGGGAGAAAAATATCGAGAAAGAGAGTGGAGAGCTACGGTTTTTCTTTGGTAACAAGAAGGAAATGAGACCAATTGATCAAAGAGCAGAAGAAAAAGGAGGACCCCAGGATGGTTTCGACTTAACCTTCACCCAATAGACACTAAGAAAATTGGCACACAAACAAACATATGACCGAAATGCTCACCCGAAAAGCCTAAGGTGCTTAGTGAAATTTCGACACACACATCCTACAAGTCAAAACCGAATTCTCCCCCCTTCAAGCTCCCTATATTCGGCCATCCCTTCCACCAACTTGAAATCCCTTGAATTGCTCCTACTTTCACTCCCCTACACTCATTCAAATTGGTTTGACCAATTCAAATCCCTTCAAGCATTCTTGTCCACCCATTTGAATATGTTGACCCATACAACCATTCTCCTTGGAGAGTCCCTGCCGAATCCACCTTCTCCTCATCCAGGCGCCAAAAATAAAGCTTCAAAGTGAGGCTTATGGGATTCGAACCTTGTCCCCCTGCTGCTTCCATGTGACACCACTTCCCTGTATCTTAAGTGGCGTCTCCTTGCCACTTTACCACCCCTCTTCTTGTGTCAACCAACACAAGTAATTACCCTTAAGGCCTGCCTCAGCTAGCTCCCCTCTAAAGTGCCTAAAAACAAAATTTTTGCCAAGGCTCAAGCTTAACCCCGAGCCTTCCCGGGACCCCCAAACACACCAAATGAACAGACAAATTATGCCAAACACATAGAAACATAAAAATGCCGAGCCCCTAATTCCAAGATGTTACAGTTCTACCCCCTTAAAGAAATTTCAGCCTCAAAATTTACCTGGTCAAAAGAGGTGAGGGTATTGTTGTTGCATCAGATAATCTGGTTCCCACGTGGTTTCCTCTGACCCGTGATTTTGCCACAACACTTTAACCACGGAACCGTTTTCCTCTGCAATACCTTAACATCTTAGTTTAAGATCTGAACTGGTTCCTCTTCAAATGATAAATCAGGTCTCACTTCAATTTCCTCTACTGGCACTATGTGAGATGGATCCGAACGGTAGCGCCTTAACATCGAAGCATGGAATACATCATGTATCTGCCACAATTTTGGAGGTAACTCAATCTGATAAGCTACTGGTCCCACACGTTTCAACACTCGATAAGGCCCGATGAACCTAGGGCTCAACTTTCCATTCCGTCCAAACCTTAAAACCTTCTTCCACGGTGAAACTTTTAGGAAAACCCGATCACCCATAGAGAACTCTATATCCTTACGCTTCAGATCCGCATAAGATTTCTGCCTGTCGGAAGCTTCCTTCAACCGAGCCCGAATCATCCTAACCTTCTTCTCTGTCTCCGAAACCAATTCCGAACCCAACAACTATCGTTCACCCAACTCTGTCCAGTAGGTAGGAGTGCGACACTTTCGACCATACAATGCTTCATAGGGTGCCATCTGGATACTAGATTGATAGCTGTTGTTGTATGCGAATTCTGCCAACGGTAGAAAATCCTCCCAACTACCCCTGAAATCGATAGCACAGCCTCTCAACATGTCTTCTAAGATCTGAATTACCCTCTTAGACTGACCATCAATCTGTGGATGAAACGCTGTACTAAAATCCAGTCTTGTACCCAGTGTTCGATGCAACGCTTTCTAGAACCGCGATGTAAACCTAGGGTCTCTGTCTGATATGATAGACACAGGTACCCCATGCAACCTTGCAATCTCTGCTACATATAGCTTGGCTAACTTCTGAACTGAATAGTTAACACGAACCGGCATGAAATGAGTAGATTTCGTCAATCGATCGACAATTACCCACACTGAATCTTTATTAGTTGGTGTGAGAGGTAGCCGACTAACAAAGTCCATCGTTATCCGCTCCCACTTCCAAAGTGGAATTTTCACTGGCTGAAGCAACCCTGAAAGCATCTGATGTTCCACTTTTACCTGCTGACACGTCAAGCAATTACTCATCAACCCAGTTACTTCTTGCTTTAGACCCGGCCACCAAAACTGTTCTCGCAGATCCCGATACATCTTACTCCCACCAGGATGCATAGCATATGGACTACTATGCGCTTCCTGTAAAATCTTCTGCCTTAACCCAGAATCCCTCGGCATACAAGACTTTCCTCGAAAGCACAATACCCCATCACTGTTCACACTAAAATCTGTTATCTCACCACCTGCCACTAGCTGAAATTTAGGACTTAGCGATTCATCTGATAACTGCTTCTCTTTTATCTGACTGACCCAAGATGGCTTCACTTGAAGTTCTGCAAGTAAGCTTCCATCATCATACAAGCTGAGATGAGCAAACATTGCTCTCAAGTCCGATATTACCTTACGGCTCAGCGCATCTGCCACTACGTTAGCTTTACCCGGGTGGTACTCAATCAAACAATCATAGTCCTTCAACAATTCAATCCACCTCTGCTGCCTTAAATTCAACTCCTTCTGGGTAAGGAGATATTTCAAGCTCTTGTTGTCTGAGTAGATAATAGACTTCGCCCAATACAGATAGTGTCTCTAGATCTTCAGAGCGAACACCACCGCAGCTAACTCCAGATCATGCGTGGGATAATTCACTTCATGTGGTCTCAACTACCGAGACGCATATGCTACCACTTTCCCCTCTTGTATCAGCACACATCCAAACCCTGTGTACGACGCATCACAGTAAACGACAAACTCCTTTCCAGCCTCAGGCTGAATCAACACTGGTGCCTCTATCAAAATCCTCTTCAACTCCTCAAAGCTTTCCTGCTGTTTATCCGACCAGACAAACAGTACCCCTTTCCATAATAACTTGGCTAACGGTGCAGCTATTAGTGAGAACCCCTCAACAAACCTTTTTTAGTATCCAGCCAAACAAAGGAAACTTCGAATTTCTGCCACCGACTTAGGCAATTTCCAGTCCAACACAGCTTTAATTTTTTTGGGATCCACCCTAATTCCCTCAGTAGACACAACATGTCCCAGAAAAGTAACTTCCCTCAACCAAAATTCACACTTACTGAATTTAGCGTACAGCTACTTCTCCCTCAGAATCTGCAGAACCACCCGAAAATGCGAATCATGTTCCTCTTCCGAACTTGAATAGACCAAAATATCATCTATGAACATCACGACAAACCGATCCAGATAGGGTTGGAATACCCGGTTCATCATGTCCATAAATGCAGCTGGTGCATTCATCAACCAAACGGCATCACTAGGAACTCGTAATGACCATAACGAGTTCGAAAAGCTGTCTTATGAATATCTGCCTCCTTGACCTTAAGCTGGTGATAACCTGACCTCAAATCTATCTTTGAAAAGACCGAAGCGCCTCGTAACTGATCGAACAGATCGTCTATCCTCAGCAATGGGTACTTGTTCTTAATTATCATCTTGTTCAGTTGCCTATAGTCAATGCACATCCGCATCAACCTGTCCTTTTTCTTAACAAATAACACTGGCGCTCCCCACGGAGACACACTTTGTCGGATAAAACCCCGATCTAACAGTTCCTGAATCTGGGCTTTAAGTTCTACCAACTCCTTCGGCGCCATTCTATATGGGGCAATAGACACTGGCGCTGTTCCCGGAAGAAGATCAATACCGAACTTCACCTCGCAATCTGAAGGTAACCCTGGAAGCTCTTCTGGAAAAACATCGAAGAATTCCTTCACTGTTCTAACATCCTTTGAAGCCAACTCCTTGGCCTCTAGAGCACTGATGAAAACTAAGAACGGTTCACACCCTTTTCGCACCATCCATTCAGCCTTTAAAGCAGACACTATATTAGACAAGTAGTTCCTTCTTCCTTCTTTCGCCTATCACTAAAACCTCATTATCCTCGGGAGTCTTCAACATCATGCGCTTAGCGGCACAATCCAAGTTTGCTCGATACTTAAGTAACCAGTCCATGCCTAAGATCAAATCGAACTCGCCGAACGGCAGTTCTATCAAATCAGCCGGAAAAACTATCCCTTGCACTTCTAGATGCATATTCCTAAAGTGTTTGTTCACCACTACAGAATGTCCTAAAGGGCTAATTACAGTCATCTTCCTAGAGGCAATCTCAGTGTCTATGTTCAGAGTTCCAGACACAGTACTAGCAACATAGGAATGTGTTGACCCAATATCAATCAGTGTAGAAAAAGGCAAACCGAAAATAAGAAACGTACCGGTTATGACGTCCGGTGCATCGCCCTCCTCTCAGCGTCTAGCTGCATAGACCAACCCAGGCTGTCTCGTATCTGTATTCCCAGCACCTCTGCCTGGTGCTCCTCGCCCCGGTGAAAGTCATTTCCCCCTCTGGCCGGACCACGACCTCTATGTGGTTACTGACCACCTCTACCAAGCTGAACATAATTCTGACCTACTGGCCGCACTCTGTTTGGCTCTTGCGGACAATCCCTTACCCGATGATCCACTGATCCACATCTGTAACATCTATTTCTTCTTGCCCAGCACTCTCCTGAGTAAAATTTCCCACATGTAGCACATTGCTGAGGCCACCCAGTAACAACAGGTCTCGCAACTTGACCTGGCCCATCCAACCTAGGCCTCTTTTGGAAATTCCCTGTAGATCTTGACGATCCAAAACCCCTTTTATTTCTACCCTTGTCCCTATCCTAGTTTTGCCTTTCAGATCACTTTACTTCTTCGGCTATCTTAGCCTTCTCAACCAAAACAGTGAATTTCCTTTCCCGTTGCGGAGCTATCAGTACTCGCAACTCATCCCTCAGACCATCTTCAAATCGGACACAACGCTCATGACCTGTTGACACCATACCTCGGGCATAACGGCTTAGACATAGGAATTTCGCCTCATACTCGGCCACTGACTTACTCCCTTGAACCAAGTTAAGGAAGGCCGTTCGCTGAGCGTCCACATAGCTCGACCCAATATATTTCCTTTGAAACGTAGACTTAATGCGGTCAGCTGCCGTACCATCTCTGACTGTGAGCCACCACTGATACGCCTCATCTCGGAGGAGAGACACCACCCTTTTCAAGTTTTCCTCCGCAGTACAGTCAAGATCATCCATGACGCGCTCACCCACTTCTAACCAGTACTCAGCTACGTTAGGAGCCACACCAGAAATGCCCCTAAACATCTCAGCCCTGTTAGCTCGAAGTCGTTCTAACACAGATTTTTGGGCCATTAATCCCATGCTCGCTCCAGCAACTCTTTCCAGAACGCGTAACATAGCCTGAGGCACTGCATCGTCTCCACCAGTTTGGCACTGAAATTCTGCTTCCGCAACTGGTGATGCTGGCATCTTACCTTTCGACCTATGCCCAGATTCTGAAGGCTTAGGCCCGACACCTTGGCCTCTACCACGGCTGCGCATACCGCGTCCACGTCCTGTAGCACTCATTACTACTGATGCGACTTAATCTGATTAAAAGTTTTATGAATTAGTATTTTCTTCCACTGTTTATTACAGAGCAGTCTTATGAAGATAGCATTAAAGGTAATTCTCGCAAACACATATGCCTAAAAGTTTCAGTCTCTAAAATCAAATTTCTTAGTACTAACAATCATAGCACAATACAATTACTTCATGCAAAACAACCAATGGTCAGAAGACTTACAGTGCGAATTTGGTGCTGGAGACTCGAGTGCTATGCTTCCAAAAAATATATATTTTTTCAAACCATTTTCTAAACCAACCTTTGAAAACATTTTTTTGAACCCCATACCCATAGCTGAGTTTTTAAAACCTGGCTCTGATACCACAATTGTAACACCCCAAACCCAGCCAATATGTTACGACCAAATCTGGTATGTTACAAGAAGGGTAGTTTTGACAATTTAAACAGAACATCGTAGTTTGAGAAAAAAACCTTTTAGTTTAGGGACTCCATGTTAAGGGTAATTTGAAATTCAATTTGTATATGTATATATAACCAACTTTCTATTAATTAACTAGGAGTTACAAACGGGTTTATTTATAAAAGTCAGACTTGGATTTTTTTTATAAGGTGACAATTGAAAACAATGTTGTGGTACGTGACCTTTTTAAAAGAATATTTGTAGTATTAAGGACATCCCAATTTTAATTATTCGTTCCCTGCGATCCGTATGTTAATATTTTGAAAAATCGTTAGTTATGTTTTTAAGAAAACTATAATATCCTGAAATAGGGGTAAAAAAATTTTTTTAGTGCCTAAGTGGAGGGAGCTAGGTGTGATAAGGGTTAAGAGAAACTTTTGGAAGGGTTTGACATGAGAAACCAAGTGGCAAGATGGCTAGGGGCGCTACCTGGGGAGCTTGAATGGTGCGGCGAAGCAGGAGTTCGAACCCCAGGAATTGCGTTGGGAGTTTTAATTTTTGGCGTTAAAAGAAGAACTGGGCCAGGGAAGCCTTAAGGTTAAATTGTGGGCATTCTTAGCATATAACAAGCCTTGGTAAAGTGGCTTCCATGCTTCACTTAAGGCCTGGAAATAATGCCATATCAGGTCTGGAGTTCGAGTCTTGGGCGCGGCATAGGCATGTTTCATTTTTGCAAGTTGGCGTTAAGGGGTTAAGGAGGCTTCAAAAGGATTTTGCGAGCATTGGTAGACATGAAAGTCAATGTGGTAAAGTGGTGTGGGGCGCGATAAGTGTTTGCGGCACAAGGACTCGCGTTCGAGTCCTGATGAAGGCGCATGGGTGTTTTATTTTTGCCTTTGGCATTAATGCGTGAGGGAGCCAAGGGATGAGTGCTTAAAAGAAAGCGTGATGGGTTCATGTCATGAAATGCGCAGTGGTAGAGTGGCAGGAGGCGAGGAGAGTTCTCTCCAGGTCTCGGGTTCGAGACCTAAGGGCAGCAAGGGAGGTTTCATCTTTCCTTTTTGCTGGCGTGAGTAGTGGCCTGCGCATGGGCTCAAAAATAGATGAAGGCATGTGCTTTTGTTTTCAATTGTACTGCTGCAGTATAGGGTTTTAATTTTTTTATTATTATTTATTTTATTTATTGAAGGAAGGAATTAAGAGAATGGGTAGATTATTAAACAATGTTTTCATTCCAATAGTGATAGGAACTTTGTAAATTAATGTTTGTTTTTGGTAATGGAAATTATCACTTCAATAGGGTGTTGGCTGAATGGAGGGTGGCTTGTGATGATATTTTCGGCCAAGTGAAGGGGTGGTGGGAGCCGTATGTGCATAGGTGAGTTTTGGCATTTTTGGTTCTTTGTTCTAGTGCATTTTCTCTTTAACCAACCTCTCTTCCTCTCATACTTTTTGCTATGACCGAAACTCCACCATTCTTTCACCACTGTCGAATCCTAATGAGCCTCTCCTATCCTTCTTTTCTTTGCTTGGTACTTTAAAGGAACACCTTAGCTGAAGGCATCTTTTCCACTTGGGGTCGACTTCTCCATCTTCATTTGAAGGGCATAGCCGAATCTGTCTCTAGGCTGAAGTAGGAAGCCGGAACCTACACTCCTCTAGTCTCTTCAAGGAAATAATAGAGGTGAGTATTATTCTTAACAAACGAGTCCTTTTATCTTCTTTTGGTGTGCCGTAAGCTAGAGTTAAGGCTTTGATAAGGATTGGCTGAATGTGTATAGTCCTTTTTAACATGAAACTTTTATGTGTGTAGCCGACACCAAGGAGTATTTCGGGTTTTGATTCTTCAAAGAATCACAACAAGACAAGTGATAACTTTGGGATTTCGGTAAGATTGGTAAATGGTTAAGCATATTCAGCCAAAGGCCATTTTTGATACATAGGTTTAACCGAGTGTACACTATGATGTTAGGGGCTAGTCGGCAAAAGAAAACGGAGGCTTCCGGGATTTCGTTTTGTTTTGGTAAGCAATAGAAATTCGGGAATACGTTTCGAGACTTTTGTGATATCACATAGATCTGGGAATTTTCTTTAGATCTTCGATTTAACAGGTGTGTAAACTCTTACACACTTCACTAGTATAAACTGTTATTACGATGATATATATATAACCTCTCATGTAGTAACTTTGCCTTGTGGGCATAAGCTTGGATTTTGGGTAAGTCCCCGATTACTTGATTTATAATGTATGTTGTGTATGCCATCATATGCTGTTAAATGCTACGCTATATACAAATGCATGATATATGGGATCATGATACTTGTTATGTGAGCATGATGATGGTGGGATTGATGAGAGGAGGGAGATGATCTCTATGGACTGTCACCAGTGGTTTTGACCACACGATGGGTTGGCCCCATCAATTGATAATTGTGACTTAGATCACCAGTGGTTTGGTACCACCAGTGGTTTTGACCACACCATTGATATAATTTGTGACTAAGTCCCAGTGGTTTGGCACCACCAGTGGTTTGGCACCACATATTGATATCTGTGACTTCGGTCACCAGTGGTGTGGCACCACCAGTGGTTGGGTATCACATGTTGATATTGTGACCTATGGTCATCAGTGGTTTTGACCACACGATGGGTTGGCCCCATCATTTGATATTGTGACTTTGGTCACCAGTGGTTTGGCACCACCAGTGGTTTGGTACCACACGGGGTAGAAAAAGGAGTACGGATGGCTAGTTTGGGTTGCATAATTGCATGCCTTATTAATATCTTGTGTATGAGTTGTATTTTCGGGTTGGGGATTTATACACTGAGTCTTGGTGACTCACCCCTTCCCATATCATTTGCAGGTGAGTAGATCGCGAAGATGGAGCCGGAGAGGACTCGAGCCGGCCATGCTTGTTCCTTGGACTCGAAATTTTATTTCGTACCGTTAAAGTTTACTATCTGCTAAATTTTGATTTGGTTTGTAATATGGCCGCTAGTCGTTAGTTTGAATGTTTAAGTAGTTGCTTTTACTTTAATTCTATTATATTGCTAATGAACTTATAAACTGTTAAATCGATCGGTTAAAAGTAACGTTTTCAAAATAAGTAATCGTACGCGCTTTCAAGGATGTTACCATCGGGTAACAAAATTTACCAAGTTAACGGTAACTCTGATGTTTCTAAAAATTTAAAACGATCTAATGTTTTCAAAGGTTTCAACACGACCATGTTTATAAAAGAAAAATCAACCCCACCTGAGTTTTAATAGACACCATTTTATAACTACAACATTATTTTCAGATTTCCACTGTTAATCCAAATTTTTCAAAACATTTTTACTCCGTGACATACCAGATCCGGTTGAGGCTCGTGGGCCAGGTTTGGGGAGTTACAAAAACCCCATTTTACAATAGTTCATAACATATATAAAATTAGCATTAAATCAAACCCCAAATTAAAGTTAAAATGGCCTTATTACATCATACAATCCCGAATTAAAATAAGTTCAAAATAAGGTACGAAGTTTACGAAAGATTTTACAACGCATGGCCACCTCGAGTCTGCCCCGGCTCCAAAATCCTTGACCTACCGATTACCTGCAAAATTTAGCAGAGGTGTGAGCCACCGAGACTCAGTGTGTAAATCTCCGTATAACGCAAACTGGGCTTCAAGCCCACAGACGCACATTGGGCCTTAGCCCACTCAATATGACATATAGCATATGTATGCAATGCAGCCCAGCCCAATCTAGCTATCAATCCAAACACCCGTGGCATTATGCCACTATAGTTCTTGACCACCGTGGTCCTAGACCACTCGTGACAAAGTCACTAAAATTCATAATCGTGGGGCCAACCCACTGTGGTCTTAGACAATCGTGACGATCTCTGATAAGTTTATGTATTCGTGGGGCCAACCCACTGTAGTCTTAGACCACCGAGACAAGTCACTGATTTACAAATACGTGGCTTCAACCACTGTGGTTCTTAGACCACCGTGACAATAGTCACTTAATTCACACTTCCCCTTTCATTCAATCCCGAGCCCATGCTTATTTCATCATGCTAAATATGAATGCAACATACTCTCAATGTGTAACAGTTAATTATTACATACATGCATATAATCAGAAATATCATCATAGAAGAACTTACCTGGTGTCTCCAACCTTACCCGCAAGGGTATCTTGACTATCAAATTAGTCATTTCAGCTTTCAACCAACACAGTTAATAACACAACAACAAGGAAACGTGTGAGTAATACACACCTGATAATGCGTAACACTAAGCTTTCTACGTCGACACTTTCACTAGCAGGGACGACGGCTATTTGCCTATCCCAAGCAGACGTCGGCTCTCTACCACAACCCGGCGGGTAATCCTGAACCGCCGACACAGCCCGCCTTTTAAGCTTAGGAGCCAAAACTATGGGTTCGCTCCCTTCTCTTGATTGATCGACACTTGCATCCATGGAGAAACTTGATCAGAAGATTGGGTGAAGGCAATTAAGAGAGAAAAGGGAATGGGTAAACTAGAATTACGAGAACCTTCTTACCTTTGATACTAACACGATCAAGCAAAACCGCTTGGAACAGAAATCTCGACAACCAAAGAAATCTTAGCGCTTCACTTCCTGATATGCTGCTACTAGCCAAGAAAAATGATAGAACGAGTTATGGAAGAATGAGTGGTCGGTTTGTTAAATAAGAGTAAAGGAGATGAAGAGAAACTAAAAGAGAAGACTCTACCTTGATCGATGGAATCCGAACACTAGAAGGTTGGCTTGTGAAATCATGGGTCCCTAGATAGCATCAAGTTAGAATCGATTCTCAAAATAAAATAAAAGGGATGGCTTTTCGGTCAAACAAATGAAACAAAACCCCCTATCCAACCTTTCGGCAACACCCATACTTACCAATGACCTCCCAAAAGCAGGCTAGCTGAAGAAGAGAGTACGAAAATGAGCCCCCAAAACAAGAAGATGCCGATTGAAAGGGCTATATTTGGCGACTGGCAAAATAATGGAAGAATGCCTTCAGTTGACACCCAGAAAGATTCGGCTTTCACAAGGTATGAACAAAGAAGATAGAAGATGAAGAGGAAGAGGAGAAGAAAGTTTCAGTTGAAAGGTTTAAGAGAAATAAGCAAAAGAGAAGAAAAGATTCGGCAAGAGCTTTAAGGAGTTTCGGCTAACACATGAAATGGGAGAAAAATGTAGAGAAAGAGAGTGGAGAGCTACGGTTTTTCTTTGGTAACAACAAGGAAATAAGACCAATTGATCAAAGAGTAGAAGAAAAGGGAGGACCCCCAGGATGGTTTTGGCTTAAACTTCACCCAATAGACACTAAGAAAATCGGCACACAAACACACATATGATCGAAATGTTCACCCTAAAAGCCTAAGCTGCTTAGTGAAATTTTGGCACACACATCCTATAAGTCAAAACCGAATTCTCCCCCCTCTTCAAGCTCCCCACATTCGACCATCACTTCCACCAACTTGAAACCCCTTAAATTGCTCCTACTTTCACTCCCCTAGACTCATTCAAATTGGTTTGACTAATTTAAATCCCTTCAAGCATTCTTGTCCACCCATTTGAATATGTTGACCCATACAACCATTCTTCTTGGAGAGTCCCTGCCGAATCCACCTTCTCCCCATCTAGGTGCCAAAAATAAAGCTTCAAAGCGAGGCTTATGGAATTCGAACCTCGTCCCCCTACTGCTTCCATGTGACGCCACTTCCCTGCATCTTAAATGGCGTCTCCTTGCCACTTTACCACACCTTTTCTTGTGTTAACCAACACAAGTAATTACCCTTAAGGCCTCCCACAGTTAGCTCCCCTCTAAAGTGCCTAAAAACAAAATTTTCACCAAGGCTCAAGCTTAACCCCGAGCCTTCCCAGGACCCCCAAACACACCAAATTAACAGACAAATCATGCCAAACACACAGAAACATAAAAATATCGAGCCCCTAATTCCAGGATGTTACAGAAAAAGTACCAGTGATAACATCGGGAGATGTTACTTCTTCGCGAGCACAGATGACATAAGCTCTAGCAGGTGCTCGAGCTTCAGATCTCACGGTTGCATCTTTCATCACACATTTACTACTAGCTCTATTTCGAGTGTTTCTCAGTGGCTTACCCCTATTAGTAGTACTACTTAGCTTCGCACTCTAAAATTTTTCTTTCTTAGCCATTTCAGGGTAATCTCGGATAAAATACTCTTGAGAACCACACTTGAAACAAGCCCAGTCATTCACCCTACACTCATCGGGATGTTTTCTTCGACAATGTTGACACTCGGGTCTGTTAGACCTCACATTACCCACACTTGCCATTGAAGTAGCCTAAGACCTAAAACTCGAATGTTGCTTCCCACGATCTCGGTGTGAATACCCTGCTAAAGCATTCGAACGGGAATACATTTCTTTAGATTTCTTTGACTGAGACAGAAATGACTTACTCATAAGTCTTTTCCTTAAATCCCTAGCTTCAAGGTTAGCTTTCCTCTTCTCTTTATTCAACTCTTCGGCCTTACAAGTCCATTCAACCAACAAAACAAATTCTTTCAGCTCTAAGATCCCAACCAACACACGAATATCCTCATTCAAACCATCCTCGAATCTCTTGACATAATAGGCTCGGTAGAAACAGACTCCCGAGCATATTTACTAAGTCTGAAAAAATCTCATTCATATTTGGTAATTGACATACAGCCTTGCTTCAGCTCAAGAAATTCCTTATTTTTCTAATCGATGAACCTTTGACTAATTTATTTCTTCCGAAACTCCTCTTGAAAGAATACCCATGTAACCCGCTCTCTTGGTACCACCGATACCAGTGTATTCCACCAGTGATATGCAGAATTCCTCAGAAGTGAGATGGCACACCTTAAACACTCATCCGACGTGCAAGATAGCTCATCAAATACCCTGATGGAGTTTTCGAGCCAAAAATCAGCTCTCTCAGAATCATCATCCATATTAGCTCTAAAATCTTCAACCCCATGCTTTCGGATCTTATCAACCGGGGGCTTATTCATTCTTACAAACTCCATATCTTGTGGAGCTACGGGAACCGATCGAGGAAGAGGTGGGGATAGAAGAGGTTGGGCATTCGGATTTGTTCGAACAAATTTTGTATACCATTCATTCATCATGTCGAGAAAGACTTCTCTAGCCTCTTCTCCTTGACCAACTGTAGTGGCTCTACTATCAGACGGTGCTGCCCCTTGAGGGAGAGCCGATGCATTACTTTCAATGTCATTAGCCACAACTCAGAAGGATCCATTACTATACGAAAACACAATTTAAAATTATCAGAAGTCATCACACTATCATAGTCCATTTATGGCATGTATAGCTAGACACTTACACGCGCTAGTTAGTCCGAGAATCGACTAAATATTAGCTCTGATACCATTAAATGTAACACCCTTACCTGTATTCAACGCCAGAACAGGGTACGAGGCATTACCAGATATAAACACAAGCAAACATATAAAACCAAGACGTAAATCTCTATTCAAATTTAAAACTTTTCATAAACATACATATTGTCCCTATCACGAGCCTACAAGGCCCAAAACATCATCAGAAGTGGTTTGGGACTAAACTGAAAACTTCAAAAACTTTTGAAAATCTTCAAAATTTTTTTATGGAAACAGGGCCACACACCCGTGTAGTAAGGGACACGCCCGTGTTCCTAACCCGTGTAACTCTCTGCTTATGACGTCATCATCATATTAAGGTCATATGGCCAAGGTCGATTGAGTTTTTGTAATTTTTCATTAAATAGGTGCAGACTTCACACGGCTAGGGCACACGCCCGTGTTCAAGGCCGTGCTGTCCACACGGCTGAGACACACGCCCGTGTCTCTACCTGTATGCTCATTACTGAGCATTCTATTTTGAAATAATTAAGGTGCAGGGGACACACGGCTAGAACACCCGCCCATGGGGCAAGCCGTGTGTCATATATGGCCTAGACACATGCCCGTGTGCCTACCCATGTGGACAAAAATAAGGCTAGTTACCAAGCCATTTTGTCACCCTTCCATGCACATACCTACACAACAAAACATAACACCAATCCAAGCATATAAATTCAACCAAACCAAGGCAGCAACACACATTCATATACTACCATCTATCATATACAACCATCACATACTTATCAACTCAAGCATGCTAATTCCCACATCCATGATAAGCATCATTATATGCATATATACTTAATCAATATTAGCTAATTTCAATGGCCATTTACAAAATAAACTATCAACCATCATAAGCCAACACATTTGGCCAAATCAATTATGACACATGACAAAATAACCAAGTCCCTATACATGCCATAACTCAAAATATTAAAATCGTTGGTACCCAAAATGATAAGTTGATAGTGTGAGTGAATCTCCGACAGTCTCCGATCCTCGAGCTAGCTTGGTGATACTATAAGACAAAAGAAAAGAAAGGGGAGTAAGCTTTATAGCTTAGTAAGTTCCTATGCAAATAATAGGCTTTATAACATGCATTTAACACATAATTAACATGATGTGACTTAACATAAATGTCATTATAAATCTCATAGTCAAACTTACTCAATCACCACCTTACTGAGGGTTCATCACATATCGAGCTCATTAAGCATGAGTCTAATGCACATACTTGTACCTAATTGCCACATACCACAGTCTTTCACAACTTTAACGTTCCTTTGAACTACCCGTTGAACCACTTGGAATAATAAAGGATACTCGGGACATCTCGCATTCATAGTACCATACCAATGCCATATCCCAAATATGGTCTTACATGGGATCTAATATCCCTGCCAATAGCCCAGCTATGGTCTTACACGAAGTCTCATATCGATGCCATATCCCAGTATGGTCTTACACAAAATCTCAATAACCCTAATGTCATGACATTTGTATCCTAACTATTCCTAAGATTCAACCAAGATTTTCTCGCTTGTCGAACTTTGTCGATTATGTTCAAGGAGTCAATCATAATTCATACAATATTAAAGCATTTAGAACATAAATAAAACAATGCATTATTTACATACGAACTTACCTCGGTACAAAAATAGTAAGAATGGGACCTAATCATCAAATACTTTGTTTTCCCCCGATCTAGGTCGGAACCTCGTTTCTTTTTATCTATAATAGCAAATTTAACTAATTTATTATTCACAATATTCAATTCAGTCCAAAAATCACATTATCACAAAATTACATTTTTCCCCTAAACTTTAACATATTTACATTTTTACCCCTAGGCTCGAAAAATGAAATCTATTTCATTTTTTCGATTCCCAAGCCAAGCCGATCCTCTTTTATACTTATAGAAGTCCACATTTTTCATTTAATCACATTTTCACACACATTTTATAATCTTTTTACAAATAGGTCCTTTTGACATTTTCATTAAAAACCACCTAGTAAAACTTGTTTATCACACATCAAACATGCATAATCTACCAATAGACATCAAAATACACAAATATCCAACATGGGTCAAACCCTAGACCTTGATCTTTTCTTAAATTAATGGTAGAAAAAGGTAGATCGAGTGATAACGACTTCAAAAATGTAAATAGCATTAAAAACGGTGCAAGAACGGACTTATAATCAAACTTGGAAGCTTGAAAAACCCTAGCTATGGCTCCTTCTTGTAATTTTCGGCCAAGGGGTTGAAGATGAACAAAAATTGGCTTTTACTTTAATTATTAATTCATTTAATTAAACAAATGACCAAAATGCCCCTAACTTAAAACATGAAAATTCTCTTACTCCATATCCATTTTTGTCTACTAACTTAACCAATGGTCTAATTACCATCATGTAGAACTCAACTTTTGCACTTTTTACAATTTAGTCTTTTTGACTAAATTAAATGCCCAAACTTCAAAATTTTCGAACGAAATTTTCACGAAATCATTCCGTGAAACTGTAGACCATAAAAATATAATAAAAATGAACTTTACTATGTCAGATTTGTGGTCCCAAAACTACTATTCCGACTAGGCCCAAAATCAGGCTGTTACAGGGAGAAGGTCTCTAAATAAGACCTACGGCCTCCATCAATAGTCTCTTGTGATTGCATGGCAAGTGCACTACCCCCATGGTAGGATTGCCATATGGACTTCATCGAGGAGATTTCCTGAAAGTAAGAAGAATTCTCTTGTAATCAAATGATAATTGGACTGGCCCTAGTGGTAGGAATTATCATGCGATAGGTCAAGAAATTTTATCTTCAAAAGAGGACAACTAGTCAAACCATGCTACTCGGTGACGTTGCCCCACAATAACTCATTTTTTGTGCATGATTCGATAGGTGTTGAGTTGATGGTTATACACTCAAGATCTTCTAATTAAGTAACTCCCCCACAGAGCTCTACTTAACTTAGAATGATGGTCAAACGTTACACGATTCTTAGTACGTGTGAATGCTTAAGGAATTAGGTTCATGTACTACTTGGATGAAAATCTATGTTCTTACTATTTGATCATGATCACCCCACGGTGGCTTGATTCAATGGGTGTGGGAACTATTGTTGCAACGACTTACAAATGTTTTCAAGGTTTAATGTAAGACGCATGCATCATCTCAGTTATATCGTATTGTTGCAAAATGTTTTCAAACATTTGCTTAATATAAAGATATTAATATATGAATATTTTTATTTTCAGCTTGAAAATGGCACCAACTCCCTTATTGAACACACTCATTGAAAATAAACTGAATGAAAACAACTATAAGGAATGGAAAAAGGAATCTGATAATTGTCCTAAGTTGTGAGAAACTTAAAAAAGGTCTTGATACTAAGTGCCCTCCAGCCACTCAAGTTAAGGCTAGAAAACGTTGGGAAGAGCCTGATGAGATAGCACGTTGCTATATGCTGGCAAGCAACACTCTATATAAGCAATTAAAGTGCTGTAAGACTGCTAAAGCGATCTTAGTAAGCTAGAAGACATGTTTGGAGGTCAAGCTGCCTTGGCTCGACAATCTGCTATAACTAGTTTAATGAATGCCCAACAAAAGCTCAACACTCCAATCAAAGACCATTGATCACTCTTATGGGCTACTTTGCTAATTATCTCCCTAACGAGCGTGCAATAACTAAATAAAAATCACCAAATCTTACACCTACTCCCCGGCTACAACACCAATAATTTGACCGGTTACGCACATGTGCTATAAAATAATGAATTTATAAATTTAATTTTAAAGTCTGGTTTTACTCCAAGCGTACAAGTTAATTGTAATATTTATATTGTTACAATGGAACACCGAAGTATTCCAAGGATCGAACTCAAAGGAGACGACGATTTAATTATTCTTATTAAAAATTGCATGCAAGAAATGAGTCTAGCTAGCTACTCACTAATTATTATAGTACGGTAAAGCACAAACAGATATTTTTAGCACTAATTTCTAAATTAACTATCATAAGGACTAAATTGTAAACAACACAAAACTAAGAAATTATCTAATAAATAACTAATGGAGATTGGTTAATTTCAATGTGGTTCACTTATCCTCGAACAAGAAACTTAAAGCGCTTAAATTACTAAGTGGCTATATTTTATCTTCCAGTCTCAATTTTATCAACTTATCTTTCGACATCACCAGTTAGTCTAAGACTAATGAACGAGTGCGTGACAAGATTACCTTCCAGTCTCACTTTATCTAAATTTTCCCTTAGTGGCATCACTACCTAAGTTCTTAGTTCTATTGGATTTAGTCTAACTTATTACAATTTAGTCCTTTGTCCAAAAATAAGCTTACCCATATCTCTATCAACCAACCACTTTGGGTTTAGTTACCCATTACCATATTAAAGCCAACAAACGTGAAAGAAACAACTAAGATATCCATAAGCATTAAATATATGAAAATAAAGATAAAAGATTGGTTTTTTAATGAAGAAATCAAACAAAGTAAAAATGAACAACTAGTAGCAAGGTAAGAAGCAAGAAACATGTAAATGACATTAAGCAAAGATTAAAGAGTGATTCCAAGAAAGTTTAAAGTCTTTAACATGTAAATGAAACAAAACTAAAACAAAAACTAACTTAACTAATAACTATGAAATCTACTCTAAAAAGAAAAGAGAAAACCTAAATTAAAAATGAAAAGAAACAGAAAAGAAAACAAACCTAACCTTAACCCTAACCTAAAACTAAGGAAAAAGATTATAAAAACAAAAGTGAAAAGCTCCTTCTTTTCATTCAACCAAAAGTGGCTTTGAATAGATTACTTCAACCCTAACTTTTAAACCAAAATGCCCCTGGGCACTTAATTTGATTGGTGTGGCCGTTGGACAAAACAACCCCTACAGTCAATTTTTTTTTCATCAGGTAAAATGTTGCAACATCCAGTTCTGGATGTTGCAACATCCTGGAGTATCGCAATATTTTGTTTTAGATATCATGATATCCAAGTCAGAAATGAAATTTAGAGCCTTGGAGGTCTCGGTATTGCAATACCCATACTTGGTATCTCGAGACCATAATAAGTGGCTTCTATTCTCCTCATTTTAGCACTATCAAGGGTATCATGACTTCCATGCTTTGATATCACGATACCCCCTTATAGGTGATGCTTTCGCTCACATTCAGGTCTCTGATGCTTCCCTACAACACTCAATAAACCATTAAGTTCCCCAATGGCACAATTGGTCATTTTGGATCAAAAAATGAGGAAAAAGAGAAGATTTGATAGATCTACTTGTAAAAACTAAAATTACGTAAATCTACTAAAAAGACACTGAAAATACTTGAAAACAAGCTCGTTAACAGACAAACGGGACCCAATTTGACACATCAATTTGTAGCAGATCAAAAAACCCTAGGGATTTGTTTCGCCAAGACTTTACTACCTAGAGAGCTCTTTGAAGAACATATAGAGGGGCATATAAATGCGAAACATGATTCATCTACTTCACTAGGGCAAGTGGGAGACTGCTGGATTTGGTGCTCTACGTGTAGTATTATCGTCTTAGGATACTTGTAATTTTTCGAATAAATTGGTTAATAAAATTATTCATGAATTACATAAATATTTTGTATTATTATCCTCACATGATTTTTGCACACAAAGCAAAATGGGAGCAAATGTTGCTCATTGGTTGTCTAAATGTTTAACTAATACTAAGTGGTATTACGTGGTCAAATCGTAGTAAGGAAAGACAATTTGTATTAGTATACAAACCTAAATATGTTCTTAGTCTAATAAAAAATGAGGAAATTGATTAAAAGACTAATATGTCGTTGATCGACTTTTGCGCGTGCGCATGAAACAACGATTTTATAAGACAATTTTTAAAGCATGGTATTACTGCAAGTGTACAGGTTAGTTGTAATATTTGTAGTGTTAAAATGGAACACGGGAGTATTCCAAGGATTGAACCCAAAAGAGATGGTGATTGAGCAATAGAGAGGGTACATGACAGAGTCTAAGCGGCTACTAATACAATTTTATAGTACGACAAATCATAACAAGAAAATTTTGCCAGAAAATTAAATATGCTAATCTAAGGACTAATTCGCAAAGAATATAAAATAAGAATTTAACCAATAAATAACTAGCGGTGGTTGGTCGATTTCAATGTGCTTCACTGATTCTCGGACAAGGAACTTAAATCGCTTAAATTACTAAGTAACTCCTTTTTATCTTTCGACACTTTTATCGACTTAGACATATTAGTTCCAATTTATCTCTCAGTCTCATTGGTTAATCCCAAACTAATTAATGGACGCGCAACAAGATTATCTTTCGGACTCACTTGCCTAGATATTCCCTTAAGGGTGTCACTTCCTAAGTTTTTAGGTCTATTTGATTTAGTCCTTGGTCCAACAATCAGCTTACCCACATCTCCATCAACCAACCTCCTTTTAAGTTTAACTACTCATGCTGAAAATAAAAAGGATGAATATGGAAATGAAAAACAAAACAATCATTAAAGTAAAGCTTAAATTTTTTTATAAAAATTGAGATTTTAATGTAAGAAAACTTAAAGAACATGAAACAAAAGCATTCAACAAGAAAATCTAAAGCAATAAACATAAAAGGGACAAACTTTAATAGATTTAAAGTAAAAGAAACTAAAATACATTAAACTTAAAAATGTCTTACAACCAAGGTACAAGGATTGAAAGTGTAAATAAACCTAAGCTCTAGTGATAACTATCTTAACTAACACAAAGAACATCAAGAATAA
The DNA here is from genome assembly GCA_025503065.1 of Gossypium bickii. NCBI lineage: Eukaryota > Viridiplantae > Streptophyta > Magnoliopsida > Malvales > Malvaceae > Gossypium > Gossypium bickii. The sequence goes on along the minus strand of CP106716.1, from coordinate 72,228,982 downwards.
GAAGTAAACGCAAAAAAATAAGCTCTAAACTAAGAAAAAAGAAGAGAAAATGAAAACCCTAGAAAAAGTGTAGAAAACTAAGAGAAAACTAAACCTAAGATTAAGCTAATGTGTGTGTCTCTCCTCATCAACCAATTTTTGTTGTTTTTCCCTTTCTTCTGATGAGTTTTCGTTGCCAAAAACACCTCTACACGGGCTTTGAATGATTGGTAGATCGGGTGGACAAAGACTACCATTTTTATCCAATTTTGTCCCCCTAGCAATGTCGATATCATGATACCCAAAAGAGGATATTGCGACACCTTGGGCAGGGACGAGCTTTAGGTTCTTCTTGGAAAGGTGGATATTGCGATACCTAAAGTAGATTTCGCGATACCACTGAAGGGTGTCTCTAATCTTTCATACTATTAGAGGTATCGTGATTCCAAGGTGTAGATATCGTGATAGCCTTGGGTGCCATTCTTGCTCATTTCCAACCTCCAACACGTCCCTACACCACTTAATCACACGTTAGGCCCGTAATGGCACTATTGGCCAAATTGGGTCATAAAATAAGCAAAACTAAGCTATTTTCACTTATTAACTTAAAATATAAAAAACAAAAAATTATGCAAAATAAACTATTTTGCTAGAGAAAAAGCTCCTTAATTATGTCGAGAAAGCCTAATTTTCCACATCAATTTATGGCATTACAACTCCCCTATATTTAACTCTTTTCTTGTCCTCAAGCAAACACACCAAACATGCAAAAAAAAAAAAAAAAAACAACCCTTGGACTAAATTAGACAATTAAGCTACATACTGGTAAAACATCAAAATCGCACGAGAATTACCTCACATGCAACTTAAGAATGATAGCTAGCTAACTTATTTGTTCCTAATGCAAACATAACTAGTTCACTAAGTTAAAATGTTAATAGATGTAGAGGCAATGTAAATGAACATATGAACAAGTGTAATCTATCAAAATAGTTTATACGAATCGTTCATTGATATTTAAAAAGAATTTGTCATGTTAGTTCAAAAAAATTTAAGTTATTTACAAATTATTGTGTTGGTGACTTATTCGGGTCCCAAAAGTCTTCTAGGCTTGTAGTGTTTTGAGGCTTAGAATGGTTTGATTCAAACAATAGATACTCAAAATGGGTTCAAGCACTAGAAGCGGTTAAGCACAAGACATTGTTCCCTACTCATACCAATTTATTTACAAGCTTTCCTCCTTATTTCTCATTCTCTCGCATACCTTATTTCTCCAAAATGATAGAATATATTACTTGGGATTAGTACATGCAAAATCTATAATTATGACTTGAAAGATTTTCATTTTTAGTCTTAATTCTGATTTAGCTCTCTTCTTCCTTATTGTTCATTCTTTTGTTCACTTTTTTTTAACATACTAATTTACGTAATCCATTCATTTTCATTTTTCACACACGAAGCCACCATAATGTTTCTACCTATCCCTCAATATCTATGGCTCAATGTCAATTACATAGTGCAATTAAAGAACGAGACAAAGAATGATCGAGTACTAGACTCGTTTAGGCTTGAGGCTTTGATATAAAGGCTCACAAGAAAAAGATACTTGAGGCTCAAAGATATAGGAACTAAGGGTATATAGCAATAAGTAAGCCTTTTTGGTTCTAGGCTATATCAAACAATGCCCAAGGTTTTTCTCGAATTAATCAACTAGCAACAATTTTTCAAGCATACATCTACTTAAATGAACAATTAGCAATTCAAATTTTTTTATCTACAAAGATACGTTTCCATTCATCATTCAACGTTTTCAAAATAACAATCAATACAAGTTAAAAATCCCCAATTGGTGGTATCTAACAAAAAACCTAACACCCCCAGCAATTACATGTTAACCCCAAAAACCAAGAAGGCTCATAAATAGACGTAGATCTGACCATGCCCCCTTTTGTTATTATGCTGAACCTAATGACTTAAAAGGAAGATTAAATTGGGTAAGTTTATAAGAACTTAGTGATTTCTTGAGAAGAACAACCTCACCACAATTACTATTAGACATAATAATAAGGAAATGAAGGGACATGTTTATTTTGCCCCAGTTGGCAGATACATACTATGACTTTCGATTCAATTGACGAATAACACATCCATATAGTTTAGCGTCCTGGCAAACATCACCAATTTCTATACTCATGCATGACATTCATGGGCACATCTGCTCCTCAAATACCCCACTTGTGTGGTTTACCCCTTTATGACAGGAAAGCTTATTAAACATGCGTTCATACAGCGTACAATACCACATGCACCCTTTTTATGTACTTCCTTCCTTGTGTTAGCTTTTGATCTTTGATTCCCGAAGAACCCAATTTTTCCTATATCTTCAAATCTGCTCATCTGGGCCATATAACATCATCTCATTTGTATCCTCTTAACCCCCCTCATTGTATGAACACACCAGTGCTTTCCCATAAGATCGAGTTTTCACCAGTCACGATTTGCAACAAGTATCATATCGGAGGCAAAACGTATTATCCTGTATCTTTATCTTTATTCACATTATCCCTCCAATACCTCATTACACCAGTCTGAATACGGAGCTTGTGCACTAATGAATGAGTGCTCATACTGTGCATAGATCCAGGTTTTTCGAGCCTGTTAAAAATAGTTAACCAAGTTGCATTGACTCTTTGCATGAAACTTCTCAGAGATAAACATTAGAAGCAAATGACTAAGTCACTTACCTAGCTATATAGAGTTTAGAAATTAACCAACTAGCACATATACCAGACAAAGGTACAGAAGAACTCACTAAAATATTTTACTTAGAGCTTTATCTACTCTACTAGTTCTTTTCCTTTGGCACTAGGACCCTTTCCCATTTCTTTAGCTAAACAGTAAAAAGAATTTCTTTATTCATAAAAAATAACCAAATACTTAAGATATAGCAAGAATCTATAGACATGTAAATAGTTTCCGGTTAAGAGTTTCCTTCCTACCCAGTATTCAAGGAAACCCCACTAATCTTTTCCTAAGTTAGTCTCTATCTATCTGGTAAAACTCAAAGGAAGGTTTAATATTTATCAGCAGAGAACTAACATTAAAGTTCTCTTAACTTTTACAGTTAATACATTTCCTACCATCGAAGATCTCTTCTGGTTTTTTCAATGGCAACAAAGTCTGGTGGAGAAGATGAATCAGAAATCTTCTTTCCACTACCATGCTATTCTATTTATAGATAACCCACGTTTGAATCCCAATTAGATTTATATCTAATCATTACTTGTTCTCGCACACTTCCACTAATTAATCACATCCTGTGAGGCTTTAAAATGTCTTAATTATTGACATGTTGCCTTCACGAGGATGTTAGGTGACATAAACGTATCCTACAAGAAATCGTACTTACTTAAGTAATGATACTAAAACACAAGTGGCGATCTTATTAGCGGAAAAAGTCTACCTAATAAGGTCCTCGCCCTATTATGGCCTTCCTAATGCTAGGACTGGTACTTAATGTATTTGGCAAAGTTCTTCATAACTCTCTGCCACGAAGTTATCATATTTACCCGTTCTAAGTTTTGCAACTTAGGCTGTCTTCGCTGGCATAGTCTCTCAAACCAAGCTGGTTCGCCTAATTATGGTGTGACAGGAATACAAGTAATGGTAAGGACGGAGTCCGCGAAAATGGCGAAACATCCAAAGAACTGTCGAGACTGATCATGGGTTGATATGATTACCCAAGTGTAATTCGCTTAATGATCTATCCATAAATAGATAAGATTGGGAATAAATCAGAGCCCACTACGACTAGCTTAAGAGTCTTTACTAGCACAAGCAAGGAGTTAGTTGTATTTTAGTTTCTTTCTATTTAACCCTTGGAAGATAGGGTCTAATTTCAAGTAATGTAAAGACTCACTAAGTTCTCTGAACTTACCAAAGTGTGACATGTGTGTTGCAGGATTTGCGGAACAAAGGACTCGGGAAGGGATCAAGCCAGATAATGTTGGATCAAGGAGCTCTGTTAGTAAAGTGTCATGCACATAGGAAAGGGATACCTTTAGAGACTTTGCCGTAGAGTCGAATATATATATTGTAAATATGTAATGCCCTTAGAGTTCGAGGTCTGGATAGTAAACATTATTTAAAAATATTTGTCTCTGTTGTAAGTTTTTTTTATATAAATAGGCAAAATACAGTTTGATTTTTAAAATAATGAGTTCTAATATTGTATGTGAATTCGGTTTATTTGTGATGCCCTATACCCGGATTCAGCGAACAGGTTGAGTAAGGGTGTTACAAGGCTTCCTGTTATCAAGTTAACAATAGATGATCAAAAGAAGAACAAATTGAAACGTTAGTGTTTAAATTGAAATTTTTTAAAATTGAGTGACTAAAACATAGTTAGGTAATTTACCCTATTTTTAATTGTGGGGACCAAAATCATCTACATTTATGAGGTTCTCTGACTTTAAAGTTTTAGGTTACTGTTTCATTAACTGTGGGTTTGTTTTAAACAATTTATCCTAATTTAATTTGAATATATTTAGGTTACTAATTTGATAGTTTTTGTAATAATTAATTATAGTTATAATTATTTAAATGGTATTGATTGTAATTTATTTTTAAAAGAAAAATAATATAATTAGTTTATTTTTATTTGTTGGTGAAATGGTTTTCAAATAAAATTAATTTTAATCTGTAATATAAATTAAGATACTTGTAATTATAAAAAATTATTATTATTAAAACAGTCACTCTTCCAATAATAAATTAGCCAGCATCATAATTATGTTAGCTCAACCACCTCGTGACCCTTACTTGTTTATCACCTTAATTAAGGTGTATATATATATTTCATAAGAAACACGTACATCTGTTTCCATCAAAAAGAAAATGTACATCTATTATTGCATAGTAGATTAAGCCACCGCTTCAATTTTGTATTTAATGGTAAATTTCAATTTTAAATTAAATTTAAAAACATCAATATTAGATATTGTGTTAAAGATTAAAAATAAGTGAAAAAGAAAAAGAAAATTAAAACTAAGTTGATATTAGATATTAAGTAATATTTTTTAATTATTACAATTAAATTTATTGTAATTGTTTTAGGTCGAGTAAAGATTTTAAGGGAATTGACTCTATTTTATTACTTTTTTGTCAATGATTATCCAATCACATTTAATCATCATTAATAAGTTAGCTTTCGCAATTAATGTATGTCCCTACACATTTAAATACTAATGATTATTGCATTAGATATTAATAACTAAACGGTAATAGAAAATGTTAATTGATATGGAAATTAACTTGTATTCTATATTTGAAAATAAGATAACAATTAACTTCATATTTTTCAAGCAATTAGAATGTTCAATTTCAAATGATTACCGCCTGGATATACGGCCGTGTGACTCCTGACTTGAAAATTTTCAATTTCTTCTTGAATGTTTTGATTTGTTCCGAATTGGTTTCTAAATGTTCGTAACTTATTTCTAGAGCTTTAAAAGCTTGATTTAAGACCCAAAAATGAATGATTCCTTCATGTTGAGTATTACTTGTAATTATGGAATTGAATTTATTATTGAATGTAATCATTATTAACTGTTTCAACTTGTCTAGTAACATCTTGTATCCTATTCCAGCAATAGAAACGAGATATGGGTGTTACAAAAATAATTTATTTGAGACTAACTACAACAAATTGCCTTAATTATCGCTTTGTTTTTCCAAATGGCAATGTACTTGTAACGTCCCTTACTCGTATTCGATGTCGGAACAAGGTACGAGGCATTATCGGACTTAAACACAAGCATTCATACAAAACCGAGACATGAATTTCCATCCAAATTTAAACTTTTCAAGTACATTCATATCGTCCTTATTACTAGCCTACAAGGCCCAAAACATACATTGGGAACAGTTCGGGACTAAACTGAGAACTTTAGAAACTTTTGGAATGTCATAAGCTCAAAGGGATTTGCATTCACTTATACCCAACATGATAGCATTATAGCATCTCCGGCGATCTCAAACCCGAGCTAGCTTAATAACCCTATAAGACATGGGAAAGGAAGAGGGGTAAGCTATATAGCTTAGTAAGTCCGTATGAAAATAATGAACGATTCATGCTAATCATATACCATGCTTGAAAATATAAGCACAAATCCATATAAAATAGCTATAAATATTAAGGATTGTAATATAACCAATCCTTATGTTTATTCTTTTTGATTTATCAACATAATTGATTTATCAACATAATTTAAAATAACTTTACTTTAGCCTAACAACCATAATCTATTCGTTGTAACATGTTTCATAATTAGCAAATCATTTCAAACATCATAGTAAAAGTACACATTACTTATGTGTATTCTTATTTTCATTCATATGGCTTAACACATTTCAAATTGTCTAAACTCTTTCTACCCTACTTTCTTAACCATTTTAATAGGCAATTATGTCAATATTTCCCTTTTCTCATAAATGATAAATCACAATTCAAACGAAAAACATTTACTATCTCACCAATCGATTTGGCCCCAAAGTCTTACACATGTTCGTCAACCGAATCTACCATGAATTTACAAATCATAAACCTAAACACTTAATCGCAAGATTTCATAAATATCTTTAATAGATATTAATATCAATCTTTTCTTCATTTCATATTCATTGAGTCACAATCAAGGAAATAAAACATTTCATATCTCAATTCCATTTGGCCTAAAAGCCTTTTTCATAGGTTTCAATCAACTTTACCATGTATTTATTCATCACACACATAAACTAATAATCACATGGTTAACTTAAAGTCACTTTCATAGTGATCATGAATTCATAATATCATGAAGCCAATGCTTATAAACTTTACGTACATACATGTACCGACTCGTAATATAATCGTTTACTTTGTCATCTTTGGCATAATCTTGAATTTTTCATTGAACCACTTGGGATACTCGGGAATAACATACATATAGTGTAACACCCCTTACCCATATTCAAGCCGGAACCGGGTTTGAGGCATTACCTAACTAACTTTACTTAAACATCTCGAATAGGGTTATAAAGTTTCGTTTAAACCCATCACTTGCACATAATCGGCCTAAGAGGCCCTAAACATACCTCATAGAGGTTTCAGAACTATTCCGGGAACTTTTATGAACTCGAGAAACCTTTCATCAAAGCAGGGGCCACACACCCGTGTTGGTCTAGGGACACGTCCGTGTGCCCCTAAGACATGCTCGTGTCTTCCACCCGTGGTCGATTCTGACTAAGGTCACACCGCCTTGACACGCCTGTGGCCCTAGCCCGTGTGCCAAACCTTGACATTCTGACCTATCCACACGGTCTATGCACATGTTAGTGTTCTTCAGCCGTATGCCAAACCTATCCACATGGTCTATGCAGACTTCACACGGCCTAGACATACGCCTATGTCAAGCTGTGCCTCCCACACGGTCTAGACACACGCCCGTATGTCTACCCATGTGGACAATTAACAGACTATCTACCAAGCCTTTTGCCACCCTATGTTGCACACAAACATACTTCAATTCAAAATGATACAACTCCTATCCCAAAGGCACATCTAAGTACCCATTCCAATATAGAAGATCACCCATAGGTACCTCTAGAAGCTCAAAGAATTAAGACATATATAAGGGTATATACTTCATGAAATTCATCTTCATTAAACAATAGAATTTTCCAAGTATTTGCCTAACTTATAAGGCCATTTACAAAATAACTTTAATAACTTACATAACCAACACTTTGACTAACAGTTACAACTTAACAAAATTCTCGAGTCCTATACATGCCATACTTAAAATAAGTCTAAATTGTTATACCAAAGTGTTGTCGATAGTGTGACTACATCCATGTTCCTCAAGTTATCTTGGCAATACTATAAGGAAGAAGGGCAATGAAAGGGGTAAGCATAAAGCTTAGTAAGTTTGCATGGAAATAAATAAAAATAATAAGCTCATAATATAATCCATACATGGAATTAACCAACCATACACAAGTCGTTGGCTCCTGGCCATACTTACTTACAATTGCCCTTATTTAGCACATACCGTACCACACATCCTAATTGTTTCTTCGTGACTCATTCACGAGTACCTGTATTCACTCATTCACATGACCTTAGTGCAATTCTCATTTCTAATTCTAAACTCATCTACTTATCCCATTAATCACTAGGGATAGTCAAATACTCATATTCATCGTCATTAATGGAGGTACGAAGTTGATGCCACATCTCCGAGGTGGTCTTATATGGAGCCACTCCTAAATGCCAATGCCATATCCCAGATATGGTCTTATATGGGCTTTCACATCAAGTATCGATGCCATATCCCGGATACGGTCTTATACGATTCTCATATCCATTACTAAAGCCATATCCCTGATATGGTCTTATACGGGATTTCAACCCGGTGCTGAGGTCATGTCCTGGACATGGTCTTATACGGGACCTTATCTATTTCATATCTCGATGATAGCATTTTCATATTCAATATAGCCCACTAGGACCTCAACATCTCATTCAACATTAATTTAGTAGAGCATCATGCATTAATAGGATACCAAGCATTCTCAATTATGCTAACATAATTATTGCATTAATCACATACAAACTTACCTCGATTTCAAAATGAGCCAACTTGTCAGTCTAGTCCGAGACTTTGTTCTTTCCCTGATCGAGGCAGATTCTCGGTTCTTCTTGCTCTATAATAGAAATTTAGCTCATTTTAATCACCATATTAATGAAAGCATTTCAATAATCATACTTAGGCAAAATTACTATTTTGCCCCTAGACTTTGGCAAAATGACCATTTTGCCCTATAGGCTCGGAAATTAATTCTAATCACATTTCTACCTTCAAAAAGCCTAGGTGAACATTTAATACTCTTATAGCTATCATCAAAAACTCAACTTACACTTAATTACTACAAATTTGTAACCTATTCATCAAGGTCCAATTAGGTGTTTTTAAGACAACACATTTCACAAAAGTTGTTCATCTAACAACTAAGACTCAATTTCTTCCATAAAAATGCAGCAAATAACTATGATAGCTCTCATGGAAAAACTCTAAACTTTTCACCATAATGCACAATAGTCCTCTCATTTGAAAGCTTAAGCCTTAGGGGTCTCAAAAGTACAATTATTATCAAGAAAAGATCACTAGATCACTTACTTGAATGGATGAGAGCTTGCTGAAATTTTGAGCTTTCAAAAATCCCTATTTGCTTGCTATTTTCGATGGAGAAGGATTTGCAAAAAGATGGACATCATCTTTTCTTTATTCTAATATTAAACTAACAATTTAGTCCACCAAACACCACCAACTTTGACCAACTTGGTCAATTTTTGTCCCCTATGAAGTCTATGGCCGGCCAAGCCAATATTGAGGGTCTAATTGCCTTTTAAAGACCTCCAATTTTCAATCTATCACTATTTGGTACCTTTAACTTATAGAATGGAACTTTTGCACTTTATGCGATTTAGTCCTTTTTCGCGATTAAACATGAAATCGTTAAAATTAAAGTACCAAAATTCTCATGTAGATATACCATCATGCTCTGACTCATAAAATGACATAAAAATAAATTTCTCTAATCTTGGATTAGTGATCCCGAGATCACTGTTCCGACTAACCCCTAAATCGGGCTGTTACATATAGAATCATACCAATGCCATATCCCAGATATGGTCTTACATGGGGTCACATATCGATACCGATAGCGCAGCTATGCTCTTACACGATTCTCATATCGATGCCATGTCCTAGATATGGTCTTACACGGAATCTCATAACGATGCCATATCCCAGATATGGTCTTACACGTAAACTCATAATCCTAAAGTCATGACATTTGTATCCTAACTATTCCTAAGGTTCAACCGGGAGTTTCGCCATATCAAATCTTTGCCAAACGAATCCATAATGATAATTGTACAAGTTATGCAATAACAAAATATTAAATACATGATATAAGTTACATTATTTACACACGAACTTACCTCGGTACAAAATATGGCTAACTAATTCGATTTAGTCCACAACTTTGTTCTTTCCTTGGTCTAGGTCCGGACTCCATTTTCCTTGATCTATAATATCACATTTAGCTCACTTATTAGTCACATTATTCAATGTAACCCAAAAATCACATTATGGCAAAATTATGTTTTTGCCCCTAAAGTTTCACATATTTACATGTTTACCCTTAGGCTCGAAAAATGAAATTTATTCAATTTTTTTAACATACAAGCCTAGAAAAATCATTTTCATAGCTATAACAGCCCACAATATTCATTAAAACACACTTTTACTACATATTTTATAACTTTTACAAATTAGTCCTTTTAAGCATCTTCACCGAAAATCACTTAGTAAAAGTTGTTTCCCTAACCATAAACATGCATAATCTACCATTAATCATCAAAATACACAAATTTCTAACATGTGTTAAACCTAGACCTTGATCATATCTCAAATAAGTGATAGAAATAGGTAGATCATGATACAAAAATTTCAAAAAAGTAAAAATCATTAAAAACGGGGCAAGAATGGACTTACTACGGAGCTTGGAAAGCTTGAACGAAACCCTAGACATGGCTTCCATGGTATATCCGGCCAAGGGGTTGAAGATGACAAGAAGTTTTGGCTTATTTTGCTTTTTAATTCATTTATTTATTAAATGACCAAAATGCCCCTAACTTAAAAATATTCTATTTCACCTATTTTATGTCCATTTTTGTCCAAAAATTTATCCAATGGTCTAATTACTAACTAAGGACCTCTAATTTAAAATTTCATAGCAAAGACATCTCTAGCTTCTAGAACTCAAGTTTTGCACTCTTTACGATTTAGTCTTTTTGACTAAATTGAGTGCCCAAACATTGAAATTTTTGAATGAAATTTTCACAAAATCATCCGTGAAATTTTAGAGAATAAAAATATAATAAAAATAAATTTCCTTACATCGAATTTGTGGTCTCGAAACAATTGTTCTAACTAGGCCCAAAATCGGGTTGTTACAGTACTAGCTCTTATGGAGCCTTGAATTAATTTTGTACTATGAAAGATTAACATGTTCCATTACTACATTGAACATAAGGTACAATGTATTAACTCTTTTGGAGCTTTAAATTAATTTTGTACCACCAAAGATTGGTTCGTCCATTACCAGATAAGAAAAACGCTTCTTATCCCTAAAGATAGTATGCATTATTGTATTGTCTACAATACATATGTTTCCTTCCTTTTAAGGAATATTAATTGAATAATAAAATTCTCAGGTGTACAACAGGTACTTAACCAACGAGTTTTCATACATAAGTTGTATCTCTTCTTTGAAAGGTTATATTGAAAAATATTGTTGTTCTCTTATTTATCTCTATGTGTAACCTCCCCAACCCAGCGTAGATGTTAGACCCGAATTTGGGAGATTACATTGGCCACCAAAATGGCCTAACAGAATTATCGGAGTTTTAAAATAATTAATTAAAACATTGCTTTATTCTTAAAAGAAAACTTAGTCAATTTACAGAAAAACTCATGAGTTATCAAAACTCATGTATAAGCAAAAACACATATACCATATCATGTAAAAAAATTAGAATTTCAAACACATGCCTTACAGATGCAAACGAATTCGGTTTAATCGATAAGTTACTACCCCACTGCTACACACCATAAGAGTTCCCCAAAACTCATCCATCTCTGCACACTAGTTTGTGGATAAACCGCCACAAGATGCAGGTTAATATATTGCCAAACGGTTGTGAATACACAGCATAATTGTAGATAAAAGCTAACAGATAATGGGTGGGTGAACCACCAAAGGTTGCAGGTTAATACGCTGCCAGATGATTGTGTATACACAACATTTCTGCAGATAAAAGTTGTCAGATAATATGTGGATGTACCACCAGATTTGCAGACTTATAGTCTGCTAAAACTCCCTCCTTACAAAGCGTCCCAACCCATGCAACAAAATAAGACATGCTTAAACAGAACATAACAGAAGAGATATAATTATTCAAAATAATCAAATATCATTGCAATAATTATGCTTTCAAACAATTAATTCAATAGCAAAAGCATATATTTTTCAAAGTTCAATTCAGCGATGTCACAATTCATGCCATTAGGTATATATTTAGAAATAATTAAATTAATTAAATATGGATTCAAGCATTATTCAAACTAAAGGGCACTTAATTGCATAAATTAAGCATTAAAATCAGTTCGAGAACCGTTCAGGGGCTAATCTGCACAAAACATAAAATTCTGTGCAAAATTGTAAATTTAAGAAACAAGGGCACATGGCCGTGTGGCAAGGCCGTGTGTGTCACACTGCCGTGTGGTCTAGGTTGAGTTCGATTTTGCCTCGATTTTCTCGTAAAAGAACACACACCTGACTTTCGGGGTCTCGAGCGATGATCCTTACATCCAAATCTGATATGGGTCACCTACACGGGTCTTTAAATTGACAAAAATGCAAGAATTAATATCTACCTTTAATATTTATCAAATTTTAGCAAGATTTTTTGGAAAACTCGAAAAAGATTTGAAAACAATTTGAAAGATTGTCAAGAATGATGCTATTCCAGAATCCTAGGGTTCTATGGAATTAGAAACAAGATTGCTTACCGATCTGGGCTCGTTAGAACAAAAATTGACGATGTTTTGCTAAATTGATATGAAGAACGAATTGAATAAGGTTGAATTCGGGTTTGAGATTCAAATATAAAATTTCCAGCGAAGATGAAGATTTATGAAAAAGAAAAATGAGAAAATAAAAGAAAAAGCTGTGTTTAAAGAAGAGAGAAAAGAAATTCTAAATAGGGTTGAAAAGGATAATCAAAATTCTATTATGATTTGGAAGGGACTAAATGGCTAAGTTAAGCAAACTTTAGAGGGTTGATTTGGTAAGTAAACCATTTTGCCAAAACTAGCAAAAATCGAACGGATTTGGCATGGATAGAACTTGGAACATCAAAGGAAATAGAATGATGCTTGACTATTAGGCTACTATCCATTTCTTAATTATTTTCTACCACATTTATTTCTTATACTAACTTGGTTTTCATCATTAATTGCTAAAAAATAAAGAGAAAAAAATGCAAAAAGTGAGGCTTGAACCTTAATTCTCTAAGTAGTCTACTAAGCTCTTAGCCACCTATATAAAAACTCATTTCATGATGATTTTATAATTTCTAACCCTATAATTTTTGGGGTGTTACACTATATTTCCACTTTTAGTGGTGATCTGTCTCATTTATATATGTCAAATTAAGTTATTTAAACACTTAAAGAGTTTATTTTGAGTAGTTTATGGCATTTTTTGTTACTTTTTTTTGACTTTATAGATATCATGTTTAATTTTAGTTTTTATCGCATTTTAATGCCTTTTTGAATGAAATGACAAGTATATCCCATTAGTAATATTTGAGTTGAGCTTATTTCATGCACTTAAAATGTTACAAGAATGAGAATAGGAACCTAAACTAGAGCTAAGGTCACAACACCAATGTGTTGATGTCGTGACACCAATGTTTTATTTTTCCATCAACTAAGGTTTATAAATGGATGCTTCAAATTTACTTTTAAGATCTAATAGCAGAAATTTTAGCTTGCATAGAAATCACAACACTAAAGATAACATTATAATCGACACCAAATACACTCTTATAAATTTATCACAACAAAATAAGTTCATGCTTAACTTTTATTTTGTATTTAACGATATTTTTAATAAATTCTTATTTATTTAATTTATTCAAAAAATAATTTTATCAATGTCTAATTCAAAAATAATTCTTAATGTCACAATGGTCTCACGTGTGATTTTATGTGTTTATTTTTTTAACTCATTAAATAATAAATTTTTATTTCATGTGATTACTGTAAAATAATATTATTTGAATAAAATTAAAATTTTATAATTAGAATATTACAACAATAAAAAATTCAAAGCATAAAAGTACGAAAGAAAATAATAAGGAATTTCTAACATTTTTGAGATTATTAATAACTAATTAATGAATACTAGAAATTCCTATCACATAGTATGGGTGAAACTACAAATTTAAAGCACAAATGTGTTTAAAAATAGAGATCAAAATGTTTATCATAGAGTTGGTGTCGAGTTAACTTGTGACACCAACTCAATTAAATACATTATTAATATATATATATACAATTGATAGAGGTAATAAAGTGTTCATAATAAAATTAAAACATAAAAATATTAAAATAAAATTTTTGGTGAGTGGTAAATTAAAAGTTTAACTAATGTAATTATTTTGAGTTTAAATCCCATCATATGTATATTTTTATTATTTTTTTAAATGAAAAGACTAAAGTATCCTGTAATAACATAACTTATTTTAATTACGAAATAATATTTTTCGTAATTTTTTGTTGAAAACACTTAAATTATGTTGAATGTTAATCACTGGTAAATCTTACTTTTATATTATTAAAATGTCAAATTGTAACTTAAATAATTTTAAATTATAGTGAAAGTGTATAACTTCATCTTTAAAAAAACACTTTTAATATTAAATTTAATAAATAAAAATAAAATATTATTCGAATGTTGATGTAATAATATAATAAATAATAAAAGATATTTTAATTAGTTCAAAAATTTATCTAAACTCGTGATTATATATATTAGTTTCTAACATTACATGCGTTGTACATAATTTAATGTATTTAAAATGTAACGACCCAATAATCATGGGTGTCAGAAAGTGCATTCTCGGGATTCTATTCCTGTAAATCGAACTCGTAAATATTTATTAAAAATATTTAAAAAGTTAAATATTTACTAAAAATATTTACAAAGTTAAATATTTACGAAGTTAGTTGTGTAGTTAATTAGATTTTGATTAAGTGAATTTGCATGAATTAAGAATGATTATTGTATAAGGACTAAATCGTGTATAGGGTAAAAGTTGAAATATAAATTAAAAATTTATTGAGGGACTAAAGTGGCAAATATACATTTGCCTTGTTTAGTGGACGGCATTATGAAGTATATATATTATTATTTGTAAACTTATTATATATATATATACACTATAATAGTTAATAAATTAAAAGTTAAAGACATATATTTATATTATATAATATTAAAGTATAATAAAAGAAAAGAAAGTGAAATTTGATGATAGAAAGCATGCAATTAAATAGAAAATAAAAGAAAAGAAAAAGAAAGAAGTGAAGAAGAGTTAACGCACGGCTATAGGACCTCAAGGTTAAAACTTCAATCGGTTAGTCAATTTAGTCCATTTTCTTGTAATTTTTATATTTTTGGAATCCCGGTGTTAAGTACTACCTGACCCATGTCGAAATTTTAACATTGATTAAGATTTTAGATTTTTTTTTGTTGAATAGTTTTAACATTAGTGATTTAATTGATAGATTTTTAAGCTAGAAATGGAAAATGATTAAATTGTATAACAAATTGTAAATTTTGAGTAATAGGGACTAAATTGTGAAAAATTAAAAATTTAGGGGTTTAATTGAAAATAGGGAGCTAAATTTAGCTTAAAGTGAAATTAGTATAAAAATATAGGATTAAATGTGAAGAATAAAAATTAGTCTCGATTTAGGGACTAAAATGGAATTTAAGCAAATATTGAGTAAAAATTGAAATATTCAATGTGAAACTGAATTGTGTTTTATTAATGCATTTTAATTGCTTTAATTCCGTAGCTAACGTCCTACTAGAATCATAGACTAAAATGGGGAAAGATAAAATTAACGTCAAATAGCTCGAAATCCATAGTTTGTATTTCTATAAATTTGAATCTAGTTGTTAATTGTTGTATTTCGATTTAATGCATATGGTAAGTGGTTGAGGTGAGTATTTTGGCACTTTGATAGTAAATTGAAATTATAGTTGATTGAAATGGATAGAATTGGTATATACATTATGAATGTATTGATTATTTGAATTGAAATGAATATATGTGTAAATATGATTATGTGTAAATAT
The DNA here is from genome assembly GCA_025503065.1 of Gossypium bickii. Classification (NCBI taxonomy): domain Eukaryota; kingdom Viridiplantae; phylum Streptophyta; class Magnoliopsida; order Malvales; family Malvaceae; genus Gossypium; species Gossypium bickii. The sequence continues at coordinate 72,212,965 of CP106716.1, read as the reverse complement.
GATAATGTGCAAATATGAGAATTGGATATTGATTGTATTTGAAAATTAAAATGAAACCCTATTAATTGTATCGAGCTGAGTCGGATATAAATGGCATGCCATAAGATAAGAAGAGTTTAGAGATTTCTCCGACTTCGAGTCGATGAGGCATGGGTGCCAATTTGCTTCAGTTAAGACACTGGGTGTCAATTTATATAATGCTGGACGTAGTTATTGATACATGCATGGGAGTGTTTGATAAAGAATCGATTGGAACAAAATTAAAGTCGTCTATGTCAATACCAATTGGGTTGAAAGATGAGAAGAATTCAAGAAGAAATCCAATTGAAATTCCTGTTGGGCCTATGACTCGAGCTAGATCCAAGAAGCTCAAAGAGGTAATGCTAGGGTTGATTTAGCAAGTTTGGGTCGAGCATGAGACGTCTAATTTTTATTCAACTCAAGATAACAATCCAATTTCATGCAATGTGTTGCATGTGACAGTTTGATTAGTTTGAACAAACTCTTCAATTTTTAACTATATGTTTTGTTTGTTAAATAGATCTTTGTTTAATGATATGCTTCATTATGTGTTTTGTTTGTTAAATGCATCTTTATTTAATGTTTTGCATTAATACATCTACATCTTTTAAATATGTGCATTATGTTTCTTGTTTATTGAATGTGTCTTTGGTTAATGCTTTGCATTAATTCATTAGCATCATTTAAGACTTGCATTATTTGTTTTCTTTCATATTTAATAAGTCATGCATTAAATCATCTCATTTGTTAATTTACTTCAAATATGGTTTAAGTTGCATGTTCATTTAATTTGTGTGCATGAGAGTTATTAAATATGTTGTTTTTATTAGTGTTTTAAGTTATCATTTAATCTTAAATATCTATTATACAGGTAACTTTTCATATGATTAAAGACTCTTTAAAGTTGGATAGTTTCAAAGCTTTTAAAAGAACAATAAGGAGGCTGTTTAATGGACCAAAAGAGACTCTTCAAGTCTAAATGTTTTGGAGTCTTAAGTCTTCATCATGGTGCCATTTAAGAGGATGTTACACAAGCTTTTATCATGTGGCTGCAGGGGAGCTGAAGAGACATCAATCAAACACATTAAGGATACTTTAAGTTTTCACTAAGGAGAATTGACATGACTTTTCAACTACATCATATTCCAATGAAGAGACATGGTTCATTGGCTTCCGTACATGAGTTCAAAATGAAATTAATACTTGTAATAACCTTACTTACTTGCTGAAGATGAAAGGTTTCACATAGGCACTTGAACAGTCACAAAAGTGCCTATAAATTTCTTGTAAACAGAACTTTGATGGTAATTTTAATTTTTCTGAGTTTTGTGTGAGAATTCTATCTCTTTTTTCTTGGTCTAACTTACTTGGACTTATCAAGGTTCTCCTTGTGGTGTCAAACCCTTTCTTTTCTGAACTTATCACTTCCATCCCTTCTTTCTTTGTTCTGAAGTGTGGCGTTCTAACATACTGTTGGTTCCTATTTTGCTAAATAGTGGGTCACAGTTTACTTCTTCTTCACAGACTTGTTTGTTATTTCACTATATAGAAATTGGGTCACGGTCATTTATATCGTTAGTTCTTTTCTAAGTGTTTAATTCGTACAAGTCATCCTTTCGGAACCTTCTTTGTTGTTTTCATTCAACCTATTTTCCATTACTCACAATTTCATTTTGAATTTCAACTTGAAATGAAACTGAAATTAGACGATCGGGAAATTCAACGTCTTGTAATTGAATTCACGAATACGAGCACGTATCATTTGGTATCAGAGCTACGAAAATCTAATCCAGGTATTGTATTAGCAATATAAAAAAAAGTGAAAAAAATCGGAAAAAAACAACAATTTGAGGTTGAAAAAATAATTGAAGTTGAAAAAAAAATTTAAAAATTATATCTTGGAGTATATCTTATATTTTATGACAAATTGTCACATTACTGAAATCTTTCGAATAAAAACACCTTGTTACATTTTCCCTTTCTATTTGTTTTTTTGAACCTATCCTATGACATATCAACCATTTGTTGTTAATGGACTGTTGCAAGTGTTCTTTGATCAGGTCCTAACTAGTTTGATCTAGAACTTTAAGAAGAACTTGAGAGGAAAAAGGCACGAGTGGTGAGACTAAAAGAGCAGGAAAAAGCCAAAATTGAGTGAAACACGAGTGGAGTGAATTGTTTTACTTTTCTGAGAGAAAATTGTGAGGTTTGATTTGGTGAGGAATATTTCATTATTAACATTATTTTTTGGTTAATAGAAATCATGTCAAGGAGTCCTATAAAGAATAATCCTAATGAATGAAGGGAAGTTCCAAACTTGGCTTATCAAGCGTTGTTAAGGGAGATGGAACGCATGATGCAAAATCTGTAATAGTCTGGTTTAGACCCTAGTCGAAATAGTAGTTTTGGGACCACAAATCTGAGTCAGAAAAATAATTTAATATTATTTTTCGAGCTATGAGTATGCGAATTGGTATGTGTGAAATTTTCGTGATTTAAATTTTCCGATTGGGTGATTAATTTGCGAAAAAGATTAAATCGCATAAAAGGTAAAAGTGACATTCTATATGTTAATGTGTTTAATTGAGTTGGCTTTTGAATGTGGTGGCCTTAAATGGTAATTAGACCATTTTGAATGAGAATGGACATTAATGGACTTAATATAAATATGTTTTATATGTTAATTAAAAAGGTTAATATGGTAAATGATTAAATAATGTTCATTAATTAAAACAAATCATAACATATGGCCATTATGTCCATCCATTTTGCCGAATTTGATAGAAAAAGAAAGAAAAGAAAGCAAGTTAGGGTTCAGCCTTGATGTTCTTTGATTAAGGTATGTGTTTTGGTCAGTTTTTGATAATTTCTACGTTTTTGTGATCGTTGCTTTGAGTGCTAGCTAGCCCATGTCTTAATTTTTGAATTGGTTGAAGATTTTGAGTTATGCCATTGATGAAATTGTGAGCTTTCTGATGTTAGCTGATGAAAAATGAAAGATATATGTTGCGTTAACATGTTTTGTACTTGAATTTTTGATGAATTTGAGTATTATGGGCTAAATTGTTAAAAGAGAAATTGAAGGACTAAAATGTGAAATAAATGAAATATGTGGGCTTATATGAGTTAAGGGAATATTCGGCCAAGCATGTGTATAAAGAAATTATGTGTATTTTGTGATATTATGAAATAGAGATTAAAATGTCAAAATGTGAAAGTGTGAGGGCTAATTTGTAAAATGCCCTAAATATGTGTATATGGATTTAAATGAAAGAATTGTGTTATTAAATATCTAAATTTGAATTTATATAGAACAAGAACAAAAGAAAACGGAATTAGATCGGGGGAAATCGAAAGTGGTCGAGTAGTCGTTTCCATCCGTTCGTATCCGTACGAGGTAAGTCAATATACAAATAAACGTGTATAGATTGTATTATTATTGCTTATATAAGAATGAATTGTGTTATATGGCTAATTGAGCTGAATATGTGAAATTCGAAAAAGTTCTGAAAATATGACGACATCCGAAAAGTCTCGTACGAACCTTAGGAAATAATTAGGATACGTATGTAATGACATAGGATTCTGATATGTGTTATCGTGTAAGACCACGTCAGGGATGTTGGCATCGGTTTGTGATTTACGTGTAAGACCATGTCTGGGACATCGGCATCGTATTTGATTTCGTGTAAGACCTTGTCTAGGACAGTGGCATCAATATTGATTACATGTAAGACCACATCTGGGATGTTGGCATTGTACGAGCTTTCCGAGTTTTCTGAGTATCCTATTTAATTTCAAACGGTTCAATGGGCATTGTAACACCCCTTACCCGTATCCGGCATCGGGATAGGGTACGAGGTGTTACCTAACTTAAACACATGCATACATACAATTTTGAATCATAAAAGTCCATTCAAATTTAAAAATTTTCAAACTTCCTCTTAACATCCTTAATATAGGCCTACGAGGCCCAATACATATCTTAGAAACGTTTTGAGATCAAATCGAGTTCTTTAGAAAACCTTGGAAAATGTTATTAAAAACAAGGGCACATACTCGTATGAATTTATTATCTCAATTCAAACCTACAGAGGTTTTCACACGGTTTGACACACGCCCGTGTCCATGGCCCGTGTCCCTCACACGGCCACGACACGCCCTTGTCTTATCCTGTGTGCAAAAACCTTGAAATTATGTTTCTGACGTCATCAACCTAATAAGGTCACACGGCCAAGGCACACGCCCGGGTCTTTAGACCGTGTGGCGAATTAAATTCTTAAATTCCCTGGGCACACGCCCATGTCCTATGACCGTGTCTTCCACACAGTTGAGACATATGGCCGTGTCTCAGCCCGTGTGGTTACTACTGGGCATTCTGTTTTGCCAACTTAGAATGCAGGGGGGCACACGGCCAAACCACACGCCCATGGGGCAGTCTGTGTGTCACACACGGCCTAGACACACACCCATGTGTTTACCCATGTGGATAAGAACAAGGCTATTTACCAAGCCCCTTTCTGCCACCCTACTTGCACCATCATAAGCCACATCAAGCAACCTATTTATTCTTGTATAACTATACCAATTACTCAATCATGCAATTTGCACATAGATGATAAACATCATCATTTTCATATATTAATAATAAAAATTAGCCATCAATTATGGCCTTATACAAAATGAATTCATCTCCAAATTAAGCCAACAAATTTGGCCAAAACAACATGACACTTTACAAAGACTAAGTCCCTATACATGCCATACTTAAAAAGATAAGTCTAGCTATACCAAATGTTCCAATTGATAATGTGATCGAGCCTCTGACTTCCTTCAATCCCCGAGCTAGCTTGGCAATACTATAACAAATGGAAAAGAGAGGGGTAAGCATAAAGCTTAGTAAGTTTGGATTAAATAAATAGCAAAGCTTAATAAGTTTGGATTAAATAAATAGTAACATAAAGGCTTATGATAACTTCCATACACATTGAGTAATAACACAAATTCTCAAGCACATTGCCATAACTTACTCATGCTTCCTCTTACCAATCACATATCACATATCAAACACATTTCTTGTAAGTTACTCACATGTACCTGTATCACTTCATTACATAACTTTAGCACTAATTTCATCTTCAACATAAACTTAACTTCTTATCCCGTTGAACCACTTAGAATACTTGAGGATACGCAAGAATCATCATACACATAATACGATGCCAATGCCATATCCCTGATATGGTTTTACATGGGATCACATCTCGATGTCGATGTCATATCCCAAATATGGTCTTACACGAGATCGTATATCGATGCCATGTCCCAGACATGGTCTTACACGGAATTATTGCTCGATGTCATTGCCATATCTCAGATATGGTCTTACGGGATCTCATTTTGGTACCGAGGCCATGTCCCAGACATGGTCTTATACGAGACCTCCTTAATCTCATGTCGCGACAATGGTATCCTTGCTATTCCTATGGTTCAACTAGGACTTCGACTTAACAAAATTTCATCATACTTTCATCGAGACATCATTAACCAATTTCATAGAGAATATACACATTTCTCATGATATCAAGCATTTAAAAACATAATAACATTATGTAGCTTTATTACACACAAACTTACCTCGGTATTAAAATAAGTATATTTGTTTGATTTAGTCCACCACCTTGTTCTTTTCTTGATTTCGGTCCGAAATTCGTGTTTCTTTATCTATAATAACAATTTCACTTATTTAATCACCACATAAATCAAAACATTTTAAAATTCCTACTTTGGCAAATTTACCGTTTTGCTCTTAGACTTTCACAAAATTACGATTTTTCCCCTAGGCTCATAAATCGATTTTCATCGAATTTCCTTACTCGCCAAGCCTAGCCGAACATAAACTTATAGCAACTCAAAATTCCAATTATTTCACACATTTACTACCTATTTTACAACCTTTACAAAAAGGTCCATTTTAGGTGTTTTCATGGAAAATCCTTTCACAAAAGTTGTTTATTTAACAACTAAGATTCATTTTCTTCCATAAAAATTTAGCAAACAACATAAATGTTTTCATGGCAAAACCCTAAACTCTCATCATATTGCAAAATAGTCCCCTCATTAGCTAGCTTAAGCCACAAAGGTTCCAAAAGTACAAAAATTATCAAGGATAGCCATTAAAATCACTTACTTGCAAGGGTTTAAGTGGCTAAAAATTTTCAACCTTTCCAAAGCCCCTCTTTGCTGAAATTTTCGGTGGTTGTAGGAAGAAGATGAAAAGATGATATCATTTTATCTTTATTTTATTGTTACTAGTCAATTTGTCACCAAAACTTCACCTACTCTTTGAAAATCTTATTTTCTTTTCTCTATGGCCGGCCTACACATCACTAAGGGTCTAATTGCACATTAAGGACCTCTAATTTAATATTCTATAACTATTAGACACCTTTATCTTGTAGAATATAACTTTCGCTCTTTATGCGACTTAGTCTTTTTTTTTTTTTTAATTAAGCTTGCAATCACTAAAATTAATTCACCAAAATTTTCATGCACTCATATTATCATGTTATAACACATAAAATAATATTAAAAAAAATTTCAGACCTCGGTTTAATGGTTTCAAAACCACTTTCTGACTAGCCCCAAAATCGGGCTGTTACAGGCATTCCGAGAAATGAATGAGTATACGAATGTGCATCCAAATTCCAGTACGTATGTATGTATATGAAATTTTGAAATGAAAGGTATGTAAGTTTATGATTATTTGATATGTGAACTACATTACATGACATATGATATTAAGCAAGTGGACATGATCAATTGAAATATAAGAGAAATACGGTTTATGTTTGTGTTATACCATGAATCATATGTATGAAATGGTTTATAATTGTTCTTTATGATAATTTTATTTGTATATGGCTTACTAAGCTTTTGAAAGCTTACTTTTTGTGTGTTTGCAATGTTTTATAAATTATCAAAGCTACTAGAAGCTCGGGGATCGTCCAGGATCATCACCACACTATCGAACCAGATTTTGGTACCTTTTTAAAATGCACATAATGAAGTATGGCATGTATAGGCTAAAAATGTTAAGATATGTTTTGGGATATGTATATATATAGCCATGTGATTATGGATGAATATAGTTTGTGTTATGTGATGGAAAAGTTGGTATGTTGGATGTACTCTTGAATTATCGAAAGAAATGGTCAATTTTGGCATGTTTTGGCTGCTTTAAAGTTATAATTTGATACTTGTGTGATGCTTGTAGGTATGACCCAAAATGGGTGGCAATTTGGCCTTGCAAATGGCCTATAATTGCCCACATGATTGAACACACGGGCATATGTCTCGACTGTATCCTTCACTATTTTAGTTCGAGGTAAGTCAGGCTTACACACGAGCCAGTCAAACAGGCGTGTGATAGGTCGTGTGATTCTAGTTAGTTTTACACATGGGGAGAGACATGGCCCAAGGCACGGCCGTGTGAGGTATACGGCCTAGCCACACGGGCATGTGCCCTATTTTGAAAGAAAAATTTTCTAAGTTCTGCAAAGTTTCTGTATGAGATCGGTTAAGTCCCGAACCCTCTCTAAAGCATGTTTAAGGTCTCGTAGACCTCATAAAGGGACTATATAAATATGAATGCTTATGAAATGATGATGCATGATTGATGATGTGATATTGAGTAAAATGTTCTGTTATGTCCGATAATGCCTCTTAACCTTAGACCGGCGACGGATATGGGTTAGGGGTGTTACATTTTATTGGTATTAGAGCTACGGTTTAGTCGATTCTAGGACTAACGTGGCCTGTGAGAGTCTAGCTATACATGCCATATATAAGAATTGTGATAGTGTGATGAATCCTGACAGATAAAATATGTTTTTCATATAGTAAATGGATCCCAAACGAGCCGTAGCTAAAGATGTTGAAACAGCGCTATCTGATTCTAGACCGGTTACAAGCGGTCAGGAAGGAGAGGCTAAACAAGCCTTCTTCTAAATGATAAATGAGTGTTTCACTTAGTATGTTAGAGCAAATCCGGTTGTTCCTTAACCTTCACCCCCGCAAGTTCCTTTAGCTCCCCAAGTTATAGATCTAATTCGTCTGAATAAACCTCCAGTTGATAAGATTAGAAAGTATGGGACTGAAGAATTCCGTGCTACCACTGATGATGATGTTGAGAAAGCTGAGTTTTGGCTAGAGAATACAATTCGAGTATTTGATGAGATGTCGTGTACCCTTGATGAATGTGTGAAATATGCCGTTTCTTTGTTGAGAGATGCAGCTTATCAATGATGGAAAACTTTGACTTCTGTTGTTCCAAAAGAACGAATTACTTGGGATTTCTTTCAATCAGAATTTCAGAAGAAATATATTAGTGAGAGATTTATTGATCAAAAGCGAAAAGAGTTTCTTGAATTGAAACAGGGTCGTATGTTTGTTACAAAATATGAGCAAGAATTTGTGAGATTGAGCCAGTATGCATGAGAATGTGTTTCGACTGAGGCAATAATGTGTAAAAGGTTCGAAGATGGCTTGAATGAAGATATTCGTTTATTAGTCGGGATTCTGGAAATAAAAGAACTCGTTGTGCTTGTTGAGCAAGCGTATAAAGTTGAGAAACTCGGGAAAGAGAAAAGAAAAGCTGAGTCAGAAGCTGGAGATGTGAGAAAGAGATCCTCAAGTAAATCATTTCAGTCTGCATCAAAGAAATTCTGAGAGGAGTATAGTCGTTCAAAGGCTAATATGGGACATTCAAGCAGAGATCGTACAAGATCACATTCAAGCTTCTGAACTCTAGCCATTTTGATTGCAAGTGTTGGAAATGTTAGATCTAAGTGACCCGAGTGTAGATATTGTGGTAAAAGACATTTGGGCAATTGTCGATTAAAGGATCGAGCTTGTTTCAAATACAGATCTCTAGATCACTTTATCTGAGACTGTCTCAAATCTGTTGAGCAAGAGATTGTACAGAATCCGAAGTTGAATAACGCGTCAGCTAAGGGTAGACCTCCCAAAAACAAAGAAACTGTGAGTGGTAGCCAGAGAGATATGAAAAATACAGTTGCGAGATTTGAAGCGAAAGCACCTGCCAGAGCTTATGCCATTCGAGCTTGTGAGGAAGCTTCGTCTCCAGATGTTATTACGGGTACATTTACTCTTTATGATACTTCTGTGATTGTATTCATAGATCCAGGATCTACCCATTCATATATATGCATGAATTTAGTATCCAGTAAGACTTTCCCTGTAGAGTCTACTAAATTTTTAATTAGAGTATCGAATCCTTTAGGCAAAAGTGTCATGGTTGACAAAGTGTGCAAGAATTGTCCGTTGATGTTTCGAAATATCTATTTTTCGGCTGATCTGATGTTATTACCTTTTGATGAATTTGATATAATTCTGGGTATGTATTGGTTAACTTTGCATGATGCTATTGTGAACTGCAAACGAAAAACTATTGATTTGAGATGTCAGAATGATGAGATAATTCGAATTGAATCTAATAATCTGAATGAGTTACCGGCTGTGATGTCAGTGATGAAAGCTCAGAGTTATGTGAAAAAGGGTTACGAAGCCTATTTTGCCTATGTGATTAATTCAAAAGTAATTATAAAGAAAGTTGAATCTGTGCCTGTGGTTTGTGAATTCCCTAATGTGTTTCCTGAAGAATTACCGGGATTACCTCTAATACGAGAAGTTGAGTTTGGCATTGAGTTAGTGTCGGGGATGACCCCTATCTCAATAGCCCCGTATAGAATGGCTTCAACAGAATTGAAAGAATTGAAGTCTCAATTGCAAGAATTGACAGATATAGGTTTTGCACGACCGAGCTTTTCTCCTTGGGGTGCTCCCGTTCTGTTTGTGAAAAAGAAAGATGGTACGATGAGAATGTGTATTGATTATCGTCAATTAAACAAAGTGACAATTAAGAACAAATATCCTCTGTCCAGAATCGATGATTTGTTTGATCAGTTGAAAGGAGATACTGTGTTTTCAAAGATAGATTTGAGATCGGGATACTATCAGTTGCGAGTAAAAGATTCAGACATTTCAAAAACTATTTTCAAAACAAGGTACGGGCACTATGAGTTTTTAGTTATGCCTTCCGGATTAACAAATGCTCCTGGTGTCTTTATGGACTTGATGAATTGCATTTTCAGACCATATTTAGATCGATTTGTTGTTGTATTCATTGACGACATTTTGATTTATTCGCGTGATAAAACTGGGCATGTCGAACATTTGAGAATTGTACTACAAACTTTGTGCGATAAACAATTGTATACAAAGTTTAGTAAATGTGAGTTTTGGTTGCGCGAAGTTGGCTTTTTAGGGCATATTGTGTCAGCATCTGGAATGCGAGTTGATCCGAGCTAAATTTCAGCTATTTTGGACTGGAAGCCTCCGAAAAATGTATCTGAAGTTCATAGTTTTCTAGGACTTGCTGGTTATTACCGACAGTTTGTAAAAGGCTTTTTGATGACTACAACTCCATTGACGAGATTGCTTCAGAAAGATGTGAAATTCAAATGGTCTGAAAAGTGACAGAAAAGCTTTAATCAGTTGAAAGCCCTTTTGACTGAAGCTCCAGTGCTAGTACGACCAGAATCCAGTAAATAATTTGGGATATATATTGATGCCTCGTTAAATGATCTGGGATTTGTTTTGAAGCAGGAAGGCAAAGTTATAGCTTATGCCTCGAGACAATTGAAATCGCATGAAAAGAATTATCCAATGCACGACCTTGAATTAGCTGCGATTGTATTTGCTCTAAACATTTGGCGCCACTATATTTTCGGTGAAAAATGTCATGTGTTTTCAGATCATAAAAGTCTGAAGTATTTGGTGACTCAAAAAAGCAGTGAATCTGTGACAAAGAATATGGTTAGAACTGTTAAAAGATTACGAGCTTGTGATAGATTATCATCAGGGAAAAGCAAATGTTGCTCCTGATGCTTTGAATCAGAAATCGTTGTTTTCCTTACTTAAGATGAGTGCTCATTTAGTTCTATCTTATGATGGTTCGGTTTTATCCGAATTGAAAGCAAGATCGCTGTTCTTACAGCAGATTTGTGATGTCTAAAATGTTGATAATGAAATGTTAGCGAAACGAGCTCAGTGATTTGAACTCTAATTCTGAATTTCGAGTTGATGCTGATAATTGTTTGAGGTTTTGAGATCGAATTTGTGTTCCGAGAAATTTAGAGTTGATTTAGTTGATTTTGAAAGAAGCTCATAGCATTTGCTTATCTGTTCATCCGAGAAGTACAAAGATGTATAATGATTTGAAACAACTTTACTGGTGGCCTGGAATGAAAAGAGATATATCTGATTATGTTTCGAAATGTTTGACCTGTCAACAAGTTAAAGCTAAAAATCAGGTGTCATTTAGTTTGCTACAACCGATTATGATTCCCGAGTGGAAATAGGATAGAGTGACGATGGATTTTGTTTCAGGTTTGCCTTTAACTCTGAGGAAGAAAGATGCAATCTAGGTTATAGTTGATAGATTAACAAAATCAGCTCATTTTATTCCGGTGAGAACAGATTATTCACTTGAAAAGTTAGCTGAGTTATACATTTATGATATTGTGAGATTACATGGGGTGCCACTATCTATTGTGTCTGACAGAGAGCCGAGGTTTACTTCGCGATTTTGGAAGAAATTGCAAGAGGCTTTAGGTACGAAAATGCATTTCGATAGTGCTTTTCATCCGCAGACTGATAGTCAATCCGAACGGATTATTCAGATACTTGAAGATATGCTGAGATGTTGTATTCTTGAGTTTGAAGGTACGTAGGATCAGTATTTGTCATTGATTGAATTCGCGTGTAATAACAGTTTTCAAATGAACATTAAAATGGCACCATACGAAACCTTATATGGTCGTAAATGCCAAACCCCGCTATACTGGTCAGAGCTCAGTGAGAATAAGATTCACGGGGTTGATTTGATAAAAGAGACTAAGCAGAAAGTGAAAATGATCAGTGATAGTCTGAAAGCAGCGTCTGAATGACAGAAATCATACGCAGATTTGAAATGAAAAGATATTGAGTTTGAGATCGGTGATAAAGTATTTTTGAAAGTGTCTCCATGGAAGAAAATACTTTGATTCGGCAGAAAAGGCAAATTGAATCAGAGATTCATCGGGCCGTATGAGATTATCGAGCGTATTGGACCAGTTGCTTATAGACTGTTGCTACCATCTAAGTTAGAAAAGATCCATAATGTGTTTCATGTATCGATGCTTCAACGATACAGTTTGATCCCTCGCATGTGATTTCTCCATCTGAGATAGAGATTCAGTCTTATATGACTTACGAAGAAGAATTGATCTGTATCTTAGATCATGAGGTTAAAGAATTATGAAATAAGAAATTTTAATTAGTAAAAGTAATGTGGCATCGACACGGTGTTGAAGAGGCTACGTGAGAGCCTGAAGATGCTATGAGACAGCAATATCTGAATCTGTTCAACGGTAAGATTTTCTGGGACGAAAATCCCTAAGGGGGGAGAGTTGTAACAGTTTGGTTTAGACCCTAGTTGGAATAGTGGTTTCGAGACCCCAAATTTGAGTCAAAAAATAATTTAATATTATTTTTCGAGCTATGAGTATGTGAAATGGTATGTGTGAAATTTTCGTGATTTAATTTTTCCGATTGTGCCATTAATTTGCCAAAAGGATCAAATCGCATAAAAGGTAAAAGTGACATTCTATATGTTAATGTGTTTAATTGAGTTGGCTTTTGAATGTGATGACCTTAAATGGTAATTGGACCATTTTGAATTAGAATGGACATTAATGGCCTTAATATAAATATGTTTTATATGTTAATTAAAAAGGTTAATATGGTAAATAATTAAATAATGTTCATTAAGTAAAACAGATCATAAAATATGGCCATTATTTTCATCCATATTGCCAAATTTTAAAGAAAAAGAAAGAAAAGAAAGCAAGTTAGGGTTCGGCCTTTATGTTCTTTGATTAAGGTATGTGTTTTGGTCAGTTTTTGATAATTTCTATGTTTTTGTGATCGTTGCTTTGAGTACTAGCTAGCCCATGTCTTAACTTTTGAATAGGTTGAAGATTCTGAGTTATGCCATTAATGAAATTGTGAGCTTTGTGATGTTAGTTGATGAAAATGAAAGATATATGTTGGGTTAACATGTTTTGTACTTGAATTTTTGATGAATTTGAGTATTATGGGCTAAATGTGAAAAGAGAAATTGAAGGACTAAAATGTGAAATAAATGAAATTTGTGGGCTTATATGAGCTAAGGGAATATTCGGCCAAGCATGTGTATAAATAAATTATGTGTATTTTGTGATATTATGAAATAGGGATTAAAATGTCAAAATGTGAAAGTGTGAGGGCTAATTTATAAAATGCCCTAAATATGTGTATATGGATTTAAATGAATGAATTGTGTTATTAAATAGCTAAATTTGAATTTATATAGATCAAGAACAAAAGAAAACGAAATTAGATCGGGGAAATCGAAAGTGGTCGAGTAGTCGTTTCCATCCGTTCGTATCCGTACGAGGTAAGTCGATGTACAAATAAACATGTATAAATTGTATTATTATTGATTATATAAGAATGAATTGTGTTATATGGCTAATTGAGCTGAATATTTGAAATCCTGAAAAGTTCTGAAAATATGACGACATCCGAAAAGTCCCGTACGAATCTTAGGAAATAGTTAGGATACATATGTCATGACATAGGATTCTGATATGTGCTATCGTGTAAGACCACGTCAGGGGCGTTGGCATCAATTTGTGATTTACGTGTAAGACCATGTTTGGGACATCGGCATCGTATTTCATTTCGTGTAAGACCTTATCTAGGACAGTGGCATCAATATTGATTACATGTAAGACCACGTCTGGGATGTTGGCATTGTATGAGCTTTCCGAGTTTTTCGAGTATCCTATTTAATTCCAAACGGTTAAATGGGAATTCTGAGGAATGAATGAGTGTACGAATGTGCATCCAAATTCTGATACGTATGTATGTATATGAAATTTGGAAAAGAAAGGTTTCTGAGTATATGATTATTTGATATGTGAACTACATTACATGACATGTGATATTAAGCAAGTGGACATGATCAATTGAAATATAAGAGAAATATGATTTGTGATTGTGTTATACCATGAATCATATGTATGAAATGGTTTATAATTGTTCTTTATGATAAGTTTATTTGTATATGGCTTACTAAGCTTTTGAAAGCTTGCTTTGTGTGTGTTTGTAATGTTTTATAGATTATCAAAGCTACTGGAAGCTCTAGGATCGTCCGGGATCATCACCACACTATCGAACCATATTTTGGTACCTTTTTAAAATGTACATAATGAAGTATGGCATGTATAGCCTAGAAATGTTAAGATATGTTTTGGGATATGTGTATATATATAGCCATGTGATTATGGATGTATATAGTTTGTGTTGTAAAAGTTGGTATGTTGGATGTACTCTTGAATGATCAAAAGAAATGATCAATTTTGGCATGTTTTGGCTACTTTAAGGTTATAATTTGATGCTTGTGTGATGCTTGTAGGTATGACCCAAAATGGGTGGCAATTCGGCCTTGCAAATGGCCTATAATTGCTCGCACGGTTGAACACACGGGCGTGTGTCCCGACCGTGCCCTTCACTGTTTTAGTTCGAGGAAAGTCAGGCTTGCACACGGGCCAGTCACATGGGTGTGTGATAGGTCGTGTGATTCAAGTCAGTTTTGCACACGGGTGGAGACATGGCCTAAGGCACGGCCGTGTGAGGTACACGGCTTAGCCACACAAGCATGTGCCCTGTTTTGAAAGAAAAATTTTTTAAGTTCCGCAAAGTTTTCGTATGAGATCGATTAAGTCCTGAACCCTCTCTAAAGCATGTGTAAGGTCTCGTAGACCTCATAAAGGGACTATATAAATATGAATGCTTATGAAATGATGATGCATGATTAATGATGTGATATTGAGTAAAATGTTCCGTTATGTCCGGTAATGCCTTTTAACCTTAGTCCGGCGATGGATATGGGTTAGGGGTGTTACAAAATCAATTGGAGCCCATCCAAGAGCGGCTTGATCAGTTAGAGGGAAGACCACAACGAGGTCATTCACCTCCACAACGAGCCCGTTTACAACCACAACAAGGACGTTTACCTCCACAATGAGGTCGTTCACCTCCGCCTCGAGACCGATCACCTCATGTTCCTAATGCTCAACAGCAACAAGCACCTGTAAGAAATTACCAAAATGACTATTCTGGCAATAGTGAAGTGGAAAGTGATCAACTGTCAGAACAAAGTGTGAGACGAAATGATCGTAGAAATCAAAAGCCAAGGAGGCTAGAGCAAGTTGATAACAATCTTGAAAATATTAAGGTGCAAATTCCTTCATTTGGAATGGGAAAAAATAAAGTTGGTATTTGAGTGCCATAATTATTCAGAACTGAAAAAGGTAAAAATCGCAGCCATCGAATTTTCAGATTATGCTATTATATAGTGGGATCAACTAACCATGAATATGAGATGAAATGGAGAAAACCTATGGAAACAAGGGCTGAAATGAAGGCACTCATGCGAAAAAGATTTGTTCCTAGCCATTACCAACGGGACTTGTTCCAAAAACTCCAAAATCTTTCACAAGGAAATCGAAGTGTGGAAGATTATTTCAAGAAGATGGAGATAGCTATGATCCGTGCCAATGTTGATGAAGACATAGAGGCTACCATGGCGAGGTTTTTGTTTGGCTTAAATCGAGAAAGAGCTAATGTTGTTGAACTACAGCATTATGTTAAATTGACTGATATGGTTCATACGGCCATAAAAATTGAGTGGCAACTCAAGAAGAAAGGAGTGTTTCGAATGGCATCCAACACTAGTTCTTCTTCAAAATGGGGCCAAACATCTTTTAAAAAGGATGTAACCATGCCAGCAAAAGACAAATCCAGACCACCCAAATTCCAAAAGCCAAGTGACGTTGCATATAAAGGAAAGGCAGAAATGCAGCAAAATTGTTTGCGAGATGTCAAGTGCTTCAAGTGTCTAGGCCGAGGGCATATTGCTAGCCATTGTCCCAATCGAAGTACGGTGGTCCTTAGAGACAATGGAGAAATTGAGACTGAAGTTGAATCTGATGATGAGTCTTTACCGCCACTAGATGATGCAAATGAAATTGAATATGCTGTTAGTGTTAAACTTCTTGTAGTAAAAAGGAGTTTGGATATTCATGCCTCGGAAGATGAACAGCAACGGGAAAATATCTTTTACACTCGATGCCATGTTCAAGGAAAGGTATGTAGTGTAATCATTGATGGTAGGAGTTGCACTAATATCGCAAGTAATACAATGGTGGAAAAACTTGGATTGCTAACACTTAAACATCCTCAGCCATATAAGTTGCAATGGTTGAATTTGTGGGGAGATCAAGGTGACCAAGCAAGCTGTAGTTCCTTTTTCCATTGGCAAGTATAGCAATGAAGTGCTTTGTGATGTTGTTTCCATGCATGCTAGACATCTTTTGCTAGGGAGGCCTTGGCAATACAATCGGCAAGTGGTGCATGATGGCTACACCAACCACTATTCATTCAAGCACAATGAGAAAACTATTACCTTAGCTCTAATGACACCAAAATAAGTCTACAAAGACCAAATTCGTTTGAAGAAAGAGAGTGAAAAAACAAAATCAAAAGAAAAAGAAAAGAGCAACAAAAATAAAAAAGAGTCTGAGGTAAAATTAAAAGAAATCAAGAAAAAAGAGGAGAAAGAAACTGAAAAAGTGAGTTTTTATGTCAATGAGAGAGAGGTTAGGAGAACTTTAGTTCTTAGACATCCACTGCTTGTACTTGTGTACAAGGAAGCCTTGTTTAATACTAACAAACTCGATGAGAATTTGCCATCTTCTATTGTTTCATTGTTACAGGAATTCCAAAATGTCTTTCCTGATGATGTACCGAATGGATTACCACCTCTTCGAGGAATTGAGCACCAAATTGACTTTATTCTCGGTGCCATTATACCAAATTGACCAGCATATCGAAGAAATCTTAAAGAAACTAAGGAGCTGCAAAGAAAAGCTGAAACATTAATGGAGAAAGGTTACGTTCGTGAGAGTCTAAGTCCTTATACCATACCTATGTTGCTGGTTCCAAAAAAAGATGGTACATGGCGTATGTGTGTCGATTGCCGAGCTATCAATAAGATAACTATTAAATATAGGCATCCGATACCCCGGCTCAATAACATGTTGGACGAGTTGACTGGTTCACGCATTTTTTAAAGACTGATTTGAAGAGCAGTTACCACTATATTCGAATGCGAGAAGGTGATGAATCATGTGTTGCGACACTTCATTGGCAAATTCTGTCTTGTTTATTTTGACGATATTTTGATTTATAGTAAGAATTTAAATGATCATGTGCAGTACTTAGGTTCGATTTTAGAGGTTTTACGCAAGGAAAATTTATTTGCTAATCTTATGAAATGCTCATTTTGTACTGAAAAACTTGTTTTCTTAAGTTTTGTATTGACTTTCAAAAGCCTTGAAGTTGATCAAGAAAAGGTGAGTGCTATCCGAGACTGGCCAAGACCAACAAGTGTAAGTCAAGTTAGAAGCTTTTATGGACTAGCTAATTTCTATCGAAGGTTTGTTAAGAATTTTAGTACTTTGGCCACACCTTTATCTGGAATCATTAAAAAGAACTCAAACTTCCAATGGGGATATGAGCAAGAAAAGTCCTTTAATTTGATAAAAAGAACAACTTACTAATGCTCCATTGTTAGCTTACCTGATTTTACTAAAACCTTTAAAGTTGAGTGTGAAGCTTCAGGTTTAGGCATTGGCGTTGTGTTGATGCAAGAAGGACATCATGTGGCATACTTTAGCGAGAAGTTGAATGGTACTTCCTTGAATTACCCGACTTATGATAAAAAAATGTATTCCTTAGTATAAGCATTGGAAACATGGCAACATTACCTTTGGCCAAAAGAATTCGTTATTCACACTGATCATAAGTCATTGAAGTATTTGAAAGGGCAGCATAAGTTGAACAAACGACACGCGAAATGGGTAGAGTTTCTTGAAACTTTTCCCTATGTCATCAAGTACAAACAAGGTAATGAAAACATTGTTGCTGATGCGTTGTCATGTAGGTATACTCTGTTATCAACTCTGAATACAAAACTGCTTAGATTTGAGTATATTAAAGACTTATATGATTCTGATGTTGATTTTGGAAATGTATATCAAGCTTGTGAAAAATGAGCTATTGGAAAATTTTTCAGACATGACGGTTTTCTTTTTAGAGAAAATAAGCTTTGTGTTCCACAAGGATCCATTCGTGAGCTGTTTGTGAAGGAAGCATATAGAGGAGGACTTATGGGTCATTTTGGCGTGATTAAAACTTTAGATGTGTTGCAAGAACATTTCTTTTGGCCACACATGAGACGAGATGTTGAAAGAATTTGTGAACGGTGTATCACATGCAAAAAGGCTAAGCCTATACTTAAAGCTCATGGTTTGTATACACCCTTACCCATACCTATGGAACCTTGGGTTGATTTATCGATGGACTTTGTGTTAGGACTACCTAGATTGAAAAATGGTAAAGATTCTATTTTTGTGGTGGTTGATAAATTTTCTAAAATGGCACACTTCATACCTTGCCACAAAACTGATGATGCTATGCAAATAGCAAATTTGTTTCTCAGAGAGGTAGTTCGATTGCATGGAATTCCGAGAAGTATAGTTTCAGATCGAGATGCTAAGTTTTTGACTTGATTCTGGAAGACCTTGTGGAGTAAGTTAGGCACAAAGCTGATGTTCTCAACTACTTGTAATCCACAAACAGATGGACAAACTGAAGTAGTTAATCGAACTTTGTCCACATTGTTGAGAGCGATCATACAAAGGAACTTGAAGACGTGGGAAGATTTTCTACCCCATGTTGAGTTTGCTCATAACCACACCGTTCATTCTGCTACAAAGTTTTCACCATTTGAGGTTGTATATGGTTTTAATCCTCTTACACCTTTAGATTTATTGCCTTTACCTTCTAATGAGACTGTTAATTTAGATGGTAAAAAGAAAGCAAAATTTGTTAAGGAATTGCATCAAAAGGTGAAAGACAATATCGAGAGAAGAACTAGGCAATATGAGACAAAGGAAAATAAGGTCCGCAAGAAAATTTTGTTTGAACCTGCAGATTGGGTCTGGTGCACATGCGCAGAGAAAGATTTCCAACCCAACGACGGTAAAAACTCCTTCCAAGAGGAGACAGACCTTTCCAAGTTATAGAGAGGATTAAAACTCCTATAAGCTAGACCTACCAGCTGAGTTCAACATTAGTGCTAACTTTAATGTATCTGATTTATCTCTTTATGATGCAGGTGAAGATTTGAGCACAAATCATTTTGAAGAGGGAGGGGATGATACATGCATGGGAGTGTCTGATGAAGAACTGATTGGAACAAAATTAAAGTCATCTATGTCAATACCGATTGGGTTGAAAGATGAGGAGAACTTAAGAAGAAATCCAATTGAAATTCTCGTTGGGCCTATGACTCGAGCTAGATCCAAAAAGCTCAAATGTTGATTCAGCAAGTTTAGGCCGAGCATGAGAAGTCCAATTTTTATTGGACTCAAGATAACGACCCAATTTCATGCAATGTGTTGCATGTGACAGTTTGATTAGTTTAAACAAACTCTTCAATTTTTAACTATGTGTTTTGTTTGTATCTTTGTTTAATGATCTGCTTCATTATGTGTTTTGTTTGTTAAATGCATCTTTATTTAATGTTTTGCATTAATACATCTACATCTTTTAAAAATGTGCATTATGTTTCTTGTTTATTGAATGTGTCTTTTGTTAATGCTTTGCATTAATACATTAACATCATTTAAGACTTGCGTTATTTGTTTTTTTTTCATATTTAATAAGTCATGCATTAAATCATCTTATTTGTTAATTTACTTCAAGTATGGTTTAAGTTGCATGTTCATTTAATTTATGTGCATGAGAGTTATTAAATATACTGTTTTTATTAGTGTTTTAAGTTATCATTTAATCTTAAATACCTATTTTGCAGGTGACTTTTCATGTGATTAAAGACTCTTCAAAGTTGGATAGTTTCAAAGCTTTTAAAAGAACATTAAGGAGGTTGTTTAATGGACCAAAATAGACTTTTCAAGTCTGAATGTTTTTGGAGTCTTAAGTCTTCATCATGGTGCCATCTAAAAGGATGTTACACAAGCTTTTATCATGTGGTTAGAAGGGAGCTGAAGGGACATCAATCAAACACATTAAGGATACTTTAAGTCTTTATTAAAGAGAATTGACATGCCTTTTCAACTACATTAGATTACAATGAAGAGACATGACTCATTAGCTTCCCTACATGTGTTTAAAATCAAATTAATACTTGTAATAACCTTACTTAATTGCTAAAGATGAAAGGTCTCACATAGGCATTTGAACAGTCACAAAAGTGCCTATAAATTTCCTGTAAACAGAACTTTGATGGTAATTTGAATTTTTCTAAGTTTTGTGTGAGAATTCTATCTCTTTAGTTCTTGGTCTAACTTACTTGGACTTATCATGGTTCTCCTTGTAGCGTCAAACCCTTTCTTTTCTGAACTTGTCACTTCCATCCTTTCTTTCTTTGTTCTGAAGTGTGGCGTTCTAACATACTATTGGTTCCTATTTTTCTAAATAGTGGGTCACAGTTTACTTCTTCTTCAAAGACTTGTTTGTTATTTCACTATATAGAAATTGTGTCACGATCATTTATATCGTTGGTTCTTTTCTAAGTGTTTAATTCGTACAAGTCATCCTTTCGAAACCTTGTTTGTTGTTTTCATTCGACCTATTTTCCATTACTTACAATTTCATTTTGAATTTTGACTTGAAACAATACTGAAATTAGACGATCGAGAAATTCAGCGTCTTGTAATTGAATTCACGAATATGAGCACGCATCAGTTATTACTTCATATTTATCCGATGAGGCCCCGGGTGCCAAATTAATGTGTTGGTTGGATCCGTGTATCCGTCTGAGTCTGAGTCATGTTAATAGGGGTAATTAAATAATAAAGTTCTATGATGATATTGAAATGGAAAAAGTATGTGAATTGGAAATGGAAAAGTGGATTGATATATGAAAGGTGGAAATGTTGTGATCATAAATGAGATATATAAGTAATGTACTTATAGATTGAATATATTTGGTTTATGCCATTGTTAAAAATGAATCGTTTAATGATCTATGAAAAGTTACTTTTATAGTAAGTGATATTAATTGAGTTATATGTTAAACCAACTAATGGAAGAATATTTGTGAAGTTGAGCAAATCATGAAATAAAGTGGTATTATGCATGAAATTGAAATGGTGATTAATTACAATTTCTTGTTACATAGTAATGTGATTATACAATTCAAATTGAGCATTCATGTATCTTTATGTCTTTAAATGTTCGGATTATAGAAATATCATTGAGTTTTACTCAACATACGGTTTTGTTTTTTGTGCGCAGGTTAGGTACTTCTCTTTTGATCGCTGACTCAGCATCCAACAACGATCCCGATCTCAAAGGTGGTGATGTTTACCTTTTATGATGGCATGTGCCTGGAGTGTCATCGTTAATATTTATTTTGTGGATGAATTGTAAATGAGGCTATAAGTATAAGGTTGGTTTGATTATATAAATATATGTTTGTGTTCATAATTTGACATTTTTATTTGAACCAAGACCTGTTAGGTGTTTGTGAATTTAAGTTTGATGTTTTAGGTAGATATAAGCTACGCTAAATTGACTGATTTTGGCATGTTTAAAACTTTGATTTGAATGATGCATGGATGATACGTTTATATGGTATAACATGTGGTACCAATGAGGGTACATTGGTTAGGCATATTAGGTGATGATTTTGGTGTATTTTGGGAATGTTTAATCGTGTTTTGAATAGGTTAAACGATTGGTAATTGAGTTGCTTAGTGCCCAAGTAAGTAGGAAATGGTAAACTTGAGTTTTAAGGTACTTTTAGGTGCACACGGCCTGGCAGCAGAGGCATCTGTCACATAAGAGTGAGTATTCGATCGAATCGAGTCGAAAAATTTCTTTGTCTTTCTTCATGTTTTCCCCTTTGTGCAAGCATGCAATTGTGTTGTACGGTAAGTTTCCGTTTTATTAAACTCGAATGTTACTCTTGATAAAGGATTACGGGGTGTTTTGTTGACTGTTTAGGAGTCGGTCGTGAGGTTGGAATTAAAGTTCATCGATTTGACTCGAAGTGGTGATTGTTTGGTAAGCGTATAAGGTATGCGTTTTCTTGTGTTGTTTGGGTGAGTGGTTTCGGCTTTGAATTCGTTCTTAACTTTGTTGAACTCTTCTTTAATGAGGAATTGTTATTTTTACAGTAGCGAATCATTTAGGTTGCTATCTCCATCATGTTGAGTAGTGGTGGAATTGTGCAAAGTTAGAAGGTTAGTGATGAACGGACAAGCTTAGACATTTTGGTACGTGAATACGGTTTAATCTTAGTTTCAGACCGATTCTAAAGTTGGGATTGTCAGTTATAGGTTTTTGGTGATCTCAGGATTGCGTAAGCAGCGAAAACAATACAGGTGTGTACCCGAAACGCAAAAAATGGATTCAGTGAAAAGCCAAAATTTCTTGTTGTCGAGAAATAAAAGAAATAAGAGAAAATGATGCGAAAGATTGTAGAGAAAGGAAATAAGGGTGTTATAAACTTGGAAATCAACATTTTGCACTAAAATAGTTTTGGACAGCAGTAGTAGTCTAACTTTGAAAAATTATCAAAAATATTGGGAATTGAGCTATAGGTTGAATAAAACATGAAATTAAATTTTATTGAGTCTAGTTTTCCATGGAAGAAACAGTGTAAGCAATGGAATTGTAAATCATGAGGCATAATAAATTTTGTGAGACAAGGTCAGAATGATTTCGGGTTTCCCTGTTCTAACTTAGGAAAATCATCAAAAATTGTAAAAAAATAATTAGGAACTTAAATTTATATATTTAAATCCTTAATGAGTCTATTTTCAAGAGAAACAAATGGAAACATCATCTAAATTCTGTATTAAGATATAAATAATTTTTAGTAGGGAAAGGATGAAGCTGTCAAACAGCAGAATAGGGATAACTTTAAATATTTTTCTGTACTTATTTGGTAAACTATAAATTCTGAAAATTTTATGGTAGAAAGGTAGTTGAGTCTAATTTCAAAAACATCAAGTGGATCCTAATTTGAAATTTTGTAGCTCAAGATATAAATAATTTAGTGATAATGACTCAAGTAGACAGCTTTGAATGAACATATAAGTAAATAGTGAAAACATATATGAGTATTGAGCTAGCATGGGTTACTTTAAAAATGAATCACACGGCTAAGGCTAATTTGGGTCGAGCGGGCCACACGGGTAGATCACATCGGCATGTGGGCCCATTTTTACCGAAATATTTTTAAGGTTGCACGGGTCGCCCAAGTCGACTGTAAACCTACTGTAGGGTTGGTAAGCACTACTTAGATCACTAAATGTGTGAAATTGACTGAATGATATCTGTACTGGGCATGTTAATATCTGAACTGAATATATGTACTGAAATTGTATAATAGTATGTCACCCATTGTGTGTTCCATTGCATTGGGTTGGGGGTTGTTATTCATAGGAAGTGTACTGAAAGGCTTTAAGCCTAATTTCTTTGCCAATTTCACCAAAACTCATCAGATTGTGCATGCATTCGGTACTACTTGGAGTGTAGGGATGGGTGGATTGATTATATCCCCACATGGAGTGTAGGGTTGGACGGAGATGGTGTGTAGAGGCTAATTGGGTGGGATTTTGCTCTTGCATAATCCATATCTCATCGACGTCTTTGTGATGGGCTAAGGCCCTCTTCGCATTTTGACACTTGTCTGAGAGATAGCTAAGGCCTAAACTATCACTGATACTGAAAAGGGCTTAGGCCCAATACTGTTCAACTGTGCACTGTGAATATTGATTGTTTGTTTGTTTCTGCGGGATTACACACTTAGTTTACGTAAACTCACCCTTTTTGTTTAATGTGCACAGGTAACCCCAGGCTTAGACGGATCGGTGCAACGGAGGATCAGCGGTGATCGCAGTAACTTTTGGACTTCATGGTTTTCAATTTATGATTTATGATTTGATTATTATTGATTATTTTGGTTGTAATTTAAGGGCCCTCCGGGGCTTTGGTTTTAAATTTGGTTATTTTATTTTATGGATTTATACCTACTGGTTATAGGAAATTCAGTTTTCAAAAAGTTAAAGTACTTTCTAAATGCATGATCACCTAGACTATTTTATTAAAGCTTTCGCAATGAGGGATGTTTCAAAACAAATGTTTTAAATGAATAAAGGCGACTTCCTAAGTTCTAACAAAGGATTACTAAAGATAATAACATAGAATGTTTCCATCGTAACAACGAGGTTTCAAAAACACTATCATGTGACATTGCCAGATACGGCCATAACGTCTGGGCCGGGTTTGGGATGTTACAAATTGAGTCAAAAAATTTTGAGTCAAGTCGAGTCGAGTTAACGAATCCTATTATTTATACTCAATGTTGCATTTACATAAACTGATTATTTAACTAATAAACGAAGTACAAAATTATTTAACTACATAAACAATATAATGGTTTTGCCTTTTAACATAATGAGTAAACATTTATCAAAATAACGTAGTTTTGCCTTTTAACTTAATGGTTTTGACTTTTAACTTTAGAAAAGGTAAACATTTATCAAATCGGCGTAGTTTTGCCTTTTCTTATTCAGATTTCCGGATAACTCGAATTGTGTAATTCATATTCGAGTTAAACCAAAAAACTTAAGTTTTTTATTCGAGTTGATCTAAATAACTTGATTAACAAAAATAACTCGAACTATTTAATTCAAAATTTGAAAAATTTATCAATTTTTTTGAATCGAATCGGATTTTGCTCACCCCTAGAGCCACACATAGGCAACACACATAGGCTTGTGACCCAAGTCAGAGAGTTACACGGCTTGGCCACATGGGCGGGTGTCTCAGCCATGTGAGGCATACTGCCTGGCCACACGAGTGTATGACCCCTACAGTTGAAATTTTTCTAACTTTTTCCTAAATTTTTCAAATGTTCCCAATTTAGTCCCAAATCATTTCTAAAGTGATTCTAAGGCCTCGAGGGCTTGAATGAAGGACGATATGCATGTTTAATGATGGGTTATGTTATGATTATTAAAATGTTTTGAAATGAATGATTTAGGTTACGTTTACTCGGTAATGCTTCAAAACCCTTTTTTGGTGACGGATACGGGTTAAGGGTGTTACATAAAATTTGTAATTTATTAAAATATAACTTTATTTCATGTAATTAATGTAAGATAATATTATTTAAAATAATAAATAATAAACATAATTGAAATATATAAATTGTAACACCTATTGCCCGTATCCGAGCTGGAACGGGGTTCAAGGCATTACATAGCTAAACTTGCTTAAACTTCTAAAATAGGGTTATAAAATTTTGTTTAACCTCGTCGCTCGTACATAATCGGTCTAGGAGGCCCTAAACATACTTCTGAGAAGTATCAAAAAATTTCCATGAACTTTCACGAATTCGAGAAACTTTCTAATAAAACAGGGGCCACATGCCTGTGTAGGCCTAGGGACACGCCCGTATGCCCCTAAGGCATGCCCCTGTCTCCCACCCGTGGTCGACATTGACTAAGTTCACACGGCCTTGACACGCCCGTGTCTTCCAACCGTGGTCTATTCTAACTAAAGTCACACGGCCTTGACACACCCGTGTACTCTAGCCGTGTAGTGATTCAAATTCTAAGTGCAAGGTGCAGACTTCACACGGCCTGGGCACACGCCCATGTGCTAGCCGTGCCTCCCAAATGGTCTAGACACACGCCCATGTGTCTACCTATATGGGCAAATAACAGGCTATATACCAAGCCATTATGAACAATGATATGAATAAACATGTGAAACTCTTGGTTAACTATGTGAATGAATTCATGATCTAAAGGTGAAAGCATATGATGACATTATAATTTATTTAAATGTTTAATATGTGTTTATTCAATAAGTTGAGTTTAATACCTTACGGACTTACCAAGCTTTATAGCTTACTTTGTTTTCTTTCATATGTTTATAGAGTTTCGATGGCTTGCTCAGGTTGGAAGCTGTCGAAGATCTCATCACACTATCCAGCTATGGTTTAATATTTATAAGCTTTGTGATGTTGGTTATATGGCATGTATAGGCTATGGTCATTTTGGTATGGTTTTTAGATATGTATATGGTCATCTGAAATGGCTTAATAATGATTTCGATTGACGGATACAATGTGGCCTTATGTTTTGGCATGGTTGGTATAAAATATGTTTTTGGCTTATGTTATGTATTTGTGGATTGGCTTGGAATACAAATATGGTAACAATGTGGTTTAAGAAATGGCATGTATTGGTATGAAATTGAAATGTTGAATTGGTATGATCTTGTGTCTTGATTTTATGGTGTGTATTGGTAAGAGGATACATGTTTGAAATAGGCTAAAATTGATGATTATGGCATGTTAATTTGGTATATTTTTGGCTAAGAAAATGGCAATGATATGAATGGAAAAAAAATGGTGGGATTTAAAATGGTATTTATATGTGATGAATTGAGATTTAGTTGGCTGCATATTGGTGTATTGAAATGGCATAAATTAATGTGTTTAGGCATGCTTGAGGAGGTGAGAAATGTGGCTTAAACCGAGCCTATTTTCATCCACACAAACTGAGTACACGGGGGTGTGGCTCGACTATGTGTGACACATGGCCTTGGTACACAGCCGTGTTTCCCCTTAAGCTTCCTTTGAAATCAATTCAGTGAGTTACATGGCTTAGACATACGGGTGTGTCTACTGGCTGTGTGTGGCACACAGGCTAGCACATGGGCATGTGGCCGGCCGTGTGACCCAAGTCAGTATACCCTTCATTTTTCATACGGCCATGGCACAAGGACGTGTCTCCGGCCGCGTAATGCAAGTCAGTATGTATGCCCTATTTCCACACGGCCTGGACATAGGCGTGTCTGGAGGCCGTGTGAGACACACGGCCAGTTCACACTGGCGTGTGACCCTTGAATGCTTGAAATTTTTATATGTTTTCCAAAGTTTGCAAATGTGATCGGTTTAGTCCCGAACCTCTTCTAAGCATGATTTAAGGCCTCGTAGGCCATTGTAAGGGACAAAATGATTGTGTCTGAATGGTGTATGTATTTTAAATGTTGAAATGTATGAGAAATGTATATTTTATGATGTGATTGATCGGTAATACCTTGTAGCCCTATCCCGAAGATGGATACGGGTTAGGGGTGTTACATACATTGGTATCAGAGCTACGGTTTAGTCAATTCTGAGATTAACGTAGCATATGTGAGTCGAGATATATATGCCATATTTAACCTATGGCAGTGTGATATCTCTCGACTCTGACGAAATTTGTTTTAATTAGACAGATGTGCATTTCAACCGAGCTAATTCTGATAGTGCAGAATGTGGTACTCAATATTTGAGTGAAAATGTGTTTATGGTGAATTGAAATTCACAAAGGTATGAATGAGTGTGCATGATATTTGATATTTGATAAATGTTATGTCATTTGCATGTATATGTGAGAGTTAAATTTGAGGCTTTACGACCCTCACCCCCTCATTAGTATGGTATTACAATGAAATCTGTAATATTTAGATTGAATAACTCACAAGCGTGGAATTACAGAATTTCGAAATTGAAGGATTAATATTATGATTAGATAAGGGAATGGGTCAGCACGTAAAGACAGTACAGAAGAGATAATGGATTCTTCTGAAGGTCGTTCGGATAATTCAAAGTTTCTGTTAAAGAAGAAGTTGAATTCGATGAAACAAAATATTCAGGTATGATATCTAAAGAATATATTAACTGGAAGTTCTTCTAAATTGATTTCTGTTAGTGATGGGATAATAAGAAATTAGTGATGTCAGAGATAGACACTAAAATAATGTTTGAATTGTAAAGATATTTGAGTACAGTGATTATAGTCGAACGGTTTACGATGATCTCTTCTGGGTACTCTATGTGTTCATCTATTGTAATACCCCTATCCCGAGTCCGTCGCTGGATTAAGGTTAGGAGCGTTACCGAACAGATCGGAAATATTCACAGACAAAAACATCCACTCAATTATCAATCTTAGACATAATGTCCTTTAAACGGGTCCTCGAGACCTTAATCATTCTTAGAAGTTAAGTCGAGACTAAACTGAAACACATATGAAATGTCATGAAAATTTTAAACTTTTCGAAAATACAGGGGAGACACGCCCGTGGGAGGAAACCGTATGCCCTCCACGGCTTCTAGACACCCCCGTGTGTCCCTTCTTGCCTATATACTGACTTGGTCCCCACGGCCACCAGACACGGCCGTGTGTCCTGACCGTGGTCCTATACTGACTTACCCACCATGACCACAAGACACACCCGTGTCAAGGCCGTGTTATTTTTAGGCTACATTCTGCCAATTTTCCCACGGTCTTAGGCACGCCCGTGTGCCACCACCGTGTGACATTATAGGCCATTCACAAGGCCAAGATGCCACCCACAAGGGTCAAACCTATAAGCAACATATATCATCCCATTTCATTCACATATAACCATTTAAAACATACCAAATAGTCATCCCAAATCATGCATATTTGACGACTAAGGAGAATCACACATTAATACATTCGAAATCAAATCCAAACATAACAATTTACATGACCAAAACATAATTATGCTCAACCATCATTCACCTATAAACTTACCATTTCAAAACCATTTCCATATCTACTAATCATACTAAAACAACTTCACATATCATATACTAAAACAACTTCACATATCATACTTCTTTAAGCATATATCAAACATATCTAGTCAAATCACATGGCTAAGCTCACTTTACAAATTATACCAAGAACTAGCCTATACATGCCATATCTAGCTATATACATATCCAAGGTGTACCAAAATGATATTAGTAGTGTGATGACGATCCTTGACGGTCCCGAGCCTTCAATAGCTTTGACGACCTATAAAATAGATTAAACACACACAGAGTAAGCTTTCCAAAAGCTTAGTAAGTCATTATACAAACAAACTTAGCATTTTTACATATATTGCAAATAGATACATAGGCACATTCCATCCATTTAGCATATATCACAATTATGCTTTGTTTCACATACTTGTGGCCACATTTGTCACATTCATCATTTTAAGATTCTCATTCTCATATTTAATCATACAATTATTCGAGTCAAAGTCTTATAGGTACTTACCTTTTTATATACACTTGTGTATATATATACCAAACGTACCTGAAACAGACATTCGTTCACTTGTTTAGTCATGGCTCGGATTCACAATTCATAACACAGACTTGCCCGTTGAACCGTAAGGAACCTAATAAGATACCCAGAAAGCTCGGAATAGTTGTACAATGCCAATGTCCCAGACGAGGTCTTACATGCACTCAGATACCAATGCCACTGTCCTAGACAGGGTCTTACACGAATCAATACGATGCCGATGTCCCAGACATGGTCTTACACGTAAAGCTTGTATCAATGCCAACGTCCCAGACGAGGTCTTACTCGTAAAACTTATATTGATGCCAACGTCCCAGACGTGGTCTTACACATAATCAGATATCGATACCACGCCTCTCGGGTGGTCTTACACGAAATTCAAATCAACGCCAACGTCTCAGACGTGGTCTTACATGATAAAACAGAACAGATACCTATGTAGTGACATAGTGAATCCTATCTATTCCTAGGTTCGTATGGGCTTCTCGGACTTAATCACTATATCGACTTATCTCAGAATTCAAATGCATAACCTCTCATAACACAAGCATTCAATCTCATCATTAATCATATGAACAATTACAAATGCATACATATACATTTATTTGCATATTGGCTTACCTCAGACTCGATATAACGGAATGAAAACGGCTACTCGATAACTTTCACTTTCCCGCGATCTAAGTTCGTTTTCCTTGGTTCTTGATCTAAACATATTCAGAATTAACCCTTTTATTCACTAATTCATTCAATTCAATCCAAGGACACACATTTAGGGTAATTTGCAAATTAGCCCTCACATTTGCACACTTAATCAATCTAGTCCATTTTTCTCAAAACATCAAATTCAAAAATTTCAAGCATACACATGCTTAGCCGAATGTATACACATCTCATACAATTCCATATTTTTTATCAAATTCACAATTTAGTCCCTCAATTTGCCATCTTCTCAATTTAGCCCTATTTAGCTAAATTCATCAAAAATTCAAGAACAAAGTATGTTCATCAATTACATATCTATCATTTAACACCATAAAACATCACAAAACTCAACATAGCATCAATGGAATTTTACGCAAACATCATCATTTCATGAAATTGAGACATGGGTTTTAAAGCTCTCGAAGCAACAATTACAAAAACGTAGAAATTATCAAAAACCGAAACCAAGTCATACCTTAATTTTGACTTGTAAGTGCCGAATGCCTAGCTCAATTTTTCTTTCCTTTCTTTTGGTGTTTTTCAGTGGTATATGCATGAATGAAATCCACTACTTTGTTTTCTTTTATTATAATATATCTATATAATATATGTAATATAACATTACTTATAAAAATAACATATAAAAACAATATACATAAGCATGTTACCGTCCACTCATATATTTTTGGCTTAATTGCCACATAAGTCCTCATATTTAAAAAGCCACAACACTTTAGTACTTTGACAAATAGTATACAAATTTCATATTTAATGCAATTCAATCCTTTTGTCAAATTAAACACACAGACGAACAAATTAGCTTACGAAAATTTAGCACATGCTTAATCACATATCAACGGCACAGAAATTATTATTAAAATATTATTTAGATAGGATTTGTGGTCCCGAAACCACTGTTCCGACTAGGGTACAAAACCGGACTGTTACAATTCTCCCCCCTTAGGGATTTTCGTCCCCGAAAATCTTACCGTTAAACAGAGTTGGATATTGCTGTCTCATTGAATCCTTAGGCTCCCACGTAGCCTCTTCAATTCCGTGTCGATTCTATAGTACTTTTACTAACGGAATTTTCTTGTTTCTCAACTCTTTCACCTCACGAGCTAAAATACAGATCGGTTCCTCTTCATATGACATATCAGCGACAGATCAGATCAATATCTACGGAGCATCGAGACATGAAATACATTGTGTATCTTTTCTAGCTCAGAAGGCAATTTCAATTTATATGCCACAGGCCCAACACGTTCAATGATCTCATATGGTCCGATGAACCTCGGACTTAATTTGCCTTTACGTTTGAATCGAAGCACTTTCTTCTATGGAGACACTTTCAGAAATACTTTATCGTCGATTCCAAATTCTATATCTTTTCGTTTCAAGTCTGCAAAAGACTTCTGATGATCAGATGCTGTTTTCAAACAATCTCGGATCAGTTTCACTTTTGTTCTGAGTCTTTTCTCAAATCAACCCCATGTAGCTTATTTTCACTAAGCTCAGTCCAATACAGAGGTGTTCGACAATTACGTCCGTACAAAGCTTCATAAGGTGCCATTTTGATACTTGATTGAAAACTGTTATTATACGCAAATTCGATCAGTGGTAGATACTGTTCCCACAAACCATGAAACTATAGTACACAGCATCTTAACATGTCTTCCAGAATCTGAATAGTTCGTTCGGACTGACCATCGGTTTGTGGATGAAAAGCTGTACTGAAGTGTAATTTCATTCCTAAAGCTTCTTGTAATTTCTTCCAGAATCTCGACGTAAACCTCGGATCTCTATCAGATATAATAAACAGTAGCACCCCGTGCAATCTTACAATCTCAGAAATATAAAGCTCGGCTAATTTGTCAAGTGAGAAATCAGATCTTACCGGAATAAAATGGACAGATTTTGTCAATCGATCAACTATGACCCAAATTGCATCTTTCTTTCTCGGAGATTGAGGCAATCCAGAAACAAAATCCATTGTCACTCTATCTCATTTCCACTTGGGAATCAGAAGTGGCTGAAGTAATCCAGATGGAACTTGATGTTTGGCTTTTACTTACTGACAGACTAAACATTTCGAAACAAAGTCAGAAATGTCTCGTTTCATACCAGACCACCAGAACTATTGTTTCAAATCATGGTACATTTTAGAGCTTCCCGGATGAACAGATAGACGATTATTATGTGCTTCATTCAAAATCGACTGAATAAATTCTGGATTTCTCAGAACACAAATGCGACCTCAAAATCTCAAACAATCATCAATAACTCTAAATTCATATTCGGAATTCAGTTCACACAGAGCTCGTTTCGCTAGCAATTCATTATCATATTTCTGAGCGTCGCATATCTATTGTAAGAACATCAGTTTTGCTTTTAATTCAGCTATCACAGAACAATCATCAGACACTTCCAACTGAGTACTCAAAGCACGTAATGCAAACAAAAATTTTCTACTCAAAGCATCTGCAACAACATTTGTTTTACCAGGATGATAACCTATCACACTCATAATCTTTTAACAGCTCTAACCATCTTCTTTGATGCAGATTCAAATCTTTCTGGGTCATCAGGTATTTTAGACTTTTATGATCTGAAAATACGTAACATTTCTCACTGTACAGATAATGACGCTAAATCTTTAGCGCAAACACAATCGCAGCTAACTCAAGGTCGTGCGTCGGATAATTCTTTTCATGAGGCTTTAGCTGTCTCGAGGCATAAGCTACAACTTTGTCTTCCAGCATCAAAACACATCCCAAACCATTTAACAAAGTATCATTTAACGAAGCATCATTGTATATAACAAATTCTTTACCCGATTCTGGCTGTACTAACACTGGAGCTTCTGTTAACAGAGTTTTCAACAGATCAAAACTTCTCTGACATTTATCCGACCATTCAAATATGATATCTTTCTGAAGTAATCTAGTCAACGGAGTAGCTATTGTCGAAAAGCCTTTCACAAATCTACGGTAATAACCAGCCAAACCCAGAAAACTGCGGACTTCAAATACATTTCTTGGAGGTTTCCAATTCAAAATAGCAGAAATCTTGCTCGGATCAACTCGAATCCTAGATGCTGACACAATATGTCCCAAAAAACTAACCTCGTGCAACCAGAATTCACATTTGCTAAATTTAACATTCAATTGCTTTTCTCTCAAAGTTTGCAAAACAACTTTCAAATGTTCAGCATGTTCAGCCTCATCACGAGAATAAATCAAAATGTCATCAATAAAAACGACAACAAATCGATCTAGATACGGTCTGAAAATTCTGTTTATCAGATCCATAAAAACAGCAGGAGCATTGGTTAGACCAAATGGCATAACTAAAAACTCATAATGCCCGTATCTCGTTCCGAAAACAGTCTTCGGAATGTATGAATCTTTAACTCTCAACTGATAATATCCAGATCTTAGGTCAATCTTTGAAAACACCGTAGCTCCTTTTAGCTGATCAAATAAATCATCAATTCTGGGCAACGGGTATTTATTCTTTATTGTCACTTTATTCAACTGACAATAATCAATACACATCCTCATCGTACCATCTTTCTTTTTCACAAACAAAACCGGAGCACCCCAAGGTTAGAAGCTTGGTCTGACAAAACCTCTATCGGTCAATTCTTGCAACTGCAACTTTAATTCTTTCAACTCTGTTGGTCCCATTCTATATGGAGCTATCGAAATAGGTGTAGTACCAGGCAACAATTAAATACCAAACTCAACTTCTCGAATCGGAGGTAAACCTGGTAACTCTTCAAGAAACACATCAGAAAACTCACAAACAACAGGCACTGACTCAATCTTCCTTTCAGACATTTTCGAATCAATCACATAAGCGAAATATGCCTCATATCCCTTATTCAAATAACCCTGAGCTTTCAAAACAGATATCATAGCAGGCAATCCATTCAAATCATTAGACTCAACTCGTACAACCTCATCATTCGGACATCTCAAATCTATAGTCTTTCTTTTGCAGTTCACAATAGCATCATGCATAAACAACCAGTCTATACCCAGAATAATATTGAACTCATCAAATGGCAAAAGTATCAAATCTGCAGGGAAACATATATCTCGAAACATTAACGGACAGTTCTTGCATCCTATGTCAACCATGACACTTTTACCTAAGGGGTTCGATACTTTTATAGCAAACTCAGTAGACTCTACAGGCAAAGTCTTGCTAAATACTAAATTCATGCATATATATGAATGAGTAGAACCAGGGTCTATCAAAGCAATCACAGAGGTATCGTAAAGAGTAAAAGTACCCGTTATAACATCTGGTGACGAAGCTTCCTCTCGAGCTCGGATAACATATGCTCTGGCTGGCGCTCTAGCTTCGGATCTGACAACATTGTCTCTCGTAGTTCTCTGACTACAACTAACATTTTTGACATTCTTTGATGGCCTACCTCTTACAGGTGCATTATCAGATCTCAAATTCTGAACAGTCTCTGGCTCGACAGACTCAGGGCAATCACGTATAAAATGATCAAGTGATCCACATCTGAAGCAAGCTCTGTCATTTAATCTACAACCTCCCGGATGCCTTTTTCCACAATGTTTACATTTAGGTTTCTTGGATCGAACATTACCAACACCGGCCACTGAAGTTGCTGGAGTTTTGGAACTTATTTGCGATCTAGCTCGATTTCTGTTCAAATGACCCACATTATCTCTGGAACGACTTTGATTATCTCTGAATTTCTTAGACGATGACTGAAATGATTTGCTTGGAAATCTTTTTCTCATATCACGGGCTTCAGATTCAGCTTTTCTTTTATCTTTCCCGAGTGCCTCAGCTTTATACGCTCTATCAACGAGTACAACGAACTCTTTTATTTCTAAGATCCCGACTAATAGACGAATGTCTTCGTTAAGGCCATCTTCGAACCTTTTGCACATTATAGCTTCAGATGATACACATTCTCGAGCATACTGACTCAGTCTCACAAATTCTCGTTCGTATTTTGAAAGTCATACGGCCCTATTTAAGTTCTAGAAATTCTTTCCGTTTCTGATCAACGAATCTCTCACTAATATATTTCTTTTGAAACTTGATCTGAAAGAAATCCCATGTGACCCGTTCTCTCGGAACAATAGAAATCAGAGTTTTCCACCATTGATATGCTGCATCTCGAAGTAATGATACAACACATTTTATACATTCTTCTGGAGTCAGAGACATTTCATCGAATACCCAGATAGTATTTTCAATCCAGAACTCGGCCTTTTCAGCATCATCATCTTTCGTAGCTCAGAATTCTTCGGCTCCATACTTACAAATCTTGTCAACAGGAGGCTTACTTAATAGATTCAGATTTGCAGTCGGAGGTATGTCAGATGTCTAAGGGGGATTAACCGGGGGCGGGGGTTCTGAAACAGTCAGGTTATTCTTAACAAACTGAGTGAACCACTCACTCGTCATCTGAAAGAAAACTTGTTTAGCTTTTCCCTCTTGACCGCTTGTAGCCGGTCTCGATTCAGAGGGCGCTGTCCCTTGCGCATGAGTAGGCGCATTACTTTCTACATCGTCAGCTACGGCTCTTTCAGGATCCATTACTATACGAAAATCACATTTTATATGTCAGGATCCATCACACTATCACAATTTAGATGTATGGCATGTATAGCTAGACTCTGACACGTTACGTTAGTCTGAGAATAGGCTAAACCATAGCTCTGATACCAATCAAATGTAACATCCCTATCCCGTGTCCGTTGCCAGATTAAGGTTAGGAGCGTTACCGGATAGATTGAAAATATTTACAGACAAAAACATACATTCAATTATCAATCTCAGACATAATGTCCCTTAAACGGGTCTTCGAGACCTTAATCATGCTTAAAAGTCGAGTCGGGACTAAACTGAAACACATATGAAATGTCATGAAAATTTTGAACTTTTCTAAAATATAGAGGAGACACGCCCATGGGAGGAGACCATGTGCCCTCCACGGCTTCTAGACAGCTCCGTGTGTCCCTTCGTGCCTATATACTGACTTGGTCCCCACGGCCACCAGACACGGCCGTGCGTCCTGACCGTGGTCCTATACTGACTTCCCCACCACGGCCACAAGACACGCCCGTGTCAAGGCCGTGTTATTTTTAGGCTACATTCTGCCAATTTTCCCACAATCTTGGCACGCCCGTTGCCACCACCGTGTGACATTATAGGCCATTCACAAGGCCAAGATGCCACCCACAAGGGTCAAACCTATAAGCAACATATATCATCCCATTTCATTCACATATAACCATTTAAAACATACCAAATAGTCATCCCAAATCATGCATATTTGACAACTAAGAAGAATCACACATTAATACATTCGAAATCAACTCCAAACATAACAATTTGCATGACCAAAACACAATTATGCTCAAACATCATTCACCTATAAACTTACCATTTCAAAACCATTTCCATATCTACTAATCATACTAAAACAACTTCACATATCATACTTCTTTAAACATATATAAAACATATCTAGTCAAATCACATGGCTAAGCTCACTTTACAAATTATACCAAGAACTAGACTATACATGCCATATCTAGCTATATACATATCCAAGGTGTACCGAAATAATATTAGTAGTGTGATGACGATCCTTGACGGTCCCGAGCCTTCAATAGCTTTGACGACCTATAAAACAGATTAAACACACACAGAGTAAGCTTTCCAAAAGCTTAGTAAGTCATTATACAAATAAACTTAGCATTTTTACATATATTGCAGATAGATACATAGGCACATTCCATCCATTTATCATATATCACAATTATGCTTTGTTTCACATACTTGTGGCCACATTTGTCACATTCATCATTTTAAGATTCTCATTCTCATATTTAATCATACAATTATTCGAGTCAAAGTCTTATAGGTACTTACCTTTTTATATACACTTGTCTACATATATACCAAACGTACCTGAAACAGACATTCGTTCACTTGTTTAATCATGGCTCGGATTCACAATTCATAACATAGACTTGCCCGTTGAATCGTAAGGAACCTAATAGGATACCCAGAAAGCTCAGAATAGTTGTACAATGCCAATGTCCCAGACGAGGTCTTACATGCATTCAGATATCAATGCCACTGTCCTAGACAGGATCTTACACGAATCAATACGATGCCGATGTCTCAGACATGGTCTTACACGTAAAGCTTGTATCGATGCCAACGTCCCAGACGAGGTCTTACTCGTAAAACTTATATTGATGCCAACGTCCTAGACGTGGTCTTACACATAATCAGATATCGATGCCACAGTCTCGGACAGGGTCTTACACGAAATTCAAATCAACGCCAACGTCTCAAACGTGGTCTTACATGATAAAACAGAACAGATACCTATGTAGTGACATAGTGAATCCTATCTATTCCTAGGTTCGTACGGGCTTCTCGGACTTAATCACTATATCGACTTATCTCAAAATTCAAATGCATAACCTCTCATAACACAAGCATTCAATCTCATCATTAATCATATAAACAATTACAAATGCATACATATACATTTATTTGCATATTGACTTACCTCGGACTCGATATATCGGAATGAAAACGGCTGCTCGATAACTTTCGCTTTCCCACGATCTAAGTTCGTTTTCCTTGGTTCTTGATCTAAACATATTCAAAATTAACCCTTTTATTCACTAATTCATTCAATTCAATCCAAGGACACACGTTTAGGGCAATTTGCAAATTAGCCCTCACATTTGCACACTTAAACAATCTAGTCCATTTTTCTCAAAACATCAAATTCAAAAATTTCAAACATACACATGCTTAGCCGAATGTATACACATCTCATCCAATTCCATATTTTTCATCAAATTCACAATTTAGTCCCTCAATTTGCCATCTTCTCAATTTAGCCCTATTTAGCTAAATTCATCAAAAATTCAAGAACAAAGTATGTTCATCAATTACATATCTATCATTTAACACCATAAAACATCACAAATCTCAACATAGCATCAATGGCATTTTACGCAAACATCATCATTTCATGAAATTGAGACATGGGTTTTAAAGCTCCCGAAGTAACGATTACAAAAGCGTAGAAATTATCAAAAACTGAAACCAAATCATACCTTAATTTTGACTTGTAAGTGCCGAATGCC
This sequence comes from Gossypium bickii, assembly GCA_025503065.1. Taxonomy (NCBI): domain Eukaryota; kingdom Viridiplantae; phylum Streptophyta; class Magnoliopsida; order Malvales; family Malvaceae; genus Gossypium; species Gossypium bickii. The sequence continues at coordinate 72,174,627 of CP106716.1, read as the reverse complement.
TAGCTCAATTTTTCTTTCTTTTCTTTTGGTGTTTTTCGGTGGTATATGCATGAATGAAATCCACTACTTTGTTTTCTTTTATTATAATATATCTATATAATATATGTAATATAACATTACTTATAAAGATAACATATAAAAACAATATACATAAGCATGTTACCGTCCACTCACATATTTTTGGCTTAATTGCCACATAAGTCCTCATATTTAAAAAGCCGCAACACTTTAGTACTTTGACAAATAGCATACAAATTTCACATTTAATGCAATTCAATCCTTTTGTCAAATTAAACACACAGACGAACAAATTAGCTTACGAAAATTTAGCATATGCTTAATCACATATCAACGGCACAAAAATTGTTATTAAAATATTATTCAGACTCGGATTTGTGGTCCCGAAACCACTGTTTCGACTAGGGTATAAACCGAACTGTTACATCTATTCTCAGAGATATATGTAGCTGTATATTTTCAGATGAAATTCTTATCGTATGAGAATGTTAGCTAAACATACTGATAGGCGAAAGTATTCTACTGGTTATTATTCTATTGAATATACATGAAGATTATATTGCTTCTGTTACTGTGGATTTCAGTGCTTATGAGTGACGTTTTTCCTTCTATAAATTTTCTAGGATATCATCGAGATCTTTATCATTCTATATGGGTTGTAATTTCCAGAAATTCAATATAGCTCAATATTTTGAAATTTTGCTACCTCGGTTTTATTATGATTCTATGTGATTATTTGCAAGAGATATTCTGTTGACAAGGATGACTATATCTAATATGATTATAATTTCTGGTTTGATCATGAGAGTACAGTGGTATAGTTATCAGATTTATAGAGGTTATGTTTCTCCACTGGTTGCTATTGAAATCATATTCGAATTCCTCTTGTGTTCAAAATGCATTACTAACAGTTGGGATATTATCTATTTATACGGTTGAGACATCGGTCTTATTATGGCATTATGATTTTTATTTGATGAAAATGGCTTCAGTATAGTTCAGGGCTTCGATGATTAATAGATGAAATAGCTTTGTTAATATAATCCTTTTCTAATTTTCATGAAAAGGTTGACATCGGCAAATGTATAAATGATAGCAAATCAAGTTCAATTTGTATAATGGTTATCTTTCTTCAGGTAAATCTTGATATATGTCAATGAATTTAAAATGGGATTGTTATGTTTCGTTTGAGTTATGCAAATTTTTAAAGATCATTGATTGTATTAGGAAGAAAGTGTGATAAATGGTATGTCTGGGTTATCCTTATAACAAGAAGAAATGATTTCTTTGAAAAGTTATTGTTTGATGGCCAAGATCGATTCTGTGGTTTAGTCTGATTTGAGTTATTTGCTTGAAAGGTTAATGGAGTTATATGTGTTTGAGTTTATCCTCAGGTCCGTAAATAAATTTTGTAAGTTCACAGGTTAATTAAGGGATAGTCTGAATGAAGAATTTATATTCTAGAAGATGTGATACCGAATTATATTTATTGGAACGGTTCTATTGAGAAATGTTTTTGTAAATTAAAGTTGTTTTGATTGAAGAAATAATCGCGCTTGTAAAGTCTTCATGATATGATACTTATTAATAAAGTGGTAAACAGTTGAAGACATTGTTAATTGAAGCATCAGTTCTGGTTCAGCTTGCGTCAGGTAAAGAGTTTATGATTTTCAGTCATGCGTCATTGAATGTTTTGAAATGGGTTCTAGTACAAGAAGGAATAGTGATTGCATATGTTGTATACAGTTAAAGCTGCATGAAAAGAGTTATATGACACGCAAAAGAGAAATGGTTGACATTATGTTTGCGCTAAATAATTAGCCGCATTAATTGTTTGGTGAGTAATGTAACCTATTTATTGACTGCAAGAGTTTAAAATATTTGATATTAAAGAGAGATTTGAAAATTGGGACAATAAAGATGGCCTGAACCGTCAAAAGACTTTGAGTAAGTAATTGATTATCATTTAAGGAAAAATGATTACAGTTATGGATGTTCTTAGCAGGAAACCTTTGTGTGCTTTATGAGCGATGAATAGACGATTAATCTTATGGTATGATGGATTGATATTAGTTGAGTTAAAAGCTAAATTGATGTTTATTCAGTGAAATTGTAAAGCTTAGAAGTGTATTAGAATTTCAAATTAGAATCGATGATTACTTGATGATTCGAGACAGAGTTCATGTACCGAGAAATCCATAGATTTTACAACAATTGTTACATCTAGCACAGTGGTTAAAGCTGACTATCAAGTACCTTCGGGACTGTTACAATCTGAATTAATATCAGAATGGAGATGAAACAAAATTTCGAGGGATTTTGTAAAAGAAAGATGAGATTTGGATTATTGTTGATCGTTTGGACAAGTCTACACATTATATCTCAGTATGTACAGATTACTCTTTTGATAGACTAGCTAAGTTATACATTTCTAAAATTGTCAGTTTTCATAAAGTGCCAGTCTCCATTATTTCAGATAGAGATTCAAAAATTATATTGTGATTCTGGAAGAAACTACAGTAAACTTTGGGAACGAGGTTGTATTGTAATATCGTATTTTCATCCTTAACCTAATAGTTAATGTAACACCCCTTACCCGGGTTCTATGCCAGAACCGAGCTCGAGGCGTTACCGAACTGAAACCACTTGATTGCTACTTAGGCTCATCATGACTACTTTCTTAAGTCATTTCGACAATAACATTCTTGACTTACGAGGCCTCACCCATACACTTGAAGGCTCTCGACACTATAGCGAAACTTTTTCCATTCTTAAAAATTTTCTCTATTATACAGGGCTCACACGCCCGTGCAATATGTAACATGCCCGTGTGTGGTCACACACGCCCATATTCTCTAACCGTGCTAAAAACTCGAGTATTTTGCCAATTTTCCCACGGCCATGGCACGCTCGTGCTCTCCAACCGTAGAGAACACTGACTTCCCTCACACGGCCTGAAGTCTAGGTACACGCCCGTGTGACTAGCTCGTGGCCAATTCCAATCTAAAATGTCAACATGCAGGGGACGCATGGCCTAAGCACATACCCGTGGGCTGACCGTGTGTCACACATGGTCTAGGCACATGCCCGTGTGTCTATCCACATGGACAAGAACAAAGCTATTTGCTAAGCTCTTCTCACCCTTCTTACATACCCAACATGCATCCATTCGACACATCCACATTCAACTCAAATTGATTACAATCTCACATAGAAAAACTACATCTTTGCATAATATGGAATAGCCAACAACTATGGCATCATACAAAATGTATCATCCATTTAAAGGCCAATACACATTAGCCAATTACAACAAAATTCACTAACTTGTCTAGCCCCTATACATGCCATATACAAAACATTAAGTTTCATGTACCAAAGTGTGTTGATATGTGGGCTATCTTCTGATGATCCTCGTATCTCGATTCAACGTTTTTAATCTATAAGACAAGGGAAAAGAAAGGAGTAAGCTTTGAGCTTAGTAAATTTATACATAAACAATTAAGCACCATAGTATAAGATAAACAATAAATAGCATTATACTAACTTATAATGTACCACTCTACTTCCTCTTTCTCTTTCTCTTCCTTACCACATTTCCAACACATCATGAGTCCCTTACTCATAACCATTGAAATGCACTCTTGCATTCAATCTCACATTTACACAATATACAATACATCATACATCCACATAGCTACCTTTATCAGTATAACAACTACACATCTAGATCACATAACTAATCCACACAGTTATATTATTTGGTACATCATCCACACAGCTAGTTTACATAACTAATCCACACAGCTAATGTCTCAGTGGTTTCGCACTTAGCACACCACTATCTATTGATAACGTATTATCGCACTTAGCCCACCACAAAGGTAATCATAGTGGTCTCGCACTTAGCCCCACTAGATAAATATACTTAACGGTAGCATCGCACACAGCCTAGCTCTTCATCGTTAAGCATTAATATGGTATCGCACTTAGCCCACCATCTAACATTATCACTATACATTTACATCTACTTACACGATCATTCATCCATTCATAATTTCTACCACATTCATTCCACTTGAACCACATAGGTTCTCAATCATTCTCATTCATGCTACACACTAATTAGCATTAAGAATATGCAAATATAAATGCATTATTCACGTATAAACTTACTTCGATACTCAAAAGTATAGATACGTGCAATTTAGTCCACCACTTTGCTTTTGACTCGGTTTCGATCCGGGCTTTGTCTTTCTTGATCTATAATGAATAAATCAGCTTACTCAATACACACATTGACTAAATTGACTCATATCTCATACTTTAGCAAAATTAATATTTTGCCCCTAAACTTTCTCATATTTACTCTTTAGCCCCAAGGCTCGTAAAGTGATTTTTATTCAACTTTCTAGCCTTTCATGCTAAACCGAACCACTTACTCAACTAAAGTATTCATCAATTCTCACTAAACCACACATGTATGACCAAATTTAAGTTTTTCACAAACTAGTCCCTACATGCATTTTCATGGAAAATCACTTTGCAAAAGATGTTTCTACTACATCAAGCTTTCATATTCTTCCATAAAACATCAAAATACATGCATGTCATACATATGTACCTTTTTAAACATCCATTATAACTTATCAAATAGCTATAAATAGCTTACTCATGTTACCGGGACTTCAAAAATACGAAGAATATCAAAAATCGGGCTTAGAAGCACTTACTAGCAGGCTTGAAAAATTGAAAGAGCCCTAACAATGGCTATTGAAATTTTTAGCAGCTTGGGGGAGAAGATGAGTGAATTTTTGTCATCTTTTCACCTATTTAATCATTTAATAACTAAATGACCAAAATGCCCTTTTTGATACACTTCAAATTTTAACTCATCCATGCCCATTTTTTTCCAAAAACTAAAAATTGGGAAAATTGTTCATTAAGGACCTCTAATATGTATTCTAAAGTAATTTCACACAAATAGCTTCTAGAATCCCACATTTTGCAACTTTTGCAATTTAGTCCTTTAAGGCAATTCAATAGCAATTTCTCAAATTGCTTCATGAAACTTTCACACTAGCATGCACACATAGTATAAACCTTAAAAACTCATTAATAAACCTCAGATTTATGGTCTCGCACCACTATTCTGACTAGACCCTAAACCGGGATGTTACAGTTAATCTGAGAAAGTGATTCACATTCTTGAAAGTATGTTTTGTCATTGTGTTTTAGAATGTGAAAGTAACTGAGAAAGACAATTATTGTTGGTTGAGTTTGAGTATAATAATAGTTATGAGATGAATATTAAAATAGCATTGTATGAGTATGGTATGGTTGCAATTACTGAACTCCATTGTACTGGATCGAATTATGATAAAAGGAATTATGAGGTTGATGTGATTAGAAAGACTGAAGAGAAAGTGAAAGTAATTCATGATAGTCTAAAATCATTTTCATATTGATAGAAAAAATATGCGGATTTGATACATAAAAGCATTGAATTTTAGTTAGAAAACTAAATATTTGTGAAAGTATTACAATGGAAATAGAATTTCTAGATTTAGCTATAAAGAGAAGTTGAGTTCATGATTCATTGGGCTGTATGAGATTATCATTAGAACTTGAGAAGATTCGTAATGTGTTTCTTTGTAACATCCTAGATTAGGGGTTATGCGTTCGTGCATAATTCATGAGTTAGTAGGCTTTAAGAGTGGTTTGGATGTGTTTTAGGGGTTCTTAAAACTTTAGGACAAAAAGGGAAGCTTTGGAAAATTTTTGGAATTTTAGGTCAAAAAGAAGAAAATAAGCAAAAGGCCTTATTAATTAATGGTGCGGTTTAAGGGCATGATTGTCGGCTTGGCAAAGTGGCTTGGGAACGCCACTTAAGGGCCTGGGGGCGATTAGACTCAAGTTCGAGTCACGCTGGGAGTGTTTTAATTTTTGGGTTTTAGGCGCTAAAAAGGAAGGGGCTAAGGAGGCTTCAAAAGGTTTTTGTGAGCATTGATGGACATGAAAGTCGAGGTACTAAAGTGGCGCGGGTCGTGTTGGTGATTGCGGCAGTGAGGTCTCGCGTTCGAGTCCTGATGGTAGCGCATGAGTGTTTTTATTTTTGCTTTGGTGTTAAGGCCAAGGAAAGCTATCGAGGGAGTGTTTAAAAGATAGTGTGACGGGTTTATGTCACGAAAGGAGCAGTGGCAGAGTGGCTGGAGGCGTGGGGAGTCTCCAGCAGGTCTGGGGTTCGAAAGCCATGAGCAACAGCATGGGTATTTCTTTTTTTTTGTGACCGGCGTGAGGCTAGTGGTCTGTATGGGCTCAAAAATTTTTGAAGGCAAGTTGCTGTTTTCTGCTGGAAAGTATGGGGAGTTTTTATTTTATTTATTGTTGGAAGTATGGGCATTAATCCTTTTATTTTATTTATTGAAGGAAGAGTTTAAGTGATGGGTAAACTTGCTAATTAGTGTTTTATTTTGGTGGTGGGTCTTATTGCATGGGAGCATGGCTGAATGAAGCATGCTTAGAAGACCTTCATGGTCGGCCTTGAGGATAGCAAAGCATGGCCGAAATTGATGTTTTGTTTTCCTCTTCTATCCCTTGTGTTTTGGCCAAAAAAAAAAGAGTGAGAGCAAGGTTGAGTTTCGGTTTTGAAGGAGCTAAGGAGTATTTCCAGCTAGCACTTGTTACATTCTTTTTCTTTCATTGTTGTTCAAACCGAAACTCCCTTTTTCCCCTTTTGCTACTTTTTGATTTTTTTTTCCCTTTGAAGCATACAATATATCTTATGCCGAAATTGTTAAGTCACCAAACCTCTCATCTCTTTCTCTTATGTGCCGAAATTCTTTCAACCTTTTCCTTTTGTTCTTTGTTTTTGCTTTTAACCTTAAATCTATACTTATTCTCGTTGAGCCCGAATCTACAATGGTAGTACCATCGATCTCTTGCTTTTGGTTCTGTTTTAAGCGTGTAAGGGTAAGTATTCTCTACTCTAGTAATCGGTTATGAGTTCTTTTCAATAAGGGTGCCGGAACCAAGGGTTGATCTTGGTTTCTATGAGATGGCTGAATGTTCATAAGCCATAGTATGTGTTTCTTTTGCATGTGCCAACGTGAAAGAGCATTAACGGAGAAGCTTCGGGATTTGAAGTATTCAAGGGATTTCGACAACCCATATTCAAGAGGTGGTTTCCAGGCTTTAGTTAATAAGGTAAGGAAGTGTAGTTTCGGCCATAGGCCATATTATGAGTACGCAAGTATGTGACCGATTTCTAACTTTGGTTTTAAAGGCAAATCGACAGCAGTAGGACAAGTTTCAGGATTCAGATTCTTTATCTTTGGTAAGTATAGTTAATATTCGTATTATTTGGATTATGATGTTATCGATTGACCGAATGTTTCTGAATAAGTGTTCTACGATGGACGCAAGTGTTAGTCTAGAAGGTAAAGGGGTAGCCCCTATCCCCAAGTTTAAAAGGAGAGCAGTCCCTGCAGTGCGAGATTGGCCACCGGGGTGTGGGCCAGCGTCCGAATAGCAAAGTAGGCAGATAGCCGTAGTGTCACTTAGTGACAGTATCGGGATTGAGGGCGTAATGCTGCTAGTAATCAGGTGTGTATTTAGCCTACTATTTTCCGGGATTTATGTGATAATTGCATATGTTATGTGTTTATTGATAAGTGCAGTGATAAATGTGAAATAGATACCCTTAAAGGGTATGACGATGACCAGGTTAGTATCGAATCTGTGAGATGTGATCATTAAATTGTATATGTGAGTATGCCTATGATTATGAATAACATGTACATGCATTATCATGGCATTATTTTTACGTCGCATGTACATGGGTGGGATATGAAAGAAGGTACGGGTGTACTTCGAGTACGTGGTTTGATGTTAGCCTTGAGCTACATCGTGGATTGACGTTGACTGAGGTCACGTTGTGGATTATCTGCAATTAAGTTCGCGTGGCTTGATGAGTAGCTCTGTGCCTCATCGTGGTTGATATCCGCTATGTGCCATATCGTGGTTGATGAGTGACTATGTGTCCCATCGTGGTTTTGGTGTTAGCTACGGCTATATCGTGGATTGGCGCTGACTGAGGTCGCGTTGTGGATTTTTGTGCTTAACTGCACGTGGACGGCATTGATTGCCTTTTGGAGTGAAAAGGAGAGGGTGATTTGATAATCCCCTGGTGTGTGGTAGGCTAGATACGGGGGTGTGTAGAGGATGGATCCTAGGCTGGGTTGGGCTTCATATTTGCATGATTTTGTATGTAAACATATGTGGAAATGGGCCAAGCCCAATATGATATGTGGATTAATGTGAAAAAGGGCCAAGCCTAGTATATGAATGTGGTTTTAAATGAGAAATGGGCTAAGCCCAGTATATGGAAATTATGTGGTTATATACCTTGTTACTCGATAAGAGACTTGAATATGGGCCAAGCCCAGAATGTGATGATATGTGAATATGATAATTATTATCTGAATTATGGGTTAATATGTGGTTAACATGTGGGTGGAATTCAGTGGATTAATTACACACTGAGTCCGTGTGACTCACCCAAAATTTTTATTAATCATCGCAGGTGATTGTGATTTTCGGACCGGGTTGGAGTGGATACGAGGTGGCCCATGCAGAAGATATTTTAATTAATTAAGTATTTATAGTTTCAGTATTTTGGTTAAGTGTTTGTTGTAATAAGGCCCATTAAAGCACTTAAGTATTTTTATTAAGTATCTTTATTATTATGTTCTATTATGGATGGACAATTTAAATGTTGATTGTAAATGATTTTATTTTCTGAAGTATGTATAATAAAGCTTGAATCCGGTATTTTTATAATAAACTTTAATTCTTACTTAGAATATTTTAAGTCACGAAAATGTTTTATTAAAGGAAACAAATTTTTAACGGTTTTTACTCTTAAGTAGAATATTTTTCGAACGTGTTCCACAGTGGCATTTCAAATTCGGTCGTAGTGAACGGGCCGGGTTTGGGGTGTTACAGTTTGGTATCAGAGCCAAGTTCAAAACTCGACTTTGAGGTTTTGGGCCCGAAAATAGTTTTCAAAAGTGGGCTTTTCAAAATATGGACTTTTATTTCAGGTTTATTCTGGCATGGCACCTGTACCTCCGGCCCGAAGTCCACCAGGTAAGTACCTCTGACTATTGAGGTGATTAGAGATTAGAAAAATTAGGGCTATTGAACCCTAGGACTAGTTTACTCAAAAAACAAGTGCATAAGACTTAAGGACTGAAATGACCATAAAGGCGTAGTGAATGAATATGTCTCTGTTTATGAACGTGAATGTGACTCTCTGAATTAGAATAGCGAACTTGAACTGCAACTTTGTGTGATCGAAAGAACCACTTCTAGAACTTCTTTTCATAAAAATTGTTCGCGGTTAATCAGTGGAACCAAAGTACTAATGCATAAAACTTCTTAATCAGATAAATCGCGACGTTAGACATGAGTTCTAGGGGGCGTGGTCGTAGTGGACGCGGTAGAAGTAGAATGGCAGTATCGGAATCGGTAGGGTCTGGCCATGGATCAGAAAATGGAGTGCCACCGCCAGCAGTGGGCGCGAAGGATCAAGATCAGACTAGAGAAGATGATGCAGTATCGCGGGCCATGTTACGAGTGCTAGAACGAGTAGTAGGAGCTAATATGGGAAACGGAGCTCGGAAGTCAGTATCGGAAAGGCTTAGGTCGAACGGAGCCAAAGTTTTTAGAGGAGTATCGGGAGTAGCTCCGAATGTAGCGGAGTATTGGCTGGAAGCAGTCGAAAGAATCATGGATGATTTGGACTATACTGATGAGGAAAAGCTGAAAGGTGCTATCTCGTTGCTCCGAGATGAAGCTTATCGATGGTGGCTCACTGTCAGGCAAGGTGTTCCGACAGATCGAGTGGATTGGGAATATTTTAAGCTTAAGTTTGAAGGAAAGGACGTAGGATCTAGTTACTTGGACTCGCAAAGGAAGGCGTTTCTAAACTTGGTTCAAGGAAGCAAGTCGATAGCAGAGTATGAAGCAGAATTTGTGCAGTTAAGTCAGTACGCCAAAGGGATCGTGGCTACTGATTACGAAAAGTGTGTCCGGTTTGAAGATGGGCTACGAGACGAGTTGCGAGAGTTGATTGCTCCGCACAGAGAAAGAGACTTCGCCATTCTAGTGGAGAAAGCTCGGATCGCTGAGGAAGTTAAGAGGGCTGTAAGAGAGAACCGAGATAAGGAAAGGAATGGGAATAAGAGAAGTTTTGGACCGTCAGCATCGGTTGAAGATGTTCAGAAAAGACCAAGGACCAAGAATTCTGTACGTGCACCTGAACCAGTTGCTGAGAATCGGAGTCGTTTATGTGCCCAGTGTGGAAGAGCTTATTTAGGAGAATGTTGGGGAAATAGTAAGGAATGTTTCCGATGTGGATCTAAGGCTCATTTGGTTAGGAATTGCCCTCGGGCAACGAAGGTTCATGGTCCAAACCATGGAGGAAATGGTCCCGGCCAAGGTTGTGGAACACCCGGCAGAGGAGCGGAAGGTTCGAATGCGAGACCACCAAGGATGTGATAGCGGGTGAGTTTCTTGTTATGGAATATCTTTTATTGTTTTGAGTTTTATAAGATTGGTTCATGCTTGTATTATTGGTGTAGTGCTTGAAACCCTGGATGTGAACTTTAAGACTGTGCCTAGAAGGTAAGATAGTTCGTGTTTGTATGCTAGTGAAGTATGGAACTTGAATGTGAATCTTGAGATAGTATCTAAGGAATGTGTTAGTTTTGTTAGGATCAGAGTACGCAGCATAAGCATAGTGCGGTGAGTTGAAATGTACTATTATTCGTTAGTAAGTAATTTCGAGGACGAAATTATTTTTTAAGGAGGGTAGAATTGTAACATCCTAGATTAGGGGTTATGCGTTCGTGCAAAATTCATGAATTAGTAGGCTTTAAGAGTGGTTTGGATGTGTTTTAGAGGTTCTTAAAACTTTAGAACAAAAAGGGAAGCTTTGGAAAATTTTTGGAATTTTAGGTCAAAAAGAAGAAAATAAGCAAAAGGCCTTATTAATTAATGGTGCGGTTTAAGCGCATGATTGTCGGCCTGGCAAAGTGGCTTGGGAACGCCACTTAAGGGCCTGGGGGCGATTGGACTCAAGTTCGAGTCACGCTGGGAGTGTTTTAATTTTTGGGTTTTAAGCGCTAAAAAGGAAGGGGCTAAGGAGGCTTCAAAAGGTTTTTGTGAGCATTGATGGACATGAAAGTCGAGGGAGTAAAGTGGCGCAGATCGTGTTGGTGATTGCAGCAGTGAGGTCTCGCGTTTGAGTCCTGATGGTAGCGCATGAGTGTTTTTATTTTTGCTTTGGTGTTAAGGCGAAGGGAAGCTATCGAGGGAGTGTTTAAAAGATAGTGTGACGGGTTTATGTCACGAAAGGAGCAGTGGAAGAGTGGCTGGAGGCGTGGGGAGTCTCCAGCAGGTCTGGGGTTCGAAACCCATGAGCAGTAGCATGGGTATTTCTTTTTTTTTTTTTTTGTGACTGGCGTGAGGCTAGTGGCCTGCATGGGCTCAAAAATTTTTGAAGGCAAGTTGCTGTTTTCTGCTGGAAAGTATGGGGAGTTTTTATTTTATTTATTGTTGGAAGTATGGGCATTAATCCTTTTATTTTATTTATTGAAGGAAGAGTTTAAGTGATGGGTAAACTTGTTAATTAGTGTTTTATTTTGGTGGTGGGTCTTATTGCATGGGAGCATGGCTGAATGAAGCATGCTTAGGAGACCTTCATGGTCGGCCTTGAGGATAGCAAAGCATGGCCGAAATTGATGTTTTGTTTTTCTCTTCTATCCCTTGTGTTTTGGCCGAAAAAAAAAAAGTGAGAGCAAGGTTGAGTTTCGGTTTTGAAGGAGCTAAGGAGTATTTCCGGCTAGCACTTGTTACATTCTTTTTCTTTCATTGTTGTTCAAACCGAAACTCCCTTTTTCCCCCTTTTGCTACTTTTTGATTTTTTTTCCCTTTGAAACATACAATACATCTTATGCCGAAATTGTTAAGCCACCAAACCTCTCATCTCTTGTTTATTCTCTTGTGTGCCGAAATTCTTTCAACCTTTTCCTTTTGTTTTTTGTTTTTCCTTTCAACCTCAAATCCATACTTATTCTCGTTGAGGCCGAATCTACAAGGGTAGTACCATCGATCTCTTGCTTTTGGTTCCGTTTTCAGCGTGTAAGGGTAAGTATTCTCTACTCTAGTAATCGGTTATGAGTTCTTTTCAATAAGGGTGTCGAAACCAAGGGTTGGTCTTGGTTTCTATGAGATGGCTGAATGTTCATAAGCCATAGTATGTGTTTCTTTTGCATGTGCCAACGTGAAGGAGCATTAAAGGAGAAGCTTCGAGATTTGAAGTATTCAAGAGATTGACAACCCATATTCAAGAGGTGGTTTCCAGGCTTTAGTTAATAAGGTAAGGAAGTGTAGTTTCGGCCATAGGCCATATTATGAGTACGCAAGTATGTGACCGGTTTCTAACTTTGGTTTTAAAGGCAAATCGACAGCAGTAGGACAAGTTTCGGGATTCAGATTCTTTATCTTTGGTAAGTATAGTTAATATTCGTATTATTTGGATTATGATGTTATCGATTGACCGAATGTTTCTGAATAAGTGTTCTACGATGGATGCAAGTGTTAGTCTAGAAGGTAAAGGGGTAGCCCCTATCCCCAAGTTTAAAAGGAGAGCAGTCTCTGCAGTGCGAGATTGGCCGCCGGGGTGTGGGCGGCGTCCAGAAACGAAGAAAGTAGGCGGATAGTCGTAGTGTCACTTAGTAGCGATGATCGGATTGAGGCGTATGCCGCTTAGTAATGTCAGTGTGTAGTTAGCCTACTGTTTTCCGGGATTTATGTGATAATTGCATATGTTATGTGTTTATTGATAAGTGCAGTGATAAATGTGAAATAGATACCCTTAAAGGGTATGACGATGACCAGGTTAGTATCGAATCTGTGAGATATGATCATTAAATTGTATATGTGAGTATGCCTATGATTATGAATAACATGTACATGCATTATCATGGCATTATTTTTACGTCACATGTGCATGGGTGGGATATGAAAGAAGGTACGGGTGTACTTCGAGTACGTGGTTTGATGTTAGCCTTGAGCTACATCGTGGATTGACGTTGACTGAGGTCACATTGTGGATTATCTGTAATTAAGTTCGCGTGGCTTGATGAGTAGCTCTGTGCCTCATCGTGGTTGATATCGGCTATGTGCCATATCGTGGTTGATGAGTGACTATGTGTCCCATCGTGGTTTTGGTGTTAGCTATGGTTATATCGTGGATTGGCGCTGACTGAGGTCGCGTTGTGGATTTTTGTGCTTAACTGCACGTGGACGGCATTGATTGCCTTTTGGAGTGAAAAGGAGAGGGTGATTTGATAATCCCCTGGTATGTGGTTGGCTGGATACGGGGGTGTGTAGAGGATGGACCCTAGGATGGGTTGGGCTTCATATTTGCATGATTTTGTATGTGAACATATGTGGAAATGGGCCAAGCCCAATATGATATGTGGATTAATGTGAAAAAGTGCCAAGCCTAGTATATGAATGTGGTTTTAAATGAGAAATGGGCTAAGCCCAGTATATGGAAATTATGTGGTTAATTACCTTGTTACTCGATAAGAGACTTGAATATGGGCCAAGCCCAGAATGTGATGATATGTGAATATGATAATTATTATCTGAATTATGGGTTAATATGTGGTTAACATGTGGGTGGAATTCAGTGGATTAATTACACACTGAGTCCGTGTGACTCACCCAAAATTTTTATTAATCATCGCAGGTGATTGTGATTTTCGGGCCGGGTTGGAGTGGATACGAGGTGGCCCATGCAGAAGATATTTTAATTAATTAAGTATTTATAGTTTCAGTATTTTGGTTAAGTGTTTGTTGTAATAAGGCCCATTAAAGTACTTAAGTATTTTTATTAAGTATCTTTATTATTATGTTCTATTATGGATGGACAATTTAAATGTTGATTGCAAATGATTTTATTTTCTTAAGTATGTATAATAAAGCTTGAATCTGGTATTTTTATAACAAACTTTAATTCTTACTTAGAATATTTTAAGTCACGAAAATGTTTTATTAAAGGAAACAAATTTTTAACGGTTTTTACTCTTAAGTAAGAATATTTTTCGAACGTGTTCCACAGTGGCATTTCAAATTCGGTCGTAGTGAACGGGCCGGGTTTGGGGTGTTACATTCTTTTATATATGATGTGATGATACAGATAAGATCCTTTGTCTATAATATCTCTTTCAGAAGTAGAAACTCAGCTTGATATGACGTATAGCAAAGAATAGATCAAAAATCTTAGCTTGTGAGATTAAAGAGTTGAGAAATCTGTAGCTATGTGAGATATTGATAAGGCTATGTGAAAGCAAATATTTAATCTATTCTCTGATAAGATTTTCGGGGACGAAAATCCCTAAGGGGAAAGAGTTGTAGCAGCCCAGTTTTAGCTAAATCAAAATAGTGGTTTCGGGACCACAAATCCGACCGAAAAAATTATTTTCATATTTATAGCATGATATTAGAGTTGTGTGAAATTTTCGTAAAGAAATTTTATCGTTTGAGTGCCTAATTTGATAAAAAGGACTAAATCGTGTAAATTGAAAAATGTGAGTTCTATAGTTCAAATGCATTAAATGGCTAAGAGATAAAGTAGTTCGGGGACTTATGTTGTAATTAGCCCTTTTATATTGTAAGTGGACGGTTATGTGCATATTTTGGTGAAATTTTTAATGTTTATAAAAAAGGGCAAAATACTAATTAGTGTAATAACTTAAATTAAATAAAATAAAGACAATTTCATGCTTATTTCTCATCATCTTCCACTGAAAGTGAAAGAAAAAGAACACCATTGAAGCCTTTGAAAATTCGACACTTGCATGACTTAATTGGTATGTGTTTTCAACTCGGTTTTTAATAATATCTACGTTTTTAAGATCGTTGCTTCGTATTCTAGCTAGCCCGTATCTCTGATTTCAAAACTGTTAAAGTATTTGAATGTTGCCATTTTTGAATGCATGAGTATTTTATTAGTTGATGATGGAAAATAAATCATTGTTGTTAGATGTACAAGTTTTGTAAAGTGAATTTTGGTAAAAATGTCAATTTTGGATTAAATTGTGAAATATGAAAATTCAGTGGTTAAATTTTAAAATAAATTGAAAATATGGGCTGATAGTAATATATGGAAAATTCGTCTAGCTTGGGTTTGTGTTTAATTTCATGAAATTGTGATTTTATGTAATAAGGACTAAATTGTAAAAGTGTGAAAGTTTAGGGGCAAATGTGTAAAATTGCCTTAATGAGTAAATTGTGTTAAATTGAATGAATTGATGATTAAATAAGTAAATTTTGATATTATATATATTGAGAAAAATGAGATTTGGATCTAGAACGAGGGAAAAACAAAGTATTGGATTAGTTGATTTAATTCGTCGTTTCAACGAACGAGGTAAGTTCGTATGTTAAATAACGTTCTTAAATTTTGTTATAAATGTTTATTTATCATTTAATTGAATTGAATGTTGAATGAATGAGTACGAGCATGAATCGACAGAGTTACGACGTCCGAAAGTCCCGTACAAACCTTAGGAATAGCTCAGGATATAAATGTCATGACATTAGGATTACCGAGATATGAGATTTGTGCAAGACCATGTCTGGAACATTGGCATCAATATGAGATTCGTGTAAGACCATAGTTGGGCTATTGGCATCGATATATGATAACATGTAAGACCATATCTGGGATATGACATTGTACGAATTATACGAGATTTTCAAGTATCCTTAGCAATTCCGAATGGTTCAACAGGCATAGTCAGGACGAGAATGAAAGTACAATTGAATTAAATAATACATGTATGTATAGAACCTATATGAGAATCGAATGAAGGTAATTTGGTGAGTTTATAATGTATCATGTATCTGAAATGAGAAAGATCTATGTATAAGTATGTTTCATGCCAAAATGTGTTTATTTGGCTATAATGAGGTATAAATTGAATGATATGTGAGATATGAGTTATTGTTGTGTTAAGTAAATATACATATGGCACATATTGTGCGAAATACTGTTATTTGATGATATTTAACATGATTCATATCTACTAAATAAGACGTGTTGGATATTGGATTGAATCAAGTTATTTATATATATATTTGTTTATGTACATGTAAATGTGAATGAATTGGTGAGAATGCGATAGATCTATATGAACAATTATATGAATAAACATGTGAAACTCTTGGTTAACTATGTGAATGAATTCATTATATAAAGGTGAAAGCATATGATGACATTATAATTTATGTAAATGTTTAATATATATTTATTCAATAAGTTGAGTTTAATACCTTACGAACTTACTAAGCTTTATAGCTTACTTTGTTTCCTTTCCTATGTTTATAGAGTTTCGGAGGCTTGCTCGGGTTGGAAGTCGTCAGAGATATCATCACACTATCCAACTATGGTTTGGTATTTATAAGCTTTGTGATGTTGGTTATATGGCATGTATAGGCTATGGTCATTTTGGTATGGTTGTTTGATATGTATATGGTCATTTGAAATGGCTTAATAATGATTTCGGTTGATAGATATAATGTGGCCTTATGTTTTGGCATGGTTGGTATAAAATGTGTATTTGGCTTATGTTATGTATTTGTGGTTTGGCTTGGAATGCAAATGTGGTAACAATGTGGTTTAAGAAATAGCATGTATTGGTATGAAATTGAAATGTTGAATTGGTATGATATTGAGGCTTGATTTTATGGTGTGTATTGGTAAGAAGATACATGTTTGAAATAGGTTAAAATTGATGATTATGGCATGTTAATTTGGTATATTTTTGGCTAAGAAAATGGCAATGATATGAATGGAAAAAAATGGTGGGATTGGAAATGGTATTTATATATGATGAATTGAGATTTAGTTGGCTACATATTGGTGTATTGAAATTGCATAAATTAATGTGTTTAGGCATGCTTGAGGAGGGTGAGAAATATGGCTTAAACCAAGCCTATTGTCACCCACACAACCTAAGCACACGGGCGTGTGGCTCGACCGTGTGTGACACATGGCCTTGGTGCACGGCCATGTGTCCCCTGAAGCTTCCTTTGAAATCAATTCAGTGAGTTGCACGGCTTAGACACACGGGTGTGTCTATTGGCCATGTGTGGCACACGGGCTGGCACATGGGCGTGTGGCCGGCCATGTGACCCAAGTCAGTATACCCTCTAGTTTTCACACGGGCGTGTCTCCGGCTGTGTAATGCAAGTCAGTATGTATGCCCTGTTTCCACACGGCCTGGACACAAGCGTGTCTGGAGGCTGTTTGCACACGGGCGTGTGACCCTTGAATGCTTGAAAATTTTATATGTTTCCCAAAGTTTGCAAATGTTATTGGTTTAGTCCCTAACCTCTTCTAAGCATGTTTTAAGGCCTCGTAGGCCATTGCAAGGGACAAAATGATTGTGTCTGAATGGTGTATATATTTTAAATGTTGAAATGTATGAGAAATGTATATTTTATGATGTGATTGATCAGTAATAGCTTATAGCCCTATTCCGGCGATGGATACGAGTTAGGGGTGTTACACTGCACCTATTTTATGAAAAATTATGAAAATATAATCGAGCACACGAGCGTATGGCTTGGCCATGTGACCTCATTTTGATGATGACATTATAAACAGAATGCTCATTAATTTGAACACAGCCTGAAACACAGGCGTGTCCCAAACCCACACGGGCGTGTGACCCCTTTTGCATGAAAAATTTTTTATGTATCCCAAAAGTTACCAAAGTTCTCGGCTCAGTCCCGAACCACTTCTGATGTATGTTTTGGGCCTCGTAGGCTCGTAATAGGGACGATATGAATGTATATGAAAAGTTTTAAATTTGGATGGAAATTCATGTCTCAGTTTTGTATGATTGCTTGCGTATAAGTCTGGTAACGCCTCGTACCCTGTTCCGGCATCGAATACGAGTAAGGGGTGTTACATGAAGTGTTTTATGTGAAAAATTGTTAATCTGAAGTATTTTGTGATTGTGTTTATTTTTGAAATTGTTAAACCAATGTGCCTTGTTTATAGTTTGCTCTTATTTTGCTTGTGATGGAACTCACACTGAGCTTTCATAGCTCACTCCCTTTTTATTTCCATCTTTACAGATAATCTTCAAGTTTAGGATGCAGACTAAGCACTTGGAGGACTCGGCTCGGTTTATTGTTTTTATATAAAAGCAAGCATTTTAGACTTATTGTTTTATAATTCTTGTTATTTGAAACTTTCTTACTTTAAATTGTGGCATGAGATTTAGTTTTCAGGTTTTTATTTAAGGCATGCATGACATTTAAATCATTTACGCTATTAAAATATGAATTTTAATTTAATTATGCATGACACATGGTTTCCATTAAAAATCACGTTAATATCACTTTTTCGCTAGTAAGTTGTACATGTGTTTTGTTAAGTAAATAATGTAACAGCCCGATTTTAGCTAAATCAGAACAGTGGTTTCAGAACTACAAATTTGAGGTCAAAAAATTATTTTAATATTATTTTTGGTGTTTATAGCATGTGATTATATATGTGTGAAAGTTTCGTGAAATAATTTTTAGCATGTGAATGCTTAATTTGATAAAAGCACTAAATCGCGTAAAATGCAAAAGTTAGCATGCTATAAGTTAAGAGTGTTTATTTGCTATGGTTTATTAAACCAAAGGTCCTTATGATGTTATTATGTCATTGATAAGGTTAATGGACATTAATGGCCTTATATTTGATGATTAAATAGTTTATAATCAAGGGTAAAATGGTAAACTATGTATTAAGTTATATTAAATAAAACAAAACATAAAAATGATGGCATTCATCTTTCTAATTGTCGAATTTTAAAGAGGAAGAAACTAAGGAAGAGCATTTTAGGGTTCGACACATATTAAGCTTGATTAAGGTACGTTTTTTGCTCGATTTTTGATGAATTTTACGTTTTTGAGATCGTTGCATCGAGTACTAGCTAGCCCGTGCCCTAATTTTTGAGTTTGTTGATGATTTTGTGAAGTGCCATTGATGAATAGTTAAGCTTTTGAATGATTGATGATGAAATATGAAAGCTTGATGATAGATTTTAAAGTTTTGTTTGGTAATTTTAGCTAAAAATGCATTTTAGGGATTTAATTGTGAAAAGTGTAAATTGGGTGGATGAAATGTGAAATAAATAAAATTTTTAGGATGCTAGGGACTCAAGTATAAATCAACTAAGCATGGGTTGAATTGAATTGTGTGAATTTTATGTATTTGTGAAATAGAGACTAAATTAAATAAATGTGAAAGTTTAGGGGCTAATGTGTAAATATGCCCAAATATGTGTTTTTGGATCAAATTGAATGAATATGTGATTAAATGAGTTAATTTTTAATACATATGATCAGAAAGAAAGAATCCGGAATTAGATTGGGGGAAAGGCAAGCTTATCGAGTAATTTACTCTTTTCGCCGTTTTCATACCCGAGGTAAGTTCGTATGTGGTAATTTCATTATAAATGTATGATATATCCTTTGATAATGCATAAATTGTGAATATGAGATTACGGATAATGTTTGAATTGTGAATACAATTCTACGGAGGTGTTCGACGATGAAATCGACAAGTGAAACTCGCCGGTTGAACCTAGAAATAGTTTAGGATGCTAGTGACATGTCATTAGGCTAAGAGTTGGCTTCAGACCATGATATCATAACTTCGGGTGCGAGTAATACCTTGATTTGGCTACCGGCCATGGTATAGGTATTTCAGAAAGAAGTTACCTTTATTTGGCTACGGGCCATGGTATAGGTACTTATCGATTGTGATCCTTGAGTATCTGACTTCTATTCCAAATGGTTCAACGGGTAAAAAAATGACGTGTTTGAAAAATAGGTTAGTACGAAGTGATACAGGTACGTACGGAACCTATTCGAGTATTACATTGAGAAAGTTCAATGAGATGGTATTTGATCATGTTTTCAAACATGAGAAAGGTTTGTGATTAATGTGATTTCGATTTGGTATGTGTAAATAGTTTAATTATATTTATTTGATGAATTGAGTTATTCACTTACGAACTTACTAAGCTATGAAGCTTACTGTGTGTTATTTTTCTATGTTTTATAGAGAATTAAAGCTAGCTCAGATCCAGGAATCATCGGGAACATCATCGCACTATCAAACACCTACGTTGATACTTTTGAGTTGTCTATATATGGTATATGGCATGTATAGGATAGTTATGGAACTTTGGTTGTGAATATAGCCATGAGAGTTGGCTTGTAAATGTATAAGTTTGTTTTGTATATATAGTCATGAGTGATGACTTATTTTGGTATGTTTTGGTATAAATGTGATTATGGTTTCATAGTTGCTCAAATGATTATATTCTGAGTTTGGTAAATGATCTATACGGTATGATTGAAGTTGTTAATTTGATAAGTTATGTGATTGAAAATTTATGCTTTATGATATAAGTAATTGAATAGGTATTTGACATTGATTGAGTATTGGAATTGGAATTGGTTGAAATGAATATGGCTTGAATTGTGCATTTGGTTGATGATTTTGGGATGCCTATTGTATGATGAAATGGTACCATTTTGGTTGTTTAAGTGAGCATGAGAAAAGGGTGGCAAGTTGGCCTTACAAATGGCTTATTTTTGTCCACACGGGCAGAGACACGGGCGTGTGTCTCAGCCGTATGCGACACACGGTCATGCTACACGGCCATGTGTCCCCTGGTGTGAGATTAATTTGAAGTTAGTATACTCCACACGGCCTCACAGATGGGCGTGTGACTGGTCGTATGGCACAAGTCAGTATACCCCCTAAATGGCACACGGCCTAAAACACAGGCGTGTGACTTGGTCGTGTTACATAAGTCAGTATACCCTACAGGATTGGCACGGCCTAGCACACGGGCGTATGTGGCCATTTCGAAAGGCACATGGGCGTGTGGTCGGCCGTGTGACCCAAGTTAGTATGTATGCCCTGTTTTCACACAGCCTAGGACATAGGCGTGTGACCCTAGTATGTTTGAAAAATTTCTAAGTTTTCGAGAATTTTCGTAAGTTATCAGTTTAGTCCCTAACCACTTCTAATGCATGTTTAAGGCCTCGTAGGCCCTTATAAGGGACAATGTGATTATAATTGAATGGTGTTTGAGAATGGATGCATAAATGTATGTTGTATGTTGTGATTTGATTGGTAATGCCTTGTAACCCTATTCCAGCGACGGATACAGGCTAGGGGTGTTACAAATAATTTGAAAAGGTAACTAAGTTTTCAGAGGTAGACACCGTTAAAAAGAAAATGTTAAACTTAATCGTTTTTTTTAGTAACTCTTGAATTTTTCTGAAAAGAGGCTAAATTTTCTTCTAAAATAAACAAATGTTTAAAATGATCATTTTTAAATTCCGATAGTTCTACTAGGTTATTTTAGTAGTCAATATAATCTCTCGAATTCGAAACTAAGATCTGAGCCGAGTTAAGAAGGTTACACTAACCACTATTAAAACATTTTTATAATATAAAAACTGATATATCATAAATTAACACTGTACACTTTCTTTTTGGGGGGCAATAAACACCTTACACTATTCAATTTTATTTTTTTTAATAGTTAATAAATTAGACATAATGATTTGTAAACAATATATCATTATATAAATATACTATATTACATTGGATTATATAACTGTATTATTTATAAAATTTTATATATGAAAAAAATTATTTATTAAATATAAATAATTAAAATTTTTTATTTAAACCTAAAGTAATATAATTTTTATTTTTAATTTTTGTAATAGAAAAATAGTAATTTAAATGTAAAGTAATTTACTATAAAATTTATGTTTTTATTTATTATATACATTCATTTATTTTAACATAATAAAAAATATTATGTATAATTATCATATTTTTTTTCTTTTTATAAATTTGATAAATCTTATAAATAATAAAAACAATATTTAAAATAATGAAACCATTCATATAATAAACAACAAAACATAATCAATTGGTTCAAAAGTTTCTTAAAACTAATATATATTATAGATAACTACTTAATTATTTGGATAGCATAAAAATGTAGAGCATACTTAATTTAGTAGTTTAGGGAAAACAACTTTTAATAAACTACAATTTTTTTTTTTTTTTGAAAAATAAATCATGTGAAAAGCAACTTGAGTGAGTCACATAATGTTGTGAAATGTACCTCAAAATTCATAGTTGTGAAGAAGAGACCAATTACTATAACCATGAAAAATAAGAGAGTGCAAAAAATTAATATTAATATATGGACAATATTCAAGTGAAGAAAGTCATTACCTAAGAAACATAGCTGTTATCCAAAGGTTGACTTTTATAAAAAGCCAAAGAGATGACAAACATGATATGTCCCTTACGCTATATCCCAACATACATGACATGATGCATATCACTCACTCTTACACTAAATAATTATTTTCCCTTTTACTTTTTTCCTATAACAAATTTGGTCACTCAAAGATTGTCATTTTTTTTTCTTCCACACTTTGAAAGCTATTGATATTAAAATTTATGAGATAAAGGACCACATTTCTTGTCATTCTTTAAAATTTGTTAGTAAGAATCTTAAAATATTTTTTTTAAAAGTTACAATTACAATTATAATAATAATCATAATTAATATAATTAGAATAATTATAATTTGAACAAAAATCATGAAAAAATCCATCAAACATGAATTTATAATCTTAAAATTCCCTAACACATTTTTTTTGCCAAGTCTAAATCAACATTTTAAAAGTATTTTCTAGAATTATATTTAAACATTTATAAAGCCTGTAATTAAGCTTGAGTGAGAAGTGAAATGATAGAATTTAATTTAAAAAAATGTACATTTATTAGTTAAAAGTAAAATTAAAAGTACTCGCGACTTTCCTATTTGTGACTTTTTAATTTATATAAAAAAATAACCATCCACTTAAAAAGAATTTATCCAATTTTACTTGAAAGAAACGATTTAAGTTTTAGAATAAAGTTTCGATGAATTTGAGTTGATAAATAACTCTCACATATCTTTCCTTTTAAAACAACCCCATTTCTTTTTCTGAATAAATGTATTTTTTATTTATAAGATAGAAATATATATTAATTTTCATCCACATACCAAGTATGTCAAATTCTAGAAAAATAACAATATTTTAATTCAATCTATTGAAAGTAATGAATAAACAAAATTTGAAAATTGATTTAATAGCCAAAGCATTTTTGTTAATTATTGCTAATAATTTATTATTAAACAAAGAGTTGCCTGGCTGAGAATAATTATTGTATGGGAGTGGTTGGAATTGTAAAAGTCTTAAATTGGGAAATTAAATGATGACATTCATTAAATGAAAATGTTCCATCAAGATGGTTTTATTCATATTGCATGGAAATCTTCAATGGAAGTCTTTTTCATTCGCTTTATTAGGTGCAAGTCTTCCCCACTTCACTAATTTCCTCTCATCTTTCCTTCTCGAAAATGCCATCACTACCAAAACCATCAAATCCAAATTTGAAATCATCAAAATTTCTACTTTTTTTATTCCATTAATTTATTAAAATAGGATATTCCTCCTATTCTAATTATTATAAGTAATATTTTTATAAATCGAAAATTAATGATTTAATAGATTTAATTAGTGATATATAATTAAAAAAATAAACAACTTATTAAAAAGAAAAATGTTATAAGTTAATAAGTTGTATACTTTCAAAATTTATGATATTTTTTTCATAATATTGGTATATTTTTATAATTTTTGGTATTTTTTCATTTTTTATATATTTTCATAATTTTTTTACTCAAAATTTTTGGTATGATTTTGAAATCAGGATTTGATACGAGAAAATATTTTGGAGTAAAAAAATATTATTTTTAAATATTAAAAAATTTTAATAAGGTTTTGTAAGGAAAAAAAATTGATGACTTTTAAATTATTATATTTTCAGCAAAATTTGGTAAGGAAAAAAAAATATTTCATCATAATTTAAAAAAATGAATAATTTAATAAATAAAACAAATTTATTAAGACAACCCAAATTTGGTATCTCACCATAATTTTTGGTATTAACCTTTTTCTTTTTTTTGTATACTTTCTCAAATTTTTTGGTATCCCCTCATTATTTTTAATACTTTCTTATAAATTTTTGTATTCTCTCATAATTTTTAGTATTTTCTCATATTTATGGTATTACAACATTTTTTTTATATTCCTTCATAATTTTTTTTGTACTTTCTCATAAATTTTTGTATAAATTCTAGGATTTTTCCCATAATTTTTTTGTATTCCCTTACTTCCTCTTAATTTTGGTATTTGCTAATAACTTTTGTATCTCTTTATAATTTTTTTTTTATATATTTCTTCATATTTTTTAGAATAAGAGAATTTGGCATGAGATATAATTTTGGAGTAAATAAAAAATATTATTTTTAAATATTAAGAAATTTCAATGGGATTTTGTAATGGAAAATATTGTAATTGTTAAATTATAATTTTAATGCTAAAACTTGGTGCTGAAAAAATTTATATTTCATGATAATTTTAATAAAATTTAAAAAATTAAATAAATGAAAAAATATTTTTTAAGACGAACCAAAAATTGGTATCCCTCATAATTTTTGATACTTTCTCAGATTTTCTAGTATTTCCTCCAAATTTTTTGTACATCCTCATATTTTTTTATACTTCAAATTTT
The DNA here is from genome assembly GCA_025503065.1 of Gossypium bickii. Classification (NCBI taxonomy): domain Eukaryota; kingdom Viridiplantae; phylum Streptophyta; class Magnoliopsida; order Malvales; family Malvaceae; genus Gossypium; species Gossypium bickii. The sequence goes on along the minus strand of CP106716.1, from coordinate 72,149,795 downwards.
TGGTATTCCCTCATAATATTTTGTATTGTTTTGTCAAGAGGTTTTGATACGAGATATAATTTTGGAGTAATTAAAAAATATTTAAGAAATTTCAATAGGATTTTGTAATGGAAAAAAATTGTAACTATCAAATTATAGTTTTTAATGCTAAAAATTGGTATTGAAAAAAAAATTCATCATAATTTTTAAAATATGTGAAAATTAATTAAAATTGAAAAAAAAGGTATTGAAACAAACCAAAAATTGGCATCCCTCACAACTTTTGGTATTCCTTCGTGTTATTTAGTCCTCTCTCATAATTTTTGACACTTCTTCATATTTTTTAGTATTTTCCTCATAATTTTTGGTACATTCTCATATTTTTTTCTTTTGTGTTCTTTCATAATTTTTAAACATTAAAAAATTTCAATGGAATTATGTAATGAAAAATTTTGGTAATTTTTAAATTATTATTTTTTTCACATTAAATTTTGTAAAGAAAAAAAATTACATTTTATGATAATTTTTTAGAAATATGAAAAATTATGAAGGAGTACCAAAAATTATGAAAGACTGTAAAATATTGGTTTATCTTATAGAATTTGCTTTATTTTTTTAAAAAAAATTCAATTTATTAGTATGCAAATATATTTTATTTGTACATATAAAATAATTTATTTTTTTACTTGTTTACAAGATATCTCATTTAATATTATTAGGAGGGAGCTTATGGGAAGTCCACCACAATGAACTTTCCACAGAATTTCCCAAAAATAAAATGCTCGGTTTGGTTCCTACAAATATAATAAATCTTGACTTTTGTGATTTATTAAAATAATCGTTATTACTTCAAACAAAGTTGATTTAAACGTCATAAATTAAGAACGAAGCTTTTTCTTTTTTTTCTTTTGAGAAAGAACAATAAATAGAATGGCAGAAAAGTGAACAGTACATAACTTTTGACATTCATGCCTTAATAATAATAACAATTAAAAATGGAATCCTAGGTTCAAAGTTAGCAAAGGAATATGCTGCTGGTAGTTCAAATATCCATTTCTTACTTTCTAATTACAACTAAGGTAGATGTAAAATTAATTTGGTTTTTGTTACCATCTTTTATCTCTTTTGGAATTCTTTTATCAACTCCGTCAATTTGATTGATAAAAAATAAAGAAAGATTTCTATTGATACAGATCTTCAACAAGGAAGGAAAGGGATAAAAATAAGATGATGAAGAAGTCAATTCACTTGAGTCATATGAAGAAGGAGAATAGGAAGGGAGTAAAGAGATATAAAGAGGAGGAGATTAAATGCTAGTGTAAAATGCTTAAAATTGCTAAAATGGAAAAATATCCTTTCATTATTGTGCCTTGTGGTATTTATAGGAAAAGATTCTCATGCTTGGTGGTGTCATGTCACTCACAGTATGATTGGTGAGTTGCTTGTATGATTGATAAGGTGACAGAATTGTTACACATTGATTTTCGTTAAATGTAATACTATTTTGACATTCCCTTTGCTGAGATAATATAAGATTATTATGTTTTGATGGTCTTTTAGTGGTCCCTTTTTGAAAATAAATGCGTGCCCGCCAATAACGAGTAGTTTAATAAGAGGTCCGCTATTAGTAAGTGGTTTGATGGAGATGTAAAACACACGAGTGATTGGTCTTTAAATCACCACTCAAATTATGTAAAACGAAAGATCCTCTATCAATATTTCACAAGTTATTTATGGTGTGGTCACGTGTACAAGCACTCTCTAATAATAACACTTAAGCCGTGAGAAATACTTTGTGCAGCATGATCAAAGACACCTGTCTCTTACATGATTTATATGTAAATCTTGCTAATTGCATCACAACTTACTTAGAAGAATAGTTTATGAAAGAAAAGATTTCACAGCTCCAAGCACATATTTAGAGGACTCACTATTATCCAGCAACCTATAAATAAAAAATAAAAAATTTTATTGACTTTCTATTTTATAGAAAAGTATTAAGCCTTCTTTAGATAAAGATTGAATCTTAGACCATATAAAACTGCAGTAATCACACCTACAGTAGGAAGGAACTTTACCCTCCAAACTAGAATTAGGCTTGTGTTATGTATGTTTAATTTAATTGTTACTGTAAACTTTGAGTATGATATTTATATTATCGTTAAGATTGGAATAAATTTAAAATTGAATAATAATAATCTTCATAAATAGTTGATGAAGTCTTAGCTCGATTGATATCGGTATTATTGTTAATGTAGGAAGACGTGAGTTCAAGTGCGTTGAAACATATTATTCTTTTATTTATAGGTTGGGGAGGGGTTATAAATAATTTTAATTTTAAATATTATATCAAAAAAGTAAATATGATAAGAACTATTTAAGACTATAAAACGAAGCTTGGTCAAGTAAAATCTTTTACTATCAAAGCTTGGTTTGATCGGACAATAAAAAAATTTATAAAAAAACATTAAATTATTTTTTTATTATTAATATTACATAAGATATATAAATTTATTATAATAAAATAAAAGTTTATAGTTTTTAAAAATCGTTGCGTATGTCAATTTTTTGTAGGAATTAAAGTTTATTGTTAAAATTTTTATATAATATTAAGTAAAATAATGGGAAAATATTTAATATATTAATAGTGAAGTTTTTAAACAGGGGCGAAGCCAGAACAAATTTTTAAGGGGGCGAATGAAAATTTAATTTTTATAGTCTATATTTTTATAATTTTTAAAGAATTAAATTAAATTTTTATAATTTTAGGGGGCCAAAGTAAAATTTTACCTTTACTAATTTAAAATTTAAAAAAATTTAAGGATCTAAATATAAATTTTCCATTTTAGGGGGGCCAGGGCCACTGCCTGCCCCTTGTATCCGCCTCTATTTTTAAATTTCATAAGTAAAGTTAGAGTGATGAGAAATGTTTTATAAAATATAATAAAATATTAAAAAAGAATTATATAAAAGAAATAAAATATATAACAACTTTTTAACCCTTAATTTCGGATTATAAAATTAAAAAAATCACATTGCTAATATACTAAATATTAACCCATAATTTTATACTATAAAATAAAAATATAAAGTGACATGCATTAAAAATATTAAGATTGTTAGAACATTAACTACATGAATCCAAACTAACTGCTGGTAGTGCCACCATGAAAGGAAAATTTTTTATTTAGGTCTTTTATAATTTATAAATTTTAAATTAATAATAATAAAATTATACTTTGACCCCTCAAAAATAATAAAAATTTAATTTAATTCTTTAATAATTATGAAGATATAGACTATTAAAATAATAAAATTACATTTTTGCTACTATAAAAATATATAATTTAATTTTGACCCCAAATTTTTATTTTCTCCGCCGTTGATGTCTTGTTACATTCTTAATTGGTCTAGGCAATTTTCACTTGATTAAGAGTAACAACTCGATTGTGCTATCCCCAATACCAATTCTTCATCGAGATTATTAAAGTTACATCTTTTATGAGTAATAATATCTTCCCTGCATGGAAAAAATGAAAAGTTTCCAGCACAATTTTGAAGTTCGGCATTTCAAATGCTGTGTATAAATCATCCCTTTATAAGTTTTTTTTGGATACGTGATCCGATTGGCCAAAATTATGATTATGGCTGGCTCGAGCAGTTCAATCTTCAGCTTGTTTAAAAATGACACAAAATTAATATTTGATTTACTATAATCTAAACAGAATTTAATAGTAAGAATTTAATAATAAGTTTTAATATTTGAGTAGTTTTATCATCTTTATGGTTTAAGAAGGTATGTGATCATTTGAACTTCAATAAACCATTTTATCAAAAAAAAAAATTAAATATAATTTCACTAGTAAATTAAAATAAAAGATTCGGGTTAACGTAGGAAAGGGAAAAGATATAATTTAAAGTTTTTCTGGGGAGGGTCTAGGATTTTGTATGAGAATAAAAGAATGGGGAGTGGGGTATTTAAATGGAGAACCACAAATAATTGACATAGATTAAATGTATAGAAACACCACATTCTCCCCCCGGTTAGAAAGATACTGTCCATCGACTATATCATCATAAATGCCTCTGAGCATTGAATGTAGCGTTCTTTGACTAGAGTTATTGCCGGTTCAAGTTAAGGGTGTTACACCACTAGGTGTTACACCAATAGGTTGGAAGACTTGGGCATAAAGCCCATAAATACTCGATACTTTAAGAGGTGTCATATAAAAAAGAACATCTTCTCAAGTAAGAAAGAAATTGTAATACCCCGAATTCGTCTCCGTTGTTGGATCAATGTTACGGAGCATTATGAAACATATTAAAACATTTAATATCATTAAAGTATTCAATATTAATTTAAATATCAATAATCAAAACTAAATATTATTCATAGCATAAATATATTACGGGCCAAAAATCGAGTTTACGGGGTCCTAAAAATAATTTAGAAACAACCAGGGACTAATTTGAATCAAAACAGAAAAACATCAAAAATTTGAAAATTTTTGGAAATAGGAGTCACACAGCCGTGTGAAAGAGACCAGCTCGTGTGGCTTTAAACATGGCCGTGTGGCTATCCCACACGCCCGAGCGCTTAGACTGTGTAACTAACTGTGACCGTGTGAAAAATCTTGCACCTAAAATTAATAAGGCACACGGCTGTGTGGCTAGAACGTGTATGACACACGCCATGTGACAGCCCGTGTCCCAGGCTGTGTGCACCTTAAAAAGCTTCCAAAACAAGGCAAACTTTCATCCAACACTTAGGTACCAAGCCAAATCAAAATCCACCATTTCCATACTTTAAAAACACATTTAAGCAAGCTTAATACATGTCAAACCTTCAACCTAAGTACCTAACCAATGTGTCTTCATGGACACTACAATTCAACCTCAATTCACATGTCACACCAAACTAATTTGCATTCAAATTCAAAAGTTCATCCATAAAACTCATGCCAAACTTACCATTTCTTCTTATTCGTTCACTTTCATTCATACCATGATTCAAGCACTTACATAAGGTTTATATCAAATGACCAAAACAACTTTATATGAACATATTCACACCAAAATTAAAGGCACGTACACAAGCAAGCTAATACAAAACATATACAAAACACACCTATTACACGTCATATAACCCAAGATAAATGTATCAAAATCTACCAAAGTGTATCTGGATAGTGTGATCTTCAAGTTGATCCGACCACCCGACTCCACAAAAAAATTATCTAGAAGAAACATGGAAAATGACACTAGTAAACTTCAATAGAGCTTAGTAAGTACACATGTTGAAACGATAAAACTTACCGAATAAACATAACATATCATTTAATAACAATGTTAATAGGCATTAATCTTGTCAACCACAATCATTCAACGGTGAGCTATATATATAAGTTGTAGTTGTAACACCCTTAACCTTTATCCGTCGCCGGATTAGGGTTACGAGGCATTACCGAACAAGACACAACTTCGAACAATTACATATGCACACATGTCATATTCGCATAAGTAAAACAAATGGCTGATTAAAAATTAAACATACATTATTAATCATTAAATAAAAGACAATTCTCTTGCATATAATCATATTTATACTTTAATAAACATGCCTCAAAGCCATAGAAAATATGCTTCAAAATATATGCATAAATTATGTACTCATCACATCATTACAATGATATGCAAATACTTTATAATTATTAAACACTTTATTACTTAATAATATACTTGCACTTAATAGACCAAACAAAATCACATCACAAAGCTTAATGTCCAAAATCATATGTGACATAAACAATTAAACCAATTAATATGCGCATTTTTCCACATCAAATTTGAACCAATCAAGCTTAAAATATATAAACACATTGCCAATCATATTGTCCTCAATTCGGCTAATCAAATTTATCCATTAAAAGCTAAACCCAAAACATGATTTTAAAAGACATTAACCGAATTTATGTATACATTATTTACTAACTTAAAGCTTATTTAAAAGACAACCATATATCATTTTAAAAGACCAAAAACATACATATTTTCCTATTACAAGCTTGTGCATATGTATACACCAATTGAGCCATTTTTGAAAAATCCATACAAATCATATCACTTTACAATTATAAGCCAAATCAATATCACTCACATGTGTGAATCAAACATTTATCAAGTACACCACGTGCATATATAACATGTCTATTACTTAACTAACACATAACAAACCTTAACTAATATTCATTACTTAGCTTATTGCCAAAATACATAACCATATATCAAATTATACATATATACTTGATATTACTTCCCAATTGACTTAAACCATGATCAAGTTCAAAGATTAACATAATATACAAAACTCATTTCATCTATATGCTTTAACTAAACTCACCTTATACCGAAACACATAACATATCATTAACAAAACATATCAAACTTGATTCACATATATATATACCATAATCAAATCACCAAAACCAAACATTTATATCATTTGAATAAAAGCATAAAAACCAAACTTAATAAAATAAATAAGCCATTTTCGCATGGCTCATATTTACATACCCCAAAATCAAACATATTAACTAGTCTATACATGCCATATGTTCGAATTCAAACTTAATAAAGTACCAAACCGTCGATAGTGTGATAGACTTCTCTGACAATCCCCGAGCTCGTAACCAACTTCCAAAATCTATAAAACAAATAGCAAACACACACAGTAAGCTTTCACAGCTTAGTATACAGTAAGCTTTCACAGCTTAGTAAGTCATAAGCAAATGAGACATTTATTCATATACATAATTTAATCTAGCTAAACCGAAATAAACCATCATAAATTCATATACATTTCCAACTTATAATTTCATATATCAAAACATATAAATTTTGCATAAATTTTCCTTTGGCCAAATACTTATTTGAACGTTAGTATATTTAACCTTTACTTTCTACAACACAAATACATTATTTGACCGAATATATATATTCACATATACATACTCATAATACACATTAACATATAACATTTATATCATCAATTCAAACATTCAACTTACCACATTTTCATAACTTTGTTTGAATACATACTTGAGCCTTTTAACTCGATATTACATTCGATCTTAATTTATCATTGCCCATTGAACGATTCGAAATTAAAAAGGATACTAAGATAGTCGAACATTTCGTACAATGCCAACGTCCCAGACGTGGTCTTACATGTAATCACATAGTGATGCCACTGTCCCAGACAGGGTCTTACACATAAGTCACAATTCGATGCCAACGTCCCAAATGTGGTCTTATACGATAACACATAACGGAATCCTATATCATGACATATGTATCCTAGCTATTCCTAAGGTTCGTACGAGACTTTCTGACATCATAACTCAATCGAATCGATCTCGTAAACATTGCTCCCAAGGATATAGACATTCGGCCATCACTTATATACATTTATAAAATTCAATTCAGCATATAAAGTTCATTTATATTCAAAATTAACAGAATTTATTTGCTTAAAAACTTACCTCGGATATCGACAGACGGAATAAAACGGTTATTCAATTATTTTTGTTTTCCCCCTATCCAAGTCTGATTTCTTTAGTTCTTGATCTAAACATATTCAAATTAAACTTATTCAAACACAATTTTATTCAATTTAGTCTAAAAACACATAAATGGCAAATTACCATTTTACCCCTGACATTTTACACTTTTCACAAGTTATTGCATAAAACACAAAATATGCAAAATTTCAATGTTTCGTGCTTAGGCCAAATTTACCCCATGTTCATACAAATCCATACATTTCATTTATTTTAATTTTAGTCCCTCAATTTATTATTTTTACAATTTAGCCCTAATTACTCAAATTCATCAAAATTTCCAACACAAAACATATAAATCCAAAACATATCTTTCATAATCCATCATCTAACATCACAAAGCTCATAAATTCATCAATAACGTAACTTAAAATATTCATCAAAATCAAAAATTAAAGCACGGGCTTTGTAAATTTCATAGCAACAATCTCAAAAACGTAAAAATTATCAAAAATCGAGCTAGTTACATACCTTAATCAATCTTAAATATGGCCGAGTGTAGCTTACTTTTTCTTTTTCTTTTCCTTAGCTATTTTCAGCTTTAAAAAGATGAACATAAAGCACTAACTTAACTTATGTTTTATTATAATACATTAATTACTTATTTACCTTATTAACCTTTATTATTTAATATAAATATATTATATATTATGTACATAACCGTCCATCACTATGTTTCATGGTAAAATTACAACATAAAAACCTCTCATTAAAAGAACAAAGCAATTTAGTACTTTAACAAATAGTTAGCAACTTTTACCATTTACGCGATTAAGTTCTTTTATTAAATCGGACACTTAAACGATAAAATTAAGATATCAATTCACACATTATAAACACAAAAAATAATATTTAATTATTTTTCTAACTCGAATTTGTGGTCCTGAAACCACTGTTCCGGTTAGGGTTGAAACTGGACTGTTACAGTAGTATTCCATTCACACATACCAGGTCACGATATAATATTGGAAAACATGCAAAAATTTATACAATTCAATCACAAGTCTTTTAACCACTAAAAATCTGTCTGATGAACGATATATCATATACGGATACACAGTTATCCACCTGATGTGATTCGGCCCGGGTTAATCGAGTCGTTTCACTTGTTTGCCCGATCGTCGACGAAGAGATTGTTCGGTGCGTTGAAATTGTAAGTTTGGTGGAAAATATGCAGAAGCTAAAGAAGTGGTTTGGAGATGAAAGATGGTTTTAATATGAAATGTAGTAGGCTCGGTTTAAGAAATAAAATAAAGATAGATAGTTTGGGAAAAATGGTGGATATGGAAAACGGACTTAAGCGGGAAGATTGGTTCAACACTATATCATAGTGTCACCCCGGGACTTATATAGCTTAAGGGGAAGGATGGAAATAGTAGATAGACCTCAACCCGTTACTTAGCGAAGTAAGAACTGAAGGTATAATTGAATGGATGAACGCCACACCAGGTTGGTGATAAGTTCAGAAGGAGTTCGGTTGACGCCACTAGCACGCTAGATAAGTCAATTCGAGACTCACACGAAATATGAGAGGGAAAACCTCACAAGAACAAAAGTTCATAAAATTTTATCAAAGTTCAAAAATTCAAAAGTTCCTTTACAAAGGCTGATTTCACCTATTTATAGTGTTAGAAAAACTAGCTGAAAGGTCACATCTTAATGTTCTAATTAAAACTGAAATTAAACTTAAGACTCTTGATATTCTTGTAACAATTTACTCCATGCTTGAATTCACTTTAATTCAACTTGAATGATCATCTTTAAATGCTTAAAATGTCTCTTGAGTTGCCCCTTGGCTAGCTGAAAAGACACCAGCAACTAATGGTGTTTTGAATGCTTGTTTTCATCTTTAAATAAGCAAAAACTGCTGGTAGGTGAAAGGGTGTTGTTGCTGAATTTAAGATGAGTTAAAATGCTCCTTAAAACTCCTTAATTGATGTATTAAACATCCCTTGTAACAACCACTTCATTTGTAACCAAAAATCACCTAAAAAGTCACTTCAATTAAGTTGTAACAGCCTTGAAATGTAACGTAATGAGCTAAAGAGACACCTGCAATAAACACATTAAAATGAACTTATTAAACACAATTAAACACTAATTAAACTCAAACACATTAAACACTTGACTTCAATAAATGAACTAAAAGTAAAGACATCAATCAATGCAGCAACTAGTTTAATTATAGAAGCAGAATTAAACAAACTTAAACTCATGCTCCATTAAATTATCCTAGTAACTAGATTAATTAAATAAGCTTCTTATTAAATGAAGTTCAATAAAAACACTTATTAATTAAACTAAGATAAGTTGAATAAATGTCCAGCAACTCATTTATTAAACTACGATGCTTAAATGCATAGTTTGAAATGCAAACTAAATGAACAAATGCAAGACTTAATTTAATGATGCAGACTTAAACTAATATGGGAGTTACATAATGCATAACTTTATTAAATGCAAAACACATAAAGTGCAAATCTAAAATTAAAAATATGCAAACATATTTAAATAAAACTATATTAAATTAAAAAGTCCTTAAAACATTGGCCCAATAATCAATCATGCCTATGAGATGTTTCATCTTGCACTTGGGCCCGGTGATTTGTGTTGAAACACGATACAACCAGGTTCGTATCATACCCTCCCTCTTGAAGACGATTTGTCCTCAAATCGGACCACTTGCTCGCGAAAATTTTTTCAACGTCATAAATACCTTTGTTCATGAATCTGACAAAATAATTTCCAAGAAAATGAAAACCACCAATGGTTTGTAGGGAGAGCAGGTTATTTGCATACCCTCCCTCTTTAGGAGGATACCACTTCGACTTGTCATGTACATGATAAAGAAAGAAATTAGTGATAAGATAATTTATATGCTCAAAAGAACTTGCTGAAATCTTATTCACAAATTGAACATATGAATCGATACAAGGGTCAAAAACAGAAATTGATTTTACCTTGTTCCTCGGTGGAAACAAATCAGAATCATGAAGTATTCAAAAATTATAATCTTGGATGGGAAAAACCATGACTCAAATCCTGTGATCAATAACAAAAAACAATATTCACTGGGATCAAAAACAAAATTTCCTCTTACCTTCTCATTCTGACTTGAAAGTTCCTTGACCAGAATTGTAGAAAGAACATAGAACAATATGAAATCATTACCAAACAAAGCATGCTCAAATCTTTTAAACCACAATTTAAAATAAATTCCAGAATCAAAAACTTGATTTTGACTTTGCAAATCAACAAAATTCACATGCTTCTTTTTCGAACAAAATGATAAAACAACAAGCAAGAAAAATTTGTTCACACATTTGTTCAGATAGAATTTACGTTGCTTACCTTCGCTTGACATCAACTTATGAAAACATACTCAAGGTTTGAAAACATAGTTTTGATAACTCGTTCCCAATGCAACAAGAATTTCATTTTCAACAATGAATCGCACATGCCAAATAAAGAAGATTTAGACATAAACAAACTTTAACAATCATATTTCGCAAATCTCATTCGAACAGACTTGTTCAAACATGTGGATTCCACACAACTTAGAGGATCTTTATTAATGTCATCACAAACAAACAAGTCAAGCTTTGTATGTAAATAATCTTTAGCACACACATCCCAAGTTTATATATGCTGAATCAAAGGGAATTTAGGCATGCATATATTCAAACATTCATACTTCACAAGTCTCATGTGCACAGCCTTGTTTCAGTATGCGGTTTTTCCATAACAGATCACAGAATGCTCATCAACACCAAAATCAGAAAAATCAAATTGCGTACTTAGACATCCACTATCGCACACAACCAAGTCTTGTAATAGCCGTTTGGATATTGACTCACCAACAAACACATCAATTTCAGGATTTCCGAAAGTAAAAATCTTTTTGTCACCCTTCAAAACTATCATATTATCGTCAATCAAAAAATGACAATTATCCTTACCTAACTTACCTTTAGGCGAGTGTGAACTAATTTCTCTTTTGATCTTACCTTTCTCGATCATTTGGAATCTTCTTTCATCCGAAAGGTATTGAAGCTGGAGCTTGTCGATTGGATCTTCAGAAACCTGGAAAGATAAAACAAGAGGAGGACTCACGAGATGGTTAGTAAAAACACTCCTCACTTTTTCTTGCTCTTTTGCATCTTTTTTTCTCGTTTTTTTTTCGAGAACTCTCATTTCTTGCTCAATATTTTTTTCACTTCAATTTCAATATCTTTTTCAATTTTGTTTTTACTCTCAAACTCTTTTTACTTTCTCTCTCCCTCTTTTTATTTCATTTCTTTTTTTCTTGTCTCAATTTCTTTTTCTTTTTCCTCTTTTTCTATTTCTTCACAACTTGAGAATGATACAAAGAAGTCGAAAAGATGAGTGTTTTGCTCAAAGAAAGAGAAAGTATTCTCGTAATTATCTCAATCAAGTCTTCATGAACGTTTCTCCAAGAGGGACTTCTTTGAGACATACGAAAGATAACTCGTACTTTCTCGTTTATCATTTCGAAAAATCTCAATCTTGAAACTTTCTTCTCTTGGTCTCGACGGCCTTGTTGAATAAGAATTCCGAAAAGAATCTCTTCTCGGGTAGTCATTGAGAAGGTGCCTTCGTGATGAACTTAACTCCGTTTCTCAACTCGGTGGAGTTTGCTTCTGTCGGGTTATTACTCGAGGTTCTCGCTTGTCTTGAATGGGCTTAATCTTTCGATCGAGCATATTATCCATTTCTTTCAACAAGTATTGAAACTCAAATGCTGAAAACTCATCTCGAGACACGGTGAATTAATGAAAAGAAAAAGTAAAATGTTAAGAACAGAAACAGAAAATAATTACCTCACCACAAACCTCGAAAATTCACTCAGAAAGAAAATTGTTGATTTTCACTCCACTCGTGTTTACACTCGTTAAGGGCTTTTTTTATCCCTCTAGTGCTCTCTCTCGCTCTTGCCTTTTACCACTCGACCTCTCTCTCACAAGTTCGTATTTTGTCTCAAAAGACCTATTTGCTTGCTTCGGGGTCCGTTTCAAAGAGTTTAACAAAGGATAAGTGTTTGGTGTAAGGTAGGCTGAACAAAAGAAATTTTCGGGTATGAATGTGGCATTTGAGGTAGAAGAGTTGGGGGTAGAAAAATCAATCTTGATGATCGGGAAACAGAATAGAAGAAAACAAAACAAGAACTTTCAACTTTCAAATCAATCTTGATGAGTGTGGCCTATGAGATGTTTCATCTTGCACTTGGGCCCTCAAGTTTAAGCCATTCTCGTTGTCGGTGGTTTGTGTTGAAACATGATACGACCAGGTTCGTATCACCACCAAAACACCAAAATGCTCAAACGAGCCAAACCAATCGAGAACACGCCTTGGCACCAAGTGCCTAGCCCATATGTAACACCCCTTACCCGTATTCGATGCCGGAACAGGGTACGAGGCATTATCAGATTTATACACAAACAATTATACATTACCGAGACATGACTTTCCACTCAAAATCTAAAAACTTTTCATAACACCTCTTAAACAAGCCTATGAGGCCTAAATCACACATTAGCAATGGTTCGGGATCAAATCAAACTCTTTTAAAGATCTTTAGAAAGACTTAGAAAATTTTCATCAAACAGTCCACACGCCCGTGTGAAGGCAGGGACACGCCCGTATGGAACTTTACATGTCCGTATTCTACACCCATATGGATTTATTTCTCATTTCGAACCTACGGGGGTTTCATATGGCCGATCATAAGCCCGTGTCTGAGCCCGTGTACAAAAACCTTGGCATTCTGTTTTTGACGTCATCACCCCATAAATGTCAAACGGCCAAAGCACACGCCCGTGTCCTTCAACTGTGTGGCCAATTAAATTCCTAATTCAAGAGCAGACTTCACACGGCCTGGGTATATGCCCATGTCCTATGGTAGTGTCTTCCACACGGTTGAGACACACGGCCGTGTCTCCACCCGTGTGGTTATTACTAAGCATATTGACTTACCAACTCAGCATGCAGGGGGACACATGGCCTAACAACACACCCATAGGGTTGACTGTGTGTCACACACGGCCTAGACAGACGCTCGTGTGCCTACCCATGTGGACAAGAATGAGGTTATTTACCAAGCCCTTATTACCACCCCTACTTGCACAATCATAAACCATATTAAGCAACCAACTCATTCATGCATAAATACTCCAATTAAATAACCATGCATCTTGCACATTAATGAATAACATCATCTTTTCATAGATTAATAAGAAAGAGCCATGAACTATGGCCTTATACAAAAGAATTCATTCACAAATGAGCCAACACCTTTGGCCAAAACAATATAACATTCAACTAATTCTAGTCCTTATACATGTCAAACTCAAAATGCTAAATCTAACTATACCAAGATGTGCTGATGGTGTGGGTGATCTTCTGATTATCTCCGTATCTCGAGCTGGCTCTTCGACACTATAAAACAAGGGAAAAGAGAAGGGAGTAAGTTTTAAGCTTAGTAAGTCTATAAAACAAATAGCATCATACCACATACTATGTAAAAACAATTCATATCCTCATAATCATGCTTATTCATTTCAAACTTTACCACATCCCTAAACACATATCATAAACATTGCTCACGTTTACTTGCACTTATACCCTGCACTTATCACCACAAAGCCACATATAATTTCTTTTAGACAAGTTTCTCGATGAACACTTCAGAATAATGTTAGGTATTTGGTGGTTTACTCGCACTGACCCACCATTTAATAATTAATGAGGTGGTATCGCACATATCCAACCAATAATCACATGTCTACGGTGGTATCACACATAACCCACCAATGACAATAAAAACGATGGTATCGCACACAGCCCATCGTTAATAAATAATAAGGTGGTATCGCACATAGCCCACTAACAATAATAATTACGGTGGTATCACATACAGCCCACCAATAATTACACTTTTACGGATATTTATCCGTACCCATATTCCTATCCCAAAGGTTCATCCGAGAATTCCCTCATTTTCTACCATTTTCAATAAATCTCACCAATAAGCATTTACATCCACACCATGTATTAATAGGTAAAACAATACGTAATAAGGATGTATTATTTACACATAAACTTACCTCGATACAAAATATGTTAGTTTGCAATTTAGCAGTGACCTTGCCTTTTCCCGTGTCAAGGTTGATTCCACGTTCTTCTTGATTTGCAAGAGGATAGCTTGTCTGAAAGTTGAGCTTCAAAAACCCTTATTCTTGCTATAATTTCCGATGGAAGAAGAAATGAGAATAGGAAAAGATGATAGCTTCTTTATTTTTCTCTTATTTTATTCATTAATCACCTAACACTACCAAACATTGACTAAATTAAGCCTCTTGTCCCCCCTATAGCCAGCTATTGCCTTTAAAAAGGCCTAATTGCACATTTAAAACCTCCAATTAGAATTCTATAGCTATTTGACACCTGTAGCTTGTAAAATAAAACTTTCGCATTTTATGCGATTTAGTCCTTTTTCACAATTTAGCATACAATCACTAAAATTAATCCACCAAAATTTTCATACACTCTTATAATTATGTCATAACACATAAAATAATTTCTCTGACCTCAAATTAGTGGTTTTGAAACCACTATTCTGACTAGCCCCAAAATCAGGCTGTTACAACTCCCCCTTTAGAAATTTTCGTCCTCGAAAATCGTACCAGTAAGGAGGTTTGGGTACTGTTCTCCTATAGCTTCTTCTGGTTCCCACGTAGCCTCTTTTACACTGTGTTTTTGCCACAACATTTTCACTGAGGCTATACTTGTGTTCCTCAACTGTTTAACCTCTCAGGACAAAATCTTAATTGGTTCCTCTTCATATCCGGTTGTATCTCAACTTCGGTCGGAGGAATCACATGTGAAGGATCGGAATGATATCGTCGCAACATCAACATATGAGACACGTTGTGTATTTTTTCTAACTCCGCAAGCAAAGCTAACCGGTAAGCTATTGGTCCAATCCTTTTCATAATCTTATACGACCCTACGAATCACTGACTTAACTTGCCCATTCGACTAAATCTCAATATTTTCTTCCACGGGGATACTTTCAGGAATACTTTATTGCCCACCTGAAACTCAATTTCTTTCCTTTTCCAATTCGTGTATGAATTCTGTCGATCTAAAGCAGCTTTCAGACTATCATGGATCACTTTCACTTTCTCCTTGATTTCTCTAACTAGATCAATCACGTGAATTTGCTTCTCACTAAGCTCAGTCCAATACAAAGGAGTCCAGCACTTGCGACCATATAAGGCTTAAATGCGATGCCATCCGTATACTCGATCGATAATCATATCAGAGGAAAATTCAACCAAAGGTAGATATTTTTTTCAACTACCTTCGAACTTTAAAACATAGCATCGGAACATATCCTCGAGAACTTGAATCACTCTTTCGGATTGGCCATCAGTTTGCGGATGGAATGTGGTACTAAAATTCAATTTCATACCCAAGACTTTTTGCAACTTTTTCCAAAACCTCAAAGTAAACCTTGGATCTCTATTCGAGATAATGGATATAGGCACCCCATGTAATCTCACAATTTTGGCAATATATAGCACAGCCAACTTGTCAAGTGAGTAATCAACACGTATTGGTATAAAGTGAGCCGATTTCGTTAATCTATCAACAATAACCCACATAGCATCTTTCTTTTTTGGAGCCATAGGTAACCCTGTTACAAAATCTATTGTAATTCGGTTCCACTTCCACTCGGGAACCATTACTAACTAAAGTAATCGCGAAGGTACTTGATGCTCGGCTTTCAATTGTTGACAGATCGAACACTTTGTAACAAACTCGGAGATATCTCTTTTCATACCCGGCCACCAATACAACTTCAAATCATTATACATTTTTGTACTGCCTGGATGTACTGACAAACAACCATTGTGCGCCTCATGTAAAATTTTTCGAATCAACTCGTCATCTTTAGGTACACAAATTCTATCACGATACATCAAACAATCATTTGAACCAACCCAAAAATCAGAGTTATTTCTCGATTCACACTGAGCTCGCCCTCAACTCGGTCAAAATAGAATCATCATTAGACAATACTAAGCTCGTACTCATAGCTCTCAAAGCATACAGAGATTTTCTGCTCAAGGCATCCACAACCACATTCTCTTTCCCCGGATGGTAATCGATTTCTAGCTCATAATCCTTCAATAATTCGAGCCACCGCCGTTGACGCAAATTCAAATCCTTTTGGTTCATCAAGTATTTCAAACTCTTATGATCGGTAAAGATTCGACAATTTTCACCATAAAAATAATGACGCCAAATCTTCAAGGTAAAAACGATAGCATCCAACTCCAAATCGTGAGTCAGATAATTTTTTTCATGCGGTTTTAGCTGTCTCCAGGCATAAGCTACTACTTTACCTTCTTGCATTAGCACACAACTAAGACCATTCATTGTGCGTCACTATAGATTATAAACTCCTTTCCGACTCGGAGTTGTACTAAAATCGGTGCTTGATCATAAAGCTTTCGATTTTGAAACTCTGTTGGCACCTTTCAATCCATTCAAACTTAACATCTTTATGTAGCGATCTCAATTATCGGTGTAGGAATCATGGAGAACCCTTTAACGAATTGTCTATAGTAACCTGCTAAGCCCAAAAAGCTCTTAATCTTTGACACATTCCTCGGCGGTTTCCACTCAATAATAGCCGAGATCTTACTTGGATCAACTCTAATTCCATCACCCGACACAATGTGTCCTAAGAATCTGACCTTTTAGAGCCAAAACTCGCTTTTACTAAACTTAGCATACAACTGCTTATCTCTTAGAGTCTGCAAAACAGTTCTCAAGTGTTCTGCGTGCTCACTTTTATCCCGAGAATAAATTAGTATGTCATCAATAAAAATAACTACAAATTTATCCAAGTACGGTCGGAGGATACAGTTCATTAAATCCATAAATACTGCAAGAGCATTCGTTAAGCCAAAGGGCGTGATAAGGAACTCGTAATGGCCATACCTTGTTCGAAATGTAGTTTTCGGCACATCTTGCTCCTAAACTCTCAACTGGTAATAGCCAGATTTCAGGTCTGTCTTAGAGAACACTGTAGCTCCTTTCAATTGGTTGAACAAATCATTGATCCTTGGCAAAGGATACTTATTCTTCACTTTTCCTTATTCAACTCTTCAGCCTTGGAAGCTCTATCGACCAATACTATGAATTTCTTCAACTCTAATATCCCAACTAGTAATCTAATATCCTCATTCAGCCCATCTTTGAACCTCTTGCATATAATAGCTTCTGGAGACACACACTCTTGGGCATACCTACTGAGCTTAACAAATTCGCGTCATACTCTGCCACAGTCATCTTGCCTTTCTTCAATTCAAGAAAATCCTTCCATTTCTGATCAATAAATCGCTGAGTTATGTACTTCTTTCAAAACTCTTCTAAGAAGAAGTCTCATATCACTCTCTTCCTTGGAACTACCGATGTTAATATTTTTCACCAGCGGTATGCCGAGTCCCTTAGTAATGACACAGCACATTTTAAGCTTTCATCAAGCGTGCAAGAGAGTTCATCAAACACTCTCATAAAATTTTCGAGCCAAAACTCTGCTTTCTCAGGATCATCATCTATGTTGGCTCTAAATTCTTCGGCCCCTTGTTTTCAAATCTTATCAACCAGGGGTTTAGTCATCCTTACAAAATCTATACCTTGAGGAGCCACAGAGATTGGTTGAGGTATAGGTAGGGGTGGAGGAGGTTGAGCATTAGGGTTTTCTCGTACAAACTCAGTGTACCAGTTACTCATCATATGGAGAAAGGCTTCTCGAGCCTCTTCTCCTTAACCTAAAGTCTCGGGTCTACTTTCTACAAGGGCGGTCTCTTGCGCGAGAGCCAGCGCAATACTAGCTCGGTCAGGATCCATTTACTATACGAAAACACAGTTTAAAATTTTCAGGAGTCACCACACTATCAATATATATTTATGGTATGTATAGCTAGACTCTTACACACGCTACGGTAGTCCGAGAACTGACTAAACCATTGCTCTGATACCACTAAATGTAACACCCTTTACCCGTATTCGACGCTTGGAGCAGTGCAGGTATTACCAGATTTATACACAAGCAATTATGCATTACTGAGACATGACTTTCCACTCAAAATTTAAAAACTTTTCAAAACACCTCTTAAACAAGCCTACGAGGCCTAAATCACACATTAGGAATGGTTCGGGATCAAATCAAACTTTTTTAAAGATCTCTAGAAAGACTTAGAAAAATTTTATCAAACAGTCCATGCGCCCGTGTGGAGGCGGTGGACACGCCTGCGTATGGAACTTCACATGCCCGTGTTCCACACCCGTGTGGATTTATTTCTCATTTTAAACTTACGAGGTATTCACACGGCAAGACACACGCCCGTATCTCTGGTCTGTGTCCTCACATGGCAACGACACGTCCGTTTTTGAGCCTGTGTATAAAAACCTTGGCATTCTATTTCTGACGTCATCACCCCATAAATGTCACACGACCAAGGCATACGCCCGTGTCCTTCGACCGTGTGGCAAATTAAATTCCTAATTTAGGAGCAGACTCACACGGCCTGGGTACATGCCCATGTCCTATGGTTGTGTCTTCCACACGGTTGAGACACATAGCTGTGTCTTCACGCGTATGGTTACTACTAAGCAGACTGACTTGCCAACTTAGCATGCAGGGGAACACACGACCTAACAACACACCCATAGGGCTGACCGTGTGTTACACACGGCCTAGACACACGCCCGTGTGCCTACCCGTGCGGACAAGAATGAGGCTATTTACCAAGCCCTTATTACCACCCCTACTTGCACAATCATAAACCATATTAAGCAACCAACTCATTCATGCATAAATACTCCAATTAAACAACCATGCATCTTACACATTCATGGATAACATCATCTTTTCATAGATTAATAAGAAAGAGTCAGGAACTATGGCCTTATACAAAAGAATTCATTCACAAATGAGCCAACACCTTTGGCCAAAACAATATGACATTCAACTAAGTCTAGTCCCTATACATGCCATACTCAAAATGCTAAATCTAACTATACCAAGATGTGCTAATAGTGTGGGTGATCTTCTAATTATCTCTGTATCCCGAGTTGGCTCTTCAACACTATAAAACAAGGGAAAAGATAAGGGAGTAAGCTTTAAGCATAATAAGTCTATATGTAAACAAATAGCATTATACCACATATTATGTAAAAAAAATTCCTATCCTCATAATCATGCTTACTCATTTCAAATCTTACCACATCCCCAAACACATATCATAAACATTGCTCACGTTTACTTGCACTTATACCCTGCACTTATCACCACAAAGCCACATGTAATTTCTTTTAGACAAGTTTCTCGATGAACACTTCGGAATAATGTTAGGTACTTGTTCGCACACAACCCACCATTTAATAATTAACAAGGTGGAATCGCACATAGCCACCAATAATCACATGTCTACGGTGGTATCGCACATAGCCCACCAATGACAATAAATACGATAATATCGCACACAGCCGACCAACAATAATAATTACAATGGTATAGCACACAGCCCACCAATAATTACACATTTACAGATATTTATCCGTACCCATATTCCTATCCCGAAGGTTCATCCGAGAATTCCCTCATTTTCTACCATTTTCAATAAATCTCACCAATAAGCATTTACATCCACACCATGTATTAATAGGCAAAAACATACGCAGTAAGGGTGTATCGTTTACACATATACTTACATCGATACAAAATATGTTAGTTTGTAATTTAGTCCGTAACCTTACATTTTCCCCGGTCAAGGTCGATTCCACGTTCTTCTTGATTTACAAGAGGATAGCTTGGCTGAAAGTTTGAGCTTCAAAACCCCTATTCTTCCTAGAATTTTCAGTGGAAGAAGAAATAAGAATAGGAAAAGATGATAGCTTCTTTATTTTTCTCTTATTTTATTCATTAATCACCTAACACTACCATACATTGACTAAATTAAGCCTCTTGTCCCCCCTATGGCCGGCTATTGCCTTTAAAAAGGCCTAATTGCACATTTAAAACCTTCAATTAGAATTCTATAGCTATTTGACTCCTCTAGCTTGTAAAATATAACTTTCACACTTTATGCGATTTAGTCCTTTTTCACAATTTAGCATACAATCACTAAAATTAATCCACCAAAATTTTCATGCACTCTTATAATTATGGCATAAAATATAAAATAATATTAAAAATAATTTCTTTGACCTTGAATTAGTGGTTTCGAAACCACTATTCCGACTAGCCCAAAATCGGGTTGTTACACCAGTAGGCTAACATCCTCCTCAGTACACACCTTGGCACTATGTGCCAAGCTCAAAGGCCTTACATCCGCTTGCAGAACAAGCAAGAATCACTATAAATATAACACGATAGTCCACAACAAATGCTAGAGTCTATAATATTTAGTGGACAGGAATAAATCAGGAATCATCATCTCATCACAATTCAAATCCATACAACGTGCGATATAACCTATTGGCATGTTAATTGTATTTTATCCAACGTTCATCTAGCTCGATACACATAATCGTATATCAGTTTCCATCTCAATCCATTTCTCACCAATTCATTTCATAATATTTCAAATATAGGCATGTCACCAAATTACATAAAACTTTGGTACCACATGTGCGTCTTTAACTTATCCCCCAAGCTCATCAAAATCAATGGTCTAATTGAGACTTGAGGAGCACCTCGAGATGTCTTAGAAGGATTTACTCTCTCCTCACTTGGTGGTTTTTGATCTTGCTCATTTTGTATCCAAACCAAGTCACTATAATCCTTCAAAAAGCCCCTATAAATGGTCATTTAACACTTGATTCATTTGCACTTTTGTTCATCATAAAAATTAGCACATACTTTAAGTGCATAATTAATGAATTAATTAATTTAAATAATTAATTTTATTTGTTAATTAAAATTGATTTGGAGATTTATTTATTTAATTAAATAATTGATTTTTTATCCAAATTAAGAATAGTAAGCTCAAAAAAAAATTGGGTCGAGAATTGGTCAACCATCCTAGTCCAATTTGGGGAAAAGGTTATCGGTAAGGATGTCCCTTCCCCTTTAAGGAAATCACTGGTCACCCTTGTGGTGTCCTAGTTAGACTATGACTCCTTCCGTTTGATTAAATTATAACTCCAAATAAGAATTAAACTCTTGCATATTTTCCTCTATAAATACATAGTATTGCCAAATTTCTATAAGCCTATGTGCTAAGGGAAAACTCCATAGAAATTTAGTGAAAATTTTATTTTATTAGTAGTTTTACTATGAGCTCACTAAATCCTATCTTTTTTTAATTTTTTTTTAGATTAGGAAAGAATTATAATTACAATAATCAAGCGATTATAATCTAAGATTTAAAAAGTTTCAGAATTGATTCAATTTCATGCTAGAAGATTGTGCAACCCTTCATTGGGAGAGTCTCAATTTGGTTTTTGTTGGGCCATTCGAATTACAGACTATGCTTTAAGCAACAATGAGTTCGAGAATAGCAGTAAAGATCAATTAGTTGAAAGTTTGATGAGTTCAGACTTCAGTTTAAGTAGGTTAAAAAAAAAAAACTCAACCATCTTCCTAGAGGATTTATAGCAACAATAAAAAATTGAGTTGAAACTTACCATGACATTGAAGGTCCATTGCATACATTTATTAAGGTTAGGTTAACCCTAAATAATGAGAAATTGTGATAATATGAACCACGTTACCCATAAATGTCGAGATCAATTGAATACATTTATTAGGTTTAAATTTTCTAAACAGTAATAAAATTTTATTAAAAAAGAAATTGACACCCATAAGTATCAAAATTCATTGAATGCATTTATTAAATTAAAGAAAAACTCGATATTCATGGATTTAGAGGTATTCTAATATTAATTAAGATTACATCTTTAACAGTACAAAATAAATGTAAATACATGATGTTAATTTAAATGAAACTCTGACAGTTATAGGAATTGAAGTCTTACCGATCAAAATTAACTTCAAATACATAATTTTCATATTGACATTTTGTAATAAATGCACTTTTTATACTTTTGAGGAATCTTATATTCGAAATAATTGACAGCTCAACATACCATAAAGAGACGTGAGGTATCTGTAAAAGAAAAAAAAAAGTTCGAGAAATAATTCCTGATATACATATATCAGTAAATATATATTGCATTATTAAAAAAAAAACATCATGAAAATTGTCAATAACAAAGTAGAAAAACGAGTGAGAATCTGATGAACTTTATTTTTTTTGTCTTGCATATGTTTGGAAATGTATTTTTGTGTTGTAGTTTGAATGCAGAAACGAAAAGAACATTCAAAAATGGTTTCAAGTTTCAACAGGCTTTATAGTGGGTGACTTCAAATTGCTAAATCCTACCATGTACTATGCTTTTATTTCTCGACTTCTCCTTTCTTTATCCTAATGTATTATTTTCAATCATGGCGATCTTCTACTCATATCAATTTTAATTTAATCTATATAGTTTTATAATGAATAATCAAAAGCGGTTCAGTTTATTGATTTTTCATCGCTCTCAAATTAACAATTAAATTCACTTTGATATTTGTATTTGTTTTTGTCCACTTTAATATATGAATTTGATAATTAAATCCATTTTAATCCTTGAAATTGAAAAAAATGTAAAAAAATTGATGACGTGATAGTCTAAGGCTGTGCTACTTTATCACTTAAAAAAAAATAGACTTAATGTCATGTCACAATTGAATTTATTCATTATTTTTTAAGTTTAGATATCAAAATGGACCTAATTGTCATGCACTTCGATTTACATACTAGTGCAACAAGTACAAATTTCTTGAGTTCAAAAGCTCATATTACTTTTATAATAAATTTAAAATATTATTTTATTAATATTTTTATATATTTATTGTTGAGGATTGACCTGTATATGCAACAAGAAAATAAAAGTAAAAGTAGAGAAAATCAAACACACAAATATTTACGTGGAAAAATTCCTCTAAAGAAGAGGACAGAAAACAACGGGCAATGGAGACTTCACTAAATGAGTAAAAATCGAAAGAGTACAAGATGTGAGTAAAAATCGAAAGAGTACAAGATGAAGATAATCTCAACAAATAACCGTAAATCCCGAAAGAACAAAGCACTCTGACTACAACTCGAAATTTTCTAAAAACTCAAAAAACTCTCTCAATTTCAAATATGGTGAAGATGATTAATCTAGGTTACAAAAATCCCTTTTATAGGATAAATTCGTAGGTTAAACACAACTAAAATAACCCTAAACTGATTAGAGTTTAAATGAGAAACAATAGTAGAGTTTAACTAGGAGAAGAAAACCCGATTGAATTGTGAAACACGTCGCAACGTCATATGTCCCTTGTCGGGACATCATTCTTTTTATCATCAGGATGTCGACTCTTCCACATCACAACGTCGATTCGTAAATACGAGATACACTCCATATTTATTATTAAATTTTAATAAAAATATCTGATTCAATCTCACCCAACCTTAGGAGATAGAAAATTTGTATTGGCATAAATCTATGACAATTTTGAAGTATAAAGTGACATTTTTTAAAGGAAATAGTCTGAAATTGAAAGGGAAGAAAGGGAAGAATGTTAGGTATTAAAACATGGGTTTGTAGAGACAAATTTTCTTTCTTCGGTGATGTTGGAGGCCCACAACAATTTTGTTTATGACCAATGACGGGCTTTAAATCCACGAACTAACCCATGCCCCCAAAAAAAAATAAATTCAAGTAATTTAAAGGTTACTTCACGACATATATTGTTAATTGTGGGAAAATATTTTAATATTTAAAATATTTATTTGATTTAAAATGGAGTATATTTTGCTGTACGTTTTCTATGATAATTCCTATTTTAATATTTATTTTTATAATATATTTAAGTTATTAATTGAGTTATTATCACGAGTCAATTCAATATTAATTTAAGCTAAAAAATGACTAAAATATCATTTTATATACAAAATAAATTATATTAATGTGTATTATATTTAAGTTGCTAATTGAATTGATGTTATGAGTAAATTATGTATCAATTTAGTTGAGAAATAATTAAAATACATTTTTATATACAAAGCGAGTTATATTATCTATAATTCTATACTATATTTAAATTATTAACTCGAGTTTGTGTCACGAGTCTACTAAATACTAATTCAATCAATTAAAATAATTTTTATATACAAAACAAGTTATATTATTATGAGGATATTTTTATCTTTTAAAATTAATAAAAAAAAACTTACGAAAATTTGAATCAACAACACAATAAATTTTAAATATTTAACTTTATCATCTCTATTAAACCTTCTTTATATTTATATAAATTTTTAATAAATATATTTATTACAATTTTTTTTTCTCACATCGTCGTTGTTTGTTGGCTTTGAAATTTATTCTTCTTCCTAACAAAAAGAAATCCTTAAAAAGTGAACTCCTTTTCCATGTTAAATAAACTCAAAAATTCAATTACAAAGAGGTTATTATTTGGAGATTAGACATTTCGAATAATAAAAATTTAAATCAACCATTAAATCAAATATTGAGAGAATAACATAAAAGCAGTTTTTTTACTTAAATATAAAATTATTTTATTATTTATCTAAATAATTGTATTTAAAAGTTATTTATTATAATACATTTTTTTTAAAATACCTCTACATCCATGAATATCAAATTCAGAAGATCATCAAATTATCATAAGAGTCCAGGCTTGCATGCAATGAGAAAAGTACTATAATGTGCATTTAATAGTATCTCAACTCTCTTAGATGTCGAGTTTAGGGTTACGAAATTTAACCAGAGAATTTATTTGCCTGTTATCTCAACGAACCAAATTAATAAGTGAAAGTTGACAATCATGAGAGTCGACTTCCACTCTATAAAAACTCGATCGTTTTCTCTTTTTTCTTTTCTTTTTCAAACAAAATCCTCTCAAACCCTTAAAAAAACTTTTTTTTTCCTTTTTTGGGGAAAGAAATGGTTGATTTAAGGTTGAAAAAAAGGGTATAGCAAAAGATGCCACCAATATGGTAAAATTCGCAAGTAAATTATTTTTATTTTTTGTAGAAATGTTTTTAAGAATATTAACAATTTTTTTTTGTAAAATTCTAAACAGTGATACGACCAAGTTGTTCATGCTAAACATAATATAAAATTACCGAAGTCACTTGTCATCTTGTTGGAAAAATGGATGTCAAAAACACATTCATTACAGTTTCATGTGGGGAAGTGACTATAATACTAGAGGATGTCGCTTAACCGGAGCTAATAACATTAACGTGGAGCAGAAGGCCTGTCATTTGTTGGGTTTCATTCCGTTTAAGGATAAGGACAAGAAGAATTAGAAGACAATTGTGTGAAATGCACATGATTGGAGAGGTTTATCAAACTAACCACTTCAAAATTTGCAACTGTGGAGGAGATGAATCAATCTATAAAAGCTTAGATGTTTTGGATGTTAAGAGGAATTTTGTTGCCAAACAAGACTAGTAATAAGCAACCAACTCATTCATGCATAAATACTCCAATTAAATAACCATGCATCTTGCACATTAATGAATAACATCATCTTTTCATAGATTAATAAGAAAGAGCCATGAACTATGGCCTTATACAAAAGAATTCATTCACAAATGAGCCAACACCTTTGGCCAAAACAATATAACATTCAACTAATTCTAGTCCTTATACATGTCAAACTCAAAATGCTAAATCTAACTATACCAAGATGTGCTGATGGTGTGGGTGATCTTCTGATTATCTCCAGTATCTCGAAATGGGCTCTTCGACACTATAAAAACAAGGGAAAGAGAAGGGAGTAAGTTTTAAGCTTAGTAAGTCTATAAAACAAATAGCATCATACCACATACTATGTAAAAACAATTCATATCCTCATAATCATGCTTATTCATTTCAAACTTTACCACATCCCTAAACACATATCATAAACATTGCTCACGTTTACTTGCACTTATACCCTGCACTTATCACCACAAAGCCACATATAATTTCTTTTAGACAAGTTTCTCGATGAACACTTCAGAATAATGTTAGGTATTTGGTGGTTTCGCACACAGCCCACCATTTAATAATTAATGAGGTGGTATCGCACATATCCAACCAATAATCACATGTCTACGGTGGTATCACACATAACCCACCAATGACAATAAAAACGATGGTATCGCACACAGCCCATCGTTAATAAACAATAAGGTGGTATCGCACATAGCCCACTAACAATAATAATTACGGTGGTATCACATACAGCCCACCAATAATTACACTTTTACGGATATTTATCCGTACCCATATTCCTATCCCAAAGGTTCATCCGAGAATTCCCTCATTTTCTACCATTTTCAATAAATCTCACCAATAAGCATTTACATCCACACCATGTATTAATAGGTAAAACAATACGTAATAAGGATGTATTATTTACACATAAACTTACCTCGATACAAAATATGTTAGTTTGCAATTTAGCCCGTGACCTTGCCTTTTCCCAGGTCAAGGTTGATTCCACGTTCTTCTTGATTTGCAAGAGGATAGCTTGTCTGAAAGTTGAGCTTCAAAAACCCTTATTCTTGCTATAATTTCCGATGGAAGAAGAAATGAGAATAGGAAAAGATGATAGCTTCTTTATTTTTCTCTTATTTTATTCATTAATCACCTAACACTACCAAACATTGACTAAATTAAGCCTCTTGTCCCCCCTATAGCCAGCTATTGCCTTTAAAAAGGCCTAATTGCACATTTAAAACCTCCAATTAGAATTCTATAGCTATTTGACACCTGTAGCTTGTAAAATAAAACTTTCGCATTTTATGCGATTTAGTCCTTTTTCACAATTTAGCATACAATCACTAAAATTAATCCACCAAAATTTTCATACACTCTTATAATTATGTCATAACACATAAAATAATTTCTCTGACCTCAAATTAGTGGTTTTGAAACCACTATTCTGACTAGCCCCAAAATCAGGCAGTTACAACTCCCCCTTTAGAAATTTTCGTCCTCGAAAATCGTATCACGATAGAGGGTTTGGGTCTTTGTTCTCCTATAGCTTCTTCTGGTTCCCACGTAGCCTCTTTTACACTGTGTTTTTGCCACAACATTTTCACTGAGGCTATACTTGTGTTCCTCAACTGTTTAACCTCTCAGGACAAAATCTTAATTGGTTCCTCTTCATATCCGGTTGTATCTCAACTTCGGTCGGAGGAATCACATGTGAAGGATCGGAACGATATCGTCGCAACATCAACATATAAGACACGTTGTGTATTTTTTCTAACTCCGCAAGCAAAGCTAACCGGTAAGCTATTGGTCCAATCCTTTTCATAATCTTATACGACCCTACGAATCACTGACTTAACTTGCCCATTCGACTAAATCTCAATATTTTCTTCCACGGGGATACTTTCAGGAATACTTTATTGCCCACCTGAAACTCAATTTCTTTCCTTTTCCAATTCGTGTATGAATTCTGTCGATCTAAAGCAGCTTTCAGACTATCATGGATCACTTTCACTTTCTCCTTGATTTCTCTAACTAGATCAATCACGTGAATTTGCTTCTCACTAAGCTCAGTCCAATACAAAGGAGTCCAGCACTTGCAACCATATAAGGTTTCGTACAGTGCCATCCGTATACTCGACTGATAACTGTTACTGTAGGAAAATTCAACCAAAGGTAGATATTTTTTTCAACTACCTTCGAACTTTAAAACATAGCATCGGAACATATCCTCGAGAACTTGAATCACTCTTTCGGATTGGCCATCAGTTTGCGGATGGAATGTGGTACTAAAATTCAATTTCGTACCCAAGACTTTTTGCAACTTTTTCCAAAACCTCAAAGTAAACCTTGGATCTCTATCCGAGATAATGGATATAGGCACCCCATGTAATCTCACAATTTTGGCAATATATAGCACAGCCAACTTGTCAAGTGAGTAATCAACACGTATTGATATAAAGTGAGCGATTTCGTTAATCTATCAACAATAACCCACACAAAGATCTTTCTTTTTGGAGCCATAGGTAACCCTGTTACAAAATCTATTGTAATTCGGTTCCACTTCCACTCGGGAACCATTACTAACTAAAGTAATCGCGAAGGTACTTGATGCTCGGCTTTCAATTGTTGACAGATCGAACACTTTGTAACAAACTCGGAGATATCTCTTTTCATACCCGGCCACCAATACAACTTCAAATCATTATACATTTTTGTACTGCTTGGATGTACTGACAAACAACCATTGTGCGCCTCATGTAAAATTTTTCGAATCAACTCGTCATCTTTAGGTACACAAATTCTATCACGATACATCAAACAATCATTTGAACCAACCCAAAAATCAGAGTTATTTCTCGATTCACACTGAGCTCGCCCTCAACTCGGTCAAAATAGAATCATCATTAGACAATACTAAGCTCGTACTCATAGCTCTCAAAGCATACAGAGATTTTCTGCTCAAGGCATCCACAACCACATTCTCTTTCCCCGGATGGTAATCGATTTCTAGCTCATAATCCTTCAATAATTCGAGCCACCGCCGTTGACGCAAATTCAAATCCTTTTGGTTCATCAAGTATTTCAAACTCTTATGATCGGTAAAGATTCGACAATTTTCACCATAAAAATAATGACGCCAAATCTTCAAGGTAAAAACGATAGCATCCAACTCCAAATCGTGAGTCAGATAATTTTTTTCATGCGGTTTTAGCTGTCTCCAGGCATAAGCTACTACTTTACCTTCTTGCATTAGCACACAACTAAGACCATTCATTGACGCGTCACTATAGATTATAAACTCCTTTCCCGACTCAGGTTGTACTAAAATCGGTGCTTCAGTCAATAAAGCTTTCAGTTTTTCGAAACTCTGTTGGCACCTTTCAATCCATTCAAACTTAACATCTTTATGTAGCAGTCTCGTTATCGGTGTAGGAATCATGGAGAACCCTTTAACGAATTGTCTATAGTAACCTGCTAAGCCCAAAAAGCTCTTAATCTTTGACACATTCCTCGGCGGTTTCCACTCAACAATAGCCGAGATCTTACTTGGATCAACTCTAATTCTATCACCCGACACAATGTGTCCTAAGAATCTGACCTCTTAGAGCCAAAACTCGCTTTTACTAAACTTAGCATACAACTGCTTATCTCTTAGAGTCTGCAAAACAGTTCTCAAGTGTTCTGCGTGCTCACTTTTATCCCGAGAATAAATTGGTATGTCATCAATAAAAATAACTACAAATTTATCCAAGTACGGTCGGAGGATACAGTTCATTAAATCCATAAATACTGCAAGAGCATTCGTTAAGCCAAAGGGCGTGATAAGGAACTCGTAATGGCCATACCTTGTTCGAAATGCAGTTTTCGGCACATCTTGCTCCTAAACTCTCAACTGGTAATAGCTAGATTTCAGTCTGTCTTAGAGAACACTGTAGCTCCTTTCAATTGGTTGAACAAATCATTGATCCTTGGCAAAGGATACTTATTCTTCACTTTTCCTTATTCAACTCTTCAGCCTTGGAAGCTCTATCGACCAATACTATGAATTTCTTCAACTCTAATATCCCAACTAGTAATCTAATATCCTCATTCAGCCCATCTTTGAACCTCTTGCATATAATAGCTTCTGGAGACACACACTCTTGGGCATACCTACTGAGCTTAACAAATTCGCGTCATACTCTGCCACACTCATCTTGCCTTTCTTCAATTCAAGAAAATCCTTCCATTTCTGATCAATAAATCGCTGAGTTATGTACTTCTTTCAAAACTCTTCTAAGAAGAAGTCTCATATCACTCTCTTCCTTGGAACTACCGATGTTAATATTTTTCACCAAATAGTATGCCGAGTCCCTTAGTAATGACACAAACACATTTTTTAGCTTTCATCAAGCGTGCAGAGAGTTCATCAAACACTCTCATAAAATTTTCGAGCCAAAACTCTGCTTTCTCAGGATCATCATCTATGTTGGCTCTAAATTCTTCGGCCCCTTGTTTTCAAATCTTATCAACCAGGGGTTTAGTCATCCTTACAAAATCTATACCTTGAGGAGCCACCAGAGAGATTGGTTGAGGTATAGGTAGGGGTGGAGAGGTTGAGCATTAGGGTTTTCTCGTACAAACTCAGTGTACCAGTTACTCATCATATGGAGAAAGGCTTCTCGAGCCTCTTCTCCTTAACCTAAAGTCTCGGGTCTACTTTCTACAAGGGCGGTCTCTTGCGCGAGAGCCAGCGCAATACTAGCTCGGTCAGGATCCATTTACTATACGAAAACACAGTTTAAAATTTTCAGGAGTCACCACACTATCAATATATATTTATGGTATGTATAGCTAGACTCTTACACACGCTACGGTAGTCCGAGAACTGACTAAACCATTGCTCTGATACCACTAAATGTAACACCCTTTACCCGTATTCGACGCCGGAACAGGGTACGAGGTATTACCAGATTTATACACAAGCAATTATGCATTACTGAGACATGACTTTCCACTCAAAATTTAAAAACTTTTCAAAACACCTCTTAAACAAGCCTACGAGGCCTAAATCACACATTAGGAATGGTTCGGGATCAAATCAAACTTTTTTAAAGATCTCTAGAAAGACTTAGAAAAATTTTATCAAACAGTCCACATGCCCGTGTGGAGGCAGGGACACGCCCGTATGGAACTTCACATGCCCGTGTTCCACACCCGTGTGGATTTATTTCTCATTTTAAACTTACAGGGTATTCACACGGCAAGACACACGCCCGTATCTCTGGTCTGTGTCCCTCACATGGCAACGACACGTCCGTTTTTGAGCCTGTGTATAAAAACCTTGGCATTCTATTTCTGACGTCATCACCCCATAAATGTCACACGACCAAGGCATACGCCCGTGTCCTTCGACCGTGTGGCAAATTAAATTCCTAATTTAGGAGCAGACTCACACGGCCTGGGTACATGCCCATGTCCTATGGTTGTGTCTTCCACACGGTTGAGACACATAGCTGTGTCTTCACGCGTATGGTTACTACTAAGCAGACTGACTTGCCAACTTAGCATGCAGGGGAACACACGACCTAACAACACACCCATAGGGCTGACCGTGTGTTACACACGGCCTAGACACACGCCCGTGTGCCTACCCGTGCGGACAAGAATGAGGCTATTTACCAAGCCCTTATTACCACCCCTACTTGCACAATCATAAACCATATTAAGCAACCAACTCATTCATGCATAAATACTCCAATTAAACAACCATGCATCTTACACATTCATGGATAACATCATCTTTTCATAGATTAATAAGAAAGAGTCAGGAACTATGGCCTTATACAAAAGAATTCATTCACAAATGAGCCAACACCTTTGGCCAAAACAATATGACATTCAACTAAGTCTAGTCCCTATACATGCCATACTCAAAATGCTAAATCTAACTATACCAAGATGTGCTAATAGTGTGGGTGATCTTCTAATTATCTCTCAGTATCCCGAGTTGGCTCTTCAACACTATAAAACAAGGGAAAAGATAAGGGAGTAAGCTTTAAGCATAATAAGTCTATATGTAAACAAATAGCATTATACCACATATTATGTAAAAAAATTCCTATCCTCATAATCATGCTTACTCATTTCAAATCTTACCACATCCCCAAACACATATCATAAACATTGCTCACGTTTACTTGCACTTATACCCTGCACTTATCACCACAAA
This sequence comes from Gossypium bickii, assembly GCA_025503065.1. Lineage (NCBI taxonomy): Eukaryota > Viridiplantae > Streptophyta > Magnoliopsida > Malvales > Malvaceae > Gossypium > Gossypium bickii. The sequence continues at coordinate 72,117,338 of CP106716.1, read as the reverse complement.
GCCACATGTAATTTCTTTTAGACAAGTTTCTCGATGAACACTTCGGAATAATGTTAGGTACTTGTTCGCACACAACCCACCATTTAATAATTAACAAGGTGGAATCGCACATAGCCACCAATAATCACATGTCTACGGTGGTATCGCATATAGCCCACCACCAATGACAATAAATACGATAATATCGCATACACACACCACCAACAATAATAATTACAATGGTATAGCACACAGCCCACCAATAATTACACATTTACAGATATTTATCCGTACCCATATTCCTATCCCGAAGGTTCATCCGAGAATTCCCTCATTTTCTACCATTTTCAATAAATCTCACCAATAAGCATTTACATCCACACCATGTATTAATAGGCAAAAACATACGCAGTAAGGGTGTATCGTTTACACATATACTTACATCGATACAAAATATGTTAGTTTGTAATTTAGTCCGTAACCTTACATTTTCCCCGGTCAAGGTCGATTCCACGTTCTTCTTGATTTACAAGAGGATAGCTTGGCTGAAAGTTTGAGCTTCAAAACCCCTATTCTTCCTAGAATTTTCAGTGGAAGAAGAAATAAGAATAGGAAAAGATGATAGCTTCTTTATTTTTCTCTTATTTTATTCATTAATCACCTAACACTACCATACATTGACTAAATTAAGCCTCTTGTCCCCCCTATGGCCGGCTATTGCCTTTAAAAAGGCCTAATTGCACATTTAAAACCTTCAATTAGAATTCTATAGCTATTTGACTCCTCTAGCTTGTAAAATATAATTTTCACACTTTATGCGATTTAGTCCTTTTTCACAATTTAGCATACAATCACTAAAATTAATCCACCAAAATTTTCATGCACTCTTATAATTATGGCATAAAATATAAAATAATATTAAAAATAATTTCTTTGACCTTGAATTAGTGGTTTCGAAACCACTATTCCGACTAGCCCCAAAATCGGGTTGTTACACCGTAGGCTAACATCCCTCCTGTAACACACCTTGGCACTATGTGCCAAGCTCAAAGGCCTTACATCTGCCCCCGGTAACAAGCAAGAATCACTATAAATATAACACGATAGTCCACAACAAATGCTAGAGTCTATAATATTTAGTGGACAGGAATAAATCAGGAATCATCATCTCATCACAATTCAAATCCATACAACGTGCGATATAACCTATTGGCATGTTAATTGTATTTTATCCAACGTTCATCTAGCTCGATACACATAATCGTATATCAGTTTCCATCTCAATCCATTTCTCACCAATTCATTTCATAATATTTCAAATATAGGCATGTCACCAAATTACATAAAACTTTGGTACCACATGTGCGTCTTTAACTTATCCCCCAAGCTCATCAAAATCAATGGTCTAATTGAGACTTGAGGAGCACCTCGAGATGTCTTAGAAGGATTTACTCTCTCCTCACTTGGTGGTTTTTGATCTTGCTCATTTTGTATCCAAACCAAGTCACTATAATCCTTCAAAAAGCCCCTATAAATGGTCATTTAACACTTGATTCAGTTTGCACTTTTGTTCATCATAAAAAATTAGCACATACTTTCGTGCATAATTAATGAATTAATTAATTTAAATAATTAATTTTATTTGTTAATTAAAATTGATTTGGAGATTTATTTATTTAATTAAATAATTGATTTTTTATCCAAATTAAGAATAGTAAGCTCAAAAAAAAATTGGGTCGAGAATTGGTCAACCATCCTAGTCCAATTTGGGGAAAAGGTTATCGGTAAGGATGTCCCTTCCCCTTTAAGGAAATCACTGGTCACCCTTGTGGTGTCCTAGTTAGACTATGACTCCTTCCGTTTGATTAAATTATAACTCCAAATAAGAATTAAACTCTTGCATATTTTCCTCTATAAATACATAGTATTGCCAAATTTCTATAAGCCTATGTGCTAAGGGAAAACTCCATAGAAATTTAGTGAAAATTTTATTTTATTAGTAGTTTTACTATGAGCTCACTAAATCCTATCTTTTTTTAATTTTTTTTTAGATTAGGAAAGAATTATAATTACAATAATCAAGCGATTATAATCTAAGATTTAAAAAGTTTCAGAATTGATTCAATTTCATGCTAGAAGATTGTGCAACCCTTCATTGGGAGAGTCTCAATTTGGTTTTTGTTGGGCCATTCGAATTACGGACTATGCTTTAAGCAACAATGAGTTCGAGAATAGCGAAGAAAGATCAATTAGTTGAAAGTTTGATGAGTTGGACTTCGATTTAAGTAGGTTAAAAAAAAAAACTCAACCATCTTCCTAGAGGATTTATAGCAACAATAAAAAATTGAGTTGAAACTTACCATGACATTGAAGGTCCATTGCATACATTTATTAAGGTTAGGTTAACCCTAAATAATGAGAAATTGTGATAATATGAACCACGTTACCCATAAATGTCGAGATCAATTGAATACATTTATTAGGTTTAAATTTTCTAAACAGTAATAAAATTTTATTAAAAAAGAAATTGACACCCATAAGTATCAAAATTCATTGAATGCATTTATTAAATTAAAGAAAAACTCGATATTCATGGATTTAGAGGTATTCTAATATTAATTAAGATTACATCTTTAACAGTACAAAATAAATGTAAATACATGATGTTAATTTAAATGAAACTCTGACAGTTATAGGAATTGAAGTCTTACCGATCAAAATTAACTTCAAATACATAATTTTCATATTGACATTTTGTAATAAATGCACTTTTTATACTTTTGAGGAATCTTATATTCGAAATAATTGACAGCTCAACATACCATAAAGAGACGTGAGGTATCTGTAAAAGAAAAAAAAAAGTTCGAGAAATAATTCCTGATATACATATATCAGTAAATATATATTGCATTATTAAAAAAAAAACATCATGAAAATTGTCAATAACAAAGTAGAAAAACGAGTGAGAATCTGATGAACTTTATTTTTTTTGTCTTGCATATGTTTGGAAATGTATTTTTGTGTTGTAGTTTGAATGCAGAAACGAAAAGAACATTCAAAAATGGTTTCAAGTTTCAACAGGCTTTATAGTGGGTGACTTCAAATTGCTAAATCCTACCATGTACTATGCTTTTATTTCTCGACTTCTCCTTTCTTTATCCTAATGTATTATTTTCAATCATGGCGATCTTCTACTCATATCAATTTTAATTTAATCTATATAGTTTTATAATGAATAATCAAAAGCGGTTCAGTTTTATGATTTTTCATCGCTCTCAAATTAACAATTAAATTCACTTTGATATTTGTATTTGTTTTTGTCCACTTTAATATATGAATTTGATAATTAAATCCATTTTAATCCTTGAAATTGAAAAAAATGTAAAAAAATTGATGACGTGATAGTCTAAGGCTGTGCTACTTTATCACTTAAAAAAAAATAGACTTAATGTCATGTCACAATTGAATTTATTCATTATTTTTTAAGTTTAGATATCAAAATGGACCTAATTGTCATGCACTTCGATTTACATACTAGTGCAACAAGTACAAATTTCTTGAGTTCAAAAGCTCATATTACTTTTATAATAAATTTAAAATATTATTTTATTAATATTTTTATATATTTATTGTTGAGGATTGACCTGTATATGCAACAAGAAAATAAAAGTAAAAGTAGAGAAAATCAAACACACAAATATTTACGTGGAAAAATTCCTCTAAAGAAGAGGACAGAAAACAACGGGCAATGGAGACTTCACTAAATGAGTAAAAATCGAAAGAGTACAAGATGTGAGTAAAAATCGAAAGAGTACAAGATGAAGATAATCTCAACAAATAACCGTAAATCCCGAAAGAACAAAGCACTCTGACTACAACTCGAAATTTTCTAAAAACTCAAAAAACTCTCTCAATTTCAAATATGGTGAAGATGATTAATCTAGGTTACAAAAATCCCTTTTATAGGATAAATTCGTAGGTTAAACACAACTAAAATAACCCTAAACTGATTAGAGTTTAAATGAGAAACAATAGTAGAGTTTAACTAGGAGAAGAAAACCCGATTGAATTGTGAAACACGTCGCAACGTCATATGTCCCTTGTCGGGACATCATTCTTTTTATCATCAGGATGTCGACTCTTCCACATCACAACGTCGATTCGTAAATACGAGATACACTCCATATTTATTATTAAATTTTAATAAAAATATCTGATTCAATCTCACCCAACCTTAGGAGATAGAAAATTTGTATTGGCATAAATCTATGACAATTTTGAAGTATAAAGTGACATTTTTTTAAGGAAATAGTCTGAAATTGAAAGGGAAGAAAGGGAAGAATGTTAGGTATTAAAACATGGGTTTGTAGAGACAAATTTTCTTTCTTCGGTGATGTTGGAGGCCCACAACAATTTTGTTTATGACCAATGACGGGCTTTAAATCCACGAACTAACCCATGCCCCCCCCCCCCCCAAAAAAAAAATAAATTCAAGTAATTTAAAGGTTACTTCACGACATATATTGTTAATTGTGGGAAAATATTTTAATATTTAAAATATTTATTTGATTTAAAATGGAGTATATTTTGCTGTACGTTTTCTATGATAATTCCTATTTTAATATTTATTTTTATAATATATTTAAGTTATTAATTGAGTTATTATCACGAGTCAATTCAATATTAATTTCGCTAAAAAATGACTAAAATATCATTTTATATACAAAATAAATTATATTAATGTGTATTATATTTAAGTTGCTAATTGAATTGATGTTATGAGTAAATTATGTATCAATTTAGTTGAGAAATAATTAAAATACATTTTTTATATACAAAGCGAGTTATATTATCTATAATTCTATACTATATTTAAATTATTAACTGAGTTTGTGTCACGAGTCTACTAAATACTAATTCAATCAATTAAAATAATTTTTTATATACAAAACAAGTTATATTATTATGAGGATATTTTTTATCTTTTAAAATTAATAAAAAAAAAACTTACGAAATTTGAATCAACAACACAATAAATTTTAAATATTTAACTTTATTATCTCTATTAAACCTTCTTTATATTTATATAAATTTTTAATAAATATATTTATTACAATTTTTTTTTCTCACATCGTCGTTGTTTGTTGGCTTTGAAATTTATTCTTCTTCCTAACAAAAAGAAATCCTTAAAAAGTGAACTCCTTTTCCATGTTAAATAAACTCAAAAATTCAATTACAAAGAGGTTATTATTTGGAGATTAGACATTTCGAATAATAAAAATTTAAATCAACCATTAAATCAAATATTGAGAGAATAACATAAAAGCAGTTTTTTTACTTAAATATAAAATTATTTTATTATTTATCTAAATAATTGTATTTAAAAGTTATTTATTATAATACATTTTTTTTAAAATACCTCTACATCCATGAATATCAAATTCGAAGATCATCAAATTATCATAAGAGTCCAGGCTTGCATGCAATGAGAAAAGTACTATAATGTGCATTTAATAGTATCTCAACTCTCTTAGATGTCGAGTTTAGGTTACTGAAATTTAACTGAGAGAATTTATTTGCTCATTATCTCAACGAACCAAATTAATAAGTGAAAGTTGACAATCATGAGAGTCGACTTCCACTCTATAAAAACTCGATCGTTTTCTCTTTTTTCTTTTCTTTTTCAAACAAAATCCTCTCAAACCCTTAAAAAAACTTTTTTTTTCCTTTTTTGGGGAAAGAAATGGTTGATTTAAGGTTGAAAAAAAGGGTATAGCAAAAGATGCCACCAATATGGTAAAATTCGCAAGTAAATTATTTTTATTTTTTGTAGAAATGTTTTTAAGAATATTAACAATTTTTTTTTGTAAAATTCTAAACAGTGATACGACCAAGTTGTTCATGCTAAACATAATATAAAATTACCGAAGTCACTTGTCATCTTGTTGGAAAAATGGATGTCAAAAACACATTCATTACAGTTTCATGTGGGGAAGTGACTATAATACTAGAGGATGTCGCTTAACCGGAGCTAATAACATTAACGTGGAGCAGAAGGCCTGTCATTTGTTGGGTTTCATTCCGTTTAAGGATAAGGACAAGAAGAATTAGAAGACAATTGTGTGAAATGCACATGATTGGAGAGGTTTATCAAACTAACCACTTCAAAATTTGCAATTGTGGAGGAGATGAATCAATCTATAAAAGCTTAGATGTTTTGGATGTTAAGAGGAATTTTGTTGCCAAACAAGACTAGTAATAAGGTCCATACCATTTATCTTCCCCACTAGAGTTTTCTTGGATGATCAATTGATTCAATTGGGGTTCAGCGAATTTGATGTATTTGTATCGGGTGTTCCATAAGGCGACTTGAGAATTGATTGATGAGATAAATGGTTGTTGACTGCTTCTGCAAACATGGGCATGGATAAAGATAACATGGTTAGGGCCCATCTCTTCCTAATCATGAGAGTTCCCTCTAAATAGGTAAAAAAGTATAATTATGTATAATATCTTAAGGTGTATTCAATTAAAAATATTCATAATCACCTATTGCATTAAATATTTAAACAAACTTAGGGGTTGTTTGGATCATACACATTATTGAAAGGACTTTTTTTGGACGTGATAAGAAATCAATCGACAAGTTGGTGAATATGTATGTTGATGTATATTTATATTCATTGCAATTCATTATTGTTGTTAATAAATATAGTTGTTTATATATTGTACAAGGATCTCGACATTCATAGGTGTTGAGGTATTGCGATCATTTCAAAATAGTTACCTTGATTCCAATAGGATGCGAAAAACTTGATCGAGTAGAAAAATCTCAACAAACTCCATACCTATAAATATCGAGATAGTATTCTGAAAAAAATAAATTCTAACTACATATATTATAATAAATAATATAAAAAACCACATAAAAGTATAATTTTTTTTTGAACAATTATATTACAAGTTCTGATCATATATGTTAGCCCCTCCTCAACCCATAAATAAGAGGATAATGCGTTTCAACCCACTAAAACTCACGTTCTCCTGCATTAACAACAATACCAATGTCAATTGAGCTAAAACTCACTTGGCAAAAGTATAATTTTTTTAAAAATAAAATAATAACATCAATTGGCAATAGTTTAAAAATATGAAACATCTTTGATTCTATCCCTCACCGGAGTTTTAAATCTCTATCGGATCATGTCTTGTCCTCATTTTTCCTTTTAATTTATAAAGCCCAAAATTTTCCCCAATCATGAATATTAGCCCATCTAAAGGCTAATTAAATCTCCCAAGCCTAAAGCAGTCCCAAAACGCCTCGCTTCACACCGCACGTAATCCCGCACGAAGCGTTGAGCACAATACAAAGCAACCACCGCGGCTGACCGTGATCGATAGAAAGAAGCAACCATCGTGACTGATTGTGATTTCAATAGAAGAAAATCTGTGGAAGAGGAAAAGGCAAAGGGATATGTGGGTATTTTACTTGATCTCGCTGCCTTTAACCTTAGGGATGGTTATTTTCACCTTGAGGCACTTAGCTGGCCCCGATGTCTCTCGTTACGTCCTCTTCACCGTCGAATACGCTTGGTTCTATTCTATTTCCATTATCATCCTCGTCTCCGCGGATATCTAGACGGTAATTCTTTGTTCTTTTTAATTCCGTTTGGAAATGTACTTTATTAATTGGATTTGTCTTTCTTTCTTTTTTAATATTGTAATAAGTTAGGCTAGGCGAATTAAAAAAAAAAAAGTTAAATTAGTGCAGACGATATCGAACCCAGATAATGATATTGAAAATGGAGGAATCTCTTTTTTTTAGAGTTGGTCTTATTGGGGTACTTTTCTCCTTACATGGTACTTTTCATTCTTCATTGAATTTCGCACTAGTTTATTTGGTTTCTCTATTGATGGATGCCTTTTTTGTTGAACTAAAATTCACGGGGATATGCCATTTAGAGTATTCTAGATTAATTTTCTTTAGTGGCACAATTGATTGTAGTTCCTGTAAATGAACTTTCTTAATTCTTTCGGGGTGGATATAGGTTTTCAAGTTTTTAGATTCTACTTTATAAGCTACGGTTAAAATAATTCATAAGTGGTGCACTGCATTCATATTGTTGTGATTTATTACAACTTTTTCATGTGGGATTGAAATGACAATTACTGGTGGTTGTACTTATCCATTTGCTGTATTTTCATTTGTGTTAAGTTGTGGGATTATTTTGTTGCGAATAGATATGATTCTTCTCTATGATTTTGCAGATTGTGGTGCATTTCCTCATATAATTAAATTATGTTATCTTTAAGCAGGGTTTTGGTGCCCCTTATTCAGGGTTTTGAAGATGCTAGAGACTTCTCCGTGACTGAAAGATTGAAGACTAGTGTGCGTGTCAATTTAGTATTCTATTCAGTCGTGGGTTCTATTGGCCTTGTAGGACTTATTCTCCTCATCTCGATGAATAGGAACTGGTTCGCTTGTCTTTCTTTACTTATTGTTACTTTTCTTTGTTTAATATAGTCCTTCTGATATGTTCTTGGATGCTTATTAAGGTTTGGATTACATTTGAAATTGTATCATGTTTTTATATCTTCTCTTAAGACTTTGGATTTCTTTTCATCCCTGTTCATATTCTATTTGCTGAAATTTCTTTTCTAGATCGGATATGTTGCTTGCAGATGTTTTTGAACTGATAGATTATATAAAGTATAGAAAATTGGGCGTTAGAGACTTTCCCTTTCTTGTCAACTGACCATTCTTATATTCTGTTACTTGATAAATTTATGTTGACAGGAGTGTTGGGATCCTTGGTTTAGCAATGGCCTTGTTGAATACTTTTGGGCTTGTTATAGGTGCATTTCTTCTTGGTTTTGGTTTTAGTGAAGTTCCAAAGACCCTTTGGAGAAATGCAGATTGGACCATCCTGCAAAAAGTTCTTTCTCATAAAATTGCTAAAATGACTGTGAAGCTTGATGAAGCTCATCAATAACTTTCAAATGTTATTTTGGTATTTGTTGGCCCCATTAATGTTTTAAAATATCTTTCCCATATGATGCACACTTGCCTTCATTCAAATAATTTATGCATATATATTTATATATATTGTGTGTGTATCATTGTAGAATAATGTGTGGCTCTAAAACATGTGCATATTAATGTCAGGATCTCTCTGTAATTCAGTCTCAACCATACGCGTATACACGGTCGTGATAAGAGGACATGTATATTTGTTCAATTTTAGATTTTTGTAAATGAAACATTTGAAGTTTCCTCATGCTTTCAGCAATTAGTTTATCAACATTCCAATTTTTCCTCAGATGCTAAACATTCTTTGATTATTCAAAGTTAATCCTTATTTCTTTTGTCTAACTGGTTATTTCCTACATTAGGTTGCCCAAGCAACATCCAATCAGATGCCCAAGCGTGATCCTTTGAGACCATACATGGATGTTATTGATAATATGCTAGCTCAAATGGTATCTCTTTGCATTTTTTCACAAACATTTCTATGAACAAGGTTTTGGAATGTTGCATGACTTTGTGTATCCCAAATTTTCTCCAGTTTAGGGAAGACCTGTCTTTTAAGCCAAATGGTGGTCAGCTAGGAGAAAACGATATAGACTATGATTTGGATGAGATATCTATGGCAACACTTAGGCATCATCTTCGGCTAGCTTGAGAAGAGTATTATCGGAACAAAAGGTAAAATGAACGTTGATTTTAGACTTTAAGCATGTTATTAATCCAGATCATTCACTTGGTTCTAAGTTGTACATCATCTTCAAACTGTTTTAAATGTGCTTGGGAAGTGGTGATATTGATTGTCCTCTCTTTCTTGTAAACCTTAGTTGATGTATCGTGGATGAACTTCTGTTCTTAATTCCTAGACTGAATAGGGTGCATAGAGACTTTAATCTAGCAGTGTATTTGGTGCATTTACATTTTTTTATCTTACACATGGTTGGTTTTGCAGTGAGTACATGACTTATGTTACAGAGGCCCTTCAGTTTGAAGATACAGTAAAAAACTACGAACGTTGCAATTCAATTGGATGGTGTCCTTCTAACCTTGTATTCTTTTGTTCTAGGTTTTTCATGTTCTAGCTGTGTTTCCTGAACCTTTATTGTTCGTATATGATGTCATTTCAGGAAATATGTTTCAGGTTTCAGATCTGGTCACTTTGGGAAAATGGGAACGCTCTTGGATAAAATGGGTAATTGGAGCTCTCTTGCTTTTATATTTTAGAATCAGTAGTTGCCTTGTTTCATTAGTCTTTGCTTTTTGTTTTTGTTTTGGGAAGACCCAAAAAGTTTGTTCTTTTTGGAGCTCTCTTTGTGTGTGTGTTCTCATTAAAGTTTTGCCATAGATCTTTCACATAAAGATGCCTTTAACTATCTTTTGGTTGAACTTGTCGCAACCAGTCTCTGATAGACAGGGACCATTGCAATCCTCCAACAGTTTCAGGTCCTTTTTTTGTATCCTTGAAAACAAGATGTTTTATAAGAGGCTTTAATCTGCTATGCTTGAACTAAGTAGTGTTCCTTTTGCAGAATTTATTTGGCTATGCATCCTAAGGAAACAACTAAGGAATGTCTTGGCTAATGTACTTGGAATCATGTTTGCAGCAATTCTCCTAGCTGAGGCTACACTTTTACCCATAGGAGTTGACCTATCTATTTTCTCTATCCTTATATATTCAGTAAAGAAGCAGGAGGTGCTTGTACAGGTAAAATTTTTTGTATTTTTCTTGTGTATTTCATAGAGATATTGTAATCTTGGTTCTATTTTTTGATTGGGCAAGAAATGGTAGGTCTTTTAAAATGTTAATTTGGCATTCTGTTGTCTTTAATCTTCTTTCTTTCCTTCTATACGTTTCCACTTCAAAATTACCTCACCTTTGCATGGAGTCGGTAACAGTTGCCATTGACATCATATCTGCATTTTATATGCCCCTATATATAACTTATTCTCTTCTGCACTATCCTTTTCTTTCCCTACTTTTCTGGTGATTGCTTCTTCTAGGTCTTTGCTTTTATACCTCTGATGTATATGTGCATCTGCACATATTACTCTTTATTCAAGATAGGAATGTTAATGTTTTACTCATTAACACCATGGCGGACTAGCTCAGTCAGCGTGCTCATGATATGTTCGTAAGTTGTTCCTTGGAGATCTATTATTTTTTACTTTTTATTTTATTTTTTTTGAAATTCAATTTACTCATTAACAACTCTACTAGGATGGTTGCTCGATATGCTCCTCCGATTTTATACAATTTTCTCAATCTTATTAACCGTGGTGGTAAAAAAACCATATTTGAGAAGGTAATTCTCCTATAGCATTCACCAGTTAGCTGTATGTCTAGTGACTCTAATGCTTATGGCTTGGCCCTCTTGATTGCAAGATTTTCGTTTTACATATGATCTGTAATAAGAAAACTAATTGAAGTGATAACGATATCTTCTTAATTTGTTTCAAAATGTTAATAGGGGAAATAAAAGTGTTAGCGTGCTCTAGTTTGATTAGCTAAACTTTCATTATAAGCCATGCTGCACCTCGGCTTTCAGTCACTTCATGAGTGGACACTTATTTGGTAAACTTTGGAATTTCTGTAAATAGATCATGATACTTGTTTGTATTATCAATGCAATTTTAGTAAAGCAGCTTTTGGTTCCCAGTGTTATTTTTATGTTTCTTGTCTACTGTATGTTTTTATGAGTTTTGTGTCTGATCTAAAACTTGCCTAAACCTCTAGTTTCTAAATTTTGCTGGCACAATATACTGCATTGTATCATATTCGGTCCTATTTTTTTTTTTGTTTTGTTTTTATTTTTACTATGCTCAAAACCTGGAACCCAGGTGCTTTACCATCAAACTGGGCGTGTGTGCTAAGTTTCATCATTTTCTTGGCATAACTCTTGATAGTTATATTTGAACTTCTTGTTACAGCGATGGGGAACATTGATGATGCTGTCCCTTTTTTTGGAGAAGGATTCAACCATATTTATCCACTTATCATGGTTGTATATACTTTTAGTTGCTAGCAATTTCTTTGATTGTGTAGTTGGTTTTTTTGGGAATTGGAAGAGACTGCGATTTCAAATTGAGGCTGATGATATGGATGGATTTGATTCCTCGAGATTAATTATCCTACAAAAGGGTAAGGAACCCAATGCTTCATTCTTCTCAACCATCTATATAAATTGTAGAAATTAGAGTAATTCTCTGTATTTTTCTCTATTCATACAATAGAACATATTTACATCTTTATACAAACTATATCTCTAATTTAGGAAACTCAAAGATAGGAAAGAAAACTAATAGAGATATGATCCCTTAGAATAAGAGATTATAAATATCTACAGTATCCCTTGACTAAGGAATAGTGATTCCTATAGAATCCCTTTAATAAAGGGTTGATAATACCTAGACTCCCCCTTGAAAACAGGCTTTGGTAGAGCCTTAGTGAGAATGTCTGCAATTTGTCCTTCTGAAGGAATGTAGGAAAAGAGTAGCTGTCCTTTTGTTGACTTGGTCAGCAATAAAATGCCTATCAATCTCCACATGCTTTGTTCGGTCATGTTGGACTGGATTCTTGGTAATCTGAATAGCAGATTAATTATCACACAAGACTTCAAAGTGATCCTCTTGATTAGTGCCAAGTTTTTTTAGTAGTTTAAGTAGCCAAATTCCTTCGCATATTCCCAAAGCTAGTGCTCTAAATTCAGCTTCAGCATTACTTCTTGAAACAACAGATTGTTTTTTACTTCTTTAAGTTGTAAGGTTACCCCAAACAAAAGTGCAGTAATCACTAGTGGATCTTCTTTCAGTGAGGTCTCCCGCCCAACTAGTGTCTGTAAAAATTTTAACAGTTCTGTCTTGTGTTTTCTTGAACATTAAGCCGTGTCCTGGAGTTTTCTTCAAGTACTTGAGAATTTTGTTTGCTGCTGCCATTTGCTCTTCACTAGGATTAGTCATGTGTTGACTTATCACATTCACAGGAAAGGCTATATCTGGCCTTGTCAAGGATAAGTAAATAAGTTTTCCAACTAATTTTTGAAATTTCTCTCTGTCTACTAAAGACCCCATCTTCTTTGTTGAATCTCAAATTTTCCTCCATTGGTGTATCAGCTGGCTTACAACTAAGAAAACCAGTTTCTTTGAGTAAATCAAGTACATACTTTCTTTGATTTATCACAAGTCCTTCTTTTGATCTTGCCACCTCCATTCTTAGGAAATATCTTAGCTTTTCTAAGTCATTGGTTTCGAATTCCCTGTTTAACAGCTCCGTCAAACTGCTGATTTCTTCCTCATCATCTTCAGTATGAATTATGTCATCAACATACACAATTAGAATAGATTTCTTATTGGTAGAAGTTGACTTGATGAAGAGTGTATGATCGGCTAGGGACTGCTTGTAGCCATTTTTAAGGATGACTTTAGTGAACCTCTCGAACCAAGCTTTGGGTGATTGTTTTAACTCATATAGGGACTTGTTGAGCTTGTATACCTTGTTGCTACCTTCAACAGACTTTAAGTCAGGTGGAGGTTTCATATAAACTTCTTCCTCTACCATGCCAGTAAGAAATGCATTTTTTACATCAAGTTGGTGTAATTGCCAATCGCAATTTACAGCCAAGCTTAGGAGTACTCGAACAGTGTTAAGCTTTGCCACAGGTGCAAAAGTTTCTGTGAAATCTATCCTATATGTTTGCGTAAAGCCTCTAACCACTAGTCTAGCTTTGTATCGTTAGATACTTCCATTGGAGTTGTACTTTACAGTAAAAATCTATTTAACCAACAGCCTTTTTTCCTTGAGGAAGGTCTGTAACTGTTTAAGTGGAATGTTTTTTAGTGCACAAATTTCCTCTTCAACAGCCCTTCTCCATTTAGGATCCTTTAGAGCTTCAGCTATATGTGTGGGAATTTGTTCTTTATCCAAGGTTGTTGTAAATACTTGAAAAGAAGGCATTAATGAATTATAACCAGCAAATTTTTCAATAGGATGCTTGGTGCATTGTCTAACCCCTTTTCTAATAGCAATAGGAAAGTTATCTAGAGTAGTAGACTTACTGATTTCTTCTTCCATTTCGGCAGCTGAACCCAAATCCAATTCTCGACAAGAATCAGATTGCAAAAGAGTGTTAGGGATATTTTTCCTTTTTCTTGTATAGACACGAAGCTGTTTGGGTGGTGCTGCTTGTTGAAGACTTTTAGTAAGAGTAGGTGTGTTTAAAGTAGGAGTGGTTGAGTTGATAGATATTATAGGAGAATCAGTTTGAGGTAAAGAGAAAAATGGTGGCAGTTTTGAAGGTTAAGAATGGAAATTAGGAGATACCTGATTTGGCTGAAAATCACTCCATGTCTTCTAATGAATTTCAGCCTGATCGAAATAGGGACCCTGTTCATAAAAGGTGATATCCATAGTGGATCTTTTTGAAGGAGGATGATAATATTTATATCCCTTCTTAAGTGAAGAATATCCAACCAATACACATTTTAAAGACTTAGGGTCTAACTTGGACCTATTAGGTGCAATATTTTGGATAAAGACAGTGCAGTCAAAGATTTTAAGTGGCAGAATTGAAGAGATAGGTTTAAAATGAGGAAAATTCTTCAAAAATATAGATTGAGGTATTTGGAATTTCAAAACCTTACTAGGCATTCGGTTGATTAAATAGGTGGTCGTTAATAAGGCTTCCCCCCACAGATATTTAGGAACATTGGTAGTAAACAAAAGTGAACGAGTAACCTCTAGGAGGTGCCTATTTTTCCTTTCGGCAATGCCATTCTGTTGTGGAGTTCGAACACAAAAACTAAGCTGTACTATGCCCTTTTTCCTGAAAAAATTATCCAAAGTCCTAGCAAAAAATTCACTGCCATTATCAAACTTAAAGAGTTGGATTTTAGACCCAAATTGAGTGAGAACCATGTTATAAAATTGCTCAAAAATACGAGCAGTTTCAGATTTATCTTTTAGCAAATAAGTCCAAGTTATCCTACTATGATCATCAATGAAAGTGGTAAACCACTTACAATTATCAACATTCTTCACCCGAGAAGGGCCCAAATATCACTATGGATCAAAGCAAAAGGGTGAAAAGGCTCATATGAAGAAGGAAAATAAGACGATTTAGTATGTTTAGCAAGAGAGCAAACTTTGCAAGAAAAAGAGTTAGGCCTTTTATTAATGAATAGATCAAGAAACAAATTTGCAAGGTATTGAAAACTAGGATGGCCTAAACGAAAGTGGCATAACATAACAGTATCAACTATATTTAAAGCTGTTAAAGATGTGGAGAGGAAGGGAGGATGTAGAGACCATTTTGCAAGCTGGCCCTAGTAATCATCTTCTTCGAGGTTAGTGCCTGCAAAGTATAATCAAGACCGTTAAAAATTGTGGAACATTTCAATTCCATGGAAATTTTACTTACGGAAATAAGATTGCAAGCTGTTGGGACAAATAGAATATTTTTAAGAACAATCTGTTCATTTAGAATAACAGTGCCATGTCCTTCTATATTGCACAAGGAACCATCAGCTGTTTTGACAACTTTACTAAATGTTTGGAAAATTTTTTGAAACAAGGCCTTATTACCAGTCATATGATTTGTAGCACCCGAATCGAGGATCCAATTAGGAGTGAACTGTGAGGAAAACAATGCTGTAGAAGAAGGGTTACCTTCTGGTTCTTTCATGACCAGATTACCCGCACTAAACCCCTGAAAGTTTCCAAACAGTTTTTGAAGTTCAGCAATCTGCTCTTTAGTAAAGTTGGTGACAGATGTGGCAGCAGCAAGACTTGATTTATTATCTCTAGAGTTCTTTGACTTCCAGTCCTGAGGTTTACCATGAAGCTTCCAACACTTTTCCTTGGAGTGACCAGGCTTTTTGCAATTACACCAAGGTCTCCCCCGCTTGGAAGAGGAAGATGATTGATGTGTAACTAAGGCAGATCCTTCAGGAATTGAATCCGTTTCGTCAAGCAGCATCACACTCCTTCGACTTTCTTCCTTTTTGACCATAGAGAAGGCCTCTCGAAGGGAGGGAAGTGGAGAAATAGCCAAGACCCTGCCGGGAACCTTGTCTAGCTCCTTGTTTAATCCTTGTAGAAATTGAAATAGCCTTCTCTGAGTGACAATTTGGTGATAAAGTGCAGCATCCTTTAAAATTGTCCAATCATGTTGTGCATACAAATCTAATTGCTGCCAAAGAGCAGTAAGGGTATTGTAGTAGAGGGTGATGGGCATGGTGCCTTGCTTAAGAGTGGCTGCTTGATTTTCAACATGATACAATTCGGCAATGTTATCATTGCTGGAGTAGGTTTCACTGACAAAGACTCAGATTTCAAGAAATGTCTATAAAGGAGAAAATTTCAGTTTATACTTGAGGTCATGGAATTAAGTAGCCAAGTCATAACTTGACCATTGTCACGCATCCACTTAGTAAAACTAGTGTCAGGCACAGCAAGCTGCTTGATTTCACCAGTAACATAGCCCAATCTGTCTCTTCCCAAGAGAAAAATTTTAACCGATTGGGACCACTCTAGAAAATTGTTGCCATTTAATCTATGGCAGGTGATATTCAGGCTAGACGAGTTTGATTGAGCATTAGAACCAGAAATTTTTTTTGGATTTTAGGTAATCTCCGGAGTAGGGGAAGGATATGTAGAAGAAGAGGTTTCTGACATGGTCTAGGGTGGAAAAATCGGAACCTAATCTAATACTATGTAGAAATTAGAGTAGAAATTAGAGTAATTCTCTGTATTTTTCTCTATTCATACAATAGAACATATTTACATCTTTATACAAACTATATCTCTAATTTATGAAACTCTAAGATAGGAAAGAAAACTAATAGAGATATGATCTCTTAGAATAAGAGATTATTCCCTTGACTAAGGAATAATGATTCCTAAAGAATCCTTTTAATAAAGGGATGATAATACCTACATAAATACTATTAAATTTCTAAATTAGTTGCCCAGAACTATGAAATGAAGTTTAAGAAGTGTATTTGACATTTGCATGATATTACCTATTAGTTACTAGCTATTGGTTGTGCCTTTTCAATTTATGTGACACATTATGACTGTAAAACATAAAGATAGTAAAATAGATAATTACTGCTATGAATCTAGTAATAACAAAAAGAAGTATTATTGTGGTAAAATAGTAGCATTGATTTAAGAATTTTGCAAATATCTGTTGTCTTGGTTTAAAGTCCTTGCTAAGAATTATTTAGACATATGATGAGGATTTAATAAGTTTCCCTTTTTACAGAACGATCTTGGCTCGAACAAGGATGCAAGGTTGGTGAACAAGTTATCCCATTGGCAAGGAATTTCAATGGTGCTGATATCGAGTCTGGCAAGGATATGACAGTATGTAATCGATCTGAAAAGAATCTGTCAATTTACTTTATTGTATGGCAACTAATAGAAGTTGCTATGAATCATATATAAAAAGATCTCTCTTTTTCATCTAAAACCTATAGTTAAACGATGTTCAGTTTTTGACTCAAAAGTGAATTGCTCAGGATTGTATGGTCGTTGAAATGAAGGCAACAACTTCATCCATCGATGGTGTGAAGGGATCTCCATTAAGACATTCGAAAAAAGAGACCCATAAATATGGCACAAGCAGAGATGCCATCAGCAATAAGAATACCATGATTATAAAAGAACAGAGTCAACATGTATCAAACCAGAAAACAGTGCAGAATAACATAATCATCGGATCTCATTTGGCAACCATAAGGGATTGCCAACCTCTAGATTGGCCACAACATGACGATCGATGAAATCCAGTTTTCAAAGTATTAAAGCAAACATTGAGGCTAAAAGCTTTCTTCCAATACGCCAGAATTAGGAAGTCAAACTTATCGTACCCCGCTTGGGCTCATCTAATTCAGAGTCCCTAGATAAGATATTCTAGAGATTGAAACGACCATCTGTAGTCCATAGTGATGAGGACGAAAATGAGAATGAGGCAGAAATGAAGGTAACAATTTCTACAAGTTGATGGAATTCATATGGAGAAATATGGTTTGTCGGCTATTCGAAGTTGCAGATATAATTGGTTATACATGTACAGAATATATTAGCACTTTGAATTTTTTTGCGGTCCCGTCAGAGTCGAAGGAAGAAGTTTCTGCTACACTTTAGGACTTGGCACAATTAAAATGGTTGCAATTGAAAATTTCAAACAAATACAAAGATTGAAGGGAAATTATTATTCCCTATAATTTTCAAGAATTTTTTTTTTGTAAAGAAAAATTTTGTAATTTCATAATCGGGGGGTCAACGGCTAAAGCTATGATACCCTTTACCCATATTCAATGCTGGAACAGGGTACGAGGTATTACCAAACGTAAACATAAGCAAACATGCAATATCGAGACATGAATTTTTGTCCAAATTTAAAATTTTTTTCTTTTACATTCATATCGTCTCTATTATGGGCCCACGGGGCCTAAAAACATACATTAAGAGTGATTGGGGACTAAATCAAGAACTTTAAAAAATTTTACGTAACTTAGAAAAATTTTCATGTTATAAAGCCACACGCTTGTGTGGGTCAAAGGACACGCTCGTGTGGCATATCACACGCCTGTGCTTTAGGCCGTGTAGATGACATTTTGTTTATGACGTCATCAACTAAATAAGGTCACACGGTTAAGACACACGCCCGTGTCCTTAGGCCGTGTGGCGAATTAAATTTCGAAAATCAAGTGCAGAATTCACATGGCCTGGGCACATGCTTATATCTTTTGGCCGTGTTTCTTACACGGCCGAGACACACGGCCATGTCTCTTGCCTGTATGTTTACTACTGAGCATTCTGTTTTGCCTAATTAAGGTGCAGGAGACACTCGGCCGGATCTCAAGCCCATTGGGCAGACCATGTGTCACCCACGGCATAGACTCATGCTCGTGTGTCTACTTGTGTGGACAACTTTGAGGCTATTTTTCAAGCCCATTTGTCATCCTTATTAGCACAAATACATGCATAACCTCAAAGGTACTTAACATGGCATAATTAAGTACTTAGACACCATCAAACAAGTCTTGCTCATGGCATCACCAATCAACTTATACATGCACAAGACACCATACTTTGTCAAGCCCAACTTACCAATTCTCATTTAAGCCATGATTATCATCATACTAAACAAATCCCAATTAAATCATCAAGCATTCATAGCCCATCACATACACAATCACCAACCACATCACAATTGCATAGGCACATGCATGCAATAAATAGGCTTACATCCCAATAATCAATATAAGCCATATCTAATGGCCATATACAAAATGAATTATAATATTATCGTAAGCCAACACTTTTAGCTAACCAATATGACACATAACAAAATGACCAAGTCCCCTTATACATGCCATACTAAAAAAATACTTGAATTCACTATACCCAAAAGATTAGTTTCATAGTGTGAATCGAGCTTTGATGTCCTTCGATCCTCAAGTTAGCTTGGCGACACTACAAGAAATGAAAAGGAAGGGGGTAAGCTTAAAGCTTAGTAAGTTTGCATGTAAATAATAAGCAAAATTAAATATGTAGTAACATAAACATAACATATTATAAATTTGCGCATAATCATCAAATGATAATATGCATAACTTACTCATTTGCATTCTTACCAAAAATGCACCATAAATCGAGCTCATTTCTCATGGGTTTTGCATACGTACCTGTATCACTTCATAACATAATCATAGCCTTTCATATCATTGACAAAACCTTTAAATTTCCCGTTGAACCACTTGGAATACTAAAGGATACCGAAGAAACCTTATACACATAGTAAGATGCCAATGCCATATCCCAAATATGGTCTTACATGGGATCACATATCGATGTCGATAGCCCAGTTATGGTCTTACACGATGTCTCATATCGATGTCATGTCCCAGATATGGTCTTACACGAAATCACATATAATTCTAATGTCAAAGACATTTGTATCCTATCTATTCTTAAGGTTCAACTGGGAATTTTACCACATCGAATTTTTGTCGAACATACTCATAACAATAATTAAACAATTCATACAAGATCAAATATTAAATGCATAATATAAAGTTGCCTTATTTACACATGAACTTACCTCGGTACAAAATATGGACAACTAATTCGATTTAGTCTAAAATCTTGTTCTTTCCCCGATCTAGGTTCGAACTCTGTTTTTCTTGATCTATAATAGCAAATTTAGCTCGTTTAATAATCACATTACCCGATTCAGTTCAAAAGTCATATTATGGAAAAATTACATTTTTGTCTCTAAATTTTGACATATTTACAAATTTTTTCCTAGGCTCGAAAAATGAAATCTATTCAATTTCTTCGATTTCCCAGCCTAGCCAAACCTCTTTTACACTTATAGCAGTCCACATTTTTCATCAAATCACATTTCTACTACCCATTTTTACAACTTTTACAATTAAGTCCTTTTTTAGGTGTTTTCATCAAAAAATCACTTAGTAAAAGATGCTCATCACACATCAAACTTTTATAGTCTAATGTAAAACATCAAAATAAATGCATGTCACACATGGGTCAAACTCTAGACATCAACCCTAGCTCAAATAAATGGTAGAAATAGCTAGATTGGTTGATAACAACTTTAAAAACGTAAAGAACTTTAACAACAGGGCTAGGATGCACTTACTACCAAGCTTGAAAAGTGAAGAAACCCTAGCTATGGAGAGCTTCAAAGTTTCGACCCTAGCTTGAAGAAGATTTTTGCTTCATTTTTCCCTTTTTAATCTTTTATTAACTAAATGACCAAAATGTCCCTGAAGCTTTTCTTTAAAATTTTTCCTATCCATGTTTATTTTTCCATAAAATTAGAAATTGGTCAAATTGCTATTTAAGAGCCTTTAATTAATATTCCATGGCAATTTCATGCTCAAAGCTTCTACAACACATATTTTGTAACTTTTTTAATTTAGTCCTAAAAATCAAATTGGACACTTTATGCATAAAATTTCTTCATGAAATTTTCACACAATCATGCAATCATGCCATAGACCTCAAAATACTCATAAAATAATAATTTCCACTTCAAATTTGTGGTCTCGAAACCACTATTCCGACTTAGCCCAAAATAAGGATGTTACAAAAGCCCTGGTAAAAGGTCTTGATTAATTGTTCAAATTTGTAACTTTTACAGATGATTTACTTTTTAGGTCATTAAATTTAACATGAAGCTATAAATTTTTAATTTGTAAATTTTAGTATTAATAATTGGATTAGTTTTTATCCATAGATAGTGGAGTTCTCATAAATTCACTAATAAAGATTAATAAATAGCTATATTTTTATTTTCTTATAACTAGATTTTATCCACTGGTGAACAAATAAATGACAAAATAAGGCTTATATATCAATTTTTTTAATTAGGGTTTTACGTTGGTTTTAAACTTAATTAGGATATAGGTTGATTTAACTGGAAAGCTTGTCTAACTGGACACACTTTCTAGTTCTCTCCTAGGGTTAGGGTTTTAATTTTATCAGGGTTAGGGTTTTGGTTTAGGGTTTTTAAGGTTTAGGGTATTTTGAAAGTGTTCAAGGTCTTTGATTGAAACGAAAGAAATAATTAGGTAGTTTTGAGGGGTCGGGGATGTGATAGCGCACCTTAGCATACATACATTTTATTTGTCACGTCGGGATAGAACCATGATCTTAGAAACCCATCGTAGGGAAATCCGGTTTTGGAGTAATAATAATTGATACAATCAAGGGTTGAATTCAACGTGAACGTCCTAGTCGGCGACTGTGATGCAATTACAAGTTTGAGTATAACTGGTGGGCCAAGTGACGGTCGTTACGCGATCAGGAGTTCAAGCTTTTTGGATACCCACAAACAATGTGCTATATATACCATACATAAGATTGAGGTCATAATCATACGAAAGAACTCTGGGGACTTCTGATGTAGCCAACATAAATTTTTTTCTCTATTTCCAAGTAGCTTGTATCTCTAACCTTTCATTCTTGTCCGAAGGGCGACACCAAGGTGGACACAAGAGGGCTTTCAGGAGGAGAGTGGATGTTCCGGCATAGTAGAGGTCAAACTTGAGTCGGCGCGATAGTGGTTGTAGTTATTAATGGGTTGTGTAATAACGACTACCGTCGTCACTCCGAAAGAAGCATCACCTTTATTGCACTGTAATAACCATTCCTTGCCTAAGAGTCCTCTTGCGTCCACGACGGTGCCAACCTTTGAACAAGAATAAAGGTTGAAGCTGCCAGTTGCTTGGAAATGGAGAAAAAAATTACTCCAATTATAGTTAAAAGCCTTAGAGTTTTTGTAACACCTCTAACCCGTGTCTGTTGCTGGAACAGGGTTACAAAGTATTACCAAAGTTTGTAAAACAATTACAGATAATTCATGTTAATTATTATTCAATTTCAAAACGGATTATATTGTCTTTTGAATGGACCTTCGAGGCCCAATATAAACATTGGAATCGAATCGGGACTAAATTTGGAACTCAGAGAATTTTTCGTTAAATTTTAAATTTTTCCTGGATGCAGGGCACATGGCCATAGGACATGTCCATGCTGCAGGCCATGTCTGACCCCGTGTAATTCTCTAACTTTTGTCACACGGCCTGCCACACGCCCGTGTTCTAGGTTGTGTGGTCAATTATTTTTCATAAATTAGGTGCAAGTTTCACATGACTAAAATACACGCCCGTGTTCTAGGCTGTGTAGCACACACGGTTGAGACACACGCCCGTGTATCTACCCATGTGCTCAATTATGAGCATTTTGTTTCTCTAATTTAAGATGTAGGAGACACACGGCTAATTCACATGCCCATGTGCTAGGCTGTGTGTCATACAATGTCAAGACACACGCCCGTTGTTTGCCCATGTGGACAAAATAAACCCATTTCCTAGCTTTATTTTCTCACCCAAACTTGTCATCAACCTACACCAAAACTTACGAGTATATGCCAATCAATTCAAGCATTATAAATCAAGTCAATTCTAACATCTAACATGGTATTTAATCACATGCAATCATGTTTATTTTCTTACCTTTGTTTAACCTATATATTAAACATACTTGTCACATAAATACTTATCATGATATAACCTTATAAATATGCCAAAACAAACCATTTACTAGCCATTCCAATGGCTAGATTACAAACAACCAAACCAACAAAGGCCAAGTTAACCTACACATGTCATTATACTAAAATAAGTTTACTATTTATACCAAAACAAGCTAGTGGATAGTGTGATGTTGCTCCGACCGATCTCTAACCTTCGCGAGCTTTCAAGCACTATAAAAACAGAAAAAATAAAACCTAGTAAGCACTTAATGCTTAGTAAGTTTATATAACAGGAACTAAACTTACCAATTACATTCATTAAAATAAGCATACAATAACATGCTTTCCAATAAATTGACAATTTTACCTGAACACATACACTCAAATAAGTAAGTTAATTACATAATTCACATGTATATAAAATAAGCATAGATGAGCTCATCATGTTACAAATTTTTAGGTATTTCGGGATTATTGGAAATATAATTCATTTAAATCTCATAATTTCTCATTTCAGGAGTTTATCCATTGAATCATTGAAATTTCAATGGATACTCAGGTAGTACACTCAAGGTGTACAAAACTATAAATTGTCAACTCAAAATCAGGGTACCCATTAGGGCACGTAATCAGAGAGCACACTCTCTAGCCGCATATTAGGATACTCAAATGAGCCATGTAACAGGTTATCCGGGCTAAACAGGAAACTCATAAGAGTTTTATTTAGGTAGCTTATAGAGTCTAACAGATAACTCTAAAGAGTTAATATCAGGGAGCATTGGATAAGGTAATAGAGAGTTCAAGTGAGCCATGTTAGGAAGCCCATAAGAGCTTATATCAGGACACTCATGTAGAGCTGCGTTTGTGTCTGCATTATATGCTGGATCACAACCGATCGAGTCATGTAAAAGGACACTCACACAGAGCTGCGGTAGTGCGCAACACATCAAGATTACTCGCAGGATGCTCGCAGGAACTATATGTCAAGATACTCAAGAGGGCTATATCAAGATTACTCGTCTGAGGTAAATTTGTAACACCCCTCACCCGTATTCAATGCCAGAATAGGGTTACAGAGCATTATCGGACTTACAACACACTTATACATACTTTTAGCATACATTTCCTCAATTCAAACATTCATCAGTCAATCTCAATCAATATGTCCTTAATACAAGCCTACGAGGCCTTAAACATGCATTGGGAGTGGTTCGGGACTAAACCGATAACTTTTAAAATATTTGAAACACTTAGAAATTTTTTCTCAAAACAGGGGACACACGCCCGTGTCTCTCACACGGCCATCAAACACACTCGTGTCACAGGCCGTGTGAAAATTTGAAATGAAAGCATATGGCCGTGTCTTATCCCGTGTCAAAACAAGTGAGCTTACTGATTTGGGTCACACGGCCAACCACACGCCCGTGTTGCAGACCGTGTGCTAGATCGTGCCAAACCTGTAGGGTATATTGATTTATACAACGCAACCAAGTTACACGCCCGTGTGCTAGGCTGTGTCTAAATTATAAGGTATACTGACTTATGCCACACGGCAGATCACAAGCCCGTGTGTGAGACTTTGTGGAGCATACTGACTTCATTTTAATTTCAGCACCAGGGGACACACGGCCGTGTAACAGGATCGTGTGTCACACATGGCTGAGATATATGCTCGTGTCTCTGCCCGTGTGGACAAAAATAGGCTATTTACCAAGCCAATTTGCCACCCAAATTTGTGCACACCTACACAATTCAAATGGTACTCATTCATAGCATAAGTGGACATCCAATTCAACCACAATCAATCAAGACTAAAACATACCATTTCGATTCCAACAACTAACATGCTTATTATCTCATGTTTTACTCAATCAAATCATACCAACTTCACATATTCAATACATCTAATTTAACCTTTCTAAACATGTATCATCGTGCACCGATTCAGAAGCACATAACTTCTCAATTATCAAATATTTGACATTTATAATTTCAGCTCTCAATAATATTCCAAAACCAACCTCAATCACATAACATAAACCATATGCACACTTATATAGATACATAACCAAACTAACCAAGTTAAGCCAAGTCTCGTGGCTATATATACAAACCCAAACATGACCATTCACAAGCCATCTCTAATGGCAAAACACATTACCAAAGTACACATCAAAATGACCATAATTCTATACATGCAATATGATCAAATCATAAGCTCAAAAGTACCAAAGTGATGGTTGGATAGTGTGACAGAGCCATTTCTTAGCTTTATTTTCTCACCCAATTTTGCCAACAACCTACACCAATACTTGCATGAATATACCAGCCAAATCAAGCATTAAAACCAAGCCTAAATTAATATCTATCATGGAATAATATCACATGCAATTCATGTTTATAATCATACTTTTAATGCATATAAAAGATAAACATACTCCATTCATCCCACTTAACACATAAGTATTGAACATAGAATAACTTTTAGACATACCAAATAAATCTTTACTAGCCATTCCAATGGCTAGATTACAAAACATCATTAACAAGTCATCATTTGACCAAATAAGCCTATACATGCCATTATACCAAAATGAGATAGTGGATAGTGTGATTATGCTCCGACCAATCCTCCAACCTTCGCGAGCTTACGAGCACTATAAAACAAGGGAAAATTAAATGGGGTAAGCATTTTCATGCTTAGTAAGTTCGTATAACGGGAAATAAACTTACCGATTATATTTATTAATACAAGCATACATAAAACACAAATCCATAAATTTTGGGTAAGTTACCTAAACACACAATCACTTATTCAAACAAGTTAGTCACATAATCTTAGATGAATTTCAAGTAAAACATAGATGAGCTCATTACATACCACTTCCATTAATTCTACCATTCCATATTTCAGGAGTCTTTTCCATTGAATTGATGAGATTTCGATGGATGTTCGAGTAGTATTTTCATGTGCAATAGAACCCATTAGGGCACGTAATAATAGGCACACTCTTGAGCCACATTTTTCACAATCGGATTGCCAGTCCAGGCTGAATCCTATCCATAGCACATGCCCTAGGGTGCTTAATTTTGATTACCCATTCGGGTTAAATCCAATTTATAGTACATGCTCAAGAGGCTTACATTAGGAATACCCGTTTGGGCTAAATCCTTTATACAACACGTGAAATGTTAATCTTGTTTGAGAATATTACCATATTCCATCGAATTCTCAATGTTCACCCGGAACATGACAATTTTGTCCACATTCCACACTTATGATTATTTCATAATGGATATCATTTCGTACATATCAACACAAACACACCATTTAATTCAAGCATTTAATACACGTATTTAAGTTACATGAACTTACCTTGACAATTGTTCGGGTTGGAATTCCAACTAATTTGAAACTTTTTGTTTCCCTCGATCTAATTCTGTAGTTGGTCTTTCCGGGTCTATATAAGAAAATTTAATTATTATTTCATCACATTTTACATACATTTGCATACATCCTAGGCAAAATTACTATTTTGCCCTACTCTTTTCAAAAATTCCAATTTCGTCCCTAGGCTCGAAAAATGAAATTCATGCAAACTAGTCCTCTTTCCAAGCCTGACCAAGATTTAATAACAATTTTTACAGCACACACATTTCACAAATTTCAGAATTTTCCATGGGTTTTACCTCTTTTTCATTTTAGTCCCTAAATAAAGTTTCCATGAAAAATTGCTTAGTAAAAGTTGTTTATCTATCAACTATCATTCATTTTCTACCATAAATTTCAAATTTCCAGTATTTACATCCATGGAAAAGTTTTTACACTTTGTTATCTATTCAAGTACATCCCATAAATAGAAAGATATCCCGATTCTAAAAATATAAAAATCATTAAAAACAGGACTTGATTTCATACCTTTCTAAGCTTGAAAAGTTCTCTTCCTCTCTCCTAGGGTTTCCATAAAAAAATTGGAGAAGAAGATGAATAGAAAAGATGATAATTTCTTTTTATTTTTCTATCATCTTTTAATTTTGCTGATTTCCAATTTAGTCCCTAGTCATTCCTAATTTTTTCATGGATGAGTCACCAAGAAAAATCTACATACTTTTCTTAATGGTCTAATTACCATATAATGACCTCTAGTTTTGAATTCCATAGCTATTTAGTCCTTATAGATACTAGAATTCAACTTTCGCATTTTATGCAATTTAGTCCTTTACTTAATTAATCACACAATCGATAAAATTTTCGTATCAAAATTTTGACGTGACCTTCCTATCATAATACTAACCATAAAATAAAATAAAATAAAATTTTATTTTTGGGCTCGGATTTGTGGTAACGAAACCACTGTTTCGATCTTACCGAAAATAGGTTGTTACAACTCTCCCCCTTAGAAATTTTTGTCCTTGAAAATTCTTACCAGAAAAGAGGTTAGGGTATTGCTTCCTCATAGTATCCTCCGGCTCCTAGGTAGCTTCCTCTAAACCATGCCGTTGCTAGAGTACTTTTACCAATGCCACCTTTTTATTTCTTAACTCTTTCGTCTCATGTGCAAGTATTTTGATTAGTTTTTCATTGTAGGTCATATCAGGCTGAATCTTAACTTCTGTTGGAGTAATAACGTGTGAAGGGTCCGATCTATATAGTCGTAACATGGATACATGGAAAACATTGTAAAATTTATCAAGCTCAGGTGGTAATGCTAACCAATATGCAACCGACCCGATTCTTTCAATGATTTCATAAGGTCCGATGAACCGTAGACTCAATTTCCCTTTACGACCGAACCAGAGAACTTTCTTCCATGGTGACACTTTCAGGAACAATTTATCACCAACCTGAAGTTCTATCTCTTTTCTTTTCAAATCGGCGTAGGACTTTTGATGGTCTAAGGTTGCCTTCAAACTGCTTCGGATTATCTTCACCTTTTCCTCGATTTCACGGATTAAGTCAACTCTGTGTATCTTTTTCTCGCTTAACTCTATCCAATACAATGGAGTTCTACATTTGCGACCATATAGAGCCTTATACGGTGCCATTTTAATACTGGACTGATAACTATTATTGTAAGCAAATTCAATCAAAGGTAGATACCTTTCCTAGTTACCTCCAAATTTAAGTACACAACATCGAAGCATGTCCTCGAAAATTTGTATCACACATTCAGACTGTCCATCTGTTTGAGGATGCAGTACTAAGGTGTAAACGAGTGCCCAGAGCTTCTTGCAACTTACGCCAAAATCGGGATGTAAACCGGGGATCTCTATCGGAAATAATGGGGATTGACACTCCATGTAGTTTTACAATCTCAGAAACATATAGTTTAGTCAATCTAGCCAATGAAAAATCCATACATACAGGGATAAAATGTGCCGACTTCATTAAACGATCGACAATTACCCATACATCATCTTTCTTTTTCGGCGACAAGGGTAATCCCGATACAAAGCCCATGGTAATTCTTTCCCATTTCCATTCTGGAATCGTAATTGGCTGCAATAATCCCAAAGGCACTTGGTGTTCAGCCTTTACTTGTTGACATATCAAGCATCTAGATACAAATTCAGATATATCTCTTTTCATTCCCGGCCACCGTACATTTTCTTCAAGTCATGATACATTTTGTTGCTACCGGGATGCACAGACATATCACTATTGTGTGCTTCATGTAAAATCTTCTGTACTAGTTCTGAATTCTTCGGTACACATATTCTGTCTCTGAACAACAAACAACCAACTGAATCAAACTGAAACTCTGAATTAGGATCGGACTCACTTTACACTCGTTTGGCCTGTAGCTTATCATCATCTTTCTGAGCCTCACAGATTTGTTGCCGAAATGTTGGTCTAGCTCTTAACTCAGCTATAAATGAATCATCATCAGACAAGGACAATTGGGCATTCAATGCCCGCAACACAAACAAAGATTTTTGACTCAAGGCATCCGCCACTACATTAGCTTTTCCCGAATGGTAATCAATAACCAGATCATAATCTTCCCATAATTCTAACCATCTCCGTTGTCTCAAGTTCAATTATTTCTGTGTCATTAAATACTGTAGACTTTTATGATCCGTAAAAATATGACACTTTTCACCAAAGAGATAATGCCGCCATATCTTCAGTGCTAACATAATGGCTGCTAACTCAAGATCATGTACCGGGTAATTTCTTTCATGCAGGTTTGCCTAGATGCATAAGCTACAACTTTACCATCTTACATCAATACGCAACCTAAACCATTCAATGAGGCATCACTGTATAGTACAAATTCTTTACCCGATTCAGGTTGAACTAGTACGAGCGCTTCCGTCAGTAAGGTTTTCAATCTATCAAAACTCTGTTGACATCTGTCAGTCCACTCCAATTTCACATCTTTTTGCAGTAATAGAGTCATCGGAGAAGCTATCATTGAAAATCCTTCAACAAATCTTTGATAATATCTGGCTAGCTCCAGAAAACTTTGGACTTTAGAAATATTCCTTGGTGGCTTCCAACTTACAATAGTTGAAATTTTATTCGGATCCACCCGAATACATTTTGCAGATGCCACATGTCCAAGGAAACTAACTTCCTTTAACCAAAATTCACATTTACTAAACTTGGCATACTAGTGCTTATCACGCAGTGTATGCAATACAGTTCTCAAATGTTCAACATGCTCATTTTCATACTGGGAATAAACCAGAATATCATCAATAAAAACAACCACGAACCTGTCTAGGTATGGTCTAAAAATTCTGTTTATTAAATCCATAAATACTGCCGGGACATTCGTTAATCTGAATGGCATCACCAAAAATTCATAATGCCCATATCTGGTTCAGAAAGCTGTCTTCGGCACATCCGAATCCTTTACTCGTAGTTGATAGTAACTAGATCGTTGATCAATTTTTGAAAATACAATGGCACCTTTTAATTGATCAAACAAGTCATCTATACGAGGCAACGGGTACTTATTCTTTATTGTGAATTTATTAAGCTGTCTATAATCGATGCATAGTCTTAATGATACATAGAATAACTTTTAGACATACCAAATAAATCTTTACTAGTCATTCCAATGGCTAGATTACAAAACATCATTAACAAGTCATCATTTGACCAAATAAGCCTATACATGCCATTATACCAAAATGAGATTTCTAAGTATACCAAAAAGGAGATAGTGGATAGTGTGATTATGCTCCGACCGATACTCCAACCTTCGCGAGCTTACAAGCACTATAAAATAAGGGAAAATTAAACGGGGTAAGCATTGCCATGCTTAGTAAGTTTGTATAATGGGAATTAAACTTACTGATTATATTTATTAATACAAGCATACATAAAACACAAATCCATAAATTTTGGGTAAGTTACCTAAACACACAATCACTTATTCAAACAAATTAGTCGCATAATCTCAGATGAATTTCAAGTAAAACATAGATGAGCTCATTACATATCACTTCCATTAATTCTACCATTCCATATTTCAAGAGTCTTTTCAGTTGAACTGATGAGATTTTGATGGATGTTCGAGTAGTATTTTCATGTGCAATAGAACCCATTAGGGCACGTAATAAGAGGCACACTCTTGAGCTACATTTTTCACAATCGGATTGTCAGTCCAGGCTGAATCCTATCCGTAGCACATGCCTTAGGAGGCTTAATTTGGATTACCTGTCCGGCTAAATCCAATTTATAGTATTTAATCAAGAGGCTTACATTAGGATTACCCGTCCGGGTTAAATCCTTTAAACAACATGTGTAATGTTAATCTCGTCCGAGAATATCACCTTATTCCATCGAATTCTCAACGTTCATCCGAATCATGACAATTTCGTCCACATTTCACACTTATGATTATTTCATAATGGATATCATTTCGTACATACCAACACAATCACACCATTCAAGTCAAGCATTTAATACACATATTTAAGTTACACGGACTTACCTTGACAATTGTTCGGGTTTGAATTCGAACTAATCCTTGTTTCCCTCGATCTAATTTTGTAGTTGGTCTTTTCGAGTCTATATAAGAAAATTTAATTATTAATTCATCACATTTTACATACATTTGCATTCTACTATATCCTAGGCAAAATTACTATTTTGCCCCTACTCTTTTCAAAAATTCCAATTTCGTTCCTAGGCTCGGAAAATGAAATTCATGCAATCTAGTTCTCTTTCCAAGCCTAACCAAGATTTAATAACAATTTTTACAGTACGCACATTTGACAAATTTCAAAATTTTCCATGGGTTTTACCTCTTTTTCATTTTAGTTCTTAAATTAAGTTTCCATGAAAAGTTGCTTTGTAAAAGTTGTTTATCTATCAACTATCTTTCATTTTCTACCATAAATTTCAAATTTGCAGTATTTACATCCATGGCAAAATTTCTACACTTTGTTATCTATTCAAAAACATCCCATAAATAGAAAGATTAGGCTATCCCGATTCTAAAAATATAAAAATCATTAAAAACGAGACTTGATTTTATACCTTTCTAAGCTTGAAAAGTTCTCTTCCTCTCTCCTAGGGTTTCCATAAAAAATTTGGGGAAGAAGATGAATAGAAAAGATGATAATTTCTTTTTATTTTTCTATCATCTTTTAATTTTGTTGATTTCCAATTTAGTCCCTAGTCATTTCTAATTTCTCCATGGATGAGTCGCCAAGAAAAATCTACATACTTTTCTTAATAGTCTGATTACCATATAAGGACATCTAGTTTTGAGTTCCACAGCTATTTAATCCTTATAGCTACTAGAATTCAACTTTCGCATTTTTTGTAATTTAATCCTTTACCTAATTAACCATAAAATCGATAAAATTTTCCTATCAAAATTTTCACGTGACCTTTCTATCATAATACTAACCATAAAATAAAATAAAATAAAATAAAATAAAATAAAATTTTATTTCTGGGCTCGAATTTGTTGTCACGAAACCACTGTTTCGATCTCATCGAAAATGGGTTGTTATAGTTGCGCCTTTCAACTGATCAAACAAATCGTCTATTCTCAGCAACGAATACTTATTCTTTATCGTAACCTTGTTGAGCTGACGAGAATCAATACACATTCTCATTGACCCATCTTTCTTCTTAACAAACAATATTGGAGCACCAGGGTGAAAACTCGGTCGTGCAAAACCTCTATCTATTAACTCTTGCATCTGAGATTTCAACTCTTTCAACTCTGTCAGAGCCATTCTGTACGGAGATACAGATATCAGTGATGTTCCCGGTATTAATTCAATAGCAATTCAACCTCTCTGATAGGTGGCAACCCCAGTAATTCTTCAGGAAACACATTTGGATATTCACAGACAACTGGCACTGATTCAATCTTTAATTCTGACACTTTTGTATCCAAAACATAAGCAAGATATGCTTCGCAACCGTTTCTCACACATCTCTGAGCTGACATAGACAAAATCACAATAGGCAATTCATTCGATTCATTTGATTCAATCCGAAGAATTTTATTATTCTGACACTTCAATTCTATAATCTTTCATCTATAGTTTACAATGGCATAATGTAAAGTCAACCAATCCATACCCAGAATCACATCGAACTCATCAAATGGTAAAAGCATCAAGTCAATCGGTAAACAGTAACCCTGAGTCATTAAAGGACAGTTTTTGTAAACTTTATCAACTAGAACATACTTGCCTAAGGGGTTCGATACTTTACTCACAAACTTAGTAGATTCAACAGGGAAACTTTTACTAGACACCAAATTCATACATATATACGAATGAGTCAATCTAGGATCAATCAATGCAATAACATTAGTGTCGTAAAGAGAAAATGTACCGGAAATGACATCTGGTAATGACACAACTTTCCGAGCTCGAATAGCGTAAGCTTTAGCAGGTACCCTTACCTCTGATCTCACTGTAGAATCTCTCGTTGTACCACGATTACCACTCACATTTCCTGCATTTCTTGGTGGCCTCTCTCGAGTTACTGTATTGCTTGATCTTGCATTGTGAGATTTGTCTTTTTCATTTAACTCAGGACAATCTCGGATAAAATGATCTCGTGAACCACAATTGTAACAAGCTCTATTATTATTTTTCATCTAGCAAACCCCAAAATGATATCTTTCACACTGTTGATGTAACACCCCAAACCCGGCCTAGAAGTTAGGCCCGAATCTGGCGTGTCACATTGAAGTGTTTTTCGAAAACTATGTTTTCATTGAAAACCCTTCTTGTTTAAAACTTGAGTAAAATCCCAGTTACGTTAGTTTATTTTTAAAACATGAGTAAAATCCCAGTTATGTTAGTTTATTTTTAAAACATGGTACATTGAAAAATTATTAATTTTATTCCCAAAACATCTTTTTAGTTGCGGAAGCAAATTATGGAAGTAATTGATTTACGAAAAAGATTAAGTCGCGAAACCATTTCAAAAATGTTGCGAAAACGTAGTGTTGTTTTAAGAGCAGTTAACATTTTGGAAAGCTGTGATTTACTTCTAAATGGATATAATTCAAAGTAAATAAAAACCCAAAGTTAAAATCCAGAAACTTAAAGCGGCCTTATTACAACCCAAATCAAACTACTTGAATGTAAACAATCAAAATGGAAAACATAAGCAGTGTGTGGCCTTCTCCGAGCCCCTCGCAGCACTGATCCTCCTAAAGCTGGGGATTACCTGCATAGTTAAAAACGGGTGAGTTTGCAAAAACTTAGTGTGTAATCCCCTTACTAGAGTAACAGTCAGTATATAGAAACAGAACCCGAAATACCAAGGCCAAGCCCTTTTAACAAGAATAAAGATGCGATGCGGATCGAGCATACGTGGGCTAAAGCCCACTACAATATCATTTGGGTCGCAGCCCATAACAGAATTAATTGGGCCTAGCCCATTTCAGAATCAATTCCATATGCATAATGTGTGATGTATGGTAACCCATCCCATCCAACCCTGCACTTGCCTCCGTCCAACCCTGCACTACTTGCGGGGAATAAATCACCCACGCCAAGCCTACACTTCCAATGTTAGCATCGGTTGCGGCACTAATCGAAATCACAGCAAGACTGCTAGTATATATATACGGCTCTAAGCCTTTAGTAGCAGTATTATAATTGACACAAAGCCATCAGTAACTATATTATGTTTGGCACAGAGCCATCAGCGACGGGAGTATAATCGGTACACAGCCTTGGGTAAATATGATCGACACAGAGTCATCGATATATATGTTAGGCACATAGCCACGGGTAAGTATGATTAGCACAAAGCCATGATCAAGATGGCACAGAGCCATATTTAGGTTGGCATAGAGCCATAATCAGATTACGTGGCTTTAAGCCGTCCGTCGGTCCACAGTCGTCATGCGACCCGTGTGACCTCAACAGATCAATACTGGATCTACAGTCGTTATGCGACCCGTGCGACCCTATCAGATCAATACTAGATCCACAGTCGTCATGCGACTCGTGCGACCCTATCAGAACTTCCTCCGTATCAATTCCCAATCCCATGCAATATGTCGTGTATGTCATGCTCAATCATTACACGTGTATGCAAAATGGCCATGCTCAGTAACAATCATGTAAACATGTAATAAAAGCATATCAGTCATACAACCACAGTCAAATTAGTCAACTCATAGTCTAAGCTAGTCATTTGCCCACAAGGGCAAAATAGTCATCTTACCCTAAAAGGGTATTTCGGTAATCCTACCCTACAGGGGTAATTCAGTAATTCTACCCTACAGGGGTAATTCAGTAATTCTACTCTACATGGGTATTTTAGTAATTTTGCAAACCAAGAGTATTTCAGTAATTTTGTAAATCGAGGGTATTTCGGCAATTTTACAAATTGGGGGTATTTTAGTAATTTCACAAACTAGGGTATTTCGATAATTTCACAAACCATGGGTATTTTAGTAATTTTGCAAACCGAGGAATTTTGGTAATTTTGCAAACTAGGGTATTTCAGTAATTTTACAAACTGGGGTATTTCGGCAATTTTGCAAACTAGGGTATTTCGGTAATTTTATAAGTCAAGGGTATTTCGGTAATTTTACAAATCAGAGGTATTTTGGTAATTTTGTGAATTGAGGTATTTTGGTAATTTTACAAATCGAGAGCATTTCGGTAATTTCACAAATCGAGGGTATTCTAAACAGAGATAACGATGCGAATGGTCCTAGGGGCCATTCTCAGCCCAAATTGGCCCACACGCTTGTGTGGCCCATTTAGCCCAAATCTAGCCACAGATATGAGATTCATATAGTCCAGTCCAATATTTACTACACAATCATACAACTTATCCAATTGGGCCCACGGGCCTATTGGCCCAACATAGCCCCTTTCAGCCCATCGTGGCCCAAACAGCCCAAACATCCTAAACCTACAAGAACACTCATGATGGCCTCAACTATCGCGTCGAAGCTCCCATACGTGCGCTCGCATGCTCGTGTGGCTACCATCGCCGTGTGACCGGCATTTCGGCATTTGCCGCTCTACAACTAGAGTAGTGCGAAATACACACCTGATAGGATTCTGGAGTTAATTCGCGCTTCGAACACTCCTATGCCCAAACGCCAACCAAGCCATTATGCTGGACCGAGCTTAGTGAGAAAAAGATTCACGGGGTTGATTTGATCAGCGAGACAGAAGAGAAAGTGAAAGTAATTCGCGAAAATTTGATAGCAGCTTCAGATCGACAAAAGTCGTATGCAGATTTGAAACGTAAAGACATTGAATTTAAAATCGGCAACAAAGTATTTTTGAAAGTATCTTCGAGAAAGAAGATTCTTTGTTTTGGTGGAAAAGGAATATTAAGTCCACGGTTTATCGGGCCATATGAGATTATTGAAAGAATAGGGCCGATGGCATATCGACTAGCTTTACCTTCAGAATTAGAAAAGATTTACAACGTATTTCATGTTTCAATGTTGCATCGATATAGATCAGATCCGTCACACGTAATTTCCCCGTCAGATATTGAAATTCAACCTGATATTGGACGTATAGCGAAGAACCGATCAGAATTCTAGCTCGAGAGATTAAAGAGTTGAGAAACAAAAACATAGCTTTGGTGAATGTTTTGTGGCAACATCACAGGGTTGGAAAAGCTACGTGGGAACCCGAGGAAACTATGAGAAAATAGTACCCTAATCTCTTTTATGGTAAGATTTTCGGGTACGAAAATTCCTTAGGGGGAGAGTTGTAAAAGTCCGTTTTTAGCCAAATTGAAACAGTTGTTTTGGGACCACAAATTTGAGGTAGAAATAATTATTTTATTATTATTTTGAGGTCTACAGTATGATAGTCTGATTGTGTGAAAATTTCGTTAAGAAATTTTATCGTTAAAATGCTTAATTTGATAAAAAGGACTAAATCGCGTAAATTGTAAAAGTGGAGTTCTATTATGGTATATTAAAGTGAAGGTCCTTATAAGGTAAATAGACCATTGTTTATTTGAGTGGACAAAGATGGAACACTGGATTAAGTGATTTTAATGTTAATAGCCAAGGTTAGTTTAGTAAATTAGTAAATAAACTTAAGTCAAATAACATAAAATTTAAGGTTATCATCTTCCTTAGTTACTCCACCGAAAATTTAAAAGAGGAGAAGCCATTTTTCAAGACCTAGGTTCGTCCAAGGCATTATTGTCCAATTAGATACTATTTTAGTCCCGTTTTTAATGATTTCTATGTTTTTGAGATCGTTATAGCTTAATCTAGCTAGCCTAGGGACTAATTTGCAAAATTGTTAAAGGTTTAGGATTTTTCCATTGATGAATATAGGTGTATTTTGATGTTTGATGATAGAAAATGTATGTTTGTTGTTAGATAAACAACATTTGTAAAGTGATTTTTAGTAAAATTGCCAATTAGGGATTAAATTGAGAAATGTTATAAATTGTATGGTAAATGTGTGAAATAAAGAAAATATGGGCTACTTTTGTATAAAGAGAAATTTAGCTAGCATGGGTAGGGATTTAATTGCATGAAATTGTATTTTTATGAGCTAAGGACTAAATTGTAACGAAATTGAAATATTAGCGACAAAAGTGTAAAGTTGCCATAATGTGATTTTTAGGCTAAATTTAATAGAATGATAATTAAATAAGCTAAATTTGATTACATATAGATCAAGAAAAGCGAAGTTCGGATTTAGATCGGGGGAAAAACAAAGTGTTGGACAAATCGACTCATTTCATCGTTTTTGCATTCGAGGTAAGTTTGTATGTTAATAAGCATTAATATAATTGTGTTTTAAATGCTTTATTATTGAATTTTTTGTGAATACGACCTTGTGAATATGTTCGACGATGATTCAGCAAATGAGAAATCCCGGTTGAACCTTAGGAATAGATTAGGATACGAATGACATGTCATTAGGGGTTATGTGATTTGAGTGTTGGTCCGTACGTCCTACCGGTGGCTGAGTTATTGGGCATGTGTTGCAGATTCTCGTCAGCTTGTGTGAACAAAGACCGTAGTGTAGCCGTCATAATCACACTTGTGTGAGCGGAATCAGTTAATAGCTCGACAGTAAGCATTATATGAGATATGAGATTGAGAGAGCTTTGGCTATGTGTTTCGCACTTAGGGTGCGAGATTCCCGAGTATCCTATAGTATTCCAAATGGTTCAACGGGTATGTCAAATATATGGATAAGTATGAGATTAGTACGAGATGGTACAGGTATGCACATGAACCGTATAAGCTTTGAATCGAAGAAATTTGTGAATTTCACATCTAACCT
The DNA here is from genome assembly GCA_025503065.1 of Gossypium bickii. NCBI lineage: Eukaryota > Viridiplantae > Streptophyta > Magnoliopsida > Malvales > Malvaceae > Gossypium > Gossypium bickii. Next base: position 72,079,529 of record CP106716.1, on the reverse strand, counting down.
TGTAAATGATCTTGTGATGGGTTTGTGGATTAAGATGAGGTGTATATTGTTATATTCAATTGTGCAAATTGTGTATTTTTGGCAAGTTGAGTTTATAACTATACGAACTTACTAAGCTTTATAGCTTACTCTATTTACTTTTCTGTGTTTTATAGTGAACGTCGAAGGTAGCTCAGAGATTGCATCACACTATCGAGCTTCTACTTTGGTACTTTTGAGCTTATGTATTTGGTTAGATGGCATGTATAGGAATTATGGTAGTTTTTGGAATATAGTTTGGTCATGAATTTAGCCATTTGAGTTGGCTTGTAAATGTTAAGTGTTTGGTTTTGTGTATAGCAATGAGAGTTGGGTTATTTTGGTATATTTGGCGATGTATATATTTGTGCAAATATGTAACACCCCATGCTCGTGTTCGAAGCCGGAACTGGGTACGAGGCATTGCCTAGCTCAACTTGCTTAAACTTGACATTTCGTGCTATAAAATTTCTTTTCGTCTTAAGAACCTTCCATTCGGTCCCATAACATACTCATCCTAGGCCTACAAAAAGGCCTTAAACATACTTCCGGAAGGTTTCGAGAATTAATTGGAAACTTTTACGTGCTTAGAAAAATTTTTCCTAAACAGGGCCCACACGCCCGTGTTGTTCAAGGGACACGCCTGTGTGCCCCCTGACATGTCTGTGTTCTTCACATGTGGTCGACACTGACTTGTTTCACACGGTCGGGCACATGCCAGTGTCCCTGGCCTGTGTCCTTCACACGGCCTTGAGACGCCCATGTCCTAGCCCGTGTGCCAAAACCTTGGCACCTGTTTATGACGTCATCACCTTACTAAGGTCACATGGCCAAGGCACACGCCCGTGTCCTTGGACAGTGTGTCGAATTAAATTCCGCAATTTAAAGTGCAAACTTTACACGGCCTGGGCACACGCTCATGTCCAAGGCCGTGCCTTCCACACGGCTGAGACACATGGTCTTGTCTCTGCCCGTGTGTTTACTACTGAGCATTCTGACTTTGTAAACCTAGCATGCAGGGGATGCACGGTTGATCAACACGCCAATGGGGCTGACCGTGTGTCTCACATGGCCTAGGCACATGCCCGTGTGTCTACCCGTGTGGACATAAAAAGGCTATATTCCAAGCCAAATGCCACCCTGCCTAGTACACATACTAACTTCCAACTCATATAAACATCATTCATGACCCAAAGACACATCCAAGAACTCAATTCAAAGCATTCACACAAGCATAACTTCGTAATTTCATCATCATTGAATATATATAAACTTATCAAGTGTTGGCTTATTTCCAACGACCATTTACAAAATGACTTTGATAACATACACAGCCAACACTTTGGCTAACAATTACAACCTAACAAAATACGCAAGTCCTATACATAACATACTCAAAATGAGTCTAAATTATTATACCAAAGTGATGTTGATAGTGTGATTTTTGAACTCCTGCATCCCACGATCCTCGAGTTATCTCGGCAATACTACAAGGACAAGGGAAATGAGAGGGGTAAGCATAAAGCTTAGGAAGTTTGCATGAAATAAATAGCAACAATAAGCTCATAATGACATCAATCCATGGCATTAGATAACCACACAAGGTCATAAACACTTTACCATAACTTACTCGTACATGTTCTTATCTAAAACATACCATGCCACATATCGTAACATTCCTCGTGAATTTCTCATGGGTACTTGTATTTACTCAATCACATGACTTTAGTACTAATCTCATTTCCATTTCCAAACTTATCTATTTATCCCATTAATCACTAGGGATACTCAAAGACGCATACTCTTCGTCATTATTATAAGTGTGAAGCCAATGCCATATCCCAAATACAGTCTTAAATAGGTCACCTCTGAGTGCCGATGCCATATCCCAAATATGGTCTTATATGGAATTCTCATATCAAGCATCGAGGCCATATCCCGGATATGGTCTTATACGATTCTCATATTCAACATCGAAGCCATATCCCAGATACAGTCTTACACGAGATTTCAATTCGGTGTCGAGGCCATATCCCCGACATGGTCTTATACGGGACGTTATCTATCTCACATTTTATTAACACAAGTCAATTTAGTCACTAACTTTTACCAACTTTGACCAATTTGTCAAGTTTTGTCTCCTATGGCTGACCACTCAATGTTCTAAGGGACTAATTTCCCTTTAAAGACCTCTCATTAATAATCTAGGGCTATCTAACCCCCTTGGCTTATAAAATTGAACTTTCGCACTTTATGCGATTTAGTCCTTTTTCGCGATTAAGCTTGAAATCGCTAAAATAAAAGAACCAAAATTTTCATGCACTTATACAATCATGCTCTAACTCATAAAATACCATGAAAAGAATTTTCTCTATCCTCGTATTAGTGATCCCAAGATCACTGTTCCGACTAGCCCTGTAACACCCCTAACCCCTAACCGTCGTCGGACTAGGGTCAAAGCGTTACCGGACACATCAGAAACATTTTCAAAAGTTCATACCTTCATCCATCAGTTACAAACATAATGTCCCTTAATACGGTCAACGAGACCTAAAACATGCTTATAAACCGGGTCAGGACTAAACCGAAACACTTACAGACATTTTCAGAAAATATAAAACTTTTCTAAGTTTCAGGGAATACACGCCCGTGGGGGTAGGCCGTGTGCCTTCCACGGTAGCTAGACACACCCGTGTGTCCTCCTCGTGGTTAAAACTGACTTAGTTCCCACGGCCACTAAGCACGCCCGTGTACCCAGGCCGTGGTCGATCCTGCCAAAAATCACACGGCTACTAGGCAACAAACACGACTGTGTGCCAAGGCCGTGTACTCTTGTGCTATCTATTGACTTAGCCCACGGTCACTAGGCACACCCGTGTGCCACGACCGTGTGACATTATAGGCCATTTTCAAGGCCAAAATGCCACCCACTTGGGTCATACCTACAAGCAAGAATTACAAACTCATTTCATGCACATATGTCAAGCAAGAGCATACCAATTTAACCAGCCAATTCATGCATTTAAAACTAGTTCCAAACATGTCAAATTACAAGACTATAATTCATCTCATCACAAGCATATTTCAATCATTTATTAACTCAAAACTTAACCATTTCATGGATCATCTAACCATGCCAAAACATGCTTCACACCTTACAAATTCCTTTAAGCAAAATACCAACATATAACTAGCCAGAGCACATGGCTAAATTCACTTTATTTACAAATACAAAAGACTAGCCTATACACGCCACATCTAGCAAAATATATTTCTAAAATGTACCAAAAACAAGTTGATTAGTGTGATGTCGATCCTTGACGGTCCCGAGCTTTCAGTAGCTTTGACGACCTATAAAGCAGAGAAATCACACACACGGAGTAAGCTTTCCAAAAGCTTAGTAAGTCATAATGCAGACAAACTTAGCATATAAGGCATATACACACTCATAGATACATTGGCACATCTAAATAAATTAATAAATTATCACATATATACTTGGATTCATGTACTTGGCCATATTTGCCACACTCACCAACTCAAAAGTCTTACAAATACAAAGCTCTTTCATGGTTATTTTCACATATCATGTTGTTATCCTAATATACATACTCATCATAGTAAGATCATGTAGATACTTACCTTATATACCCACTTGGTGTATAAATCAACGTACCTGAAACGGATTCTCTTTTTACATAGCCATACGAATTACAGACTTGCCCGTTGAACCATAAGGAATCTAGTAGGATATTCATGAAGCTCGAAATAGTCGTACAATGCCAACGTCCCAGACGAGGTCTTACATGCACTCGGATATCGATGCCACTGTCCCAGACAGTGTCTTACACGAATCAACACGATACCAATGTCCCAGACATGGTCTTACACTTAAAGCTCAGATTGTTGCCAACGTCCCAGACATAGCTATGTCATGACATAGCTAATCCTATCTATTCCTAGGTTCGAACGGGACTTCTCGGACATTGTCGCTATATCGACCTTATCTCGTAATTCATATGCACAACATCTCATAAACATTCATTATCATTATTAGTCATATGAACATTTACAAATTCATACAAGTACGTTTATTTGCATTGTGACTTACCTTGGATTCGGCTTAGTACAAACAGAAATAGCTATTCGTTTACTTTCACTTTCCCGCGATCTAAGTCTGTTTTCCTCGGTTCTTGATTTATACTTATTTAGAATGAACCCTTTTATTCACTAACTCATTCAATTGAATCCAAAGACACACATTTAGGGCTATTTGCAAATTAACCCTCACATTTGCACAATTTATCAATTTAGTCCATTTTTCTCAAAACATCAAATTCACAAAATCAACCCGCACTCATGCTTAGCTGAATGTACATATATATCATACAAGCCCATATTTTCCATCAAATTTGTAATTTAGTCCCTCAAATTGCTATTTTCATAATTTAGCCCTATTTAGCTAAATTCATCAAAACTTCAAGAACAAAACATGTTAATCTAGCTTAAATCTTTCATTTAACAACTAAACTCATCTCAAAGCTTAACATATCATCAATGACATTTTACACAAACATCATCACTTCACAAAGTTGAGACATGGGCTTGATAGTAGACAAAGCAATGATTGTAAAAAACGTAGAAATTATCAAAAATCGAAGCCAATACATACCTTAATTTATGCTTCAAGCTAGTCGAATGTTTGAAGAGTTCAAACCCTTCTTTTTCTTTGTGATTTTCGGTTATAAGCCAAAAAGATGAACATGTCTTTTGTTTTGTTTTGTTTAATATAACATATAATATTTTATTTACTAATTTAAACTTTTACTAAACTTATAAAACATATAAACATTAAGGTTATTCTTGACGTTTGCCATCCACTTACTGTGAGAGTGGATTAATTGCCACATGAGTCCTTACTCTTAAAAAGACATAGCAATAAGCATCCTTACATAAAACATGAAAATTTGCATTTTAATGCAATTCAATCCTTTTGTCAAATTAAACACATAGACAGACAAATTAGCTCACGGAAATTCACCACGTGCTTAGTCACATATCAACTGCATAGAAAATAATATGAAAATATTATTCGAATTCAGATTTGTGGTCCCGAAACCACTGTTCCGACTAGGGTATAAACCGGACTGTTACAATTCTCCCCTCTTAGGGATTTTCGTCCCCGTAAATCTTACCGTTAAACAGATTCGGATATTGCTGTCTCATTGAATCTTCAGGCTCCCACGTAGCCTCTTCTATTGCATGTCAATTCCATAGTACTTTTACTAATGGAATTTTATTGTTTCTCAACTCTTTCACTTCACGAGCTAAGATACAGATTGGTTCCTCTTCATATGTCATATCTGATCAGGTTTCAATTTCAGATGGGGCATTACATGTAACGGATCGGATCGATATCTACGGAGCATCGAAACATGAAATACATTGTATATCTTTTCGAGCTCAGAGGGCAACTTTAATCTATATGCAACAGGCCCAACTCATTTAATGATCTCATACGGTCCGATGAACCTCGGACTTAACTTGCCTTTATGTCCGAATCGAAGCACTTTCTTCCACGGAGACACTTTTAGAAATACTTTGTCGCCGGTCTCAAATTCTATATCTTTTTGTTTCAAGTCTACATAAGATTTCTGATGATCAGATGCTACTTTCAAACAATATCGAATCAGTTTCACTTTCTATTCTGAATCTTTTATCAAATCAACTCCATGTAGCTAAGTTTCATTGAGCTCAGTCCAATACAGAGGTGTACGACATTACGTTTGTACAAAGCTTCATAAGGTGCCATTTTGATGCTTGACTGAAAACCGTTATTGTAAGCGAATTCAATCAATGGAAGATATTGTTCCCACGTTCCATTAAACTCAAGTATACAACATATTAACATATCTTCGAGAATCTGAATGACCCGCTCGGATTGACCATCTGTTTGCGGATGAAAAGCTGTACTGAAATGCAGTTTTGTGCCTAAAGCTTCTTGCAATTTCTTCCAGAACCTCGATGTAAACCTTAGATCCCTATCAGACACAATAGATTGTGGCACCCTGTGCAATCTCACAATATCAGAAATATAAAGCTCGGCTAATCTCTCAAGTGAGAAATCAGATCTTACCGGAATAAAATGGGCATATTTCGTCAATCGGTCGACTATGACCCAAATCGCATCTTTCTTTCTCGAAGTCTGAGGCAAACCAGATTGTCACTCTATCCCATTTCCATTCAGAATCGAGAATTGGTCAGAGCAAACCGTGATTTTAACTTGATGTTCAAATTTTCACTTGTTAACAGATTAAGCATTTTGAAACAAAGTCAGAAATGTCTCATTTCATACCAGACCACCAATAGCGTTGCTTCAGATCATGGTACATCTTTGTGCTTCCCGGATGAGCAGATAGACGACTATTATGTGCTTCACTTAAAATCAGCTGAATCAACTCCGGATTTCTCAAAAAACAGATACGATCTCAAAATCTCAAGCAATCTTCAATAACTTGGAATTCAGATTCAGAATTTGAATCGCACTGAGCTCGTTTCACTAATAACTCATTATCAAATTTCTGAGCATCACATATCTACTGTATAAACAATGGTTTTGCTTTTAACTCAGCTAACACAGAACTATCATCAGACAAATTCAACTGAGCATTCAAAGCACTTAGTGCAGACAATAATTTTCTACTCAAAGCATCAGCAACAACGTTCACTTTACCCGAATGATAATCTATCACGAGTTCATAATTTTTTAACAGCTCTAACCATCTTCTTTGACGCAGGTTCAAATATTTCTAAGTCATCAGATATTTTAGACTTTTATGATCTAAAAACACATGACATTTCTCATCGTACAGATAATGGCGCCAAATCTTAAGTGCAAACACTATCGCAGTAAGCTCAAGGTCGTGTGTTAGATAATTCTTTTCATGAGGCTTCAATTGTCTCGAGGCATAAGCTACAACTTGGCCTTCCTGCATCAAAACACATCCCAGACCATTTAACGAAGCATCACTGTATGTAACAAATTCTTTACCCGATTCTGGCTGTACTAACACTGGAGCTTCTGTTAACAGAGTTTTCAACTGATCAAAACTTTTCTGGCATTTATCTGACCATTCAAATCTAACATCTTTCTGAAGTAATCTAGTCAACAGAGTAGCTATCATTGAAAAACTTTTACAAATCGACGATAATAACCAGCTAAACCCAAAAAACTACGGACTTCAGATACATTTCTCGGAGGTTTCCAATTCAAAATAGCAGAAATCTTGTTCGGATCAACACGAATTCCAGAAGCTGACACAATATGTCCCAGAAAACTAACCTCGTGTAACCAGAATTCACATTTGCTGAAGTTTGCATACAATTTCTTTTCTCTCAGAGTTTGCAACACAATTTTCAAATGTTCAGCGTGCTCATTTTCATCACATGAACAAATTAGGATGCCATCTATGAATACCACAACAAATCTATCTAGGTACGGTCTGAAAATTCTGTTCATCAAATCGATAAAAACAACGGGAGCATTAGTTAGTCCAAATGGCATAACTAGAAACTCATAATGCCCGTGCCGCTCAAAGCGATCTTCTAATGTCCAATCTTTAACTCTTAATCGGTAGTACCCGATCTCGAGATCAATCTTAGAAAATACAGTAGCTCCTTTTAACTAATCAAATAAATCGTCTATTCGGGGCAACGGATATTTATTCTTTATAGTCACCTTATTTAACTGACGATAGTCGATGCACATTCTCATTGTGCCATCTTTCTTTTTCACAAACAGAACAGGAGCACCCCAAGGTGAAAAACTCGGTCTAGCATACCCTCTATCGGTCAATTATTGCAACTGTGACTTTAACTCTTTCAACTCTATTGGTGCCATTCTATATGGAGCTATCGAAATAGGTGTAGTACCAGGCAGTAAATCAATACCAAATTTGACTTCACGAATCGGAGGTAAACCCGGTAACTCTTCAGGGAACACATCAAAATACTCACAAACAATAGTCACTGATTCAACTTTTTTCTCAGATACTTCCAAATCAATCACATAAGTGAAATATGCCTCATAACCCTTTTTCACATAACTTTGAGCTTTTAAAACAGATATCACAACAGGCAATCCATTCAAATCATTAGACTCAACCCGTACAATTTCATTATCCAGACATCTTAAATCAATAGTTTTTCTTTTACCGTTCACAACAGCATCATGCAAAAACAACCAATCCATACCCAGGATAATATCGAACTCATCAAATGGAAAAAGCATCAGATCAGTAGGGAAATAGATATCTCGAAACATTAACGGACAGTTCTTGTATACTTTGTCAACAAGGACACTTTTACCTAAGGGGTTCAATACTTTTATAGCAAACTCAGTAGACTCTACAGGCAAAGTCTTACTGTATACTAAATTCATGCATATATGTGAATGTGTAGAACCAGGGTCTATTAATGCAATCACAGAAGTACCATAAAGTGTAAAAGTACTCGTTATAACATCTGGTGATGAAGCTTCCTCATGAGCTCGAATAGCATACGCTCTGGCAAGCGCTTTAGCTTCAGACTTGGCAACATTGTCTCTCGTAGTTCTCTGAATACCACTGACATTTCTTACATTCTTTGAAAGTCTACCTCTCACAGGTGCATTATCAGATCTTAGATTCTGAACAGACTCAGGCTCGACAGACTCAGGGCAATCACGAATAAAATGATCAAGTGATCAACATCTGAAACAAGCTCTGTCATTTAATCTACAGCTTCCCGGATGCCTTTTTCCACAATTTTTACATTCAGGTCTCTTAGATTGAGCATTACCAACACTAGTTGTTGGAGTTTTAGAACTCATTTGCAGTCTAGATTGATTTCTATATGAATGTCCCACATTATCTCTGGAACGACTTTGATTATTTCTGAATCTTTTCGGAGCACGCTAAAATGATTTACTCTGAAATATTTTTCTCATATCTCGGGCTTCAGACTCAGCTTTTCTTTTATCTTTCCCAAGTGCCTCAGCTTTGCACGCTTGATCAACGAGTACAACGAACTCTTTTATTTCTAAAATTCTGACTAGCAAACGAATGTCTTCATTAAGGCCATCTTCGAATCTTTTACACATTATAGCTTCAGATGATACACATTCCCGTGCATACTAACTCAGTCTCACGAATTCTCGTTCATACTCAGAAATAGTCATTCAGCCCTGTTTTAGTTCCAGAAATTCTTTTCATTTCTGATCGACTAATCTTTCACTGATATATTTCTTTTGGAACTCGATCTGAAAGAAGTCCCATGTAACTCGCTCTTTCAAAACAACAGAAATCAAAGTTTTCCACCATTGATAAGCTGCATCTCAGAGTAATTACACAAACACTGTAAGCACTCTTCTGAAGTCAAAGACATCTCATCAAATACCCGGATTGTGTTTTCTAACCAGAACTCAGCTTTTTCAGCATCATCATTATTAGTAGCCCAAAACTCTTCGGCCCCATACTTACGGATCTTGTCAACCGAAGGCTTATTCCACAGATTTAGATTTACAGTCAGAGGTATATCGGATGCTTGAGGAGGATTGACTGGCGGCGGGGGTTGTGAAACACTCGAGTTATTTCTTACGAGTTGAGTGAACCACTCACTTATCATCTGGAAGAAAGCTTGTTTAGCTTCTCCCTCATAACCGCTCGTAGCCGGTCTTGAATCAGAGGGCACTGTCCCTTGCGTGGAAGCAAGCACATTACTTTCTACGTCGTCAGCTACGGCTCTGTCGGGATCCATTGCTATAAAGAAATCACATTTTATACGTCAAGATTCATCACACTATTACAATTCAGATATATGGCATGTATAGCTAGACTCTGACACGCTACGTTGGCCCGAGAATCGGCTAAATCCTAGCTCAGATACAAACTAAATGTAACACCCCTAACCCGTAACCGTCACCGGACTAGGGTTAAAGGCGTTATCGGACAGATTGGAAACATTTTCAAACGTTCATACCTTCATCCATCAGTTACAAACATAATGTCCCTTAATACGTCAACAAGACCTAAAACATGCTTATAAACCGGGTCAGGACTAAATCGAAACACTTATAGACATTTTCAAAAAATTTAAAACTTTTCTAAGTTTCAGGGAATACACGCTTGTGGGGTTAGGCCATGTGCCTCCCACGGCAGCTAGACACACCTGTGTGTCCTCCCCGTTGTCGAAAATGACTTAGTTCCCACGGCTACTAAGCACGCCCGTGTACCCAGGCCATGGTCGATATTGCCAAAAATCACACGGCTAGTAGGCAATAAACACGACTGCGTGTCAAGGCCATGTACTCTTGTTGTATCTATTGACTTAGTGTACGGTCACTAGGCATGCCCGTGTGCCACGGCCGTGTGACATTATAGGCCATTATCAAGGCCAAAATGCCACCCACTTGGGTCATACCTACAAGCAAGAATTACCAACTCATTTCATGCACATATGTCAAGCAAGAGCATACCGATTTAACCAACCAATTCATGCATTCAAAACTAGTTCCAAACATGTCAAATTACATGACTATAATTCATCTCATCACAAGCATATTTCATTCATTTACTAACTCAAAACTTAACCATTTCATGGATCATCTAACCATGCCAAAACATGCTTCACACCTTAGAAATTCCTTTAAGCAAAATACCAACATATAACTAGCCAAAGCACATGCCTAAATTCACTTCATTTACAAATACAAAAGACTAGCCTATACATGCCACATCTAGCAAAATATATTTCCAAAATGTACCAAAAACAAGTTGATTAGTGTGATGACGATCCTTGACAGTCCCGAGCCTTCAGTAGCTTTGACGACCTATAAAGCAGAGAAATCACACACACGGAGTAAGCTTTCCAAAAGCTTAGTAAGTCATAATGCAAACTTTCCAAAAGCTTAGTAAGTCATAATGCAAACAAACTTAGCATATAAGGCATATACATACTCATAGATACATTGGCACATCTAAATCACTTAAGAAATTATCACATATATACTTGGATTCATGTACTTGGCCATATTTGCCACATTCATCAACTCAAAAGTCTTACAAATACAAAGCTCTTTCACGCTTATTTTCACATATCATGTTGTTATCCAAATATACATACTCATCATAGTAAGATCATGTAGATACTCACCTTATATACACACTTGGTGTATAAATCAATGTACCTGAAATGGATTCTCTTTTTACATAGCCATACGGATTATAGACTTGCTCGTTGAACTGTAAGGAATCTAGTAGGATACTCAAGAAGCTCAGAATAGTCGTACACTATGAACGTCCGAGACGAGGTCTTATATGCACTCGAATATCGATGCCACTGTCCCAGATAGGGTCTTACACAAATCAATACGATGCCGATGTCCCAAACATGGTCTCACACGTAAAGCTCAGATCGATGCCAACGTCCCAGATGTGGTCTTACACGTAAAACTCATATCGATGCCAACGTCCCAGATGTGGTCTTACACGAAATCTCAAATTAACGCCAACGTCCCAGATGTGGTCTTACATGATAAAACAGAATAGATACCTATGTTATGACATAGCTAATCCTATCTATTCCTAGGTTCGAACAGGACTTCTCGGACATTGTCACTATATTGACCTTATCTCATAATTCATATGCACAACATCTCATAAACATTCATTATCATTATTAGTCATATGAACATTTACAAATTCATACAAGTACGTTTATTTGCATAGTGACTTACCTCGGATTCGGCTTAGTAGAAACAGAAACAACTATTCATTTACTTTCGCTCTCCCGCGATCTAAGTCTATTTTCCTCGGTTCTTGATCTATACTTATTCAGAATGAACCCTTTTATTCAGTAACTCATTCAATTCAATCCAAAGACACACATTTAGGGCTATTTGCAAATTAACCCTCACATTTGCACAATTTATCAATTTAGTCCATTTTTCTCAAAACATCAAATTCACAAAATCAACCCGCACTCATGCTTAGCTGAATGTACATATATATCATACAAGCCCATATTTTAAATTAAACTTGCAATTTAGTCCCTCAAATTGCTATTTTCACAATTTAGGCCTATTTAGCTAAATTCATCAAAACTTCAAGAACAAAGCATATTCATCTAGCTCAAATCTTTCATTTAACAACTAAACTCATCTTAAAGCTTAACATATCATCAATGACATTTTGCACAAACATCATCACTTCACAAAATTGAGACATGGGCTTGATAGTAGACAAAGCAACGATTACAAAAACGTAGAAATTATCAAAAATCGAAGCCAATACCTACCTTAATTTATGCTTCAAGCTAGCTGAATGTTTGAAGAGTTCAAACCCTTCTTTTTCTTTGTGATTTTCGATTATAAGCCAAAAAGATGAACATGTCTTTTCTTTTTGTTTTGTTTAATATAACATATAATATTTCATTTACTAATTTAACCTTTTACTAAACTTATAAAACATATAAACATTAAGGTTATTCTTGACCTTTGCCATCCACTTACTATGATAGTGGATTAATTGCCACATGAGTCCTTACTCTTAAAAAGACATAACAATAAGCATCCTTACATAAAACATGAAAATTTGCATTTTAATGCAATTCAATGTTTTTGTCAAGTTAAACACACAAACAAACAAATTAGCTTACGAAAATTCACCACATGCTTAGTCACATATCAACGGCACAGAAAATAATATTAAAATATTATTTGAATTCGTATTTGTGATCCTGAAACCACTATTTTGAGTAGGGTATAAACCAGACTGTTACAAGCCCCTAAATCGAGCTGGTACAATTCTCCCCTTGAAGGATTTTCTTCCATGAAAATCTTACCAATGAAAAGGTTGGGATATTTGTTTCTCATGGATTTCTCGGGCTCTCATGTAGCCTCTTCTAGTCCATGTCTTTGCCATAGCACTTTCACAAGAGATATACTTTTGTTTCTCAATTGTTTGACCTCCCATGCCAAAATTTTAATCGGCTCTTCGCCATAAGTCATGTCTGGTTGAATCTCTACCTCTGATGGCACAATCACATGCGAAGGGTTCGAACGGTATTGTCGTAACATGGATACCTGGAAAACATCAGGAATCTTTACCAGCTCAGGTGGCAAGGCCAAATGATAAGCTACCGGTCTTATCCTCTCAGTAACTTCATAAGGTTTGATAAAACACAGACTCAATTTGCCTTTCCGGCCAAATTTGAGGACTTTTCTCCACGGTGATACTTTCAAAAACACTTTATCACCTACTTGGAACTCAATCTCTTTCCTTTTCAAATTCGAATAGGACTTTTGTCTATCTGAGGCCGTTTTCATACATTCACGTATCACCTTTACTTTCTCTTCAGTTTCCCTGACTAAATCGACCCCGTTATCTGATTCTCCCTAAGTTTTATCCAATATAAAGGCATTCGGCACTTACGCCCATATAATGCCTCATAAGGCGCCATTTTCAAACTTGACTGAAAACTATTGTCGTAGGCGAATTCTACCAAAGGTAAGTATTTCTCCCAATTACCTTGGAATTCCAAAACATAACAACGAAGCATGTCTTCGAGTGTCCTTATTACTCTTTCCGACTATCCGTCTATTTGTGGATGGAAAGCTGTATTGAAACTTAATTTTGTGCCTAAAGCCTCTTGCAACTTTTTCCAAAATCGTGACGTGAACCTCAAATCTCTATCCGAAATGATCGATAACGGTACACCATAAAGTCTTACTATCTCTACCACGTACAGTTCAGCCAACTTATCAAGTGAGTAATCGGCTTATACTGGTATGAAATGGGCCGACTACGTAAGTCTATCGACTATGACCCATACGACATCTTTCTTTTTCAGCGTCAACAGTAAACCCGTCACGAAGTCCATGGTAATACGGTCCCACTTCCACTCAGGAACCATAATGGGCTGAAGTAGACCCGAAGGTAGTTGGTGTTCAGCCTTTACTTGCTAACAAATCAGGCATCTCGATACAAACTCGGAAATGTCCTTCTTCATACTAGGCCATTAATACAACTTCCTCAAGTTATTGTACATCTTCGTGCTACCTAGGTGCACAGTTAAACATCTTCTATGTGCCTTACTCAAAATCTTTCAAACAAGGTCATCATTTCTGGGTACATAGACCCTATCTCGAAACGTCAAACATCCATCAGGATTTACCCAAAAGTCTGACTCAACATCTAACTAACATAGAACTCTTTTAGCTTGTAAGTTGCTGTCCTCTTTCTGTGCTTTACAAATTTCTTGAAGAAATAATGGTCTAGCCCTTAGCTCGGCTAGAATAGAACCATCATCTAACAAAGCCATCTGTGTATTCATGGCTCTCAGCACAAACAATGATTCTCTGCTCAAAGCGTCGGCGACCACGTTCGCCTTTCCCGGATGGTAGTCAATTACTAAGTCATAATCCTTGATCAGTTCTAACCATCTTCGTTGCCTCAAATTGAATTCCTTCTGAGTCATCAAATATTTTAAGCTTTTATGGTTGGTAAATATCCAACACCTTTCACCATACAAATGGTGTCTCCATATCTTTAATGCAAACACAATGGCGGCCAACTCTAGATCATAGGTCAGGTAATTCTTCTCGTTTGACTTTAACTGTCTAGAGGCATATGCTATCACCTTACCCTCTTGCATGAGTACACAACCCAACCCATTCAGGGATGCATCACTGTAAACCACAAATTCTTTTCCCGGTTTAGGTTGTAGCAAAATAGGAGCCTCATTCAACAACACCTTTAGTTTCTCAAAACTCTGTTGACACCACTCTGTCCATACAAACTTCACGTCTTTTTGCAATAGTCTCGTCATCAGAGTAGTTATCATGGAAAACCCTTTGACAAAGAACCTATAATAGCCGGCTAGGCCTAGAAAACTCCTTACTTCAGTTACGCTCCTTGGAGGTTTCCATTCAACAATCACTGAAATCTTACTCAGGTAGACTCTAATTCCATCTCCCGATACAATGTGCCCAAAAAATCCTACTTCCTTAAGCCAAAATTCACTTTTACTAAACTTGTCATACAATTGATTATCTTTCAAAATTTGCAAAACCTTTCTCAAATGCTCGGCATGTTCGTTCTCATCTCGAGAGTAGATCAGTATATCATCGATGAAGACTACCACAAATTTATCCAAATATGGCCGAAAAATATGATTCATCAAATCCATGAAAACTGCAGGGGCATTTGTTAAACCAAAAGGCATGACAAAAAATTCATAGTGACAATACCTCGTCCAAAATGTCGTTTTCAGCACATCTGAGTCCTTGACTCTCAATTGATAATACTTAGACCTTAGGTCTATCTTGGAAAACACAGTGGCTCCCTTCAATTGATCAAACAAATTATCGATTCTCGGCAACGGGTATTTGTTCTTCATGGTTACCTTGTTGAGCTGTCGATAATCTATGTATAACCTCATGGAACCATCTTTCTTCTTCAAAATAATACGAGAGCACCCCACAGAGAATAACTTGGTCTTGCAAAACCTTTATCCGTTAGTTCTTGTAACTATGCTTTCAACTCTTTTAGCTTGGTTGGAGCCATTCTATATGGAGCAATAAAAATAGGGGTGGCACCCGAAGCTAGCTCAACCCCAAATTCAATCTCTCTAACCGGAGGTAACCCTGGTAATTCTTCTGGGAAAATATCTGGATACTTGCATACTATGGGTACCGACTCAATTTTCAACTCAGTCTCTTTAGTATTCATCACAACGGCAAGGTAAGCTTCGTACCCCTTTCCTAAATACTGTTGAGTCAACAATGAAGACATCACTGGTGGAAATCTGCCTTGCTCATCTGATTCAATAGGAATAAGATCCCCATTTTCACATTTTAACTTAATAAACTTTCTCCCACAATTTACTATCACACCATGAGTAGCTAACCAATCCATCCCAAGGATGACATCAAACTCGTTAAACAGCAATAGCATAAGATCAACCGAAAAGGAATGACCCCTAATCATCAAAGGACAACCTTTGCATACTCTATCAACCAACTCATACTTGCCTAGAGGATTAGACACTCTTATTACCAATTTAGTAGACTCTATAAGCATGCTCATGCTAGAGACTAATTTCATGCATATGTATGAGTGGGTAGATCCTGGATCAATTAAAGCTATAACATGGGTATTATAGAGAGGAAATATACCCGTAATCACGTCGGGGGAGGATGCCTATTTACGAGCACAAATGGCATATGTTCTCGCCGGTGCTCTACCCTCAACTCTTGCAGTCTACTCTTTAGATAAATTCTTGCTACCCATTTCATTTCCCAGGTTTCTTTGTGTTCTTCCTCTAGCAATACTTCTCAGCCTTGCATTCTGAGACTTCTCTTTCTCACCCACCTCGGGGAAATCTCTGATAAAATGGTCTAGAGACCCACACTTGAAACAAGCCTTCTCGCTTGCTCGGTACTCACCGGAAAGATGTCTACCACACTGTGGGAACTCTAGTCTACTCGGTCGGGCATTGTCAACACTAGCAAATGATGTGGTCTGCGTTTTAGACCCCCAAAATTGTTTGCCCTTACTTCGGTTTGAAAACCTGACTAAAGTGGCTGATCGAGTAGCGAAATCCCTCGATTTCTTAGATTAGGATTGGATTGACTTATTCAGTTGTCTTTTCCTAGAGTCACGAGACTTAATCTCAGCTCTTCTTTTCTCTTTAGCCAACTCTTCGGCTTTACAAGCTCTATCCACCAACACTACGAATTCTTTTAGTTCGAGGACTCCAACATATAAATGGATATCTTTCTTTAACCCATCCTCGAACCTTTTTCACATGACGGCCTCGGTAGACACGCACTCCTGGGCATACTTACTAAACCTTATGAACTCACGTTCGTATTCAGTCACCGTCATTCGGCATTGCTTTAGTTCCAATAACTCTTTCCTCTTCTGGTCAATGAATCTTTGGCTGATATACTTCTTCCAAAATTCCTCTTGGAAGAATCCCCAGCTAACTCTCTCCCTTGGTACCACTGACACAAGGGTGTTCCATCATTGATAGGCCGAATCTCTCAAGAGAGGCACTACACACTTCATGCACTCTTCAGGTGTGCATGACAACTCATCAAATACCCTGATGGTTTTCTCTAATCGAAATTCTGCCCTCTCCGGGTCATCATCCTTACTAGCCAGAAATTCCTCGGCTCCTTGTTTCTGGATCTTATTGACCAGAGGCCTTTCTCTTCCTACTACTTCAATCACTTGAGGAGTTACAAGAGTGGGTTGAGGAATAGGTGGGGCTGGAGGGGGTTGAGCATTAGGATTTGCTCGAATGTACTCAATGTACCAGTTGCTCATCATGTGGAGAAAGGCTTCTCGAGCCCCTTCTCCCTGACCCATAGTCTCGGGTCCACTCTCTACTAGTGCGGTCCCTTGCGCGAGAGCCGACGCATTACTTGCAGCATCATCAGCTGCAGCTCGATCAGGAAAAGGATCCATTTACTATATAAAAACACAATTTAAATGGTCATGAGTCGTCACACTATCATTACACAAATACTCTTACGTATGGCATGTATAGCTAGACACATACTTAAGCTATGTTAGTCCTAGAATTAATTAAACCGTAGCTCTGACACCACTAAATGAAACACCCCATACCTGTGCTTGAAGCCGGAACCGGGTACGAGACATTGCCTAGCTTAACTTGCTTAAACATGATGTTTCGGGCTAGAAAATTTCTTTTCATCTTAAGAACTTTCCATTCGATCCCATAACATACTCATCCTAGGCCTACAAGGCCTTAAACATACTTCCAAAAGGTTTCAAAAAATAATTGGAAACTTTTATGTGCATAGAAAAAATTTTGCCTAAACAGGGGCCACACGCCCGTGCGCCCCCTGACATGCCCGTATTTTTCACCCGTGGTTGACACTAACTTGTTTCACATGGCCGAACACACACCTGTGTCCCTGGCCTGTGTCCTTCACACGGCCTTGACATGCCTATGTCTTAGCTCGTGTGCCAAAACCTTGGCATTCTGTTTATGACGTCATCACCTCACTAAGGTCACACGGCCAAGGCATACGCCCCTGTCCTTAGACCGTATGTCGAATTAAATTCCACAATTTTAAGTGTAGACTTTACATGGCCTAGGTACACGCCCATGTCCAAGGCCGTCCCTTCCACACGGCTGAGATACATGGTTGTGTCTCTGCCTGTGTGTTTACTACTGAGCATTCTGACTTTGTAAACCTAGCATGCAGGGGACACACGGACGATCAACACGCCCATGGGGCTGACCATGTGTCCCACACGGCCTAGACACATGCCCGTGTGTCTACCCGTGTAGACATAAAAAGGCTATATTCCAAGCCAAATGCCACCCTGCCTAGTGCACATACTAACTCCAACTCATATAAACATCATTCATGACCCAAAGACACATCCAAGAACTCAATTCAAAGCATTCACACAAGCATAACTTCGTAATTTCATCATCATTGAATATACATAAACTTATCAAGTGTTGGCTCATTTCCAACGACCATTTACAAAATGACTTTGATAACATACATAGCAAACACTTTGGCTAACAATTACGACCTAACAAAATACCCAAGTTCTATACATGCCATACTCAAAATGAGTCTAAATTGTTATACCAAAGTGATGTTGATAGTGTGATTTTTGAACTCCTGCGTCCCACGATCCTCGAGTTGTCTCGGTAATACTACAAGGAAAAGGGAAATGAGAAGGGTAAGCATAAAGCTTAGTAAGATTGCATGAAATAAATAGCAACAATAAGCTCATAATGACATCAATCCACGGCATTCGACAACCACACAAGGTCATAAACACTTTACCATAACTTATTCGTACTCGTTCTTACCTAAAACATACCATGCCACATATCGTAACATTCCTCGTGAATTTCTCACGGGTTCCTATATTCACTCAATCACATGACTTTAGTACTAATCTCATTTCTATTTCCAAACTTATCTATTTATCCCATTTATAAACCGTAAAAGTAACATATTTTAATCCCACATTTAGTATGCTTTTGGATGATTTATCCCTCGATTTATGAAAAAATTTGCTCTTAATCCTTTCTTTTCATGTCTTATACCCAGGAAAGCACCCGAGGATGAAAAAAACATAAAACGGGCCCAAAATAGAGTAAATGGGCCAATTCACGAAATCGACACGGCTTGGACCCCGATTAACACGGCCGTGCCTCATTAAAATTCCAAACACGGCCTGGCCATGATTCACACGGGTGTGTGCCATGGCCGTGCCTCTATCGCTGGAAAGAGCAATTTCATTCGAGAAAGGATGCTTGGAGGCAAAGAAACACATTCTAAAGCCTATTCAAACACCCTAGTAGGAATTCTACTTAAATTAGGATACTTAGGGGCCAAGTAAGGCATCACAAAGTCTATATAAACACCCAAGGGGGCAACTTGAAGGGGAGTTTGGCAGAAGCTGAAACGGGAGGCGAGCTAGGCCAAGGAGCCAAGCCGGAAAGGTCAGAATTGTGGGAATCGCTCGAAGTTAGCCAATTGATCCATCCCAAGAAGTCGAAATTATACTCAAGATGACGGAATCTTCCTTCAATTCCTTCAGGGAGTTTTAGGGATTTCTTATGTTTTGTTTTATCTTTTCTCTTGAGATGTTTTCTTGTTTGGTTATGAACTAAACCCCTCAGATACCTGAAGGGGATGAAACCTAGATGAATCTTGTTATTTGATTTCTGAATTTTATGATAAATACTTACTTTGTTCTTAATTATGCATGCTTAATCCAAATCTGATATGCTTAGGTGGAGGAGGAATAGACCCTGCTTAAGAGTAGATCTAGCATAATTAAGCAGAGTTGATCGAATGCCTAGAGATAGGGTTACGAGATTTTACTGGATTAGGGTGAAACCTAATATGGGAATCCATAGATCGATTTACTACTATTTTAGGGGGTTATTATAAGAGAACGAGAGTTCCACTAATTAACCTAGGGTTAGACGTTATTCGCCTCGAGAGAGGTTTTAGCATAGGTTAGGGAGTCCTACGGATCAAGCTAAGTAAATAAATCATATGATTCAAAGTTAGATAACAAGTGAAGTCTAGGTGGATTCTTCCTGAGGGTATCGTCGTGATCAATTGAGTCTTTCTCGAAGTTATTTCCTAATTTGTTCTTTTTATCTTTGTCCTTAGCTTAGTTGTTGTTAATTTAGATTAAAACAAACTTCACTTTATTTTTAAGGCTAAATAATAAAAAGAAAGTTAGTATTAGTACTCTTAGTTCCTTTGGGTTCGATATCCGGTCATGCCTAAGCTATACTACTGTTCGATAGGTACACTTGCCTTTAATCGTTGTCAGAGTTAGTTTTCAAGTTTTGATGTTCTTTTATAAATTTTAAAACTCTGATTTACAGCGATCACCCATTAATCATTAGGGATGCTCAAAGATGCATACTCTTCGTCATTATTATAAGCCTGAAGCCAATGCCATATCCTAGATACGGTCTGACATGGGTCACCTCTGAGTGCCGATGCCATATGCCAAATATGGTTTTATATAAATTCTCACATCAAGCATCGAGGCCATATCCCGGATATGGTCTTATACGATTCTCATATTCAACACCGAAGCCATATCCCAGATACGGTCTTACACGGGATTTCAATTCGGTCCCAAGGCCATACTCCCGACATGGTCTTATACGGGACCTTATCCATCTCACGTCTCGATGGTAGTATTCTCACATTTATTGTTGTCTAACCAGAACTTCAACATCCCGACTTTTATCATTTTTCTCATTCAATACAAATACTCGTTTTCATAGAACACCACGTATTATTATAATACCAAACATTCTCAAACATGCTAGCATAAATGTTGAATTTATCACATACAAACTTACCATGATTTCAAAATAAGCTAGATCGTCGGTGTAGTCCAATATTTTGTTTTTTTCCTCGATCGAGGTTGATTCTTGGCTCTTCTTGCTCAATAATAGCAAATTAGCTCATTTTAATCATCACATTAGTAAAATCATTTCAATAATCATGCTTTGGTACAATTACTATTTTGCCTTTAGACCTTTGGCAAAAATGACCATTTTACCCCTAGGCTCGGAAATCAATTCTAATCAAATTTCTACCTTTAATGAGCCTAGGTGAACATTTATTTCTCTTATGGCTATCATCAAAACCAAACATTTCACACATTTTACCACCAATTTTACAACCTTTACAAAAGGGTTCATTTAGGTGTTTTCATGGCAACACATTTCAGAAAATTGTTCATCTAACAACTAAGACTCATTTCTTCCATAAAAATACATCAAATAGCATTAAAATCACTTACTTGAATGGAGATGAGTTTGCTAAAATTTTGAGCTTTCAAAACCCCTTACTTGCTATTTTCTGTGGAGGAAGATGGAGAGAAAGATTATATCTTTTCTTTCTTTATTTTATTAATACAAGTCAATTTAGTTACCAACTTTGACCAATTTGTCAATTTTTGTCTCCTATGGCCGGCCACTCTATGTTCTAAGCGACTAATGGCCCTTTAAAGACCTCCCATTAATAATCTAGGGATATCTAACCCCCTTGGCTTATAAAATTGAACTTTCGCACTTTATGCGATTTAGTCTTTTTTCGAGATTAAACTTGAAATCGCTAAAATTAAAACACCAAAAATTTCATGAACTTATACAATCATGCTCTAACTCATAAAATAACATGAAAATAATTTTCTCTATCCTCGGATTAGTGATCCCGAGATCACTGTTCTGACTAGCCCCTAAATCAGGCTGTTACAAAATAGCCTTTGTTATGTTGTGTAATATTGCCATTTATATGCTTGTTGTGAATTGGTTTTTTGGAGTACCATATGGTTGAAATTTGAAGATTTGGTCTGCATGTAATTAGAGGTAAGAAAATGCATTTCTGAAGTTAACTAGTTAAGTGAATTGAGAATGTGAATTTGGTAAAAAAGTGAATAGCATATTGTGGTATTCGTGTGCCTTGTATTTTATGGTATTGAAATGGCATGAATTATGCTTGGTTGAGATTGATTTGAATGTCTATTAATGGTAAGCTATATGCCAATTGATGGTTTTTAGGTGGTTGCATTTTGGGTGAGAAAGATGGCTTGGTAAATAGCCTGTTTTTGTCCACACGGGCATGTGTCCCAGCCTTGTGTGACACATGATCAGGTGACACAGCCGTGTGTCCCCCAGTGTTTAATTAGAAACCAAGTCAGTATGCTCCACACGGTCCAGCACACGAGCGTGTGACCTAGCCGTGTGGCATAAGTAAGTTACCCTACAGCCTAGCACACGGCCTGGGACACGGGCATGTGAGGCCATTTTGAAGGGCACATGGGCTGGTCAAAAGGACGTGTGGTTGGCCGTGTGACCCAAGTCAGGGAGTTACACGGGGTCAGACACAGGCAGGGTGTAACAGCCCGTTTTTGGGTCAAATCAGAACTGTGGTTTCGGGACCACAAATCCAAAGTAGAAATTTTTATTTTATTATTTCTTTAAGGTCTACAGTATGATTGAATGATTGTGTGAAGATTTCGTTAAGAAATTTTATCGATAGAGTGTCCAATTTGACTAATAAGTCTAAATTGCAATAGGTCCGAAATATGTGTTCTAGAAGCTAAGGGTGTTTAATTGTAATGAATTCTTAAATTGGAGGTCCTTAAATGGTAATTAGGTGATTATATCTTAATATGGACAAAAATGGACATGGAGGAAGTAAAATTTCAAAGTTTAAGTGAAGGGCATTTTGGTAATATAGTAAATAAAGCCAAAATAAACTAAATAAAAGATGTCATCTTCTTCAATTTAATCCATATAGCCGAAATTTTGGGGGAAACCATAGCTAGGATTTTGGTCAAGCTTCTAAGCTCAATTGTAAGTCCATCTTTGTCGCGTTTTTAATGATTTTTACGTTTTTGTAAATGTTGTAACTTGATCTAGCTATTCTAAGGACTAATTTGAAAAGATGTCAAAGTATAAAATTTTACCCTTGTAGAATATGTATGTATTTTGATGTTTGATGGTAGAAATTACATGTTTGATGTTAGGAAAACAACATTTACAAAGTGATTTTTCATGGAAATGTCAAAAAGGGACCTATTTGTAAAAGGTTATAAAATGTGTGTTAAAATGTGAATAAATGAAAAATGTGGGCTATTATGAGTATGAATAAGTTTTGGCTAGGCTTGGGTTTTTAAGAAATTGAATGAAATTCATTTTACGAGCCTAGGGACTAAAATGTAAAATGTCAAAAGTATAGGGTCAAAAATCTACTTTTTGCCATAAGGTGTTTTTACGCTAAATTGAATAATGTGATAATTAAATGAGATGAATTTGGTATTATAGATCAAGAAAAATGAAGTTCGGGTCTAGATCGGGGGAAAACCAAAGTAATTCACGAATAGACCCGTTTGGCTGTTTTTGTAACCAAGGTAAGTTTGTATGTTAAATAAGCTTTAATATAATTGTATTTAATTACCTTAATATTGCACAAACTGTATGATTGACTATATGGACGAATTCGATAATGATTCAACAAGTAAGAAATCCCGTTTGAACCTTAAGAATAGATTAGGATACAAGTAATATGTCACTAGGGTTACCAGGTGTTATGTGATTATGTGATCTGGGTGCTGGTCCTGTACGTCCTACCAATGGCTGAGTATACCAGCATATGTTGTGGTTACTCGATAGCTTCTATTAGCAACACCATATAGCTACGTCTGGACTAGCAGCTTGTGTGAGCAGGCCCGTCGATAGCTCGAGAGCGAGCAATTATGAGAATATGAGACTTAGGCAGCATTGGCTACATATGTGGCACTTAGTGTGCAAAATTCATGAGTATCCAACATTATTATTCTGAGTGGTTCATGGGTATGTCAAAGACGCGAATATGTGTACATTCATTTAGGGATGGTACAGGTAAGTACTCAAAGCTTTGTGTACAAAGTTGAACTTTAGTACAGCATTTCATCTGCAAACCGACGGTCAATCTGAAAGAACGATTCAAGTTCTCGAAGATATGCTTCGCTGTTGTGTTTTAGAGTTTGAAGGTAGTTGGGAAAAATATATACCATTAGTTGAATTTGCTTATAATAACAGTTTTCAGTCGAGTATAAAGATGGCACTGTATGAAGCATTGTATGGCCGCAAGAGTTGAACTCCATTGTACTGGGCCGAGCCCATTGAAAAATAGATTCATGGGATTGATTTGGTTAGAGAAACCGAAGAAAAAGTGAAAGTAATTCGAGATTGTTTGAAAGTATCTTCGGATAGACAGAAATCGTACGTGGATCTAAAACGAAAGGAAATTAAATTTCAAGTCGATGATAAGATATTTCTGAAAGTGTCTTCATGGAAGAAAATCCTTAGATTCGATCGCAAGGGTAAACTGAGTCTACGTTTTATTGGTTTGTATGAGGTTATTGAAAGAATAGGGCCGCTGGCAAATCGGTTAGCTTTACCGACAGAGTTAGAAAGTATCCACAATGTGTTTCATGTATCAATGTGCACCATTATCGATCAGATCCTTCGCACATAATTTCCCCGACAGAGGTTGAGATTCGACCCGATATGACTTATGGTGAAGAACAGATCAAGATTTTGGCTCGAGAAGTTAAACAGTTGAGAAATAAAAGCATAGCCCTAGTGAAAGTTTTGTGGTAAAGACATGGGGTCGAAGAGGCTATGTAGGAACCTGAGGAAGCTATGAGAAAACAATACCCAAACCTCTTTTTTGGTAAGATTTTTGGGGACGAAAATTCCTAAAATGGGGAGAGTTGTAACAACCCATTTTTTGGGCCAATTTTAGAACAGTGGTTTGGGGACCACAAATCCGAAGTAGAAATCTTTATTTTATTATTTCTTTAAGGTCTACAGTATGGTTGAATGATTGTGTGAAATTTCGTTATGAAATTTTATCGATAGAGTGTCCAATTTTACTAATAGGACTAAATTGCAATATGTCCAAAATGTGTGTTCTAGAAGCTGAGGGTCTTTAATTGTAATGAATTCTTAAATTGGAGGTCCTTAAATGGTAATTAGGCCATTATACCTTAAGATGGACAAAAATGGACATGGAGGAAGTAAAATTTCAAAGTTTAAGTGAAGGGCATTTTGGTAATCTAGTAAATAAAGCCAAAATAAACTAAATAAAAATTGTCATCTTCTTCAATTTAATCCATATAGCCGAAATTTTGGGGGAAACCATAGCTATGGTGTAACAGCCCAGTTTAGACCCTAGTCGGAACAGTGGTTTCGGGACCACAAACCTGAGGTCGAAAAAATATTTTAATATTATTTTTGGCATTTATGATATGTGATTGAGCATGTGTGAAAGTTTTGTCGAAACCATTTTTCTCTAAGGTTTAAAAATGGGGATCGGCTTTAAAATATAAATGGAGTCACCACCGATCTTTTATTTGAGGTGTGATCGGGTCACCTTGAGATGGATTGTTTTAATAAAACATTTTGATTTAAAACAAATATTTTTGGTCTACGAAATCTAAGAAAATAGGTTCGGGACTCGGTTACGTACAAGGAAGGATTAGCACCCTCGCAACGCCCAAAATTGGTACCAAATTGATTAATTAATATTTTAGCGTCGAAAATTTGAAAGATTTTAAAATTGTGACTTTCTTTGACTCATTTGCAGATATTCGAGTTTGAATATTAAGATTCTCTAGTTTCGAAGGAGTAAAATATCACATCCAGCACGTTAGGATGCAACAATTTAAGTCTTCAAATTCTAGAGCATCCCAAAAATTCTCAAAACTCATGCATTGAGATTTTGAATGGGTATTCTATTATTTGGGATCAAACGGAAATCGAAACCCAGCACGTTAGGGCACGATCTCCCAGATTTCCAAACACAAAACATTGCCTTATTTTAGAACCAAGAAAACATGAATGAAAATTTTTTTAAAAGGATATTCAGTTATTTGGTCAAACGAAAAATCGAAACCCAGCATGTTAGGGCACGATCCCTCGAATTTCCAAACACAAAACATTGCCTTATTTTAGAACCAAGAAAACACGAATGAAATTTTTAAAAGGATATTCGGTTACTTGGTCAAACAAAAAATCGAAACCCAGCACATTAGGGCACGATCCCTCGAATTTCCAAACACGAAACATTGCCTTATTTTAGAACCAAGAAAACATGAATGAAAATTTTTTAAAAGGATATTCGGTTATTTGGTCAAACAAAAAACTGAAACCCAGCATGTTATGGCACGATCCCTCGAATTTCCAAACACGAAATATTGCCTTATTTTAAAGAATTTCAAAATACGCAAATTTAAATTTGGCACAAAATGCATTTTATTCGGTATACACGTAATAAAATGAAGCATTTAGTAAAGGCTCAAATACATTAGAACTTGAGATATAAAAACGATAATTAGTAGTACAAGCGTAGCATTAAGCACGAAGTAATATGCAAACTCAACATTATAAGAATGAACGTAATTATAAACATAATTTAACGCTAAATATACAATAACGATAACCACATAATTAAAAAACATATTAACAATCAAGAACCAATAAGCTACAAAATATAATATTTCTACAAAATTTACATTAACAAATTAATATAAAACAACATTTTGAAAGCCTACACATCGATAAAAAATAAAGTAAGTAAAGTTTGAAATCTACAAGTCATGAAGTTATTTAAAATAGGGTTATTTGTGAATGAATTTATGAGGTATGTATATGTAAAAAAGATAGATTGAAATAAATTATACAAATCTAAAAAAACAAAACGAATGACTTTAAATATATAAAGATATGTAAGTAATAGTATATAAAAATATCTGAAATAAAATAAAATATACAATAAAATATGATTTTTTTTCAAAGTAATAAATTATGTATACTAAATTTAAAATAGAAAAATGTATATATGTAAGTAATTTTAAAAGAAACTAAATATACATATAGTAATTTAAACAAAGATTAAAAAAATACTTAATTGAAAAAGTAATGAAATTCAAATGTTGTCTTGTAAAGAATTTGTTTAACAAAACCTAGGACTGGATTAAAAAAGCTCAAGTAATCGGGGATTAAACTAGCAAATATTCCAGTAACAAAACGCAGCACACGGATTGGACTAAATTGCAAAAGTGCACAAATCCTTGGGCAAAATTAAAGAAACGAAAGAAATAAAATAGGACCCAATCAAAGCTTAACACAAAAAAAGGACCGAGCGCGTAATTATCCCATCACCGCAAAAAACACGCGGACCTATGGGCGCTGGATCAGGTCAAGTCGGGTTGGCTTCACATGGCATCGTTTTAAGGCTAATGAAATAAGCCTAAACGACGCCGTTCTTGTAAATAAATTTAAAAACAAATTAAAGCAGATTGAACCCCATTTGAGCCGTTCTCAAATGAAACCCTAAATCCCTTTTCATTTAACCCATCAGCTGCAGAAAGAAGAAGAAAGATCCGGCCACTTTGACACCATGATAATCGGCAATGAGTGACCTATTCAGACCCAACGACTACTCTCGTTCAAACCAAGCCCGACCCTAGTCTCGACGACCCCTTTTATTTCAATTTTGACGAGAAAAAGACAGTCCACCGATTCGAATTTCGCAGGTAAATCCCCCTTTTTTTATTTTTGTGTACATAAAAAGATGGAAAGAAAAATATACAGAAATGATTCAAAAAAAAAAAAACAATAAGGGAGATGAAATCGAAAAGAAACCTTTTAAATCTGTTTCTGGTTTCTATTGTTGTATTCTCGTATGCGTAATAACAGTGTGCGTAAAAAAAATACTTTGAATGGCCTTTTGTTTATATAGCCGAAACAACAACAAAAAAACAAAGAAGAAAAAATACAAATCTCTTCTTTGTGCTGTCATTTCTCTGCTATTCGTTTGCAGGTACGAAAGGCGGACGTGGCATACGGAGGCTCGCTGGCAGTACGGAGCCTGCATGGAGGCGTGCGTGGTGTGCGCGTAAGGGCACGCACGTGGCGCTGTTAGCTTCTGGAACCCCTAGGGTTTCATTCTGAAACCGAGATTTGGGCCATTCGGGCCGTTCTAAAAAAATTGGGCCTTTCGATATTGGGTTCTGTTGGGCCTGTAGGTTTTGGGTTAATACAGGTTTATTTGGTTTGTAACTTGGACTGTAATTTAATGGACTTCATAATTATTGGATTATTTTGGATCAATTATGAAAAAAAAGGACTTAATCGCATAAAATGCAAAAGTTGTGTGTTGATTTATAAGTGCCTCATTGTTGTTGTCGTTTTAATATGGAAGATTTATGATGCAATTTGGTCATTAATTAAGGTAGTGGATGGCAATGGACTAAATTAACCTTATAATATATGTTTCATGTAATATTTGGTAAAGGTTAAATAGGTAAAACAATAATAATGTTAAAATAGGTTACAATATATCAAATTAAAACATGAAAGTGGCTATTATTCTCCATCTTCCATCGAAAATAAGAACCAAAGAAGAAAGTTTGAAGCTTTGATATGTTCGGCTAGGGCTTTGCTTGATTGAGGTAAGTTTTTTACTCAGTTTTTGATAATTTCTACGTTTTTATAATTGTTGCTTAGTGTTCTTCAAAACCCATGCTTTAATTTTAGAATTTGATGGTGATTTTGAGATATGCCATTGATGAATGTTTAAGCTTTGTGATAGTTGATGATGAAATATGGAAGATATGTGAAGGATGAACATGTTTTGTCTTTGAATTTTTAGTGAAATTCAGTAATTTGGACTAAATTATGAAAATAATATTTAGAGGGACTAATATGTGAAATAAATGAAATATATGGGCATGTATTAGCATGGGAAAAATTCGGCTAAGCTTATGTGAATAGAAATTTTGTGTATTTTTTGATTTGATGAATTGGGGACTAAAGTGTCGAAATGTGAAAATATGAGGGCTATTATGTAAAATGCCTTAAATATGTGTGTTTGGACTAAATTGAATGAATTGGTGATTGAATGAATTAAATTTGAATATGTATAGACCAAGAAAGGAGAGATTCGGATCGAGATCGAGGCAAAGACAAATTACTCGATTGATCGGCTAGTTTCGGTATTTCGATGTCCGAGGTAAGTTCGGATATAGTACAAGTTGTTAATTTACTATCTATGTGATGTGAATTGAATGATAGATATTGAATTAGAAATGTAACATATGAAATTGAGAAATGAGGCACTAAGTGTGCGTAATTGAATTGAGACAGAGTTGAATGGCACTGTGTGTGCGAAGTATTGGAAGCTTCGGCTTTCTTGATTTGCACTGTGTGTGCGATACCGAATTAAGTTTGGTTTTGTATCAAGGCACTAAGTGTGCGATGTTAATTAAGCTTCAACTATGTTTTGGGCACTAAGTGTGTGATTGAGTTGAAAAGATATCGAGCAATGAATAAGACATGGTATCGAGCATCGAATAGCAAGTACGTATGTTAACTAAGTGTTGGCAAAGGTATGTTTGAACCTATGTGGTTAATAATAGTTTAAAGATTGAATGAATGGATATTTGAGCATGGTTGAGGATGATAATATGCTTAATTGTGTATATATATCTATGTATATATCTATGTGATGGTTTAATTGTATATTGATGTTGCATTATTGAGTAGTATGTATTATATTTCAAACTTACTAAGATTTGAAAGCTTACTGTGTGATTTGTTTCTCTGTTTTACAGTGTCAATAAAGCTAGCTCGGATTTGGGGATCGTCAGCATCTCTATCACACTATCGGCTATCTGTTTTGGTATTTTTGAGAAGATCTGTATAACTGTGGTATATGGCATATATAGGCTAGTTAATGTGGCATGTTTTGTAATGTGTAATCTTTGCCATGTGATATGGCTTAAAGATTGAATAATGTTAGTATGTATGTGTGGAAATATGTGGGTGATAAATATGGTAAGCTTATTGCTTAAATGGTTGATGAAAATTGTGGTTTGAATGTGAATTGTGATAAGGTTTATATGGTGCCTAATCTATAAGACTTGAGATGTGAAATTGGGTGTTTTGGATGGATTTATTTAAGTAAGAAATAAGTGTGGAAGTAAATGATTTAGATGATGATTAAATGGTGCATATATTGGTATGATTGGTTGCCTTTTGTGGTATAAATGTATGTGAAATGAGACTTGTAGGTGAACTCAAGTGTGGGTGTCAAGTTTGGCCTTGAAAATGGCCTATAATTGCCCACACGGTTGATGTGTAAATATGTAGTAAATCCACCACTGTTAAATCAAGAATGTAAATATGTAGTAAATCCACACGGTACGATCTTGAAATCTTTGGCTTATACTTGTGATGTGTAAATATGTAGTAAATCCACCATTGTTAAATCAAGAATGTTGTGCTGGTTTATAATATGCTATGTGTTTAAAGATGCATGGTTGATGTCGATACTTATAAACATGCAACTTACTAAGCTTTATGCTTACTCCCTCTCTTTTCCATTTTCTTATAGTATCGCTAAGCTAGCTCGGGGATCAAAGGATGTCGGAGGCTCGATCACACTATCAATCTAAACATTTGGTATAGTTAGATTTATCATTTTGAGTATGGCATGTATAGGGACTTGGTCTTTTGTCAAGTGTCATTGTTTTGTCCAAATATGTGGGCTGGTCTTGAAGATTGATTCATTTTGTATAAGGCCATGGATGATGGCTAATACTTGTTATTGATATATGTAACTGGTGTGTTAATGCATGAATGAGTAAGTCGCATGATTGGATTGATAAAGTATGTGATAAGTTTTGCATGTGAATAGAGTGCCTTGATGTGTGTATGTCTTGGTTGTGGCTGATTTGGTCAGATGTTTATGTGTGGATTGGTGTTACTTGATGTGGCTTATGTTGGTACAAGTAAGGGTGGCAAAAGGGTTTGGTAAATAGCCTTGTTTTTGTCCACACGGGTAGACACACGGGCGTGTGTCAAGGCCTTGTGTGACACACGGTCTAACCCATGGGTGTGTAGTCTGGCCGTGTGTCCCCTGCACCTTAATTTGGTAAAACAAAATGCCCAGTAGTAAACACACAGGCTGAGGCATGACCCTGTGTCTCAACTGTGTGGATGACACAGCCATAATACATGGGCATGTGCCTAGGCCGTGTAAAGTCTGCACCTTAAATGTGAAATTAAATTCACCACATGGCCTAGTACACGGGCGTGTGCCTTGGCTGTGTGACCCTAAAATGTCACTGACATCATAAATAGAATGTCAAGGTTTTAACACGGGCAGAGACACAAGCGTGTTATGGCCGTGTGAGGGACACGGGCATGTGCCAGGCCGTGTGAAAACCCCTGTAGGTTTGAATTGAAAAATAAATCCACACGGCTAAGGACATTGGTGTGTGTGACCACACGGTTTGCCCACAAGGGGGTGTCCCTTGCCACACGGGCGTGTGCCCCATATTTTTAGTGAAATTTTCCAAAGTTTTCAAAAGTGTCTAGTTTAGTACCGAACCATTTCTAAGGTATGTTTTGGGCCTCGTAGGCCCATATTAGGGACTTTAAGATGAAATTTGAAAAGTTGTAAATTTGAAAAAATTTCATAACCCGGAAATATTTGTATGCATGTTATTAAGTTAGGTAACGCCTCGTACCTTGTTCTGGCATAGGATATGGGAAAGGGGTGTTAGAACGTGTGTAAGAGTTTAACTATACATGCCATATATAAATTGTGATAGTGTGACGGCTCCTGACAATTTAAATTGTGTTTTCATATAGTAAATGGATTCAGACCGAGAAGTAGCTGATGAACTTGAAAGTAATGCTCCGGCTCCTACTCAAGGGGTTGCGCCATCTGAAAGTAGACCAGTGACGATTAGTTAGGGAGGAGAGGCTAGGGAAGCCTTCTTCCAAAGGATAAATGAATTATTTGTCGAGTTGTTTTGAACAAATCCAGCTGCTTAACATCCTCCACCCCCACCTAATCCTCAACCAGTTCCCATAGCTCCCCAAGGTATGGAATTGGTAAGATTGAACAAGCCTCCAGTTGATAAGATCTGAAAATAAGGGGCTGAAGATTTTAGAGCTAATGTTGACGATGATCCCGAGAGAGCAGAGTTTTGGCTTGAGAATTCTATCAGAGTATTTGATAAACTTAAAACAAAACACCGGAAGAGTGTTTGAAATGTACTATATCGCTTTTGAGAGACTCGACATATCACTGGTGGAATACTCTTTC
Organism: Gossypium bickii; assembly: GCA_025503065.1. Lineage (NCBI taxonomy): Eukaryota > Viridiplantae > Streptophyta > Magnoliopsida > Malvales > Malvaceae > Gossypium > Gossypium bickii. The sequence goes on along the minus strand of CP106716.1, from coordinate 72,047,260 downwards.
TGTGGTACTGAGAGAAAGAGTTACCTGGGATTTCTTCCAAGATGAGTTCAAAAAGAAATATGCTAGTCAGCGGTTCATTGATCAGAAACACAAAGAGTTCCTAGAGCTGAAACAAGGTCGTATGATAGTGACTGAATATGAGCTAGAGTTTGTTAGGCTCAGTAAGTATGCTCGGGAATGTGTTTCCATCGAGGCTATCATGTGCAAGAGATTTGAGGATGGGTTGAATGAGGATATCAGACTATTAGTTGGGACTTTAGAGCTGAAAGAATTTGTTGTGCTAGTCGAACGTGTAACACCCCTATCACGTGTCCATCACCGGATAAGGGTTAAGAGCGTTACTAGACATATCGGAAACTTTATCAGATAATTTATAAAGTAAATCATCAATTACAACCATAGCATCCCTTCAGTAGGTCATCAAGACCTAAATCATGCTTAGAAATAGGGTCGGGACTAAACCAAAACACATACAGAAATTCTCAAAAAATTTAAAACTTTTAAAATTTCAAGTGTTACACGCCCGTGTGGGCAGGCCATGTGCCTCCTACGGCAACTAGACACACCCATGTGTCTCCCCTATGGTCGAATCTGACTTGGCTCCAGAACCACCAAGTACGTCCGTGTACCTTGGCTGTGGTCGAATCTGACTTGACCACATGACTACCAGGCACGTCTGTATGCCAAGGCCGTGTACTCTTAGGTAGCTACTGACCTAACCCCACGGTCACTAGGCACGCCCGTGTGCCATAGCCGCGTGACATTATAGGTCATTTGTAAGGCCAAAATGCCACCCAACAAGGGGTCAAACCTAATGTAAATACCAATACAATCTATGCACCTTTAATAAACATGAACATGTCAAAATATTCAATCAATCTCTACATTCAAATCCAATTCTATTTATACCAAAATTACAAGACTAACTCTCCTACAAACATAAGCATAGTTTAACCATTTACTTACCCATAATCTTGACCATTTCAACATGCTATTTAACCATGCCAAAACATACATTATATAACACATTCATCAAAACATGTTACCAACATATAACTAGCCAAATCACATGGCTAAGTTCACATCTCATACTTATCCAAATAATTAGTCTATACATGCCATATCTAGCTATATACATTTCCAAAATGTACCAAAATAAGTTGAGTAGTGTGATGACAATCCTCGATGATCCTTGAGCCTTCAGTAGCTTTGACGATCTATAAAACAGAGAAAACACACACACACAGAATAAGCTTTCCAAAAGCTTAGTAAGTCATATACAAATAAACATAACATACAATAAATACAACTCATTCAATATATTGGTACTTATAGTTCTCATAACCAATTCATCATATGATCTTTGGCACATTTGTTTACACAAAGCTTACCACAACTTCAATTCATATATCACATACGTACTTGGTTCATTCAAGCATAATTTCATATATCATCTCATTAATCCATTATACATAATCATCTTAGTAAGATCATATAGATACTTACCTTGTACATACACTTAGCGTATAAATCAATGTACCTGAAACAGATTTACAATTCACATAGCCATTCATATCACATACTTGCCCGTTGAACCATTAGGAACCTAATAGGATATAGAGAAAGCTCGGAATAGTCGTACAATGCCAACGTCCCAGACGAGGTCTTACATGTACTCAGATATCGATGCCACTGTCCCAGACAGGGTCTTACATGAATCAATACGATGCCGATGTCCCAGACATGGTCTTACACGTAAATCTTATATCGATGCCAACGTCCTAGACATGGTCTTACACGAAATCTCAATTCAACGCCAACGTCCCAGACGTGGTCTTACATGATAAAATAGAACAGATACCTATGTCATGACATAGCTAATCCTATCTATTCCTAGGTTCGTACGGGACTTCTCGGACAACATCACTAAGTCAACATTATCTCTGAATTCATGTATAGATCATCTCATAAACATTCATAGTTAACAATAATCATATGAACATACATAATTTGATACAAATACGTTTATTTGCATAACGACTTACCTCGGATTTGATTTAACAGAAATAGAAATAGCTACTCGGTTACTTTTGCTTTCCCGCTATCTAAATCCATTTTCCTCTATTTTTGATCTATACATATTTAGAATTAACCCTTTTATTCACTAACTCATTCAATTCAATCCAAGGACACACATTTAGGGCAATTGCAAATTAGCCCTCATATTTTTACATTTTGACAATTTAGTCCATTTTCACAAAACATCAAATTCACAAAATCATCTTTTAACCATGCTTAGCCAAATGTTCATACATCTTATACAAGCCCATATTTTCCATCAAATTTGTAGTTTAGTCCCTCAAATTGCTATTTTCTCAATTTGGCCCTAATTAGCTAAATTCATCAAAATTTCAAGAACAAAGCATGTTCATCTAACACATATCTTTCATTTAACACCATAAATCATCATAAAACATATGATTTCATCTAAGTCTCAACTCACAAACATCATCAATTCTCAAAATTGAAGGGTTACATAGTTTACGAAGCAACGATTACAAAAACATAGAAATTATCAAAAACCAATCAAAAACTAACCTTGAATTAAGCTTGATAGTAGCCAAATATTAGAAAGCTTCAAACCCTTTCTTTTCTTTGTATTTTCGATGGAAAGATGAATACATTCATGTCCATTTCATGTTTTGTTTTGTTATAAACATAATATTAATTTAATTACCTAATTAACCTTTTATTAAACATAAGAAACTTATATTCATTAAGGGCATACTAGTCCTTTAACCATCCACCAACTAACTATTGGTTTAATAACAACATAAGGCCTCCACCTTAATAAGCCACAACACATAGGCACTTTAACATATAGCATACAACTTTCACATTTAATGCAATTCAATCCTTTTGTCAAATTAAACACACAGACAGACAAATTAGCATATGAAACTTTACCACATACTTAATCACTTAACAAGGACACAAAAAATAATATTAAAATATTATACAGACTCAAATTTATGGTGTTGAAACCACTATCCCGAGTAGGGTACAAACTGGACTATTACAGAACGAGCTTCTAAAGTCGAAGAGTTGAGCAAAGAAAAGAGAAAAGCTGAGTTTGAGACTGGAGATCGAGGGATTTGTATACTTATTCAAATGCTTCAGCTGGGTATCCCAACAAAGATCATGGGAAGTAATATTCGGGTTCTAAGGCCCAAACTACATCGATAGCAAGCATTGGTAATGCCAGGTCAAGTAGACCAGAATGTTAGCACTATGGTAGACGACATCCCGATGAATGTAGGATGAATAACCGGACTTGCTTTAAATGTGGCTCCAAAGATCACTTCATTCGAGATTGCCTTGAAATGACTGAGAAAGATAGTTTTCAGAATGCAAAGCCAATTAACACTGCCACTAGAGGGAGTTCATTGAGAAATACTAGATGTGGGAACAGTAGTAGAGGTGTGACGAAAGAATTAACTACTAGGTCAGAGCACCTGCTAGAGCCTATGCTATTCGCGCTCGTGAAGATTAGTCATCTCCTGATGTGATCACTGGTACATTTTCTCTCTATGATACTAATGTAGTTGCATTGGTTGATCCTGGATCGACTCATTCTTATATTTGCATGAATTTGGTATCTAGTAAGAATTTACACATTGAGTCTACAGAGCTTGTGATTAAAGTGTCGAACCCTTTAAGTAAGTATGTTTTAGTTGATAAAGTTTGCAAGAGTTGTCTTTTAATGATACGGGGTCACTGTTTTCTGGCTGACTTAATGCTTTTGCCATTTGATGAGTTCGATGTAATTCTTGAATGGATTGGTTGGCTCTACATGATGTTGCAGTGAATTGTAGACGAAAGATTATTGAATTGAAATGTAAAAAAAAAGAAATTCTTTGAATTAAACCGAATGAGTCGGGTGAGTTGCCTATTGTGATTTCATCGATGTTGGCTCAGAGGTATGTAAGAAAAGATTGTGAAGCATTTTTTGTGTATGTGCTAAATATGAAAGTGTTTGAATTAAAGCTTGAATCTATTCCAGTAGTTTGTGAATATCCGGATGTTTTCCCAAAAGAGTTGCCTGGATTACCACCAATCAGAGAGGTGGAGTTTGCTATTGGTTTGGTACCGGGAACTTTACCGATATTGATAGCTCTATATAGAATGGCACCGACTGAATTGAAAGCATTGAAGTCACAGTTGCAAAAGTTGACAGATAAGGGTTTTGCAAGACCGAGTTTTTCTCCCTGGGGTACACTAATGTTATTCGTCAAGAAGAAAGACGGATCTATGAGACTTTGTATCGATTATCATCAACTCAACAAGGTTACGATAAAGAACAAGTACCCTTTACCAAGAATTGATTATTTGTTTGACCAGTTGAAAGAGGAAACAGTGTTCTTGAAGATAGATTTGAGGTCCATTTATTACCAGTTGAGAGTTAAGGACTCGGATATGCTGAAAACGGCATTTAGAACAAGGTATAGACATTATGAATTTCTTGTTATGCCTTTTGGATTAACTAATGCTCTTGCCATTTTTATGGACTTGATGAATCAGATTTTCAGACCGTATTTGGACAAGTTCGTAGTCGTGCTTATTGATGACATCCTGATTTATTCTCGAGAAGAGTCTGAGCATGCCAAACATTTAAGAATTATATTGCAGACTTTGAGAGATAATAAATTGTTCGCTAAGTTCAGTAACAGTAAGTTATGTCTCCGAGAAGTCATAATTTTGGGACACATTGTTTCAGCAGAAGGCATACGGGTTGATCTGAGTAAGATATCGGCAATTGTTGAATGAAAATCGCCAAGGAATGTATCCGAGGTTAGAAGCTTTTTGGGCTTGGCTGGTTATTATCGGTGATTTGTTAAGGGACTTTTGATGATTGCTACACCTATGACAAGATTGTTATAGAAAGATGTTAAGGTTGAATGGTCCAAGAAGTGTCAAAAGAGTTTTGACCAGTTGAAAGCATTGTTGACTGAGGCACCAGTATTAGTGCAACTTGAGTCAGGAAAAGAGTTTGTAATTTTTAGTGATGCGTCTTTGAATGGTCTTGGTTGTGTGTTGATGCAAGAGGGAAAAGTGATAGCTTATGCCTCGAGACAGTTGAAATTGCACGAAAAGAACTATCCAACGCATGACTTAGAATTGGCTGACATTGTGTTTGCTTTAAAAAATTGGCGACACCATTTATTCAATGAGAAGTGCCACATCTTTATCAACCACAAGAGTTTGAAATATTTAATGACTCAAAAGGATTTGAATTTGTGACAACGGAGATGGCTCGAGTTGTTGAAAGATTATGAGTTGGTAATCAATTATCATCTGGGAAAGGCGAATGTGGTCGTCGATGCTTTAAGTAGGAAATCTTTGTTTGCCTTGACAGCAATGAATGCAACTGACTTTATCCGATGATGGTTCGATTCTAGCTGAGTTAAAAGTTAGACCGATATTTCTTCAGCAAATTTGTAAAGCTCAGAAAAGTGACAAAAAACTTCAAGCTAAAAGAGTTCAGTGCGAATCAACTAGTGATTCAGACTATCAGATTGGGACAAATGACTATTTGATGTTCCGAGGTAGGATTTGTGTACCGAGAGATACTGAGCTTATTCAGAAAATTCTTCACGAAGCACACTGTAATAGCCTGATTTAAGGGTTACTCAGAACAGAGATCTCGGGATCACTAATTCGAGATTAGAGAAATTTATTTTTATGTCATTTTCTGAGTCAGAGCATGATGGTATATGTACATGAGAATTTTGGTACTTTAATTTTAGCAATTTCATGTTTAATCACAAAAAGGACTAAATTGCATAAAGTGCGGAAGTTCCATTCTATAAGCTAAAGGTACAAAACAGCCATAGATTGACAATTGGGGGTCTAAGGTCTTTAAAATGCAATTAGACCCTCAATATGTGCTTGGTCGGCCATAGACTAGCATAGGAGACAAGAATTGACCAAATTGGTCAAAGTTTGTGGCGTTTGGTGGACTAAATTGTTAGTTTAATGTTAGAATAAAGAAAGGATGATGTCCATCCTTTTGCTCATCCTTCTCTACTAAAAATAGCAAGCAAATAGGGGTTTTTGAAAACTCAAAATTTTAGCAAGCTTTCATCCATACAAGTAAGTGCTCTAGTGATCTTTTCTTGAAAATAGTTGTACTTTAGGGACCCCTAAAGCGTAAGCTTTCAAATGAGGGGACTATTGTGCAATATGGTAAAAAGTTTAGAGTTTCTCCATGAGAGCTATCTTAGTTATTTGCTACATTTTTATGGAAGAAATTAAGTCTTAGTTGTTAGATGAACAACTTATGTGAAAGGTGTTGTCTTGAAAACATCTAATTGGACCTTGATGAAAAGGTTACTAATTTGTAGTAATTATGTGAAATGTTGAGTTTTGAAAATAGTTATAAGAGTATTAAATGTTCACTTAGGCTTGTTGAAGATAGAAATGTGATTAGAATTAATTTTCGAGCCTAGGGTCAAAATGGTTATTTTGCCAAAGTCTAGGGGCAAAATAGTAATTTTGCCTAAGTATGATTATTGAAATGCTTTCATTAATGTGGTGATTAAAATGAGCTAAATTGCTATTATAGCGCAACAAGAACTGAGAATTCGCCTCGATCGGGGAAAGAACAAGGTCTCGGACTAGACCGATGATTTGGCTCATTTTGAAATCGAGGTAAGTTTGTATGTGATTAATGCAACATTAATGTTAGCGTAATTGAGAATGCTTGGAATCATATTGATGCATGATACTCTACTAAATTGAGTGATTTATGTTGAATTCCTAGTGGACTATAATGAATATGGAAATGCTATCAGCAAGATATGAGATAGATAAGGTCCCGTATAAGACCATGTCTGGGACATGGCCTCGGTACCGAGTTGAGATCTCGTATAAGACCATATCTGAGATATGGCATCGATATTAAATTTGAAAAGCCATATGAAACCATATCCGGGATATGGCATCGATATTAAATTTGAAAAGCCATATGAAACCATATCCGGGATATGGCATTGGCATTTAGAGGTGACTCCATGTAAGACCACCTCTGGGATGTGGCATTGGCTTAGTACCTACATTGATGACGAAGAATATGCATCTTTGAGTATCCCTAGTGATTAATGGGATAAGTAGATGAGTTTGGAAGTAGAAATGAAATTAGTACTAAAGTCATGTGAATGAGTGAATACAGGTACTCGTGAATGAGTCACGAGGAAACGATTACGATATGTGGCATGGTATGCGCTAAATAAGGGCAAGTGTGAGTAAGTATGGCAAGAAGCCTATGACTTGTGTATGGTTAGTTAATGCCATGGATGAATTATATTATAAGCTCATTGTTGCTATTTATTTCCATGCAAACTTACTAAACTTTATGCTTACCCCTTTCATTGCCCTTTTTCCTTGTAGTATTGCCAAGATAACTTGGGGATCGTGGATGTAGGAGTTCGGGAATCACACTATCGACATCACTTTGGTACAACAATTTAGACTTATTTTGAATATGGCATGTATAGGATTCGAGTATTTTGTTAAGTTGTAATTGTTAGTCAAAGTGTTGGCTATGTAAATTATTAAAGTCATTTTGTAAATGGCCTTATAAGTTAGGCAAATACCTGGAAAATTCTATTGCTTAATGAAGATGAATTTCATGAAGTATATGCCTTTATGTACGTCTTGATTCTTTGAGCTCCTAGAGATGCCTATGGATTATCGTTTATATTGGAAAGAGTACTTAGATGTGCCTTGGGATAGGAGTTGTATTATTTTGAATGGAAGTATGTATGTCTACAACGTAGGGTGGCTAAGGGCTTGATAAATAGCCTGCTAATCTTCCACATAGGTAGGCACACGGGCGTGTATCTAGACTGTGTGGGAGGCACGGCTTGCACATGGGCGTATGCGCAGGCCGTGTGAAGTCTGCAACTAGCACTTGGAATTTAAATCGCCACACGGCTGAAGCACACAGACGTGTGCATAGACCATGTGGATAGGTCAAAATGCCAAGGTTTGGCACACGGGCTAGGGCTACGGGCGTGTCAAGGCCGTGTGACCTTAGTCAGAATCGACCATGGGTGGAAGACATGGGCATGTGTTAGGGACACATGGGCGTGTCCCTAGACCAGCACGGGCGTGTAGCCCCTGTTTTGTTGAAAAGTTTCTCTAGTTCGTAAAAATTCCCGGAATAGTTTGGAAACCTCTATGGGGTATGTTTGGGGTCTCTTAGACCGAGTATGTTCAAATGGTGGGTTTAAACGAAATTTTATAACCCTATTCGAGACGTTTAAGTAAAGTTAGTTAGGTAATGCCTCAAACTCGATTCCAGCTTGATTACGGGTAAGGGGTGTTACACATAGAGTGGTTGTTTGTCTGTTCATCCAAGAAGTACAAAGATGTACAACGATTTGAAGAAATTGTATTAGTGGTCAGGTATGAAAAGAGATATTTCTAAATTTTTATCGAGATGTTTGATTTGTCAACAAGTAAAGGCCGAATATCAAGTATCTTCGTATTTTCTTCAGCCTGTGATGATTCCCGAGTGGAAATGAGATAGGATTATGATGGATTTCGTAACTAGATTACCTTTGAGTCCGAAGAAGAAAGATGTTGTTTAGGTAGTTGTCGATAAGTTGACGAAAACGGGTCATTTTATTCTAGTACGTACCGAATATTCACTTCATAAGTTTGGTTTACACCCTAGTCGAAACAGTGGTTTTGGGACCATAAATCCGAGTCCGTATAATATTTTAATATTATTTTCTATGTCTTTGATAAGTGGTTAAGCATGTGGTAAAGTTTCGTATGTTAATTCATCCATCTGTGTGTTTAATTTGACAAAAGGATTGAATTGCATTAAATGTGAAAATTGCTTGCTATTTGTTAAAGTACCAATGTGTTATGGCTTTCTAAAGGTGAAGGCCTTATGAAGCAAATAGACCATTATTTAGTTGGTGGATGAACAAAACACAAATACGCCCCTATTATATGTTTGTTTTGATTATTAATTGAATGGATACTTTAGTAAATGGATTTAAATACATTATTAATAAAACTAATGAAAAACCTAGTGGATGTGTTCATCCATTCTAGCCAAAAATACCAAAGAAAAGAGAAAGAAATATGACGCTAGGGCATTCGGCTATAAAACTCTTTATTTAAGGTATGTTTTTGCTTTGGTTTTCGATAATTTTTACGCTTTTGCAATTGTTGCTTTGTCTACTATCAAGCCCATGTCTCAATTTGATGAACTGATGTTGTTCATGAAATGTGCCATTGATGATATGTTGAGCTTTGTGATGATTTATGGTGTTAAATGAAAGATTTGAGCTAGATGAACATACCTTGTTCTTGAATTTTTGATGAATTTAGCTAATTAGGGCTAAATTGAGAAAATATTATTTTTGAGGACTAAATTGCAAATTTGATGGAAAATATGGGCTTGTATGATATATACGTACATTCGGCTAAGCATGAGTGTGGGTTGATTTTGTGAATTTGGTGTTTTGAGAAAAATGGGCTAAATTGATAAATTATGCAGATGTGAGGGTTAATTTGCAAATAGCCCTAAATATATGTGTTTGGATTGAATTGAATGAGTTAGTGAATAAAAAGGGTTAATTCTGAATATATTTAGACTAAGAACCGAAGAAAACGGACTTAGATTGCGGGAAGGCGAAACTAACTGAGTAGTAGTTTCCGTTTCAGCTAAACCGAATTCGAGGTAAGTCATTATGCAAATAAGGGTATTCTTATTGAATTATGTATATTCCTATGACCATTGCTATAGATGAATGTTTATGATATGATCTGTATATGAATTTCGAGATAAGATCGCTATAGTGATAATGTTCGAGAAGTCCCGTATGAACATAGGAATCTGTTCTGTTTCTATCATGTAAGACCACGTCTGGGACGTTGGTGTTGATTTGAGATTTCGTGTAAGACCTCGTCTGGGACATTGGCATCGATATGAGATTTCGTGTAAGACCTCGTCTAGGACGTTGGCATCGATATGAGCTTTACGTGTAAGACCACGTTTAGGGCATTGGCATCAATATGATCTTTACGTGTAAGACCATGTCTGGGACATCGGCATCGTATTGATTCGTGTAAGACCTTGCCTGGGACAGTGGCATCGATAACTGAGTGCATATAAGACCTCGTCTGGGACGTTGGCATTGTACGACTAATCCGAGCTTTTTGAGTATCCTACTGGATTCCTTATGGTTCAACGGGCAAATCTATGATACGAAATGGCCATGTAAATAGTGAATCCATTTCAGGTACGTTGATTCATACACTAAGTATGTATATAAGGTAAGTTCCTATGTGATCTTACTATGATGATTATGTACATTTGAATAATAATATGAATGTGTTAGTAAGTGTGAAATAGCTTTGCGTATAAGAGACTTTTGAATTGATGAATGTGGCAAATATGGCCTAATACATGGACCAAAGTATATATGTGATAATTTACTAAGTGATTTAGATGTGCTAATGTATCTATGAGTATATATGCCTTCTATGTTAAGTTTATTTGTATAATGATTTACTAAGCTTTTGGAAAGCTTACTGTGTGTGTGTTTACTACTCTGCTTAATAGGTCACAAAAGCTACCAAGGCTCCTGGACCGTCAAGAATCATCATCACACTATACAACTTGTTTTGGTACATTTTGAAAATATATTTTGCTAGATATGGCATGTATAGGCTAGTCTTTTGTATTTGTAAATGAAGTGAATTTAGCCATGTGATTTGGCTAGTTATATGTTGGTATTATGTTTAAATGAATGTGGTATATGAAGTATACTTTGGTATGGTTGAAGCATGTGAATTGGTCAAGTTGGCATGGTTGAAATGGATATTGAATGGTTGTTTTGGTTGTCTAGTATGCATGTAATGTGTTGGTAAATCTTGCTTATAGGTATGACCCTAGTGGGTGGCATTTTGGCCTTGAAAATGGCCTATAATGTCACTCGGTCGTGGCACACGGGCGTGCCTAGTGACCGTGGGCTCAGTATATAGCTAGCACAAGAGTACATGGCCTTCGCACACGGACGTGTCTACTGCCTAGTAACCGTGTGATTTTTGACAGGATCGACCATGGCCTGGTTACATGGGCGTGCTTAGTGGCTGTGGAAGATAAGTCAGTTTTGACCACGGGGAGGACACACGGGGGTGTCTAGTAGCCATGGGAGGCACATGGCCTGCCCACACGGGCGTGTAACCCTTGAAACTTAGAAAAGTTTTAAATTTTTGAGAATGTCTGTATGTGTTTCGGTTTAGTCCCGACCCGATTTATAATCATATTTTAGGTCTTGTTGACCGTATTAAGGGACATTATGTTTGAGATTGATGGATGAATGTATGAACTTCTGAATATGTTTCTAATCAGTCCGGTAATGCCTTTAACCCTAGTCCGATGCCGAATACGGGTTAGGGGTGTTACAATAAGCTAGTTGAATTGTACATTGCTGAGATTATTAGATTTCACGGGGTGCCTATTTCTATTATTTCAGACAAAGATCCACGATTTATGTCTCGATTTTGGAAGAAGTTACAAGAAGCTTTGGGTACAAAGTTGATCTTTAGTACCACATTTCATCTGTAAACCGACGATCAATCTGAAAGAATGATTCAGGTTCTCGAAGATATGTTTCGCTATTGTGTTTTAGAGTTCGAAGGTAGTTGGAAAAAATCTACCATTAGTTGAATTTGCTTATAATAATAGTTTTCAGTCGAGTATAAAGATGGCACCGTATGAAGCATTGTACGGTTGTAAATGTCGAACTCTGTTGTACTGGGCCGAGCCTAGTGAGAAATAGATTCATGGGATTGATTTGGTTAGAGAAACAGAAGAAAAAGTGAAAGTAATTCGTGATTGTTTGAAAGTAGCTTCGGATAGACAAAAATCATATGCGGATCTAAAACGAAAGGAAATTGAATTTCAAGTCAGTGGTAAGGTATTTCTCATAGTGTCTTCATGGAAGAAAATCCTTAGATTCGGTCGCAAGGGTAAACTGAGTCCGCATTTTATTGGTCCGTATAAGGTTATTGAAAGAATAAGGTCGGTGGCATATCGGTTAGCTTTACCGACAGAGTTAGAAAGGATCCACAATGTGTTTCATGTATCAATTTTGTGTCATTATCGATCAGATCCTTCGCACATAATTTTCCCGACGGAGGTTGAAATTCAACCCGATATGACTTATGGTGAAGAACAGATCAAGATTTTGGCTCGGGAAGTTAAACAGTTGAAAAGTAAAAGCATAGCCCTATTGAAAGTTTTATGGAAAAGACATGGGTTCGAAAGGCTACGTGGGAACCTAAGGAAGCTACGAGAAAACAGTACCCAAACCTCTAATATGGTAAGATTTTTAGGGACAAAAAATCCCTAAAGGGGGGAGAGTTGTAACAGCTCGATTTTGGGTCAAATCAGAATAGTGGTTTGGGGACCACAAATTCGAAGTAGAAATATTTATTTTATTATTTCTTTAAGGTCTACAGTATGATTGAATGATTGTGTGAAAATTTCGTTAAGAAATTTTATCGATAGAGTGTCCAATTTGACTAATAGGACTAAATTGCAATAGATTCAAAATGTGTGTTCTAGAAGCTAAGGGTGTTTAATTGTAATGAATTCTTAAATTGGAGGTCCTTAAATGGTAATTAGGCCGTTATACCTTAAGATGGACAAAAATGGACATGGAGTAAGTAAAATTTCAAAGTTTAAGTGAAGGTGTAACACCCCTTACCCGTATTCTACGCTAGAACCGAGTACGAGGCGTTACCGTACTTGACTCAGAAGGTCATATAACTTTGGGTTATCAAAACCCATTCCAAATTAAAACTTTTCCATTCTCATATCTAACCTCCTTATAATGGGCCTACAAGGCCCTAAACATACTTCCGGAAGGTTTCAAAAATAAATCAGAAACTTTTACGCACTTAGAAAAATTTTACCTAAACAGGGGCCACATTCCCGTGTGAAATGGGACACGTCCATGTGGGCAGGCCATGTGGTCACACACGCCCATACCCCTCACCCGTGGTCGACACTGGCTTATTTCACACGGCCGAACACACTCCCATGTCCCTTACACTGCCTCGACACGCTCGTGTCTCAGCCTATGTGCCAATGTAACAGTCCGGTTTATACTCTAGTCAGAACAGTGGTTTCGGGACCACAAATCCGAGTCAGTATAATATTTTAATATTATTTTTTATGTCTATGATATATGATTAATCATGTGTTAAATTTCGGTAAGCTAATTTTGTAACATCCCGAATTTGGGCCTAGTAGGATTGGGCCCTGTGGGCCTTGGGCGTGGAAGCGTTTAAAATTTTTGGAGATCAAGAGAACGGCTCTAGGGCAAGTTGGACTTATTAGGTGAGTGATTTTGGAAGGTTAGAGGGCTTCTATGAAGTCCCGGGATCAAACTTTGGCTTTAGGGAAATTTTGGTTTTAGGTGGAAAAAACCCTGGGAGTTAGTAGGTAGGCTTTAAGAATAAAATGTGGAGAAAAATGACACAAGTGGAGTGTGTGGTGTAGTGGAAAAGTGACGCCACATAAGAGGCAAGGGGATGACGCCACAAGGAAGGAAGGAGGTCCAAGGTTCAAGTCTTGGCTCTTGCAGTTTGGTTTTCTTTTTACATGGACCTTAGAATTTGACTATAGATTTATATTTAGTTGCGCATGGTTTAAGACACAAGAGGAGCTTGTGAACAAGTGGTTAGCGGCGTGGATTATGTTACATGGGAGCCTGGGTTCGAATCTCACGGAAAGCATGGGAGTATTTATCTTGTGAATTGGACGGCAAGAGTTTGAGTTGGATTTAAACTCTACTGACGGAGGGATCCCACATTGGAAAGATATAAAGAAGGAAGGTGAGAAGCTAGCTATATATGAAGCATTCTATGATGGGAGGAAGCACACCTTGAAGGGTGTTTGGGCACAGGAGTGGTCGGAGCGCGGATTAGCACCAGATTCCTGTCAGGTGTGTGCTTCTCTACTCTAGCTATAGAGCGGCAAATATCAAAATGTCGGTCACACGGCGATAATAGCCACACGAGCATGTGAGCGCATGTGTGAGGGCTTCAACGCGATAGTTGAGGCCGTTAGTAGTGTTCTTGTGGGTTGTGGCTGCTTGGGCCACGATGGGCCGAAGTGGGCCCATATAAGTAAATTGTATGATTGAGTAGTATAGAATGGACTAGACTAGGTGAGTCTCATATACGTGGCTAGATTAAGTGCTAGATGGGCCACACGAGCGTGTGGGCCCAAATGGGCCGAAATCGGGTTTTAGGCCTAATAGTCCAGTAATAACCAAAAATGGTAGCAGTGTCACTCGGAGTGACATTGGGCCTTCGGAGAGGCCATTGCAGGTGCGAAATTACTGAAATACCCTCGATAGGTAAAATTACGATAATACCCCTGGTAGGTAAAATTACTATTATACCCTTAGAGGTTGATTAGCTTGATTATGTTGTATTTTGGTTATTCTAATTATGATGGTAAGTCATTTCATACGTTATATCTGATATATTTATACATACATGACATACAGCATACACAAATTATTATGCCATATTGCATGGGCTTTGGGATATGATATTGATGAAAGGGGAAGTGTATATCGGTGACTCTGTCACACTATTTGATGGCTCGGTACCTCATTGTATATTGGTGACTTGTTCACATTTTTCTTATCGGTGGCTAGACCACATTATATCGACTTTGAGCAGCGTGACTGTCAGCATGGCTGCCAAAGAGGAGTGTAGAGGATGGAGGGTTGATTGTAGAAATCCCCACAGGAGTGTTGAGGATGGATATATGGAGTGGAGTGTAGAGGATGGACCTCTAGGTTGGGCTGGGTTCCATTGCACTCATTATTGATATGCCATGACATTAGGGCTAAGGCCCAATATAGTTCTATGGGCTTAGGCCCAGATATCGCTCGTAAGGGGAATTACACAATGAGTTTCGAAACTCCCCCCTCTTTTTAAATGTTTCAGGTAATCCCTAATTTGAGGACTTGGAGCCGAGGTGGACTCTGTGGTGGCCATGCATTACTTCTTTCGTCAACTCCATTTTCTTTATCTAAACTTATTTTTAATTTGGGAATTTGTTATGTACTAAGGCCTCCGTAATTTAGATTTGGATTTTGACTTTAATGATGTTATTATATATTTTATGAACTGTCAAATATGGTGTTTTCTAAATATAAACAAATGTTTTCCAAAATATTAACAAACGGATCACAAGCAATAAATAATTAAACTTGGGATTTTCTTAGAACTACAAATACTATTTTTCAAAAGGTCACATTTCTGAAGTCCACTAGTTTCGATTTTCGTATCACAAAATAACATTCCGGAATTAATAGTATTTATAACGTTTTGCAAGCATCATTAAATCAAGCCTGTTTCTTTAAATTGAACCAAAACGCAAAAATTTTAAACGATCACAAGTTTCTTTAAACAACCTTTCCCTGTGACATACCAGATCCGGTCGTGACGTTTTGGCCGGGTTAGGGGTGTTACAAATTTTTCTATTCATGTGTTTAATTTGACAAAAGGATTGAATCGCATTAAATGTGAAAGTTGTATGCTATATGTTAAAGTACCTATGTGCTGTGGCTTTTAAGAGTTGTGGCCTTAAGTGGCAATTGAACCACTATTTAGTTAGTGGGTGGATATGGTCAAAAATGACCTTGTAATATATGTTATAAATATTTTATTTTAAAAGGGCTAGAATAGGAATTATGTTATTAAGCTTATTTTAATGTAATAAAAACATGAAAATGGCCACATTATCATTCTTTATTAGCTAAAATAAGCAAAGAAAGAAAAGAAAAACATAAGCAAGGGTTCGACCATAGTTTTGGTCTAATTCAAGGTTAGTTTTCGATCCATTTTTGATAATTTCTATGTTTTTGCAATTATTTCTTTGAGAGCTACAAAACCTATGTATTAATTTTGTGAATTGATGGTGTTTGTGTGATATGCCATTGATGATATGTTGAGCTTTGTGATGATTTATAGTGTTAAATGAAAGATTTGAGCTAGATGAACATACTTTGTTCTGAATTTTTGATGAATTTAGCTAATTAGGGTTAAATTGAGAAAATAGTAGTTTGAGGGACTAATTTGCAAAGTTGATGGACAATATGGACTTATATAGTCCCTAGGGAAATTCGGCTATGCATGTATGTGAAAAAATTTTGTGAATTTGATGTTTTGAGAAAAATGGACTAAATTGATAAATTGTGCAAATATGAGGGTTAAATTGCAAATAGCCCTAAATGTGTGTATTCGGATTGAATTGAATGAGTTAGTGAATAAAAGGGTTAATTCTTAATATGTTTAGATCAAGAACCGAGGAAAAGAGACTTAAATCGCGGGAAAGCAAAATTAACTGAGAAGCCGTTTTTGTTTCAACTACACCGAATCCGAGGAAAGTCATTATGCAAATAAACGTATTCGTATGGAATTATATATGTTCTTATGACTATTGTTATTGATGAATACTCATGATATGATCTGTTTATGAATTCCGAGATAAGGATTTACTTAGTGACAATGTTTGAGAAGTCCCGTACGAACCTAGGAATACATAGGATTAGCTATGTCATGACATAGGTATCTGTTCTGTTTTTATCATGTAAGACCACGTCTGGGACGTTGGCGTTGTTTTGAGATTTTGTGTAAAACCTCATCTGGGACATTGGCATCGATATGAGCTTTACGTGTAAGACCACGTCTGGGACATTTGCATCGATATGAGCTTTACGTGTAAGACCATGTCTGGGATATCAGCATCGTATTGATTCGTGTAAGACCCTGTCTGGGACAGTGGCATCGATATCTGAGTGCATAAAAGACCTTGTTTGGGACGTTGGCATTGTATGACTATTCCGAGCTTTCTGAGTGTCCCTCTGTGATACGAATTAAAATTCTGAGCTAAGAACAAATAGATGAATGTATGTTCGTTTCAGGTACGTATATATGTACACTAAATGTGTATAAAAAGTTAAGTACCTAAGTGATTTTTGCATTTGAGGAAATGTACAATTGAATATGAGAATGTGAATGAGATACAAGAATAGTTATGTAAGAGATTTGTGTATACATGTGATTCTTGAATTGATGAATGTGGCAAATATGGCCAAGGATATGGTTTAACGCAAATATGTGAGAAATACACTATGAATAGGAATTGTGCCAATGTTTCTATATGCTTAAATGTTTTACATGGTAAGTTTATTTGTATTATGACTTACTGAGCTTTTGGAAAGCTTACTCCGTGTGTGTGATTTCTCTATTTTATAGGTCGTCAAAGCTACTGAAGGCTTAGGACCGTCAAGGATCGTCATCACACTATTCAACTTGTTTTTGGTACATTTTGGAAATATATTTTGCTAGATATGGCATGTATAGGCTAGTCTTTTGTATTTGTAAATGAAGTGAATTTATCCATGTGAATTGGATAGTTATGTGTTGATGTTATGTTTTAATGAATGTGTTAAATGAAGTATACTTTGGTATGGTTGGAGCACATGAAATGGTCAAGATTTTGGGTAAGTATTAGGATGAATTATGCTTATATTATCTATATTTTAGCCTTGTAATTTGGCATAGTTGAAATTGGTATTGAATGTATTGATAGAATGGTTGTTTTGGTGTGTTATTGGTTGATAAATATGCATGGGAGGTGTTGGTATGTTGCTTGTAGATAAGACCCAAGTGGGTGGCATTTTGGCCTTGAAAATGGCCTATAATGTCACACAGTCGTGGCACACAAGCGTGCTTAGTGACCGTGGGCTAAATATATAGCTAGCACAAGAGCACACAGCCTTGGCACACGGACGTGTCTACTGCCTAGTAGCCGTGTAATTTTTGACAGGATCGATCACTGCCTGAGTACACGGGCGTGCTTAGTGGTTGTGGAAGATAGGTCAGTTTCGACCACGGGGAGGACACACGGGGGGTGTCTAGCAGCCATGGGAGGCACATGGCCTACCCACACAGGCGTGTAACCCCTAAAACTTAAAAAAATTTTAAATTTTTGAGAATATCTGTATGTGTTTCGGATTAGTCCCAACCCGGTTTATAAGCATGTTTTAGGTATCGTTGACCGTATTAAGGGACATTATGTTTGAGATTGATGGATGAATGTATGAACTTCTGAAAATGTTTCTGATCGGTCCGGTAATGTTTTTAACCCTAGTTCGACGACTGATACGGGTTAGGGGTGTTACATTTGATTAGTATCAGAGCTACAGTTTAGCCGATTCTCGGACTAACGTAGCGTGTCAGAGTCTAGATATATATGCCATATATCTGAACTGTGATAGTGTGATGAATCCTGACGTGGTAAAAAAATGTGATTTCTGTATAGTAATGGATCCCGAAAGAGCCATAGCTGACGACGTAGAAAGTAATGTGCCTACTCCCGCGCAAGGGATAGCGCCTTCTGATTCGAGACTGGCTACGAGCGTTCATGGGTGAAAGCTAAATAAGCTTTCTTCCAGATGATGAGTGAGTGGTTCACTCAATTCGTAAGAAATAACCCGACTGTTTCACAACCCCTACCCCCGGTTAATCCCCCTCAGACTATAGTTGTGCCACCGGTTATGCATCCGAATCTGTTGAATAAGCCTCCGGTTGAAAAGATCCGTAAGTATGGGGCCGAATAGTTCCGGGATACTAATGATGATGATGCTAAAAAGGCCGAGTTCTAGTTAGAGAATAACATCCGGGTATTCGACGAAATGTCTCTAACTCCGGAAGAATACATAAAGTGTATTGTATCATTATTCTGAGATGCAGCTTATCAATGGTGGAAAACTTTGATTTCTTTTGTTTCAAAAGAGCGAATTAGATGGGACTTCTTTCAGAGCGAGTTTCGAAAGAAATATATCAGTGAAAGATTCGTCGATCAGAAACTAAAAGAATTTCTGGAACTAAAATAGGGTCGAATGACTGTTCCGGAATATGAACGAGAGTTCATGAGATCGAGTCAGTATGCTCGGGAATGTGTATCTTCTGAGGCTATAATGTGTAAAAGATTCAAAGACGGTCTTGATGAAGATATCCGT
The DNA here is from genome assembly GCA_025503065.1 of Gossypium bickii. Taxonomy (NCBI): domain Eukaryota; kingdom Viridiplantae; phylum Streptophyta; class Magnoliopsida; order Malvales; family Malvaceae; genus Gossypium; species Gossypium bickii. The sequence goes on along the minus strand of CP106716.1, from coordinate 72,028,118 downwards.
TTGCTGGTTGGGATTTTAGAAATTAAAGAGTTCGTTACACTCGTTGATCGAGCGTGCAAAGCTGAGGCACTTGGGAAAGAGAAAAGAAAAGCTGAGTCTAAAGCTCAAGATATGAGAAAGAGGTTTCAGAGTAAATCATTTCAGTCTGCTCTGAAAAGATCCAGAGTTAATCAAAGTCGTTCCAGAGATAATGTGGGACATTCGAATAGAAGTCAATTTAGACCGCAAATGAGTTCTAAAACTCCACTAACTTCAGTGGCTAGAGTTGGTAATGCTCGATCTGAGAGACATGAATGTAAATATTGTGGAAAAAGGCATCTGGGAAGCTGTAGATTAAATGACAGAGCTTGCTTCAGATGTGGATCACTTGATTATTTTAGTCGTGATTGCCCTGTGTCTGTTGAGCCAGAGACTGTTCAGAATTTGAGATCTGATAATGTATCTGTGAGAGGTAAACCTTTGAAGAATACAAGAAATGTCAGTGGTAGTTAGAAAATTACGAGAGACAATGCTGTCAGATCCGAAGCTAGAGCGCTTGCCAGAGCGTATTCTATTCGAGCTCGTGAGGAAGCTTCATCACCTGATGTTATAACTGGTACTTGTACTCTTTATGATACTTCTATAATTGCATTGATAGGCCCTGGTTCTACGCATTCGTATATATGCATAAATTTAGTATTCAGTAAGACTTTGCCTGTAGTGTCTACTGAGTTTACTATAAAAGTATCGAACCCCTTAGGTAAAAGTGTCCTTGTTGACAAAGTATGCAAGAACTGTCCGTTAATATTTCGAGATATCTGTTTCCCTGCTGATCTGATGCTTTTACCATTTGATGAGTTTGATGTCATTTTGGGTATGGACTGGTTGTTTATGCATGATGCTATTGTGAACTGTAAAAGAAAAACCATTGACTTAAGATGTCCGAATAATGCAATTGTACTGATTGAGTCTGATGATTTGAATAGATTGCCTGTTGTAATATCTATATTAAAAGCTTAAAGTTATGTGAAAAAGGGTTATGAGGCATATTCCGCTTATGTGATTGATTCAAAAGTATCTGAGAAGAAAGTTGAATCAGTGCCTATTGTTTGTGAGTATTCTGATGTGTTCCTTGAAGAGTTACCGGGTTTACCTTCGATTCGTGAAGTTGAATTTGGTATTGATTTACTACCTGGTACTACACTTATATCGATAACTCCGTATAAAATGGCACCAACAGAGTTGAAAGAGTTAAATTCACAGTTGCAAGAATTAACTGATAGAGGGTTTGCTAGACCGAGTTTCTCGCCTTGGGGTGCTCCTATTCTATTTGTGAAAAAGAAAGATGGCACGACGAGAATGTGCATCGATTATCGTCAGTTGAATAAGGTGACTATAAAGAATAAATATCTGTTGCCCCGAATAGATGATTTATTTGATTAGTTAAAAAGAGCTACTGTATTTTCTAAGATTGATCTGAGATCGGGATACTACCGGTTGAGAGTTAAAGATTCGCATATTCAAGATCGCCGTAACGAGGTACGGGCATTATGAGTTTTTAGTTATGCCATTCGGACTAACCAATGCTCCTGCTATTTTTATGGATTTGATGAACAGAATTTTCAGACTGTACCTAGATCGATTTGTTGTGGTGTTCATAGATGACATCTTGATTTATTCACGGGATGAAAATGAGCATGCTGAGCATTTGAGAATCGTGTTGCAAACTTTGAGAGAAAAGCAATTGTATGCGAAATTTAGCAAATGTGAATTCTGGTTGCACGAGGTTAGTTTTCTGGGACATATTGTGTCAAGTTCTAGAATTTGAGTTGATCCGAGTAAGATTTCTGCTATTCTGAATTGGAAACCTCTGAGAAATGTATCTGAAGTCCGTAGTTTTCTGGGTTTAACTGGTTATTATCATCGTTTTGTAAAAGGATTTTTAGTGATAGCTACTCCGTTGACTAGATTACTTTAGAAAGATGTTAGATTTGAATGGTCAGATAAATGCCAGAAAAGTTTTGATCAGTTGAAAACTCATAATGTAAGCTCCAAAGTGTTAGTACACCAAAAAATTGGGTAAAGAATTTGTTGTATACAGTGATGCTTCGTTAAATAGTCTGGGATGTGTTTTGATGCAGGAAGGCAAAGTTGTAGCTTATGCCTCGAGACAATTGAAGCCTCATGAAAAGAACTATCCGACTCATGACCATGAACTAGTTATGATTGTGTTTGCACTTAAGATTTGGCGCCATTATCTGTACGGTGAGAAATGTCACGTGTTTTTAGATCATAAAAGTCTGAAATATCTGATGACTCAGAAAGATTTGAAGCTGCTTCAAAGAAGATGGTTAGAGTTGTTAAAAGATTATGACCTTATAATAGATTATTATCCGGGTAAAGCGAACGTTGTTGCTGATGCGTTAAGTAGAAAATCATTGTGTGCATTACGTGCTTTGAATGTTCAGTTAGATTTGTCTGATGATAGTTCTGTGTAAGCTGAATTAAAAGCGAAACCATTGTTTATACAGCAGATATGTGATGCTCAGAAATTTGATAATGAGTTATTAGCGAAACGAGCTCAGTGTGATTCAAATTCTGAATCTGAATTTTGAGTTATTGATGATTGCTCGAGTTTCCTAGGTCGTATCTGTGTTTCGAGAAATCCGAAGTTGATTCAGCTGATTTTAAGCGAAGCACATAACAGTCGTCTATCTATTCATCCGGGAAGTACAAAGATGTACCATGATCTGAAGCAACACTATTGGTGGTCTGGTATGAAACAAGACATTTCTGACTTTGTTTCGAAATGTTTAATCTGTCAACAAGTGAAAGTTGAACATCAAGTTCCGTCTGGTTTGCTACAGCCAATTTTGATTCCTGAATGGAAATGGGATAGAGTGACAATGGATTTTGTTTCTGGTTTGCCTTAGACTCCGAGAAAGAAAGATGTGATTTGGGTCATAGTTGACCAATTGATGAAATCTGCCCATTTTATGTCGGTAAGATCTGACAATTCACCTGATAGATTAGCCGAGCTTTATATTTCTGAGATTGTTAGATTGCACGGAGTGCCACTATCTATTGTGTCAGATAGGGATCCAAGATTTACATCGAGGTTTTGGAAGAAATTACAAGAAGCTTTAGGCACGAAACTGCATTTTAGTACAGCTTTTCATCCGTAAACAGATGGTCAATCCGAACAGATCATTCAGATTCTCGAAGATATGTTAAGATGTTGTATACTTGAGTTTAACGGTATGTGGGAATAGTATCTGCCGTTGATTGAATTTGCATACAATAACAGTTTTCAGTCAAGTATCAAAATGGCACCTTATGAAGCTTTGTACGGACGTAAATGTCGTACACCCCTGTATTGGACTGAGCTCAGTGAAAATAAGCTACATGGGGTTGATTTGATAAAAGACTCAGAACAAAAAGTGAAACTGATCCGGGAATGTTTGAAAGTAGCATCTGACCGTCAGAAGTCTTATGCAGACTTGAAACGAAAAGATAAAGAATTTAAGATTGGCAACAAAGTATTTCTGAAAGTATCACCGTGGAAGAAAGTACTCCGATTTGAACGTAAAGGCAAGTTAAGTCTGAGATTCATCGAACCATATGACACGAGTTGGGCCTGTTGCATATACACTACGTTTGCCCTCTAAATTAGAAAAGATCCATAATGTATTTCATGTCTCGATGTTCTGTAGATATCGATCCGATCCATCACATGTGATTGCCCCATCTGAAATTGAAATCCGATCTGATATAACTTACGAAGAAGAACCGATCCGTATCTTAGCTCGTGAAGTGAAAGAGTTGAGAAATAAGAAAATTTCGTTAGTGAAAATATTATGAAATCGACACGAAATTGAAGAGGCAACGTGGGAACAAGAAGATTTAATGAGATAACAATTTCTGACTCTGTTTAACGGTAAGATTTTCGGGGACGAAAATCGCTAAAGGGAGAGAATTGTAACAGTCTGGTTTATACTCTAGTCAGAACAGTGGTTTCGGGACCACAAATCCTAGTCAGTATAATATTTTAATATTATTTTCTGTGTCTATGATATATGGTTAATCATGTGTTAAATTTCCATAAGCTAATTTGTCCATTCATGTGTTTAATTTGACAAAAGGATTTAATCACATTAAATGTGAAAGTTGTATGCTATATGTTAAAGTGCCTATGTATTGTGGCTTTTAAGAGTTGTGGCCTTAAGTGGCAATTGAACCACTATTTAGTTAGTGGGTGGATATGGTCAAAAATGACCTTGTAATATATGTTATAAATATTTTGTTTTAAAAGGGCTAGAATAGGAATTATGTTATTAAGCTTATTTTATGTAATAAAAAGATGAAAATGGCCACATTATCATCCTTTGTTAGCCAAAATAAGCAAAGAAAGAAAAGAAAAACATAAGCAAGTGTTCAGCCATAGTTTTGGTCTAATTCAAGGTTAGTTTTTGATCCGTTTTTGATAATTTCTACGTTTTTGCAATTGTTGCCTTGAGAGCTACAAAACCCATGTATTAATTTTGTGAATTGATGGTGTTTGTGTGATATTCCATTGATGATATGTTGAGCTTTATGATGATTTATAGTGTTAAATGAAAGATTTGAGCTAGATAAACATACTTTGTTCTTGAATTTTTGATGAATTTAGCTAATTAGGGTTAAATTGAGAAAATAGTAGTTTGATGGACAAAATTGCAAAGTTGATGGACAATATGGACTTATATAGTCCCTAGGGAAATTTGGCTATGCATGTGTGTGAACCAATTTTGTGAATTTGACGTTTTGAGAAAAATGGACTAAATTGATAAATTGTGCAAATATGAGGGTTAAATTGCAAATAGCCTTAAATGTGTGTATTCAGATTGTGTTGAATGAGTTAGTGAATAAAAGGGTTAATTCTTAATATGTTTAGATCAAGAACCGAGGAAAACAGACTTAGATCGCCGGAAAGTGAAATTAACCGAGTAGCCGTTTCCATTTCAACTAAACTGAATCTGATGTAAGTCATTATGCAAATAAACGTATTTGTATGGAATTATATATGTTCTTATGACTATTGTTATCGATGAATACTCATGATATGATCTGTTTATGAATTCCAAGATAAGGATTTACTTAGTGACAATGTTCGAGAAGTCCCGTACGAACCTAGGAATAGATAGGATTAGCTATATCATGACATAGGTATCTGTTCTATTTTTATCGTGTAAGCCCACGTCTAGGACGTTGGCATTGATTTGAGATTTTGTGTAAGACCTCATCTGGGACGTTGGCATCGATATGAGCTTTACGTGTAAGACCACGTCTGGGACGTTGGCATCAATATGAGCTTTACGTGTAAGACCATGTCTGGGACATCGGCATCATATGGATTCGTGTAAGACCCTGTTTGGGACAGTGGCATCGATATCTGAGTGCATATAAGACCTCGTCTGGGACGTTGGCATTGTACGACTATTCTGAGCTTTCTGAGTATCCTACTAGATTCCTAACGGTTCAACGGGCAAGTCTGTGATACGAATTGAAATTTCAAGCTAAGAACAAATACGTGAATGTATGTTCGTTTCAGGTTCATTTCATATGTATACTAAATGTGTATAAAAAGGTAAGTACCTAAGTGATTTTGGATTTGAGGAAATGTACAATTGAATTTGAGAATGTGAATAAGATACAAGAATAGTTATGTAAGAGATTTCTGTATACATGTGATTTTTGAATTGATGAATATGGCAAATATGGCCAAGGATATGGTTTAATGCAAATATGTGAGAAATACACTATGAATAGGAATTGTGCCAATGTTTCTATATGCTTAAATGTTTTACATGGTAAGTTTATTTGTATTATGACTTACTGAGCTTTTGGAAAGCTTACTCCGTGTGTGTGATTTCTCTATTTTATAGGTCGTCAAAGCTACTGAAGGCTTAGGACCGTCAAGGATCGTCATCACACTATTCAACTTGTTTTTGGTACATTTTGGAAATATATTTTGCTAGATATGGCATGTATAGGCTAGTCTTTTGTATTTGTAAATGAAGTGAATTTATCCATGTGAATTGGATAGATATGTGTTGATATTATGTTTTAATGAATGTGTTAAATGATGTATACTTTGGTATGGTTGAAGCACAATAAATGGTCAAGATTTTGGGTAAGTATTAGGATGAATTATGCTTATATTATCTATCTTTTAGCCTTGTAATTTGGCATAGTTGAAATTGGTATTGAATGTATTGATAGAATGGTTGTTTTGGTGTGTTATTGGTTGATAAATATGCATGATAGGTGTTGGTATGTTGCTTGTAGGTAAGACCCAAGTGGGTGGCATTTTGACCTTGAAAATGGCCTATAATGTCACACGGTTGTGGCACACGGGCGTGCCCAGTGACCGTGGGCTAAGTATATAGCTAGCACAAGAGCACAGGGCCTTGGCACACGGACGTGTCTGCTACCTAGTAGCCGTGTGATTTTTGACAGGATCGACCACCGCCTGAGTACACGGGCGTGCTTAGTGGCTATTGAAGATAAGCCAGTTTCGACCACGGAGAGGACACATGAGGGTGTCTTGCAGCCGTAGGAGGCACATGGCCTGCCTACACGGGCGTGTAACCCCTGAAACTTAGAAAAGTATTAAATTTTTGAGAATGTCTGTATGTGTTTTGGATTAGTCCCAACCCAGTTTATAAGCATGTTTTAGGTCTTGTTAACCGTATTAAGGGACATTATGTTTAAGATTGATGGATGAATGTATGAACTTCTAAAAATATTTCTGGTCGGTCCGGTAGCTTTAACCCTAGTCTGACGACGAATACGGGTTAGAGGTGTTACAGCCAAAACCTTGGCATTCTGTTTATGACGTCATCACCTCACTATGGTCACACGGCAAAGGCACACGCTCGTGTCCTTAGGCCATGTGTTGATTAAATTCCTAAATTCAGGTGTAGACTTCACACGGCCTGGGCACACGCCCAAGCCTTTGGCCGTGCCTCCCACACGGTTTGAGACACACGACCGTGTTTTTGCCTGTGTGTTTACTATTGCACTTACAGACTTGCAATTCTAACATGCAAGGGGACACACGGTCTGGTCACACACCCATGCAATTGACCGTGTGCCATACACAGCCTAGACACACGCCCGTGTGCCTACCTGTCTGGACAAGAACAAGGCTATTTTCCAAGCTATTTCATCACCCTAACTCAGTCAAGCATAATTCATCCTCTACCATCAGTTCATTCATGCGTATTCATACCCAAACAACCCAACCATATACTCTATACACTTATGAATAACCTTTCATTCCATTGATTGATAGTAAAGAGCCATTTACTATGGCAATATACAAAAGATTTCATTTATAAAGAGCCAACACATTTGGCCAAAATAACAAAACAATATACCTAGTCTAGCTCCTATACATGCCATTGCCATACTCAAAATGTTAGTTCTAAATATACCTAGATGAGCTGATTGTGTGGGTGATCTTCCAATTATCTCCATATCCCAACTCGACTCTTTGTCACTATAAAATAATGGAAAAGAAAAGGGGTAAGCTTTAAGCTTAGTAAGTTTACATGTAAACAATAAACTTCATAACATGTGCTAATCAATAAATAGCATTTCACAATCCAAGGTCATGCTTATTCATTCATCTCTTACCACAATCCAACCTATCACAACCAAATGCTCTTATTATTTAACATACATCCCTACACTTGATCACCACATGATCACATGAAACAACACATCATAATTACACAATAAACTATTCTTAGTAATACCAAACACTCAGTGGTATCGTACTTAGCCCACCATTTATTATTAACAGGGTGGTATCGCACATAGCGTACCAACAGGAATATTTACGGTGGTATCGCACTTAGCCCACCAAATAATAATACTAACGATGGTATCACACACAGCCCATCGTGAATAAGTGATAAGGTGGTATCGCATATAGCCCACGAACAAAAATAATTAAGGTGGTATTGCACATAGCCCACCATCATTTATTACGGATAATACTCCACACCTACATCATTTTTTGTGCTAAATGGTAAGTGTCGGCCATGGCATCAAAGAAAGAAAGGAAGACTTTCTAATGATGGAAAGAAGACAAAGAAAATAAGGTAAGTAGGAGAATAAGGAAAGAAATAAAGGAAAGGGATAAAGTGGGGGGATATGTTGGCCGAATTTTTGGAAGGTGCTTGGGATAGAATTTTTGGTCAACCATGACCTCATTGGTGTGGGAGGTACACGGTTTTGATAGGAAGAAAAGGGGGAGTCAAAATTCCTATAGCCTTTTTACAAGTTTTGTGCATGAAAGGCTTCCATTCTTGTTGAACAACTTTGGTGCTTTCTTTTCCAACATTCTTCCTTTGTTGGCGTAACACTCACATCATTTTGTTCATTTTTCCTTTGGTGTTAGCCGAACTATCTCACATTTCTTATTTCCATCTCTTCTTTTGTTTTTGACCATTTCTTCAACCTTTTTCTCCCTTTTCTTAAATCGACATTACCTTGTGGCCGAATCTTCTTTGCCCATTTCTCCCCATAGCCAAACCTATTAACACCCTACCTCTTCATTATTTCTTTTTCTTTTGTGTTGGGTACTCTCTTCTTTGACCGAATCGGTAAGTGATTTCATTCTTCTCTTTTAATTTTTCTTCATGGCCGAATATGTGCCCCTTATCATTGGATGGTTCTCTAAACCAAAAACATCACTACCTCCTACTCCCTCATATCGTGATCATCTCTTTTTCGTAGTGTTCTAGTGGGTGGCCAAATACCACATCCTTGTCGATTCATCCGTAGTCATAAGCCCAATCGGTGGAAATCGGATTCATCATCGTTAAGGTAAGGAGTTCCTCCATGGTTCATTTCAATCTCTCTCATTGTTCGGTGATTCCGTTAAAACGGATCATTAGATTTGACTAATCGATTATTTTAGGGACTAAACTACTCGTTTTCTCTACTCGGTTCTTTGGAAGTAGTGGTAAGCCGAATCCTATCCCTAACAACTACTCTCTCTCTTATTAGTATTTTACTGACCAAGTCTTTTTCAATGGAGGCAAGTGGTAGCAATTTGAAAAGAAAATCGTTAGGAGGGCAAATAGGGAGTGGACTTGCAATCTCTACTCCCAAGTTCAAGCGAAGGGCGGTATCGGCAGTTCGAGATTTCCAACCGGGTTGTGGACCATCATCCGGTGAGAATAGACAAATCGTGGTCGTTCACGATACTAAGGGTGCCGACGATCAGGAAGGTTTAGTCCTTACTGTAGTTAGGTGTGTAATCTCACACCGAAATCCTGTAGATTCGTGATTCACTATCATGTTGAAAAATAGATTGTAGTTGTTTAAAATTTTAATAACGGTAATATGGCATGAATCGAGTAACTTGCTTAAACAACACTATTTCTGAAGATTTGTCAAAATCGGTATTAATTTTATGGAGAGCAATGTAGCCTGGTGGCATTGCCACAAATTGTTCATTATTGTGCTTAATTATGATTTCGGTGGCTTGAACACAAAAATATTATAAATAGCAGCTCGACTGCAAATTGGTGTGAGCGGCGGGGTGGGTTGACTTGATCCCCACAGGTGTGATTGGCTGGTCGGGGGTGTGATGGATGGATGGGTTGGGTTGCATACATTTCATATAAATTCTGTTATGTAAATGGGCTTAGGCCCAAGATGTCGCTATACGGGTTCAGACACAGTGGATGACGGTAAGGGGATTATACACTGAGTTCTTGTAACTCACCCCCTTTCTTTTCCTAATTCCTTGCAGGTGATGCTCAGTGACGAGGACTTGGGACCATGAATGACTCGGTGGAGGCCATACTTTTGGAATAATAATTTCAAAATTTAGTAAATTACTTTTCTGCTTTATTTCGTTACTTTTACTATTTTGGGTTTTAAAGTTGTAATAAGGCATCTAGGATATTTTTATTTTGCTTTATGTTTAGTCGTACTTATTATCTTTCTTGAATTATTTTAAATGGGGATTTTCTAAAATTATAAATAACGGTTTTCCAAAAATGATTAACAAAAGGATTTTATTTTCAATTCATCAAACAACCTCTCGAAATTAGTAGTATTTTATCGAATATTTATAAACCAAACTTGTTTTTCTTAACTATAACCAACTAACACTTACTTTAGAATGTTTCACTCTTTATTTATACGTTTTTTTCATGTGACATACCAGATCCGGTCGTAACGCGTGGGTTGAGTTTGGGGTGTTACATTTTATGGTATCAGAGCCCGGTTGCAAAACTCGGCTGTGGTTTAGGTTCAAAAATGGTTTCTAAAACTGCATGAAATTCGATTTATAAATACATGTTTTAGAGGAAGTATGGCACCACGAGTATTCGGCATCAAGTCAGTAAGTGTTTGTTTTCATTTTATGATTATTATGATATGACTGTAGTAAGAAAACTTCTCATGATAGAAATACCCTAGAATTTTTGGCTTTAATAGTAGAAACTATAGAGATTGGGACCTTAGGATACGATTTGCAAAAACAACATCTACTCTTATACTCCATAAAACATTGTTTAAGAAACATTGAATAGCATACTGATTCATAAGACTCTTAATCAGATTAAATCGACTTAGCAAACATGAGAGCTAGAGGATGTGGACACGGTAGACGTGGCCATGGCAGAGGCCGAGGTGCTAGAGCTGTATCTGAGGCATCTGGACATATGCCGAAAATAGACGCACCTGCGTCACCAGAGACTGAAGCTGGGTCACATGATCGAATGAGAAAGGACGACGCTCTGTCCCAAGCGATGTTGCGAGTTCTAGAAAGGGTTGTTGGGGAAAGAACTGGGTCGACAGCTCTTGGGTCGATCTCCGAGCGACTCAGATCGAATGGGGCTGAAGTTTTTAAGGGTATTTCGGGTGTAGCCCCAAGTGTAGTAGAGTACTAGCTTGAGGCGGTAGAGTGGAAATCTCGAACTGCCGATACCGCCCTTCGCTTGAACTTGGGAGTAGAGATTGCAAGTCTACTCCCTATTTGCCCTCCTAACGATTTTCTTTTCAAATTGCTACCACTTGCCTCCATTGAAAAAGTCTCGGTCAGTAAAATACTAATAAGAGAGAGAGTAGTTGTTTAGGGATAGGATTCGGCTTACCACTACTTCCAAAGAACCGAGTAGAGAAAACGAGTAGTTTAGTCCCTAAAATAATCGATTAGTCAAATCTAATGATCCGTTTTAACGGAATCACCGAACAATGAGAGAGATTGAAATGAACCATGGAGGAACTCCTTACCTTAACGATGATGAATCCGATTTCCACTGATTGGGCTTATGACTACGGATGAATCGACAAGGATGTGGTATTTGGCCACCCACTAGAACACTACGAAAAAGAGATGATCACGATATGAAGGAGTAGGAGGTAGTGATGTTTTTGGTTTAGAGAACCATCCAATGATAAGGGGCACATATTCGGCCATGAAGAAAAATGAAAAGAGGAGAATGAAATCACTTACCGATTCGGTCAAAGAAGAGAGTACCCAACAGCGGTGGAGTGGATTATGGCTGAGAGATGAGGCGTATCAATGGTGGCTCACTGTTCGAGAAGGCACTCAGGCTGATCGTATTACCTGGGAATTCCTTAAGACAGTGTTCCAGGGAAAATATGTCGGGGCTAGCTATGTGGATGCTCGAAGGAAGGAATTCCTGAATCTAGTCCAAGGAGGTAAATCTGTGGCAATATACAAGGCGGAGTTCCTGCGTCTGAGTCGGTATGCCAGGGGAATAGTGCTGGCTGATTATGAACGCTCTGTGCGTTTTGAGGACGGTTTGCGTGATAAATTACGAGTATTAATAGCCCCACAGAAGAAAAGGAATTTTGCCACACTGGTAGAAAAAGCAAAAATTGAGGAGGAAGTTAAGCAATCGAAATGGCAAAATCGAGACAAGTATAGGGGCAGGAACAAGAGAGACTCTGGGTATTCAGGTCCTGCTAGAAGTTTTCAGAAGAGGCCCAGGAAAGAGGGGCCAGTTCGAGTGGGTGCTCTAGCTACTACCAATCAGTTACAGCCTTGCGTGGATTGTGGGAAACTTCACTCGGGTGAATGCTGGAAGAGAACTGGTGGTTTTTTCAAATGTGGATCCAAGGACCACCAGTTTAGGGATTGCCCTCAAGAGCCTATTCAGACTCAAGTAGTTTGCAACAGATTTGCTCAGCCAGCAGGAGGCACTCAGCAGCCGCGAGAGGCCCTGGGCCAGGTTGAGGTGGTAACGGTGTAGGACGAGGTTAGGGAGCACCGGGTAGAGGTACCAGTAACAGGGGTAACACAGAGGCGAGACAGACAGGGTTGGTCTATGCGGTCAGGCGTCGAGAGGATGGCGATGCACCGGATGTCATAACCGGTACATTTTTCATATCTGTTGTACCTTTTACCGCTTTGATCGATATTGGATCCACCCATTCGTATGTTGCATGTGCTGTGTTTGGAACCCTGAATATTAGATCTGAGATTACTGCTAGAGAAACAACTGTGATTAGCCCTTTAGGACAGTCGACGGTAGTAAATAAGTTGTTTATGGATGTGCCCTTAGAAGTTCAGGGGGTAGTATTTCTGGCGGATTTGATGGAACTGTCGTTCGGGGAGTTCGACCTTATATTGGGCATGGACTGGCTGGTTAAGCATCGTGCGAACTTGGACTGTACTGCAAAGTAGATGGTACTAATAACTTTGGAGGATAAGGAAGTGATGATGATAGGTGAAAGAAGAAATTATCTATCTAATGTGGTATCTGCTTTAAAGGCAGAAAAGTTGGTGCGAAAGGGGTGTGGAGCGTTCTTAGCCTTTATCAATGCTCTGGATGCCAAAGAGTTAATGGTAGAGAGTGTTAGAACGGTGAAAGAGTTTTCAGACGTCTTTCCAGAGGAGCTTCCAGGATTGCCTCCGGATCGGGAGGTAGAATTTGGTATTGAGTCGCTGCCGTGAATGTACTCCGTGTGCATTGCTCTCTGCGAGATAGCACCGGCGAGCTCGTGGAACTTAAAGCTCAAATTCAGGAATTGTTGGACCGTGGATTTATTCGACCAATTGTGTCACCATGGGGAGCGTCGATTTTATTCGTTAAGAAAAAGGATGGATCAATGCGTATGTGCATCGAGTATAGACAATTGAATAAGTTGACGATCAAGAACAAGTACCTATTATCGAGGAGCAATGATTTGTTTGATTAGCTGCGAGGAGTTTTAGTTTTCTCGAAGATAGACTTGAGATAGGGTTATCGCCAGCTAAAGGTCAAGGAGACGGATATTCATAAGACTGCGTTCTGAGCTCGTTATGGGCATTACGAGTTCTTAGTGATGTCGTTCAGGTTGACAAATGCACTAGCTGCATTTATGGACATGATGAACTGAGTCTTCCAACCCTATCTAGACCAGTTTGTGGTTGTGTTCATAGATGGCATCCTGGTGTATTCAAAGACTGAAGAAGAGCATGATTCGCATCTACGGGTAGTATTTCAGATATTAAGGGAGAAGCAATTGTATGCCAAATTCAGTAAGTGTGAATTTTGGCTGGGGGAAGTGACCTTTTTGGGGCATGTTGTGTCTGCCGAGGGAATTAGAGTTGATCCCTAGAAGGTCGAGGCTGTGTTGGACTGAAGCCACCGAAGTCAGTGGCAGAAATACGAAGTTTTCTAGGTTTGGCTGGGTATTATAGGCGTTTCGTTGAGGGGTTTTCATTGATTGCTGCATCCCTAACTCATCTGTTGCGTAAGGGAGTACCATTTGTGTGGTCAGATAAGCAGCAAGAGATCTTTGAGAAATTGAAGAAGATTCTGACAGAAGCGCAAGTGTTGATTCAGCCTGGGGCTGGTAAAGAGTTTATTGTTTATTGTGATGTGTCACACACGGGCTTGGGATGTGTGTTGATGCAAGGGGGAAGTGGTGGCTTATGCGTCTCGTCAATTAAGGCCGCATGAGGTGAACTATCCCACACATGATTTGGAGTTAGCTGCAGTGGTGTTTGCTCTAAAGATATGGAGACACTATATGTACGGTGAGAAGTCGATTATTTACACGGACCATAAGAGTTTGAAGTACCTACTTATCCAGAAAGTGTTGAACTTAAGATAGCGGAGGTGGATAGAGTTATTGAAAGATTATGACTGGTCAATCGAATATCACCCAGGTAAAGCTAACGTAGTGGCAGATGCGTTGAGTCATAAGGTGATATCAGATTTGAGGGCGATGTTCACTCATCTCAGCCTTTATTAATATGGTAGCTTGTTAGTTGAATTTCAAGTGAAGCCTGCATGGGTAAGTCAGATTAAGGAAAAGCAGTTGTTAGATGAAAGGTTGGGTTCTCGGCTTCAGCAAGTGGAAAGTGGTGAGATAGGGGATTTTGGATTAAATAGTGATGGAGTATTGTGTTTCTGCAGAAGAGTTTGTATGCCCAGAGATTCAGAATTGAGACAAATGATTCTGCATGAGGCGCATATTAGCCCATACGCTATGCACCCCGGGGAAATAAAATGTACCGAGACCTTCGTGAACAGTATTGGTGGCCAGGGTTGAAACAGGAGGTTACCGACTTCGTGAGCAAGTGCTTGACATGTCAGCAGGTGAAGGCAGAACATCAACTGCCTTCAGGATTGCTACAACCGGTGAAAATCCCACTATGGAAATGGGAAAGGATAACAATGGACTTTGTTAATGGGTTACCCTTAACGCCTACTAAGAAAGATTCAGTATGGGTGATAGTGGATCAGTTAACGAGTCTGCTCATTTCCTACCTATTCGTACGGATTATTCATTATAGAAGTTGGCCAAGTTGTATGTAGCAGAGATCGTGAGGTTGCATGGGGTTTCGATGTTTATTATATCGGACAGGGATCCTAGGTTCACATCTCGATTTTGGAAGGCTCTACATGAAGCTTTGGGTACAAGGCTAAATTTCAGCACGGTGTTTCATCCGCAGACTGATGGTCAGTCGGAGAGAGTAATCCAGACTCTAGAAGACATGTGCCCATGTGATTGACTTTAAGGGTAGTTGGGAAGATTTCCTACCATTGGCAGAATTTGCATACAACAACAGCTATCAATCCAATATCCAAATGGCACCCTACGAGGCATTGTATGGTCGTAGGTGTCGTATTCCTACCTGCTGGACTGAGCTAGGAGAGCGACAGCTATTGGGTCTTGGGTTGATCTCGGAGACGAAAGAAAAAGTTAAGGTAATTCGGGCTAGGTTAAAAGAAGCTTCAGACAGACAAAAATCGTACGCGGATCTGAAATGGAAGGAAATAGAGTTCTCTGTGGGTGATCAGGTCTTTTTAAAGGTCTCGTCTTGGAAAAAGATCTTAAGATTTCAGCGGAAAGGCAAGTTGGGCCCTAGGTTCATTGGACCATACCATGTATTGAAGCATGTTGGGCCAGTGACTTATCAGCTTGAGTTACCTCCAAAGTTAAGTCAGATACATAGTGTATTTCATGTTTCAATATTAAGGCATTATCGTTCGGATCCGTCTCATGTTGTGCCAATGGAGAAAGTGGAGATAAGACCTGACTTGTCTTTTGAAGAAGAGCCAGTGCAGATTTTAGATCAGGATATTAAGGTGTTGAGAAGGAAGTCGGTTTCGTTAGTCAAAGTATTATGGCGTAATCACGGGTCAGAGGAAGCTACTTGGGAGCCAGAGGACACGATCCGGTAACAATACCCTCATCTCTTTTAATCAGGTAAATTTCGAGGCTGAAATTGTAACATCCTAAAAATCTGAATTTTATGTTTTGCATTATACCATGCGATACGCTAGTTAAGAGTGTTAATTGTGTATGTTTAGGGGTTCTAAGATGGCTTGGGGTTGAGTTGGGCCTTAGCAAAATTTTTGTGCTTAAGCACTTTAAGGAGAGAAGGTAAGTGGCGCCATGACTTAAGTGAATAAGTGAGTATTTTGCTAGCACAATAAGAGATAGTAGCAAAGTGGTGAGGCGTCACATGAAGGGGCTTAAGGGGTGGAGTTCGAATCCTACCTACTGCAAATTTTGGATTAATTTTTTTGTGCTAAATGGTAAGTGTCGGCCATGGCATCAAAGAAGGAAAGGAAGACTTTCTAATGATGGAAAGAAGACTAAGAAAATAAGGTAAGGAGGAGAATAAGGATAGAAATAAAGGAAAGGGATAAAGTGGGGGGATATGTTGGCCGAATTTTTGGAAGGTGCTTCGGATATAATTTTTGGTCAACCATGACCTTATTGGTGTGGGAGGTACACGGTTTTGATAGGAAGAAAAGGGGGTCGAAATTCCTATAGCCTTTTTGCAAGTTTTGTGCATGAAAGGCTTCCATTCTTATTGAACAACTTTGGTGCTTTCTTTTCCAAATTCTTCCTTTGTTGCCGAAACACTTACATCATTTTGTTTATTTTTCCCTTGGTGTTAGCCGAACTATCTCACATTTCTTATTTCCATCTCTTCTTTTCTTTTTGACCATTTCTTCAACCTTTTTCTCCCTTTTCTTAAATCGACATTACCTTGTGGCCGAATCTTCTTTGCCCATTTCTCCCCATAGCCGAACCTATTAACACCCTACCTCTTCATTATTTCTTTTTCTTTGGTGTTGGGTACTCTCTTCTTTGACTGAATTGGTAAGTGATTTCATTCTCCTCTTTTCATTTTTCTTCATGGCAGAATATGTGCCCCTTATCATTGGATGG
Organism: Gossypium bickii; assembly: GCA_025503065.1. Lineage (NCBI taxonomy): Eukaryota > Viridiplantae > Streptophyta > Magnoliopsida > Malvales > Malvaceae > Gossypium > Gossypium bickii. The sequence goes on along the minus strand of CP106716.1, from coordinate 72,011,426 downwards.
TTCTCTAAATCGAAAACATCACTACCTCCTACTCCCTCATATCGTGATCATCTCTTTTTCGTAGTGTTCTAATGGGTGGCCTAATACCACGTCCTTGTCGATTCATCCGTAGTCATAAGCCCAATCGGTGGAAATCGGATTCATCATCATTAAGGTAAGGAGTTCCTCCATGGTTCATTTCAATCTCTCTCATTGTTCAGTGATTTCGTTAAAACGGATTGTTAGATTTGACTAATCGATTATTTTAGGGACTAAACTACTCATTTTCTCTACTCGTTGGTTCTTCGAAAGTAGTGGTAAGCCGAATCTTATCCCTAAACAACTACTCTTTCTCCTAGAAGTATTTTACTGACCGAGACTTTTTCAATGGAGGCAAGTGGTAGCAATTTGAAAAGAAAACTGTTAGGAGGGCAAATAGGGAGTGGACTTGCAATCTCTACTCCCAAATTCAAGCAAAGGGCGGTATCGACAGTTCGGGATTTCCCATCGGGTTGTGGACCACCATCCGGTGAGAATAGACAAATCGTGGTCGTTCACGATACTAAGGGTGTCGACGATCAAGAAGGTTTAGTCCTTACCGTAATCAGGTGTGTAATCTCACACCGAAATCCCGTAGATTCATGATTCACTATCATGTTGGAAAATAGATCGTTGTTGTTTAAAATTTTAATAACGGTAATATGGCATGAATCGAGTAACTTGCTTAAACAACACTATTTCTGAAGATCTGTCAAAATCGGTATTAATTTTGTTAAATTACGAAAATACCCCTATGGGCCGATTTACCAAAATGCCCCTATGGGCCGGATTACCAAAATGCCCTTATGGGCCGATTTGCTAGAATGCCTTAGTGGGCCGAATTATTAAATTGCTATAATGGGCCGATTCACCGTAATAATTCACTAGATAAATGGTTGTTATTTACATGTGGATATTTTATTATGTATGTGGCATTTTTTCATATTGCATGGGATGGGAATAAAATTTTATGGAGAGCAGTGTAGCCTGGTGGCATTGCCACAAATTGTTTATTATTGTGCTTAATTATGATTTCGGTGGCTTGACCACAAAAATATTATAAATAGCAGCTCGACTGCAAATTAGTGTGAGCGGCAGGGTGGGTTGACTTGATTCCCACAGGTGTGATTGGCTGGTCAGGGGTGTGATGGATGGATCATTTCATATAAATACTATTATGTAAATAGGCTTAGGCCCAAGATGTTGCTATACGGGCTCAGACCCAGTGGATGACGGTAAGGGGATTATACACTGAGTTCTTGTAACTCACCCCCTTTCTTTTTCTAAATCCTTGCAGGTGATGCTCAGTGACGAGGACTTGGGGCCACGAATGACTCGGTGGAGGCCATACTTTTGGAATAATAATTTCGAACTTTAGTAAATTACTTTTACGCTTTATTTTGTTACTTTTACTAGTTTGGGTTTTAAAGTTGTAATAAGGCCTCTGGGATATTTTTATTTTGCTTTATGTTTAGTCGTACTTATTATCTTTCTTGAATTATTTTAAATGGGGATTTTCTAAAATCATAAATAACGGTTTTCCAAAAGTGATTAACAAAAGGATTTTATAATATATATATATATAAATAATTTAACTTGGATTCTCTTTCGAATTATCAACATTATTTTTTAAAAGTCATGGTTTTTAGGGATCACTAGTTCGATTTTCGATTCATCAAATAACCTCTCGAAATTAGTAGTATTTTATCGAATATTTATAAACCAAAATTGTTTTTCTTAACTATAACCAAATAACACTTACTTTAGAATGATTCACTCTTCATTTATACGTTTTCTTCATGTGACATACCAGATCCGGTCGTAACGCATGGGTCGGGTTTGGGGTGTTACATTTGAGGACTCCAAAAGTACAAAAATTATCAAATAAAATCACCAAAATCACTTACTTGTAGAGAAGATAAGTTGCTAAAAATTTCAAGCTTTCAAAACCCTTACTCTTGTTAGAAATTTTGGTGGGAGAGGAAAGATGAATAGTGAAAGATGATAGCTTCTTTTATTCATTTTTGTCATCTAATTTCACCAAATGTTGACCAAAAATAAATGCTCTTGTCTCCCTTGTTTACATGGCCGACCAATACACTTATAATGGCCTTATTTCATTTTAAGGACCTCCAATTTCAAATTCTATGGCTATTAGACACCTCTACTTTGTATAATAGAACTTTCACACTTTATGCGATTTAGTCCTTTTTCGCAATTAAGCATTCAATCGTTAAAATTAAAGCACTAAAATTCTCATGCATTATTATAAACATGTTAGAACACATAAAATAATATCAAAATAATTTTCCTCAACCTCAGATTAGTGGTCCTGAGACCATTGTTCCAACTAGCCCCAAAATCAGACTATTACAGAAGGGCATTTTGGTAATCTAGTAAATAAAGCCAAAATAAACTAAATAAAAGATGTCATCTTCTTCAATTTAATCCCTATAGCCAAAATTTTAGGGGAATCCATAGCTAGGGTTTTTGTCAAGCTTCCAAGCTCGATTGTAAGTCCGTCTTTGTCGTGTTTTTAATGATTTTTATGTTTTTGTGAATGTTGTAACTTGATCTAGCTATTCTAAGGACTAATTTGAAAAGATGTCAAAGTATAAAATTTTACCCATATAGAATATGTATGCATTTTGATGTTTGATGGTAGAAAATGCATGTTTGATGTTAGGAAAACAACATTTACAAAGTGATTTTTGATGGAAATGTAAAAAAGGGACCTATTTGTAAAAGGTTGTAAAATGTGTGTTAAAATGTGAATAAATGAAAATGTAGGCTGTTATGAGTATGAATAAGTTTCAGCTAAGCTTGGGTTTTTAAGAAATTGAATGAAATTCATTTTACGAGCCTAAGGACTAAAATGTAAAATGTCAAAAGTTTAGGGGCAAAAATGTAATTTTTCCATAAGGTGTTTTTGGCTAAATTGAATAATGTGATAATTAAATGATATGAATTTGATATTATAGATCAAGAAAAATGAAGTTCAGGTCTAGATAGGGGGAAAACCAAAGTAATTCACGAATAGACCCGTTTGGCCGTTTATGTAACGGAGGTAAGTTCGTATGTTAAGTAAGTTTTAATATAATTGTATTTAATTACCGTAATATTGCATAAACTGTATGATTTACTATGTGGACGAATTCGACGATGATTTGACAAGTAAGAAATCTCGTTTGAACCTTAGGAATAGATTAGGATACAAATGACATGTCACTAGGGTTACCATGTGTTATGTGATTATGTGATCCGGGTGCTGGTCCTGTATGTCCTACCAGTGGCTGAGTATACCAGCATATGTTGTGGTTACTCGACAGCTTGTGTGAGCAACACCGTATAGCTATGTCTAGACTGACAGCTTTTGTGAGCAAGCCTGTCGATAGCTCGCGAGTGAGCAATTATGAGAATATGATACTGAGGTAGCATTGGCTACATATGTGGCACTTAGTGTGCAAAACTCCCGAGTATCAGACATTATTATTCTGAGTGGTTCACGGGTATGTCAAAGACGCAAATATGTGTAAATTCATTTCAGGATGGTACAGGTAAGTACTCAAAGCTTATGATTATTAACTTGTGAAATGACGATTTCAAGGTAAGTTTGTGATGGAAGTGAAATATGATCATGAGATTATGGAAAATTACATTATCTTATGTTACATTACTTGCATGTTAATGTATGGTACGGTTTGCTTATTTCTTTCATACGAGCTTACTAAGCTATCTAGCTTACTCTGTTTATTTTCCTTGTTTTTATAGTGTTGCCAAGGTAACTCAGATTGGGGATCGTCGGAGATTCGCCTCACACTATCAAAACTATCATTTTAGGTATTGATGAAATTTAGCATTTTGAGTATATGGCATATATAGGGACTTGGTCATTTTGGCTATATGTGCAATTATGATTTGGCCAAAAGTATTGGCTTGTAATTGGTAAATTTTTAATTTTGTATAAGGCCTTGAAAGATGGCCTATCTTGGTTAAATTGGATGTGAGTTATGCATGGGCTAATGTTATTTGTGATTTGCCTTTTATTTGCTGGGTGGATGAATGATTGTGGCTTAATAACTTAGGTGTTAAATGAGGAGAATTGGCTTGATGGCAAGTTAGTGAAATTGGGCTAGACTATACATAATGAAAGTAATCATATTGAATGCTTGTGGATGTGCTTATGGTATGTTTGAGTTAGGCAAAGTATGATGTTTTAAGCATGATAGATGTTGGCTTTTAAATGACATGTTTAGGCCTTAGTTATGATGGTATTGGTTGCTTGTTTGTGCTATGAATTATGCCATTGAAGTTGTGTACAAGTGTGTGCAAATGAGGGTGGCAAATGGCTTGATAAATAGCCTTATTTTGTCTACACGGGTAGACACAATGTATTTCAGCCGTGTGTCCCCTGCACCTTAATTTGAGAAATAGAATGTCCAGAATTGAGCACACAGGCAGAGATACGGGCGTGTGTCTGAACCATGTGTGCTACACGTCCTAGAACATGGATGTATGTCTTGGCCATGTGAAACTTGCACCTAATTCGAATTAAATTAATTAACCACACGGCCTAGCACACAGGCGTGTGGCATGGTCGTGTAGTGCAAGTTAGAGAGCTACCTAAATTGAACACGGCCTGTAGCACGGGCGTGTCCTAGGGTCACACAGGCGTGTCCCTTGGACTACACGGGCATGTCAGCCCTGCTTTTAGCAAAAAATTTCTAAGTTTTGTAAAAATTCCCTGAGTTCTCGGTTTAGTCCCGAACCACTTCTAAAGCATATTTTGGGCCTTGTAGGCTCGTATCAGGGACTCTATGAATGAATACAAATGGTTTTAATTTAGACATAAATTTATGACTTGGAATTGTACGATTGCTTGTGTTGTAAGTTCGGTAATGTTTCGTACCCTGTTCCGACATTGAATACGGGAAGGGGTGTTACACAGGGACTCGGGCATGTGATCCCATTTCGAATGTCCACTGGCTTGTGACACGGGCGTGTCTTTGGCCGTGTGAGACACACGGCCGGACCACACAGGCGTGTGTCCCCTGTATATTGAAAAATTTTCTAAGTTTTCTAAAAATTTCCTTAGTATCGGTTTAGTCTGAACCACTTCTAAAGCATGTTTTTGGGCCTCGTAGGCTCGTATTAGGGACTTGATGATTGATTATGAATGATTTGTATTTGAATTTGATAATTGTATGAGAAATGTATGTTCGATTGTGTAATAAGTCCGGTAATGCTCCGTAACCCTATTCCAGCGACGGACATGGGTGAGGAGTGTTACAATAGAGTCTATTATACCCCTGTCAACGTTGGGTGTGAAGAAAACCTTTGTTTTATTAGCATGTACTTTATGGCCAAGAAATTTGTAGAATTGATTTAGAGTATTGCTAACCATTTTTACTTGAACAATACTAGCCTCACATAAAAGATACAGATTGTCCGCAAAGAATAAGTGAGATATATCCAAACAATTCCTAGCAAGCCTTATAGGTTTCCAAAACATGGTGTTAACAGTTTCCTCAATCGTAAAGCCAATACACTCCATACTTGAAATGAAAAGGTATGGGGACAAAGGATATCCTTTCCTTACACCTCTTGACTACGAGAACACATCAGTGAAACAATCATTATATAGGATTTGCATAGAGGGAGTTGTAATATAATGCACCGTTGCATTGATTACAACCCCTGGTAGACCAACATCTCCAAGAGTATCCTTTAAAAACTCCCACCATAAGTGATCATAGGTATTCTCCAAATCCACCTTAAAGGACATCCATCCAATACATCCCTTATGAGCTCTCATTGAGTGAATAACCTCTTAGGCAATTATAATATTTCCATCATACTCTTACCTGCAATAAAGCTCACTTGAGTAGGGGCAACAAGCTTTGGCATATTACTTTCTTGAGTCTATTGATTGCCACTTTACTGAGAAGTTTGTATGGCATCGTCCAAAGATTAATAGGTCTAAATCGGGATAAAGAATTTGAATCCTTAACCTTGGAAATCAAGACAATGAGTGTCTACCTAAGAACTGGGTCTAAGGCTTTGCCATTAAAAATCCCTTGCACTAATCGAAATTGAGAATTGCCAACATTGTTCCAATAATGTTGGTATCTAAGATTATATATTCATATAAGCATAAAAATTATGTCTAACTAAAAAAAAACCACGTTTCAATAAAAAAATATAGAAGAAACAAAATGTCTATCAAGAAATTGACAACCACTACTCAAAAGTTTCTTCTCCTCTCTATTTCCATGAATCATCAGGTTCAACTCCTTTATTAGAATTATTTTTTTAAAGGAAAAGTAGATTTAAGTAAAATCAATATCAAGTGGGGAGATTTCGTGATTGGTTTGGTGGCAAAAGACTACTCACCAATAAAATCCAATCGAAATTAAACTTTAAGGAGAATAAGTGGTATACCTTATTTAAATAACTCCCTTCAAATGTAATATACATGGTGTATGTTACAACTGTGTAAGTACTAAAATATTGAGTGGGAGGTTTCAGTTATTCTTGAGTAAGAATGAAGCCGCCGTGTCAAATCTTGCTTTCTCAACAAACATTTGCTTTCCTGGTGGGACGACATCCTGCTTCCATGCGTACTGTTTGATCATCTAATCAAAACCAATACCAACACGTTCTCAGTTAACCACATATTTGAAATAAATCATCTTTTTTAAGTAATCGTATCATTTATGACATATATAATGATGCCCTAAAACAAGCGACGCAGTACCTTAAAATAATATCTACAATCTGGCATAATGCTTGAACTAGAGGTGTTTCCTCTATGTTCATATGAGACTTTTATATATCCAATGTATAGTTATTTAACTTGAAATAAGGAAGGTTAGATTTTAATCAAATTTGTTTATATTCGTAAATAATTTAATTTAAACTTATTTAAATTTGATCATATTGTTATTATTACTATTACTATTATTTAGTTTTATTTACTATTTTATAATTATAGATTTTACTATTAATTTATATTTTTATTAAATTTCAAAACATAAATAACTTACTATATTATTTTTACTAATATTTATATATAGAGTAAAAAAAAACTACTAACATATCATAAACTTAAAAATCTTAAATGAACTTTAACTTTAAATATTTAAACTCGAATTTAATTCATATTTTAAATAAATTTAATATTTTAGTTCTGCCTTATTTTAAGTAAACCTTGAGGTTTGAATGGATTACCCCACTCTTAAACTCATTTAAGATAGAAGAATTCATGTAAAGTTTCAACCACAATATTTGTTGTCCTTGTGTTTTTTAAAAAATCTTTGCATTGTATTGAGAAAAGAGAGAGCAAAAAGGGGAAGACAAAAGGCAAGTGGCTGGCTTAGCTACCGGTGGAGCCGAATGTATTAGGGCAAAGCCCAAGAAGAGGGTATTTAAAAAAGGGGAAGTTGAATAAATGGTTTGAACCCCAGAATCCAGACAAATAACACAGAAATCTATGACCAAAAGAAAGCAGAGATGCTCCTATGGATCTGTGTATTGCGAAATTGAAAGATAACAGTTTGCGTGTGTTTTAGTGTATCTGAAAAGCTTCCAGAGGCAGGCTGTGGCAGAGACTGAGCTAAAGACGACAAAGCAATAGGCCCCATTAGCCGGAATGGGTTTTTGGCTCTTTGCTCCCCACCATCTACATCTATACTTCCGCTTCATGATTACTTAGATTTTATGACTCAAATTCATAGCGGTTGTGACTGTTTGATAATCATTAATGAAAACCTACACATGCCGGTTTGTTCGCTTTGGACGGTAAGGGTATTGATGACCTCGGTTTCACCACTCTCACGAGAGACTTGAAAGCGCCTGGTTTTTCAGGCGTTTGGTTTGTTACAGTCGATGCTGAAGCAGACTTGTTGCGACCTTGTGCTTATGTTTCTGGGTTTTGATTGATTTCTGCTATGATTCTCTATCTGGTTCCCTTATTTACTGCTCTTTAATGCTCAATGTTTGGTTTCTTTGGCTTGCTGCAACCAATGCTTTCTTCTCTTTCAAATCTTTAATGCTCAATGTTTGGTTTCTTGGCTTGCTGCAACCAATGCTTTCTTCTCTTTCAAAGAAAATTCATGGAACCCAAATTAAAGATTTTGAAAACAACTCTTTCGAGCCTATAATTTTTTACTGAAATTAAATTTGAACTTAATGTAATTTAATTTGATAAAAGAAATTAAAATTTTGAATTTAATTCACAGGAATATGAAATAATCAAAATTTCATTTTTAACCCAATATTTTCATTCTAAATCCTTAGATCTAAACTTTATGTGATGGTGTAGATGTTTAATTTTGACTATTAATATTTTCTCATAGACTAAGACTATAATTCACTTCCAAAATTAGTAACAAAATTAAATCAGAATTAGTATCAATGTTGTTTCTTAATCTCTTCCAAAAGAACAATTTTTGTTTAAAATAGTTGTTATTTAAAATAAGTGTTGTTTGAAAAAGAATTAAATTTGAAACAACCATGCTAAAAAAGAGGGTTCAGTTTAGAAAAACTACTATCATTTGAAAACACTACTATTTAGAACAACTTTTGTTTAGAATTACTAGGCTTCAGAAACAACTATATTCGAAATAGTCGTCATTCAATATAGTTTCTATCTATTGTAACGACTTGGTTTTTAGTAGTGTCAAAAAATACATGAACTGAAATTTGGTTAAGTAATTTAGCTGAAATTATAGTTAACTAAGGCCCAAGGACTAAATTATAAAAGCCCAACCGCTATAGAGTTTTAATTGATGAAAGGCTTGGGAACTTAAATAGCAAATAACAAAATATTCAAAATGGTAAATAAACCATTTTTCAATAGGAGATAGTGCATGATGATAACATCTTCCACTAATTGTGATTAACGGTTAATTATAGTATAAAAGAGAAAGTTAGTGGAAAATTCACATCTTTCTCATTTCTTCTACCATCCACCACTAATAGAAAACCTAAGAAACTTCAAAGTCCTTCAAGCATTTGGTCATTGATTTAAGTATGAAATGCAAGTCCTTTTCTTTTAACTTTAATAGATTTGAGGTCATGGGGGCTTTGATTTAGCTAGCCCATCTGCCAATTTGTAAAACAATTAAATTTGTAGAAAGTTGTCATTGTTGGTTTCTTGAAGAATTGGGTGTGAAATTGATAGAAATTAAGCTTCGTTTATGAAAAGGACTAAATTGTAAAGTCTAATTGTTGGTTTCATATGTTAGTGACCAAATTGAATAAAATACAAAATTGTTACACAAATTTCAGTAGGAATAGAAAGTAGGAGGTCCTTAATGAATATATGTGAAATTGGATTTTAATTTGAAGCTTTATATCCAAAGTTACGCTTGTCCCAAGTTTAGGGACTAACTTTAATAAATTGCAAAATATGTTTGGCATTGTAATTGAATGTGTTTTGGTTGGAATATGAAATTGTGTAATTGTTAAATTATTATTTATAGCTAAAGAAGACACTGAGCCATTGAGAGGGAAAGGAAAGCGAGCGCCAACGACGAGTGACGCGAGCTTTTGATTTGTGTTTCTATGATTCGAGATCAATTTAATTACTGCATATTTATGTCATCATGCATTGTATAATGTTGAGGTGAGTTATTATTGGATATTTGAATTGAATTGCGATGTTTGATATTGAATATCGAGATAGAGTCTAAATTGAATAAAATAGAAAGTAGTATGATTTGATTGATATATTATATTTGGTATTATATTTCTTTGAAACATGTTATATGATATGATGAATTGATAAAATGTAAATGATGTATCATGAAACAAAATATATATCCGAATTGGAAATTTGATTACCTTATTAGCTGTTCAGATAGGATCGGATATGTTGGTATGTCGTAGGGTTAGGATATTGATTGAAAACCATCATTATCGGCCAACCCGGGGTGTTAGTATGTACATGTTTAGTGTCATCATTGTCGAGCAACTTGGGATGATGGATCCTCATATCTAGTATGAGTCCATGTCTAGTTAATAGTGTTGTCAAAATATGATTTGTCTAAATGGTAAATGAAATGAAATGAAATGAAATGCGATTGATATGTATTAAATGTCAGTATGTGAAATGTAACACCCCGTACCGAGACCTATGCTAGGGCTGGATACGAGACATTACCTTGCTTGATCTCACTTAAACATACATTTACAGGCGGAAAAATTTCGTTCCGACTTAAAAACTTCTCTTTCTTAGTCTAATCATACGCTTCACGGGCCTACGAGGCCTTAAACACTTAACCGAAAACTTTCGGAACTTAATTAAAAACTCTTCCCTGAAGCAGGGTTTACATGCCCATGTGACTTGGAACACGCCCGTGTACCATTAGACACGCCCATGTCTTCCAACCATGGGGAGTTACTGACTATATTCACATAAGTTTCTCAATTTATTGAAGTATCATGCATCAATATGACATCAAGCATTCTCAATTATACTAATATAATATTGTATTAAATCACATACAACTTACAGTTCTTCGGTTTAGTCCACGACTTTATCCTTTTCCCGACCGAGGCGAATTCTCATCTCCACTTGCTCTATAATAGCACATTAGCTCATTTTAATCGCCACATTAACACAAGCATCTCAATAATTATGTTTAAGCAAATATTACCATTTTACCCCTAGATTTTGGCAAAATAACCATTTTGCCCCTAGCCTCGGGAATTAATTCTAATCACATATTTATCCTCAACAAGCCTAAGCAAACATTTAATGCTCTTAAAGCTATCATCAAAAATCAATATTTCACATACTTACTACAAAATTTATAACCTTTTCATTAAGGTTCTATTTGGTGTTCTCATGCTAACAACCTTTTTAAAAGTTGTTCATCTAACAACTAAGGCTCAAGTTCTTCCATAAAAATGCAGCAAATAACTAAGATAGCTCTCATGGTAGAACTCTAAACCTTTCACAACATTACACAATAGTCCCCTCATTTGAAAGCTTAAGCTTTAGGGGTCTCAAAAGTACAATTATTTTCAAAAAAGTTCACTAGAACACTTACTTGAATAGATGAGAGCTTGCTGAAATTTTTGAAGGTTTCTACCCCTTATCTACTGCAAATTTTTGATGGAAGATGATAGGAGAAAAGATGATAACTTTTCTCTCCTTATTTTATTCATACAAGTCAAATTAGTCCACCTACTACTACTAACTTTGACTAAAATTGACAATCTTGTCTCCCATGCTCTCTTATGGCCGGCCAAGCCTCTTACAAAGGCTAAATTGCCTTTTAAAAACCCCCAATTAACAATCCATGGTCATTTGGTACTTTTAGCATATGGAATGGAACTTTCGCACTTTATGCGATTTAGTCCTTTTTCTTGATTAGGCATGAAATCGCTAAAATTAAAGTACCAAAATTCTCATGTATTCATAAAATCATATACTAACTCATAAAAATAACATGAAAAGGTTGGGGTATTAGTTTCTCATCGTTTCCTCGGACTCCCATGTAGCCTCTTTTATTCCGTGCCTTTGCCATAGGACTTTCACTAGGGCTATGCTTTTATTTCTTAACTACTTGACCTCACGAGACAATATCTTAACTGGTTCTTTACCATAAGTCAAATCTGGTTGAATTTCTACCTCTGTCGGCTCTATAACATGTGAAGGTCTGAACAGTGTCGGCGCAACATAGATACATGGAAGACATCATGAATCTTTTCTAACTTAGGCGGCAAAGCTAACCGATAAGCTACCGGTCCTATCCTTTCGGTAACTTCATAAGGTCCGATAAAGCGCGGACTCAACTTGCCCTTCCGACCAAATCTGAGGACTTTCCTCCAAGGTGATACTTTCAAGAATACTTTATCACCAACTTCGTATTCTATCTCTTTCCTCTTTAAATCTGAATACGACTTCTGTCTATCTGAGGCGGCTTTCAGACAGTTCCGTATCACTTCTACTTTTTCTTCAGCTTCTTTAACCAAATCAACCCCGTGTATCTGTTTCTCTCTTAGTTCTGACCAATACAAGGGCGTTCAACACTTCCGTCCATACAATGTCTCATCAGGCGCCATCTTCAAACTTGACTGAGAACTGTTGTTGTAGGCGAATTCCACTAATGGTAAGTATTTCTCCCAACTACCGTGGAATTCCAAAACACAACAACTAAGCATGTCTTCTAGTATTTGAATTGTTCTCTCTGACTGCCCGTCGGTTTGGGGATGGAAGGTTGTACTGAAACTTAATTTCGTGCCCAAAGCTTCATGCAGCTTTTTCCAAAACCGTGACATAAATTTTAGATCTCTATCTGAAATGATTGACAATAGTACACTGTGAAGTCTTACTATCTCCAACATGTACAAGTCTGCCAGTTTATCGAGTGAGTAGTCGACTCGCACTGGTATAAAATGGGCTGACTTAGTGAGTCTATCGACCGATACCCAAACTGCATCTTTCTTCTTGGGAGTCAACGATAAACCCGTCATGAAATCCATAGTGATACGGTCCCACTTCCACTCAGGAACCATAATAGGCTGAAGAAAACCCGAAGGTACTTGATGTTCAGCCTTCACTTGTTGACAAATTAGGCATTTTGATACAAACTCAGAAATATATTTCTTCATACCAAGCCACCAGTACCATTTCTTCAAGTCATGATACATCTTTGTGCTTCCAGGGTGTACATTCAAACATCCGTTATGTGCTTCATGCAAAATTTTGTGAATGAGCTCATCATTCCTGGGCACACAAACTCGATCTCAAAATGTAAGACATCCATCAAGATTTACTCGAAAGTCTGACTCAACACCCGACTCATATAAAGCTCTCTTGGCTTGCAAACTGTTATCATCCTTTTGAGCTTCGCAAATCTCTTGGAGGAACAATGGTTTAGCCCTCAACTCGGCTAATACGGAACCATCATTTAACAAGGTCATGTTGGTGTTCATGGCTTTTAGTGCAAACAATGATTTTCTGCTCAAAGCGTTAGCGACTACATTTGCTTTTCCTAGATGGTAGTCAATTATCAACTCATAATCTTTAATCAACTCTAACCACCTTCGTTGCCTCAAATTCAATTCCTTTTGAGTCATCAAATATTTCAGGCTTTTATGGTCGGTGAAAATCCGTCACCTTTCACCATATAAATGATGTCTCCAAATTTTCAACGCAAACATGGTTGTGGCCAACTCTAAATCATGGGTCAGGTAGTTCTTCTCGTATGGCTTCAACTGTCTAGAGGCGTATGCAATCACTTTACCCTCTTGCATAAGTACACAGCCCAAACCGTTCAAGGACGTGTCACTAAAAACCACGAATTCTCTTCCCAGCTCAGGTTGCACCAAAACAGAAGCCTCAGTCAATAGTGTCTTCAATTTCTCGAAACTCTGTTTACATTCCTCTGTCCAAACGAATTTCACATCTTTCTGCAGAAGTCTTATCATCGGTGTAGCTATCACGGAAACCCCTTAACAAAACGCCTATAGTAGCCTGCTAAGCCTGGAAAACTCCTCACTTCAGTTACGCTCCTCTGTAATTTCCATCAACAATTGTTGAAATCTTGCTCAGGTCGACTCTAATCCCATCTCTCGAGACAATATGCCCTAAAAATCCCACTTCCTTGAGCCAAAATCCACTCTTACTAAATTTGGCATACAATCGTTTCTCTCTCAAAACTTGTAGAATCATACTCAAGTGTTCAGCATGATTATTCTCATTTCGAGAGTAGATCAGTATGTCGTCGATGAAGACCACAACAAATTTTTCCAAGTACGGTCGAAAAATGCGATTCATCAGATACATAAAAATCGTGGGGGCATTAGTTAGGCTAAAAGGCATGACCAAAAATTCATAGTGGCCGTACCTAGTTCTAAATGCGGTCTTCGGCACATCTGAATCCTTAACTTTCAACTGATAGTACCCCGATCTCAAATCTATCTTAGAAAATACGGTAGCTCCCTTCAATTGGTCAAATAGATCGTCGATCCTTGGCAACGGGTACTTATTCTTCATGGTCACCTTGTTGAGTTGCTGATAGTCTATACATAGTCTCATGAAACCATCTTTCTTTCTCACGAATAGAACGGGAGCACCCCATGGAGAAAAACTCGGCCTCACGAAACCCTTATCCGTTAATTCTTGCAATTGTGCTTTCAACTCTTTCAATTCAGTTGGGGCCATTCTATAGGGGGCAATAGAAATAGAGGCAGTGCCTGGAACTAATTCGATCCCAAATTCAATCTCTCTATTTGGAGGTAATCCTGGCAACTCCTACGAGAAAACATCTAGGTAGTCGCATACTATGGGTATTGACTCAATTTTCAATTCAGTCTCTTTAGTGCTCAACACAAAGGCAAGATAAGCCTCATACCCTTTCCGTAAGTACCTCTGAGCCGACATGGTTGATATCATTATTGGTAATCCATCCGGCTTATCTGATTCAACACGAATAAAATTTCCATTTTTATCTCTCAACTCAATATGCTTCTTTCCACAGTTCACAATTACCTTATGAGTAACTAACCAATCCATCCTGAGGATGACATCAAACTCGTCAAATGGTAATAACATAAGATCGACCGGGAAACAATGACCTTTAATCATCAAAGGACACCCTTTACAAACTCTATCAACCAACACACACTTACCTAAGGGATTTGACACTCTTATAATGAATTTAGTAGACTCTATAGGCATGCTCATGCTAGAGACTAATTCCATGCATATATACGAGTAAGTAGATCCCGGGTCAATTAAAGCTATAACACGAGTATTATGGAGAGAAAAGATACCCGTGATTACATCGAGGAAGATGCCTCCTTACGAGCATGAATGGCATATGCCCTCGCCGGTGCTCTACTCTCAATTTTAGCAGTTCACTTTTTAGGTGGATTCTTGTTTCCCATCTCAATCCCCAGGTTTTTCAAAGGTCTTCCCTAGGTGGTACTTCCCGATCTCGCATTCTGAGGCCTTCCTTTCTCATCTATCTTGGGACAGTTTCTGATAAAATGGTCCAAGGACCCACATCTGAAACAACATTTCTCATTAGCTCTGCACTCACCAAAATGGTGTCCGCCACTCTGAGGGCATTCCTGTCTATTTGGTCAGACGTTGCCCACACTAGCAACTGATGTAGTTTGCCCTTTTGATCTCGAGAATCGCCTGCCCTTATTTCGGGTTGAAAATCCTACTGAAGGGACTGATCGAGTAGTAAAATCCCCCGATTTCTTAGATGAAAATTGGTGAGACTTGTTCAGTTGTCTCTTCTTCGAGTACGAGACTCGTACTCGGCTCTTCTCTTATCTCTGGCCAACTTTTCGGCTTTACAGGCCCTGTCCACCAACACTACGAACTCCTTTAATTCGAGAACTCCCACGTATAGGCGGATATCTTCATTTAATCCGTCCTCGAACCTCTTACACATGATGGCCTCGGTAGACACGCACTCTCTTGCATACTTGGTAAGCTTTACGAACTCCCGTTCGTAGTCGGTCACTAACATACGGCCTTGCTTCAATTCTAAGAACTCCTTTCTCTTGTGGTCGATGAACCTCTGGCTGATATACTTCTTCCGGTATTCCTCTTGGAAGAATTCCCAGCTAACTCTCTCCCTTGGCACCACCGACAACAAGGTGTTCCACCACCGGTAGGCTAAATCTCTTAGGAGAGATACTGCACATTTTAAGCACTCCTCAGGCGTGCAGGATAACTCATGAATACCCGAATGATGTTCTCGAGCCAGAATTCTGCTTTTCTGGGTCATCATCTTTATTCGCCTGAAATTCCTCGGCTCCCTATTTCCGGATCTTATCCACTGGAGGCCTTCCTCTTCTCACTACCTCAACTACTTGAGAAGCTACTGGAGCGGGTTGAGGAATAGGTAGGGGCGGAGGGGGCTGAGCATTGGGATTTGCTCGGGTATACTCAGTATACCAGTTTTTCATAATGTAGGGAAAGGCTTCTAGAGCCTCTTCCCCCTAATCCAGGGTCTTGGGTCTACTACTAGCTGGCGCGGTCCCTTGAAAGGGAGCCGGCACATTTTTCGCAGCATCATTAGCTGCAGTTCGGTCTGGAGTAGAGTCCATTTACTACACAGAACAAAATTTTGTACGTCAGGAGCCATCACACTATCATTACTCAGACACTCCTACATATGGCATGTATAACTAGACATATACTTATGCTACGTTAGTCTTAGAATTGACTAGACCATAGCTCTGATACCACTAAATGTAACACCCCGTACCGAGACCTATGCTAGGGCTGGATACGAGACATTACCTTGCTTGATCTCACTTAAACATACATTTACAGGCGGAAAAATTTCGTTTCGACTTAAAAACTTCTCTTTCTTAGTCTAATCATACGCTTTATGGGCCTACGAGGCTTTAAACACTTAATCGAAAACTTTCGGAACTTAATCGAAAACTCTTCCCGGAATCAGGGTTCACACGCCCATGTGACTTGGAACACGCCCGTGTACCATTAGACACACCCATGTCTTCTAACCGTGGGGAGTTACTGACTATATTCACATAAGTTTCTCAATTTATTGAAGTATCATGCATCAATATGACATCAAGCATTCTCAATTATACTAATAAAATATTGTATTAAATCACATACAACTTACCTTATTTTCAAAATGAGCTAGTTCTTTGGTTTAGTCCACGACTTTCTCCTTTCCCCAATCGAGGCGAATTCTCGTCTCCTCTTGCTCTATAATAGCAAATTAGCTCATTTTAATTTCCACATTAACACAAGCATCTCAATAAGTATGCTTAAGAAAAAATTACCATTTTACCCCTAGATTTTGGCAAAATGACCATTTTGCCCCTGGGCTCAGGAATTAATTCTAATCACATTTTTATCCTCAGCAAGCCTAAGCAAACATTTAATGCTCTTAAAGCTATCATCAAAAATCAATATTTCACATACTTAGTACAAAATTTATAACCTTTTCATTAAGGTCCGATTTGGTGTTCTCATACTAACACCTTTTTTAAAAGTTGTTCATCTAACAACTAAGGCTCAAGTTCTTCCATAAAAATGCAGCAAATAACTAAGATAGTTCTCATGGTAGAACTCTAAACCTTTCAAAACATTGCACAATAGTCCCCTCATTTGAAAGCTTAAGCTTGAGGGGTCTCAAAAGTACAATTATTTTCAAGAAAAGTTCACTAGAACACTTACTTGAATAGATGAGAGCTTGCTTAATTTTTTGAAGGTTTCTACCCCTTATTTGCTGTAAATTTTTAGTGGAAGATGATAGGAGAAAATATGATAACTTTTCTCTCATTATTTTATTCATACATGTCAAATTAGTCCACCTACTACTACTAACTTTGACTAAAATTGACAATCTTGTCTCCCATGCTCTCTTATGGCCGGCCAAGCCTCTTACAAAGGCTAAATTACCTTTTAAAAACCCCCAATTAACAATCCATGGTCATTTGGTACTTTTAGCATATGAAATGGAACTTTCGCACTTTATGCTATTTAGTTATTTTTCTTGATTAGGCATGAAATCGCTAAAATTAAAGTACCAAAATTCTAATGTATTCATAAAATCATATACTAACTCATAAAAATAACATGAAAATACTCTCTCAAATCTCGGATTAGTGATCTCGAGATCACTATTCCAACTAGCCCTTAAATCGAGCTTTTACATGAAAAGTAATGCATAATGATTAAAAAACGAGCCTTGGAGGTTGGTTTGTTATTAATGAGTTAATAGACTCGAAAATGGTTGAAAGGTTAATGATGACAAATAAATAAAGGTATGTAACTTAATATGGTAGTTGAAATTGATCAAATGATATGTGAATTATTGAGAAATGGTAAGATTGTGTGCATACCTAGTGAATTGGAGTGAAAAGATGGTTATATATATGTCTATTGGGAAATGAAAGCATTTTAGCATGAAATGGCGTGAGAATAGGCTATGAATTTAACTTGAATAGAATGCATGTAATTGTTTAAACTTGTTTTATATTGACTTGAATATGGAAATACCACTGAGCTTTATTGCTTAGCGTATGATTTATTTTCTCTGTGCACAGGTTTAGGTAAATCTCAAAGCTTTGAAGTGTGATCAAGCATCTTGCTAAAGATCCTCAACTCAACAAAGTTTGTATAGTCTCATTTTGTTAAATGTATGGCATGTACCTAGGTTGAGTTAGTTTTGGTAAAATATGTGATCATATCCATAGTTGAAACTAGTAAATTGGTAATTTTGAATTGAGTATGTTATACGGTTTGAATTGCTGGAAAATGTTGTTAAGGTTTATTTGAGTATGTAGTTATGCTAGATGTTGAGTGTAACAGCCTGATTTAGGGGCTAGTCGGAACAGTGGTTTCGGGACTACTAATTTGATATTGAAGAAAATTACTTTAATATTATTTTAAGAATTATAGCATGATTATATGGCTGCATAAAAATTTTGGTACATTAATTTTAGCTATTGCATGCTTAATTTCGAAAAAGGACTAAATCGCATAAAGTGCGAAAGTTCTATTTTGCAAGCTAAAGATGTCAAATAGCTAAGGAATATTAATTGGAGGTCCCTAATGTGCAATTAGGCCTAGTTTAGGGTGGTGGCCGACCATACGGACAAAGAAAAGACTTTGTCAATTGGTTAGGTGAAAATTTGGTGACTAAATTGATTTTAATCATAAAATAAAGAAAATAAATATCATCTTTTCTCTCCATCTTCTCCATCGAAAATTAGCAGCAAAATAGGGGTTAAGAGCTCAAAAATTTTAGCCAAGCTTTTCTCCTTGCAAGTAAGTATTTTAATGGTTATTCTTTGATAATTTTTGTATTATTGAGACCCTTGTAGCTTGAGCTAGCTAATGAGGGGACTATTTTACAAAATGGCTAAGAGTCTAGGGTTTTTCCATGAACGCATTCATGTTGTTTGTTGAGATTTTATGGAAAAAATGAGTCTTGGCTATTAAACAAACAACTTTTGTGAAAGGTGTTTCCATGAAAACACCTAAAAATGACCTCTTTGTAAAGGTTGTAAATAGGTGGTAAATGTGTGAAATAATGAGTATTGAGGGTTGCCGTAAGAGTAATAAATGTTTAGTTAGGCTTGTTAAAGGAATTTTTAACTCGAGCCCAACCCACCAACAAACTTTCTTCAAAACACACAGTTTTACAAAGTAATAAAAGAATTTTTAACCGGTTTACTTCGAGGAACATACCAGATCCGGTCCAGTGCTCGTGGGCCGTAGGTATGGGAATGTTTCAATTTGCATCGAGCCCTTTCAAACTCTCGGCCTGAGGTTTAAGGCCCAAAACATTTTCAAAGAGAGCCCAAATGAGTTTTATGAAAACATTTTTTTTGAAATAAGCAGGTTTTTGGCATGGCACCTAAAGTCTCCGACCCGCAGTCCACCAGGTAAGTACCCCTTATCCTCTGTGTGAATTTTGGTATGAATTATAGAAGGGTAGAAATGGAACATAGATTAGACTATTAAGTATGTGAACCCTAGGACTAGTTTACCCCAACAAATACATAAGACTTAAGTGCCTAAATTAAACAAACCTATGACTAAGTCACCGAGTTAGGGTGTGGTAACCCTTGTGCACATGTCTAGGATCGGATCCTAAGAGCACAGTACTTAGCGATCCTAGTGACTCACCTCCTCTTCGCAGAATCCTACCGTGCGTAGCTACTGTTCACCCTAACCAAGAGGACTCAACACAAAGCAAACGCAATAACTAAAACCCGAAAGGAACTAGCCGTATTTTTATAAAAACCCTAGTTTTAAAACTCTTAAAATTACCCTTTTAATTTGTGAGAACTATTTTTTCCAAAAAAATTCCGATTTATAAAAAATTACCTAAATACCCCTAGTTGTGAAATTACAAAAATGCCCTTGGTTTATAAAATGTCTAAACTACTCATAGTTTTATCAAAATTTCCTTACTTTACGACAAGTCCAAAAACCCTAATTTGCAAAATATCAAAATACCTTAATTTTGGAAAATTACGAAATTGCCCCTAACTTACAAATTACCAAAATGACCCTAATTTCCAAAATTTTTGCAACATCACCGTTTTGGAAAACAAATTCTCAAAAAGAACCCCCAAGTTTTGCAAATTTTGAAATACCCCTGAATTATTAAACTTTACAAATTACCCTGGTTTATTACCGAAATACCCTCGAGTTACAAAATTACCGAAGTACTCTCGGATTTAAAATTTTCTAAAAATACCCTAGGGAATGCAAAATTACCAAAATACCCTTATTGACAAAATCACCAAGGAACCATATTTTGAAAAATTACGAAAAATACCTCAGAGGACAAATTACAAAAATACCCCAGGGTAGGAATAGACAAAACTATAGAAATAATGAATGTGTGTGATGGATGTTACTGAATGAATGTTTGGATGGATGTGATTCTCTGAATTAGAGTAGTGAACTTGAACTGAAACTTTGTGTGATCGAAAGAACTACTTAAAAATATCTTTATTTCATAAAATTGTTCATGGTTAATAAGTGGAACAAAATTTCGATGCATAAAACTTTTTAATCGAGTAAATCATTGCGTTAGAAATGAGTTCTAGGGGCGTGAACTTAGAAATTGTGCCTAGGAAGTATGATGGTTCTATTAAGATCGAGTCAAGCGCATATATAAGCGTAGTGTGGTGAGTAGGAATGTAGTTAGCCAAGTAATTTCGAGGACGAAATTATTTTTAAGGGGGTAGAACTGTAACATCCTGGATTATAGCCTATGCATTAGTATGTCCTATGTGTTATGGATGTGATGTGTGCATTTTTAGAATCTTGGAAATGTAAGGAAATGACTTGGAAATGTAAGGAAATGTCTTGTCTTGGAAATGTAAGGAAATGACTTGGAAATGTAAGGAAATGTCTTGTCTTGGAAATGTAAGGAAATGACTTGGAAATGTAAGGAAATATCTTGTCTTGGAAATGTAAGGAAATGACTTGGAAATATAAGGAAATGTCTTGTCTTGGAAATGTAAGGAAATGTCTTGGAAATGTAAGGAGATGTCTTAGAAATGTAAGGAAATGCTTTAGAAATGTCAAGTTTAAAGTTTAAAAGGGGGACATGAAGCAAGGTGGTCTTAAGAGAAATTGTATGCAAAACATGACACACAAATGAGCTTGGAAAAGTGGCTTGGAGGCACACTTAGAGCTCTGGAAATGACGCCACATGCTAAGGGGAAGGACTTGTGTTCGAGTCGCGTGGAGAGCAAAATTTTAAAGCCTTTATTTTGCTAAGTGGCGTCAATAAGAGGGAATAGGGGGACGGCACATGGCTAAATTTTAGGAGTTTTATCCCTTTTATTTTATTTAAGGATAAAAGATGATAAATGAGGAATTATTCTTTAATTAGGAAAATAAGAGAGAAGTGATGGCCAAGTAAGGGACTTTGAGTTTAATAATTTCGGCTAAGTAAGGATAGTTGCTGAATTATCTTTTATTTTAGGTGATAATTAAAGAGATAAAGCTATCAAAATAGAAGAGTGATGGCCAAGTAAGGGATTCTAAGTTAGTAATTTCGCTACTAAAGGAAAAGAGGGCCATTCATTCTTTCTTTCAACTCTCTCTCTCTAGAATTCTCTCTAGCAAATAACTCCTCTCTTCTCTTTTATTTTTGCCAAGCCGAAATACCTTGTGCTCTAGCTAGAATCCTCCATCTTTATTCTTCTTTCTCTTTTCTTTCTTTATACCAATCAAAAGCCAAAATCAAGATCCTTCTAGCCTACATAGCCGAATATTGTTAAAGGTTCAAGCAAGGATTGCCGATTTCTAAAGTAAGGGTAAGATCTCATTCGGTTTCATCCTTTTTTCTTTTAAGATTTGCCGAAATCTAGGACTAACCCCATTAATATCTTGTTGTCGAAACTTTGAAGAGATCTTTCGGGATTTACTAAGTGTCGACTACAAAGAAGGAGAAGTTCTTTTCCCGAAGGTACACCATAGGCCGCGTGTTCCCTAGTTATTCGGTGAGTTTCGGGATTTAAAATCCATAAGGTAAGTCTCTATAGCATTCGGCCAAGGCCATGTTTGGTAAATATATGTGTTCATTAATCATTCAAAAGCCAAAACTAATCTATTCAAGTAATCTAGTGATTGTCGATTTCAAGAAAGAAGGATACAAAGTTTCCGGCATTTGATTAGACATCAATCGGCACCAAGGTAAGTTTGAGTTACAACAATCCTAATAGGATTTGGTCTTATAGCCGAATAGGCTCTTTGCTAACATATTAAGGTTGGCCGAATGTAGGGATTTAATATCTAAGGCATTAGATCAAGCTTTTCAGGATTTCAATGAATTTGTTAAGCGAATCAGGTGTGTACCCCACACTATCTTTTAATACGATTTATGGCAATATTTAATATAAGTATGTATAAGAATGTGAATATGGCTAAGGTACCATATTGTGGTACAAAGTACTCAGGTACGTTTCCTACTCCTACTAGGATTATGAAATATGTTATATTTAACATGTGATAAGTGATAAGAATGTGAAATTTGGCATGTTAATGCATAATATATGATATGGGGCATATGGGTTATTGAAAAGGGGAAGTGAATGTGGTGACCTAAGACCACGATATCTGAATGTGGTGACCTAAGACCATGATATCTGAATGTGGTGACCTAAGACCACGATATCTGAGTGTGGTAACCTAAGATCACGAATACTCATAAGGGCGATGAGCACGTCGACTGCAGCGACGGCCTTCGATGGTGTGTAGCGGATGGAGGGTTGACTTAGTAGTCCCCACGGTGTGCAGGTTGGTACGGGTGATGTGTAGCGGATGGCATCTAGGTTTGGGTTTGGGTTGCATCATTTTAATTTAATGATATATGAATTTGTATGCTATGAAATGCCTAAATTTGTTAAGACTTAGTGTTGTGTTACACATTGAGTCTGTTGACTCACCCCGTTATGGGAACATTTTTCAGGTAATGATCAGTAATGGACCGGGTCGGCAGGAGCTTAGTGGTGACCATGCCTAGCAAGGAAATTATTATGTGGACCCCTTATTTTTCTAAGTATTTTAAATTTCATTTTGGGTTTTTATTTGAGGTAATAAAGCCATAGTGAACCATGTTATTTTCTGTTTTATTTACTATGTTACGTAATTTTATTTATTGGAGATTAAGTCAGTTTAATTTAAAATAAACTTTAAATATTTTGTCACTTGAAATTAAATGGGTTTCAATATAAAATAAATTTGTTTTCAACTCGAGCCCAACCCACCAACAAACTTTCTTCAAAACACACAGTTTTCCAAAGTAATAAAAGAATTTTTAACCGGTTTACTTCGAGGAACATACTAGATCCGGTCCAGGCTCGTGGGCCGAGTATGGGGTGTTTCATTGGTTATGTTTATATCACCAATGTCGTTTAAATAAGTGAAATTTTAATAGTAACTGTGGATCATTTGATGTTTAAATTTGTACTCGTGTTGGGGTTACATAGCAATATGGTTTAATAGATGCTGGAGTATGGTTTGATTATGAAAGTTATGTTTCTTTTAATTTAAAGACTTGATATTTGTTTAAGTTTCTAATATTGAAGTGATTAGGTTTTTGAGTTATAAACTACAATGAATATCTGTGTGAACTGTATTATGACTAGTAACGCCTCGTAACCCTAATCTGGCGACGGATACGGGTTAAGGGTGTTACAGCCCCTGATTCCTAGATGTTACATCTCTCCTCGAGAATGTAGTCTAGTCGAAGCTTCGTGGTTGAATTAGCCTTTTCCAAATGAAACGCAAACTTCATGGACAACCACAGAAATTGTTTAAGGAATGCATTAAAAGGGAAAACAAATTTTTCATACCTCGTTACCTTATTCAAAAACTAAGTATAGAAATTATTCGCACAAACTTTAAGTTGCTGGTTTTTCCCAAAAAATGAATCAAAACAAATTCCCGGTTTAAAAACATGAGTTTGATTACTTATGTTGAAATGTAGCAATGGTTTTGATAAATCAAACACGTTAATCCAAAAGGAGTGGTGCATACTCAAAAACGTACAATCAAAACTCGTCACATGTTTCAAAATAAATTTGAACCAATTCATGGAATTTTCACAAGGCAGTAATTGATGCACCAAATTATCAAAATCGAAAATTTTAATAGCTTTCCGTGAAAAACTGACATCGCGCAAAATCAAATCTTTGGTTTGTCGATCGTAATAAACGATATCAACCATATTCAAAGAATAGCAATTAATCGGGTGAAAATAAAGGGTTCTTTTAAAAAGTAAGTCATCGAAAATTTTATTGGCAAATTTCAAATCGGATTGTCGTGACTCAGTTATTAAAATTTCCTTACCTTGCTTACCTTTGAGCTCGTGTGGTTTGACAACCTTACCTTTGCTGATCATACAAAAGCGTCTTTCATCGGGAAGGTATCGAAGTTGAAAGTTATCGTTTGATATTGCAAGAACCTGAAAAGAAGGAACAGAACAAGAGCGAATATCGTGTGGGTTAGTTAAAATATCACACTCTTTTTCTTGATCTTGCTCGTCTTTTTCTTTTGTTTCTTTTTCTAACTTGACTTCTTTTGTTTCTTTTTCAATTTTCTCTTTTTCTTCACTCTAATTTTCTTTTTCAAATTCTTTTTTGGCTTCTTTTTCTTTTTCTTTTCTTTTGTATTCTTTTTCGATTTGATTACAACATAAAGATGATACAAAATAATCGAAAAGATAAGTATTTGGCTTGAAGAAAGAGAAAGTATTCTCGTAGGCTTCTTAATCAATTCTTCGTGAACGTTTCTCCTAGAAGGACTTCTTTGAGGAGTACGAGGAATAACTCGTACCTTCTTTTTTGTCACTTCGAAAAGTCTCAAACTCGAAGTTTGTTCCTCTTTGTCTTAACAGCCTTGTTGAATAGGAGTCTTGGTAAGAGCCTCTTCTCGAGTAGTGTCTTCGTGACTCCATTTCTCGACTCGGTGGAGTGTGCTTCCGTTCGGCTTTTTCCTCCACTCGGTCCAAACGCTTTTGTAATGAACCTAGTTTTCTTTCGAGCATTTGGTCCATTTCTTTCACTAACTATTGGAAGTCATCGGTCAAAAATTCTTCTCGAGACATGATCTTTTTTAACTGAAAAGAAAAGTGTTAAAAGAACAAAATAGAAAGTTAAGTACCTTACCACAAAATCTCACAAGATCACTCATAAAGAAAAGTCACTCACTCTCGTGTTTCACTCAAAGTCGACTTTTTCTCTAGTGAATTTACTTGTGCCTTTTACCGCTCGTCTCTCTCTCACAAATTCGTATTTTGTTTCTAGCAGACTTATTCCGGCATTGGGGTCGGCTTCAAAATAGGTGCAAGGGATAACGTTAGGTGAATCGGGTTGGCTAAAATAAAGAAAAGGGCAAATGGGATATGTGTGGTGTTGGGTAAGATGGAGGGTACCAAATGATGGTAAAGGATTTTGGAAGATTGGGGTAGAAATATGAAGGCAGAATGAAAGAAGCAAAACAAGAACTTTGCAAAACTTCACACTTTTTTTTTATATTTTCGTATTTCTTTTTTTTTTAATACTTCAACTACAAGATGCTGATTACAAGAGAAAATAAAAAATACAACTAGAGATTTTTTTATTTTATAATTTCAAATTTTTTTTACTTCCAAAACATATTCCGGCTTCATACGAATGTCGTCAAAGCTCCTCGTTTCAAGCTCTGAAACCAAATGATACGAAACTCACCTCGGTGATGATTTGAGTCGTAAATGTTTGTCCGATCGTCTACGAGGAGTAATGGGTCTTTCGGAAATTAGAAGTTCTAGAAATAAGTTTGCGGAAGCTTGTAGTTGATTTTCTTTTAGAAATGGCTTAAGTTAGGAATGGAGGTTGATAGATGATGAAGGAATCGGTTTTAGAAGATGGAATGGCTAGGTTCAGTTTAGTAGGACGAATTAAAGTCAAGTGAAGTGTAGATAGATAATGTATAGGATAGTCAGTGGAAATGGAGATACGGCCTTAAACACGAGAAACGATTCAACACTAGAAAGTGTCACCCCGATTTCTATTTGGTTTAATGTGAATGATGGAATTTGAAAATGGACCTCGGCCCGTTACTTAGCAAAGTAAGAATTGAAGGTATAAAAAGATGGGCGAACACCACACCGGGTTGGTGATAAGTTTGAAAAAAGAGAACGATTGACGCCACTAGCTTCGCTAGATAAGTCAGACCGAAACTCGTACGAATTTAGAGAGGAGTAAACTCACTCTTTGAACAAAATTCATTCAAATTGATGAAATGGCAAAAGTTCCCTAAACAAGATAATTACAAAGTATTTATAATGGTTACATGAGGCTAGCTAAAAAGTCACATGAATTCAGCTTTAATGTGATGTTTAATGGTTGAAATAAAGCTTAATCAATAAGTAAAAAATCTTGAAATTCTAGGCCTAAGTAATAGCAACTTTTAACAGGATTTAATGTTCCAATTCAGCTGAATAAATGAGATGATTACTTGGGCTGGAAGAGTTCAACGTTTTGAACAGCCAAATGACTTCAATTCCTTCATTAAATCAGCCTTGGGCAACCAAAGAGTCATGTCTTTTCACTTGATTCATGTATAGATGAAAAGTCATGCCTTTTCACTTGATGAAGGCTTAATGGTCCTTTAAATGTGCTACTTGATGTCCCCTCATTTTCCCCTTAACGAAATGCCTTAATGCTTGTGTATTCATCTCCTTAATAGGTACCATAACTAGCTTTGAGTGCATGAAACCGATCAGACTTGAAGAGGCACTTCTGATCCATTTGAAAAGCCACCATAATAAGCTTTGAGTACTTCAATATCCACCAAAAACGTTCTAAATATGCAGCAACCTTTTGGTCTTTCCTACTGCAAATACACATTCAATTTATTTAAGAAAAATAAAAAAACACACTATAACTCATGCATTAAAAAAATAACAGCCAAATTAAACAACATACTTATAAACTAACTCAAATAACTATGGTGCTTAAATGCATGATTTAATTAAGATGCAAACTAAATGAACAAATGAGTTACTTAATGCATGACTTTATTAAATGCATAACACATAATGCATGTCATAATTAAAAGATGTAGATCAATAATGCAAGACATTAATTAAAGATGCATTTAATAAATAAGACATAATTAAAGACTCATATTATAATAACTATTGTAACTAACATAAATAAATCAAAGTCCTTATTCCAACAACCAAATTTACAGACTAAAATTAAAAGCTTCATTTTGCACTTGGGCCCCTCGAGTTTGGGCCAATCTCGGTGGCATCGAGTTGTGTCGTAACATGATGCGGCCGGGATCGCATCACGATGCCAATATCCCAGACATGGTCTTACACGTAAATCTCATATCGATGCCAACGTCCTAGATGTGGTCTTACACGAAATCTCAAATCAATGCCAACGTCCCAGACGTGGTCTTACATGATCTCACATATTGGAAACCTATGTCATGACATACGTAATCCTATCTATTCCTAGGTTCGTACGGGACTTCTTGGACTTTGTTGTACCATCGATTCTTCTTCGGATTTCATGAACTCATCATCTCATATACATTCATCATGATAAATTTTCATATGAACATTCAAATATCAATGTAAATACATTTATTTGTATATAGACTTACGTCGGATTTGAGTAAACGAACAGATTCGGCTATTCAATCACTTTTGACTTTCTGCGATCTAAATCCATTTTCTTTGATTCTCGATCTATACATATTCAAATTTAATCCATTTATTCACTAAATCATTCAATTCAATCCACAGACACATATTTAGGGTAATTTATAATTTAGCCCCCACATTTTAACATTTTGACATTTTAGTCCTTATTTCACAAAATCACAAAATACACAAAATCTCAATACACCCATCTTAACCGAATTCTCATGTAGTCCATACAAGTCTATACATTTCATTTATTTCACAATTTAGTCCCTCAAAATATTATTTTCTCAATTAAGTCCAAAATACTCAAAATCATCAAAAGTTCAAAGACAAAATATGTTAATCTAACACATATATTTCATATTTCACCATCAAACATCCCAAAACTCATGTGTTCATCAATGGCACATTTCAAAATATTCATCAATTTAGAAAATTGAAGCATGAGTTTTGAAGAACACAAAGCAACGATTACAAAAACGTAGAAATTATTAAAAACCGAACAAAAACTAACCTTGAATCAAAGAGCTTTATGGCCGAATATTTTGAAGAACTTAAACCTTATTTTCTTTTCTATTTTCGGTGATAGATGGATGAACAATCCACTACCATCTTTCATTGATTTTTATTATAACATGTATTATTATAACAATTACTATTTTGACCATCATAATTTTAATGCATCAACCGTTTAACTAATGACTATAACCGTCCATACTAATATAAAATGGTCAAATTTCTATTTAAGGACTTCACCTTTAATAAGCCATATCAAATCAACACATTAACATATGAATTGCCACCTTTACCTTTTTCACAATTTAGTCATTTTCTGAAATTAAACACACAAACGATAAAATTAATTCACGGAACTTTAACACATGCTTAATGACATACAGTAGACACAAAAAATAATATTAAAAACGGATCAAAACAATGTAGTGGGGAAAAGTTGTGTAAAATGTTGGGATAGCACACGAGATCACGACATGGAACACTTGATTTTGTGATGTCACTTGCTATTTGAGAAAATTTACGATGTGATAAAGGTAAGGTCATGGCGTCACAAGCGAATGTCATGACGTTGCAAAGTTGAGGTTGCAACGTCACCTTTTTAGTAACCCCAAAACACTCCAAATTACTCCCAGATCACCTCCAAACATACAATTCACATAAATGATTTTCAAATCATTTTATATAAATTTCTAATCTAAGTTCTGGCCCAAGGAAGGACGTTGATTCACTTGTTTCTAGCTAGAGGTCCATGATAAACCGTGATTATAACACATTTTAATCCCACATTTAGCTTACTTTTGGATGATTTATCTCTTGTTTCATATAAAAAGGTGCTCTTAATCCTTTCTTTTAAGGTCTTATACCCAGGAAAGCACCCAAGGATGAAAAGAACGCAAAACGGGCCCAAAACGGAGTAAATAAGCCATATCACGAAATCGACATGGCCTGGCCCAAAGATCACCCGGCCGTGCATCATCAAAGCATCTAGAACACGGCCTTTTCTCGGTTCACACAGTTGTGCCTCATTAAAGAAGTTCGAGAATGGCCTGACCATGATCCACACGGGCGTGTGCCATGGCCATGTCCCTGTTGCTGGAAAGAGCAATTTCACTCGGATTTGGATACTTAGGGAGAAAGAAACGTATTTTTAAAAGCCTATATAAACCCCCTAAGTGCTACCAGAAAGAGGGCGGCGAGCTAGGACAAGGAGCTAAGCTGGAAAGATCGTAATTGTGGGAATCACTCGAAGTTAGCCAGTTGGTCCATCCCAAGAAGCCGGAATTATACTCAAGACGACAGAATTCTCCTTCAATTCTTTCAAGGAGTTTTAGGGATTTCTTATGTTTTGATTTACCTTTTCTCTTGAGATGTTTTCTTATTTTGTTATGAGCTAAACCCTTCAAATACCTGAAGGGGATGAAACCTAGATGAATCTTGTTATTATTTTCTGAATATATGATAAATACTTAGTTTGTTCTTAATTATGCATGCTTAATCCAAATTTGATGTGCTTAGGTGGAGAGGAATAGACCCTACCTAAGAGTATATCTAGCATAATTAAGCGGAGTTGATCGCACGCCTAGAGATAGGGTGACGAGATTTTGCCGGATTAGGGTGAATATGGGAGTCCATAGATCGATTTACTGCTATTCTAGGGGGTTATTATAAGAGAACGAGAGTTCAACTAATTAACCTAGGGTTAGACATTATTCGCCTCGAGAGAGGGTTTAGTATACGTTAGGGAGTCTTACAGATCAAGCTAAGTAAATAAATCATATAGTTCAGGGGTTAGCAACAAGTGAAGTCTAGGTGGATTCTTCCTGAGTGTCTTAATCTTATCCGAAATTTCCTCCACATCCAACATACTTGTTTACTTCAAACTCTCCACGGCAAGAGTTCAAAACCAACACAACTCTGGCCGTCCATACAGTAAAATAAACACTCTACAAAATACCATTCTTAAGCCTCGAACCTTGGACCTCTTCAGCTTACAACACGCCACCTTATAGCTCCCAAGTGACGCCACTTACCACTAGACCACAAGCCCATTTGTGTCTTATTTATTCTTGATTTATTAAAAAGGCCTACTAACTAAAGTCAATGTTCCTTAAGGCTAAAACCAAAAATTTTCTTTTACCCTTACTTGATCCCAGGACATCTCCAACACCCCTAGACACTCCAATTTCATTAATCCTCAAAGCCCACATGCCAATTGTCATTTTTCCTGCTAACTTAAAAAAATTTCTAAAATCCAAAGCCCAAAGCCCAATAGGCCCAATTCTTTTAGGCCCAAGTTCGGGGCGTTACAATTTCCCCCCTTAAAGAAATTTCGTTCTCGAAATTTCCAACTAACAGGGTGGTCATGTATCAACTATCCCACCATGCTACCGCTGCACACTCTGACCCTAGTAATTTTAATACATACCCAAAACAACCACTTATCGCAAACATTCTCAAATATACGGAGAATAAGTACCAAATTACGATTCAAATGTTTACAAAGCCCTAACACTTCCACAGCCTCGATCGTGGCCTCTTCCTCCTCTTCTAGCGCTCATCGTTGAATCTCGTATTATCTGAATTAGGAATATTATGAAATTAGTACATAGTTCCACTTGTTTAGGGCACATGTCTTATGTAAATAAATTTTTTTTAAAGTCATTTCGCGGTCGTATATCCACTACAAACTTAAGTTTCCTACGGGCTTTAGTCTATAAAAGCCTATTTTTAAGTAGCCCATTATCTATATAGTTCAGTAATTTAAACAAATGTAGTACAAAAAACTTACTTGGCTCCACGTCGAGGGCTCGGTGAACCACACTTCAAGAATCCTGCCAAAACTTTTTAATCTACTTATTTTAAAACCCAAAATCTAAGGCCCATTTCACAGCCCGAGCTTTGCAACCAGGCTCTGATACCACTAAATCTAACACCCCAGACCCGGCCTAGAAGTTAGGCCTAAATCCAGTGAGTCATGTTACGTAATGATAAAAGCCCATTTTATAGCTTTAAGTATTTCGGAAACCAAGTTTAGGCAGAAGAAATTTACTTAAGTTTAATCATTAAGTAAACAGTTAAAACATCAAAACCCAAAATTTAAAATCAAATCAAAGTACAAGGCCTTATTACATCCAACGAAAGTAAAGCAACTAAAACCATGTCCTTTGAAACAAATAAATAAAAATAAAAATTTAAACATCTTGTAGTCTGGCCATCTTCGAGTCCTCTCCCACGTCAAACCGTTTACTGAGGATTACCTGAAACATTAAATAAAAGGTGTGAGTTTCGAAACTCAGTGTGTACAACCCTTGGCAATCAAATCAACATATAAATATTCACATTGGGCCTAAGCCCTATCGAAATTGGTGGTCTTGGGCCTTAGCCCACAATGACCTCATACCATATCATATCATATGCAAGACAAGGTAATGCAAAACCTTCCCAAAAGTCCATTCGCTACACACCATTTCCCTTCCGACCCTACACACCTGTGGAGATTTCTAAATCGACCCATCCATCCTCTACAAACCAAAGGTAACACTCACAGCGGCACTACTCAATGTTGCAGTAAAGTTGCTAATCATATAATAAGCTTAAAGCCACGGGTGGATCGATGGTCGTCAAGCGACTATGCGGTCCTCAAATCTTCCTCCGTACCATAATTCCCACCCATATGCATCTTAATCAGAATATCATATGAATGCAACATGCACATTAGTAACATCCACAAAACTCATACTCATCACATAGGGGTATTTTCGTCATTTCACAACTCAAGGGTATTTTCGTAAATCTACCCTACAGGGGTATTTAGGTAATTTTGCAAAACAGAGGTACTTTGGAAATTTGTAAATCAGGGATGTTTTGGTACTTTTGCAAACCAATGGTATTCTGGTAAGTTCACAATTCAGGGCTATTTTAGTGATTTTATAACTCTAATGATGTTTTGGTAATTTTCAAACTAAGGGTATTTTGGTAATTTTTACAAATCAGGGGTATTTTAGTAATTTTACAAACCTAGGGGTATTTGGTCCCTCTTAGGTTTTAGTTATAAACTTTATCCCATTAACAATTCCTTGCGGCTAAAGTGAACAGACACTATGCACTAGGTAGGATTCTAGAGAAGAGGAGGTGGGCCGCTAGGGCCGCTTAAGTACCAAGCTCTTCCTACATCCAATCTTAGACATGTACATGCCCATTACCACACTCTAACCTAGCGACTTGTCCACAAACATGTTTAATTATTAGAAAGTTTTATGTGGTTTAAGAGTTGTTCAGTGCTAAGCCTAAAGTCCATAAAACCCTAGCATACTAGTCTACGTCCCTATAAAGCCCATCAACCCATTTTACGTTCATTTAACCCATAATGGCCACATCACATTTTTATGGCCCACTAGGCCCAAATCTCAGTCATATGATCCATTAGGACCAAAACAAATCCAGATCATGTAACATGCATGCCTGACCCAACTCATATAATCAATTTAATCCATTTCATCAAACTTAGCCTCAAGGCCCATCGTGCCCATTTAGCCATTTTTGGCTTTTCATCTTTTTGGCATTGCCGATTTCGTGTGTGCATAGTGTTTGTACACACCTGGATAATGCGACGTGCTATTCTATCCTTAGTCTTGATCCTACAACCAACCAACCTTCAATCAACCACTCATACTTAATCAAAATATTTACTTAAAACTCGAAACCTTACCGTATGCCACCAGGTTCTAATGGCCCTTCCTTCGCTTCTAATCACAAGTGTTCCCTAAATCTGCACTCACACAAACACCATCAAAATTCGTTTGACTCATAATCCACACAAGTCATCCACACATACGGCCATTCACTTCAACCATAATTGTGTTGAGTGTCCTTACCCTTGCTAATGATCCTACCACGCTTGAGATCTCTGATCCTTACCCTTGTTAATACAAGATCATCGATAATGAAAAATTAGATTGCCCTTTGACTTTTAAGAAAACATACTTACGGGGGTTAACAGAATACTTACCGAATCCAACCTTAGATCCTACGGCCTAGATAACTAACGAACGAGATTTAGCTTTTAACCTTGACTGAGAGTAGCTAACAATTGATTTGTGATAGAGAAAAATAACAAAGATTCGGCACTAACGGGGATTTCGGCAAGGAAGGATGATGGTAATTTGGCAAAGAAGAGAATTTTGCTATAGGGGAATTTGGCTTTCAGAGAAAGAAGAAGAGCACAACTCTAATAGGAATTTTGGCAAAAAGAATGATGGGTTTTCTTTTCGGCAAATGAAGGAATTCGGCTGAGGGGGAGAAAAGGAAGAAATAAAAGAACCCAAGGAACCCTTTAATGAATTCTCACCCCCTTTTTATAGCCAAAGATGAATCCTACCTTCCCCCCACAGTTCCATTCCACACCAACTCCTCCCTCTCCTCATCTCCTGACTTTTCTCCCTGATAACACCTTAATCTTATCCAAAATTTCCTCCACATCCAACACACCTGTTTACTTTAAACTCTCTACGGTAAGAGTTCAAAACCAACACAACTCTGGCCGTCCATACAGTAAAATAAACACTCCACAAAATACCACTCCTAAGCCTCGAACCTTGGACCTCTTCAACTTACAACACGCCACCTTATAGCTCCCAAGTGAGCCACTTACCACTGGACCACAAGCCCATTTGTGTCCTATTTCTTCTTCATTTATTAAAAAGGCCTATTAACTGAAGTCACTGTTCCCTGAGCCTAAAACCAAAATTTTTCCTTTACCCTTACTTGATCCCAGGACATCTCCAACACCCCTAGACATTCCAATTTTATTAATCCTCAAAGCCCACATGCCAATTGTCATTTTTCTCGTTCACTTAAAAAAATTTCTGAAATCCAAAGCCCAATCGGCCCAATTCTTCTAGGTCCAAATTTGGGGCGTTACAGCATCTTTTCTAATGCTTGCCATGAAAGTAGTGTAATTGCTTTCTTTCAATGTATAGCCTTTTTCTGGGAGCATTTGTTGATTTTTGAAAATGCTGTTGTATCTCGCTTTGGCTTCTTCACAGTGGAATTTGTTTTGTGATTCTTCAACTTAGACTGTAACACCTCTTACCCGTATTCGATGCCGGAACAGGGTACGAGGCATTACCAGACTTAAACATAAGTATTCATACAAAATATAGACATGAATTTCCATCCAAATTTAAAACTTTAATAAAATTTTATATTGTCCCCATCACGAGCCTACGAGGCCCAAAACATACATTGGGAATGGTTTGGGACTAAACGGAGTACTTTAGAAACCTTTGGGAAACTTAGAAATTTTTCATCATAAAACAGGTCCACACGCCCGTGTGGGTGAAGGGACACACCTGTGTGACATATCACACGCCCGTGCTTCAGGCTGTGTCAAAAATAGGGGACATTTTATTTAGCCTAAATTAAGGTGCAGGGGAACATGGTAGGATCACATGCCCTTGGGGCAGACCGTATGTCACACACGGCCTAGACACACGCCCGTGGGTCTACCCGTGTGGACAATAAGAAGGCTATCTACCAAGCCATTTGCCACCCTCATTTGTGCCCACTTGTGCACAACTTCAATAGCATAATTCATAATACAAACAAGCAGCCAATACTATCATAACTAAGGCTTAAATATGTCGTTTAAAAGCCAACATCTATCATGCTTAAAACATCATACTATTCTACACCATATCATGCAAAATTTCACATTCACAATTGGCATTAATATACAAATATATTCATAACCAATATTAGCCAACTTCCATGGCCATATACAAAAACAAACTATACACCGTTACAAACCAACACATATGGCCAATTAATAATGACATATGTAACCAAAAGACCAAGTCCCTAAACATGCCATAGACTCAAAATACTTGAATTTGTCAATACCCATAGTGGTAACTTGATAGTGTGATAGAATCTCCAGCGATCTCCAACCCGAGCTAGCTTAATAACCCTATAAGACATGGGAAAGGAAATGGAGTAAGTGTAGTAGCCTGGTTTAGACACAAGTCGGAATAGTGGTTTTGGGACCACAAATCTGAGTCTAATGTTTTAAAATTATTTTCTGAGTCTACAGAATGTGAATTGGTATATGTGAAATTTTCGTGATTTAATTTGATCGTTTGTGTGCTTAATTTGCAAAAATGACTAAATCGCAGAAAATGCAAAATTGTCCTTCTATTAGAATAATGGCCGAATTTATGTGTCTTTATAAAGAGGAGGTCCTTATGTGGTTATTTAACCATTGAATGCATTAAATGAAAAAGTTAGACGTAACTTAGTGGATTTTAAATGATATTATAAAGGTTAAAAATGGAAATTGATAATTAAATAATGAAATAATAAAACAAATGTGTGAAAATAGGCCATTATGTTCATCTTTTGCTGAAAATAACAAGAAAATAAAAGAAAAAGACTAATCTAGGGTTCAGATTTGATATTTGGTGATTAAGGTATGTGTTTTGATCTATTTTTGACAATTTCTATGTTTTTATGATTGTTGCTTAGCATTTTATTAAGCCCATGCCTCAAATTCTAATTTTGATGATGATTGTAAGTTAAGCCATTGATGAATTTGTGAGTTTAATGATGTTAATTGATAAATTATGAAAGATATGTGTTGGATTAATATGCTTTGTATTGAGATTTTTGATGAATTTGAGTATTTTGGGCTAAATTGTGAAAATGAGAAATTGAGGGGCTAAAATGTGAAATAAATAAAATATGTGGGCTTATATGAGCTAAAGGAATATTCATCCAAACTATGATATTGTTAAATTGTGTGTATTTTGTGATTTTATGAAATAGGGACTAAAATGTCAAAATGTGAAAATGTGAGGGCTAATTTGTAAAATGCCCTAAATATGTGTATATAGATTGAATTGAATGATTTGGTGAATTAATAAGCTAAATATGTGTATAGATCGGGGGAAATCTAAAGTGGTCGAGTAATCGTTTATTTCTATCTGAATCCGTACGAGGTAAGTTGATATACATATAAATGTGTTTGAATTGAATTATTATTGCTTCTATGTGAATGAATTGTGATATATGGCTATTTGAGCTGAATATGTGAAATCCAGGAAAATTCCGATAATGTGATGACGTCTGAAAAGCCCCGTACGAACCATAGGAATAGTTAGGATACATATGACATGACATAGAATTTCGATATGTGTTATCGTGTAAGACCACATCTAGGATGTTGACATCAAATTGTGATTTACGTGTAAGACTACGTCGGGGACATCGGCATCGTATCTGATTTTGTGTAAGACCTTGTCTGGGATAGTGGCATCTATATTGATTACATGTAAGACCACGTTTGGGACGTTGGCATTGTACGAGCTTTTCGAGCTATCTGAGTATTCTATTTGATTCCGAACGGTTCAACAGGCATTCCAAGATATGAGTGCATATGTGAATATGTATCCATTTCAGGTATGTATGAAATGTATATGAAATTTGGCAAAGAAGGATAAGTATAAATATGATCATTTGATATGTGAGCTACATGAAATGTGGTATGTTTATAAACAAGTGGTTATGAACAATTGCACTAGATGGGAAATATGAATTTGTTAAAGTGTTATGCCATAGTTCATATGAATGAAATGGTTTATAATGGTTATATGTGATAAGTTTATTTTTATATGGTTTAAGCTTTTGAAAGGTTACTTTGTGTGTGTTTGCATTGTTTTATAGATTATGGAAGCTACTGGAAGCTCAGGGATCTTCGAGGATCATTACCACACTATCGAACTATAATTTTGGTACCTTTTAAAAATGTACATATTGAAGTATGGCATGTATAGGCTAGAGAACTTTGATTATGTTTTGAAATGTGTAAATATAGCCATATGATATGGCTTGATAATGAATGTGATTATGGAGTGAATTTACTGAATGCTATGTGATGTAAAATTTGGTATGTTTTGATGTGCTCATGAATGGCCAAAAGAAATGGATTCATGTGATGTATGAATCACATGTTTTTTATGTGAAGGTGGTACTTTGAATTGGTATGTTTGAGTTGGATTTGTATATGGAAATGAATGATGTTGTTACGGATCAAATTGTGCATGATTTGGTATGTTTTTTGCTACCTTTGGGACATGAACTGGTGCTTGTTTGATGCTTGTAGGATTGACCCAAATTTTGGGTGGAAAATTGGCCTTGCAAATGGCCTATATTTTCCCATACGGTTGAACATACGGGCGTGTTTCTTGACCTTGTCCTTGAATGCTCCAATTTGAAGCAAGTCAGACTTGCACACAGGCCATACACACGGGTGTGTGATAGGCCGTGTGACCCAAGTCAATGTTGCACACAAGGTAAGACATGGTCTAAGGCTTGGACGTGTGAGGCACATGGCATAGCCAAACGGGCGTGTGCCCTATTTTAAAAGAAAATTTTCTAAGTTCCGCAAAGTTTTTGTATGTGATCTGTTTAGTCTCGAACCTTCTTTAAAGCATTTTCAAGGTCTCGTAGACCTTCTAAAGGGACTATATGAGTATGAATTATTATGAAAAGGTGTTGTATGATTAATGTTGTGAAATAAGCGTAAAATGTTCCTATATGTCTGATAATGCCTCTTAACCCTAGTCTGGCGACGGGTACGAGTTAAGGGTGTTACAATTTGTTGGTATCAAAGCTACGGTTTAGTCGATTCTAGGACTAACGTAGCGTGTGAGAGTCTAGCTATACATGCCATATATTTGAACTATGATAGTGTGATAAATCCTAAAAGATAAAATGTGTTTTTTGTATAGTAAATGGATCTCGAATGAGCCACAGCTAACGATGTTGAAAGTAATTCGCCTGCTCCCCCTCAAGGGACATCGTCGTCTGATTTTAGACCGGTTACTAGCGGTCAGGAAGGAGAGGCTAAACAAGCCTTCTTCCAAATGATGAATGAGTGGTTCACTCAGTATGTTAGAGCAAATCCGGCTTTTCCTCAACCTTCGCCCTCACTTAATCTCCCTAAGACTCTTGATATACCTCCAGCTATGAATCTGAATCTGTTAAATAAGCCTCTAGTCGATAAAATTAGTAAATATGGGGTCGAACAGTTCAGGGCCACTAATGAAGATGATGCTGAGAGAGCTGAGTTTTGGCTCAAGAATACTATTCGAGTATTTGATGAGATGTCATGTACCCCTGATGAATGTGTGAAATATGTCGTTTCTTTGTTTAGAGATGTAGCTTACCAATGGTGGAAACTTTGACTTCTGTTGTTCTGAAAGAACGAATTACCTGGGATTTCTTTCAATTCAAATTCCAGAAGAAATATATTAGACAGAGATTCATAGATCAGAAACGCAAAGAGTTTCTTGAATTGAAACAAGGCTGTATGTCTGTTACAGAATACGAGTGAGAATTTGTGAGACTGAACCAGTATGTATGAGAATGTGTCTCGACTGAGGCAATAATGTGTAAAAGGTTCAAAGATGGCTCGAATGAAGGTATCCGTTTGTTAGTCAGAATTTTGGAAATAAAGGAGTTTGTTGTGCTTGTTGATTGAGCATGTAAAGCCGAAGAACTAAGGAAAGATAAAAGAAAAGCTGATTCAAAAGCTACAGAGGTGCGAAAACAAACAACGAGCAAGTCATATCAGTCAGCATCAAAGAAATTCCTAGATGATTATAGTCGTTCAAAGGCTAATGTGGGACATTCAAGTAGAGATCGTGCAAGATCACATTCGAGCTTCCAAGCTCCAGCTTCTTCGATTACAAGTGTTGGAAATGTAAGATCTGAGTGACCCGAGTGTACACATTGTGGTAAAAGACATCCGGGCAATTGTCGATTAAATGATCGAGCTTGTTTCAAATGTGGATCTTTAGATCACTTTATCCGAGACTGCCTCGAGTCTGTTGAGCAAGAGAATGTATAGAATCTGAAGTCGAATAACGCTTCAGCTAGGGGTAGACCTCCCAGAATCACGGGAAATGTGAGTGGTGGCCAGAGAGCTATGAAAGATACAGTTGCGAGATTTGAGGCGAGAGCACCTGCCAGAGCTTCTGCTATTCGCGCTCATAAGAAAGCTTCCTCTCCAGACGTCATTACCGGTACTTTTACTCTTTATGATACTTCTGTCACTTTCTCTTTCTCTCTTCAAGCACTTGGGCCGAATATCAACTGTTAGGGATCACCCTTCTTTTCATTTTCTCTATGCGTAGTGGAGCAAACTTCGGCATTTGGGGTAAGTACTTGGCACTATGGCCGAATCTCTTCCATCTCTATTCCCTTCCCTCTATTGTTTTTATAGGGAGAAAAGCCGGGATTTGACATCTGTTTTGGGTAGTTCTTTAGCTGAATTCCCTTGGCTCTCATAATCGTTTCTTCGGTTCTTGTAACAGCAGATCGTCGTTATCTATCCACTCCCAATCGATTTTGCTAGTGTTGTGGTAAGTGTACCTGTCA
Source organism: Gossypium bickii (assembly GCA_025503065.1). Taxonomy (NCBI): domain Eukaryota; kingdom Viridiplantae; phylum Streptophyta; class Magnoliopsida; order Malvales; family Malvaceae; genus Gossypium; species Gossypium bickii. Next base: position 71,971,764 of record CP106716.1, on the reverse strand, counting down.
TTCAATCTTTTCTTATTGCGTTAAATGCCGAAGGCAATAGCTAAATCTTGTAGGATCTTGGTTGATTGAAGGGTGTTAAAGAAGGCTTAGTGTTAGTCGACTGGATACTCGATCAGTGCTTTGGTCTGAGTCACTGAATCTCCGGGATTTGTCAATCTAGGTAAGGGATCTATTCATTCGGGTTTATACCTCTATTTGTCATTATTTCATTGCTTTAATTTGAGGTAGTGACTAAGGTGTGTTGTGGACTCGAAGGGTAGCCAAGCGTTAGGAGGGGTTGGATCTGAGACCCCAGCCCCTAAGTTCAAGAGGAGGGCGGTATCGGCTGTTCGCGATTGGCCACCTGGGTGTGCGCTTGCATCTGAGCAAAGTAGTAGGCAGATAGCGGTAGTGTCGGTTAACGACAGTGTCGACGTAGAGAGGGTCGTATTACGAGTAATGAAGTATGTAACTCTTACACATTTCATACGTTAATATGTTGTTATCTTGCATGTCGTCAAAAGCCGGAATAACTGTAGGAAATGGTAAGTTACCCTTGTGGGTAAAAGCGAGGACTACTGGTAAGTCCACTTTGATTGGCTAACGTTAAATGCCTCTGTTAACTTTGCATATGCCATGTTACATTATTTCTGAATGATAAGCATGACTACTTTGCCTTAAAAAGCATGTGCATAAAATGGGTAATGAGAGGAGGGGGAAGGTATGAATTTCAGACTGTCACCAGTGGTTTAGTACCACACAGTAGGTTGGCCCCGCTTACTATGATATTGTGACTAAGTCTCAGTGATTTGGCACCACCAGTGGTTTGGTACCACATATATTTTTGTGACTCGTCCCAATGGTCTGGAACCACAATGGGTTGGCCCCACATAACGATATACGGGATTGTCATCAGTGGTTTGGTACCACAAAGTGGGTTGGCCCCACATAACGATATACGGGATTGTCATCAGTGGTTTGGTACCACAAAGTGGGTTGGCCCCACACATGATTATTTGTGACTTCGGTCACCAGTGGTTTGGTACCACATATATTATTTGTGACTTCGGTCACCAGCACACGGGGTGGATTGGGGAGTTTCGGATGGATAGGTTTGGGTTGCATGGCATACATATTCACTTATGAAACTGTGTAAGGGCTTAGTATCTTTGGGGTGGGGATTTGCACACTGAGTCTCGGTGACTCACCCCTTCCTTTACATTTTGCAGATGATTCTTAGATCGCGGAGATGGAGCCGTGGCGGAGTCGAGATGGCCATGCACGAAATTTCAGGTTGTTATTTTTAGTTATTATTTCGGACTTAATTTACTTTAAATTAGGTTTTTGGTTGTAATAAGGCCACTAAATTTTACGTTCGAGATTATTTATCTGTTGAGTTTTCACTAAATTTGGTTTAGTTATTAACGGCATGCCTAATAAACCTACAAAATGAATGTTTTCCAAAACATTTACAAATTATTGGGATTTTTCCAAAGTTTACCATCGGGTAACGACAAGTTAATTCAATTTTCGTTAGAAAAAATTTTGGAATACTTTCAGCAATTTACTTAAAACAACACGGGTTTTCTTTAAATGAGAAGTTTCTTTTTAATTTAAAGACGACAACTTTTTTTCAAAAATGTTTTTCTTTCCTGTGACATACCAGATTCGGTCGTAGCGTTTTGACCGGGTTTGGGGTGTTACAATTGTGGTATTAGAGCCTGGTTCAAAAGCTCGGCTGTGGGCCTGAGGCCTAAGATGTTTTCAATAAGGGGTTACAAAATGATTTTGATGGAAAATGCATGATTTGAGAAAGCATGGCACCTGAGTCTCCGGCATAAATCCGCAACGGTAAGTCCCCTAAACTGATATTATTATTGTTTGATGATGGTGTTCTGGATGCTAGTAATAGGAATTCACCTTAGAGACTGAAACCCGTAGGGCTGAGTGAACTTTGCGAGAACAACTACTATAGGAAAATTGTTCATAAAACTGTGCCGCAATAAACAGTGGAAAAAAAACTAACTCATAAAATTCTTAAATCAGATTAAATCGTGAACGCTAGTCATGAGCACTCGAGGACGTAGACGTAATACGCGTAGTCGTGGTAGGGGTAGGATGACTGTGTCTGAACCGGTAGGGTCTGGCCATGGGTCAGAGAATGAGGTACCGCCGCCGCCAGCTGAGGGCGAGAAGTTCCAAGGCCACACAGGTGGTGATGACGTGGTGTCGCAGGCGATGCTGAGGGTCCAGAAGAGAGTTGCTGGTGCAGGCATTGGAACAGGAGCTTGAAAATCTGTGTCTGAACGACTCTGAGCCAATCGGGCAGAAGTATTCAGGGGTGTTTCTGGTATGGCTCCTACTACAGCTGATTACTGGTTAGAGGCGACCGAGCGCATAATGGACGATTTGAACTTTACGGCTGAAGAGAAGTTGAAAGGGATATTGTCTCTTCTCCGGGATGAGTCTTACCAATGGTGGCTCACGGTCAGGGATGGTACGATGGCCGGTGATATCACCTGGGATTTCTTTAAGGCGGCTTATCAGAGGAAGTACGTCGGGTCTGGTTACATAGATGCACAGCATAAGGCGTTCTTGAATTTGGTCCAGGGGAGTAAGTCAGTATCTGAATATGAGGCAGAATTCTTAAGGTTGAGTCGATATGCCCGAGGTATCGTGGCTACGGAACACAAAAACTGTGTCAGATTTGAGGACGGGCTGAGAGATAAGCTGCGGTTGTTGATTGCCCCACAGCGGGGGAGAGAATTTGTTACCTTGGTAGAGAATGCCAAGATAGCTGAGGAGGTGAAGCAGTCGGTGAAACAGAATTAGGATAGAAATTGGAATAAGAAGAGTTCTGGGTCATCAGGGTCTGCCGGGAATTCATAGAAAAGGGCTAGATTTGGCGTGCTGAGTCAAGCTGCAAAGCCTGCTTCGCCGCCACGGTGTGCTCGATGTGGGAAGTCTCATTTGGGAGAGTGTTGGACAGGAAGTAGAGGGTGCTTCGAGTGTGGGTCAACGGAGCATCGAGTAAGGGATTGTCCACGTAAGCTAGCTAGGATGCAGTCTTAGGGTCAGGGGCATGTTCAGTTTAGAGGTGGTGGACAGCAACCACAGAGGGGTCGCGGTTCTGTCAGGGGAGGTAATGGTTCTGGACGAGGCCGCGGAGCACCAGGCAGAGGTGTTGGAAGCTCAGAGGCAAGAATGCCTGGGTTGGTCTATGCTGTGAGGCGTCGAGATGAGGGCGACGCACCAGACATCATAACTGGTACGTTCTTAATTTTTGGATTACCTTACACTGCTTTGATAGATGTTGGAACGACGCACTCTTATGTTGCTAGTAGTATAGTGGGAACTATGAACTTAGCCTATGAGACTTCTTCTAGGGAGATGACAGTAATTAGCCCTCTAGGTCACTCTGTAGAAGTAAACAAACTGTATAGGGATATACCACTAAAACTTCAAGGGGTAGTGTTTTCGGCTGATCTGATGGAACTACCATTCGGAGAGTTTGATTTGATCTTAGGGATGGACTGGTTGGTGAGGTACCAGGCGAATCTAGATTGTGTAGCTAAGAGCATGGTGTTGAGGTCTGTTGAGGGTGAAGAGGTGGTAATGATAGGTGATAGAAGAAATTACCTATCCAATGTAGTGTCCACTTTGAAGGCCGAGAAAATGGTGAGGAAAGTATGTGAGGATTCATGGTTCATGTTTGTGCTTTAGAGGCCAAGGAATCAACTGTAGAGAATGTCCGAACGGTGAAGGAATTTACCGATGTATTCCCAGGATAGCTTCCGAATCTGCGTTCGGATTGCGAAGTTGAGTTTGGTATAGATCTACTACCCAGAACCGCGCCAGTGTCTATTGCCCCATATAGAAAGGTGCCAAAGGAGTTGGTGGAGCTAAAAGCGCAGATTCAAGAGTTGTTGGACCGGGGTTTTATTCGGCCGAGTGTGTCACCTTAGGGAGCGTCCGTGCTTTTTGTTAAAAAGAAGGACGGAACAATGCGGATGTGTATTGATTACCGCCAGCTGAATAAGTTGACGATTAAAAATAAGTATCCGTTGCCCAAGATATACGACCTGTTCGATCAACTTAAGGGAGCATCAGTTTTCTCTAAGATTGATTTGAGGTCGGGGTATCACCAGCTTAAGGTAAAGGAGGCCGATATTCATAAGACGGCGTTCCGTACTCGTTATGGGCACTACGAGTTTTTGGTAATACCGTTTGGATTGACTAACGTGCTAGCAGCGTTTATGGACATGATGAATTAGGTTTTTCAGCCATACTTGGACCGGTTCATCGTAGTGTTTATAGACGACATTTTAGTGTACTCGAAATCTGAAGAGGAGCATGATGCGCATCTACGTGTGGTTTTGCAGATTCTGAGGGAGAAGTAGCTATTTGCAAAGTTTAGTAAGTGCGAGTTCTGGCTAAAAGAAGTAACCTTCTTGGGTCATGTGGTGTCAACTGAGCAGATTAGAGTGGATCCTCAGAAGATTGAGGCGGTATTGGATTGGAAACCACCTAAGTCTGTAGCGGAGATTCAGAGTTTTTTGGGTTTAGCAGGATATTACAGGAGGTTTGTGGAAGGGTTTTCCTTGATTATAGCGTTGTTAACCAAGTTGCTGAAGAAAGGGGTTCCATTTGTATGGTCAGACAAACAGCGAGAAAGTTTTGACAAGTTAAAGAGGATCCTGACAGAAGCTCCGATTTTGATTCAGCCTGAAGCAGGGAAGGAGTTTACGGTTTATTGTGATGCGTCGCATACTGGTTTGGGATGTGTGCTGATGCAAGAGGGGAAGGTAGTGGCGTATGCGTCTCGGCAGTTGAGACCTCACAAAGTGAATTACCCGACGCACGATCTAGAGTTGGCTGCAGTGATTTTCGCTCTGAAAATTTGGAGACAATACTTGTATGGGGAGAAGTCTATTGTGTACACAGACCATAAGAGTTTGAAATACCTCTTGACTCAGAAGGAATTAAATTTGAGCCGATGGAGGTGCATCGAGTTGTTGAAGGATTACGACTGCTCGATTGAATACCACCCGGGTAAGGCTAACATAATGGCTGACGCGCTGAGCCGCAAAGTGTAACAGACTTAAGAGCAATGTTTGCCCAGCTTAGTTTGTATGATGATGGAAGTCTGTTAGTGGAATTGCAAGTGAAGCCGACTTGGGTAAACCAGGTTAAGGAGAAACAGCTAGTGGATGAAGACTTAAGTGCTCGATGTTTGCAAGTGCAGAATGGTGGATTAGAGGGGTATAGCTTAAGCAGTGAGGGTGTGTTGTGTTTTTAGGGAAAGGTTTGCATGCCGAAGGATGTGGAGTTGAGGCAAAAGATTCTTCAGGAGGCACATAGCAGTCCGTACGCTATGCATCCTGGAGGTAGTAAGATGTACCAGGATTTGCGGGAACAATTTTGGTGGCCGGGTCTGAAGCGAGAGGTAACAGAGTTTGTAAGTAATTGTCTGACGTGTCAGCAAGTCAAAGCTGAACATCAATTACCTTCGGGTCTGTTGCAGCCGATTAAGATTCTACAGTGGAAGTGGGAAAGGATTACGATTGATTTTGTCAGTGGGCTACCCCTTACGCCTAGCAAGAAGGATTCGGTCTGGGTGATTGTTAATCGTCTGACAAAGTCTGCTCACTTCATACCTGTGCATGTGGATTACTCACTTCAGAAGTTGGCTAGACTATATGTAGCGGAGATTGTAAGGTTGCATGGGGTGCCAGTGTCGATTATCTCAGATAGGGATCCTAGATTTACGTCAAGATTCTGGAAAGTGTTCCATCAGGCATTGGGTACAGGGTTGGATTTTAGTACAGCGTTTCATCCGCAGTCAGATGGGCAGTCGGAGAGGGTGATTCAGATCTTAGAAGATATGTTAAGGGGTTGTGATCTGGATTTCAGAGGTAGTTGGGAAGAATTTCTACCGCTGGCAGAGTTTGCGTATAATAATAGCTACCAGGCAAGTATTCAGATGGCACCATATGAAGCATTATATAGACAGAAGTGTCGTACCCCTACGTGTTGGACAGAGTTGGGTGAACGTCAATTATTGGGTCTAGAGTTGGTTACTGAAACAGAGGATAAGGTTAAGCTGGTTCGAGCTCATCTGAAGGAAGCTTCAGATAGGTAGAAATCTTATGCCGATCTTAAGCGAAGGGATATAGAGTTTACAGTGGGTGACAATGTCTTTTTAAAGGTGTCGCCGTGGAAGAAAGTGCTGAGATTTGGTCGAAAGGGCATGCTGAGCCCTAGGTTTATCGGGCCTTATCAGGTGTTGAAGCGTGTAGGACCAGTAGCTTATCAGCTCGAGTTACCATCAGAATTGAGTCAGATCCGTAACGTGTTTCATGTTTCTATACTGAGACGCTATCGTTTAGATCCGTCTCATGTTGTGCCAATGGAGGAGATCGAGGTGAACCCGACTTGTCTATTGAGGAGGAACCAGTGCAGATCTTGGATCGGGATGTCAAGGTATTGCGTAGAAAATCAGTTCCGTTGGTAAAGGTGTTATAGCGGAATCATGGAACGGAAGAGGCCATGTGGGAACTAGAGGATGTGATGCGGCAGCAATACCCTCAACTCTTCTGACCAGGTAATATCGAGGCCGAAATTATTTTTAAGGGGGGTAGAACTGTAACATCCTTAAAACGGGGTCTCTGCATTTTGTATGTGTGCATGTGTATAGTATGGTTGTCATGTTAGTTGGGCTATTTTAGTGTCTAGGCATAAGCCAGGGGTAGGCCAAAGCCATAGCAAAAATTTTCTTTTTGAGCACTTGGAAGGATGGAGTCGGATAGGGGCAGGAGTTAAGGGAAATTAGTGGGGTGTTTTGACACAAGAATCCAAGTGGCAAAGTGGCAAGGGAGGCGCCACTTAGGGAGCAAGGGAGTGACACCTCATGTGAGTGGATGGAGCCTTGGTTCGAGCTGCGGGAATCTCCTTTTGGGCATTCTTTTTGAACCCAGGAAAAGGGAGAGTTGTGCTCAGGATGGACACTGGTGGATGGGTGTTGAAGGAGTCAATAGGATTTGAATTTGTGGAAGAGAGAAGATTTAGGAGTTTGAATCATTCAAATTCGTTTGAATGATTGGATGAGAGGGAAGCAAGGAGAGAAAGAAGGGATTGAGTTGGAGTGTGTGTTAGCCGAATTTTTTTAGTGGCTAAGGTGTGGGTGAGCATTCAATTTTGGACTTTGGGGAGAGGTGTGCCAAAATTCAAAGGGAAGCTAGCTTAAGGTGCGAGTGTATAGTGTTTTTTTCGGCAGTTGGCGTGTGCTTCACATTTTGTTGTAGTTTTGCTTTCATCCTCTCTTGTGCCAAAAATCACTTAACATTTCAACTCTTTTCTCTCTTTTGACTCATAGCCGAAACCTAGAAGACCATTATGGTCACTTTTGTTCATCTTTTCTTCTCACTTTCAAAAGTCGAAAATATCACATCTTCCTCCCTTTTAACTTGAGTTTTCATTTTCTTTCTTGAAGCCTCTCTAGCCGTATATTCTGCATTGGATTGGGTTGTTCTTTTCCTTTCTTTTCATAAAAGCCGAAATCACTCTCATATCCTCTTGAAGCCGAAAACCCTCTGTAGCCAGCCGAAACATCATTCTTTATTTTCTTCTCTCTCAAAAGCCATAGCAGAAATCACATATTGCCGAAACCTCTGTCACTTTCTCTTCCTCTCTTCAAGCACTTGGGTCGAATATCAACTGTTAGGGATCACCCTTCTTTTCATTTTCTCTATGCGTAGTGGAGCAAACTTTGGCATTTGGGGTAAGTACTTGGCACTATGGCTGAATCTCTTCCATCTCTATTCCCTTCCCTCTATCGTTTTTATAGGGAGAAAAGCCGGGATTGGACATCTGTTTTGGGTAGTTCTTTAGCTGAATTCCCTTGGCTCTCATAATTGTTTCTTCGGTTCTTGTAACAGCAGATCGTCGTTATCTATCCACTCCCAATCGATTTTGCTAGTGTTGTGGTAAGTGTCCCTGCCGTTCAATCTTTTCATATTGCATTAAATGCTGAAGGCAGTAACTAAATCTTGTAGGATCTTGGCCAATTGAATGGTGTTAAGGAAGGCTTGGTGTTAGTCGACTGGATACTAGATCAGTGCTTTGGTCTGAGTCACTGAATCTCCGGGATTTGTCAATCTAGGTAAGGGATCTATTCATTCGGGTTTATACCACTATTTGTCGTTATTTCATTGCTTTAATCTAAGGCAGTGACTAAGGTGTGTTATGGACTCGAAGGCTAGCCAAGCGTTAGGAGGGGTTGGATCTGAGACCCCAGCCCCTAAGTTCAAGAGGAGGGCGGTATCGGCTGTTCACGATTGGCCACCTGGGTGTGGGCTTGCATCTGAGCAAAGTAGTAGACAGATAGCGGTAGTGTCGGTTAACGACAGTGTCGATATAGAGAGGGTCATATTACGAGTAATCGGATGTGTAACTCTTACACATTTCATACGTTAATATGTTGTTATCTTGCATGTCGTCAAAAGCCGGAATAACTGTAGGAAATGGTAAGTTACCCTTGTGGGTAAAAGCCAGGACTGTGGGTAAGTCCACTTTGATTGGCTAACGTTAAATGCCTCTATTAACTTTGCATATGCCATGTTACATTATTTCTGAATGATACGCATGACTATTTTGCCTTAAAAAGCATGTGCATAAAATGGGTAATGAGAGGAGGGGGAAGGTATGAATTTTAGACTGTCACCAGTGGTTTGGTACCACACAGTAGGTTGGCCCCGCTTATTATGATAATGTGACTAAGTCTCAGTGGTTTGGCACCATCAGTGGTTTGGTAACATATATATTTTTGTGACTGTCCCAGTAGTCTGGAACCACAGTGGGTTGGCCCTACATAATGATATACGGGATTGTCATCAGTGGTTTGGTACCACAAAGTGGGTTGGCCCCACACATGATTATTTGTGACTTCAGTCACCAGTGGTTTGGTACCACATATATTATTTGTGAGTTCGGTCACCAGTGGTTTGGGACCACCAGCGGTTTAGTACCACACGGGGTAGATTCGGGAGTTTCGGATGGATAGGTTTGGGTTGCATGGCATACATATTCACTTATGAAACTGTGTAAGGGCTTAGTATCTTCGGGGTGGGATTTGCACACTGAGTCTCGGTGACTCACCCCTTCCTTTACATTTTGCAGATGATTCTTAGATCGCGGATATGGAGCCGGGGCGGACTCGAGGTGGCCATGCACGATATTTTGGGTTGTTGTTTTCAGTTATTATTTCGGACTTAATTTACTTTAAATTAGGTTTTTGGTTGTAATAAGGCCACTGAATTTTACGTTTGGGATTATTTATCTGTTGAGTTTTCACTAAATTTGGTTTAGTTATTAACGGCATGCCTAATAAACCTATAAAATGAATGTTTTCCAAAACATTTACAAATTATCAGGATTTTTCCAAACTTTACCATCGGGTAACGGTAAACATGTAGTAACGACAAGTTAATTCAATTTTCCTTAGAACAAATTTTGGAATGCTTTCAGCAATTTACTTAAAACAACACGGGTTTCTTTAAATGAGAAGTTTCTTTTTAATTTAAAGACGACAACTTGTTTTCAAAAACGTTTTTCTTTCATGTGACATACCAGATTCAGTCGTAGCGTTTTGACCGGGTTTGGGGTGTTACAGATCCAGGGTCTACTCATTCATATACATGCATGAACTTAGTATACAGTAAGACTTTGCCTATAGAGACTACTGAATTTGTAATTAGAGTATCGAACCCCTTAGGCAAGTGTGTTCTGGTTGACAAAGTGTACAAGAATTTCCCGTTTATGTTTCGAGATATCTGTTTTCTGGCTAATCTGATGTTATTACCCTTTGATGAATAATTTTGGGGATGGATTAGCTAACATTGCATGATGCTGTTGTGAATTGCAAACGGAAGACTATTGATTTGAGATGTAAGAATGATGAAATAATACGGATTGTGTCTAGTGATTTGAAAGGGCTATCGGTAGTGATATCTTCAATGAAAGCTCTAAATTATGTGAAAAAAGGGTTGTAAAGCTTATCTTGCGTATGTGATTGATATGAAAGTGGCAGAAAAAAAAGTTGAATCTGTGCTTATGGTTTGTGAGTTCCCTAATGTGTTTCTTGAAGAATTACCGTGATTACCTCCGATACGAGAAGTTGAGTTTGGCATTGAGTTAGTGCTAGAGACAACCCCTATCTTAATAGCTCCATATAGAATGGCTCCGACAGAATTGAAAGAATTGAAGTCTCAGTTGCAAGAATTGACAAACAGAGGTTTCGCAAGATCGAGCTTTTCTCTTTGGGGCGCTCCCATTCTGTTTGTGAAAAAGAAAGATGGCACAATGAGAATGTGCATTAATTACCATCAGTTAAACAAAGTTACTATTAAGAACAAATATCCTCTGCCCAGAATTGATGATTTGTTCGATCAGCTAAAAGGAGCGACTGTGTTTTCAAAGATAGATTTGAGATCGAGATACTATTAGTTGCGAGTAAAAGATTCAGACATTCTGAAAACTGCTTTCAGAACTAGGTATGGGCATTATGAATTTTTAGTTATGCCTTTTGGACTAATGAATGCTCTTGTTGTTTTTATGGACTTGATGAACAGAATTTTCAGATCGTATTTAGATCGGTTTGTTGTTGTATTCATTGACGACATTTTGATTTATTCGCGTGATGAAATTGAACATGCCAAACATTTGATAGTTGTGCTACAAGCTCTATGTAATAAGCAATTGTATGCAAAGTTTAGTAAATGCGAGTTTTGGTCGCGCGAAGTTGGCTTTTTGGGGCATATTGTGTCAGCATCCGGTATACGAGTTGATCCAAGCAAGATTTCAGCTATTTTAGAGTGGAAGCCTCCGAAAAATGTGTCTGAAATCTACAGTTTTCTGGGACTTGCTGGTTATTACTTACGGTTCGTAGAAGGCTTTTCGATGATTGCAACTCCATTGACGAGATTGCTTTAGAAAGAAGTGAAATTCAAATTATCTGAAAAGTGTCTGAAACGTTTTGATCAGTTGAAAGCTCTATTGACTGAAGCTCCAATACGAGTACAGCCAGAATCCAGTAAAGAATTTGTGATATATAGTGATTCTTCATTGAATGGTTTGGGATGTGTTTTGATGCAGGAAGGCAAAGTCATAGCTTATGCCTCGAGACAATTGAAACCGCATGAAAGGAATTATCTAATGCACAACCTTGAGTTAGTTGCGATCATATTTGCTTTAAAAATTTGGCGCCATTATCTTTTCGATGACAAATGTCATGTGTTTTCAGATCATAAAAGTTTGAAATATTTGATGACTTAGAAAGACTTGAATCTGCGATAGAGAAGATGGCTAGAACTGTTAAAAGACTACGAGCTTATGATTGATTATCATCCAGGAAAAGCAAATGTTGTTGCTGATGCTTTGAGTCAGAAATCGTTGTTTGCCTTACTTGCGATGAATGCTCATTTAATTTTTTCTGATGATGGTTCAGTTTTAGCTGAATTGAAAGCAAGATCGTTATTCTTACAGTAGATTTGTGATGCCCAAAAAGTTGACAATGAAATGCTAGCGAAACGAGCTCAGTGTGATTTGAACTCTAATTCAGAATTTCAAGTTGATGATGATGATTGTTTGAGATTCGGAGATCGAGTTTGTGTTCCAAGAAATTCAGAGTTGATTTAGTTGATTTTGGAAGATAGCAGTTGCTTATCGGTTCATCCGGGAAGTACAAAGATGTATTATGATTTGAAACAACTTTATTGGTGGCCTAGAATGAAAATAGATATCTCTAATTTTGTTTCAAAATGTTTGATCTATCAGCAAGTTAAGGCTTTACATCAGGTGCCTTCTGGTTTATTACAACTGATTATGATTCCCGAGTGGAAATGGGATAGAGTGATGATGAATTTTGTTTCGGGTTTACCCCTATCTCCGAGAAAGAAAGATGCGATTTGGGTTGTGGTTGATAGATTGACAAAATCAGCTCATTTTATTCCGGTGAGAACGGATTATTCGCTTGATAAAGTAGCTGAGTTATACATTTCTGATATTGTGAGATTGCACGGGGTGCCATTAGCTATTGTGTCTAACAGAGATCTGAGGTTTACTTTGCTGTTTTGGAAGAAACTGCAAGAGGCTTTTGGTACGAAGTTGCACTTCAGTATTGCTTCTTATCCGCAAACGGATGATCAATCCTAGTGGATTATTCAGATACTTGAGGGTATGTTGAGATGTTACATTCTTGAGTTTGAAGGTACAAGTTTGATTGAATTCACGTATAATAATAGTTTTCAATCAAGCATTAAAATGGCACCATATGAGGCACTTTACGGTTGTAAATGCAAAACACCATTGTACTGGACTAAAGTGAGAATAAAATTCACAATGTTGATTTGATTAAAAAGACTGAATAGAAAGTAAAAGTGATACGAAATAGTCTGAAAGTAGCATCTGATCGACAAAAATCATACGCAGATTTGAAACGAAAAGATATTGAACTTAAGATCGGTGATAAAGTATTTTTGAAAGTGTCTCCGTGGAAGAAAAACTCCGATTCGGCAGAAAAGGTAAATTGAGTCCGAGATTCATTGGGCCGTATGAGATTATCGAGCGTGTTGGGCCTGTTGCTTATAGAATGTTGCTACCATCTGAGTTAGAAAAGATCCATAATGTGTTTCATAAATCGATGCTTCGACGATACAGATTCGATCCCTCTCATGTGATTTCTCCATCTGAGATAGAGATTCAGTCTGATATGACTTATGAAGAAAAACCGATCCGTATCTTAGCTCGCGAGGCTAAAGAATTGCGAAATAAGAAAATTTCGTTAGTAAAAGTAATATGGCATTGGCAAGGTGTTGAAGAGGCTACATGGGAGCTCGAAGATGCCATGAGATAGTAATATCCGAATCTGTTCAATAGTAAGATTTTTAGGGATGAAAATCCCTAAGGGGGAGAATTGTAACAGCCCGATTTAGACCCTAGTCAAAATTGTGGTTTTGGAACCACAAATCTGAGTCTAAAAATATTTTAATATTATTTTCCAAGTCTACAGCATGTTAATTGGTATGTATGAAATTTTCGTGATTTAATTTGATCATTTGTGTGCTTAACTTGCAAAAAGGACTAAATCGTAGAAAATGCAAAATTGTCCTTCTATTTGAATAATGGTCGAATTGATGTGTCTTTATAAAGAGGAGGTCCTTATGTGGTTCTCTAACCATTGAATGCATTAAATGACAAAGTTGGACATAACTTAGTGGATTTTAAATGATATTATAAAGGTTAAAAATGGAAATTGATAATTAAATGATGAAATAATAAAACAAATGTATGAAAATAGGCCATTATGTTCATCTTTTGCCGAAAATAACAAGAAAAGAAAAGAAAAAAAACTAAGCTAGGGTTCGGCTTTGATATTGGTGATTAAGGTATGTGTTTCGATACATTTTTGACAATTTCTATGTTTTTGTGATTGTTGCTTAGCATTTTATTAAACCCATGCCTCAAATTATGATTTAGATGAAGATGGTGAGTTAAGCCATTGATGAATTTATGAGTTTAATGATGTTAATTGATAAATTATGAAAGATATGTGTTGGATTAATATGTTTTGTATTGAGATTTTTGATGAATTTGAGTATTTTGGGCTAAATTGTGAAAATGAGAAATTGAGGGACGAAAATGTGAAACAAATGAAATATGTGGGCTTATATGAGCTAAAGAAATACTCGGCCAAGCTATGATATTGTTAAATTATGTGTATTTTGTGATTTTATGAAATAGGGACTAAAATGTCTAAATGTGAAAATGTGAGGGCTAATTTGTAAAATGCCTAAATATGTGTATATGGATTGAATTGAATGATTTTGTGAATGAATAAGCTAAATTTGAATGTGTGTATATCAAGAACAAAAGAAAACAGAATTAGATCGGGGGAAATCTAAAGTGGTCGAGTAATCGTTTATTTCCATCCAAATCTGTATGAGGTAAGTCGATATACACCTAAATGTGTTCGAATTAAATTATTGTTGCTTATATGTGAATGAATTGTGACGTCCGAAAAGCCCCGTACGAACCATAGGAATAGTTAGGATACATATGTCATGACATAGAATTTTGATATGTGTTATCGTGTAAGACCACATTTGGGATGTTGGCATCGAATTGTGATTTACGTGGAAGACCATGTCTGGGACATCAGCATAGTATTTGATTTCGTGTAAGACCCTATCTGGGACAGTGGCATCGATATTGATTAAATGTAAGACCACGTCTGGGACGTTGGCATTGTACGAGCTTTCCAAGCTATCCGAGTATTCTATTTGATTCCAAACGATTCAACATGCATTCCAAGATATGAGTGAATATGTGAATATGTATCCATTTTAGGTACGTATGAAATGTATATGAAATTTGGCAAAGAAGGATAAGTATAAATATGATCATTTGATATGTGAGCTACATGAAAATGTGGTATGTTTATAAGCAAGTGGTTATGAACAATTGAGCTAGATGGGAAATATGAATTTGTTAATGTGTTATGCCATAGTTCATATGAATGAAATGGTTTATAATGGTTATATCTGATAAGTTTATTTGTATATGGCTTACTAAGCTTTTGAAAGCTTGCTTTGTGTGTGTTTGCATTGTTTTATAGATTATAGAAGCTACTGGAAGTTCGAGGATCGTCAAGGATCATCACCACACTATCGAACTATAATTTTGGTACCTTTTGAAAATGTACATATTGAATTATGGCATGTATAGGCTAGAGAACTTTGATTATGTTTTGAAATGTGTAAATATAGCCATGTGATATGGCTTGATAATGAATGCGATTATGGAGTAAATTTAGTGCATGCTATGTGATGCAAAATTTGGTATGTTTTGATGTGCTCATGAATGGCCAAAAGAAATGGTCAGTTTTGGTAAGTTTCATGGTTGATTTGGGAAATTTATATAATGAGAAATGCTATAAATTGAAATGGATTAAGATGAGGTATGAATCACATGTTTTTGATGTGAAGTTGGTACTTTGAATTGGTATGTTTGAGTTGGATTTGAATATAGAAATGAATGATGATGTTACGGGTCAAATTGTGCATGATTTGGTATGTTTTTGGCTGCCTTTGGGACATGAACTGATGCTTGTAGGATTGACCCAAATT
This sequence comes from Gossypium bickii, assembly GCA_025503065.1. Classification (NCBI taxonomy): domain Eukaryota; kingdom Viridiplantae; phylum Streptophyta; class Magnoliopsida; order Malvales; family Malvaceae; genus Gossypium; species Gossypium bickii. The sequence continues at coordinate 71,956,603 of CP106716.1, read as the reverse complement.
TTGGGTGGAAAATTGGCCTTGCAAATGGCCTATAGTTGCCCACACTGTTGAACACACGGGCGTCTGTCTCGACCGTGTCCTTCAATGTTTCAATTTGAAACAAGTCAGACTTGCACACGGGCCAGACACGTGGGTGTGTGACAGGCTGTGTGACCCAAGTCAGTGTTGCACACGGGGTAAGACATGGTCTAAGGAATGGCCGTGTGAGGCACACGGTATAGCCACACGGACGTGTGCCCTGTTTTGAAAGAAAATTTTCTAAGTTCTGCAAAGTTTTTGTAGGTGATCAGTTTAGTCCTGAACCTTCTTTAAAGTATGATTAAGGTCTCGTAGACCTTATAAAGGGACTATATGTGTATTAATTATTATGAAATGATGTTGTATGATTGATGTTTTGAAATGAGCGTAAAATGTTCCGATATGTCCGGTAATGCCTCTTAAGCCTAGTCCAGCGATGGATACGGGTTAGGGGTGTTACAGTAAGCTACAGAGCTTAGTAAGTTCGTATGAAAATAATAAGCATCAATAGACATCCATTTGTCATACAACTAACATAACATAACACAACATATACGTCATTAAATCTTCATAGGCATAACTTACTGAATCACAATGCTTACCCCCTTCAATTTATAAGCCTAATTTAATACATCTTAACATTTGTCAAACATTCGTAATCTCTCCAATATAACATACCATAATAATCATTAACAAATCATTCGAAGCCTCATAGTAACATGCACATTAATTATGCGTATTCATACTTTCAAGCCCAGAGCTTAACATCTTTCAATGATTTAAACTCTTAACTTCTCATACTTTCATAACCTTTTTAATAGGCAATTATGCAAATCTTTCCTTTTTCACACATAATTCTCATACTTTCATAACCTTTTTAATAGGCAATTATGCAAATCTTTCCTTTTTCACACATAACCGATAAATCACAATTAAAACAAAAACCATTTATTATCTCACCAATCGATTTGGCCCCAAAATCTTAAACATGTTCGTCAATCGAATCTACCATGAATTTACACATCATAAACATAAACACTTTATCACAAGATTTCATAAATATTTTTAATAGATATTAATACCAATCTTTCCTTTATTTCATATTCATTGAGTCACAATCAAGGAAATAAAACATTTCATATCTCAATTCCATTTGGCCTAAAAGCCCTTTTTCATAAGTTTCAATCAACTTTACCATGTATTTATTCACCACACACATAAACCAATAATCACTTGGTTAACTTAAAGTCACTTTCATAGTGATCATGAATTCATAATATCATGAAGCCAATGCTTATAAACTTTACATACATACCTATACCAACTCATAATATAATAATTTACTTTGTCATCTTTGGCATAATCTTTAAATTTTCCTTTAAACCACTTGGAATACTAAAGGATACTCAGGAATAACATACATATATATAGAATCATACCAATGCCATATCCCTCATATGGTCTTACATGGGATCACATACGGATGCCTATAGCCTAGCTGTGGTCTTACATGATTCTCATATCGATGTCATGTCCCAAATATGGTCTTACATGTAAACTCATAACCCTAATGTCATGACATTTGTATCCTAACTATTCCTAAGGTTCAACTGGGACTTCTTCATTATCTTGGCATTATCGAACTTGCTCATAATATCAATCATATAATTCATATAGTATTAAAGCAATTTAAAATATAAATATAACATTGCATTATTCACATGCAAACTTATCTTAATACCAGAAATGGTGAAAAGGACCTAACCGTTAAATACACATTTTTCCCCCGTTCTAGGTCCGAACCTCATTTTCCTTGATCTATAATATCAAATATAGCTCACTTATTAGTCACATTATTCAATGTCACCCAAAAATCACATTTTGGCAAAATTATATTTTTGCCCCTAAAGTTTCACATATTTACATTTTTGCCCCTAGGCTCAAAAATGAAATTTATTCAATTTCTTTAACATACAAGCCTAGCCGTATCACTTTCGTAACTGTAACAACCCAAAATTTCCATTAAAATACACTTTTACTACATATTTTATAACTTTTACAAATCAGTCCTTTTAAGCATTTTCACCGGAAATCACTTAGCAAAAGTCATTTAACAAACAACTAACATTCATTTTCTACCATCAAACATCAAAATACACAAATATTCAACATGGGTCAAATTTTAAACGTTGATATCTCTTCAAATTAGTGGAAGAAATAGGTAGATCTTGTTACGAGGATTTCAAAAACGTAAAAATCATTAAAAACAGGGCTAGAACGGATTTACAATTGAGCTTGAAAGCTTGAAAAATCCTAGCCATGGTTTCCCCTTGTGAAATTCATCCATGGGGTTGAAGATGGACAAAAATTGGCTTTTGATTTTGTTTCTAATTCATTTTAATAACTAAATGACCAAAATGCCCTTAATGAAAAACTTTGGAAACATGCCAAACCATGTCCATTTTTGTCGATCAAATTAACCAATGGTCTAATTACCATTTAAGGACATCCAATTTAAATTTTCATAGCAATTAGACACCTCTAACTTCTAGAACTCAAGTTTTGCACTTTTTACGATTTAGTCCTTTTGACTAAATTGAGTGCTCAATCGTCAAAATTTTCGAACGAAATTTTCATGAAATCATTCTATGAAACTGTAGACCATAAAAAATATAATAAAAATAAATTTTCTTACATCAAATTTGTGGCCCTGAAACCACTATTCTGACTATACCCAAAATCGGGTTGTTACATGGACAGAAGCGCGAGTTCTTTTGCGAGGCATGATTAACCTGACATACGATGGAAACAAATATTTTCTCAAAAATTTCAATTTGCGTAAAATATTTCAATAAATTGAAAAATCAAATCATTAAATCACATATAAAATTTAAGAGAAAATTTTCTTACCACCTTTGTATAAAAATTAAGAACTCAATAAAATAAATAAAATGCGAAGTTAAAGATGTCAATCTAGAGTTGGTTGGAGGGTGAGTGGTTGGTGTATTTGATGGTTGTGGTAAGGTGGTGGCGTGGTACAAAGGAAACAAGCGTGCGAGCGACTTGTATGCATGAGCTGGGGTGTGCGAGGGCTAAGGGTAGTAGCAACGTGCGAGGGTTTGAGCGTGGGCTACAGTACGTGCAAGAAAGCAATAGCAAAGCGACGCACAAGGGCCAAGATGTGCAAGAAGTAAGGCACGAGATGGGCGGTGTGGTTGCTGGTGGTGCAATCGATAGTTGCCGATGATGGTATATGGGGGCTGTTGGACTAGATGGCTTGGAGGGTGGATGGTGTTGAGGATTGATGGAAGAGAAGGTGAATGGAAAGGTGGTATTTAAAGTGTGAGTATAGGGGAATTCAACAAAAAATCTTAAAAGAAATAATAAAATATTATAACTCCTAATCTTATTTAAATACAATAACACTTAATATATTATATAAAGTATATAAATTTATTACTTGATATTATCTTATTTATTAAAAAATAAAAACTCTTAAATAAAATATTAAATAATTCTAATCCTATACAAAGTTGATAACAATTAATATACATTATATAAAATATAATTATATATTAGTTATTATCATCGTATTTGTTAAAAAGATATTAAAAACCTTTATTTTAGTTGTTTTTAAAATATTTACAGAGAAAGACAGCTAATTTTAATGTTTACAAAAATAACAGTCAATTTATTCAAATAATTCAATTAAGTCCCTAGACTTATTATAGATAATTTGAAAATTGAGCTACAAACTAAAACTTGAATCAAAATTGACCTATTTATTTGAAAAATTAAAAATTTATTTTGTCACTTAGGAAATATTTTCTCGGAAGATTATGTTAAAATCAATTATCAGGAAAGATTGGAGGGGTCACAAACGGTCCCGCTTAAGTTCTAATCTCCTAGACAGAATTTATTTTAACATACTAATCTAGAAAATATAACCTAATTCATTTATTTAAAAGAGATAAAAATCTAAGTATCTAATAAAATGAACGAGGTTTTATCCCGCTCGATTTTATCCCCCAAGTAATGTTTCAAGCGTTGAGCTTTAACTCTAAAATTACCTCCCTTACCGTGAAGTTCAACAACCCCGTATGGGAAGACTTGATGAATACTAAATGGAGCAGACCAACACAATTTTAACTTATATGGAAAGAACCTTAATCTAGAATTGAACAACAAGACTTGCTGACCTACTTCAAATTCCCGAACTCGAATGTTCTTGTCATGCCATCTTTTTAGCCTCTCATTGAATAGTTTGTCATTTTCATATGAGAACATTCAGAACTCTTCTAATTCATTAAGTTGAAGCATTTGTTTCTCTTTAGCTAGCTTGAGATCTAAGTTGAGCATTGGAGAGCCCAGTAAGCTTTATGTTCTAACTTCAATGGCAAATGACAAGCTTTCCCAAAGACCAACTGATAGGGAGATATCCCTAAAGGTGTCTTGTATGCTGTCTTGTAGGCCCATAAAGCGTCATCCAATCTTTTCGACCAATCCTGTCGGTTTGGAAAAACTACCTTCTCGAGTATGCCTTTATCTCTTTATTCGCCAATTTAGCTTGTCCATTTGTCTGCGGATGGTAAGTTGTTGCAACCTTATGCTTCACTCCATGCCTATCGAGCAACCATTTCAACCATTTGTTCACAAAATTAGACCCTTCATCATTGATGATAGCCCTAGGTGTTCCAAACCTTGTGACCATATGTTTCTACAAAAACTTCATCACAACCTTGGCATCATTCGCTGGGTATGCCTTGGCCTCAACCCACTTAGATACGTAGCCTACTGCTACCAATATATACTTGTGACCAAAAGAAGGAGGGAATGGACCAAGAAAGTGAATACCCCAAACATTGAATAATTATAGCTCAATGATGTTTGTTTGGTCCATCTCATTTCTATTGGTGATGTTTCCAACCCTCTAGCATCGATCACAACTCTTTACGTAGGCATACACATCTTTGAATAGCGTTGGCCAAAAGAATCTGGCTTGTAGTACTTTGGCCGTAGTACGTATACCTCCAAAGTGTCCCCCACTCAAAGCTGTGTGACAATGATATAAAATCTTACGTAGCTTGTTTTCTGCCACGCATCTCCTGATTATTTGATCTGTGCACTCTTTGAACAAATATGGCTCTTCCCAGAAATAGTACTTCATATCGTGAAGAAACTTTTCTTTTGTTGATATGTTTTATCAATTGACATCAAATCACAACCTAAATAATTATCAAAATCAGCAAACAAATGGGTGTTATGGACATCATTTACCTTAAGTATGTGTTCGTCCATAAAAGTCTCTTGGATGGGTACAAGAGATGAAATTCCCATCGAGTAGAAGTACCTATCGGATCAATCTTATCTTGGCAAGTAAATATTTAATTGATGAATGATCCGTATAAACAACCTTGGTACCTACAAGATAAGATCAAAACATGTCAAAAAGCAAAAATAGTAGCAAGTAACTCTTTTTTGGTTACTGTATAATTCAACTGACCTCCTGTTAGAGTTCGACTTGTGTAATAGATGGGATGAAAAACTTTGTTCCTTCGCTGGCCCATCATAGCTCTTATCGCGAAGTCACTTGCGTCACACATTAACTCAAATGGAAAATCTCAATCCGGTGTGACAATAATTGGTGTCGAAACTAACCAATTCTTCAGAACATTAAATGTTTTTAAGCATTCTTCATCAAAGTTGAATATCATGTCCTTCTCCAATAATTTGCATAAGGGTTTAGCAATTTTGGGAAAGTCCTTGATGAATCTTTGATAGAAACTGACATGGCCCAAAAAGCTCCTAACACCATTTACAGATGTTAGAGGTGAGAGTTTCTCAATAACATCTACCTTTGCATTATCTACCTCAATTCCATGTCTCGTTATTTGGTGCCCCAAAGTAATACCTTCTCGTACCATGAAATGACACTTTTTCCAATTGAGAACAAGGTTTGTTTATTCTCATCACCTTAGTACCTTGGCAAGATTGGTTAAGCAATCATCATAAGTATCTCCAAACACTGAAAAATTGACCATAAAAACTTCCAAATACTTCTTAACCACGTCAGTGAAAATATCCAACATACATATTTGAAATGTAGCATATGCATTACATAAACCAAATGGCATGTCTAAATGCAAATGTACCGTACGGGCATGTGAATGTTGTTTTGTGTTGATCCTCCACTACTACTGTGATCTGATTGTAAGTAACCTTCAAGAAAACAGTAATAGTGTCACCCGACGAGTCTATCTAGCATCTGGTCCAAGAACGATAAAGGAAAATGATATTTCTTGGTCGCCTTGTTCAACTTTCGGTAATCTATGCAAATTCTCCATCACGTAACCATTCTGGTCAGCATTAATTCATTATTTTCATTCTCAATGACCATAATACCTCCTTTCTTTGGCACACATTGGACTAGACTTACCCATGAACTGTCTCAGATGGGATAAATTATACCCACATCTAACCATTTTATGATCTCTTTCTTTACCACGTCCTTCATTATAAGGCTCAGTCTTCGTTATCCATCAATCGTCCCTTTCTCACCATCTTCTAAGATGATTTTATGTATGCAAACGGAAAGGCTAATACCACAAATATTGGCTATGGTCCATCCGATAGCCTTCTTAAATTGTTTCAACATTGAAATACATTTTTCTTCATGCCCTTCAGTTAACTCTACTGAAACAATCACCGAAAAAGTCAAACCATTACCTAAATAAACATATTTTAAGTGCGAGGGAAGTACCTTAGGTTTTAATTTAGGTGGCCCTTCAATTGATGCTTTTGGTTGAACATAATCTTTTTTTTTTTCTAATTCCAAAGATTCAAAATGGGATTGTGGATTAAATCCTTTCTAGTTAGCTTCTAGCAAAGCTAAGTTTTCCTACCCCTCTTCATCATTAGAAGGGTCCAACATCAAAACTTGTTCCAATGGGTCCTCAACAGAGTTGAGTTACCATTCTACAACTAAATCCTTTAACTCAAAAATTGTACAACAATCATCAATTGTATCAAGGAATCACCTAAACTTAAAAACATTAAAAGTTACCTGATTGTCTTGAACATGCATAGTAAGCCCGCTCTTCAACACATTAATAAAGGTTCTTCCAATTTCTAGGAAAGGCCTTCCTAGGATGATTGGTACCTCTTTATCTGCTTCAAAGTCTAAAATAATAAAGTTAGCAGAAAAATAAACTTGTCTACACGTACCAATACATCCTCAATTTTTCCTTCTAGATGTTCTAAGGATCGATCTACTAACTGAAGCGTAACTGTAGTAGGTCTAACTTCACCTATCCTTAACTTTCTAAATATTGACATGGGCATCAAGTTGATGCTTGCACCCAAATCACATAGTGGCTTACCATAATAAGTTGCTCCAATGTTGGAACATATGGCAAAACATCTAGGGTCTTTCATCTTCGAGGCTAGATTATTTTGAAGGTATGCATTGTATACCTTCGTCTGGGCTACCATATCAAATTCTCCAAGTCTTCATTTCTTGGACACGATATCCTTCATAAATTTGATGTAATTTGATACCTATTCAAGAGTTTCTTAGCATGAAACGTTCCTCGTCAATCTTTCATTATCGTAACCTCATTAGCTGCAATTTCATTTAGAATCCATCGTTTCGGCGTTGTCACTGATACTTTGTCCTGAGGTCATTTCATAGACTGCACCACTAAGGCGTATTCTTGACTTCAGATGTCTTCCATTGTCTTTGGAAGCTTGATACACTCTTTTGATTAATAGATACCCATGAAGGCATCCAAACAATAGACTTCACCGTGAAGGCATATTTAACAGAACTAGCCACAAGGGCTTCTTATATGACATATTCTTCCACAATGAATCATATATAACAGATTACACCACAAGGGCTCACATAAAAAATTATGCGACAAGGGCTCACATATAAGAGAATAGCCACAAAGACTTCCACTTATCATAGAACAGCCATAAAGGCTTCCACTTATTAGATATCAACCACAAAGGCTTCCACATTTTGGTAAATGGAATTTTCGATGATAGGGATTTGCCTAAACTCAACGTCTTAAGGTTTGCCTCTCATTTTCTGGTACTTACCTAACCATCCTTTATCCTTTTCCCTACATGACGCCATAGTCCCAGACTAGGTCTTATACTATGTGGTCCTCATATCCCTATATGATGCCATAATTCCAGACTAGGTCTTACACTATATGGTCTTCACTTCCCCATACGATGCAATAGTCCTACTCTAGGTCTAACACTATGAGGTCTTCTTACCATGGCCATGGACTTCCATATTAGAATTCATGTTTACTGTCCCGACGGACTCACACGAAAGCAGACTCAACATGTAGACTTATGCTTAAATGAATCATATAACTTATGCATAGACTTACTCATCCAGAGACTCCATCATTCTTTCAGGTGTGTTCATGCATGTACGTACTTTCTCATAGCAAAAAAAACATACTTTCAAGTGCATTCATTATGCTTACAGTTTTTTTCGTGGAGCAGAAACATATCAACAAGTTCACACATTCTTTACACATTCATCGTGTACACATTTCTCTTTCTTAATTGAGGCGCATAACATTACGCAAGCATCACGTTCAAGTTCATCAAGCATTCGTCATTACATAATCTACATATTACATTTGCATGCCTTTCTTTCCCATTCCACAAAATAGTCATTAACATAGAGAGATCAACATATAAACATATAAACATACATGTATACAAAAAGAGATCAATTAGAGATCCGTGAGGTACTCACAGGATCCTCACAATATCCTCATGAACACTCATGAAGAGATCATGAAGTGCTCACATTCAGCAACTTCAAATACTAGATATAGGCTTCCATCGAGTAGATCAGCAACCCCTAAATGTTAAAACACAGAAAACTCATTACATATGCTTATCTAACTCATTTCCCTTTTACCTCAAACACTAAAGTCATATAGCAAAACTCCACCAAGCTTACTTTACCAAGCTAACAGAACTGCTCTCTGGCAACACGGCTTGCAAGGCAATGAATCTTACCTCCACATGGCATCTCAGAGCTGATCCTCTCGGTCGAAACTCATCCTAAAGGATGAGATCATTTTTCTCCTCAGCTCATCCTTATATAGGTAGAGAATACTTTCTGAGGAAGTAATGAATAGTTCCTAAAACTTACCTAGTTAACTAAATATTTTCCTTGTCTCGTTAGATGTGTGACACACGTCTTAATCTTTGTGATTCACTAGGTATATATACAATAGTTGTACTGTAACACCCCTTACCTGAGTTCAACTCTTGAACAGGGTACAAGGCATTACCTGTAACAGCTCAATTTTGGGGCTAGTCAAAATAGTGGTCTCGGGACCACTAATCCGAGGTTAAGGAAATTATTTTTAATAGTATTTTATGTGTTATAACATGTTTATACTGATGCATGAAAATTTTGGTGCTTTAATTTTAGCGATTGTAGGCTTAATTGCGTAAAAGGACTAAATTGCATAAAGTGCAAAAATTTCAAATTACAAGCTAGAGGTGTCAAATAGTTATAGAATATACAATGCAAGTCCTTAAAGTGCAATTATGTCTTCCTAAAGGTGATGGTCGGCCAAGGGGGACATGAGAATTAAAATTTGACAAGGGTTGGTGACATTAGTTGACTAAATAAACAAAAAAAGAAAAAACAAACAAAGGCTATCATCTTTTCATTTTCTTTTCTTCTCCCACCGAAAATATCAGCAAGCTTAAGGGTTTGAAAGCTAAAATTTTAGCTACATCGCATCCTTGTAAGTAAGTCTTTTTGATGATTATTTTTTATGATTTTTGTACTTTTGGAGTCCTTAAAGCTTAAGCTAGCTAATGAGGGGACTAATTTGTTAAATGGTTGAAAGTTTAGGGACTTGAAATGAGAGAGTTTATGTTGTTAGCTGAGTTTTTATGGAAGAAAATGAATGTTAGTGAGATGAGAAACAACTTTTGTTAAAGGTGTTTGCATGAAAACGCCTAAATAGGACTTGAATGCAAAGATTGAAATTGTTTAATAAATGTTGGAATTATGAGTAGTTGTAAGAGCAATAAATGTTCAATTAGGCTTGTTTAATGAGAAAATATGATGAAAAATGATTTATGAGCCTAGGGGAAAAATCTTAATTTTGCCATAGAACAAGGGCAAAATGATCATTTTTGCCTAAGTAGAGATTATGATGTATTATGATCATAAATTGATTGACTGAGTGAAATTTTGTTGTTATAGATCAAGAAGAGCACGGAGTTAACCTTGACCAGGGAAAAGGCAAGGTTTCAGATTAAATCGCAAAGTAACGCATTTTGCATGGAGGTAAGTTTATGTGTAAATGATGCATCTTAAATACACATTTTGTTATATATTGGAGTATTGTGTGATTGAGGTCACTCATGTTTTAAATGAATTGGACTTGGTAGGATATGAATGTTGAAATAGATATGTAAGTGTAAAATATTATCCGTAATAAATAACAATGGGCTGTGTGCGATACCATCGTTTATGCTATCAATTGGTGGGCTCTGTGCGATACCACCTTAATACTTATTTACGATGGACTGTGTGGTATACCATCATTTATGTTATCAATTGGTGGGCTATGTGCGATACCACCGTAAATATTCTTGTTGGTGGGCTATCTGCGTTACCACCCTGTTTAAGACAAATGGTGGGCTAAGTGTGAAACCACCGAGTGCTTGATATTTCTAAGAGTGACTTATCGTGAAATTGTGTTGGGTTGTTATATGTGGTCTTGTGGTTATAGGTGTAGTGATGTATGTTAAATAATAAGAGCATTTGGTTGTGATATGGTTGGAATGTGGTAAGAAAGAATGAGTAAGCATGATCTTGAATTGTTGGATGCTTTTATTTATTGTGAAATGTTATTTATTGGTTAGCACATGTTATGATGTTTATTGTTTACATGTAAGCTTACTAAGCTTTAAGGCTTACTCCCTTTCTTTTTCCCTTGTTTTATAGAGTCAAAGAGCCGGGTCGGGATACGAAGATAATCGGAATATCACCTACGCTATCAACTCATCTTGGTATATTTTGAATTAGCATATTGAGTATGGCATGTATAGGGGCTAGACTAGATGAAATGTTTGTTATTTTGGCCAAGTGTGTGTTGGCTCCTTACAGATGAATTCTTTTGTACATGGCCATAATTAATGGCTCAATACTATTAATGAATGAAAAGATGAGGTTATTCATGATTGTGTAGGGTATATGATTAGGTTGTTTGGTTATGAATATGTATGCAAGGTTTAATGGTAGAAGAGGAATTTAACTTGAGTGAATTAGGGTGATGAAAGAGCTTGGAAAATAGCCTTGTTCCTATCCACACGGGTAGACACACGGGCGTATGTCTAGGCCGTGTGTGACACAAGTCAGTCCCATGGGTGTGTGACCAGGCCGTGTATCCCTTGCATGTTAGTTTTACAAGTCAATAAGCTTTGTAGTAAACACACGGGCAGCGACACGGCCGTGTATCTCAACCATGTGGGAGGCACGGCCATAGATATGGGTGTGTGCCCAGGCCGTGTGAAGTCTGCATCTTGAAATTGGAATTTAATTGGACACACGGTTTAAGGACATGGGTGTGTGCTTTGGCCATGTGACCATAGTTAGATGATCACTCCATAAACAAAATGCCATGGTTTTGGCACACGAGATAAGATATGGGTGTGTCGAGGCCGTGTAAGGGACACGGGCGTGTGTCCGGCCATGTGAAATAAGTTAGTGTCGACCACGGGTGAGGGACATGGGCGTGTGTGACCATACGGCCTGCCCACACGGGCGTGCCCCATTTCACATGGGCGTGTGGCCCCTGTTTAGGTAAAATTTTTCTAAGTGTGTAAAAGTTTCTAATTTATTTCCGAAACTTTTCGGAAGTATGTTTAGGGCCTTGTAGGCCCATTATAATGATGTTAGATATGAAAATGGAAAAGTTTTAATTTGGAATTGATTTTGATAACCCGAAGTTGTATGACCATGTGAGTCAAGTATGGTAATGCCTCGTACCCGGCTCCAGCGTAGAATATGGGTAAGGGGTGTTACATTTAGTGGTATCAAAGCTATTGTTTAGTCATTTCTCAGACTACCGTAGCATGTGTTAAAGTCTAATTATACATGCCATAAGCTTATATTGATAGCGTGGTTAAGCGTATATTGATAGTGTGGTGAATTCTAACAATTCTAAACTTTGTTTTTATATAGTAAATGGGTCCCGATCGAGCAGCTGCTGATGACGCAGCTAGTAACGTGCTGGCTCCCGCGCAAGGGATCGCGCTTATAGAGAGTGGACTCGAGATTATGGGTTAAAGAGATGAGGCCTGAGAAGCCTTTCTCCAAATGAGACTGGTACACGGAGTATGTGCAAGCAAACCCTAATGCTCAACCTCCTCCACCCCCTTCTATTCCTCAGCCAGTTCATATGGCTCCCTAAAGTATAGAATTAGTCAGAATAACCAAGCCCCCGATAGATAAGATTCGGAAGCAAAGGGCCAAGGAGTTTAGAGCTAATATAGATGATGACCCTGAGAAGGTGGAGTTCTGGCTTGAGAACTTGATGAGAGTGTTTGATGAACTCTCCTGCACACCTAATGAGAGCTTAAAATGCGCCGTGTCCTTGTTGAGGGACTCGGCATACCATTGGTGGAAAATGTTAACATCGGTAGTTCCAAGAGAGAGAGTGACGTGGGACTTCTTTTTAGAGGAGTTCCAAAAAAAGTATATAAGCCAACGATTTGTGGACCTGAAAAGGAAAGAATTCCTTGAATTGAAGTAAGGAAAAATGACCGTGGCAGAATATGAGCGTGAGTTTGTTAGGTTCAACAAGTATGCACAAGAGTGTGTGTCTATAGAAGCTATCTTGTGCAAGAGGTTTGAAGATGGTCTGAATGAGGATATTAGACTCCTAGTGGGGATTTTGGAGTTAAAAAAGTTTGTGGTGTTGGTTGATAGGGCATGTAAGGCTGAGGAATTGAATAAAGAAAAGAGAAAGGCCATGAGTGAGGCCCGAGATGCAAGAAAAAGGCCAATAAGTAAATCATACCAAGCTCAACCAAAGAAGTCCAGGGAGATCAACCCTTGGACGACTGCATCAGTTAGAGATTCACATAGACGTCGAGGTACTACCTACTCAGGCTCGAGAGTTCAAGCCACCTCGATGGCAAGCGTGGGTAATCTGAAGTCCAAACCGGAGTGTCCAAATTGTGGTAGGCAGCACATTGGGGAGTGTTGGGGGAATAACCGAAACTGTTACAAATGTGATTCACCCGATCATTTCATCTAGAATTGCCCTGAGATGGATGACAAGGAGAGGAAACAAGAGATAACATCAAGCAATGTATCTTCAAAGGGTAGATCACAAAAGAACCTGGTAGGAGGGACTAGTAGTAGAGGTGGGCCTCAAGATTCTACTGTGAGACCGAAGGGTCGAGCACCTGGAAGGACCTATGCCATTCGCGCTCGCAAGGAGGCATCATCTCCAGATGTGATAACGGGTACTTTTTCTCTTCATGACACCTTTGTTATTGCTTTGATTGATCCGGGGTCTACCCATTCATACATTTTCATGAAATTGGCATCTAGTATGGGCATGATTGTTGAGTCTATGTAATTTGTAGTAAAGGTGTCAAACCCGTTAGGCAAATATGTGCTAGTTGACAAGGTGTGTAGGAATTGTCCTTTTACAATTAGAGGTCATTGTTTTCTGGAAAATCTTATGTTGTTTCCATTTGATGAGTTTGATTTGATTCTTGGTATGGATTGGTTGACGGCTCATAATGTTTTAGTGAACTGTGGTAGCAAGTTTATTGAATTAAAATGTGAAAATGGGGATGTCATTCGGGTTGAATTAGGTAGTGATCGTGTGTCAGATTCTTAAAAAATTTATAAAAAGAATGATCGAGCCTAGAAACTAACTATGAAACGATTGAGGCAAGCGCACCTATCGAACAGTAGTATAGTTAGTTGGCAAGACCAGATTGTCAAAACCAAAGGAACCAAAAGTACTAATACTAACTTTCTTTTTATTATTTAGCCTAAGAATTAAGGGAATTATTAATTAATCTAAAATTAACAAACTATTAAGCTAAAGATGCTAAGACAAAGAGAATGAATTGGGAAAATACTTGTGAGAAAAACCAATTGATTAAGACAATACCCGAGGAAGAATCCACTTAGACTTCACTTGTTATTTAACTCTGAACCAAACGATTTATTCACTTGACTTGATCTGTAAGATTCCCTAAGTTATATTAATACCTCTCTCAAGGCTACTAATGTCTAACCCTAGGTTGATTAATTGAAATCTCATTCTAATTAAAACCCCTAGAATTGCATTAACTCTATCTATGGACTCCCATATTAGGTTTGACCCTAATCCGGCAGATTTTCGTCATCCAATCTCTAGGGTTGCGATCAACTCTGCTTAATTATGCTAGATTTACTCTTAGACAGGGTCTATTCCTCCTCTGCCTAAGCACATCAGTACTTGAATCAATATCCTGAAATTTCAAAACAAGAATTAAGAACACATAATTAAGAACAAATCAAGTATTTATCATATAGTTCAGAAAAAAATAACAAGATCCGTCTTAGGTTTCATCCCCCTCAGGTATTTGAGGGTTTAGTTCATAATGATAAAAGTATACATCAAAGAAGAAAATATAAAACAAAACATAAGAAAAACCCTAAATCCTCCTGAAGGAAATTGAAGGGAAGATCTTTCATCTTGAGTATAACTCCGACTTCTTGAGATGAATCAATTGGCTTTCTTCGAGTAAATTCCAAAATTCTAGACACTCTAGCTTGGCTCTTCAGCCTAACTGGACACCCCCTGAAGGTTGGCCTCTAGGGTGTTTATATAGACTTTTGGAATGGCTTTTTTTGCCTCTAAGTACCTTAATCTGAATGAAATTCAAACAGGTCACGTTAGGGACACGCCCATGGCACACGACCGTGTCAATCGTGACCAAGCCTTGTTCGGGTCTGTTAAGGAGGCATGGCCGTGTGGTCTTAGGTCCAGGCCGTGTCGATTTCGTAAGTTGGCCTATTTACTCCGTTTTAGGCCCTTTTCTCGTTCTTTTCATCCTCCAGTGCTTTCCTAAGTATAAAACATGAAATTAAAGGATTAAGAGCACCAAATTCCATAATTCAA
This sequence comes from Gossypium bickii, assembly GCA_025503065.1. NCBI lineage: Eukaryota > Viridiplantae > Streptophyta > Magnoliopsida > Malvales > Malvaceae > Gossypium > Gossypium bickii. The sequence continues at coordinate 71,941,391 of CP106716.1, read as the reverse complement.
GGAATAAATCATCTAAAAGTATGCTAAATGTGGGATTAAAATATGTATATATTACGATTTATCAGGTAGATCGAATAATCTACCAGTGTAAATATTTGTGGAAAGGTTACAAGTCTTATCTCGCCTTTGTGCTGAATACTCAAGAGTCAGAGGTAAAGATTGAATCAGTGCTGGTGGTATGCAATTATCCAGATGTGTTTCTAAGGAGTTACCCATATTACCTTCAGTTAGAGAGGTCGAGTTTATAATTGAGATAGTTCCGGGTACAACACCTTTTTCGGTTGCTTTATACAGGATGGCACCATTGGAGTTGAAAGAATTGAAGGTCCAGCTGCAAGAGTTAACGGACAAGGGTTTTGCAAGTCCGAGCTCTTCACTATGGGGTGCTCCAGTACTTTTTGTGAAGAAGAAAGATGGGTCGATGAGATTCTGCATAGACTACAGATAGCTCGACAAGGTGACAATGAAGAATAAGTATCCCTTACCAAGGATAGATGATCTATTTGACCAACTGAAGGGAGCTACGGTGTTCTCTAAGATAGACCTAAGGTCTGGTTATTATCAGTTGAGAGTTAAGGAGCAAGATGTGCCGAAAACTGAATTTCAGACGAGGTATGGCCATTATGACTTTCTTGTCATGCCATTTGGCCTAACGAATGCTCCTGTGATTTTTATGGATTTAATGAGCCGTGTCTTCTGACCGTATTTGGACAAGTTTGTTGTTGTCTTTATCGATGATATACTGATTTATTATCGGGATGAGAGTGATCATGCAGAGCACCTGAGAATTGTTTTGCAAACTTTAAGAGACAATCAATTATATACTAAATTTAGCAAGAGTGAGTTTTGGCTCCGAGAGGTCAGATTCTTAGGACACATTATGTCGAGTGATGGTATTAGAGTTTATCCGAGTAAGATCTCAGCTATCGTGGAGTGGAAACCACCAAGAAATGTGTCAGAATTCAGAAGCTTTTTGGGTTTAGTAGGGCACTACAGACGGTTCGTAAAGGGGTTTTCCATGATTGCTACCCTGATGACGAAACTATTTCATAAAGATGTCAAGTTTGAATGGACAGAGAAATGTCAACAGAGCTTTGAGAGATTGAAAACCTTGTTGACTGAAGCACCTATTTTAGTGCAACCTGACTCAGGCAAGGAGTTTGTAGTATATAGTGATGCATCATTTAATATTGATGCCAGATGGTAAGATAGTAGCTTACGCCTCGAGACAACTAAAACCACATGAGAAGAATTATCCGACTCATGACTTGGAGTTAGCTGTGATCATTTTTGCTTTGAAGATCTGGCACCATTATTTATATGGTGAGAAGTGTTGAATCTTCATCGATCATAAGAGTTTGAAGTATCTGATGGATCAAAAGGATTTGAATTTGCGACAACGGCGGTGGCTTGAATTATTGAAGGACTATGAGCTAGTAATTAATTATCATCCGGGGAAGCAAACGTAGTAGCGGATGCCTTAAGTAGAAAATCCCTGTATGCTTTGAGGGCCTTGAGTACGAGCTTAGCGTTGTCTAATGATGGTGCAATATTGGCCGAGTTGAGGGTTAGACCGCTATTTATTCAGCGAATCTTTGAAACTCAAAAGAATGATAATGAGATGCAAGCTAAGAAAGCTAAGTACGAATCTAGAAATTATCCTGATTTTCGGGTCAGTTCAGATGGTCGTTTGATATTTCACGATAGGATTTGTGTACCTAAAGATGATGAGTTAATCCTGGAAATTTTACATGAAGCACATAGTGGTCACTTGTCAGTACATCCCGGTAGCACGAAAATGTAAAATGATTTGAAAAAAATTTTATTGGTGGCTGGGTATGAAAAGAGACATCTCTCAGTTCATGACAAGATGTTTGATCTGTCAGTAAGTGAAAGTCGAGCATCAAGTACCATGAGGATTGCTTCAGCTGGTGATGTTTCCCAAGTGGAAGTGGGATCGGATCACCATGGATTTTGTGACGGGGTTGCCTATGACTCCAAAAAAAAAAAGATGTTGTGTGGGTTATTGTTGATAGACTAACGAAGTCGACTCACTTTATACCGGTGCATGTTGATTATACCCTTGATAAGTTGGCCCAGTTGTATATTGCTGAAGTGGTGAGATTACATGGAGTGCCTGTATCTATTATCTCAGATAGAGAATCGAGATTTATTTCGAGGTTTTGGAAGAAGTTGCAGGAAGCCTTAGGTACAAGGTTGAATTTTAGTACCATAATCCATCCTCAAACCAACGGCCAATCTGAAAGAGTGATTCAAGTTCTTGAGGATATGTTACGATGCTGTGTGTTAGAGTTCGGAGGTAGTTGGGAAAAATATCTACCTTTGGTTGAGTTTACCTACAACAACAGTTATCAGTCAAGTATACAGATAGCACCGTATGAAGCCTTGTATGGTCGTAAGTTTTGGACTCTTTTGTATTGGACCGAGCTTAGTGAGAAGAAAATTCATGGGGTCGACCTAGTGAAAGAGATCGAGGAGAAAGTGATTCGTGATAGTCTGAAAGCTACTTCAGACCGACAAAAGTCATACGCGGATTTAAAAAGGAAAGAAATTGAGTTTCAAGTGGGCGACAAAGTATTTTTGAAAGTATCCCCGTGGAAGAAAATAGTGAGATTTGGTAGGAAGGGAAAATTGAGTCCATGATTCATAGGGCCGTACGAGATTACTGAAAGGATTGGACCAGTGGCATATCGGTTGGCATTTCCTGTAGAATTAGAGAGAATACACACTGTGTTTCATGTGTCGATGTTGCGGTGATATCATTCTGATCCTTCGCATGTAATCCTTCCATCAGAAATTGAGATACGATCGGACATGACTTATGAAGAGGAGCCAATTAAGATTATGGCTCGAGAGGTGAAACAATTGAGGAATAAGAGAATAGCCTTAGTAAAAGTGTTATGGCAAAAACACGGTGTAGAAGGGGCCACATTGGAACTGGAAGAAGCCATGAGAGAATAATATCCAAACCTTTTTACTGGTATGATTTTCGAGGGCAAAAATCTCTAAAGGAGAGGAGAGTTGTAACATCCTGATTTTGGGGCTAATCAGAATAGTAGTCTCGGGACCACTAATTAGAGGTTGAGGAAATTATTTTTAATAATATTTTATGTGTTATAACATGCTTATACTGATGCATGAAAATTTTGTTGCTTTAATTTTAGTGATTGTAGGCTTAATTGCGAAAAAGGACTAAATCGCATAAAGTGTGAAAGTTTCAAATTACAAGCTAGAGGTGTCAAATAGTTATAAAATATAAAATGGAGGACCTTAAAGTGCAATTATGCCTTCCTAAAGGTGATGGTTGGCCAAGGGGGACAAGAGAATCAAAATTTCACAAGGGTTGGTGACATTAGTTGACTAAATGAATAAAATAAGATAAAATAAGCAAAGGCTATCATCTTTTCATTTTCTTTTCTTCTCCCACCAAAAATATCAGCAAACTTAAGGATTTGAAAGCTTTAAAATTTCAGCTACATCTCATCCTTGCAAGTAAGTCCTTTTGATGATTATTTTTGATGATTTTTGTACTTTTGGAGTCCCCAAAGCTTAAGCTAACTAATGAGGGGACTAATTTGTTAAATGGTTGAAAGTTTAGGGACTTTCCATGAGAGAGTTTATGTTGTTAGCTGAGTTTTTATGGAAGAAAATGAATGTTAGTGAGATGAGAAACAACTTTTGTGAAAGGTGTTAGCATGAAAACACCTAAATAGGACTTGAATGAAAAGATTGAAATTGTGTAATAAATGCATGAAATAATTGGAATTATGAGAAGTTGTATGAGTAATAAATGTTCAGCTAGGCTTGTTTAATAAGAAAATATGATGAAAAATGATTTACGAGCCTAGGGATGAAATCATAATTTTGCCATAGTACAAGAGCAAAACGATCATTTTTGCCTAAGTAGAGATTATGATGTATTATGATCATAAAATGATTGAATGAGTGAAATTTTGTTGTTATAAATCAAGAAGAGCGTGGAATTAACCTTTACTGAGGAAAAGGCAGGGTTTCAGATTAAACAGCAAATTAATGCATTCTGCACCGAAGTAAGTTTATGTGTAAACGATGAATCTTAAATACACACGTTGTTGTTTATTGGAGCATTGTGTGATTGAGGTCACTCATGTTTTAAATGAATTGGACTTGGTTGGATATGAATGTTGAAATAGATATGTAAGTGTAAAATATTATCCATAATAAATAACGATGGGCTGTGTGCGATACCACCTTAATACTTATTTACGATGGGCTGTGTACGATACCATCGTTTATGTTATCAACTGGTGGGCTATGTGCGTTACCACCCTATTTAAGACAAATGGTGGGCCAAGTGCGAAACCACCGAGTGCTTGATATTTTTAATAGTGACTTATCGTGAAATTGTGTTGTGTTGTTATATTTGGTCTTGTGGTGATAGGTGCAGGGGATGTATGTTAAATAATAAGAGCATTTGGTTGTGATATGGTTGGAATGTGGTAAGAAAGAATGAGTAATCATGATCTTGGATTGTTGGATGCTTTTATTTATTGTGAAATGCTATTTATTGATTAGCACATGTTATGATGTTTATTGTTTACATTCAAGCTTACTAAGCTTTAAAGCTTACTCCCTTTATTTTTCCCTTCTTTTATAGAGTCAAAGAGCTGGGTCGGGATACGAAGATAATCGGAATATCACCCACGCTATCAGCTCATCTTGGTATATTCTGATTTAGCTTTTTGAGTATGGCATGTATAGGGGCTAGACTAGGTAAAATGTTTGTTATTTTGGCTAAGTGTGTATTGGCTCCTTATAGATGAATTCTTTTGTACATGGCCATAGTTAATGGCTCAATACTATTAACCAATGAAAAGATGAGGTTATTCATGATTGTGTAGGGTATATGATTGGGTTGTTTGGTTATGAATATGTATGCAAGGTTTGGTTAGAAAACACGATCCAGGTATTTGATGAGATGTCTTTGACTCCGGAAGCATGTATAAAGTGTGTTGTATCATGACTTCGGGATGCAGCCTATCAATGGTGGAAAACTTTGATTTCTGTTGTTCCGAAAGAGCGAGTTACATGGGACTTCTTTTAGATCGAGTTTCGAAAGAAATACATCAGTGAAAGATTCGTCGATCAGAAACAAAAGGAATTTTTGGAACTAAAACAGGGCCGAATGACTGTTTCGGAATATGAATGAGAGTTCGTGAGACTGAGTCAGTATGATCGGGAATGTGTATCATCTGAAGCGATAATGTGCAAAAGGTTCGAAGATGGTCTTAGTGAAGACATTCGTTTGTTAGTCGGGATTTTAGAAATAAAAGAGTTCGTTACACTCGTTGATCGAGTGTGTAAAGCTGAGGCACTCGGGAAAGATAAAAGAAAAGATAAGAGATTTTAGAGTAAATCATTTCAGTCTGCCCCGAAAAGATTCAAAGATAATCAAAGTCGTTCTAGAGATAATGTGGGACATTCAAATAGAAATCAATCTAGACAGCAAATGGGCATGTATTTGATGTTTTAAATGTTATTTAATTAAGGTTAATTTAGTAAATTGTGAATTAAGTTTAATTAAACAAAACAAAAGCCATTTTCATGCTATCATCTTCTTGAATAGCCAAATGTGAGAAAGAAAATAAGGGTTTTAAAGCTTTGAAGGTTCGGCCATTGTTGTTCAAGCATGTAAGTCTATTTTGACTAGGGTTTTAATGATTTTTACGTTTTTGAGATCGTTGCTTCGTATTTTAGCTAGCCCGTACCTTAATTTTTGAATTCGTTAATGGTTGTGTGAAGTGCCATTGATGAATACTTGAGCTTTTGAATGTTTGATAATGGAAAATGACTATTTGTTGATAGATTTAATAGTTTTGTAAAGTGATTTTTGACAAAAATGTCAGAAAGGGATTTAATTGTGAAAAGTATAAATTTTGAAATGTGAAATAAATGAAAGTTTTGATGGGGCAATCACATGTGACAGATCGGATCAATATCTACGGAGCATCGAAACATGAAATACATTGTGTATCTTTTCTACCTCAGAGGGCAACCTTAATCTATATGCAACAGGCCCAACTCGTTCAATGATATCAAACGGTCCGATGAACCTCGGACTTAATTTGCCTTTACATCCAAATCAAAGTACTTTTTTCCACGGAGACACTTTCAGAAATACTTTGTCACCGATCTCAAATTCTATATCGTTTCGTTTCAAGTCTGCATAAGACTTCTGACGATCAGATGCTGCTTTCAAACAATCTCAGATCAGTTTCACTTTCTATTCTAAATCTTTTATCAAATCAGCCCCATGTAGCTTATTTTCACTGAGCTCAGTCCAATACAGAGGTGTACGACATTTACGTCCGTACAAAGCTTCATAAGGTGCCATTTTGATACTTGACTGAAAACTGTTATTGTATGCGAATTCAATCAATGGCAGATACTGTTCCCATGTATCGTTAAACTCAAGTATACAACATCTTAACATATCTTTGAGAATCTGAATGATCCGCTCGGATTGACCATCTGTTTGCAGATGAAAAGCTATACTGAAATACAGTTTCGTGCCTAAAGCTTCTTGCAATTTCTTCCAGAACCTCGATGTAAACCTCGGATCCCTATCTGATACAATAGATAGTGACACCCCGTGCAATCTAACAATCTCAGAAATATAAAGTTTAGCTAATCTATCAAGTGAATAGTCAGATCTTACCAAAATAAAATGGGCAGATTTTTTCAATCGGTCAACTATGACCCAAATCGCATCTTTCTTTCTTGGAGTTTGAGGCAAACTAGAAACAAAATCCATTGTCACTCTATCCAATTTCCATTCAGGAATCAGAATTGGCTGTAGCAAACCAGACGGAACTTGATGTTCGGCTTTCACTTGTTGATAGATTAAGCATTTCAAAACAAAGTCAGAAATGTCTCGTTTCATACCAGACCACCAATAGTGTTGCTTCAAATCATGGTACATCTTTGTACTTCTGGGATGAACAGATAGACGACTGTTATGTGCTTCACTTAAAATCAGTTGAATCAACTCTGGATTTCTCGAAACACAGATACGACCTCGAAAACTCAAGCAATCATCAACAACCTGAAATTCAGATTCAGAATTCGAATCACACAGAACTCGTTTCACTAATAACTCATTATCAGATTTCTGAGCATCACATATCTACTATATAAATAATGGTTTCGCTTTTCACTCAGCTAACACAGAGCTATCATCAGGAAAATCTAAATGAGCATTCAAAGCACGTAGTGCAAACAATGATTTTCTACTCAACGCATCAGCAACAACGTTCACTTTACCCGGATGATAATCTATCACGAGCTCATAATATTTTAACAGCTCTAACCATCTTCTTTGACGTAGGTTCAAATCTTTCTAAGTCATCAGATATTTTAGACTTTTATGATCTGAAAACAAATGACATTTCTTACCATACAGATATTGGCGCCAAATCTTAAGTGCAAACACTATCGCATCTAGCTCAAGATCGTGTGTCGGATAATTCTTTTCAAGAGGCTTCAATTGTCTCGAGGCATAAGCTACAACTTTTCCTTCCTGCATCAAAACACATCCCAGACCATTTAACGAAGCATCACTGTATATAACAAATTCTTTACCTGATTCTGGTTGTACTAACACTGAAGCTTCTGTTAATAGAGTTTTCAACTGATCAAAACTTTTCTGGCATTTATTCGACCGTTCAAATCTAACATCTTTCTGAAGTAATCTAGTCAACGGAGTAGCTATCACTAAAAATCTTTTTTCAAATCAACGATAATAACCAACTAAATCTAGAAAACTACAGACTTCAAATACATTTCTTGGAGGTTTCCAATTCAGAATAGCAGAAATCTTACTCGGATCCACTCGGATTCCAGAAGCTGACACAATATGTCCCAAAAAACTAACCTCGTGTAACCTTCACATTTACTGAATTTCGCATACAATTGCTTTTCTCTCAAAGTTTGCAACACAATTCTTAAATGTTCAGCATGCTTATTTTCATCACGTGAATAAATCAGGATGTCATCTATGAATACCACAACAAATCGATCTAGGTACGGTCTAAAAATTCTATTTATCAGATCCATAAAAATAGCAGGAGCATTGGTTAGTCCAAATGGCATAACTAAAAACTCATAACGCTTGTACCTCGTTCTGAAAGCAGTCTTCGGAATGTCTGAATATTTAACTCTCAACTGGTAGTATCCGGATCTCAGATCAATCTTAGAAAATACAGTAGCTCCTTTTAACTGATCAAATAAATCGTCTATTTAGGGCAACGAATATTTATTCTTTATTGTCACCTTATTCAACTGACGGTAATCGATACACATCCTCATCTCGCCATCTTTCTTTTTCACAAACAGAACAGGAGCACCCCAAGGTGAGAAACTCGGTCTAGCAAACCCTCTATTTGTCAATTCTTGTAACTGTGACTTTAACTCTTTCAACTCTGTTGGTGCCATTCTATACGGAGCTATCGATATAGGTGTAGTACCAGGCAGTAAATCGATACTAAATTTGACTTCACGAATCGGAGGTAAACCTGGTAACTCTTCAGGGAACACATCAGAATACTTACAAACAATAGGCACTGATCCAACTTTCTTCCCAAACACTTTCGAATCAATCACATAAGCAAAATATGCCTCATAACCCTTTTTCACATAAGTTTGAGCTTTTAAAACAGATATCACAGCAGGCAATCCATTCAAATCATTAGACTCAACTCATACAATCTCATCATTCGAACATCTCAAATCAATAGTCTTTCTTTTACAATTTACAACAGCATCATGCAAAGTCAACCAATCCATACCCAGAATGATATCAAACTCATCAAATGGCAAAAGCATCAAATCCGCAGGGAAACAGATATCTCAAAACATTAACGGACAGTTCTTGTATACTTTGTCAACCAGGACACTTTTACCTAAGGGGTTTGATACTTTTATAGTAAACTCAGTAGACTCTACAGGCAAAGTCTTGCTGAATACTAAATTCATGCATATATACGAATGCGTAGAACCAGGGTCTATTTTTAATGCAATCACAAAATTATCATAAAGAGTAAAAGTACTCGTTATAACATCTGGTGATGAAGCTTCCTCATGAGCTCGAATAGCATATGCTTTGGTACGCGCTCTAGCTTTAGATCTTACAACAGTGTCTCTCGTAGTTCTCTGACTACCACTGACGTTTCTTACATTCTTCGAAGGTCTTCCTCACATAGATGTGTTATCCGATCTCAGATTCTGAACAGTTTCTGGCTCAACCGACTCAGGGCAATCACGGATAAAATGATCAAGTGATCCACATCTGAAACAAGCTCTGTCATTTAATCTACAGCTTCCCGGATGCTTTTTTCCATAATGTTTACATTCAGGTCTCTCGGATCAAACATTACCAACGCTGGCCACTGAAGCTGCTGGAGTTTTGAAACTCATTTGCGATCTAGCTCGATTTCTATTCGAATGTCCTACATTATCTCTGAAACGACTTTGATCATCTCTGAATCTCTTTGAAGCAGACTAAAATGATTTGCTTGGAAATCTCTTTCTCATATCTCGGGCTTCAGACTCAGGTTTTCTTTTATCTTTCCCGAGTGTCTTAGCTTTGCACGCTCGAACAATGAGTATAACGAACTCTTTTATTTCTAATATCCCGACTAACAGGCGAATATCTTCATTAAGACCATCTTTGAATCTTTTGCACATTGCAGCATCAGATGATACACATTCCCGAGCATACTGACTTAGTCTCACGAACTCTCGTTCATGTTTCGAAACAGTCATTTAGCCCTATTTTAGTTTCAGAAATTCCTTTCGTTTTTGATCAACGAATCTCTCACTGATATATTTCTTCTGGAATTCACTCTGAAAGAGGTGCCATGTAACTCGCTCTTTCAGAACAACAGAAATCAAAGTTTTCCACCATTGATAAGCTGCATCTCGGAGTAATGACACAACGCACTTTATGCATTCTTTCGAAGTCAAAGACATTTCATTGAATACCCGTATAGTATTTTCTAACCAGAACTCAGCCCTTTCAGCATCATCATCATTAGTAGCCTGAAACTCTTTGTCCCCACACTTACGAATCTTGACAATCAGAGGCTTATTCCACAGATTCAAATTTCCAGTCAAAGGTATATCGAATGTCTGTGGGGGATTAACCGGGGGCGGGGGTTGCGAAACAGTCGGGTTATTCTTTACAAATTGAGTGAACCACTCACTCATCATCTGGAAGAAAGCTTGTTTAGCATCTCGCTCTTGACCGCTCGTAGCTGGTCTTGAATCAGAGGGCGTTGTCCCTTGCGCGGGAGCAGGCGCATTACTTTCTACGTCGTCAGCTACAGCTCTTTCGAGATCATTGCTATACGAAAATCACATTTTTCACGTCAGGATTCATCACACTATCACAGTTCAGATATATGGCATGTATAGCTAGACTCTGACACGCTACGTTAGTCCGAGAATCGACTAAACTGTAGCTCTGATACCAACCAAATGTAAAACCCCTAACCCGTATCCATCGTCAGACTAAGGTTAAAGGCGTTACCAAACAGATCGGAAACATTTACAGAAATGTCATACAATTGAATATTAACCTCAACCATAATGTCCCTTTATTAGGTCATCGAGACCTAAAACATGCTATAAACTGAGTCAGGACTAAATCGAAACACATACAATATTTCGTTAAAGTTTAAAACATTTTTAAGTTTAAGGGGTTACACTCCCGTGTAGGCAGGCCGTGTGCCTCCCACGGCTACTAGACACACCTGTGTGTCCTCCCCGTAGTCGAAACTGACCTTTACTCCACGGTCACCAAGCACGCCCGTGTACTTTGGGCGTGGTCGATCCTGTTAAAAATCACACGGCTACTAGGCACGTCCGTGTACCAAGGACGTGTACTCTTATGCTAGCTACTGACTTAGCCTCACGGTCACTAGGCACGCCCATGTGCCACAACCGTGTGACATTATAGGCCATTTTCAAGGCCAAAATGCCACCCACTTGGGTCTTACCTACAAGCAATGTTTACCAACACATTTCATGCATACTAGACAACAAAAATAACCATTCAATCTAATCATTCAATATCCATTTCAACCATGCCAACTTCCAAGACAAAAACATATGTATATCAAGTATAATTCATCCAAATTACAAGACTAAAACTCATCTCATCACAAGCATAATTCATTCAATTGCTTAACCAAAACTTAACCATTACATGTATCAACTAGCCATGCCAAGAACATACTTCCCACATATCAAATTCATTCAAGCAAATTCTCAATTCATAACTAGCCAAATCACATGGCAAAGTTCATATAACAAACTTATATCAAATACTAGCTTATACATGCCATATCTAGCTATATACATTTCCAAAATGTACCAAAATGAGTTTAGTAGTGTGATGACGATCCTTGATGGTCTCGAGCATTCAGTAGCTTTGACGACCTATAAAACAGAGAAAACACACACAGAGAGTAAGCTTTCCAATAGCTTAGTAAGTCATAATACAAATAAACTTAACATAAAAGGCATATATGCACATAGATACATTGGCACATCTTAATCACTTAGCAAATTATCACATATATACTTTGGTCCATGTACTTGGCCATATTTGCCACATTCATCAATTCAAAAGTCCCATACATACAAAGATCTTTCATGCTTACTATCACATCTCATATTGTTATCCAAATATACATAATCATCATAGTAAAATCACATAGGAACTTACCTTATATACACACTTAGTGTATGAATCAACGTACCTGAAACAAATTCACTATTTACATGGTCATTTCGTGTCACAGACTAGCCCGTTGAATCGTAAGGAATCTAGTAGGATACTCAGAAAGCTCGGAATAGTCGTACAATGCCAACGTTCCAGACGAGGTCTTACATGTAATCGGATATCAATGCCACTGTCCCAGACAGGGTCTTACATGAATCAATACGATGCCGATGTCCCAGACATGGTCTTACACATAAAGATCATATTGATGCCAATGTCCCAGACGTGGTCTTACACGTAACGCTCTATCGATGCCTACGTCCCAGACGAGGTCTTACATGAAATCTCAAATCAACGCCAACGTCCCAGACGTGGTCTTACATGATAAAAACAGAACGAATACCTATGTCATGACATAGCTAATCCTATCTATTCCTAGGTTCGTACGGGACTTCTCGGACATTATTACTAAGTAATCCTTATCTCAAAATTCATGAACAAAATATATCATAAGTATTCATCGATAACAATAGTCATAAGAATATACATAATTCAATACGAATACGTTTATTTGCATAATAACTTACCTCGGATTCGATTTAACAGAAACAAAAACGGCCACTCGGTTACTTTCACTTTCTCGCAATCTAAATCTGTTTTCTTCGATTCTTGATCTATACATATTTAGAATTAACCCTTTTATTCACTAACTCATTCAATTCAATCCAATGACACACATTTAGGGCTATTTACAAATTAACCCTCACATTTATACAATTTATCAATTTAGTCTATTTTTCTCAAAACATCAAATTCACAAAATCATTACACACTCATGCTTAGCCGAATGTTCATACATCACATACAACCCATTTTTCCATCAAATTTGCAATTTAGTCCTTCAAATTACTATTTTCTTAATTTAGCCCTAATTAGCTAAATTCATCAAAAATTCAAGAACAAGGTATGTTCATCTAGCTCAAATATTTCATTTAACCATTAAACTTATCACAAAGTTAACATATCATCCATGGCATATCTCACAAATATCATTAATACACAAAATTGAAGCATGGGTTTTGTAGCTCTCAAAGCAACGATTGCAAAAACGTAGAAATTATAGAAAATCGACTAAAAACATACCTTGAATTTATGCTTGGAATGGCCTAATATAAGCAATCTAAACCCCTTTTCTTTTCTTACAAAATTCAGTCAAAAGATGAATTAAAATGGCCATTTTTCATGTTTTTATCAAATTAAAACATACATAATAATCCATTTAGCTTTTTAGCCTTTCATTAAACAAATAAAACAAACATTTATTAAAGGCACATTTGTCTTTTTTCCAACCACTATCTAAATAATGGTCTAATTTCCTCATAAGGCCCTTTTCTTTTAAAAGCCACAACACATTGGTACTTGACAAATATCATGCAACTTTCACATTTAATGCAATTCAATCCTTTTGTCAAATTAAACACACAGACAGACAAATTAGCTCAATGAAATTTACCACATGCTTAGTCACATATCAACGGCACAGAAAATAATATTTAAAATATTATACAGATTCAGATTTGTGGTCTCGAAACCACTGTTCCGACTAGGGTATAAACCGGACTGTTACAGTGTTCGACCCTGTGTAACTCTCTGACTTGTGTCTCACGCCCGTATGCTAGGCCGTGTAACACACACAGCTGAGACACACTCCCTTGTCTCTTCCCGTGTGCTCAATTCTGAGCATTCTGTTTCTCAAATTTTAGGTGCAGGGGACACACAGCCTAACCACACGCCCATGTACCAGGCCGTGTGTCTACCCATGTGGACAAAATAAAGCCATTTTTCTAGCTTTATTTCTCACCCAAACTTTGCTAGTAACCTACACCAAAACTTTCACTCATATACCAACCAATTTAAGCATCATAACCAAGTTAACTCTATTCATCTAACATGATATATTATTAAATGCATTCATGTTTTTTATCTTATCTTTTATAAGTATACCTGTTTAACGTTTCTCAACCAATCAATAATAAATACTTATGTTATCATCATAAATAATCTTAATATATGCATATACCAAAACATAATCATCACTAGTCATTCCAATGGCTAGATTAAAATAATCATTTACATGCCAATATGGCCAATTTAACCTATACATGCCATTATAACTATAATTGACTTACCATATATACCAAAATAAACTGATGGATAGTGTGAGTGATCTCCGCCAAGCTTCCAATCCAACGAGCTTCCGATTTACTATAAAACAGGGAAATAAAACTAAGTAAGCATATAATACTTAGTACGCTCGTATAACATGGTACTTAACTTACCATTTATTCTATTTCAAGATAAACATGTAAGGCATATTCAATCAAATTTATCTCAAGCCCTGCACATATCCTCATTGCCCTTGTTAGTAATATATTCCATAATAACACCGAGAAACATATATGGGCTCAATAATAATCAGGTTTCCAGGCACATATGCTTTCCACATCACATATTCATTTAACATGTATAAATCATATCTTTATATTACAAGTATATTTTCATAATAATTCATCTCGAGTTCAGATTATTTCATGTTAGAACTTTACTCTTATAATTTAAAATATCAATGCCACACGAGTAGTACACTCAAGATGTACAAATCTATAATCAAGGATGAACATATTTATCAAATAAATTCCATGTACAAATATCATCATCTCATATTTTCATGTATCAATTATCCTATATCATCATTTTCATGTATTTCAGGCAGATACATGTAATGACTCATTTCTTATTCATATATTCTCATATCAGGATTTTTACCCATTGAATTTATTCTAAATACTAATGGATACACAGGTAGTACACTCGAGGTGTACAAATCAGGATCCGTCAATTCATATTCAGGGGTACCCGTTAGGGCACTTAATCATAAAGCACACTCTTGAGCCACATATCATATAACAGGATTACCAGTCTAGGCTAAATCCTTTCTGTAACATATGCTTAGAAGAGCTCAATTAGGATTACCAGTCCAAGCTAAATCCTAATTGTAACATATGCTCAAGAGGGATTTTATCAGGATTACCCATCCGGGCTAAATCCTATCTATAATAAGGTCAATAGGATTACTCGTCCAAGCTAAATCCCATCAACAACAAATGCAGAACCTCATTCAATAAGGGAAATGTAAGAGCCCGATTTAGGGGCTAGCTGGAACAGTGGTTTTGGAACCACTAATCTGAGGTTGGAGAAAATTATTTGTATGTTATTTTATGAGTTAGAGCATGATTATATAGGTGCATAAAAATTTTGGTGCTTTAATTTTAGCGATTTCATGCTTAATCGCGAAAAAGGACAAAATCGCATAAAGTGTGAAAGTTCTATTTTATAAGCTAATGGTGCCTAATAGCCAAAGAATATTAATTGGACGTATAAGACCATATCGAGGATATGGCATCGACATCTTGAGGTGACCCCATGTAAGGCCATATCTGGGATGTGGCATTGGTGTCATATTCATGTGAATGATGATGATCATGTATCTTAGAGTGTTCCAAGTGATTTAATGGGGTAATTAGTTAAGCTTGAGATAGAATGAGATTAGTGCTAAAGCTATGTGATTAAGTGAATACAGGTAAACATGAGTATTTCACAAGAAATGTTCACGATATGTGACATGGTATGTATTTGATAAGAGCAAGTACGAGTAAGTTATGGCAAAGTGCTTAAGACTTTGTGTTTTTATCGAATGCCATGGATGGGTGATATTATGAGCTTTATGTTGTTATTTATTTTCATGCAAACTTACTAAGCTTTATGCTTACCCCTCTCATTTCCCTTTTCCTTGTAGTATTGCCAAGATAACGCAGGGATCGTAGGACGTCAGAGTTCACAATCACACTATCGGCTTCTCTTTGGTATAGCTAAGTTAGATTTATTTTGAATATGGCATGTATAGGATTTGGTCTCTTTTGTTATGTTATATTTGTTAGCTAAGGTGATGGCTATTAATGTTGCTAAATCCATTTTGTAAGTGTTCAATGGAAATGGGCCAATACTTGATGAGTTTATATATATATAAATATATTCAATGATGATGAAATTCATGATGTGTATGCTTGTATGGATGCTTTGATTTGAATTCTTAGAAGTGCCTTGGAGTCATGATTTATGTTGAATTGCATTGGTATAAGAATGGTTGATTCATTGGGTGGCAAATGGCTTGGTAGATAGCCTTACAATTGTCCATACGTAGGCCGTGTGTGACACACAGCCAGCCTCATGGGCGTGTTGAAAGGCCATGTGTCCCCTTGCATGCTAGGTTTGCAAGATAGTATGCTCCACGAGTAGAGACACGGTCGTGTGTCTCGGCCGTGTGGGAGACACAGTTTTGGACATAGGCGTGTGCCCAGGCCGTGTGAAGTCTTCACCTTGAATTGGGAATTTAATTCTCCACACAGTCGAAGGACACGGGGGTGTGACAAACCGTGTGAAATAAGTCAGTGTCGACCACGGGTAAAGCACAAGTGCGTGTCGAGGCCGTGTGAGGGACACGGGCCAAGAACACGACCGTGTGTCTAGCTGTGAAAACCCCTGTAGGTTTGAAATGAGAAATAAATCGATATGGGTGTGGAGCACGAGGATGTGAAATTCCACACGGGTGTGTCCTTTCCTCCACATGGGCGTGTGGCCCTGTTTTAAGTAAAAAATTTCTAAGTGCTTAAAAGTTTTCGGTTTACTTCCGAACCACTCCAAATGTATGTTTAGGGCCTCGTAGACCCGTAATAAGGAAGTTATGTACATGAATGAAAAAGTGTTAAGTTGAAGCGAAATTTTATAGCCCGATGTTGTATGTTTAAGTCAGTTAAGTTCGGTAATGCCTCGTATCCGGTTCTGGTGTTGAACGCGGGTAAGGGGTGTTACAGGAAATCACCTTTATCCATCGATTTTCATTTATTCAAACGGGATTTAACATTTTTCAAGCATTATCAAGAAAGTGATTATTTCATACATCTATAACGTTCATATAATTTAAATAAACACATTCCACATTTATTTCAAACATAAAAATAACAATTTTTTTATCATTTATCATTTATCAGGCATTATCATTGATCGGGCTTTGTCAGATATGTTTTCAATGTCATATATATATGATATTTATATAATTCACATATAAAACAAATCTAATTCAAGCATTTAAATATACAATTTAGTTACACGAACTTACCTCGACAAATGTTCGTATACGTAAAATCTACTAATCCGATATTTCTCTTTTCCTCGTTCTAGCTCTGAATTTGGTCTATTTGGATCTATAAGAATGAATTTAACATCAATTTAATATTATTTCAACTCAATTCAGTCCAATTTACATCTTAGGAAAAATTACCATTTTGCCCCTAAACTTTTAATTAATGACGATTTCATCCCTAGGCTCGGAAAAATGAAATTCATGCAATTTACTTCTTATTCCAAGCCTAACCAAAATTTCAATATAAAATTTACAGCACATGTATTCTATAAAATTTAGAATTTTTCTTCAATTTACACAACTTTACAATTTAGTCCCTAAATCATGTTTTCATCAAAAATCACTTTGTAAAAGTTGTTTATCTATCATCAACATTTCATATTCTACCATAAATTTCAAATTTTCAGCATATTCATCCATGACATAATTTGTATACTTTGATAACTTTTCAAATTAATCCCCCAAATAGATAGATTAGACTATCCCGATTTCAAAAATATAAAAAAATTACTAAAAACGGGCTTGAATACTTACCTAATTTGGCCAAGAAAGCTTGCTTTCTCTTTCCTAGGGTTTTCATTGAATATTTGGGGAAGAAGATGATATAAAATGATTTTTATTTTTATTTATTTATTTATAATCTTTTAATTTTATCACTTTTCAATTTAGTCCTTAGCTTTTTTCTAATTTTCCATGTATGAATCATCCAAAAATATCTACTAACTTTTCATTAATGGTCTAATTACCATATAAGGACCTCCAATTTAAAGTTCTATACCTCTTAGAACATAACTTTTGCACTTTACGCGATTTAGTCCTTTATCAAAATAAACATGTAATCGACAAAATTTCTTTACGAAATTTTCATACAATATTATTATCATACTGTAGATCATAAAATATTATTAAAATAATTTTTCTTTCCGGGACTCGGATCTGTGGTCCCAAAACCACTGCTCCGATTTTATCAAAAATTGGGTTTGTTATAGCTCTCCCCCCTTAAGAATTTTTATCCTTGAAAATCTTACCAGTAAAGAGGTTCAGATTTTACTTTCTCATGATTTCTTCCGATTCTCAGGTAGCTTTTTTTATATCGTATCATTTTCAAAGAACAGTCAATAAAGAAGGCACCGCAGTCTACCACGAAATCCTATAAAGTTGAACTTGGACAATCTGGTATTCATCAAGGAGATACCAGGAGAATGGATTCAAAGGCAGGTGAAACCCAGCATCCAAGACGTGGAGGGGGACCAAGAAACTGCCATCGCTGGTGTCACTAAGCCTATGCGAACCCTTATGAATATATAATTCATAGGTGAAATTGGGAATCTCGATTCCTCGTGCACGAAAGGCCCGATTCATCTCTTCATATTTTGTAGTGCAGGGGAAAAAATTAGCTTCGACAAGGGTTTTGGAAGCATACTCCCGTGGTGGATAACGCGGAACTAATTTATCATGAGCTCCTCTCATTCTTGACATGTTTTCGACAAAGAAAGAAGAAGAAAAGAATAGAGGAAATTTAAGACCTAAAACGAGAAGTTACTGAGATTTACCTTGAAGAAAGCTTTGACTGATTTCAGTTACAAAAAAAATTAAGAGCGTGATTTTTTGGGGTTTCAAAAAACCCCTTTTTTTTAAAAAGTCTTTTCCCTCCACATTCTGACGGTTCAAATAAATGAGGGACACCAACGGTCAAATACATGTGAGCATGATTCGTCGCTACACGTGGCTAAGTTGACATAAGGTCATAATAGACGTGTATTCTACAAGCTATAATAAACGCGAAGTGATGGCCCTAAGGAATACCACTTTATAACCCTCCTAAGGCCCACTAGGGGGGAGTAGATTGTCATACAGTAATAGTCACCGACCCGAGACCCAAATAAGCTTCGAGTCACCAACCCACAACCCGACCTGACCCCACTAGATGGATGCACACGAGACGTACAGCGAGAGGACAGTTAGGGGAGCCCGCGGTATCGGCTCGCAGGAGTTGAAGGTAGCTTGCGATATCGACTCGCAGGAGTTGAAGGGAGCTTGCGGTATCGACTCGTAAAAGTCAAAGAAAATCCGTGGTCCTAGCTCACATACACCCAAGGAGTTCGCATAGAGGGGACCATGAACTCAAGCATGGGGCCTGGAATGATACAGATGTCCAACATGCCCGACGCCTGCTCAGAGTGTCAGTCCTATGAATAGTGGGGTTAAGTCATGAACAGTGGAGTCAAATTATGATTAGTGATAATATGCATAAATATGTGAATGTTTCTTTTAATGAGACCCATAGCAAATTACTCAACAAAAATTAAAAGAAACATATTTTATATTTTGTGGATTTGAACTTCATAACCGAAAACGAGATAAAAACTAATTTAGGAAATGAGGCTTTGAGAAGGAAATTATGGGATTTCAACCACAAATTAATTAACAAATAACCTTTTTATTTTTATTTTTTTCATCCATCCCTTTTCAAAAACTCAAAAACTAACAATACAAAACTCCATTTTCATCGAAATCTTTCATTGTTGTTGCTAGTCATTTTCTTTCGTGAAAAACCCAGATCGAAAAAACTGATTGATGCTTAAAGAAAAAGCAAAAGAAGATATGGGTCATAAGAAAAAGCAATTATAAATTGCTGTAGAAAAGGAGGACGACTTGTATTTCTTCGTAGCATAAATGGACAGATTTTAAGATGTTAAGGGAAAGTAATTAGATAAGATAAAAAAATAAATTTGCATAAAAATTAAAATAAATCACACATGAAATATATGTGGATTATTTTTCCAAATGACAAGCTAAATTTAGAATTTACCTACGAATATAGAAATGCAACAATAAAAGGTTTATAGAAGAGACAAGATAAAATGGCACAAGGCTGTGCCATGTTATTTTATCATGGTCCCTTGAAAATCGCCAAAAACCGAAGCATTTAATTATTAAAACATTTACGACGTTTGGTTGTTTCATAATAATGTTTTTTAAGTTATTTTTTTAATGTTTATTTTTTAAATTATTTATTAATATGACGTATATAATAAATAATTTTATGTCAGGATAAAGCATATTTGTACAATAATATAAGTTGTCATATTAAAGTTGTTAAAAAATAATATATTTTTAATATTTTTAATAAAAAATAATTTAACTTTTGAGTAACTAATAACTAAATTTAGCTAAAACCAATAGGGCCAAATTGAAAAAATATAAACAATAAAAAACCTCTGCATTTTTTCAGGTATTAGCATATATATATATATATTTATATATATTGGTGTAGAAATATAACCTCCTAACCTATATAATGGGCACCAATATTTTTATTTATAGAAATTTAGGTAAAAAAACTTAAACGAGGTATGGATAATGCCCTCACTTGGAAAGGGAAAGATTCTGTTTCTAAATTAAATCTCAGCCCTCAAAAGATCATGCTTTAGTTTAAGGGAAAAAACGAGTTATAGCTTAGAAGAGAAAATTTGATATCGGCTTAAGCCGAGTTTGAATTTAAAATTTTAGAATTTGCTAAAATGGTATTATTATGACATCATGGATGGAGACCTTAGTGTTTCTTTATCTAACCTAATCTTTATTAAAATCAAATTATATATTTTTTGATTATATATTAATTTTTTGTGTATAACTGTTCAAACTACTGTCCCCATCCATAAACAATTGGGTGGGATTTAGATAAAAATTTTCGCACTTTTAAGTTAATCTAAATTTATTTGAATTTAATTTAAATTATAAAAAATATTTTTAAAATTTAAATTTAAGTATAAAATTTTATAAACTATCAATTAAAAATATATTTTTAATATTTTATTATTTTTTAATAATAAAATAGAATTTTTAAACGACAGAAATAACTAAAAAATAGGTTTAATTTGAAATTTTTTGAACCGAGCCTAGCTTGGCCACTAGACTTCTATTCCCCACCAAACTCAAAAACCTTATTATGATTGAGGGAGCTTTCACTTTATCTATTTTATTCCATACTTTATAGTTCTTTTGTTTAGAAATTAAAGAATCTTGATAATACTAAACAAATCTCTTCATCTACTTTTCATTTTTGTATGATCGTAATCTTAAATATGAAAATTTGAAGTAAAATAGTTTGGTGACGTTTGACCGATGTTATTTTAAATATGGAGGAGGCTTTTCAATGTTTACAAGCTAATTAAGTTATTTTCTTGAGTTAATTATGTTTTCTTTATCTATGGGACAAATATCCATTTTATTAGTTGGAATATTGAAAAAATAATATATTGTAAATTTAGATTATTTATATATATTAAATAATAATTCAGGCTAGATTAACCGATTCTATCTATCCTGGATCTAATTTTGATGAATCTATCACATTGGACATGTCTACTATAAGTTAAAAAAAAAAGATAAAATTTTGAATTAATTACCGAAATAGTTATTAGTTTGAAATTTCTATATTCCTATTACCACTTCTAATTTGAAAACTAAGATATAATATTTGGCCATAACTAGAGATATGTTATCAATTGGAGACTTCATTTTTTTATGGTTTCAGTTTTAAGTGAATGCTTCTTCCCTTGTAGCCATAGTGGTGGCAGCATAAACAATATAATCACTATCAAGCTCAATTTATTTATTTAATTTCATAATCATATATTCTTGACCAAAATAAAATAATAGCATTTTTGGGTTCTTCTGGTGAAGGTCGTTCTGATAATAAAAAAATATGCTCGAACTTAATTTATTTATATTAATAATGTTTTATCTGGTAATTTAATTGGATGTTCATAAAGGAGTTCATGCATCGGGCAGTAATTAAATTTGTTGTTGAATGACACATATTAAAATATTTGATGGCTAAGCAAAGAGCGAAATATTATTTACAAATAAAGATGGCAATTTCAAATTCTTTACAAACTCAATTAAAATCGTACATGAAATTACTAGGAAATTAGACCCCAATTGTACCGAAAACACAATAAAATATCTCGTGGTATGCTATTTATAATTTATTTATTTGAAATCATAATGTATAAATTAACGCTTGAAATCACTCAGATAAAAGAATTTTATTCATAATAAAAGTGAGTCGTACAACAGTACCGACAAAGTCCCATAAGCTGCCATTCCATTTGTTTCTGCATGTGATTTTGGAAGGACGGAATTGGCTAGGTTCCGGTGTTGGATTCACAACTAAATATTTAAAAATAAAAAAGTTGCTAGTTTTAATCCGGAAGAAAAGTGTTAAGAGTTAATAATGTACAGGATGGTAGCTGAGCAATTATGAGGGTTTAATCTTCGTTCATAAAAATAAAATATATTTCAAAATAAATTTATTTATCATTTTAAAGACTACTCATGAAAATCCTATAATTTTATATCAAAAAAAGCTTCTTTGATAGATTAAATACATGCCCGAGAAAAACACAAGGCTTCTTAAAGGGGATGTCGAGTTGGCTTCCTTCCACTCCCACGTCTCCATTTTCAATTTTGTTACAAAATCTTAGTCTGTAATTGGCTTGTAAGGTTTTCTTCATAACGAAAATAATAATAATAAAAAACTTACACGAAGTGATATTTCATTGTCTAATTACATATTTAAAATAATTTAATACAATAATTATAATTCTAGGGGTCACAACTTGACAATAACCTGTTATAAAAAAGACAATATCCAAACACGTATAAACCATTCATACATAATCAATAACATGCACAGGTCACTCTTTATCAATTGAGTCCATACATAAAAGAGAAAAGAAAAATAGATTTACATATTTATGCAATAGACATAGTAAAAGCTAGCTCTAATGCGAATAGTTGATTTTAATTTTTTTTTAAATGAAACATAATTTCAATTTTCTTTTAATAGAAAAGATCTTCTCACGATAACAATAAGTCAAGTTACTCAACGTGCCTATTTACAATTTGTTCGATGACACAAGGAGGTGTTGATTTGCACTAGGATCTTTGGGGAGGTCTCTGTACTTTTTGATGAATTTGATTTGGTCTCTTAACAATCTTCTCTTTTATTCTTAAAATTCATGGGTGCTTGTTATATATTATATTGATAATATTTAAATAACATACATTATATAGTAAAGAATATTAGTTTATATAATATTTTATTTTTATAGAAATATTCTATGTTATATATTATTAGCTAGAATAATATCCATTTTTAATCTAAGGGTAAAATTATCATTATAGTATATTGTTTATCTATTCCGTAATTTTTTTCCTGCAAAACAATATAATCAGGGAATAAAATGCAAATTTACTACCATAATATTAGTTAATAATGAATTTACTACTATACTTTATTTTTTTATTAATATTGATACTATATTTTGAGAATATGATTTAATTTGTCACGCAATTTTTATATTATTGGATTTTAATACTAAATTTTCAATTTCATTGAATTTTACTGCTAATTTTGATTTTAAATTAAAATTTATCACTTAATTATGATTTTGATGATTTAATTTTTTTAATTGTTTTATGGGTGTGGGGTGTGTTTTGGGGGGAAAGGGAGGGAAAGGGATGAATAATGGGTTGAGATATTTTGGGATATTTTTAAGTTTTTATTTTATTTTTTAAAGTGAGTATTTAGTACATTAATAAAGTATTTTTTTTATTCTACAAGTAGTTTTAAAAAATTAATATGCTGTCTCTTTTTTTTAAATATTTTTTAAATATTTTATTATACTCTAATAAGATATTTGTCAACCCCTTAATACTGCTTTTGAAGTTTAAAAATTCCACTGGTAGTAAATTAAACAATTTACTTATTTTTTAATAGAATAGTATTTGATATATTACCAATTTATTAAACTCCACAAATAAGATTAAAAAGTTGACGAATGTCTTATATAAATATAGTAAAATATTAAAAAAGACACATAATAAAATTTTAAAATTACTTGTAAACTAAAAAAATACACTGTTATTAAACCAAATATAACACATTTTTAATTATGTTTACAGGTTTAGTATATAAATTATATTTGTCGAATACAAAGCTATTTAATTTGGTCAGAACATCTTCTTTTTTCATAATAAAATTCAGCTGTATTTGGATAAAATACGGTTTTAGTCCCTCCGGCCTCCACTATCTTTTTTTTTTTTTTTTTAATCATGGTTTCATCATATTGGTTAGGCTAAAGTTTGATCTGACACTCATCAGTCTTCAACAACGCACAATTAAAGTGCTACCTAATATGAAGTTACACATATTTAAACACGAGTAATACGTACCATATTTATTATATTTATATTTATAAAATAAAAAAAATAAAAAAGTCTAACATGGAGAAAGAAATAGAATCAATTTTTTTGGGGGTAAAACAAGCCGAATGAAACCAACAAATAAAAGCGGCAAATATATCACTAATCCAGGTAGCTATGAAAAGTATTTGTAAATTCAATTAGTTTTCTTTTAAACCAAACATCCCAAAACCCTTAAATATAAGAATTGAAGACGTAAATAAAAAACATCCCTAATATTTTTAAATTAGAGATAAAGGGGACTTTTTCTAGGGTTTTTTAAATAAAAAAAATTCTATGCTAAATTACATGGAATAACATTGAGGGATTCAAAGTTCTTTTCCTTGTCTGCTACGATAAAATCTAAAACTTCCTTTGGAGGGTCTCAAACAATTGTAGATCTTCCTTTTTTTACGATGACTAATTTGGTTAAGCAGTCAGCGCTTTGATTGTACTTTTTAAGAATATACCTTAAAATTCATTGATCTTCTTGAGATAATATAGGTGTATTCTCGTGACCAAAGCAAAATTTGAGGTCTTCGAAGTACTTTCATATATGACTTTTACAACTTCCAAACTATCCAATTGAATAACCATCTTATCATGGCCTCTTCGTTGGCTCTTTTATTTTAGGGTCCTTTTATCTCGTCTCTAAAACTCCTTAAATTTGTAGTGATAGTTAAGAATAAGTTAATTTATAAAATATTAAAAATTAATAAATTAACATTGAATTTCTATTTAATAAACGAAAATCTTGAAGATTAAAGAACATAAAAGGTGGTATTTAACAAATTGGAATATTAAGTGCTGAAAAATTAAATGTTGAAATATTGAGTATTAAAAATTTAATTATTGAATTTAAATTATAAATTTTTTTTAATATATTACTTAAATTTACTTATGGAATATAATTAGATTGATAGGTAAATATATATTTTAAATTATAAAAAATTATATTTTACATTTTATCCTTAATATTTAAACATTTCACCTTATTTTAAACAAATTTCAAATTTTAAACGTAAAATTTTTATGAGATAATATAATATTAAAATAAAAATAAAGTTGAATTAATTGAAAATATTGTCCATCAAGTGATAAGTAGATCTTATCTACTTATCATTTTTCACATCTTTTTTGTAAAAAAATTTAATCAAATTATTTTTTATTTTATATTATCAAACAATTGCAAAAATCAATGGATTTAATTTTTTTCAATAGTTTTTAAAATAAGGCGTAAGTTTAATTTTTGTAAATTAATTTATTATTCTAAATTATTAAATTAAAATATTAATTTTTTCTTGAAATCATTTTAAACTAAAATTTAATAATAAAATTTAATAAAAATTAAATTTTACTCATAAAATTTAATCAAACAAAAATTGAATGACAAAATGCAAGATAAAGTTCCAATAAAGTGATAAATTTATCTTTAATTTTAAAATATATGATAAATATTAATAATTATAGTGTCGATTTTACACATTAAACCTATAATTAACACCGATGTCATTTCATGGAAACATTTGAAAAAAATTAACTAAGGTCTGAATTCTTAATCGATTTCCGTTTTTAGATAAGACGCTGAATCTAACAATTATAAACATAATTATGAGTGTTTTTCTTTTCTTTTTCTGAAAAATTAGTAAATAATGCCGAACTCACATTTGTTAAGTTAAACACCCACCAACCGCACTGTTTATATGTCAATAATGATGATCAACCAAGTTGTGGGCCATATTTACTTTTTTTTTTTTTGAAAAGAAAAACTTAAAAAGTCTTAAAATACAAAAGCATGGCCACCACATCAGGCGGAATTTCAAAAGTTTGGAGGAAATTCTGCTAGGAAAGACCAATCTTTACTAGTTGATTCGCTATTAAATTATGCTCTTTTGGAATATGATTGATTTCCTACTGATCATCAGAGTTCATTGGTTGATTTACTTTAGGATTAATCTAGGTTTGAATA
Organism: Gossypium bickii; assembly: GCA_025503065.1. Classification (NCBI taxonomy): domain Eukaryota; kingdom Viridiplantae; phylum Streptophyta; class Magnoliopsida; order Malvales; family Malvaceae; genus Gossypium; species Gossypium bickii. The sequence continues at coordinate 71,915,123 of CP106716.1, read as the reverse complement.
ATGATAATTGAAAAAAAAAATTGTATTTAGAAATTTTGTATTCAAAATGTTTAGAATTGAGTTTTATGCATTTAAAATCTGATATTTTTTTAAACTCTTAAATAGTAAGATAAATGAGTTTTAATATGTTTAAATTTATATCTTTTTATACTAACAACAATAACAATACCAATTAAATTAAGCTTGAATCAAAATCTAAAATTTTTTCTCTCATGTAAAGATAATTTTCTATCATATAAAGATATATTTATTATGTCTCATTTCCTAACGAACCTAACTTAACATCCATTGAACAACTTATTTTTTTCTCTATCTATACTAACTTTATTACTTTTCACAATTCCAATATAATTTTATAATTTTTCATTTTGAATATCATCTTTTCTATTTTTTTTCCTTCCTATATAAACCCAAGTCTATTTCTATCTACATGATAACATGTCATGGAATTTATATTATTTTAAAATTTTAAAACTATTTTTTCTATTTAATAATTTTGAAAGATATTCTTTTTTCTAAACAAAATAGCTATAAACATTAATATTTTCAAAATGATGCATTCTGAAAATTCTTTATTTTTCATTTTTAAAATTTTTTCATCTAAAACAACGTATGGGAACAACATTTTCAATGAAAACAATTAAAATAAAATAAAAATGTCATTTATCTTAAATTATTATTATTTAAATATTTGATTAATATTAAACTGTATATTAACAACAGTTTAAATTCAATGATAAAAAATTAAAATAAATATATATTGTTGTAGGCTCTATGAATATTTATTACATTCATTATTGTTCTACATTTCTCGACGTTTCTATACTGTAATTTTTTATTAATAACTTTTAATTTAATATTATATAGTTTATTGTTAACATAAATTTAGTATGTCTATGTATGATATTCATTTGTAGTTAATTTTGTTATATATATTTGTACGAAATATATATATAATTCTTAATTTCATCTCTCTACTTAGCTTTTTTATCTTAATTTTTTAAAATTTGACCCTCATGCTTTATATCTGATAAGTTAGCCCAATTAATAACGCTATTGAACCTCAGTGTTAAATTATTGATTTACAATTTAATAATTCATACGTAACGAATTAACAACAAAATAATATTTCAGCAATTTCTATGCAATAAACTAGAAAAAATTAGTAGTTAAAGTTTATGTATTCACCAAGAAGTAGTCTTACTTCTTAATTATTTTAAAATGCGATGATCAATTTTTAACAAATTAAAAATAATACTATTTTTTTAAATTTTGCAAAATAAAAGAATATAATTCATAAGTAAATGAAAACAAAATTGAAACTTACATAATTTAAAAAAGCTATTAATAAAATCATATCAAATATTTAAAATAAAAAAATCAATTTTTAATTTAATTCTAAAATTAATAACCATACAAAACATTAACAAAACAACTTATGCAACAAATCAAATAAACCTAATTACTACAGCATGAACAAGATAAGTTGCATAAATTGCGTTAACTAAGAGTTTTGTTTTTATATTTGAAATTTAGAATAAAAAAGTGTTGTTCTTTTCTTCTTTTTTAACTGGTGATAATATATATACATAACCATTATGAGAATACATATTAGATAATATGTAATGTTGTCAAAATCAAATTGGTAATCAAATTGGTCAAACCACAGATTTTCTATTCATCTAGTTGATTGCGAAATCAATTATGAAAAAATAAAAAAGAATTTGAAAGTTCAAAAAGAAAATTAGAAAAATTAAGAAAATACGGAAAAACACAAAGAAAAATATTCATTTTATAAATTATAGCAATAAAATTAAATATTTAAACTAGCTTTAATCCATATCAACTAATTTTTAATTGGTTCGATCACTTTTTAGTGGTTCAACTGACTTTTACTGATTTTGGTATCGGATGAATCAATTGGACCACTAATCCAATCGACAATTCGATCTCTTTTTTGGCAACTATGAGCTAGTAGTCATATAATGTGTATTTATGTATTAGCTTATTTGAAATATTAAATTTGATATATTCAAAAAAAATCTGAAAGAAATCATTAAAATTAAGTTAAAAAGAGAAATTAATATAGAAAAATAGTATATGCTCTACACTTATATAAAACTTATAATCGAATTAACCGGATACCAACTCAATTGAAAATGACAAAAAATAATTTTATTCAATTTTATTATATATTAGAGAGAGAAAGGGGTATAAATTTTATTTAAAATAAAATTTAAAATATGTTTAATTATTGTCTTTAAAATTTAAAGATATTTCATATGCATACATATTCATATATAAACTATTGATAATATGCGCATATATATATGTGAATTAACTAAACCCTAAATTTCAAATAAAAATGTTCATGGGTCAAGTCGGGGCAGGCCTATGTAGTGATATTAGCATGTTTTATGCTTGTCCAAGCCCAACCCAACTCGAAATATTGGCCTCAAGTTTTGCCCAAGCCTATTTTAGATCTATTCATATTTTTTAATTTTTTTTAAATATTATTTTTAATTTCATATTTTCTGTTATTATTTTTGGTTAATTTCTTTATTAAATTTAAACATATCTTTTCACAATGTTGGAAATTTTGGTTAAAAAATTATTATTGGCAAAACGGAAGTTTAAATTTTGTTCTTAAAACCAAATCTTTTTGTAATATTTATAGTAATAAATCCTAAATCAAAATTATACATGTACTTTATGTAAGGCAATTCAAGTCGATCTCGGCTTTCAACCGAATGGCCTTCTCTGCTATCACCGTATCACGAATCACGTCGAGTGTGAGCTCGAGCAACCTGAACCAAAACACATAAAAGAAATGATTTACTTACTTTCAGTAGAAATGTAAGTTCTCTCTTTATAAACTAATAAAACTCGTAATTTCTAGAAAATAGAATTTATTCCTAGTAAATAAATTATCATTATTTTTTAGCAGAATAGCCATGTATGAAGTGTATGTTTTAAATCAATCAGTGCTCTCTATTTATAGAAGGAAGTACAAGAGTTCCAGTTGAATAAGTCATTGACAAGTAATATTATTTAAATAGAAAATACAATCCTACTCCAACTAGAGTAGGGGCGACACACCCTTGTATTTTCTATAAGGGTTGCCACCCTTGATGCTTCATGAGGGCTAATTTGGGTCTCCCATGTATTAGGTCCAATTATATGTGCTTCTTGAATTTTGACTCAACACTTTTTAATTTAATCCAACCTAATACTTATTTTTTATTTCTAAAATAAATATTATTTAATAAATTAATTTAATTAAATTAATTTATCAATTAAATAATTTTCTCAATCCAATTCTAATTTTGTTATAATCATAACAACTTTACCGTAATAGAATCTATGAGGAAATATATTTAATTTTCTTATTTGACAAATCTCATAATGACTAATTAATTTAATTCTCCTTTTGAACTTCAATTATTTAATTATAATAAAGTGAACAACCTTAAATCAATTCTCAAGTCATTTCCATACTTAGCGAGAAAACATATTAATTGCGGATTGTAATTCATGCGATCTATTTCTCCTACTTCATTGTTTCTATTCATTTCCATTGATTGGTTCTACATACAATTCATTTTTGGTTATTTCGAGCTAAAAGAAGGATCAATTGGACATATATAATTAGGGCTCAAGTAATTTATAATTAAGTTCCAACTTTTCACCTATTAATTATAAACTTGTTTAGTCATAAAGTCATTCCACTAAAGTATCATGATTGAGCCTTCCCTTATTATATACCATTATGAAAGATACTTAATAAGTACGCGTCCAATGACCTTGTCACAGGTGTGTTACCCTTATAATATATCTTTAATCTCTTTGGGATAAATCCATTCCCAATATGATCCTATTTTATCTCATAGTAACCATTACATCTTCTTTCATGAAAAGTCAATTACTATTAAATAGTAATCAAATCATTTATCACAAAGATAAATGACTTGTGGTCACGTTTATTTTTCATTTATCATGTAATGCAAATGAGAGGATATTATTCACTTTTTAGTTAAACTATTAATTTCACTATTGTAGAATAATGCTACATAATGTAGAAGTCATATATCCAACCTATCAATTTTCAGTTACTTATCTATTTGAACTTAAGATTTCGTTTCCATCAAAGTATACAAGTTACACATAATTCATCATTCACTCATGATTAAGTGATAAGTGCTAAAAGTAACATGTTTTAACCTCATTCTTAATGCATTTTGGGTGATTATTCGATGTTAATTGTAAATTTTGTGTTCCTAATCCTTTAAACTCATGTTTTAATGCTTAATAGAGCACTTGGTAGCAAAAGGAGCAAAAAAAATAAGTGAAAAACGGAGCGTCGAAGCAAGCTATAGGAGCCACAAGGGTTAAACCATTCTACACGACCAGACCACATGCCTGTTAACCCATTCCGTGTTGTTTTCACGGGATTGTGTACTGAATTGAGAAAAATCATGAAAAAGCCATACATATGGCAAAAAAATAAGACGACATGAAAAAGCCGTTAGAGAATACTTAAGAAAAGAACTCGAAAAACACCATTAGAGCCGAATTTGAAGCAGATTTACATCAAGATTGAAGATTCTCAGTTTTTTTCTTAGGATGTTATCATGAGTTTCTTTATTTCTTTCGGTTATACTATGTCTTGGATGTTTTTATTTTCAAGCATGAACTAATTTTCTAAATACCGAGGGGAGATGAACCCTATGATAGATTTTGTGGTTTGATTTTTATTTTATGCAATAAATACTTAGTTTCTTATTTGAATTATGTGTGCTTAATTCTTGGTTTAATATTTCTGGATTATTGATCCATGTTTGATGTACTTAAATTAGTGGTTGAATAGACCCTATTTAAGAGTAGGTCTTGCGTAATTGAGTGGAGTTACATGCAATCATAGAAATAGGACGACATAAATCTACCGGATTAGAGTAAAATATAATATGGGAATCCATAGAATGCATAAATAAGATAATAAGGGTTTTAATTAGAAAGAAATTTAATTAATCAACCTATAGTTAGTTACTCTTATACTCAAAAAGAGATATTAGCATAATTTAGAGATTTCTACGGATAAAGGTGTTAAGTAAAGAAATTATGTAATTTAGATTGGTAGTGACAGATGAAATCTGTAACACCCCTAACCCGTATCCGTCGCCGGATTGGGGTCACAAGGTATTACCTAACACAATTCAGCACTTTGCTTCATAAATCTATGCATGCTTATACATGATTGAATGTTCATAAGAATATACGACATTATCAACTCCATATTATGATGAAGCATATTATATAAGTCACTAAAATCTTGTGCGTATTTGACTAATTCGAAATAAACCATTCATGTAGGATCATATATATACACTTTGCCATACATTCCATGATCCATTCGGCAACCATATAAAAGTTATGCCTATTTTATGCAATACTCAAACACTAATAATTAACCATATATATATACGTATGCTTATAACATACTCATATGATCAACCAAACCATACTATTTTATTTCCGAATGCCTACCTCAACATAGAAATTTTTCACTAACAAATAGCCGTATTAATGAAGCTATACTGATATTAATACGTCTAACACATTATACGCATAATTAAAATTTAACTTTAAACTAACCAAATTAACCATCAAATATTAAGACATATACTTTATTATATATACATAATCGAAACATCAATCAACTTTAAGCAAACTTCTTATTCTTCTTTATTTAATCATTAAATTTCCCTTACCGAATATACATAAGCCCATATTTAGTTCATTAACCAGATAACTAACATGGCACTTAAATAATCGCATATGAAATCACATAGTACATTTCTCCTACCGAATTCAAATGTATTCAATACACTCCATCATACCAATGTACACCTTAATTCATTTGTATGCACATAGTCGAGCCAAAATGATCATATAACTCATTCATTAGTTTACATTCACCAACCTTTCCTAATTAGCAAACCCTTCCGCATATTATATAAGCATGCATTCCATTTACAAATGAATTTATACCATACTCAAAGACAAAACATACCAATCATCAAGAATACCAAAACTGATCTAGTCATAAAATATTCACGTCATTTCCAAATCAAGCCATATAAGCAAAACATTATACTTTCATGTTGTGTAATATAGTTACCCAAATGAACTTATAGCATAACTGAATATGTATATACCATACTAACATCATGATCAAGCCATTTTCACATGGCTTATATACATCAACAAAAAGACATTCGAATATTAAGCTAGCCTATACATGCCTTAAGTTCAAAAATTCAACTTTTAAGGTACCAAATATGTCGATAGCGTGGTAGACTTCGATGACGATCCCCTGGGCTAGCAACTGGAACAAAATCTATAAAACAGATTGACAAATATACAGAGTAAGCTACTTAGCTTAGTAAGCCTTAAGCAATTATAACAATATAATCAACTATTCACTATTATTCTCTACTCATTTTATAATCTTAATTTAAACACATAGTACATATTGACTATCGTAACCAAATACCACGAATTTAATAGGTACTAGGTTCAACTTAATTCCATACAATCGAATATACACATAATTATAGAATTAATTCCATATGTCTGAATACCTATCCATAAAATTTCCATATTGCCGAATATAATTATGTATCCATACTCATACAATCATTGCATATTCAAATGTTGGCCAATGAACAATATCCAATCGACATCAAGTTATCTACATGTCCAAAATACCAAATGCATAATACATTAACTAAAGTTTACTTAATCAATAAACATCACATTTAATCACATACTTAATTCAATACATACCTTGTGGCCAAATTATTTAATTCCCTTGAATAAGCTTTAGCTTGTTCATTTATCACCATAACTCCACCATTTTGTAAGCTTAAACTCGTATTATAAATCACCGGGATTAAACCTGCTAGGCACCAAAGCTCGAAATACACACCCCAAGCATTAAGCACATGACCCCAGAGGTCCGAAATTTAATCACCTGCATTTAGCCTGCTAGGCAATAAGCCCGATACACTTCACCGGCACAAGGCCTGCTAGGCTCGAAGCCCGAATATCGGTATTATTCAACCATCTCATACACATTACATGTTACTAATATCACATATGTTACACTAAATTTATATCACTTTCACATAGTGAACTCAAATAAATTTAACTACCTTTCATTGTTGAATCAACATATCACATTCGACTTTATCAATAATTCAATCCATATGTTCAAAATTCAGCATGTAAACTATGTTACGAACAATATTTACTGTATTAACTTGCTTAAAGACTTACCTCGGATAAACTTTTACTTTTCCCCGATCCAAGTCCGTTTTTCTTTGTTCTTGATCTAAAGATATTTAATTTAAGCTCATTCAAACACATTTCAATTCAATTTAGTCCTAAAACACTTAAATGGACAAATTACCATATTACACCTAATGTTTCACACTTTTACAATTTAGTCCTATTTGCACAAAACACAAAATACACAAAATTTGATTTCACAACCTAAGGGCCGAATATTCATAGAGTTTATACAAGTCCATTCATTTCATTTTTTCACATTTTAGTCCCTCAAAAATTTATTTTTGCAATATAGCCCAAAATACTCAAAATTACTAAAAATCTCAATACAAAACATATTAATCTAAAACATATATTTCATATTTCATCAATTAACAACAAATATCACAACTAACCATCAATGGCATATCACAGAATATTCATTAAATTCTAAAATTAGGGTATGGGTTTGATAGTATACTAAGCAACAATCTTAAAAACGTAAAAATTATCGAAAACTAAACAAAGTACATACCCTAATTAAGTTTCCTTATTTGCCGAAACTTGAGCTTCAACTATGGTGTTTTTCTCATCTCATATTCGGCCAAAGAAGAAAGATAATGCATGTGCCTTTTATTTTATGATGTTTTATATTTTTAACATATAAAATAATATAAAAGTTAACTTAAAATATAAATAACTAAATAAATAAAACATATTAATGCTCACTTAAACAACCATGCCATCCACTAATGTTCTAAATGGCTAATTTGCATCATAAGGCCTCATTCAAAAGAAGACAAATCAATTTAACCTCTTAATTGAATAATTGGCCACTTTTACCACTTACGCGATTTAGTCCTTTTTGACTCATTGAGCACACAGACAATTAAATTTTTATACGAAACTTTCACACATACTAATTCACATATAATAAACACAGGAAATAATATTTAAATATTTTTCAAACTCAAATTCGTGGTCCCGAAACCATCGTTCTGATTAGGGTCAAATTCAGGCTGTTACAAAATCTAAGCGAACTTGATGCGAGCATGGTTAATGAGCAAGCTGCCGAACCCATTGAGCTACCTTTGGGTCCAATCACTCGATCCCGAGCCAAGAAATTCCAAGAATCTATCTCGATCTATATTGATCGAGCTTGGGAGAAGAGGTTGCGGGACTAATTGACCATTCGTGGATCAGTTCAACAAGCGTCCCATGCAGCTTACTTAAAGCTGAATTTTAGCTTTCATTTTTAAGCTGATTGGTTGCTGGAATAAACTTTAATGATGATTAGTTATTCTAGTTTAAGTATTTAATTTATCTTAAGTTTATTTAATGCGTTTTAATTAGTTCAGCTATTTAATATGTCCTAAGTTTATTTAATATGTTTTAGTTAATACATCTACTTAATGTGTCTTAAGCTTAGGCAAATTAAATGAGTTTTTAATATGACCTTAACCGAATTTATTGGTGCTTGTAGGTGTTCACACCAGCTGAATCAGCTAGCTCAAATTCAAGGAATGGTATTAAAGAAAGAGCATGTGTTGGCAAGTTCATAGACGACATTAAAGGGAGCTGCTGTTTTGAACTTCTCCAAGTATTTTTTTGTAGAGATCAAAGGCCAATGGCTATTCACATTAGTTCATTCAGCTAGCAAGTGTTTTTACACTTTGGAGGCTAATCAATTCTGGCCGTTCACACCTAGAGGCCCAACAAATTCAACTGTTCACACCAAGGATTGTTTGAACGCCACAATTTCAATTAATTGGCTACTGCACAATTCGGCTTCCCAAGGAGGAATCTAAACTTGTTCACACCCATAACCGCTTCTGTACTTGAAGAAATTCAGCTCAGCTCATTTAATCTAATTGAAATAGCTGAACTAGGAATCCTAACAGCTTGTCCATTGGCGTCACCTAGGCCTAGGACTTGCTAAAAGTCTTGTTAATTATTTTAGGAGTTAAGTCAGCTTATTAATAGCTTAATTAAGCTGATACAAAGTGTCCAATCGACTGGAGTTAGCTCAGCCTATAAATACTTAGCACATTTCACTTTGTAAGGACTTTTGCTCTTTTTATGAATATTATACTTCTTTGTGAGTGTTCAACTCTCATAGTTCTCTCTAGACTGAATTGGCTTATCAAAACAAGTCTTGTGGCATCAATACTGTCTTTTCTTTGAACTTATCACTTGCTTAAGTGTGGCGTTCATCTACACCTCTGGTTCTGATCTTTCATAGATAGTGGGTGTAACACCCCTAACCCGCAACCATCGCCGGTATAGGGTTAAGAGGCATTACCAGACAAATCAGAACTTTTACGAACATTTTACATAACAAGATATATCATTATCATATCAAAGTAAATCATATACATAGAGTCCCTTAAATAGGTCTACGAGACCTCAAACATGCATTAGGAAGGGATCGAGACTAAATCAAACATATATGAAATTTTCTGAAAACTTAACATTTTTCAAAGTTATAGAGGTCACACGCCCATGTGGGCAGGCCGTGTGCCTCACACAGCCTCAGACATGCCCGTGTGTCTAGCCCGTGGTCAAAACTGACTAGCATCGCACGGCCAATCACATGCTCGTGTGTCGAACCCATGTGCGAGCCTGACTTGAATCAAATTACAAATTTCAGAGACATGGTCAAGCCACATGCCCGTGTGCTCAACCGTGTAGGCAAAAATAGACCATTTGCAAGGCCAATTTGCCATCCATTTTGGGGTCAACCCTACAAGCATAAATAAGCACATTTCATGTACTCAAAAACAACCAAATCATACCAATAATATCCATCTTTTCTAACCATTCTAATGCATATCAAACTTACCAACTTATGAATCATTTATCTTATTCTAATCACAAGCATTTCTAAACAAAATCCACCCAAAAACTTACCAATTCAATATACTAGCCATTCATCAAAACATACTAACTTTGCATCACAAAACATAATTGACATTTACCATATTCACAACCCATATACAAGCCATATCACATGGCTTTATATATACAACTCAAAACATCATCTAACTCAACTAGACTATACATGCCATACTTAAATATGTACACATTCAAAAGGTACCAAAATAGAGTTTGATAGTGTGGTGATGATCCTCGACGATCTCTGAGCCTTCCTTAGCTTTAACGATCTATAAAACAATGCAAACACACACAAAGTAAGCTTTCAAAAGCTTATTAAGCCATATACAAATAAGCTTATCTTAATAAACATTTTTAACCATTTCATTCACATAGTCTATAGTTTAACATAATAAAAAATTCATACATCTCCTTTGTCTCAATTGTTTCTAACCATTTGCTTGACAACAAATCATATTCCCATGTATTTCATTAGATCATAGCACATTCTTACATATATCACATTTAGTCTCAACAAGTCAATGCACATATCTCACTTTTGCAATTTCACATGTACTTACCTTTCATAATCAAACATGGTATACATTTCAAACATACCTGTACCAGATACACATTTCATCTAGTCATTCATTTCTTAGAATGCCCATTGAATCGTTCGAAATCAGATAGGATACTCGGATAACTCAGAATGCTCATGTAATCAAATATCGATGCCACTGTCCCAGAAATGGTCTTAACAGAAATCATATACGATGCCGATGTCCCAGACATGGTCTTACACTTAATTCTCAAATCGACGCTGTCGAAACCATTTTTTTGGAAAAACGAATCGACTAGGATTTTTGAAAATGAAAACAAAAAACTTGGGAGTCGCCACTGATCTTTATTAGGTGTGATCGGATCACCTTTGTTTTAGTAAAACGTTTAGGTTTACTAAAACAGTGTTTTTGGTCTACGAAATTCGAGAAAACGGGTTCGGGAGTTGGTTACGTGCGAGGAAGGATTAGCACTCTCGTCTCGCCCAAAATTGGTACTTAATTGATAATTTCATGTCTTAATGTCGAAAGTTCGAAAAGATTTGAAAACATGATTTCTTTAAAAAACGTGAACAATTTTGAGTTAAAACTTGAGATTTCTTTATTCCGAAAGGATACAAACAACACATCCAGCGCGTTAGGACACGATATTTTAAATCCTCGTAATCAAAGTCATCTCATGATTTACGAAGTTTATTAAAAGGATGTTTAGTTATTTAGTCAAACGGAAAATCGAATCCCAGCATGTTAGGGCACTATTCCCCGAATTTCTAAATACAAAACATTGCCTTATTTTAAAAACCTTTAGATGAAATATAGTAATTTTATAAAATGTATTTTTATTTAATAATATAGTATTAAACTAAGAAAATAAATATAGATGTTTTGAGTTAAAATTTGAGATTTCTTTGTTCCGAAAGGATACAAACATCACATCCAGCATGTTAGGACAAGATATTTTAAAACCTCGTAATCAAAGTCACCTCATGATTTACGAAGTTTGTTAAAAGGATGTTTAGTTATTTAGTCAAATGGAAAATCGAAACCCAGCACGTTAGGGCACTATTCCCCGAATTTCTAAATACAAACATTGTCTTATTTTAAAAGCTTTTAGATGAAATATAGTAATTTTACAAAATGTATTTTTATTTAATAATATAGCATTAAACTAAGAAAATAAATATAGATGTAAATATAGTAAATATAATAATGCTAATAATAATAATAATAGTAAAAATATCAAATATTAGTAATAATAATAATAATATGGTTACAAAAAACAATAATAACAATGATAATAATAAATATAATAAAGATAATAATAAGCAAAACAATAGTAAAAATAAAAAATATAAAATAAGTAAATAAATAAATACAATAGTGATAGTGATAATAAAATAATGATAATAATAAATAGTAATAATAAAAATTATATAGATATATATAAATAATGATATAATAATGATAATAAGGTAGAAAAATAAAAATAATATAGTATTGATAATACAAGAAAAATATAATCATAAAAATAATAACAATAATAATAAAGGGGAATAATAATAAACAGATAAAATAAACAAAAAATAATAATATAGGGGCATTAAATTAATTTTAATAATAAAAATAAAATAAAAGAACTACCGAGAATGAATTAAAAACAAGGCAAAATTTTGGGTGCGAATCGGAAATGAAAAAATAAGGCGGAGGATCGATTTGTAACAACGCACGAAAGGGGGGACCAAAAGGGAAATTTTTCCATGCCTCCAAAACGACACCGCTCCTTTAGGGACTAAATTTTAAAACTGCGCGAAATTTCAGGGTAAAATTAAAAATAAAAGGAAATCTAATTTTAAAAACTGAAAATGCAGAGGGACCAAATAGACAATTAGCCCTAAAAGCAAAAACATGCGGATCCTCCTGGCGGGTCGGGTTGACACGCGGATCCTATGGGCGAAACGACGTCGTTTTGGGCGCTTAAGGCCAGTCCCAAAACGGTGTCGTTTTGGGAGGCTATTTAAGGCCAAAATATTTTTTAAAAAATCATTCCATCTGTTTTTTAAGAAAAAAAACTAATCCTCTTTCTTTTTTTCTCTGCAGGGTCTGAAGGGAGAGGGGGATTCCAACCATCCACCACCGAGGGCTCCGTCGCCGGCGCCGCAGTACACTGCGGTCAGAGCCTCGAAGATGTGAGATTTTTTTTGTTTATTTTTTAATAGTTTTTATAGATATATATTTATATCGAGTAAAAAAAAGAAAAGAAGAAAAATAGTTCTAAAAATAAAAATAGAAAATCACCTTTAGCCTCTGTTTTTTTCTTTGATTTTTAGTAGTTGTTTTGCGTTTTTGATGCTTTCTTATTTAATCTGTGCTTGTTAATCTCTGATTTCTTGTTCTTCTGTTTGAATCTCTGTGTTTGATTGCTGAAAAAAAGTTCTTCTACAAATGAAATTAGATTGGCTTTTATAGCCAATTTTTTTACAACTTGATCAAGATTGTGTCTTTTTTATTTATTGTCTGCAGATGGCGGTGCTGGTGGATGGCGGTGGCAGGCTCTAACAGTGGCAGAGGGCGGTGGCCAGAAAGCAGAAGGCCCTAGGTGCGGCGCACCTAGGGTTTACCATTTTGATTTTTTTGTTTTGGGCTGTTTTGGGGTTGTTGGGTTTTGGGATTTGTTTGATATTGGGCTGTTTGATCTTGGGTTGGGACTTAATGGGCTTACTGGGTTAAATTAGTGGGTTAGTCTGTTTAGGTGGGTTTTTTCTTTGTGTATGCTGATTGGGTCTTGGTTTTTGGGTAATTAGGTTGTAAAATGGGCCCGGGCAAATTATGGGCCTTACAGCTGCCCCTCTTTGCTCGTTGTTGTGTAACGGGAATAGAGCAAAGACATAGAGAAGGTCCAAATTTGCTGGATCAGCTAATTCTTGATTCTTCGGTGCTCCTATTCTTCATGTAGCCTCATTCCAATCCACTGCATCTTGTTGCTTCGATCCACTTCACTGTTGCAACTTCAGAGGTATAGGATTTGTCGTTTTAATCCCCTCAACTGCAACTTCAGGGAGATAGGATTAATTGTTTTTAGTCTACTTCACTGCAACTTTAAGGAGATAAGGTTTATTTTGATCTGCTCTACTGCAACTCCAGAGAGATAAGATCTGTTTATAAGATTTTTCATTTTAACCCACTTTACTGCAACTTCAGGGAGATATGATTAATTGTCTTCAGTCTGCTCCACTGCAACTTCAGGGAGATAAGACTTGTTTTGATCTGCTCTACTGCAACTTCAAAGAGATAAGATCTGTTTATTTATAGCTTCCATCTGTTCCACTGCGGCTTTAGGGAAATAAGATTCGCTATCTTCAGTCTGCTCCGCTGCAACTTCAGGGAGATAAGACTCTCCACTGAAACTTAAGGATATAAGATCTGATGTCTTCGATCTGCTCCTGCAGCCTCAGGAATGCCAGATCTGCTATCTTCAATCTGCTCCACCGCAAACTCAGGGAGATAAGATCTGATGTCTTCGATCTGCTCCTGCAACCTCAAGAAGGCCAGATCTGCTATCTTCAATCTGCTCCACTGAAAACTCAGGGAGATAAGATTTGATGTCTTCGATCTGCTCCTACAATCTCAGGAATGCCAGATCTGCTATCTTCAATCTGCTCCACTGCAAACTCAGGGAGATAAGATCTGATGTCTTCGATCTGCTCTTGCAACCTCAGGAATGCCTGATCTGTTATCTTCAATCTGCTCCACTGCAAACTCAGGGAGATAAGATCTGATGTTTTCGATCTGCTCCTGCAACCTCAGGAATGCCAGATCTACTATCTTCAATCTGCTCCACTGCAAACTCAGGGAGATAAGATTTGTATGGTAAATTCAATCCGACCTGCTATATCTTCAGAGGTATAGGATCTGTGGATTCGTCGATCTTGTTGCACTGTCCTTTGGGAGAACATGATGTCTAGAATCAATTTGTGAATTTATGCTTGTGAATAATGATTAGGATGCCATGACTGGAATGAATCAAGTGCTCATAGTATGCATGATGATTGGGATGCCATGATCGGAATGAATCAAATGCTCCTAACTAAATATGTTTTGCATGGTTGCAAAGTTTCATGAGAATGATTCCTTTTTAAATGTTGGGGACTATCATTGCTGATTGTTCTTCCAGGTCGTATCACTAACGTGGTATCTTGTCTTCTTGTTCAACCAACATAGAAAGACTTGAAGAAAAGGTCACTGTTTGAGTTTCCTTCTCAAACGTTTCCGACCCTTAGGCTTGGTGAGTTCTAAATAAAAGTCCTGTTTCAGGTTCTCGTATTATTTAGAAATTTTCAGAGTAATATGTAAAACCCCTTTTGGGAAAGTATCATTAGTCTATTAATCATTACTTCAGTACAAAATGCTTGAAAGTGACCATAATAATGAAATTTATCAAAAAGAATCTAACAAGAATGGGTGAATTAAAGAAAGCAAACATTGCTAGAATACAAAATGACGGGGAGAAGAAATAGGTGCCCCATATATCGCAGCCTGAGCTTCTCTGTACGGATTTCCTGAAGACCATTTTGAGCTCAATATGTGTTTAGGAGATCAAGTGTACTCTGTTGATGCCCCAAGATGTAACGTCTCTCCTCTTTCTTAATTCAGGTATAGTAAGATCAAACACATGCCCCTTCTTTGATTGCAATTTGAATTGCCCTTTTTGGGTTTTCGACTCAAAACCCTTTTGATCTCAAGGCGCCCTTTGCAAGTTTTCACCTTGGCCTCTCCGTTTTTTTAGAAGGTCTCAAAGCGCCCTTTTCGGGTTTTCACTTTGGCCTCTTTTCCTTTTTTAAGTATAATACATTTTGACTGCATCTGAATTTATAGGATTGGATAAGTTTTTCCCATCCATCTCGGCCAAGATTAGTGCTCCTCTAAAAAAAAAGCCTTTTTCACCACATAAGGTTTTTCCTAATTTGGCATCCATTTCCCTTTGAAATCCTTTTGTATGGGGAGGATCTTTTTCAAAACGAAGTCTCTCTGGTGAAACTCTCTTGGGCGCACCTTTTTGTCATACGCTAGCATCATTCGCTTTTGGTACATTTGACCATGACGGATAGCCTTTAGCCTATTTTCCTCAATCAAATTTAACTGATCATATCGTGCCTGGATCCATTCTGCTTCGTCCAACTTCAGTTCAGACAAGACTTGAAGGGACAGAATTTTGACTTCAATGGGTAAAATTGCCTCCATTCTATAGACCAAAGAGAAAGGAGTTGCCCTAGTGGAGGTTCTGATCGATGTTCGATAGGATGAATGGGCAAATGGTAACTTCTCGTGCCAATCTTTGTAAGTCTCAGTCATTTTCCCCACTATCCTCTTGATGTTCTTATTAGCCGCTTCCATTGCACCATTCATTTTTGGACGATATGGTGAAGAATTGTAGTGTCTGATCTTGAATTGCCTGGAGACCTCTGCGATTATGCTGTTGTTCAAGTTTAACGCGTTATCGGATATGATCCTCTCAGGCATTCCATATCGACATATGATTTCCATATTTAAGAACTTGCTGACTACTAATTTTGTTACATTAGCATATGAAGCGGCCTCTACCCACTTAGTGAAGTAGTCGATTACCATGAAGATGAACCGATGCCCAATGGAAGCTTTTGGCAAGATTGGTCTAATGACGTCCATGCCCCACATGGAGAAAGGCCATAGGGAGGTCATAACATGTAGAGGTGAAGGTGGTGTATGAATCTTGTCCCCATAAATTTGGCACCTATGACATCTTGGCATAATCAATGCAATCTCTTTCCATGGTGGACCAATAATACCCGAATCTCATGATTTGCCTAGCCATCGTGAAACCATTGGCATGTGTTCGACAGACACCCTCATGGACTTTCTCTAGGATTGTTTTAGCCTCAGCGGCGTCCATACACCTCAGTAGTACTTGATCCTTTCCTCTTTTGTATAGGATCTCTCCATCTAAGACATAATCATAGGCTAGTCTTCTCAATGTCCTTTTTTCATTCTCAGTCGCTTGATCAGAGTATTCACGATTCCTTACGTATCGCAATATATCGTGGTACCACAGGTGATTATTTTTCTCCTTTTCTTTGATGTTGTAGCAATGGGCCGGGGCCTCATAAATATTCATTTGGATAGGTTTCATATCCTCATTTTTGTTTACTCGGACCATGGAAGCCAAGGTGGCCAGAGCATCAGCCATCTGATTTTCATCTCTTGGAAGATAAGTGAAAGTGATATCATCGAACTCCTTGATCAATCATTGGACCAATCTTTTGTAGTCGACTAGCTTGGGATCTCTTGTCTCCCATTCCCCTTTGAGTTAATAAATTACTAGTGTAGAATCTCTATATACTTTCAGTACTCTAATTTTGCATTCTATAGCGGCACGGATACCCATGATACAAGTTTCATATTTTGCCATATTATTTGTGCAATCAAAATCCAATTTACAAGTAAATGGATAATAATCTCCATTTGGGGATACCAAAACTGCCCCAATTCCATTGTCCATAGCATTTGATGACCCGTTGAAGTTCAGCTTCCAAGGATGATCTTCTGCGGTACCTTCTTCTGTGGTTGCCACATACATTAGGTCTTCATTAGGGAAATCAAAGTCCAAAGGCTCGTAATCTTCCAGAACTCTACTGGCTAGAAAATCTACTATCGCACTTCCTTTCATCGCCTTTTGGTTAACATAAATTATGTCAAATTCAGAAAGCAAAATTTGCCATCTGGCCATCCTTCCATTCAAAGTGGTAGACTCCATCATATATTTTAGAGGGTCTAGCTTCGAGATGAGCCAAGTCGTATGGTACAACATATAGAGCCTTAATCTCCAAGTTGTTCAGACCAAGGCACAACACAGTTTCTCGATTGGAGAGTACCTTGTTTCACATTCAGTGAACTTTTTACTAAAGTAGTATATCGCCTTTTCTTTATTTCCTAACTCATCGTGTTGGCTAAGCACACATCCCATTGAATTATTAAGTACTGTCAAATAGAAGATTAATGGCTTATCTGGATTAGGCGGCGTCAACACTGGGGCATTGGACAGGTATTGATTTACTTTTTCAAAGGTCTTCTGGCACTTCTCATCCCATACACCTAGATTGTGTTTCTTAAGAAGACGGAATATGGGGTCACATTTCTCAGTTAGTTGTGAAATGAATCGGGCAATGTAATTTAATCTTCCTAAGAAATCTCAAACTTCTTTTTAATTGCGCGGTGGGGGCAATTCTTGTATAGCTTTGACCTTGTCTGGGTCGACCTCAATCCCCTTTTCACTGACTATGAATCCTAGCAGTTTCCCTGACCTGGCTCTGAAGGTACATTTTGCTGGATTAAGCTTCAGCTGGAATTTCCTCAACCTCAAAAATAATTTCATTAAGACTTGCACATGCTCTTTTTTAGTTCGGGATTTGGCGATCGTATCGTCGACATAAACTTCAATTTCCTTGTGCATCATATCATGGAATAGGGTTACCATGGCTCTCTAATATGTTGCCCCTGCATTTTTTAGCCAAAATGACATCACCTTATAGCAAAATGTTCCCCACATGGTTACAAATGTGGTCTTGTCCATGTCTTCAGGATGCATCTTTATCTGGTTATATCCTGAGAAGCCATCCATGAAGGAGAACAACGAATAACCCGTATTGTTGTCCACTAAGGTGTCGATGTGAGGTAACGGGAAATTATCTTTTGGGCTAGCCTTGTTCAGATCCCTATAGTCTACACACATTCGTACTTTCCCATCTTTCTTAGGGACAGGGACGGTATTGGCCACCCATTCCGAGTATTTAACCACTTGCAAGAAATCTACGTCAAATTGCTTTTTGACCTCATCTTTTATTTTTAGCACAGTGTCAGGCCTCATTCTCCGGAGCTTTTATTGAACCGGTTTGCAGTCTTCTTTTATGGGGAGGCGATGCACAAAAATGTCAATGCTCAACCCCAGCATATATTGGTAGGACCATGCAAAGACATCTTTGAATTCTTGAACATGAAGTATGAGCTACAGTCGGATCACAATCAAGAGTTAGCCTCTTTGTTAGGGAAATTCAAAACTTTAGGCCTTAGGGCGAAAGCATATTTGTAGTCCGCTTTATGTAAAGGATTTTGTTTTCTAACAAAGTCTTCTAAAATGAAGTTTAATCTAAATCGATGCCTCATTGCATTCATGCATTTGCATTACATCACATATATGCATTTAAGTCTATAGAGAGAGCCTAATTAGTTGAAATTAATACAGAGAAAGAGAGAGAGAGAAAAGGAAAATCTGGAAACTAAGCATCATTATGGTACACGACGCAAAACGAAAATAACGGATCAAAGACTAGAAAGATTAGAGCAGATGCAAAAAGACATGCAGGATCAAATGCAAGAGCAATTAGCCAAGATACAACAGGATATGATAGAGCGGATGCAAGAATCCTAAAATAATATGATAAGCCAGTTGGCACAGTTGTTGGCTAAAGAACGTGAAAAAGGAAAGGGCCCTGCTGTTAGTGAATAACCTCCTTACCCTCCAGGTTTTGCCCCAACAAACACCCAAGCACAACCAGATATGTACCCCCAAAGGACGCGTGTCACCATCAAGCCTCGATGTCGGTGATACTGCGATACTCGCCCACCTTCCGAAGCGAGCTCGAGTTCTAACCTGAGAGATCGATCCAACTAACCTCGTGGTCTCTGATCTCGACGAAATGGAAAAAATGGACAAGGCAAAAGTGGACCTGCCAAAACAACTCGAGGACCGCTGCAAGTGGTTAGAAGAGAAGTTGAAAGCAATGGAGACTGCTGATTACCGTTACGGGGTAGACGCTATGGACTTAAGTTTGGTCCCGGACTTGGTGCTTCCGCCAAAGTTTAAAACTCTGAATTTTGAAAAGTATAATGGGACTAGCTGTCTCGAAGCACACATCACGATGTTCTGTCGATGGATGGCGGGACACGTTAATAATGACCAATTGTTGATTCACTATTTTTAGGACACAAGTCTTTAATTGCTCCTTCTCGTTTTGACTTTCTACCAAACTCCTTTTCAGAGCATCCTCTCGAACTTGGGTATCTCGGAGTTTCCTTTCCCATTGACTGGCTCTATTCTTTTCCTGTTTAATTTCTTGACGCCATTGTTCTGACGTTTTTTCCCAGTCCAGCGATTTTCATTAACCTTCGCAGCTTCTTATAGTCTGTTTTCAAGCTGTCCGAATCCTCTTCAGCCTTATTCTTCCCCTTTCTCAGCTTCTCAGCTTCTAGGTTCTGAATGTCGACTTCCAATCCCAGTTGCATTTTCTCGTCCTCTAATCGCTCTATCCTTTTCCCTAATTCCAAACTCTTTTTCTCAAAGTCCTGTTTGATGATTTCGAGCTCAGACGGGATCACCCGTAAGTGTTCTTCTAGCGATCGGGTGTTTTCTTGGCCTGATGTGGGGATGTTGTCCTTGATTCTCTAACTCTACAACCAGTCATATTCAGGGGTTGTCACCGATCCTCCAGTCAATATCTTTATACAGCGAGCCCGCTACCAAGCCTCGAAAATCTCTCAAATCTTCTTCTTATAATTATCCCCCTTATATGAGAATTCACTTTGAGCTAACACATATGTCACCGGTATGAACTGTCTTGCTTTGTATTTCCTTAGAACCAGCAACGGTGCATATCCAATAGCTTCCCAGATTCCAGGCAGAGGTACCCAATCAAAATTTCCACACTGATAAAGGACTTCGTCAGGTACCATCCAAGGGGCTTTCCACTCAACATCTTCCTCTTGGAGGTTTTGAAGAATTTCCATCCACCTTTCTTCTGATATATCGTCCCTCCTTGTCGTGATTGTGGCCTCCTTTAAAGGGGAATAACTTTCAAAGAACACTCGGTAAGGAACCTTGTCAACCTTCCAAAAATTACTGTAGAACCAAACTAACAATAACTGTGCGCATCCAATGAATCTACCTTCACCAGTTTTCCGACATGCGTTCAAAGATCTGAACGTCTCGGCTAAGATCGTAGGTACAGGTGTGACCCCTTTGTTAAGTCGGTTGAATAAATCAGTAACTGCTTCATCTACATGTCTTAGAGCTTTAGGGAAGATTACCAAACCGTAAATACACAAGGTAAAGGCATCAATCTTCTTCTTAACATCTAGATGTGTTAGGATCAGGTCCCTCAAACTCACTCAAGGTATGCATTTATCCTCACCTTTCTCTTGGATTCTAGTTGCAACCCACTATTCACTCATCCCCGTGATACTCATTAACTTCTTCACAAAAGTTGGGACATTGGCAGCCCTAAAATAAGCTTTGTCAGCTTGGACCTTTGAACAGCGAAGCAAGGTTGTATTCCTCTACCATAGGCACTAAATTTACTTTCCCGAAAGTGAAACAACTATAAGCAGAGTTCCAAAATTGAGTCATAGCCCGGAATAGATGCTTATCTACCTTGATGTCGAGCAAGTAGGGTAGATCGCCATAACTATGATAGAATAGTTGCTTTTCCTTATCGTCCCACTGATTCCATATTTCTTTTAACTCACAGAACTTATTTTGCGTGATGCTAATACGAGTAAAATCCCATAGTTCTGACACATACCCCTCAACTATTCTGTCCCCTTTCTCTAATTGTCTTTGCTCTGACCATATGCGGATGGCTACATTGTCTTCTACTTTATTAAAGAATTCATTCTCTATAACCAGCTTTCTAACTTAGAAACTGACCGTTAATCGACACCTCTTAAAATATGAAATGACATGCACAAAAATAAAACATAACAAGTTAGTACCGCAGAATGAAATATAAAGCAAGTAAAATAAACAAACACCAATCTGGGTAACTACTAAGGTTTGACATAGTTCTACTTAGGGTGGGTTATGTTTTCTACGTGTGGTTTAGCTTTAAAGTTCAGGTACCCGAACCAACAGATTCCTTGATCCTCACCCATTATAGGCTCATACGGACCGAGTTCGGTTCAGGGGAATACATTTCCCTATGGCCATGGGGAAGTGAAATCTTCACGAAGACATAGGTACAGATGTATCCTGGAAGCAATCCACTAGCCCATGCGGAGGTGAAAAACTCACGAAGGAATAATTTCTATCTCCCACTTAAAGGTGTGACTACAACGGTCATGCAATGCAATGTGCGCAAGAAAACAACAAACAAATGCAACAAAAGGATCGTAATTTTCAAATCAAATTTCAAATTTTCAAATTGAACTTTCAAATTTTCGACATAGGATAGAAAACAATCAATTTACGGCCTGACTCTCTTTATGTCCCCAGTGGAGTTGCAAAGCTGTCGAAACCATTTTTTTGGAAAAACAGATCGACTAGGATTTTTGAAAATGAAAAAAAAAACTTGAGAGTCGCCACCAATCTTTATTAGGTGTGATCGGATCACCTTTGTTTTAGTAAAATGTTTTGGTTTACTAAAACGGTGTTTTTGGTCTACAAAATTCGAGAAAACGGGTTCGGGAGTCGGTTACATGCGAGGAAGGATTAGCACCCTCGTCACACCCAAAATTGGTACCTAATTTATAATTTCATGTCTTAATGTCAAAAGTTTGAAAAGATTTGAAAACATGATTTCTTTAAAAAATGTGAACAATTTTGAGTTAAAACTTGAGATTTCTTTGTTCCGGAACGATACAAACATCACATCCAGCGCGTTAGGACACGATATTTTAAACCCTCGTAATCAAAGTCATCTCATGATTTACGAAGTTTATTAAAAGGTTATTTAGTTATTTAGTCAAACGGAAAATCGAAACCCAGCACGTTAGGGCACTATTCCCAGAATTTCTGAATACAAAACATTGCCTTATTTTAAAAACCTTTAGATGAAATATAGTAATTTTATACAATGTAATTTTATTTAATAATATAGTATTAAACTAAGAAAATAAATATAGATGTTTTGAGTTAAAATTTGAGATTTCTTTGTTCCGAAAGGATACAAACATCACATCCAACACGTTAGGACACGATATTTTAAACCCTTGTAATCAAAGTCACCTCATGATTTACGAAGTTTGTTAAAAGGATGTTTAGTTATTTAGTCAAACGGAAAATCGAAACCCAGCATGTTAGGGCGCTATTCCTCAAATTTCTAAATACAAAACATTGCCTTATTTTAAAAGCCTTTAGATGAAATATAGTAATATCACAAAATGCATTTTTATTTAATAATATAGCATTAAACTAAGAAAATAAATATAGATGTATATATAGTAAATATAATAATGCTAATGCTAATAATAATAGTAAAAATATCAAATATTAGTAATAATAATAATAATAATATGGTTACAAAAAATAATAATAACAATGATAATAATAAATATAATAAAGATAATAATAAGCTATAATAAAGATAATAATAAGCAAAACAATAGTAAAAACAAAAAGTATAAAATAAGTAAATAAATAAATACAATAGTGATAGTGATAATAAAATAATGATAACAATAATAATAAATAGTAATAATAAAAATTATATAGATATATATAAAAATAATGATATAATAATGATAATAAGGTAGAAAAATAAAAATAATAATAGTAATGGTAATACAAGAAAAATATAATCATAAGAATAATAACAATAATAATAATAAAGAGGAATAATAATAAACAGAAAAATAAACAAATAATAATAATAATAATAATAATATAGGGGCATTAAATTAATTTTAATAATAATAATAATAAAAAGAACTAACGGGACTGAATTAGAAACAAGGCAAAATTTTGGGTGCGAATCAGAAATGAAAATATAAGGCAGAGGATCAATTTGTAACAACGCGCAAAAGGGGGGACCAAAAGGGAAATTTTTCTAGGCCTCCAAAACGACACCACTCCTTTAGGGACTAAATTTTAAAACTGCGCGAAATTTTGGGGTAAAATTAAAAATAAAAGGAAATCTAATTTTAAAAACTGAAAATGCAGAGGGACCAAATGGGTAATTAGCCCTAAAAGAAAAAACACGCGGATCCTCCTGGGCGGGTCGGGTCGACACGAGGATCTTATGGGCGAAACGACGTCGTTTTGGGCACTTAAGGCCAGTCCCAAAACGACGTTGTTTTGGGAGGCTATTTAAGGCCATTTTTTTAAAAAAAAAAAATCATTCCATCTGTTTTTTAAGAAAAAAACTAATCCTCTTTCTTTTTTTCTCTGCAGCGTCTGAAGGGAGAGGGGGATTCCGACCATCCACCACCGTGGGCTCCGTCGCCGGCGCCGCCGTGCACGGCGGTCAGAGCCCCGAAGATGTGAGATTTTTTTTGTTTGTTTTTTTAATAGTTTCTATAGATATATATTTATATCGAGTAAAAAAAGAAAAGAAGAAAAAAATTCCGAAAATAAAAATAGAAAATCACCTTTAGCCTATGTTTTTTTCTTTAATTTTTAGTAGTTCTTTTGCGTTTTTGATGTTTCTTGTTTAATCTGTGCTTGTTAATCTCTGATTTCTTGTTCTTCTGTTTGAATCTCTGTGTTTGATTGCTAAAAAAAAAGTTCTTCTACAAATGAAGTTAGATTGGCTTTTATAGCCAATTTTTTTACAACTTGATCAAGATTGTGTCTTTTCTATATATTGTCTGCAGATGGCGATGCTGGTGGATGGCGGTGGCAGGCTCTGATAGTGGCAGAGGGCGGTGGCCAGAAAGTAGAAGGCCCTAGGTGCGACGCACCTAGGGTTTGCCATTTTGATTTTTTTGTTTTGGGCTGTTTTTGGGTTGTTGGGTTTTAGGATTTGTTTGATATTGGGCTGTTTGATTTTGGGTTGGGACTTAATGGGTTTACTGGGTTAAATTAGTTGGTTAGTTTGTTTAGGTGGGTTTTTTCTTTGTGTATGCTGATTGGGTCTCGGTTTTTTGGGTAATTAGGTTGTAAAATGGGCCTGGGCAAATTATGGGCCTTACAAACGCCAACGTCCCAGACGTTGTCTTATACGATATCACATATCGAAACCCTATGTCATGACATATGAGTCCTATCTATTCCTAAGGTTCGTACCGGACTTTTCAGACATTGACACATTGTCGATACTTCCTCAGATTTCACATGTGTGTCTTCCAAAGCCATTCATCTCAATTCAATATTATATGAACATGAATAAATCAACTTAAATACATTTATTTGTATATAGACTTACCTCATACGGATATAAACGAACTGATTCGACTACTCGATCACTTTCGAATTTCCTCGATCTAAATCCGTTTTCTTTGGTTCTTGATCTATACATATTCAAATTTAACTCATTTATTCACCAAATCATTCAATTCAATCCAAAAATACATATTTAGGGCATTTTACATATTAGCCTTCACATTTTCACATTTTGACATTTAAGTCCCTATTTCACAAAATCACAAAATACACATAATTTCTTTGTACCCATGCTTAGCCGAATAATCATCATAATCATACAAGTCCATACATTTCATTTATTTCACATTTTAGTCCCTCAAAATATTATTTTCATATTTTAGTCCAAATTACTCAAATTCACAAAAAATCCAAAGACAAAATATGTTAATCTAACACATATATTTCATATTTCATCAACTATCATCATAAAGCATAAACATTCATCAATGGCACATCTCAAAATCTTTATCAAATTCCAAAATTAAAGCATGGGCTTGATAGTACTCGAAACAACGATCATGAAAATATAGAAATTATCAAAAACCAAAACAAAAACATACCTTAATCAAGCTTGAATATGGCCTAACCCTAAAACTCTTCTCTTTTCTTTTTCCTTAGTAAATTTCGGCAAAATGAATATGATAATGCCTTTAATTTATGTTTTGTTTTATTAATAATCATATTAATTATCAAATCCCATTTCTACCCTTAATGAATAATTAATTAAAACACTTGAATTATGGACATAATTGTCCACTTAACCTTATAATGGCATAATAACCTTTTAAGGACTCATAACAATTCATATCATAATAATTTAGCACTTTAACAATTAGAATACCACTTTTGCATTTTTTGCGAGTTAGTCCTTTTATTAAATTGAACACACAAACGATAAAATTAAATCACGAAACTTTCACACATGTCAATTCGCATACTATAACCACGGAAAGTAATATTAAAATATTTTTTTGACTCAGATTTGTGGTCCCTAACCCACTATTCTGACTAGAGTCTAAACCGGACTGTTACAATTCTCCCTCCTTAGAGATTTTCGTCCCCGAAATTCTTACCGTAAAAAAGATTCAGATATTGTTGCCTCATAGCATCTTCGGGTTACCACGTAGCCTCTTCCACTCCATGTTGATGCCACAATACTTTTATTAATGGAATTTTCTTATTTTGCAATTCTTTAACCTCGCAAGCTAATATATGGATCGGTTCTTCTTTAGAAGTCATATCAGATTGGATTTCTATTTTAGATGGTGAAATTACATGCGAAGGATCCGATCTGTATCGTCTAAGCATTGACACATGAAACACATTATGAATCTTTTCTAGTTTCGGTGGCAACAACAATCTGCATGCAATAGGTCCAATGCGCTCAATAATTTCATACGGCCTGATGAACCTCGGACTCAATTTACCTTTACGACCAAATCGGACTATTTTCTTCCACGGAGACACTTTCAAAAGCACTTTATCTTCGATCTCAAACTCAATATCTTTTCATTTCAAATCTACGTAAGATTTCTGTCGATTTGACGCTGCTTTCAAACTGTTACGGATCACTTTTACTTTCTGTTCAGTTTCTTTGATCAAATCAACCCCGTATATTTTACTTTCACTGAGCTCAGTTTAATACAAAGGTGTTCTACATTTCCTACCATACAAGGCTTCATCTGGTGCCATTTTAATGCTCAATTGAAAGCTATTATTGTACGCAAACTCAATCAATGGTAAATATTGTTCCCACGTACCATTGAACTCAAGAATGCAATATCTTAGCATATCTTCAAGGATCTGAATAATCCACTCGGATTGACCATCCGTCTGTGGATGAAAAGTAGTACTAAAATGAAATTTAGTACCTAAAGCCTCTTGCAGTTTCTTCCAGATTCGTGAAGTAAACCTCGAATCTCTGTCAGATACAATAGATAGTGGCACCCTGTGCAATCTCACAATATCGAAAATATATAGTTCAGCTAATTTATCAAGCGAGTTGTAACACCCCAAACCCGACCCACCGGCCTTGACCTGATCTGGTATGTCACGGAGTAAAAACGTTTTGAAAGATTTGGGTTAACAGTGGAAATCTGAAAAAAAAATTTGTTGAAGTTATAAACGGTGTTTGCTAAAACTCAGGTGGGATTAATTTTATAAACATAGTCGGGTTGAAACCTTTAGGACATTAGAGTTATTGTTACCTTGGTAACTTTTGTTACCCGATGGTAACCTCTTTGAAAACGCGTGCAAGTAAAATTTTGAAAACGTTGCTTTTAATCGATTTGCTTAACCGTTCATAAGTTCATTAGTAATATAATAGAAATAAAGTAAAAACGACTACTTAATCATCCCAAGATAATAACTAGCGGCCATATTACAAATCAAACCAAAATTTAGTAAATAGTAAAACTTTAACGATGTGAAATAAAGTTTCAAATCCAAGGAACAAGCATGGCCGCCTCGAGTCCATCCGGCTCCTCATCCGCGATCTACTCACCTGCGAAAGTTAAAGGAGAAGGTGAGTCACCAAGACTCAATGTGTAACCGATCCCCCGGTTTAATGTAACATCATACACAAATCATGACTAAGTTTAACATGCACCCAACCTAGCCATCCGAAACACCTTTCTCTACCCAGTGTGGTACCAAACCACTGGTGGTGCCAAACCACTGGTGACCTGAAGTCACGGTATCCATCAATATTGTGGTCCCAAACCACTGGTGGTGCAAACCACTGGTGACCCGAAGTCACAAATAATAAGTTGTGGGGCCAACCCACGTGTGATACCAAATCACTGGCGACGATCCCATAATATCAACTGTGGGGCCAACCCACTATGGTACTAAACCACTGGGACAAGTCGCTATGAGGTGCCAAACCTCTGGTGACCCAAAGTCACGAAATGTGGTACCAAACCACTGGTGTCCAAAGACACGGATATCACTTCCCCCACCCTCGGATCACCCACCAAAGCATAATATGCATATAAAAGAAATCATGCCAGTCATGCTTAAAAATAATAACATACACTGAGTTGGTCATAAACCATATTTTTGCGTATCACATATACCAAATATGTCATGCATCCATATGCATTATATCGTAAGCTCGTATCGACAAGGGCTTACCTGAATCCTTGCTCATACCTTTACGGTATTACAACCAAATCTACACAAATTCGGTTTAGCATACACAACATATCAACACTTTTATTAGTTATGAAGTGTGTATGTACACACCTGTTACTAACGTGAATCCTAGATCCCGAAGATCCGATCTACTGAGTTAGATCCCTTGACCCTATATTCGGCCAACATCAAGGTTAGTATCATAGGCCATTCGACCAAACCAGCCAATCCAAAAAGGGTTAACACATGAACCCGAAACCTCACCTAAACGCCCCTTGAATACTAGCCACAGTACACGTTTTGTGAATCTGCTTCACTTCCCTAAAATCGGCAATCATATACCCAAATTAATAGCCTTCGGCTTTTCAAACATTAAAAAGGATAGCTTACTAGAATGGATCCTTACCACTACTTACCAAATCCGATTGTCAGAGAATGGAGGCTTAGTTCGGCGGTTTCAAAATCCTGAAGCACCCTTACAAATCGATTGAAGAATAAATCCCGAAGAGAATCTATGCCCACCTGATATTCGGCCAAAGTAGATCTAATAGGAGAAGGGAGATTTCGGCAAAAAGAATGGAGTAGATTCGGCTAATGCTAAAAAATATAGAGGAGAAGAAGAACGTGAATAGCCTTTTTGCTTCTTGGAATTTCGGCACAATGAAACAAAAATTAAAAAGGAAAAAGGAACTAACTAAATATGGTCACTCTCTAATTATACTACACAATTCGGCACACACTCCTTAATCAGCTTTCAAAGCCGAAAATACTACTCTAAAGAGTCTTATAATCGGCCAAGCACAAAATGGGAAGAAAGAAAAGCAAATCAAGGAATTCAAATCAAGGAATTCGGCACCTCCCTTGCTACTTGAAAACCGACCGTGCTAGACCCTAAAGCAAGCTTCATAATCGGCCATGCTCACATTGGGGGAGAAAAGAAAATTCAAGGAAGCACTTTCGGCCATGCTTCCTTCCCATCATGATAATTTCCAACATCAATTACCATAACATTGTTTATTCATTCTCCCATCACCATTGGAAGATAAAACAATTTTTTGTTTATTAAGCTTGCCCATCACCAACCCATCTTCCTATAACATAAAATAATAAAACAACATAAAATAAACTTACCCCATATTTCATGCAGCCTTTGAAAACAAAAAACAAAATAATAAAGCCCATGCAGGCCACCATCCCACGCTGGCTACAAAAAAAAAAAAATTAAACCCCCATGCTGCAGCCCCTAAGTCTCGAACCCACGACCTGGAGAAGGCATCCCAAAGCAGCGCCCTTAGCCACTCGGCCAAGGCGTCTTTTGTGACCTAAACGCATCACCATTATCCTTTAAGCGTTCATTTTTTGGTTCCTTCATGTATTAACGCCCAAGCAAAATAAAAACACCCATGCGCCTCATCAGGACTCGAACACGAGACCTCCTTGCCGCATTCACCAACCACGACCCGCGCCACTTTACTACCTGGACTTTCATGTCCACTAATGCTCCAAATTTTCTTTTAAAGCCTTTCTTAGCCCCCTTCCTTCATAACGCCAAAGCCCAAAATAAAAAAAATGCTCCCATAAGCTTCCATGGTGACTCGAACCCTGTCCTTGCACTAAGGCCCCCTAATGGCGCTCCCAAGCCACTTTGCCAGGCCGAATTTCATGCCATAATTTCGCCAAAATTATATTTAAATCCTCCTCACCTGGCTTTTTCCTCTCAAGCACTAAAAGAAAATTTTAGTCCTAATCCCGACCTAACCCGGGGTTATGACCAGACCTTAAAACAACCGTAACATATGCATTTCTTCAGGCAATCACTTAAAAATAAAATAAAATGCAAACAACCCCTAATTCGGGATGTTACAGTTCAACCCCCCTTAAAATAATTTCGTCCTTGAAATTACCTAGATCAGAAGAGTTGGGGGTATTGCTGCCGCATCACATCCTCGGGTTCCCACATGGCCTCTTCCGTACCATGGTTCCGCCATAACACCTTTACCAACGGTACCGACTTCCTCCTCAGAACTTTGACATCTCGATCCAAAATCTGTACCGGCTCCTCCTGAAAAGACAAGTCCGCGTTCACCTCAATATCCTCAATCGGTATGATGTGTGATGGATCTGATCGATAGCGCCTAAGCATTGATACATGGAAGACGTCATGAATCTGACTTAATTCTACCGGCAACTCGAGCTGGTAAGCTACTGGTCCCACGTGTTTCAACACTGTGTACGGCACGATGAACCTAGGGCTTAGCTTGCCCTTCCGGCCAAACCTCAGCACCTTCTTCAAGGTGATACCTTCAAGAAGACCTTATCACCCACTGCATACTCCACATCCCGGTGCCTAAGATCAGCGTATGATTTCTGCCTGTCCGATGCCTCCTTCAGATGTGCCCGAATTACCCTAACCTTATCTTCCGTCTCTGCCACCAACTCTGGACCCAACACTGACGCCACCTGATTCGTCCAAACGGTAGGAGTACAAGATTTCACGACCATCTGACGCCTCATACGGTGCCATCTGGATACTTGCTTGGTAACTGTTATTTTAAGCGAATTCAGCCAAAGGTAGGTACTCCTCTCAACTACCACGGAAGTCCAAAACACAGCCTCTTAACATATCTTCCAAAACCTGGATTACTCTCTCAGATTGTCCATCAGACTGCGGATGAAAAGTCGTGCTGAAGTTTAACTTCGTACCCAACGCCTGATGTAAGGCCTTCCAAAATCTCGACGTGAACCGGGGATCTCTATTTGAGATAATGGACACAGGTACTCCATGCAACCGCACTATCTCAGCTATATACAACTTGGCTAACTTTTGAAGCGAGTAGTCAACCCTTACTGGTATGAAATGGGCTGATTTAGTTACCCGATCTACTATCACCCATATTGAGTCTCTCTTACTGGGCGTAAGGGGAAGCCCACTTACAAAATCCATCGTAATCCCCTCCCACTTCCACTGTGGGATCTTTACCGATTGTAATGTACGATGGCAATCGATGCTCAGCCTTAACTTGCTGGCATGTCAGACACTTGCCCACTAACTCGGTTACTTCCCGCTTAAGACCCGGCCACCAAAACTGCTCCCTTAAATCCCGGTACATCTTGCTGCTTCCAGGATGCATAGCGTACGGGCTGCTATATGCTTCTTTAAGGATCCTCTGCCTCAAATCCTCATCCTTAGGCATACATATTCTCCCCTGAAAATACAACACTCCATCACTACCCAAGCTGAAACCCTCGGTCACACCACTCTGTACTTGCAACCTTCGAGTGCTCAAAACTTCATCGGTTAACTGCTTCTCTTTAACTTCATTGATCCAAGACGGTTTCACCCGCAATTCTGCTAGAAGGCTTCCATCTTCAAGGAGACTCAGGTGAGCAAACATTGCTCTCAATTCTGCCACTACTTTACGACTCAACGCATCCGCGACTACATTAGCCTTGCCCGGATGGTATTCGATAGAGCAATCGTAGTCCTTCAGCAACTCAATCCACCTCCGCTGCCTCAGATTTAAATCTTTTTAGGTCAAGAGGTACTTCAGGCTCTTGTGATCTGAGTACACCACCGACTTCTCCTCATACAGATAGTGCCTCCAAATCTTCAAGGTAAAAACCACAGCAGCCAATTCCAAATCATGTGCCGGATAGTTACCTTCGTGAGGCCTCAACTGCCGTGACGCATAAGCGACCGCCTTCCCTTCTTGCATCAACTCACACCCTAAACCAGTATGTGATGCATCACAATACACAGTGAATTCCTTTCCCGACTCAGGCTGAATTAAGACTGGCGCTTCTGTCAAAAACTTCTTGAGTTTGTCGAAGCTCTCTTGCTGCTTCTTAGACCACACGAACGGAACTCCTTTTCTCAGCAACTTGGTCAATGAGGCTGCGATTAAGGAGAAATTTTCCACAAATCTTCTATAATATCCTGCCAACCCCAGAAAACTTCGGATTTCTGTAACCGACTTTGGTGGTTTCCACTCCAATACTGCCTCAATCTTACTAGGATCCACCCTGATCCCCTCAGCTGAAACAACATGTCCTAGGAAAGTTAGCTCCTTAAGCCAGAACTCACATTTGCTAAATTTGGCATACAACTGTTTCTCTATTAGCACTTGCAGAACCACATGGACGTGTGCGTCATGCTCCTCCTCAGACTTCGAGTACACCAAAATGTCATCTATAAACACCACGACGAACCGATCCAGATAGGGTTGGAAAACCCGGTTCATCAAGTCCATAAACGCGGCTGGTGCATTCGTCAAGCCAAAAAGCATTACCAGAAACTCGTAGTGCCCATACCGAGTACGGAATGCCGTCTTATGGATATCAGCTTCCTTCACCTTAAGCTGATGATACCCCGATCTAAGGTCGATCTTAGAGAAAACCGATGCACCCTTGAGTTGATCTAAGAAATCATCAATCCTGGGCAAAGGATACCTGTTCTTTATTGTTAACTTGTTCAGCTGTCGATAGTCTATGCACATCCTCAATGTTCCATCCTTTTTCTTGACAAAAAGCACTGGAGCTCCCCAAGGCGATACACTCGGTCGGATGAACCCTCTATCCAACAACTCCTGAATCTGAGCCTTCAACTCCACCAATTCCTTCGGTGCCATCCGATACGGAGCTATAGATACTGGCGCGGTTCCGGGTAACAAATCTATACCAAACTCAACTTCACGATCAGGAGGTAGACCCAAGAGTTCTTCTAAAAACACATCAACATATTCCCTTACAGTCCAGACATCTTTAATAGTTGTATCCTTAGCTTCCAAAGCACGAACATGCACTACATATGCCTCACAGCCTTTCCTAACCATCTTTTCCGCCTTCAATGCAGAAACCAACTTAGATAGGTAATTTCTCCTCTTACCTATCATCACTACCTCATCTCTATTCACGGTCTTTAACACCATGTGCTTAGCTGCGCAATCCAGGGCTAGCCTGGTACTTTACTAGCCAATCTATTCCGAGAATCAGATCGAACTCCCTAAACTGTAGTTCCATCAAGTCGGCCAAGAACACGACCCCTTGGAGTTCTAGGGGTACATCCCTATAGAGTTTACTTACTTCTACAGAGTGACCTAGAGGGCTTCACACAGTCATCTTTTTAGAAGTAAGCTCAAAGTCTAAGTTCAGAGTTTCCACAACGCTACTAGCAATGTATGAGTGAGTCGAGCCAATATCAATCAAGGTGCTATAAGGTACTCTAAAGATCAAAAACATACCGGTTATGACGTCCGGTGCGTCGCCCTCCTCTTGACGCCTCGCAGCATAGGCCAAACCAGGTTGCCTAGCCTCAGTACCACCGGTGCCTCCACTCGATGTCCCACGACCTCCGCCAGCACCATTACCTCCCCTTCCTGCACCACGACCTCTCGGCGGCTGTTGGTTATCCCTCCTATTCAGTGGACGTTCCTGACCCTCAGACCTCAGCCTAGCTGCCTTTTTCGGACAGTCCCTAACTCGATGTGTCACGGACCCACATTCGAAGCATCCCCGATTACCATTCTGACACTCTTCCGTGTGAGACTTTCCACACCGAGCATACCGTGGCGGCCATTGAGTATTAGCAGCAGCAGCAGTGGGCCTAGCAGCTTGATCTGACCCACCATTCCTTGTCATCTTCTGCTGATTCCCAGAAAACCTCGAAGATCCGGAGCTCCTCTTATTCCAGCTCCTGTCTTGATTTTGTCTCAAAGACTGTCTTACTCCTTCAGCAACCTTAGCTTTCTCTACTAGAACAGCGAACTCCCATTCCTGCTGCGGAGCTATCATCATCCTCACCTCATCCCGCAGCCCATCCTCGAATCGACACGCGTTCATACTCACTCGACTACTCACAATACCACGAGCATACCTACTCAATCGGAGAAATTCAGCCTCATACTCTGCCACCGTCTTATTACCCTGAACCAGGTTCAAGAAAGCTTTCCGTTGCGCATCCACGTAGCTAGCTCCTATATATTTTCTTTGGTAGGCTGCCTTAAAGAATTCCCATGTGAGATCCTCCGCCATCGCTCCGTCCCTTACGGTGAGCCACCACTGGTATGACTCATCCCGAAGTAGAGAGATTATACCCTTCAGTTTTTCCTCAGCTGAAAAATCCAGGTCATCCATGATCCTCTCAATTGATTCTAGCCAATATTCCACCGTGCTGGGTGCTACACCTGATACACCTCGAAATATCTCCACCCCATTCGCTCGGAGTCGCTCAGGAACAGATTTCCGAGCTCCTGTTCCTTTACCGGCCCCAGCCATCATTTCTAGAACTCGCAGCATAGCCTGTGATACTGACTCGCCTCCCGTCTGATCCTGTTGTCCAACACCAAAAGTTGGGGGTGGTGGTAGAGGTGGTATCTCATTATCAGATCCCTGGCCCGACCTAACGGGTTCTGACACAGCCATCCTGCTTCTACCGTGTCCCCGACGGCCACGGCCTCTAGAACTCATTTCTTATCGCGTGATCTGATTAAAAAGTTTTATGAGTTAGTCATTGTTTCACTGATTA
The DNA here is from genome assembly GCA_025503065.1 of Gossypium bickii. NCBI lineage: Eukaryota > Viridiplantae > Streptophyta > Magnoliopsida > Malvales > Malvaceae > Gossypium > Gossypium bickii. The sequence goes on along the minus strand of CP106716.1, from coordinate 71,880,541 downwards.
TTAACGAAGAAATTTTATGAACGAAGTTTAAGAGTTGTTCTTTCGATCAAACAAGTTTCGAGTCTTCTATACTAACTCAAAGATCACATTCACTTATTCCATCACCCTTTTGTCCCATTCCTATCCCGGGGGTAATTTCGTCATTTGCCCTACAGGGGTATTTTGGTAGTAAACCGGGGTAAATTTGTAAATCTTAACAAATCAAGGGTATATTAAAATTTGTAAAACTTGGGGGTCTTTTTGAGAATTTGTTTTCCAAATTGGTAGGGTTGCAAAAATTTTGAAAGCAGGGGTCATTTTGGTAATTTTGTAAGTTAGGGGCAATTTTTGTAATTTCCAAAATCACGACATTTTTGATATTTGCAAAATAAGGGTTTTGGGGTACGTTTGTAAAATAAGAGAAATTTTGTTGAATTTGGGGGGTAGCTTAGTAATTTTAGAAACCAGGGGCATTTTTTAATTTTACCACTAGGGGTATTTTTGTAATTTCTATAATTTTTTTTTTGTAAAATAACACTCACAAGTTTAAGGGAGATTGTTAAAAGTTTTAAAACTAGAGCTTTTATAAAAATACGGCTAGTTCCCTTTCGGGTTTTAGTAATTGGGTTTAGCCTATGAACAAGTCCTCACGGTTAGGGTGAACCGAAGCTACGCACCAGGTAGGATTCCTGCGAAGAGGAGGTAAGTCGCTAGGACCGCTTAAATACCAAGCTTTTCCAGATCCAATCCTAGACATGCGCACCAGGGTTACCACATCCCAACTCGGCGACTTAGTCATAGGTTTGTTTAATTAGGCAATTAAAATCTTATGCGATTGTTGGGGTAAACTAGTCTTAGGGTTCACATTCCTTTTATACTATCTACGTCCCATTTCTACCCCTTTACAGATAATAATTCACACAGAGGTTAGAAATATTTACCCAAGTGGATTGGTGCCGGAGACTCGGTGCCATGATGTTCAAAACAAAACCATTTTCACAGAGGCCTATTAAGAAAACATTTCTGGGCCTTGGGCCCCCACAGTCGAGTTTTGAACCGGGCTCTGATACCAAATTTGTAACACCACAAACTCGGCCCACGGGCCTTGACCGGATCTGGTATGTCACGGAGTAAAAACTTTTTGAAAGATTTGGGTTAACAGTGGAAATCTGAAAAAAAATTTTGTTGAAGTTATAAACGGTGTTTGCTAAAACTCAGGTGGGATTAATTTTATAAACATAGTCGGGTTGAAACCTTTAGGACATTAGAGTTATTGTTACCTTGGTAACTTTTGTTACCCGATGGTAACCTCTTTGAAAACGCGTGCAAGTAAAATTTTGAAAACGTTGCTTTTAATCGTTTTACTTAACCGTTCATAAGTTCATTAGTAATATAATAAAAATAAAGTAAAAACGACTACTTAATCATCCCAAGATAATAACTAACGGCCATATTACAAATCAAACCAAAATTTAGTAAATAGTAAAACTTTAACAATGCGAAATAAAGTTTCAAATCCAAGGAACAAGCATGGCCGCCTCGAGTCCATCCGGCTCCTCATCCGCGATCTACTCACCTGCAAAAGTTAAAGGAGAAGGTGAGTCACTAAGACTCAATGTGTAACCCTTCCCCCGGTTTAATGTAACATCATACACAAATCATGACTAAGTTTAACATGCACCCAACCTAGCCATCCGAAACACCTTTCTCTACCCCGTGTGGTACCAAACCACTGGTGGTGCCAAACCACTGGTGACCCAAAGTCACGGTATCCATTAATATTGTGGTGCCAAACCACTGGTGGTGCCAAACCACTGGTGACCCGAAGTCACAAATAATAAGTTGTGGGGCCAACCCACGTGTGATACCAAATCACTGGCGACGATCCCATAATATCAATTATGGGGCCAACCCACTGTGGTACTAAGCCCCTGGGACAAGTCGCTATGAGGTGCCAAACCTCTGGTGACCCAAAGTCACGAAATGTGGTACCAAACCACTGGTGTCCAAAGACACGGATATCACTTCCCCCTCCACTCAGATCACCCACTAAAGCATAATATGCATATAAAAGAAATCATGCCAGTCATGCTTAAAAATAATAACATACACTGAGTTGGTCATAAACCATATTTTTGCGTATCACATATACCAAATATGTCATGCATCCATATGCATTATATCGTAAGCTCGTATCGACAAAGGCTTACCTGAATCCTTGCTCATACCTTTTTGGATTGGTATTACAACCAAATATACACAAATCTACACAAATTCGGTTTAGCATACACAATATATCAACACTTTTATTAGTTATGAAATGTGTATGTACACACCTGTTACTAAAGTGAATCATAGATCCCGAAGATCTGATCTACTGAGTTAGATCCCTTGACCCTATATTCGGCCAACATCAAGGTTAGAATCATAGGCCATTCGGCCAAACCAACCAATCCAAAAAGGGTTAACACATGAACCTGAAACCTCACTTAAACGCCCCTTGAATACTAGCCACAGTACACGTTTTGTGAATCTGCTTCACTTCCCTAAAATCGGCAATCATATACCCATATTAATAGCCTTCGGCTTTTCGAACATTAAAAAGGATAGCTTATTAGAATGGATCCTTACCACTACTTACCAAATCCGATTATCAGAGAATGGAGGCTTAGTTCGGCAGTTTCAAAATCCTGAAGCACCCTTACAAATCAATTGCAGAATAAATCCCGAAGAGAATCTATGCCCACCTGATATTCGGCCAAAGTAGATCTAATAGGAGAAGGGAGATTTCGGCAAAAAGAATGGAGTAGATTCGGCTAATGCTAAAAAATATAGAGGAGAAGAAGAACGTGAATAGCCTTTTTGCTTCTTGGAATTTCGGCACAATGAAAAAAAAATTAAAAAGAAAAAAGGAACTAACTAAAGATGGTCACTCTCTAATTATACTACACAATTCGGCACACACTCCTTAATCACCTTTCAAAACCGAAAATACTACTCTAAAGAGTCTTATAATCGGCCAAGCACAAAATGGGAAGAAAGAAAAGCAAATCAAGGAATTCAAATCAAGGAATTCGGCACCTCCCTTGCTACTTGAAAACCGACCGTGCTAGACCCTAAAGCAAGCTTCATAATCGGCCATGCTCACATTGGGGGAGAAAAGAAAATTCAAGGAAGCACTTTCGGCCATGCTTCCTTCCCATCATGATAATTTCCAACATCAATTACCATAACATTGTTTATTCATTCTCCCATCACCATTGGAAGATAAAACAATTTATTGTTTATTAAGCTTGCCCATCACCAACCCATCTTCCTATAACATAAAATAATAAAACAACATAAAATAAACTTACCCCATACTTCATGCAGCCTTTGAAAACAATAAGCAAAATAATAAAGCCCATGCAGGCCACCATCCCACGCCGGCTACAAAAAAAAAAAAAATTAAACCCCCATGCTGCATCCCCTAGGTCTCGAACCCGTGACCTGAAGAAGGCATCCCAAAGCAGCGCCCTTAGCCACTTGGCCAAGGCGTCTTTTGTGACCTAAATGCATCACCATTATCCTTTAAGTGTTCATTTCTTGGTTCCTTCATGTATTAACGCCCAAGCAAAATAAAAACACCCATGCGCCTCATCAGGACTCGAACACGAGACCTCCTTGCCCCATTCACCAACCACGACATGCGCCACTTTACTACCTGGACTTTCATGTCCACTAACGCTCCAAATTTTCTTTTAAAGCCTTTCTTAGCCCCCTCCTTCATAACGCCAAAGCCCAAAATAAAAAAAATGCTCCCATAAGCTTCCATGGTGACTCGAACCCGTGTCCTTGCACTAAGGCCCCCTAGTGGCGCTCCCAAGCCACTTTGCCAGGCCGAGTTTCATGCCATAATTTTGCCAAAATTATATTAAATCCTCCTCACCTGGCTTTTTCCTCTCAAGCACTAAAAGAAAATTTTAGTCCTAATCCCGACCTAACCGGGGGTTATGACCAGACCTTAAAACAACCGTAACATATGCATTTCTTCAGGCAATCACTTAAAAATAAAATAAAACGCAAACAACCCTTAATTCGGGATGTTACATGAGTAATCAAATCGTACCAGAAAAATGGGCTGATTTCGTCAATCTACCAACTACAACGCAAATTGCATCTTTCTTTCTCGGAGTCAAAGGCAACCCTGAAACAAAATCCATTGTCACTCTATCCTATTTCCACTCGGGAATCATAATCGATTGTAACAAACCAGATGGCACCTGATGTTCGACTTTAACTTGATGACAGATTAAACATTTCGGAACAAAGCCAGAAATATCTCTTTTCATTCCATGCCACCAATAAAACTGTTTCAGATCATTATACATTTTTGTACTTCCTAGATGAATCGATAAACGACTGCTATATACTTTTTTCAAAATTAACTGAATCAACCCTGAATTCTTTGGAACACAAATCCGATCTCAAAATTTCAAACAATTATCTATTTCAACTTGAAATTCAGAATCAAAGTTCAAATCACACTGAGCTCATTTTGCTAACATTTCATTACCACTTTTCTGAGTATCACATATTTGCTGTAAAAACAACGGTTTCGCTTTCAATTCAGCTACAATTAAACCATCATCAAATAGTGCCAAATGAGTATTCATCGCGCGTAGTGCAAACAATGATTTTTGACTCAATGCATCAGCAACAACATTTGCTTTTCCCGGATGATAATCTATCACAAGCTCGTAATCTTTTATTAATTCTAACCATCTTCTCTGTCGTAGATTCAAATCTTTCTGAGTCATCAGATATTTTAGACTTTTATGATCCGAAAACACATGACATTTTTCACCAAAAAGATAATGACGCCAAATCTTCAATGCAAACGCAATTGCAGCTAACTCAAGGTCATGTGTCAGATAATTCTTTTCATGTGGCTTTAACCGTCTTGAGGCATAGGCTATGACTTTGCCTTCCTACATTAAAACACAACCCAGGTCGTTCAACAAAGCATCACTATAAATCACGAACTATTTACCCAATTCTGGCTATACCAAAACTGGAGCTTCTGTCAAAAGGGCTTTCAACTGATCAAAGCCTTTCTGACACTTTTCAGACCACTTGAATTTCACATCTTTCTGAAGTAATCTCATCAGTGGAGTTGCAATCATCGAAAAGCCTTTTATGAACCATTTATAAAAACCAGTAAATTCCAGAAAATTGCGGACTTCAGACACATTTCTCGGAGGCTTCCACTCTAAAATAGCTGAAATCTTGCTCGGATCAACTCGTATACCAGACGCTGACACAATATGTCCCAGAAAATCAACTTTACGCAACCAAAATTCACATTTACTAAACTTTACATACAATTGCTTATATTGTAGAGTTTGTAGCACAATTCTCAGATGTTCAACATGCTCAACTTCATCACACGAATAAATCAAAATGTCGTCAATAAAAACAACAACAAATCGATCCAAATACGGTCTAAAAATTATTTTCATCAAATCCATAAAGACAATAGGAGCATTTGTTAGTTGGAAAGGCATAACTAAAAACTCATAATGCCCGTACCTCGTTCTCAAAGCAGTTTTCAGAATGTCTGAATCTTTTACTCGTAACTAATAATATCTTGATCTCAGATCTATCTTGAAAACACAGAAGCTCTTTTCAACTGATCAAACAAATCATCGATCCTAGGCAGAGGATATTTATTCTTAATTGTCACTTTGTTTAACTGACGGTAATCAATACATATTCTCAGCGTGCCATCTTTCTTTTTCACAAATAGAACGGGAGCACCCCAAGGCGAGAAACTCGATCGTGTAAATCCTCTATCGGTCAACTCTTGTAGCTGAGACTTTAATTTTTTCAATTCTGTAGGTGCCATTCTATACACAGCTATTGAGGTAGGAGTCATTCCCAGTAATAAATCAATACCAAACTCAACTTCTCCTATCGGAGGTAATCTTGGTAGTACTTCAGGAAACACGTCAGGGAATTCAGAAACAACTAGTATAAATTCAACTTTCTTTTCAGTCACTCTCGAATCAATCACATAGGTAAAATAAGCTTTATAACCCCCTTTTCACATAATTCTGAGCTTTCATCACTGATAGTACAACCGGTAACCCATTCAAATCATTAGATTCAATTTGAACTATTTCATCATTCTGACATCTCAAATCAATAGTTTTTCGTTTGCAGTTCATAACAGCATCATACAATGTTAACCAATCCATACCCAAAATTATGTCAAACTCATCAAAAGATAATAACATTAGATCAGCCGAAAAATAAATATCTCAAAACATCAACGGACAATTCTTGCACACTTTGTCAACCAGGACACTTTTACCTAAGGGTTCGATACTCTAATTACAAATTCAGTAGACTCTACAGGAAAAGCCTTACTAGATACTAAGTTCATGCATACATACAAATGAGTAGACCCTGGATCTATCAATGCGATCACAGAAGTATCATAAAGAGTAAATGTACTCGTAATAACATCTAGAGATGAAGCTTCCTCACGAGCTCGAATGGCATAGGCTCTGGCTGGTGCTTTAACTTCAGATCTCTCAACCGTATCTTTCGTAGCTCTCTGAATACCACTGACATTTCTTGTGTTTCTAGAAGGTCTACTTCTAGCTGAAGCATTATCTGATTTCAAATTCTGTACAATCTCTTGCTCAACAGACTCTGGACAATTCCAGATGAAATGATCTAATTATCCACATTTAAAACAAGCTCGATCATTCAATCTACAATTGCCCGAATGTCTTTTACCATAATGTTTACATTCAGGTCACTTAAATTGGACATTTCTAACACTAGCTATGAAGTCGCTGGAGCTTTGAAATTCGAATACGATTTAACATGATCTCTATTTAAATGTCCCACATTATCTTTTGAACGGCTATTCTCATCTCTGAATTTCTTTGGTGCAAACTGAAATGATTTACTTGAGAATCTCTTTCTCACATCTCTGGTTTCTGACTCAACTTTTCTTTTATCTTTATCGAGGCTTCAACTTTACATGCTCGATCAATAAGCAAAACAAATTCTTTTATTTCCAAAAATCCAACTAGCAAACGAATATCTTCATTCAGGCCATCTTCAAACCTTTTACACATTATTGCTTCAGTGGAAACACATTCTCGAGCATATTGGCTTAATCTCACGAATTCTTGCTCATATTCGGTGACAGACATACGACCCTGGTACAATTCCAGAAACTCATTTCGTTTTTGATCTATAAATCTCTGGCTAATATATTTCTTCCAGAATTCAGACTGAAAGAAATCCCATGTAACTCGTTCTTTTGGAACCACAGAAATCAAAGTCTTCCACCACTGGTAAGCTGCATCTCATAACAGAGAAAAAACACATTTCACACATTTCTCAGGAGTACAGGACATTTCATCAAACACTCGAATTGTATTCTCGAGCCAAAACTCAGCTTTCTCAGCATCATCATCACTAGTGGCCCTGAACTTTTCAACTCCATATTTACGAATTTTATCGACTGAAGGCTTATTCAACAAATTTAGATTCATTATTGAAGGTACAACAGAAGTCTGAGGAGGACTGGATGGGGGCAGAGATTGTGAAACAGTCGGATTTGTTCTAATGTATTGAGTAAACCAATCAATCATCATTTGGAAGAAGACTTGTTTAGCCTCTCCTTCTTGACCGCTAGTAGCCGGTCTAGAATCAGATGGCGCTGTCCCTTGAGCGAGAGCAAGCGCATTACTTTCAACATCGTCAGCTACAGCTCTTTCGGGATCCATTTACTATATGAAAAACACATTTTATACATCACGATTCATCACACTATCAATATGGCATGTTGTAACATCCCGAAATTGGGCCTAAAAGAATTAGGCCCAATGGGCCTTGAGCGTAGTAGCGTTTAAAATTTTTGAGAACAAATGATCGACTTAAATACGAGTTACACCTATTAGGTAAGTAATTTTGGAATGTTAGAGGGCTTCTATGAAGTCCCGGGATCAAACTTTGGCTTTGGGGAAATTTTGGTTTTAGGCGAGAAAAACCCTTGGAGTTAGTAGGTAGGCTTTAAGAATAAAATGTGGAGGAAAATGACACAAGTGGAGTGTGTGGTGTAGTGGAAAAGTGACGCCACATAAGAGACAAGGGAGTGACACCACAAGGAAGGAAGGAGGTCCAAGGTTCAAGTCTTGGCTCTTGCATTTTGGTTTTCTTTTTACATAGACCTCAGAATTTGGCTATAGATTTATATTTAGTTGCGCATGGTTTAAGACACAAGAGGAGCTTGTGGCTTGGTGGCAAGTGGCGTGTTGAACTATTGAAGAGAGCCTGGGTTCGAATCTCATGAAAAGCAAGGGAGTATTTATTTTGCGAATTGGACGGCAAGAGTTTGAGTTGGATTTAAACTCTGCTAACGGAGGGATCCCACATCGGAAAGATACAAAGAAGGAAGGTGAGAAGCTAGCTATATATAAAGCATTCTAGGAGGAGAGTGGATATACCTTGGTGGGCGTTTGGGCACAGGAATGGGCGGAGCGCGGACTAGCACTAGATTCCTATCAGGTGTGTAACTCTCTCTACTCTAGTTGTACAGCGGCAAATGCTGAAGTGCCGGTCACGACAATAGTAGCCACACGAGCGTGCGAGTGCATGTGTGGGGCTACGACGCGATAGTTGAGGCCATCAGTAGTATTCTTGTAGGTTGAGGCTGCTTGGGCCACGATGGGCTGAAGTGGGCCCAATGGGCACGTGGGCCAAATTTAATAAAATGTATGATGGTGAACTATATAGTGAACTAGACTAGGTGTATCTCATATACATGGCTAGATTTGTGTTAGGTGGGCCACACGAGCGTGTGGGCCCGAATGGGCCGAAATCGAGTTTTAGGCCTAATAGTCCGGTAAAGACCGAAAATGGTAGCTGAGTCACTCGGGGAGACATTAGGCCTTCGGAATGGCCATTGCAGGTGCGAAATTACTGAAATACCCTTGATAGGTAAATTACGAAAATAGCCTTGGTAGGTAAAATTACTGTTATACCCTTCGAGATTGATTAGCTTGATTATGTTGTATTATGTCTATCTGATTATGATGGTAATTCATGTTATACGTTATATTTGATACATGTTTTACATACATGACATACTGCATACACGGATTATTATGTCAAATTGCACGGGTTTTGGGTTATGATGCGAAAAGGGAAGTATTTGAGACTGTCACGATGGTTTGGTACCACGAGTGGGTTGTCCCCACATATATCTGATTCAGTGACCATGTCTCCGTAGCTTGGTGCCACGGTGGTTAAATACCACGTATATATAGATATATCTATGATTCAGTGACTAGTCCCAGTGGTTTGGTACCACAGTAGGTTAGCCCCACATACATTCATCAGGGATTGTCACGATTGTTTGGTACCAATTTGGGTTGGCCCCACGTATGTTAAAAGTGACTTTTTCATGGTGGTTTGGAACCACAAGTGGCTTGGTGCGACATAAATAAGGTGTGTAGCGGATGGATGGTTGATTGTAGAAATCCCCACGGTGTGTTGGGCTGGTACGGGTGGCGTGTAGAGGATGGATAGGTTGGGTTGGCACATATTGCATTCATATATTTTGTATGCCATCTTGAGTGGGCTAAGGCCTAATGTGCATCTGTGGGCTTAAGGCCCAGATTGCGTTTGTGGGGATTTACATACTGAGGTTCGATGACTCACTCTTTTGCTTATTTTTGCAGGTAATCATTAGATCGCGAATTTGGGAGCTGAGGCGGACTTGTGGTGGCGATGCAATGTTTCTCGTAAACTCATTTCTTTTATTTGGACTTATTTTTATTTGGGTTTTTGTTATGTAATAAGGCCACTATAACTTTAATTTTGGTATTTTATTTGGTTTAGCTTTTAATTTGATTACTGCCTATTATTATTAAATGTTCAATACGGGAATTTCCTAAACCCTTAATAACCGTTTTCCAAAATGTTAAAAAAAGGATAACAAGTGAATAAATATTTAAACTCGAAATTTTCAACATACGCGCAGTTTTTAAATAATCCTTTTATGTGACATGTCAGATCCGGTTGTAACGTTTAGGCTGGGTTTGGGGTGTTACAATTATGGTAATCGAGCCTAGGTTTAAAAACTCGGCTGTGGGTTTGGTTTCAAAAATGTTTTCAAAGGATGGTTTGGAAAATAGTTTAGAAAAATATAGATCTGTTTTCTGGAAGTATTGCACCCGAGTCTCCGGCACCACATTTGTCTGCTTTAATGGCTAGGTGTTTTTGAGTATGTGTAGGAGTTCTAAATTCTAGCTAAAAGTATATTAGTGTTACTGGAATCAGAGTGCGCAACGTAAGCGTAGTGTTGTAGGTTAGGTTTTACGGCTGTTCCTGTAGTTGGAAATTTCGAGGACGAATTTTTTTAAGGAGGGTAGATTTGTAACATCCCGAAATTAGGCCTAGAAGAATTGGGCCCAATGGGCCTTGAGCGTAGTAGTGTTTAAAATTTTTGAGAACAAATGATCGGCTTAAATTCAAGTTGGACCTATTAGGTAAGTGATTTTGGAATGTTAGGGGGCTTCTATGAAGTCCCGGGATCAAACTTTAGCTTTGGGGAAATTTTGGTTTTAGGCGAGAAAAACCCTGGGAGTTAGTAGGTAGGTTTGAAGAATAAAATGTGGAGGAAAATGACACAAGTGGAGTGTGTGGTGTAGTGGCAAAGTGACGCCACATAAGAGACAAGGGAGTGACGCCACAAGGAAGGAAGGAGGTCCAAGGTTCAAGTCTTTGCTCTTATATTTTAGTTTTCTTTTTACATGGACCTTAGAATTTGGCTATAGATTTATATTTAGTTGCGCATGGTTTAAGACACAAGAGGAACTTGTGGCTTGGTGGCAAGTGGCGTGTTGAACTATTGAAGGGAGCTTGGGTTTGAATCTCATGAAAAGCAAGGGAGAATTTATTTTGCGAATTGGACGGCAAGAGTTTGAGTTGGATTTCAACTCCGCTAACGGAGGAATCCCACATCGGAAAGATGCAAAGAAGGAATGTGAGAAGCTAGCTATATATAGAGCATTCTAGCAGGAGAGTGGATATATCTTGGTGGGCGTTTGGGCACAGGAATGGGCGGAGCGCGGATTAGCACCAGATTCCTATCAGGTGTGTAACTCTTTCTACTCTAGTTGTAGAGCAACAAATATCGAAGTGTCGGTCACGAAAATAGTAGCCACACGAGCGTGTGAGCTCACGTGTGGGGCTTTGACGCGATAGTTGAGGCCATCAGTAGTATACTTGTGGGTTGAGGCTGCTTGGGCCACAATGGGCCGAAATTGGCCCAATGGGCTCGTGGGCCGAATTGAATAAAATGTATGATGGTGTAGTATATAGTGAACTAGACTAGGTGTATCTCATATACGTGGCTAGATTTGTGTTAGGTGGGCCACACGAGCGTGTGGGCCCGAATGGGTTGAAATCAGGTTTTAGGCCCAATAGTCCGGTAAAGATCGAAAATGGTACCTAAGTCGCTCGGGGCGACATTAGCCCTTCGGAATGGCCATTGCAGGTGCGGAATTACTGAAATACCCTTGATAGGTAAATTACGAAAATAGCTTTGGTAGGTAAAATTACTGTTATACCCTTCGAGGTTGATTAGCTTGATTATGGTGTATTATGTCCATCTGATTATGATGGTAATTCATGTTATACATTATATTTGATACATGTTTTGCATACATGACATAATGCATACACGAATTATTATGTTATATTGCACGGGCTTTGGGTTATGATGCGAAAGGGAAAGTATTTGAGATTGTCACGGTGGTTTGGTACCACGAGTGGGTTGGCCCACATATATCTAGTTCAGTGACCATGTCTCGATGGCTTGGTGCCACAGTGGTTAAGTACCACGTATATATAGATATATCTATGACTTAGTGACTCGTCCCAGTGGTTTGGTACCACAGTGGGTTGGCCCCACATACATTCATCAGGGATTGTCACGGTGGTTTGGTACCACGGTGGGTTGGCCCCACGTATGTTAAAAGTGACTCAGTCATGGTGGTTTGGAACCACGAGTGGCTTGGTGCCATATAAATGAGGTGTGTAGCAGATGGAGGGTTGATTATAGAAATCCCCATGGTGTGTTGGGCTGGTACGGGTGGCGTGTAGAGGATGGAAAAACTAGGTTGGGTTGGGACATATTGCATTCATATATTTTGTATGCCATCTTGGTGGGCTAAGGCCTAATGTGCATCTGTGGGTTTAAGGCCCAGATTGTGTTTACGGGGATTTACACACTGAGGCTCGATGACTCACCCCTTTGCTTATTTTTGCAGGTAATCATTAGACCGCGGATTTGGGAGCTGAGGCGGACTTTTGGTGGCCATGCAATGTTTCTCGTAAACTCGTTTCTTTTATTTGGACTTATTTTTATTTGGGTTTTTGTTATGTAATAATGCCACTATAACTTTAATTTTCGTATTTTATTTGGTTTAGCTTTTAATTTGATTACTGCCTATTATTATTAAATGTTCAATACGGGAATTTCCTAAACCCTTAATAACCGTTTTCCAAAATGTTAACAAAAGGATAACAAGCGAATAAATATTTAAACTCGAAAATTTCAACATACACACAGTTTTTAAATAATCCTTTTATGTGACATGCCAGATCCAGTTGTAACGTTTAGGCCGGGTTTGGGGTGTTACAATTATGGCATCAGAGGCTAGGTTCAAAAACTCGGCTGTGGGTTTGGGTTCAAAAATGTTTTCAAAGGATAGTTTGGAAAATGGTTTAGAAAAATATAGATCTGTTTTCTGGAAGTATTGCACCTGAGTCTTCGGCACCAATCCGCACTGTAAGTTTCCTAGTACTTTGCTTTGTTATATGCTGTATTTCTGGTATCTATTCTGTGTGTTTGGTTTGGATGTGATGTTCGTATATAGAGTTGGTTGCGTATGAAATATTTGTCTGCTTTAATGGCTAGGTGTTTTTGAGTATGTGTAAGAGTTCTAAATTCTAGTTAAAAGTATATTAGTGTTATTGGAATCAGAGTGCGCAACGTGAGCGTAGTGTTGTACGTTAGGTTTTACGACTGTTCCTGTAGTTGGAAATTTCGAGGACGAATTTTTTTAAGGAGGGTAGATTTGTAACATCCCGAAATTGGGCCTAGAAGAATTGGGCCCAATGGGCCTTGAGCGTAGTAGCATTTAAAATTTTTGAGAACAAATGGTCGGCTTAAATTCAAGTTGGACCTATTAGGTAAGTGGTTTTGGAATGTTAAGGGGCTTCTATGAACTCCCGGGATCAAACTTTGGCTTTGGGGAAGTTTTGGTTTTAGGTGAGAAAAACCCTGGGAGTTAGCAGGTAGGCTTTAAGAATAAAATGTGGAGGAAAATGACACAAGTGGAGTGTGTGGTATAGTGGCAAAGTGACGCCACATAAGAGACAAGGGGATGACGCCAAAAGGAAGGAAGGAGGTCCAAGGTTCAAGTCTTAGCTCTTGCATTTTGGTTTTTCTTTTTACATGAACCTTAGAATTTGGCTATATATTTATATTTAGTTGCACATTGTTTAAGACATAAGAGGAGCTTGTGGCCAAGTGGTTAGCGGCGTGGATTATGTTGCAAGGGAGCCTGGGTTCGAATCTCATGAAAAGCAAAGGAGTATTTATTTTGCGAATTGGACGGCAAGAGTTTGAGTTGGATTTAAACTTTACTGACGAAGGGATCCCACATCAAAAAGATACAAAGAAGGAAGGTGAGAAGCTAGCTATATATAGAGCATTCTACGAGGTGAGTTAATATACCTTGGTGGGCGTTTGGGCACAGGAGTGGTCGGAGCGCGGATAGCATTAGATTCCTATCAGGTGTGTACTTCTCTACTCTAGATGTAGAGCGGCAAATGCCGAAGTGCTGGTCACAACAATAGTAGCCACATGAGCGTGCGAGCGCACGTGTGGGGCTTCGACGTGATAGTTGAGGCCAACATTAGTAATCTTGTGGGTTGAGGCTGCTTGGGCCGATGGGCCAAAGTGGGCCTAATGGGCCCGTGGGCCCATATGAGTAAATGGTATGATTGTGCAGTATATATGTTAGACTAGAGTAGGTGATTCTCATATACGTGGTTAGATTAGTGCTAGATGGGCCACACGAGCGTGTGGGCTCGAATGGGCTGAAATCGGGTTTTAGGCCCAATAGTCCGGTACGACCAGAAATGGTAGTTGAGTTGCTCGGGGTGACATTGGGCCTTTCGAAAGGCCATTCCAAGTACGAAATTACTAAAATACCCTTAGTGGGTAAATTACCAAAATACTCTTAGAAGGTAAATTACTGTTATACCCTTAGAGGTTGATTAGCTTGATTATGTCGTATTTGTTATTCAGATTATGATGGTAATTCGTTTCATACGTTATCTTTGATATATGATTTCCATACATGTCATACTGCATACACGAATTATTATGTCATGACATGTTGCATGGGCTTGGGGTATGATGTGAAGAAGAGAAATGTGATTCTAAGACTGTCACCAGTGGTTTGGTACCACAAGTGGGTTGACCCACATAATATTATTCTGTGACCATGTCTCAGTGGTTTGGAACCACCAGTGGTTTGGCACCCCATATATATTATTTCAGTGACTCGTCCTAGTGGTTTGGTACCATAGTGGGTTGGCCCCACATATACTCATGAGGGATTGTCACCAGTGGTTTGGAACCACAAGTGGTTTGGAACAACCAGTGGTTTGGTACCACCAGTGGCTAGGTGCCACAGATGTTGGGGAGACACAGGAGGTGTAGAGGATGGGAAAATAGACTGTTGGGCTGCATTGCATACATGATTTTCATGCGGTACTATGTGGGCTTAAGGCCCAGTTTATGGTATGCGGGGATTTACGGACTGAGTCTCGGTGACTCACCCCTCTGCTTAATTTTGCAGGTAACCATTAGATGGCAGATTTAGGAGCCGAGGCGGACTTGTGGTGGCCATACAATATTTTTCTCGTAAATTCGCTCTCTTATTTCAAACTTATATCTAATTGGGTTTTTGTTGTTATAAGGCCACTATAACTTTAAATTTGGTATTTTATTTGGTTTAGCTTTTAATTTGAGTACTGTCTATTATTATTAAATGTTCGATACGGGAATTTCCTAAACCCTTAATAATCATTTTCCAAAATGTTAATAAAAGAATAACAAGTGAATAAATAATTAAACTCAAAATTTTTAACAAACGCACAGTTTTTAAACAACCTTTTTATGTGACATGCCAGATCCGATCATAACTTCTAGGCCGGGTTTGGGGTGTTACAATCATAGCACATTCTTATATATATCACATTTAGTCTCAAAGTCAATGCACATATCTCACTTTTGCAATTTCACATGTACTTACCTTTCATAATCAAACATGGTATACATTTCAAACATACTTTTATCGGATACACATTTCATCTAGTCATTCATTTCTAAGAATTCCCGCTGAACCGTTCAGAATCAGATAGGATACTCGGATAACATACAAAGCCAATGTCCCAGACCTGGTCTTACATGTAATCAAATATCGATGCCATTGTCCCAGATAGGGTCTTACACGAAATCATATACTATGTCGATGCCCCAGACATGGTCTTACACGTAATTTTCAAATCGACGCCAACGTCCCAGACGTGGTCTTACACGATATCACATATCGGAACCCTATGTCATGACATATGAATCCTATCTATTCTTAAGGTTTGTACGGGACTTTTCAGATATTGACACATTGTCGATACTTCCTCAGGTTTCACATGTGTGTCTTCCACAGCCATTCATCACAATTCAATATTATATGAACATGAATAAATCAACTTAAATACATTTATTTGTATATAGGCTTACCTCGTACGGATATAAACGGACTGATTCGACTACTCGATCACTTTCGACTTTTCTCGGTCTAAATTTGTCTTCTTTGGTTATTGATCTTTACATATTCAAATTTAACTCATTTATTCACAAAATCCTTCAATTCAATCCAAAAATACACATTTAGGGCATTTTACAAATTAGCCCTCACATTTTCACATTTTGACATTTAAGTCCTTTCTCACAAAATCACAAAATACACATAATTTCTTTGTACCCATGCTTAGCCGAATAATCATCACGATCATACAAGTCCATACATTTCATTTATTTCACATTTTAGTCCCTCAAAATATTATTTTCATATTTTAGTCCAAATTACTCAAATTCACCAAAAATCCAAAGACAAAATGTGTTAATCCAACACATATATTTCATATTTCATCAACTATCATCATAAAGCTTAAACATTCATCAATGGCACATCTCAAAATCTTCATCAAATTCCAAAATTAAAGCATAGCTTGATAGTACTCGAAGCAATAATCACGAAAACATAGAAATTATCAAAAACCGAAACAAAAACATACCTTAATCAAACTTGAACTTGGTCGAACCCTAAAACTCTTTTCTTTTATTTTTCCTTAGTAAATTTTGGCAAGATGGACAAGATAATGCCTTTAATTTATGTTTTGTTTTATTAATAATCATATTAATTATCAATTCCCATTTCTACCTTTAATGAATAATTAATTAAAACACTTGAATTATGGACATAATTGTCCACTTAACCTTATAATGGCATAATAACCTTTTAAAGACTTATAACAACTCAAATCATAACAATTTAGCACATTAACAATTAGAATATCACTTTTTCATTTTCTGCGATTTAGTCTTTTTATTAAATCGAACACACAAACGATAAAATTAAATCACAAAAATTTCACAAATGTCAATTCGCATACTATAAGCACAAAAAATAATATTAAAATATTTTTATGACTCAGATTTGTGGTCCTAAAACCACTATTCTGACTAAGGTCTAGACCAGACTGTTACAGTGGGTAAAGGTTCTTTAGCTTTACAAGCTGATTTCACCTAAGGGCCATTTATTATTCGGGCCAACCTTTACCTATATTGTTGGTTCAATCTTGGCCTTAGCCGAATTCACCCATCTATCATCACAACTATTCTTTTAACCCTTTGTTTTGAACCTATCTTTCAACCTGTTCTATCCATTTTCGAAACAACTCATGTCTTACTTAATATTTTATAATCGGGCAAACAAACGACTCGAATCATCACCAAAGCGAGTTCGTATCATTTGGTATCAAAGCTTGTAAAAATTAAGTAAGTATCGATATTTTTAGCAATTTTGGGTTGTAATTAGTTGAAAAATATTTCGTGAAAAAAAGAATATATATATTTGTAGTACAAGTTTGAAAATATTAAAAAAAAGAAAAACAAAGGGTTACGAAAATTAAAAAAAGAAAAGAAGATAAGCTAGTTGTACAAAGTTTTTCTGCCCAATTCTACTTTATTCATCATCTTATCAAATTTGGCCACACTTCAAACCCCCTCACTTTGTTTCTAGCCTACCTTTTTGTCCTAACATCAATTCCTACGCAACTGATCATCACTTTTGCAAAACCAATTCCACAACGATTGCTGATCTGTCTAAGTAGTCCATTGAGAACTTAGAGAGTCTATCCTGAGTGGAAAAAGGCAAGAGTACGGTGAGCTCAATCGAGCAAGTAAAAGCCAAAGTGTGTGAAATTTCTTTGCGAGAGAAGTTGTGAGATTTGTTGTGTGATTAAACACCATGTCAAGGAGTCCGAAAAGGATTCCAATGGATGGTGGTGGAATACGTCTTGTGAGGAACATTGCTCCTGGAGGTGGAGTGCCTGATTAGGCTCAACAAGCAATGTGGCGAGTCCAACGATTGCTCCACAATGAATTTGAACCAATACATGAGCATTTGGGACAATTGGATGAGCAAGTCCAATGAGTAAGAACACCACAAAATCCAAGGCGAGAGCATGAACATCCTAGGAAAAATCAGAAGACCTTTATGTTCCTAGTGATACTGAAAGTGACTAATCTTTGGTTCGTAGTGAAAGGCGACAAGGCCATAGAAATCAAGGCCTTAGAGAAACAGATCGTGTAGACGATAGTCTTAAGAACATCAAGATAGCCATTTCCCCTTTCCAAGGGAAATAACCCCGAGGCGTATTTAGAGTGGGAGAAGAAAATTAAACTTGTCTTTGACTGCCACAATTACTCAGAGAGTAAGAAAGTGAAGCTCACAACCATAGAGTCCTCGGATTATGCTATTGTATGGTGGGATCAACTTGTGACGAGTTGAAGGAGGAACGGGGAGAGACCCATCTCAACTTGGGCTGATATGAAGGGAGTTATGAGGAAACATTTCATTCCATCTTACTATTACTGAGACTTGTACCAGTAATTGTAAGACCTCACCTAAGGCAACCGGAGTGTCAAGGATTACTATAAAGAAATAGAGGTGGCCATGATCCGAGCCGACATCGAGGAAGATCGTGAGGTAATGATGGCTAGATTTCTTACTAGGTTAAACCGTGACATCGCCAACGTAGTGGAATTACAACACTATATCGAAGTGATGAACATGGTCCATATGGCTGTCAAGGTCGAGAAGAAATTGAAACGGAAGGGAGATAGTCGACCTTATTCCAATACCACAACCACGAAGTGGGGTCAAGGAACCAACAAAGCCCCCATTCATTCCAAAGAGCCTGTTGTAGCTACCAAATCCAATTAGCCAAGTGGTGAGACAAGTAAAGGCAAGAACGATCTTGTCCCTAATCGATCAAGGGACATAAAATGTTTCAAGTGCCAAGGGAGGGGGCACATAGCCAGTCAATGTTCCAATCGACGAGTTAGGGTGGTTAGGCCAAACGGCGAAATTGAGTTTAAAGAAGAAAAGGAGGAAGAGACTGAAAATCCCACCGACGAAGAAGAAGATCTAGAATATCCCGTTAAAGGTGAGATTCTCGTTGTCAAAAGAAGTTTAAGCATTCAAAGTGCTGAAGAAGAGCAACAGCAAGAAAACATATTTCACACTTGTTGCCACGTCCAAGGTAAGGTGTGCAGCATGATAATCGATGTAGGAAGTTGCACCAACGTCGCAAGCAGCATGCTAGTGGAGAGACTTGGCTTAGCCACAACAAAGCATCCTAACCCCTACAAATTGCAATGGATCAATAATGGTGGAAAACTCAAAGTGACCAAGCAAGCTATAGTGGCATTTTTAATTGGCAAGTACTAAGATGAGATGGTGCGTGATCTGGGGCCAATGCACGCGACACTTCTTCTTTTGGGGAGTCCTTGGAAATTTGACTGACGTGTGATCCACGAGGGATATACAAATCGATATACGTTTAAACACTTAGGAAAGAATGTAACTTTAGCACCCCTCACCCTAAAACAAGTGTATGAAGATAAACTCAAAATGAAACAATCTGTAGAAAAAATAAAAGAAAAGAACAAGAGAAAAGGAAAAAAAAAGTAGAAAAAAAGAGAGGAAAAAGTGAGATACATTAGTCAAAAACTCGAATGGAAAAAAAGAGCAAAAAGAGAGTGAGAATGAAAAATTGAATGTCTTTGCGAGGAAAAGAGAAGTGCGGAAGTTGCTTTTGATGAGACAGCCCATTCTTGTACACATGTACAAAGAATGCCTTTCTAGACTAACAAGCTTGATGAAACTATACCCCCTACTGTTGTTTCCTTGCTTCAGGAATTCGAAGACGTGTTTCTGGATGAAGTGCCGAGTGGTTTGCCTCCCATTCGAGGCAATGATTCTGAACCGACCAGCCTATCGGAGTAATCCCAAGGAAACAAAAGAATTGCAAAGGCAAGTTGCTGATTTGATAGAAAAAGGATATATCTGAGAAAGCTTGAGTCTATGTACGGTGCCCGTTCTACTAGTGCCAAAAAAGGATGGCTCATGGCGCATGTGTGTCGATTGCCATGCGATCAACAAGATCACTGTCAAGTATAGGCACGCCATCCCTTGACTCGATGACATGCTTGGCGAGCTAAGTGGAGCCCAACTGTTCTCGAAAATTGACTTAAAGAGTGGCTATCACCAGATTCACATGAAGGAGGGAGACGAGTGGAAGACCACCTTCAAAACAAACTATGGTTTGTATGAATGGCTAGTAATGCCGTCTGGTCTTACTAATGCTCCTAGCACATTTATGAGATTAATGAACCATGTATTGCGTGCTTTCATAGGTAAGTTTTGTGTGGTTTACTTTGATGATATTCTAATATATAGCAAATCTTTGGAAGACCACGTTCAACATTTGCGTGCTATACTGAAAATATTACATAAGGAAGTTCTCTTTGCTAATCTTAAGAAATGCTCTTTTTGTACTAATAAAGTTGTGTTTTTAGGATTTGTGGTGAGTGTTGATGGACTTGAAGTCGATCGAGAGAAAATCAAAGCAATTCAAGATTGGCCATATCCTACAAACATCAGCCAAGTAAGGAGCTTTCATGGACTCTTTATAGGAGGTTTGTACCAAACTTTAGTACTTTAGCTACTCCTCTAATAGGGATTATTAAGGAAAACTCACCATTTCACAAGAGTGGGGAGCAAGAGATCGCTTTTAATAAGATTAAAGACTGTTTGACTAACGCACCTCTCTTGTCTCTGCCCGACTTTAACAAAACCTTCGAGCTTGAGTGTGATGCCTCAGGAATAGGAATTGGAGCTATTTTGATCCAAGATGGGCGTCCCATTGCATATTTTAGTGAGAAGCTCAACAGGTCCGCTCTCAATTATCCTACATATGACAAGGAGATGTATGCCTTAATTCAGGCATTGGAGACATGGCAGTGCTATCTTTAGCCTAAGGAATTTGTTATACATACGGATTACGAAGCATTGAAGCACCTTAAGGGAAAAAAAAGCTGAAAAAGTGCCATGCTAAATGGGTGGAGTTCCTTGAGTCATTCCCCTATGTGATCAAATACAAGAAAGATAAGGAGAACATAGTTGTGGATGCGTTGTCACGAAGGTATGCCCTCATTAATCATTTAGATGCTAAACTGCTTGGGTTTGCCTACTTGAAAGATCTTTATGAAATTGAAATTGACTTTGGTGAAGTGTATAAGTTGTGTGTGCAAGGTGCTTTTGAAAAGTATTTTCGGCAAGATGGTTACCTATTTCGCAAGGGTAAGTTATGCATACCCCAAAGATCTGCTCGAGACGTGCTAGTCAACGAGGCACATAGCGAAGGACTTATAGGCCACTTTGGCATAGCCAAGACCTTGGCTACCCTCTAAGAACATTTTTATTAGCCAAAGATGAGGCGCGAAGCAACTAGAGTGTGTGAGTATTGCATTGCTTGCAAGAAAGCTAAGTCACGAATCAAGCCACACGGGCTGTATACCCCTTTGCCAATTCTGAAAGAGCTGTAGGTAGACATCTCTATGGATTTTTTCTAAGGCTTCCTAGAACCAAGAGTGGGAAAGACTCCATTTTTGTTGTTGTAGATCTGTTCTTTAAAATGGCCCATTTCATTGCATGTCATAAAACTGATGACACTTTAAATGTTGCTAATATTTTTTTAAAGAAATAGTTCGGTTTCATTAGAGTCCTAAGGACCATCGTCTTCGATCAAGATGCTAAGTTTCTTAGTCACTTTTGGAGATCATTGTGGGGCAAGCTTGGCACCAAGCTCTTATTTTCTACAATGTGCCACCCCCAAACAGATGGTCAAACGGAGGTTGTCAATCAGGTCCTCTCAATGTTGTTACGGGCCATCACTAGAAAAACCTTGAAGACGTGGGAGGAATGCTTGCCACACATCGAATTCGCCTACAACTATTCGGTTCATTCAGCTACTAAGCATTATCCTTTTGAAATGGTATAAGGTTTCAATCCTCTAACTCATTTAGACTTAGTTCCTTCGCATTCTAACCAACTAGTGCATATAAATGGCAAGCAAAAGGCTAAATTTATGAAACAACTACATCAAAGAGTTAAGGAGAATATTGAGAGGAGAACCAAGCAATATATTGATAAGGCGAACAAGTGACGCAAATGAGTCATATTTGAACCCTGTGATTGGGTTTGGATCTATATGTGCAAGGAAAGGTTTCCAGAACAAAGGAGGTTTAAGCTACTGCCAAGGGGAGACGGTCCTTTTCAAGTCTTGGAAAGGATAAACGAAAATTCTTATAAGTTAGACCTTCCAGGTGAGTATGGAGTAAGTGCTAGCTTCAATATTGCTGACTTATCCTTTTTTGATGTAGGTGACGATTTAGGGACAAATCGCCTTGAAGAGGGGGGAATGATGTGAGCATGGCCAATGAGCTAGTTGCCGAACCCATTGAGCTGTTTTGGGGTCCAATCACTTGATCCCGAGCCAAGAAGTTCCAAGAATCTATCTCAAGCTATATTGATCCAGCTTGGGGAGAAGAGGTTGTGGGACTAATCGACCATTCATGGATCAGTTCAACAAGCATCCTATGCAACTTACTTAAAGCTGAATTTTAGCTTTCGTTTTTAAGCTAATTGGTTGCTGGAATAAACTTAAATGATGATTATTTATTTTAGTTTAAGTATTTAATTTGTCTTAATTTTGATTAATGTGTTTTAATTAGTTCAGCTATTTAATATGTCCTAAGTTTATTTAATATGTTTTAGTTAATATAGCTACTTAATGTGTCTTAAGCTTAGGAAAATTAAATGAGTTTTTAATATGGCCTTAATTGAATTTATTGGTGCTTATAGGTGTTCACACCAGCTGAATCAGCTAAATCAAATTCAAGGAATGGTATTAAAGAAAGAGCATGTGTTGGCAAGTTCATGGATGGCATTAAAGGGTTCTACTGTTTTGAACTTCTCTACGTGTCTTTTCATGGAGATCAAATACAAATGGCTATTCACATTAGTTCATTCAGCTAGCAAGTGTTTTCACACTTTGGAGACTGATCAATTCTGGCCGTTCACGCTTGGAGGCCCAACAAATTTAGCTGTTCACACCATGGACTATTCGAGCACCACAATTTCAATTAATTGGCTACTACATAATTCGACTTCCCAAGGAATAATCTAAACTTGTTCACACCCATGACCGATTCTCTACTTGAAGAAATTCAACTTAGCTGATTTAATCTTATTGAAATAGCTAAATTGGGAATGCTAACAACTTGTCCACTGGCGTCACCGAGGCATAGGATTTGCTAAAAGTCTTGTTAATTATTTTAGGAGTTAAGTCAGCTTATTAATAACTTAATTAAGATGATACAAAGTGTCTATTCGGCTGGAGTTAGCTTAGCCTATAAATCCTTAGCTCATTTCACTTTGTAAGGACTTTTTCTCATTTTATGAATATTATACTTCTTTGTGAGTGTTCAACTCTCATAGTTCTCTCTAGACTGAATTAGCTTATAAAGACAAGTCTTGTGGTGTTAATCCTGTCTTTTCTTTGAACTTATCACTTGCCCAAGTGTGGCATTCATCTATACCTCTGGTTCCTATCTTTCATAGATAGTGAGTCAAGGTTCTTTAGCTTTACAAGCTGATTTCACCTAAGTGCCATTTAAGATTCTAGTTAACCTTTACCTATATTGTTGGTTCAATCTTGGCCTTAGCCGAATTCACCCATCTATCATCACAACTATCCTTTGAACCCTTTGTTTTGAACCTATCTTTCAACCTTTTCTATCCATTTTTGAAACAACTCAAGTCTTACATAATCTTTACGATCTGGCAAACAAACGACTCGAATCATCACTGATACGAGTTCGTATCAGGATTATTTCTTGGGTATTGTTTCGCTTCTTGGTTGTTAATCAATTATTTTCATGATTTTTCTTTGACGTGTTCATTAGTTAATTAATTTAGTTAATTTTATTTTTAATCAATCACTCTATTTATTTGGTTAAATAATAGGAAAACAGTAATTACTAGTATTTTCATCTTGATGGGAACAATATATTTTCTCACCGTAGCTATACTATTAATTAATAGATGTGCTTGTCTTAGTTAAATTTTTAGTTAGTTTCATGGACATCAAGTTTTTGGCGCCATTGTCAAGGATTAGAATTTTAGGAAAACTTTATATCTATTAAGTTAGTCTTTTTTTATTTTTAATATTTTTGTTTTTAATTTAATTGTTATCTTTTAATTTTTCTTTCGTTTGATTCTTGCAGGTTCTTTTGGTTTATGACTAGAGGCAACTCGTTGGAACAGTTAGTTTTTGATAGTGAGATCGAAAAAGCTACTCTTAGAAATTGGAGAGAAGTTAGAGAAGCAAGATAAGGTAAATAGATTTTAAAAGATGATTAAGAGAAAAATGACATTACTATGGAGATGGATAATAATCTTGTTAATCAACAACCTCCTGCACGTCCTGCCCCTCAGACTATGTATGACTATGCTAGACTATGTATGACTATGCTAAGCCCACTCTGGTTGGGGCTAAATCAAGTATTGCCAGACCGACTATTGCTGCAAACAATTTTGAGATTAACCCAAACACAATTCAGATGGTGCAACAATATGTTCAGTTTGGTGGGCTCCAAGATAAATATTTGGATGCTCATTTAGCTAACTTTCTGGAGATCTGTGATACATTTAAGATTAATGGTGTTACTGATGATGCCATACGCTTACGATTGTTCCTATTCCCTTTGAGGAACAAGGAAAAATAACTGTTGAATTTACTTCTACGGGGTTCCGTCACTACTTGGGTGTAGATGATTGAGAAGCTTTGTTGATGTATTTTCCACCGGCCAAAATAGCTAAGTTGAAGAATAACATATCTTCTTTTGTTCAATTTGACCTTGAGATGCTTTATGATACATCGGAGAGATTTAATAATCTATTAAGAAAGTGTCCTCATACCTTTATGGCTCCAAGTTCAAACTTTTTATAATGGTTTGAATCCCTCGACTAGACAGATGATTGATGCAGCAATGGGCAGAACACTGAATAGAAAAATGTTTGAGACATCCTAAGATTTTATTGAGGAGATGGCACTTAATAACTATCAGTGACAAGTTACGAGAGTAAGACCTGACAAGGTAGCTAATTTTTTTTATATTGATGCAGTCTCTATGTTGGCGAGTCAAGTTGAAGCTCTTGGTAAGAATATTGATGATTTGAGTTCGACTAAGTAGGTAAATTCAGTAATGCAATGTGATGTGACTGAAGTAGGGATAGTTAATATGAAATGTTTGCCCTTCAAGTCTAACATGGAGCATGAGCAAGTCAACTTTATGGGTAATAATTATAGACCTTAGAGTAACCCCTACAACAATAATTACAATCCGTAAAGGAGGAATCATCTGAATTTTTCTTGGGGTGGTCAAGGAAATCGAAGGTCACAACCTCTTTGAGTTTTTAGCAACCTTATCAGCAAGAAAAGAAACTGAACCTTGAGGATATGATAGTTAAATTTATTTCAGTGTCCAAAACTAGATTTCAAAACACTGAGACAACTTTAAAAAATCAGCAAGCATCAATTTAAGGACTTGAAAATCAGATTGGATAGCTTGCTAAACTGGTTTCGGAGAGATAACAAGGTAGCTTACTCAGTAATAATGAACCTAACCCAAAAGAGCATGTAAAAGCAATTACGTTGAGAACTGGGAATGTGTTGTCCAAACTTGAAAAGAAGTTGAAACAAGAAACTAACGAGAAAAATGATGGGGTGGTAGGAAACAAGAAAATTCAAACACCAGTGCTTAAGGAATACAAACCACCAATTTCATATTCTGCAAAGTTGAAGAAAGATTGCATGGATGAACAATTTGGTAAATTTCTTGAACTTTTTAAACAATTACATATTAACTTACCTTTTGTTGAAGCTCTTTCGTTGATGCCAAAATATGCAAAATTTTTATAGGAGCTATTAACAAATAAAAGAAAGATAAAAGAGCTATCCACTATGGAACTAAATGAGGAGTGCTCGGTCATTCTCCAAAACAAACTACCAACTAAGCTGAAAGATCCAGGGAGTTTTACTATCCCTTATTTTATTGGTAGGTTAACCATTGAAAAAGCATGGGCTGATTTGGGTGCTATTATAAATTTAATTCGTTATAAAATGTTTAAGCAATTTTGCTTCGGGGAACCAAAACCCAATAGGATAAGTATTCAATTAGGTGATAGATTTGCTAAATATCCTAGGGGAATTATTGAATATGTACTTGTGAAAGTAGATAAATTCATATTGTTATACTTGACATGAATTAGGATATTGAGGTGTCTTTGATTTTAGGTTGACCCTTTTTAACCATTGCTAGAGCTATTATTGATGTGGGTAATGGTAAACAGGTGCTTAGGTTAGGGGATGAGGATATTATTTTTCAAATATATGATGTCATGCGAGTTTCTAGTGAGCAAGTTAATTCTTGTTATTTTATCAATTTTAGTGATTAAGAAATTCAAAATTCATTGCAAATATTGTTCATAGGGACAGATTGGAACAGTGTACTGTTTGAGGTGAGAAGGTTGATGAAGATAATTCTATGACAAGTGAAATGAGAATCAATTTGAATACTGAGTCTTCACTAAGACAAAAAGAGTTTGAGACCATTAAAGTACGTAAAGAACTGGAGTCGTAGCCCTCCATTGAAGAACCTCCAAAACTGGAGCTGAAACAATTATCGAATCATTTAGAGTATGCATTCCTTGGAGATAATTCTACACTTCCAGTGATTATTGCTTCAAACTTAAAGCCGCATTAGAAGGATGAGTTACTGCAAGTGCTGAAGGAATACAAAAGAGCTATAGCTTGGAAGATTTCTGATATTAGAGGGCTCAGTCCTTCTTTTTGCACCCACAAGATCTTAATGGAAGATGAGTATAAGCCATGTGTGCAAGCTTAAAGGAGGTTAAATCCCAACATGAAGGAAGTTGTAAAGGTAGAGGTAATTAAACTTCTAGATGTTGGAGTTATTTATCCTATATATGATAGTACTTGGGTGAGTCCTGTGCAGGTTGTCCTTTATGACTATTATGGTTAATGAGAAAAACAAGTTGATTCCAACAGGAACAATCATTGGGTGGAGAGTCTGCATTGATTATAGGAAGCTGAATGATGCTATAAGGAAAGACCATTTTCCTCTGTCGTTCGTGGATCAAATATTGGAGAGATTGTCTGGTCATATGTACTACTACATTTTGGATGGACTTTCTGGCTATTTTCAAATCCCGATAGCTCTTGAAGATCAAGAAAAGATGACATTTACATGTCCGTATGATACATTTTCTTACCAAAGAATGCCTTTTGGATTATGTAATGCCCTACTACTTTTCAGCATTGCATGTTAGCCATCTTTGAGTAATTTATGGAAGACATTATGGAGGTGATTATGGACGACTTCTTGATATTCTGTAATTCTTTCCATTTATGTCTTAAAAATTTGAAATGATTTTTAATAATATGTGAGGAAATGAGCCTCGTGCTTAATTGGGAAAATTGTCACTTCATGGTTCAGGAAGGGATTGTTTTGGGTCACAAAATTTCTAATAAAGAGATTGAGGTTGATAGAGAAAACATTGAAACCATTGAGAAACTACCTCTCCTTAATTTAGTTTAGGTTATAAGAAGTTTTTTAGGACATTGTGTTTTATAGGAGATTATTAAAGATTTTTCCAAAATAGTGAATCCTTTAACTAATTTACTAGAAAAACAAATGTGTCGTTTAATTCCAGTAAGGATTGTTAAGAGGCATTTAATGTTCTTAAGGAAAAATTAATCAATGCACAGATTATGTGTAACACCCTTAACCTGTATCCGTCACTGGAATAGGGTTACAAAGCATTATCGTAAAAACATAACTCAAATCATTCATTTCAAACGTTTCATAATCATTGCAAAAATCCAATCAATCATGTGCATAAAGTCCCTAATTCAAGCCCTCGAGGCCTTAGAAACACTTTAGAAACGATCCGGGACTAAATCGAAAACATTTAAAACTTCTTGGAAAAGATAGAAAAATTCACACTGCAGGGATCACACGACTGAGACACATGCCTCTATCTCAGGCCGTGTGGACATTCGAAGTAAGGACACCCAGCTGTGTCCCAGCCCGTGTACGTACACGTGTAACTCTCTGGCTTAGGTCACACGGCCAAGCCACACGCTCGTGTGCTAGGCTGTGTAACTTTCGAAATGCAACCATTAAAACCTATAGGGGACACACGGCCGTATCGCATGATTATGTGTCACACACGGATGAGACACACGCCCGTGTCTTAGGCCGTGTGGACGAAAAAATAGGCCATTTTCAAGCCATTTCTCTCACCCAAAACATGTTCATACATACAAGTCATTTGCACCTATTTCAAGCATTCAAAAACGTACTTAAAACATGCATAATAAAACTAGATCAATAAGGCATTTTTAGATACAACCAATATGCCTAAAAGGCACCACAAACATAAATCTTGAAATCAACCTAAACACATACATGTTTTGGCATAAATCAATATACACAACCACAAATCATCATGCCAAGACATAGCACAATTGACCATATGTCAAACCTCAACAAAATATACCAAATTGATCATTAAAAACATACATCTACTTTACCATTTCGACATTAACCATCTAAGCACCATTTAAGCACCAACACATACCACTTTGACCATAAAACCATGCATCAATTTGACCATATTAACCACAACCAACATGACATCAATAGTACCTTAAGTACCTCAAATCCAAGGCAACATTTCATGCCATAATCATCAACCAAAATGACATACACATGCCAAACTCATCAATTAAACATTAGACATAGTCCATCTATACATGCCATTATAACCATAACCAAAGCATTAAGATCTACCAATAAAATCAATGAATAGTGTCATGGATCTCCGACTAGCTTCCAACCCGATTGAGCTTCCGATAATCTGTAAAGTAAAGAAAAAATAATTACGTAAGCAATGAATACTTAGTAAGCTCATATAAACTTGAAACATAACATTCCATTTCAATAATAAACTTTATAGAATAAATCTATACCTATGCCAATGCCATAAGATTTATAAATCTATATGATCATCAACTCACAAATGAGTAGGTTCATTAATGTCACCTATATTTATCATTCATCACATGATAGGATTTTATGGAAGTTAATAGATAATTATCAACCTTTCTATAAGATTGACACTTTTCAATTTACTTTCTTTCCATTCCATTCCCAATGCTTATCCTAAGCCTAAAAAACATTATCAGTTCTCGACTTAGTGTATTTATCCACGATAAAGGTATATTCATTCATAGTATACGTAAATTTCTCACATATAGTACACCATTCAAACCCATCATTTCCTTTTCATCAAATTTCATTTCAACTACGAGTTTACCATTTCATTACCTTTCCTTGCCCATTTCATATGCATAACACACAAATTATAAACATAACATCAACCACGACTACAAGCTAGTGCATTTAAACATAGCTCTTTTGGAATCAACTACATAATCAACCATTGCATAAGAAATTACATACATTGATTTATTCCACCTTTTCATGAACATAAGCACGTTACCAATTGAGAACTTATCGTTTCAATGTATTTCATTAAGATTAAACATGATATAATTCATATGAGCTTAACGTAGATAACCATTATACTTGAGCATGATCCAATTGGATTTATCATCCTTCATAACATATCATGTTTTCCATGTATTACCATTTCAATAAGTTTTATACACACATGTCTTGGTTCATATTGAACACTTACCATTTCATTTGTTGAGCACAAAAGACATAAACATAACATTTACAATAGTCACAAGCAAGTGAATAAACACATAACTTAGTAGCATCATCACATGGTAAGATATGGTATGTAAACATAGCATCACTTAAATCATACCTTTCATAATCATGAATATTCATACTTCGATCATTGGTACATCATACCTTTCCATATTTAACATAGTAAAGTCAATCGAAACCCTTACCGGAGCTCACACAAGTGTGCTAAATGATGGTTGTAACCATTCCTTTTCATATTCGATGGTCGTCACCATCTCTTTTCATATTCGATGGTCGTCACCATCCCTTTTCATATTCGATGGTCGAAACCATCCGTTTTCATAATTGATGGTCGTCACCATCCCTTTTCATAGTCGATAGTTAAAACTATCCCTTTTCATATTCGATGGTCATCATCATTCCTTTTCATAGTTTATGGTCATCACCATCCCTTTTCATAGTCAATAGTCGAAACTATCCCTTTTCTTTAATTGATGCTCGTCGATACTTCGTTGGATTTTTCTATTGAGGTATGATATGATAACACAACATGATAAGCATTTAAAACACTATTTAAATGTACGAAACATACCTGGCTAAATTACATAAATGACAAAGTACAAGGGCATTTTGGTAATTTTTCATTCTCCTCGATTTTCCACTCGATCTTGATCTAAATTAATAATTTCATTCAATCTATTAATTTAGATAGCAAAACAATATATTTTATGCAATTTAATCATTTTGACATTTTTACAAAATTGCCCCTAACATTTTACTGTTATTCAATTTAGTCCCTGAGTAAAAAACATGCAAATTAACCATTTCTAGTGCCAATTCATATCAGCCAATTATTTGTGGCACACAAAACAGCCCACATTTGTAGTAATTTCACATCAAATCCTTTGATTTTTACTAATTCAACAATTTAGTCCCTAATCAAAAAATTCATCAAAATTATTTAACAAAATACTTTTAAATATCAACAAACATCTCAAATTCATCATTTAATAACTAAAATCACATGGATTCATCAATGACAACATTCACAATCTTTAATAGTTTCAAAATCGAAGGTCAACGATATCAAAAACATAAAAATTAATGAAAATGGGGCCAAAATCATATACCATGCAGATCTTTAACCATGGCCAAACCTCAAAGTCTTTAACAATGGCTTTTTCTTCCCAAATTTGATAGAAGAAGATTTAGAAAAGATAATACCTTTTAATTTATTTTAATTTATCAAATTACCATTTTAACCTTGGTTAATAATTAAATAAAACATCAAATTCATGTCCATTTTAGTCCACTAACTCCTTAAATGGTTTAATTAACATTTAAGTCTCTTTTCCTTTATTCAATAAACCATTTAATCACTGAAATCAAATAATGAACAAATTTTACATCTTTTACAATTTATTCCTTTTAATTAATTAACTATCGAAACATTAAAATTTTTCAATGAAACTTGAATACCACCTTAATGACACTCCATAAATATTTATAAAAATATTTATAGCTCAATTTATAGAAATAAGGTCTCGATACCTTATTTTCAAAAACCACTTGACCTTAGGGTCTTACCACTTGAACTTAATAAATCACTTATATAACATAAATTATCAAGTCAAAAACCTTTTTAAAATCTCTTTTGACTCGTAAATATTAAATAACAATATTTACGAACATACTCTTCAAATTTGGTGGCCCCGAAAAAACTAAAAAAAGGGGCTGTTACATTTTGGTTGCACCTTATTGAAATTTTACCCTTTGAACTAATGCGTGATGCGAGTGGTTTTATAGTAAGTGCAGTTCTTGGATAGTGAAGAGACATGTAACACCCCTAACCCATATTCGTCACCGAAACAGGGTTACAAAGCATTACCGAAACATTCAGAAACATTTATAGATATTTCATGCAAGTTACTATTCAAATTCCGAAATCATTTGTAACATCCCTTAATGGACTCTCGAGGCCCAATATGAGCATTAGAATAGAGTCGGGACATAATCGGAACCTCTAAGAATTTTTCACGAAATTTCAAGAATTTTCCAAGGTGTAGGGCTCACACGCCCGTGTGGTCCAGGGGACATGCCCGTGCTGGAGGACGTGTTCGACCCCGTGTAACTCTCTAACTTGTGCACATGGCCATGCCAGACGCCCGTGTGCTAGGCCGTATGGTTAATTAAATTCTTTCGTAATTAGGTGCAGGTTTAACATGGCCAAGACACACGCCCGTGTTCTAGGCCGTGTAGCACACAAAGCTGAGACACACACCCGTGTCTTTGCCCATGTGCTCAATTCTGGGCATTCTATTTCTCAAAATTAAGATGCAGGGGACACTCTGCTAACTACACGCCCGTGTGTCTGTCCATGTGGACAAAATAAAGCCATTTCTTAGCCTCATTTGTCACCCAAATTGACCATTTTCCTACACTAAAACATTCCAAACACATTCCAACCATTTCAAGCATTCAAATTAAGAAATTTCCATCATTCACATGGCATATAATAGCTTGCATACATGTTTACTATCTCACCTTGGTTCAATCCATGTGTTAACATGATTTGGTCAACTACTTAACACATACACACATACACACACACACACACACACACACATATATATAGCTACCCTAGCATGACATTACAAGTATATCAAAACAACCATTACTAGCCATTCCAATGGCCAGATTACAAACATCATTATCAAGCCACTAAAGGCCAAATTGTCCTATACATGCCATTATACCAAAATGATTTTACTACATATTCCAAAATAAGCTAGTTGATAGCGTGACGATGCTCCAATGATCTCCAACCTTCGCGAGCTTCTTAGCACTTTAAAACAGGGGAAAATAAGACGGAGTAAGCATTACATGCTTAGTATGTTCGTATAACGGAAACTAAACTTACCAATCCCGTTTATTAAATCTAACCATACAATATCATGTTTTCCATCCATTTGACAAAATTGCCTAAGCACATGCATCCAATCAAACATGTTAGTCACAAACTTTACATATACATCAAGTAAGGATAGATGAGCTCATCATGCAATATTCTTTCAAGACATTATCATTTCATCTCATAATTCTCATACCATGTCAAGAGTTTTATGTCTGTTGAATCATTGAAATTCCGATGGATACTCAAGTGGTACACTCGAGGTGTACAATTCTATAACCCGTCAATTCTTTTTCAAGAGTACCCATTAGGGCACTTAATTAAGGAAAACACTCTCGAGCCACATATCATATAACAAGATTACCAGTCCAGGCTAAATCCTTTGTACAACGTATGCTCAGAAGAGCTCAATTAGGATTACCAGTCCAGGTTAAACCCTAATTGTAACGTATACTCGAGAGGTATTGTGTCAGGATTACCCGTCCGGGCTAAATCCTTTCTATAATGATGTTAATAGGTTTAATCATTCGAGTGAAATCCCGTTAGCAATAAATGCAGGACCTCATTCATTTTGGGAAAGCACATATATTCATCGCAATTCTATATTCAATCGAGACTTAACCTCTTTTTCACCATTTCAAGCATGCATTCATTTCTTATATTGTAACATCCAAAAAATTTACATAAATATTAATCACATTTCATACAACTCAACATTTAATTTAACATAATTACATGCTCGATTAAGTTACACGAACTTACCTCGAACTTGTTCGCGTAAGTAATCTACTAATCCGAAACCTTTTCTTTTCCTCGGTCAAACCTCGAATTTGTGTTGTCTAGATCTATATAAATAGCTTTAATTATCAATTTCTCATATTTCATACTTATTTGGACTCAATTTATGTCCTAGGAAAAATTACCATTTTACCCCTAACTTTTCCATAAATTCCAATTTCGTCCTTAGGCTCGGAAAATGAAACTTGTGCAATTTACTCCTTATTCCAAGCCTAACCAAAATCCCATTACAAATTTTACAGCACATGTATTCATAAAAATTTAGCATTTTTATTCAATTTCACAATTTTACATTTTAGTCCCTAAATCATGTTTTCATCAGAAATCACTTTGTAAAAGTTGTTTATCTATCAACAACATTTCATTTTCTACCATAAATTTCTAATTTTTAGCATATTCATCCATGACCCATTTTCCATACCTTGATAACTTTTCAAATTGATCCCCCAAATAGATAGATTAGGCTATCCCGGTTTCAAAATTATCAAAATTACTAAAAACGGGACAAGGAAACTTACCCAATTAAGCCATGAAAGTTTCTTCTCTCTCTCCTAGGGTTTCCATATAATTTTGGGGTTAAAGATGACAAAAATAATAAGATGATATCTTTTATCATCTATTTAATTAATTAATTATTTAAATTTCCAATTTAGTCCTTGCCTTTTTTCTAAATTTCCATGCATGAGTCACCAAAATATTAATGGTCTAATTACCATATAAGGACCTTAAGTTTTGAATTCCATAGCTATTTAATCCTTATAACTATTAGAATTCAACTTTTGCATTTTATGCGATTTAGTCTTTCTCGTAATTAAGCACATAATCAATAGAATTTTCGTATCAAAATTTTCACATGACATTTCTAACATATTACGGACCATGTAATAAAATAAAAATAATTTTTTTCGGATCTAATTTCTGGTCCCAAAACCACTGTTCCGAATTCACTGAAAAATGGGCTGTTACAACTCTCCCCCCATAAGGATTTTCATCCTCAAAAATCTTACCAGTAAAAAGATTCGGGTATTGCTTCCTTATAGTGTCTTCCGGTTCCTTTGGGATTAGTAGTCAGATCGGCAGCAAGGTAAGGACTTTGGTTGCGATAATCCTTTGGGATTTGAATCTATAGCCGAATAGGTTTTATTTAATATGTTTAGTGTTGGCCAAATGTAGGAACTTGAGATCTAAAGCAATAGATCGAATTTTCGGGATTTAAAGTGAACTCGATAAGTATACCAGGTGTGTACCCCGCACTAAGCCTTAATAGATTTATGGTTATGCTTTATTAAATGTGTTAATAAGAGTAAATAAGATGTGGCTAAGGGTACCATGTAATGGTATAAAGTACTCAGGTACGTTAACTTACTACTACTCTAGTTATGATATCATGAATATCTGTTATGACACATATGTGAATATTGATAAGAATGTGAATTAAGGCATAAGGCATAGTAATTGTATGATTTGTATGACATAGGGCATATGGGTGATATTTTAAGGGGAAGTGATCTGGTGGTTTATACCACAATATCTGAATGTGGTGACTTCGGTCACATAATCTGAATGTGGTGACTCATGTCACAAAAATTTATCTGGTGGCAATGCCACAATATATATAAGGGCGATGAGCACGTCGTCTGCAGCGACGCGCTCTTGATGATGTGTAGCGGATGGAGGGTTGACTTAGTAGTCCCCACGGTGTGATGGTTGGTACGGGTGATGTGTAGCGGATGGTATCTAGGTTTGGGTTCGGGAATGCATCATTATTTGTAAATTGTGATATGTATATGTATGCTCTGATATGCCTGAATCATTAGGACTTAGTGTGGTTGTTATACACTGAGTCTGTTTGACTCACCCCGTTGTGGGATATGTTTTCAGGTGACGCTCAGTAATGGACCGGGTCGGCAGGAGCTTAGTGGTGGCCATGCTCAGCTCAGAGTTTATTTTTAATTTAGACTTTCTATTTTCTTTTTCGTATTTGGATTTATTCAGGTTTTGTTTTTAATGTAATAAGGCCATAGTATGAGACTGTTTTATGCTTACTTTTATTTATTTTTATAACGATACTATTATTGTTAAATCAAAGGTTATCTAAATTGTTTTTAAAATCAATGTTAAATGTTTTGACATCTAAAAACAGATGATTTCCAATTTAAAGGTGAAACCTAAAACAAATTCGACATATCTTTCAACTTGTGGTTTTGGAATATAAAAACAAGCTTTTAATAAATCCCTGATTTCAAAGAGAACAAGATTTTCAATTGAACCCAACACAAAACCAGATTTCTTCCAAAATCACTCAAATTTTCCATAGTAAACAAACAAATTCTGAACTGTTTTACTCGAGGAACATACCAGATCTGGTCAAGGCTCGTGGACCGGGTTTGGGGTGTTTCAGTTTGGTATCAGAGCCCAGTTTTAAACTCTCGGCCCTGGGTTTAAAGCCCATAACGTTTTTAAAATAAGGCCCAAACAAGTTTTGTAAACAATTTTGTGAAATGGGCAG
Source organism: Gossypium bickii (assembly GCA_025503065.1). NCBI lineage: Eukaryota > Viridiplantae > Streptophyta > Magnoliopsida > Malvales > Malvaceae > Gossypium > Gossypium bickii. Next base: position 71,844,697 of record CP106716.1, on the reverse strand, counting down.
GTTTTCTGGCATGGCACCTAAGTCTCCGGCCAAAGTCCACTGTAAGTACCCTAACTGCTTACAGTAAATTATAGTATGATTTGTATAATTTTAGAACGGGAACGTAGAATAGTGTATTAAGAACTATTGAAACCTAGGACTAGCTTACCCCAACATAGAATTTCATAAGACTTTAATGCCTAATTAAACAACCCTGTAAAGTAAGTCGCCGAGTTAGGGTGTGGCAACCATTGTGCGCATGTCTAGGATTGGATTCGGAAGAGCAGCAGGTATTTAGCGGTCCTCGTGACTCACCTCCTCTTCACTCGAATCCTACCAGTGCGTAGCTACTGTTCACCCAACCAAGAGGACTGACTCACGGGCTAAACTCAATAGTTAAAACCCGAAAGGGACTAGCCATATTTTTATGAAAACCCTAGTTTTAAAAATCAACAAACTACCCTTTTGAATTGAGAAAAATATTTTTTTTTGAAAATTTTCCAAAATATTCCCAATTTACAAAATTACCTAAATACTCCTGGTTGAAAAATTACTAAAATGCCCTTGGTTTGAAAAATCTTAAATTACCATACTACCCTCGATCTTTACTAAGATTTGCTTACTTTACAAAAATATCCAAAAACCCTATTTTGCAAAATATCTTGATTTGGGAAAATTTACTAAAATACCCCTGACTTACAAATTACCAAAATAGCCCCGTTTCCAAAATTTCTGCAACATCACCGATTTGGAAAACAAATTCTCAAAAATAACCCGACGTTTTGCAAATTTTGAAATACCTTTGATTTATAGAGATTTTTCAAATTGACCCTGGTTTATTACCAAAATACCCTTGTAGGACAAATTACAAAAATACCCCTAAGGTAGGAACAGACAACAATGTTTGAATGATGAATGTGTGTGGTAGATGCTACTGAATGGATGTACTTCCCTGAATTAGGATAGAAGACTTGAAACTCTGAATGATTGAAAGAACTATTATTAAACTTCTTTTCATAAAAATTGTTCGCGGATAATCAGTGGAACAAAGGCTAATACATAAAACTTTATAATCAGATTAAAGCGCGGTCGTTGAAATGAGCTCTAGGGGACGTGGTCGTAGTGTGCGAGGACGTGGTAGAGGCAGGATGACCGTGTCGGAACCCGTTAGGTCGAGTCAAGGGTCCGAAAATGAGGTACCACCACCCCCACCACCAGTTGTTGGTGTTGGCGCAGCAAGATCGACGGGGATGATGCGATGCGCGCGGCGATCGCGAGTTCTTGAGATGGTGGCTGGAGCAGGTGGAAATATGGGAGCTCAAAAATCTGTACCCGAGCGACTCTGAGCCAATAGAGCTGAGGTATTCCGTGGCGTATCCGACGTGGCACCCAGTACGACTGAGTATTGGTTGGAGGCGACAGAGCGAATTATGGATGAGCTGGATCTGACCCCTGAGGAGAAACTGAAAGGAATGGTGGCGCTGCTACGCGATGAAGCATATCAATGGTGGCTCACAATTCGGGATGGTGCCACAGCTGAGGATCTTACTTGGGAGTATGTTAAGGTGGCGTATCAGAAGAAGTATGTTGGCACGCGTTACACTGATGCGCAGAGGAAGGCATTTTTGGGGCTGGTTCAAGGTAATAAATCCGTAGCAGAGTACGAAGTTGAATTCCTAAGGTTGAGCCGATATGCTCGAGGAGTAGTGGATACAGAGCATGAGTGACGTGTCTGGTTTGAGGATGGACTAAGGGATGACCTGAGGTTGTTAATAGCCCCACATCAGGAGCGGGAGTTTTTTGCATTGGAAGAGAAGGCTAAAGTAGCTGAAGGGATTAAGGACTCTGTGAGGCAAAACACGGATCGGAACAGGCAGAAAAGGGGTTTTGGATCGTCAGGATCGTCTGGGAATGTGCAGAAGAGGCCTAGAGTTAATGGGCCGCAGGGTCAGCAGGCTAGAACAAGAGGGCAGTATCGTACTTGTACCTAGTGTGGGAAGATGCATTTAGGAGAGTGTTGGAAGAAGACGGGAGGATGTTTCAAGTGTGGATCTAAAGATCACATGATTAAAGACTATCCTATTAAGATAGACGGGAGCCGCCCAACAGGTCAGGGTGTTAATCAGGCTGGTAGAGGTGAACAGCAGCCTCAGCGAGGTCGTGGTCTGAATGGTAGAGGTAACGGTGCTGGAAGAGGACGTCGAACACCGAGCCGAGGTGTTGGTAATACTAAGGCTAGACAGCCGGGTCTGGTTTATGCAGTTCGTCGAAGGGAGGATGGAGACGCGCCGGACGTCATAACCGGTACGTTCCTTATAGCGAACAAGCCTTATTTTGCTTTGATTGATGTGGGCTCGACCCATTCTTATATTGCATGTAGTGTAGTTGAAACTCTAGGCATAGCCTCTGAACTATCTGATAGGGAGATGACTGTAGTAAGCCCATTAGGTCAAACTATAGTGGTGAATAAGATATTTCAGAGTGTACCTCTAGAGACGTAAGGAGCGATTTTCCCTGCCGACTTAATGGAACTACCCTTCGGAGAATTTGATCTTATATTTGGTATGGACTGGCTAGTGGAGCATCGGGCTGTATTGGATTGTGCAGCTAAGCGAATGGAGTTAAGGACCTCGGAGGATGAGGTGATAATTGTGATAGAAGAAAGAAGAAACTACTTGTCTAATGTAGTCTTTGCTTTAAAGGCTGATAAGATGGTTCGAAAAGGGTGCAAGGCCTTCTTGACTTTTGTTAGTGCGTTGGATGCAAAAGAAGGGGGAGTTAGTAAAGTTAGAACCGTGAAGGAATTTGTGGATGTTTTTTCGGAGGAATTACTTGGAATACCCCCGGATAGGGAGGTGGAGTTTGGAATTGATTTGCTGCCTGGAACAGCTCCTGTGTCAATTGCCCCATACAGGATGGCACCAAAGGAGTTGGTGGAGCTCAAAGCTCAGATCCAAGAATTGCTTGATTGTGGGTTTATTCGACCCAGTGTGTCTCCATGGGGAGCACCGGTCTTGTTTGTGAAGAAAAAGGACGGAACTATGCGTATGTGCATAGATTATCGTCAGTTGAATAAGCTGACCATCAAGAACAAGTACCCTTTGCCAAGGATAGACAACTTGTTCGATCAGCTGAAGGGGGCAGCAGTATTCTCGAAGATAGATCTAAGGTCTGGGTATCATCAACTTAAGGTGAAGGAAGCAGATATTAATAAGACAGCTTTCCAAACAAGTTACGGCCATTATGAGTTCTTAGTGATGCCGTTCGGATTCACTAATGCCCCAGCCGCGTTCATGGATATGATGAACCAGGTCTTTCAACCTTACTTGGATCGGTTCATCGTTGTATTCATCGACGACATCCTAGTGTACTTCAAGTCTGAAGAGGAGCATGATAAGCATCTTCGGGTTGTGTTACAAGTGTTGAGGGAGAAGAAGCTTTATGCCAAATTCAGTAAGTGTGAATTTTGGCTGAAAGAGGTTGCATTCTTAGGACACGTGGTGTCCGCAGAAGGAATAAGGGTGGATCGTAGGAAGATTGAGGCAGTATTAGATTGGAAACCACCTAAATCTATGGCTGAGGTTCGTAGTTTCTTGGGATTGGCAGGTTACTATAGAAGGTTTGTAAAAGGATTCTCATCGATAGCCGCGCCTCTGACAAAGTTGTTGAGAAAGGAAGTATCTTTCATATGGACAGAGAAGCAACAGGAGAGCTTTGAGAAGCTTAAGAGGGTTTTGACTGAAGCTCCGGTCTTGATTCAGCCGGAGGTAGAAAAGGATTTTGTGGTGTACTGTGATGCTTCTCACACAGGATTGGGATGCGTATTGATGCAAGACGGGAAGGTAGTCGCTCATGCGTCTCGACAATTGAGACCATACGAGGTTAACTACCCGACGCATGATTTGGAATTGGCGGCAGTGGTCTTTGCTCTTAAGGTGTGGAGGCATTATTTTTATGAAGAAAAGTCAGTGATCTACACAGACCACAAGAGCCTTAAGTATCTGCTGACTCAGAAGGAGTTGAACCTGAGACAGCGAAGATGGGTGGAGTTATTGAAGGATTATGATTGTTCTATAGAGTATCACCCGGGCAAGGCGAATGTAGTGGCAGATGCCCTAAGTTGGAAAGTGGTGGCAGATCTGAGGGCGATGTTTGCACATCTAAGCTTGTATGATGACAGAAGTTTGTTAGCAGAGTTGCAAGTCAAGCCGACATGGTTGAATGAGGTAAAAGAAAGTCAGTTGGTGGATGAGGATGTAAGTGCTAAGTTACAGCAAGTGCAGAATAGAGAGTTGGAAGATTATGGTATTAATGACGAGGGACTATTGTGTTTCAAGGGTAAAGTTTGTATGCCGAAGAATGAGGAGTTAAGGCAGGGGATTCTTCAGGAATCGCATAGTAGCCCTTATGCTATGCATCCTGGAGGTACTAAGTTGTATAGAGACCTAAGGGAACAGTTTTGGTAGCCTGGTCTAAAACGGGAAGTTACCGAATTTGTCCGCAAGTGCTTAACATGTCAGCAAGTCAAGGCTAAACACCAAGTTCCGTCAGGATTGCTTCAGCCGATAATGATTCCGCAGTGGAAGTGGGAGAGAATTACCATGGACTTCGTTAGTGGGCTTCCCCTTACGCCTACCAAGAAGGACTCGGTATGGGTGATAGTGGATCGGTTGACAAAGTCCACGCATTTCATTCCAGTGCGAGTTGACTACTCTTTGCAGAAGTTGGCAAAATTGTATGTGGCGGAGATTGTGAGGTTGCATGGAGTATCGATATCGATTATCTCGGACAGGGATCCAAGGTTTACGTCCCGGTTTTGGAAAGCTCTACATCAGGCTTTAGGCACCAGATTGGATTTCACTATGGCATTTCATCCACAATCAGACGGCCAATCTGAACGAGTAATCCAAGTGTTAGAGGATATGCTGAGGGGATGTGTGATTGACTTCAGAGGAAGTTGGGAAGAATATTTGCCTTTAGCTGAGTTTGCATATAATAACAGCTATCAAGCCAGTATTCGAATGGCACCGTATGAAGCACTGTATGGACGAAAGTGTCGCACTCCTACGTGTTGGACGGAATTAGGGGAACGTCGAGTTTTGGGTCCAGAGGTTGTGGCAGAATCTGAGGAGAAGGTTGAGGTAATTCGGGCATGGTTAAAGGAGGCATCTGATAGGTAGAAGTCGTATGCAGACCTTAAGCAGAAGGAAATAGAGTTTGATGTGGGAGATCAAGTGTTTCTTAAGGTATCGCCTTGGAAGAAGGTGATGAGATTTGGTCGCAAAGGGAAGTTAAGTCCCAGGTTTATAGGACCTTATTGGATATTGAAGCGAGTTGGACCAGTGGCATATCAGTTGGAGTTGCCAACTGAGTTGAAGCAAATGCAGGACGTATTCCATGTTTCTATGCTACGCCGTTACCGATTGGATCCATCTCATGTAGTTCCGGTGGAAGAGGTGGAGCTAAGGCCAGATTTGTCCTACGAGGAAGAGCCGATTCAGATCTTGGAACGCGATGTGAAAGTGTTACGGAGGAAGTCAGTTCCTCTAGTCAAAGTGTTATGGTGCAATCATCGACCGAAAGAAGCTTCGTAGGAACCGGAGAAAGCAATGCGACAGCAATACCCTCACTTATTTCAGCCAGGTAATTTCGAGGACGAAATTATTTTAAAGGGGGTAGAACTGTAATATCCTGGATTTTGGGCTTATGCATTTGTGCTTAAATATATGTGAAAGCATGCCTTTGTGTGTTATGAATGTGTTGTATGAATTTTGTGAACTTTAGAAAATAGGAGAGTGCTTTAGAAATTATCAGATTTTAAGTTTAAAAGAGGAAGCTAGGCAGAGGAGGCCTTAAGAGAAATTGTAGGTGAAATATAACACAAAAATGGGCTTGGTACAGTGGCTTGGAGGCGCCACAAGGAGTGTCAGAGGGGCTTGTGTTTGAGCCATAAGGGAAGCAAAATAGGAGTTTTATTTTGCTGCAAGGATAAGCAGTGGTGGACGGCACAGGGACTGTCAGTGGATGTGGTCTAATCCTTTTGAAATTTCGGCTTAATAGAGGATAAATGATGATTTATTTTGAATTATTTTTGAATGGGTAAAAAGAGAGAAAAGAGGAGAAAAAGGAGGAAGCTGATAAGGGAAGTAGAGTTGGCCGGTCTAGGGACTTTCTTGATAACATTTTTGGCTAAAGATTGCTTAGGGGTGCCGAAACTTAACTCTCTCTTCACTTATCTCATTTGTGCCGAAAATCCTTAGGAGATCAACTAGTTTTCTCTGCTTTCTTCTTCTCTTCCTCTTCAAGTGATCAAAAGCCGAATACTCCTTTCTCAAAATCCATCATTGCCATTTCTCTCTAAGCCTCAATACTCTCTCCTTTCTTTTCCTTGTTAAAGCTGAATCCCATATGTTGGTAGCCATAGCCGAATGCTCCCCTATCCTTTAGGAGCCGAATTGATCATTTAAGCAAGAGCCGAATCTCTCTGCTTCAAGGAAGGACAGTTGATTAAAGTGGTAAGGAATCTTACCTATGTCGATTTACTTCCTTTATTCTTCTTCTGACTGTTGAAAATGAAACCTAATCTCTCCTATTCTTGTTGGCCGAAACTTGGAAGGTGAGTTTCGGGATTTCCATGGTAGCCGATTTTTAGAGAGACCATTCGGGATTGCAGATCTAAGGTAAGCAAGGTGTAAGATTAGGCCGAAGGCCATCTATTTGAATGTTAGAATTGGATCTAACATGTACCCTGTAGGATTTTGACATCTCCTTGGTCAAAGGACTACTTTCGGGATTTAAAAATCGCAAGGTAAGTGTACATGTACTTTCGGCCAAGGCCCTATTTAGTGGCTTATATCTGTTCTTATTTATTCAAAAGCCGGAAACTAACTAGTTAAAGGATTTAGTGTCTAGCCGATTGCAAGAAGAGGCATCACAAAGTTTTCGGGATTTGATTAGTAGTCAGATCGGCAGCAAGGTAAGGACTTTGGTTGCGATAATCCTTTGGGATTTGAATCTATAGCCGAATAGGTTTTATTTAATATGTTTAGTGTTGGCCAAATGTAGGAACTTGAGATCTAAAGCAATAGATTGGATTTTCGGGATTTGAAGTGAACTCGATAAGTATACCAGGTGTGTACCCCGCACTAAGCCTTAATAGATTTATGGTTATGCTTTATTAAATGTGTTAATAAGAGTAAATAAGATGTGGCTAAGGGTACCATGCAATGGTACAAAGTACTCAGGTACGTTAACTTACTACTACTCTAGTTATGATATCGTGAATATCTGTTATGACACATATGTGAATTGATAAGAATGTGAATTAAGGCATAAGGCATAGTAATTGTATGATTTGTATGACATGGGGCATATGGGTGATATTTTAAGGGGAAGTGATCTGGTGGTTTATACCACAATATCTGAATGTGGTGACTTCGGTCACATAATCTGAATATGGTGACTCATGTCACAAAATTTTATCTGGTGGCAATGCCACAATATATATAAGGGCGATGAGCACGCCGCGTCGCAAACGAATCGCTTTGATGATGTGTAGCGGATGGAGGGTTGACTTAGTAGTCCCCACGGTGTGATGGTTGGTACGGGTGATGTGTAGCGGATGGTATCTAGGTTTGGGTTCGGGAATGCATCATTATTTGTAAATTGTGATATGTATATGTATGGTCTGATATGCCTGAATCATTAGGACTTAGTGTGGTTGTTATACACTGAGTCTGTTTGACTCACCCCATTGTGGGATATTTTTCAGTGACGCCAAGAATGGACCGGGTCGGCAGGAGCTTAGTGGTGGCCATGCTCAGCTCAGAGTTTATTTTTAATTTGGACTTTCTATTTTCTTTTTCGTATTTAGATTTATTCTGGTTTTGTTTTCGATGTAATAAGGCCATAGTATGAGACTTTTTTATGCTTACTTTTATTTATTTTTATCACGATATTGTTATTGTTAAATCAAAGGTTATATAAATTGTTTTTAAAATAAACGTTAAATGTTTTGACATCTAAAAACAGATGATTTCCAATTTAAAGGTAAAACCTAAAACAAATTCGGCATATCTTCCAACTTGTGGTTTTGGAATATAAAAACAAGCTTTTAATAAATCCCTGGTTTCAAAAAGAACAAGATTTTCAACTGAACCCAACACAAAACCAGATTTCTTCCAAAATCACTCAAATTTTCCAAAGTAAACAAACAAATTCTGAACTATTTTACTCGAGGAACATACCAGATCCGATCAAGGCTCGTGGGCCGGGTTTGGGGTGTTTCATAAAGTATGCAGACTTTATCAACCGATCAACAATCACCCAAATGGCATCTTTCTTCTTTGGAGACGGGGGTAACCTCGATACAAAGTCCATGGTAATTCTTTCCCATTTCTATTCTGGCACTGTAAATGGCTGTAATAGTCCAGAAGGCAACTGATGTTCAACTTTTACTTGCTGACATATCAAACATTTGGATACAAACTCAGAAATATCTCGTTTCATTCTCGGCCATTAGTACATCTTTTTCAAATCATTATACATTTTATTGCTACCAGGATAAATTGACATTTCTCGGTGGTTTCTAGTCAACAACTACCGAAATCCTACTCGGGTCAACCCATATGCCTTCCGTTGAAACAATGTGTCTCAAAAATCTGTCTTATTGGAGTCAAAATTCACTTTTACTGAATTTAGCAAACAATTTCTTATCTCTCAAAGTCTGGAATACAATTCTTAAATGTTCGGCATGCTTAGACTCATCTCGAGAATAAATCAGAATGTCATCAATAAAGACAACCATAAACTTATCTAAATACGGTCTGAAGATTCGATTCATCAAGTCCATAAAAACTGCAGGAGCATTTGTTAATCCAAACAGCATAATAAGGAATTCATAATGCACGTACCTCATTCTGAACGTGGTTTTCGGCACATCCAAATCTTTAACTCTCAACTGATAATAACCTGATCTCAAGTCTATCGTCGAGAACACTGTTGCCCCTTTCAACTGATCGAACAAATCATCAATTCTAGGTAAAGGATACTTGTTCTTTATCGTAACCTTGTTAAGTTGATGATAATCAATACAAAGTCTCATGGATCCGTCTTTCTTCTTGACGAATAACACTAGTACGCCCCAGGGCGAAAAACTTGGTCTCGCAAAACCCTTATTTGTCAACTCTTGCAACTGAGATTTCAATTATTTTAACTCAGTCGGAGCCATTCTATACGGAGCTATCGATAACGATGAAGTTCCCTACACTAAATCAATAACAAACTCAACCTCTCTGATCGGTGGTAATCCAGGCAACTCTTCTAGAAACACATCTGGATATTCACAAACTACTGACACAGATTCGATCTTCAAGTCAGGCACTTTCGTATTTAGTACATACGCAAGATAAGCTTCACAACCTTTTTTTACATATCTCTGAGCTGACATCGACGAAATCACAATAGGCAACTCACCCGACTCATCTGATTCAATCTAAAGAATTTCATTATCTTGACATTTCAATTCAATAATCTTTCGTCTACAATTCACTATGACAAACGGTAAAAGCATTAAGTTAGCTGGAAAATAGTGATCCTGAATCATTAAAGGACAATTCTTACAAACTTTATCAACTAAACACTTAATCACAAACTTAGTAGACTCAACAGGAAAATTCTTACTAGATACCAAATTCATGCAAATATAAGAATGAGTCGATCTAGGATCTATCAATGCAACTTCATTAGTATCATAGAGAGAAAATGTACCAGTGATAACATCAGGGAATGACGCATCTTCGTGAGCATGAATAGCGTAGGCTCTAGCAGGTGCTCTGACCTCTGATCTCACAATTAAATCTTTTGTTACACCTTTTCTACTGGTCCCACTTCCCGTATTTCTTAGTGACCTCCCTCTAGTAGAAGTGTTGCTCGATCTTGCATTCTGAAACTTATCCTTCTCAACCATTTCGGGGCAATCTCGAATGAAGTGATCTTGGGAGCCATATTTAAAGCAAGCTTGGACGTTCATTCTACATTCAACAGGATGTCGTATACCATAATGTTGACATTTAGGTCTATTAGACCTAGCATTACCAACGCTCGCTATTGACGTCATTTGGGCCTTAGAACCCGAATATTGCTTCCCACGATCTCTATTGGGATACCCATCTGAAACATTCAAATGAGTATACAAATCCCTCAATTTCTTTGACGAGGATTGAAATGACTTATTCATCAGTCTTTTTCTCAAATATCTAGTCTCAAACTAAGCTTTTCTCTTTTCTTTGCTCAACTCTTCGGCTTTGCAAGCTCAGTCAACTAGCACAACAAATTCTTTCAACTCTGAAATCCCAACTAACAATCTGATATCCTTATTCAACCCATCTTTGAATCTCTTGCACATGATAGCCTCTATTGAAACACAGTCCCGAGTGTACTTACTGAGTCTAACAAGCTCTCGCTCATATTCGGTCACAGACATACGGCCCTGTATCAGCTCTAGGAACTCTTTGCATTTTTGATCAATAAACCGTTGACTGATATATTTCTTTCTAAACTCGTCTTAAAAGAAATCCAAGGGAACTCTTTCTCTCGGTACCATTGATGCTAGAGTATTCCACCACTGGTATGCCGAGTCCCTCAAAAAGCGATATAGCACATTTCAAACACTCATCCGATGTGCAAGAAAGCTCATCAAATACCCTGATATAGTTTTTAAGACTAAACTCTGCTCTCTCAGGATATCGTCAACACTAGCTCTAAATTCTTTAGCCCCTTATTTTTGAATCTTATCAATTGGAGGCTTGTTCAGTCTTAACAATTCCAAACCTTGAGGCGCTACGGGAACCGGATAGGGGTTAGGTGGGGGTGAAGGATATTGAACAGCCAAATTGTTTCGAACAAACTCGGCAAACCACTCATTCATCCTTTAGAAGAAGGCTTCCCTAGCCTCTCCTCCTTGACTAACCGTTACTGGCCTACTTTCAGATGGCGCTGCCCCTTGGGCGAGAGCTGGCGTATTACTTTCAACATCATCAGCTACATCTTGGTTGGGATCCATTTACTATATGAAAACACAATTTAAATTATCAGGAGACGTCACACTATCACAAATTATATATGGCATGTATAGGTAGACTCACACACACTACATTAGTCCGAGAATCGACTAAATCGTAGCTCTGATACCACTAAATGTAATACCCCTCACCCGTATTCGACACTGGAACAGGATTACAAGGCATTACCAAACTTACATCGTAGACAATCATACAATTTCAAGTCATAAATTTGTAACCAAATAAAAAAAACATTTGCATTCAGTCATAAAGTCCCTAGTACGAGCTTACGAGGCCAAAACATGTATTGGAAGTGGTTCGAGATTAAACCGAGAACTTAGGAAGTTTTTAACAAACTTAGAAATTTTTTTCCATGTACAGGGGTCACACGCCCGTGTCCCTAACCCATGTAACTTTCTAACTTGAAAGGCATGACCTAATTGAAGTTACACAGCCAAGCCACACGCCCATGTGCTAGGCCGTGTGGTTAATTTAATTTTCATAAATAGGTACAGACTTCACACGGCCAGGACACATGCCCGTGCTTACAGCTATGTCCCTCACACGGCTGATACACACGTCCATATGCTCAATTCTAAGCATTCTATTTTCTTAAAATTTAGGTGCAGGGGACAGACGACCAAAACACATGTCCATGGGACAGGCCGTGTGTCTCACACGGCCTAGACACACACCTGTGTGTCTACTCGTGTGGACAAAATAAAGGCTATTTACCAAGCCATTTGTCACCCTTACTTGCACACACACACACATCCACAACTTTAATGGCATAAATCATGTCATTTCAATATCTACACTTAACATACCTACAACATCATATTTTACCAAACCAAATCATACCAAACTCACATTCTACGAGCTTCAATATGGCTATTGTATCATATAGATATTCTAGAATACCAATGAACCAAACTCAACCATTTAACAACAAAGTTATTTAGCCATAAATTAGCATATATCAACCCCTTTCAAAACACATAGACAAAAGGCATTGGCACATATACTTATATAAATAGGCTTACAACCATTTTAGCCAAAATAAGCCAATTTGCATGGCTAAATACCAAATCAAATATATAACAAATACAAGCCAATTCATCTGGCCAAATCATAATGGCACATATACCAAGATGACCAAGTCCCTATACATGCCATATACTCAAAATGTTTAAGATCATTGATACCCAAAATGAGAGTTTGATAGAGTGATGCGATCTCTAACGATCTTCAATCCGAGCTAGCTTGGTAACACTATAAAACATGGAAAAATAAAATAGGGTAAACTATATATGTAACACCTCTTACCCGTATCCTACGCCAAAATCGGGCATGAGGCATTACCGGACTTAACTTGCTTGGTCATACAATTTAAAATCTCTTTCACCATCAAATCATTCTCATTAAGGACCTACGAGATAAAAAACACACATACGGAGGGTTTTGGGTCCTAACCGAAATGGGACACGCCCGTGTGAGCAGGCCGTGTGGTCACACATGCCTATGTCCCTACCCCGTGTGGGATTTATTTTCATTTCGAACCTACAGGGGTTTTCACACGACCGGACACACTCCCGTGTCCTTAGCCCGTGTCCCTCACATGGCCTCGACACGCCCGTGTCTTAGCCCGTGTGCCAAAACCTTGGCATTCTGTTTATGACGTCATCATCTCACTAAGGTCACACGGCCAAGGCACGTGCCCGTGTCCTTAGACCGTGTGTCGAATTAAATTCCAATTTCAAGGTGCAGACTTCACAAGGCCTGGGCACACACCCATGTTCGTGGCCGTGCCTACCACACAGCTGAGACACACGGCTGTGTCTCTGCTCGTGTGTTTACTACAAAGCTTACTGACTTGTAAAACTAACTCGCAGAGGACACACGGCCTGATCACACACCAATGGGACTGACTGTGTGTCACACACGGCCTGGACACAAGCCCATGTGCCTACCCGTGTAGACAAGAACAAGGCTATTTGCTAAGCTCTTTTCACCACCCTAACTCACACAACATAAATCCATTCAACAAATCACTAAACAACTCAGATTTGCAATATACACTTCCATGAATAACTTCATCTTTTCATATATAATAATGAGCCATCAACTATGGCTATATACAAAAGAGTTCACCTTTAAAGGGGGCCAACACACTTTTGGCCAAAATAACAAAACAATTTACCTAGTCTAGCCCTTATACATGCCATACTCAAAACACTAAGTCTAGATATACCGAGAGGGGCTGATAGTGTGGGTGATCTTCCAATTATCTTCGTATCCCGACCCGACTCTTTGGCTCTATAAAATAAGGGAAAAGAAAAGGGAGTAAGCTTTAAGGTTAGTAAGTTTACATGTAAACAAATAACATAGTAGTATGTGCTAAACAATAAATAGCATTACATACTAAGCAAGAACAGTCCACATTCCATGATCAAGCTTACTCATTTCATCTCTTACCACATTCCAACCATATCACAAGCCAAATGCCCACATTATTTAACATACATCCCTGCACTTATCACCACATGATCACATGAAACAATACATCATAATTTTTCCAATAAACCATTCATAACACTACCAATCACTCAACGGTTTAGCACTTAGCCCACCATCAATCTTTAACAGCGTGGTATCGCACATAGCCCACCAACAAGAATATTTACGGTGGTAACACACTTAGCCCACTAAATAATATAAATGATGGTATCGCACTTAGCCCACCATCAAGAATTATTAAGGTGATATCGCATACAGCTCACCATTTATTACTACGAATGTTATTTCACATATACATATCTATTTCGTCATTTATACGAAAATTATTCAATATCTACCAAATTCAATCCACTTGAATCATACATGTTCCCAATCATACAACGCACCAATAAGTAGCAACATGTGTATATAATATGCATCGTTTACACATAAACTTACCTCGGTGCAAAATACGTTAATCAACGGTCTATTTCGTAACCCTGCCTTTACCTCGGTCAAGGTTGATTCCACGCTCTTATTGGTCTATAACAACAGAATTCACTCATTTAAAACATTTTATGATCATAATGCATCAAAATTTATACTTAGGCAAAATGACCATTTTGCCCTTACACTTTGGCAAAATTATAATTTTGACCCTAGGCTCGTAAATCATTTTTCAACACATTTTCTCATCAAACAAGTCTAGCTGAACATTTATTCCGCTTACAACTACTCACAAATCTAACTATTTCATGCATTTATTACACATTTTTAATCTTTGCATTCAAGTCCTATTTAGGTGTTTTCATGTTAACACCTTTCACAAAAGTTGTTTCTCATCTCCCTAACATTCATCTTCTTCCATAAAAACTCAGCTAACAACATAAACACTCTCATGGCAAGTCCCCAAACTTTCAACCATATCACAAATTAGTCCCCTCATTAGCTAGCTTAAGCTTTGGAGACTCCAAAAGTACAAAAATTGTCAAATAAAACCACCAAAATCACTTACTTGCAAGAGATTTGTTTTACTAAAAACTTTGAACTCCAAGAACCCTTATTCCTCTCTATTTTCGGTGGTAGAAGAAGAAGGAATAGTAAAAGATGACAACATCTTTTATTCATCTTATTTTACTCATTTTTATCACCTAATTTCCACCAAATTTGACCAAAATTTAATGTCTTGTCTCCTTAGCCTATATATGGCCGGCCATCACACATCCAATGGCCTAATTTCACTTTAAGGACCTCCAATTTGATATTCTTTGGATATTAGAGACCTCTCCCACTTTATGCGATTTAGTCCTTTTTCACAATTTCAAATACAATTATTAAAATTAAAGCACCAAAATTTTCATATAGCCATATATTAATGCCATAACACATAAAGTAATATCAAAATAGTTTTCCTCAACCTCGAATTAGCGGTCTTGAAACCACTATTCCGACTAGCCCCAAAATCGGGCTGTTACAATATAGCTTAGTAAGTTCATATGGAAGTAATAATAAAATCTTACCATACATTCCCATGCAAGCAACATAATATAAGATAATGTAATTCGCAATAAATCTCATGGTAATAATTCACTAAATCACATCTTACCAAGAATTCACCATTTCATGAATTCGACCATCACAAGTGTTACGTACATACCTATACCATATTGCAATAATTTCACACTTATCCTCATCTTTAACATATCCGTTGAACCACTTGGAATAATATCGGATACTCAGGAAGTATCGCACACAAAGTGCCACATACATAGCCATTGCTACCTCTTTTTCAACATACATATATATGCTTGCTCTCGAGCTATCAACGGGCCTGCTCACACAAGCTGTCAGTCAAGATGTAGCTACACGGTGCTGCTCACACAAGCTGTTAAGTAACCGTAACATATGCTGGTATACTCAGCCACCGGCAGGATGTACAAGACCAACACCCATATCACTTAACATGGTACCCTAGTGACATGTCACTTGTATCCTAATCTATTCCTATGGTTCAATCAAGATTTCTCGCTTGCTGAATCATCGTCGAGCGTGTACGTAGAGCCGTTCATACAACTTATGCAATATTAAAGCATTTAAAATAAAATTATAATATTTCTTATTTAACATACAAACTTACCTCGATTACAAAAATGGCGAAAATGATCTGTTCGTCAATTACTCTGTTTTTCCCCCGATCTAGACCGAACTTCATTTTTCTTGATCTATAATACCACATTTAACTTATTTAATCATCAAGCTATTCAATTTAGTCAAAAATCAAATTTAGGAAAAAATTACATTATTGCCTATAATATTTCAACATTTTACGATTTAGTCTCAATGCTCGTAAAAATGATTTTCTTTACAACCCAAGCCTAGCCGAACCTTACTCATACTCATAACAGCCTATATTTTTAATTTATTCACACTTTACCACACATTTTACAAAACTTTACAAATAAGTCCCTATTTGACATTTTTACCGAAATCACTGTACAAATATTGTTTAGCTAACAAAAAACATGCATTTCTATCATCAAACATCAAAATACAAGCATATTCAACACGGGTAAAATTTTAGACTTTAAATTTCTCTCAAATTAGTCCTTGAAATAGCTAGATTAAGTTACCACGATCTCAAAAATATAGAAATCATTAAAACGGGACAATAACGGACTTACAATCGAGCTTAAAAGTTGGCCAAACCCTAGCTATCGTCCCCTTGAAAATTTCAACAATGGGGGATGAAATTGAAAAAGATGGACACTTTTATTTTAGTTAATTTTGTCTTTATTTATGCGATAATATCATCTCTTTCGATGGAGAAGGGGGGTATGCCCCCTTCTATTTCTACATCTAGGATCCGACTTGTATCATTGATAATAATAGGAGCTGAACCATTATGGCAAAGAAAAGTTTGATTCATAGGGAGAAGAAGAGGCAAAAATTGTAACAAAAATATCATTTGATTCGTCGATCCTCAAAAAAAGAAATAAGCAAAGTTCTGTCGCTGAGTGAGAAATGGAAAATTCATGGAAAGTTACAATCCTCACCACGAAATAGCGCACCCACACGTCTTCATCGATGTTGCTTTTCGACCGGAAGACCGAGAGCTAACTATCGAGACTTTGGACTATCCGGACACATACTTCGTGAAATGGTTCCTCGCATGTTTGTTGCTTCTGGGGCAACAAGATCAAGTTGGTAAGGATTAAAATATCCCTTCCTTTTTCTATTTATTTCTATGATCGATGATCATAGAGGGCCCTTTACCATTCTCGTATAAATAGGCTATTCTATTTGTAGATATATGGAAGAGGCGCGCATTCAATCTTTGTTTGTCTATTAGTTTGGTTTCTTTTCATCATGGGATGAGTAGTTTGGTAGCTCATAAGGCTCATAACCTTGAGGTCATAGGTTCAAATCCTGCTCATGCAACATTACATTTTTTTGACAAAAAAAAAAATTAGACTTGACCCTATTAACTAGTCATTTTTTCTTTTAGGGGGTGTATTATATTCCAATTCCAGTCAACTATTTACATCAACCATAACGAATCTTTTATCCTCTTATCTTAAATACATTGCCCTGGGCGGATAGCGGGAATCGAACCCGCGTCTTCTCCTTGGCAAAGAGAAATTTTACCATTCGACTATATCCGCATTTTCGTTCTTGATTCTTGATACGAAAGAATATTTGGTCAGAGCTAGGACAGATACTTTCTTCAGTTCAGGGCGATTTTATCAAATTCCACTACTAAACCAATTAACAATCGAAATTATATAACAATTCAAATGCTTATCAATTAATCAAATTACAAGTTATTAGCAATTAATATTAATTTATATTATCTGTATTATATTATTATTAATATTACGTAATTAATAATATTTATATTATTATATTTATATTAATATATTTCGATTTAGAAATCTATATTTCTATATTATCTATTATTATATTATTATATATATTATTATTTCTATTTAGTTATTATTTATATTTAGTATATTTAGAATTTATTATTATTTAAGTTAAATTTAAATAGAAAAATTAATAATTTAATTTAAGTATAATTAAAATAAATTATTAATTTAATAATTTAGAATTTAATTTTTTTATTATGATTTCGATTTTATTATTTTCTTTTCATTCATCATTCAAATTCTATTTATTTCATTCAAATTTCAAATTACTAAAATACCCTTAATGCATAACTTTAAAATTTCACCTAACCATGTCCACTTTTTGTCCACCCTAAAGTATAATGGTCTAATTACCATTTAAGGACCTCCAATTTAGAAATTCATAACAATTTAAACACCATTACCTAAGGGAACTAAAGTTTGGCACCTATTGTAATTTAGTCCTTTTAGCTAAATTGAGCACTCAATCAACAAAATTTCTTAACGAAATTTTCACACAATTATTCTATCATGTTGTAGACCTTAAAGAACTAATAAAATAAATAATCCTGCTTCAGGTTTGTGGTCCTGAAACCATTGTTCCAATTTGACCCAAAAACGGGCAGTTTCAGATTAGACTATCCCGATTTTAAAAATATTAAAATCATTAAAAACGGGACTTGATTTCATACCTTATTGAGCTTGAAAAGTTTTCATCCTCTCTTCTAGGGTTTCCATAGAAATTGTGGGGAAGAAGATGAATAAAAAGATGACAATTTCCTTTTTAATTATTTGTCATCTTTTAATTTTAGTGATTTCGAATTTAGTCCTTGCCCATTTCTAATTTTTCCATAGACGAGTCACTAAATTATCTACTAACTTTTCTTTAATGGTCTAATTACTATATAAGGACCGTAAGTTTTGAATTCTATAGCTATTTGATACTTATAACTACTAGAAGACAAATTTTGCATTTTATGCAATTTAGTCCTTTCACTAATTAAACATGCAATAGGTATAATTTTCGTATCAAAATTTTCATATGACCTTCCTATAATAATGCAAATCAGAAAATAATGTTAAAATAAAAATTAATTTTGGCTCGGATATGTGGTCTCAAAACCACTGTTCTGATCCCACCGAAATTGGGCTGTCACAACCCTCCCCCTTAAAAATCTTCGTCCACGAAAATTCTTACCAGAAAAGAGGTTAGGGTATTGCTTCCTCATAGTATCCTCCGACTCTCAGGTAGCTTCCTCTAATCCACGTCATTGCCAGAGCACTTTTACCAATGTCACCTTTTTATTACTTAGCTCTTTTGTATCATGTGCCCGTGTTTTGATCAGTTCTTCATTGTAGGTTATATCAGGCTGAATCTCCACTTCTGTTGGAGTAATAACGTGTGAAGGGTCCGATCTATAGCGTCGCAACATGGATACATGAAACACGTTATGAATTTTATCGAGTTCCGGTGGTAATGCTAACCGATATGCAACAAGCCCGACTCTTTGAATGATCTCATATGGCCCAATGAATTGTGGACTCAATTTCCCTTTTCGACCAAACCGAAGAACTTTCTTCCATGGTGATACGTTCGAGAACACTTTATCACCAATCTGAAATTTTATCTATTTCCATTTCAAATCAGCATAGGACTTTTGATGGTCAGAGGCTGCTTTCAAACTATCTCGAATTATTTTTACTTTTTCTTCAGTTTCACGGATCAAGTCAACACCGTGGATCTTTTTCTCACTTAACTCTGTGCAATACAAAGGAGTTCTACATTTGCGACCATATAGAGCCTCATATGGTGCCATTTTAATACTGGATTAATAACTGTTATTGTAATCAAATTCAATCAAAGACAGGTATTTCTCCCAGTTACCTCTAAATTCAAGTACACAACACCGAAGCATGTCTCTTAAAATCTGTATCACATGCTTAGGTTGTCCATCTATTTGAGGACGGAATGCAGTACTAAAGTGTAAACGAGTGCCCAGAGCTTCTTGCAACTTACTCCAAAATTGAGATGTAAACCATGGATCTCTATCTGAAATAATGGAGATTGGTGCTCCGTGTAGCCTCACTATCTCTGAGACATATAATTCAGCCAATCTATCCAATGAAAAATCCATACGTATCGGGATAAAGTGTGCAAACTTCGTTAAATGATCGACAATTGCCCAAACAACATATTTCTTTTTCGGTGAATAGGGTAATCCTGTTACAAAGTCCGTGGTAATTCTTTCTAATTTCCATTCCGGTATGGTAATTGGCTGCAATAATCCTAAAGGTACTTGATGGTCAGCCTTTACTTGTTGACAAATCAAACATCTAGATGCAATTTCAGAAATATCTCTTTTTATTCCCCGCCATCAATACATTTTCTTCAAGTCATTGTACATTTTGGTACTACCAGTATGTACAGACATTATACCATTGTGTGCTTCATGTAGAGTCTTCTGTATCAATTCTAAATTCTTCAGTACACATATTCTGTCTCTGAATAACAAACATCCATCAGAATCAATCTGAAACTCTAAATTCGAATCTGACTCACTTTGTACTCGTTTAGTCTGTAGTTTATCATCATCCTTCTGAGCTTCACAAATTTGTTGCCGAAATGTTGGTCTAGCTTTTAACTCAGCTATGATTGAATCATCATCAGACAATGATAACTGGGTGCTCAATGCCCTTAAGGCAAATAAAGATTTTTGGCTCAAGGCATCCGCAACTACATTAGCTTTCCCTGGATGATAGTCAATAATGAGGTCAGAATCCTTCAATAACTCTAACCATCTTCGTTGTCTGAAATTCAATTCTTTTTGTGTCATTAAATACATCAAACTTTTGTGATCCGTAAAGATGTGACACTTTTCACCAAAGAGATAATGCTGCCATATTTTCAGTGCAAAAACAATGGCTGCTAATTCAAGATCATTACCGGGTAATCTCTCTCATGCGGTTTCAATTGCCTAGATGCATAAGCCACTGCTTTACCATCTTTCATCAACACACAACCCAAACCTTTTAATGAGGTATCACTGTAAACTACAAATTCTTTACCCAGTTCAGGCTGAATTAATAGAGATGCTTCTGTTAATAAGGCTTTCAATCTATCAAAACTCTGTTGACATTTGTCAGTCCATTCGAATTTCACATATTTTTGCAGCAATCGGGTCATCAGGAAGTTATCATTGAAAACCCTTTAATAAATCTCTGATAATATCTAACTAATCCCAGAAAATTTCTTACTTCTGAAACATTCCTCGGTAGCTTCCACCTTACAATAGCGGAAATTTTATTCGAGTCCACCCAAATACCTTCTGCAGATGCAACATGTCCAAGGAAACTAACTTCCTTTAACCAGAATTCACATTTATTGAACTTGGCAATCAATTGCTTCTCACGCAGAGTTTGCAATACAATTCTCAAGTGTTCAACATGCTCATTTTCATCCCAGGAATAAACCAAAATATCATCAATAAAAATAACCACACACCTGTCCAGGTATGGTCTAAAAATTCTGTTCATTAAATCCATAAATACCTCCGCGGCATTAGTTAATTTGAATGGCATCACCAAAAACTCATAATGCCCATAGCTGGTTTTGAAACCTGTCTTTGGCACATTCGAAACTTTTACCTGTAGTTAATAGTAACTAGATCGTAGGTCAATTTTTGAAAATACAGTGGCACCTTTTAATTGATCAAACAAGTCATCTATACGAGGCAATGATACTTATTGTTTACTGTGACTTTATTAAGGTATCTGTAATTGATGCATAATCTCAATGATCTATCTTTCTTCTTCAAAAACAATACCGGTTCACCCCATGGTGAAAAGCTGGGTCGGGCAAATCCTCTATCAATCAACTCTTGCAACTGTACCTTCAGTTCTTTCAATTTAGTAGAAGCCATTCTATATGGTGCTATAGATATCAGTGTCGTTCCTGGTACAAGGTCTATCAAAAATTCCACCTCTCTTGCTGGAGGTAAACCAGGTAATACTTTCGGAAATACCTCAGGAAACTCACAAACGACCGGCACCGACTGGATTTTCAGCTCTATTACTTTGGTATCCAGTATAATAGCAAGGTAAGCCTCATACCCCTTTTTAATATATCTCTGTGATGATATTGCTGAAATCACATTAGACAACCCATCCAGTTTCTCAGATTCAACCCGAAGTAACTTACCATTCTGACACTTCAATACCATGTATTTATACTTACAATTTACCATTGCATCATGTTGGATTAACCAATCCATTCCCAATATTACATTAAATTCATCAAAGGGTAACAACATCAAATTAGCCGGAAAATACTGACCCTCTATTATCAACGGACAATTCTTACAAATTTTATCCACCATAACATGCTGACCCAAGGGATTTGAAACTTTAACCACCAATTCGGTGAATTGAACAATCATATTTTTATCAGACACAAATTTTGTGCATATATATGAATACGTGGAACCAGGATTAATCAAAGCAATAATATTACTATCAAGCAGAGAGAACGTACCAGTGATAACATCTAGTGCCGATGCATCTTCTCTTGCACTTATTGCATATGTTCTTGCTGGAGTCTAAGCCTTAGATTTAGCTGTTGAATCTTTTGCAGCACTACAACTACCATGGACATTTCCAGAATACCGTGGTGGTCTACCCCTCGAGACATGATTACCAAGCTTCGGGGTCTGTTCAATGTCTTTCTCAACCCTTTCCGGGCAATGTTTAAGAAAATGGTCGAGAAAACCACACTTAAAGTAAGCCCCACTTCTCATCTGCCACTCTCCGAAATGCAATTTATTACAGATATTGCATTGTGGTTTGGGGTTTCTAACACTCCCAACACTGGTTGTTAAGGGAGACAAGGACCTCGGGTTGGTGCGTTTAGAACTTTGCTCCTTTCCCGAATACTCCTTTGATGTAGCAAAACGTTCATGATAATTCTTTGATTTCTTTGAAGCAGACAATTGCTTCTTGCTAAAAAATCTTTTACTCCGAACCCGAGCTTCCCTTTCTACTTGCTTCTTTTCTTTGTTTAATTCCTCAACCTTGTGTGCCCTTTCAGCCAACACCGCGAATTCTTTTAATTCCAAAATTCCAATCAATAGCTTGACATCTTCATTAGGCCCTTCTTCGAATCGTTTGCACATATCAGCTTCAGTCTGAACCCATTCACTAGCATACTTGCTCAATCTAACAAATTCTCGTTCATACTAGGATACTGTCATATTTCCCTGTTTGAGCTCTAAAAATTCCTTCTTTTTCTAGTCCAAAAATCTCTGACTAATATATTTCTTTTTGAACTCTGTTTCAAAAAATTCCCATGTAACATTTTTCCATGGTACCACAAAAAATATGGTTTTCCACCAATGGTAGGTTGTGTCTTTCAACAAAGATACCGTACATTTTAGACATTTGACTGGTGTGCAAGATAGCTTATTTAGAACTCGAATAGTATTTTCCAACCAAAACTTAGCCCTCTCTAGATCTTCACTGATTGTAGCCCTAAATTCTTCAGCCCTATATTTTTTAATTTTATCTACTGGAGCCTTATTAATTCTAACAAGTCCAGTACCTTGTGGCGTTTCATCATGTTGTGAAGCAAGTGGGGAGGTCGCTGAACAGTGGGATTTGTTCTCATATATTCGCTAAACCACTCATCCATCATTTTGAAGAAGGCTGCTTTTGCCTCTTTACAGTCCTCAGACATGGCCTTCAACTACTGGTGGTTACGGCTCGTTGCACGGAAGCTTGAGTTGTGCTCTCAGCTTCCTTAGACTCATCTCTCGCTTGGTTGGAAGACATTACTATATGAAAATACATTTAAGAGTCATCATGAGATATCACACTATCATGATTTATATAATGGCATGTATACCTAAACTTGCACTTGTTACATTAGTCCGAGAATCGGCTAAATCGTAGCTCTAATACCACTAAATGTAACACCTCTAACCCGTTATCGGAACAGGGTTACGGGGTATTACCGGGACTTACAAATTGGTTATAGATAAATAGAGTTAAAGTTACTATTCATATCTGACAACAATCATATCGTCCCTTAAATGGACCCTCGATGCCCAATAAGAACGATGGAATCGATTCGGGACTAAATCGAAATTTCATAATTTTTTTGCAAAATTCTAAAATTTTCCTTATATGTAGTGCCCACACGCCCGTGTGGTCTAGGGACACACCCTTGTATTAGGCCGTGTGGTCACACATGACCGTGTCCATAATCCGTGTAACTCTCTGACTTGCAAAGCATGAAGAAATTGAAGCCACACGGCCAAGTCACACGCCCTTCTGCTAGACCATGTGGCAAATTAAATTTTTGAAATTAAGGTGCAGTTTTCACATGGCCAGGACACACGCCCGTGTTCAAGGCTGTGTCATGCACACGGCTGAGACACACACCCATGTCTCTGCCAGTGTGCCCAATTCAAAGCATTCTGTTTCTAAATATTTAGGTGCAGGGGACACATGGCCAGACCACACGCCCATGGGGTAGGTCGTGTGTCAGACACGGCCTAGACACACGCCCGTGTGTCTACCCATGTGGACAAATTAAAGCCATTTTCCTAGCTTCATTTTCTCACCGAATTATTGCCAATAACCTACATCAACACTTGTATACATATACCAGCCAATTCAAGCATTAAAACCAAGCCAATTGTAGTACCTAGCATGGTATATTGTCACATACAATTCATGTTTATAATTTTTATTTTTAGTGAACGTATACCTTAAGTATAATCCAATCAACCAACTTAGCACATAGGAATTTAATCATAGGATAACTTTATAAACATACTAAGTAAAACATCACTAACCATTCCAATGGCTAGATTACAAAACATCACTTACAAGCCATCATTTGGCCAAATGAGCCTATACATGCCACTATACCAAAATGAGATTTCTATTTATAACAAAATGAGATAGTGGATAGTGTGATTGATGCTCTGACTGGCCTCCAACCTTCTCGAGCTTACGAACACTATAAAATAGGGAAAATTTAAACGTGGTAAGCATTTTCATGCTTAGTAAGTTCATATAACGGGAAAATAAACTTACTGGTTATATTTATTCATACAAGTATACATAGACATACCATCCAAAATTTTTGGGTAAATTTTACCTAAACATATACACTTAATCAAACAAGTTAATCACATAACATCATATGAATATCATGTAAACATAGACGAGCTCATCACATTATAAACTTCTATTTAGTTTCACCTTTCCGTATTTCATGAATCTTTCCTGTTGAACTACTGAAATTTCAATGGACATTCGGGTAGTATACACAAAGTATACATATCAACTATCCATCAATTCATGTTCAAAATTACCCATTTAGCACATGATCATATAGCACACTCTCAAGCCACATATTTTATAATAGGATTTCCCGTCCAAGCTAAATCCTTTTTGTAGCATATGCTCTAAATAGCTTGATTTGGATTACCCGTCTGGGCTAAATCCAATCTATATCATATACTTGAGAGGGCCTATTTCAGTATTACCCATCTGGGCTAAATCCTATTTGCAACATTTGCAGTATTATACTCTTTTCGAGAAATCACCTTATTCCATCGAATTTCAACATTCAACCGGGACATAGCATTTTATCATCATTTTCCAATTTGTGGTCATTTCATAATGTATATATTCACATACATATCAATACAATCATACAATTCAATTCAAATACATTAACATACATATTTAGGTTACACGAACTTACCTTGACAATTGTTCGTATTTGAATTTCAACTACTCCGAAACCTTTTGTTTCCTTCGATCTAGTTCGGTAGTTGGTCTTTCTAGGTCTATATAAACAAATTTAACTATCAAATTGTCACATTCCATATACATTTTCATTCAATTACATCCTATGAAAAATTACCATTTTACCCCTATACTTTTCATAAATTCCAATTTCATCCCTAGGCTCGGAAAATTAAATTTATGGAGTTTAACCCTCTTTCCAAGCCTAGCCGAAATTTATGTACAACTTTTACAACTCCTACATTTCAAAAATTTCAGCATTTTCCTTGGGTTTTACCCATTTTTTATTTTACTCCTTAAATCTAGTTTTCATCAAAAATTGGCAAAAGTTATTTATCTATCAACAACTTTTCATTTCTACCATAAATTTCAAATTTCCATCATATTAATCCATGGAAAAGTTTCTATACTTTTTTATCTTTTCAAATAAATCCCTCAAATAGATAGATTAGATTATCTCGATTCTAAAAATATAAAAATTATTAAAAACGAGACTTGATTTCATACCTTATTGAGCTTGAAAAGTTTTCATCCTCTCTCCTAGGGTTTACATAGAAATTTTGGGGAAGAAGATGAATAAAAAGATGATAATAGAAATTTTAGGGAAGAAGATGAATAAAAAGATGACAATTTCCTTTTTAATTATTTTTCATCTTTTAATTTTAGTGATTCCCAATTTAGTCCTTGCCCATTTCTAATTTTTCCATAGATGAGTCACTAAATTATCTACTAACTTTTCTTCAATGGTCTAATTACCATATAAGGACCTTAAATTTTGGATTCTATAGCTATTTGATACTTATAACTACTAGAAGAAAACTTTTGCATTTTATGCAATTTAGTCTTTTCCCTAATTAAACATGCAATCGGTATAATTTTTGTATCAAAATTTTCATATGCCCTTCCTATAATAATGAAAATCATAAAATAATATTAAAATAAATTTTATTTTTGGCTCGAATTTGTGGTCCCGAAACCACTATTTCGATCTCACCGAAATTGGGCTGTTACACTTCTAGCGTACGATTGACATTCCCTATAAAATGTGCATGCTAAGTTCTCCTATTAGCATCTTGGCTATCCTTGTCAGAGTTCTTCCTTCCTTTGTTAAACTCTTTTCGCACTCATTCCATTCTCTTGTTTCAAACTCATTTTTTCTTTCCTTTTATTTCAGCCCTCTTTTTTTCATTATCACTTATACTTTTGGTCTGATCTCCCCCACTTAAGGTGATCAGTTTTATACTGAAACATTCATTTTGGTATTCTAGTTCCAAATGAATTCCTCAAAACTTGAGAATACTTTCTTCAAGGGTAAGGTCCTATTGATCAGGTACATCACTACTCTAGATAGGATGAATCCACGCTCAGGGTTTTGGGCACACAAAACTCAATTACTACCTCTAAAACAAGACAACAATATAGGTGCCATTGGTTGCGCCTAGGTTCTGGCATAAACCACTGGGACTCCTTCCTATCCGCTCTTACAAGGATTTTTTAAGAGTGCCTCACCACGGGAAAATGCTCTCTAGAAGATCACATTAAGCCCACACGGAAGATGACACCGCCTGGTGCAAAAAAGGCACACACTCATTAGGCGCACTCTTGTTATTGTTCCATGGGGAGAAGCTATGAGGAAAATCATTATCGAGACCTCGTTCCAGCATTGAGCATCAACTTTTAAAGGTCCTTGATTGTCTCTTGACTTGAAAGGTGACTTTTTCGACATGTCCACCATGTCATCTAGTGACCTCTCATCCCAATGGCCCTATTGGTCATCCTTACACATTTTCTCCAACTCTACACATGAGTAGAGTTTGGGGAACATATCTACGAGACTAAGATAGGCTTGATGTGCTATGCATACAGAGCTTCTTCTTCTTCTTCTTTCTTCGTCCTAGAACTAGCTAAACCCTGTTTTGATACCAAACCTGTAATGCCCTCTACCCTATCCGATCGATTGGATTCGGGTATTAGGTGTTACTTCCTAAACGAGCAATGACTTGATAAAATGTTGTACATTTGTTTGCTGGATAACCTTAAGAATTTTATTAAGAATATCTTTACGTACAATGTTGTTTCACATTTACTTTTTAAATGACTATGAATACCATCGATATTGTTTCATTTTACTTCATACATATACAAATTTCTATAACTTATGCGAGACATTAACTATGCCATATAACCTTTCGTACAAACATAAATGTTATCATATCTTCATGACTCGTTCATATAATTTTCTTTTGGCTTTCCTTTGGCTTGACCATAACTCCGCAACAATCTTTCTCTTCTTTGTATGCATATTATCACAGACCGCCGCTTCCTAGCATAGCCTTGGTGCCGTCTCTTGGCACACTCTTTACTGTCAACTCCTGCATTCAAAAGCATCTATAATAAGTTCACAAGAACTTAGTGAGATAAACTATAAGTACTTGATCTATTTCATTATAATTAGTCTAGTGCCTAACACTTCCCTTTTTCTCTGGCAGTTGCTTACTAGGTTTATTCCCTACATTTCTGAGTTGCGCTTACTATATTCTTTTTCGTCACATTCCTACATTAAACAGAATTACTTATCTTACCCATGGTAACTCACTTGTAGCATACTCTCTGATTACTCTTTTCATTCTTGTGGGCGAGAAGGACTATGTCTGCTCCTCAACATGGAATATTTATCATCAGTTTTCCTTTGCTTCAAGCTTGTTGAGTTGCCTTTATACTATTCCTATTTAATTGATGTTATCTTTGGATCATTTCCACTAAGGTTATTCTTTAGAGTACGCCAACAAGGCATACTTTCCCTTTACATAGAGAACTATAGAGGCATCGTTGCATGATAAGTAGATAGCCACAAGGGCATCCAAATGCATACACAAGATAGACATAGAGGTGTTCTTACAAATAGATAGATAGCTACAAAGGTGTCCACATAACATCAGATAGCCACAAAGGTGTTCTCATAACATCAGATAACCACAAAGGTGTTCTCATAACATCAGATAACCACAAAGGCGTCTTTAAAACATCAGATAGCCACAAAGGTGTTCTCATATATCAGACTTCACCATGAAGGTGCATTTAACAAAATCAGCCACGGAGGCCATTCTCATAACAAAATTAGCTAAAGGGCTCTCATATAACAGAATCAGCCATAGAGGCTTCTCTTTGACAAATTTTCCCACAAGGGCTTTAATATAATGGACTTTGCCATGAAGGTGAATTTAACAAAAACAGCCACCATGGCTCTTATATAACAGAATCAGCCATAAAAGCTACCACATATAACATATTTCATCACTACGACTCACGTATAATAAAGAAACGCCATAATGACTTCTTAATAATAACCACAAAGGCTCCCATATTTCGGTAAATGACATTTTTGACGATAGAGATTTGCCTAAACTCAATGTCTTGATGTTTTTCCCCCATCTCTTAGTACTCGCCCAATCGTCCTTTATCTTTTCCCCCACATGATGCCATAGTTTCAGACTAGGTCTTACACTATGTGGTATTTACTTCCCCATACAATGCCATAGTCCCAAACTAGGTCTTACACTATGTGGTCTTCTTGTCATGTCCAAAATTCATATTTATTGTCTTAGAGAACTCACACACAAGCAAACTCTTTATGTAGACTCATACTTGACAAACTTAATCTTTCAGACTTCTTCACACTGATGCATTTACATTTTCAAATATGCAACTCATGTATTTGAACTTCATGCAAAGACTTGTTCATGACAGAGTCATACTTTCAGACACATTGATTCAAGCATCACAGTGTTCACAAAATCAATGTATCAAGCTTGTTCTTATTTCATATACTAGTCATTTGGAATAGAACAGATTAACATGCAAACATGCCTAAAAGTGTTAATTTAGAGACTCACATGTTATCCTCAAAGGTAAATTAACTTCAGATCCTTTGCCTAGCTAGAGAAAGCAGCCTCCTTTTCCCTCGATAGACAAAATCATTTCATTAGAACTCATTTGGGTACCCTTTATCATCACTTTTAACCCAGACATAGCTTCATTTCTTCATGCATACTTATAAATATGTGTTTTCAACAAACAAAATTGAGGGGCATACATTAATAGGAGGTAGACTCTTCAACGAAACTAGAGCTTTTAGACTTAGCCTCTAGAGAGAGCACTCTCTCTGCCTGAAGCCTTAGATTCAAAAAGGAAGGCAACCCTTCTTTAACTTAACATGAGTACTCTTTAACTTAACTGAAGTCTTCTTTAGAACTAGGCTAACATTACATTAGAAATAAGTTATTTTTTACCATTGTCTGCCACTTTCAAAACCTACTTAGCTATCTTGTTATCCTTCAACTTTTCTAGATCTTATTTAATTAGTTCCAAACCAACATATCTCCTACATTGACTAGCGCGAAACCACTTTAGTTATGTTTATGTTATATCATGGGTATATACCCATTCCTTCAGTTCAAATTTCTTATGGCTACTAGTTAGATTTCACTCATCATTTTAATCTGACTTAGAACTCGTGTCCACTCATTTATATCAAAGTTTTTCCAATCTTATACGCCCAAAAGAGTGCATTTGGACGATTACCATTTCGCCAGTCATACTTCACCTCATCCTTATTATGATTCCTTAACCTTGCCTATTACAAAGGGCCCTATAGGCAGAACAATCTTGGTTCTTCTATTTTTGTTGCCAAGACGAACCCTTAGGCAAACACTACTTTGCCAATCATGCTTACTTATAACCATGCACCTTATCACATATATTTACTTACATGTTACTCTTTCTTAATCCATTGCACTTAAATTTCTTAAAAGTTGGCTTTTACTCATTTAGAGCTTCTTATACACTAGTTGAACTAATGTTATTTTCCTTTAGTCTAGAGTCCGCCAGACCAATGCTCTTAGAAAATAACTTGCACTTAATTAAATCCTATGTTAGGCACAAAAACTAACTCCTTAAGCCTTATACGCATACTTAGAACTTGCTCCTTGTGCCTTACTCTTAGAGATGTCATTTTTTCACTAGAACTTCATCAGGCGGGGTGTTACATCTTCCATATCAGATTATGGAGCATTTTGAAGCATCATGGTCTTATATTGCCTGGTGCACGATAACAGTGGCAAATTACATTATGGGAAAGTTTAATCTACTTACATGGCTTGACTATTATAAGCTTTAAGATTTCACCAACTTTCTTTGCTCATGGGGCTTTAAAAAACACCATATACTACAATTTTACCTTTACCCATAAAGCCCAAACCTCCCCTACCTTAATCTCTTCTTCCAACTACCAATATCTCATCAAGATTATTGGTATTGGTGGTGAATTTTTCAAGAATTAGCTTGGTTTTCCCAATTCTTTCTTAACTTTCATAGAGTTGTCAAGTTTTTCTACAAGAATAGCCTTTTTAGCAGCTACCCGCTTAATTAACATGGCATTCTTATCTTTCAACTTCTTGTTCCCTAGTGACAACTGAGTATTAATTTCACATTCCATCCCTCATTTGCCTAACATCACCTTATAAGTCTTTAAGAAATCCTCACCAGTTCCCATATTAGAACCATCATCAAAATCTTCACCATTAATTCTACTAACAGTGAAAGCAATAAAGTTTTGGTGATCTTCTTCTAAATCAGATACACTAGATGAGTCCTCATCACTCCAAGTAATACAAAGTGACTACTTCTTCATTTTGAAAGTGTTAACACATTTTGATTGTATACGTCCATACCTTTGACATTCGTAGCACTACACACCTTTCTATTTAT
This sequence comes from Gossypium bickii, assembly GCA_025503065.1. Classification (NCBI taxonomy): domain Eukaryota; kingdom Viridiplantae; phylum Streptophyta; class Magnoliopsida; order Malvales; family Malvaceae; genus Gossypium; species Gossypium bickii. Next base: position 71,813,676 of record CP106716.1, on the reverse strand, counting down.
CCTTCTTTGGTTCTTCATTGATTACAATCACTTTTGACTTATTTTCAGGAACATTGGCATTGACTTCAAATTTTTGAATTTCCTTTCTTGTTTCTTGAAGGCCATATTGAAGTTCGAGTTAATAAGACAATCTACTCCTAAAGATCTTCAATGGTAACATTTTGAAAAGTTGGTGCTTTCACACTTGTTTAAAGGGCCACATTTCTGTCCCATTTACCTCTTCTTCATTATACCTCATCAAGATTCATTCAAAAGTTTGTAAGGATCCAATAATTTCATCAATACCCAATCTTTCAAGATCTCTAGCCTCCTCAATCACTATGACTTTTATAAAGAATCTCTTAGGCCAAAATCTTAAGACTTTTCTAACCAGTTTTGCGTTTGAGTATTCCTTTCCCAATACAAATGCCTAATTGGAAAGATCACATAACATAGCATAGAATTCCTCAATACTTTTTGATTTTGGCTAATACATGCATAGATGGGGTGAAATTTATTAAATTCAATTCATGGAAGCTACCAATTTTCATGTTCAAAAATTAGTCAAATTGTGATGACTTTTTTTTATGGTATCCGCACATTTTTGGGTTGATATGTCTATAGATCTTTTGAAGCACTATCTCCTAGATTCGAAAACACTTTGAATCACTCGATTTTGAGTCTAAGATCTCAAGTTATAACTATTTTAGTGAAGACTACATAAGTAATTTTTTTTAATGGGATTATTATGGGAAATAACGAGTTTTGGGCTTTAATTCATGTTTAAATCAAATTAGGTATGATTCTTTGGCTTAATTTTTAGGATATATGATCCCAATATTGTATCCCTTAGGTTTTATTGTTTTATTTTTTTTTTCCAAATTTTGTGACAATTTTAAGTATTTTAAGTTGTTGGCATATAATGCTCAACTCCTGTAGATGAACTCTATAGATGATGGCATATAATGCTTTATTGTTGGCATCTGCCAGCTTTTTTTCCACAGTGGTGTAACCTCCTAAACCCGACCTAGACATTACGGTTGAATCTCAAATATCACATTGGCCATAATTATGACGTGGAAAATGTTTAGCTATTTTCTTTGAAACATTGTTATCTCTTTAATTTAAAATTAACATGTTGATTTTCTTGAGAAAAACTAAAGTAATCTCTTTGAATCTTCTTTAGAAAGATACTTTCAGAAATCAAATAATCTTTGAAAAGTCCAAATTTCAGCATTTGAAATAAACATCTTAATTTAAAAATGTCACAACGGAAGATTAATAAAAATCATATTTGATGATTTAAAATCATTATTTGATACATTTCATTTGATTATCTGAATAAAATAGATTAAATTTTGGAAAAAACATGTTCTTGAATTGAAATAAAATCATTGGGTGGTAATCGCAATTGTGTTGAAAAATCTAGTTTTTTGTACCTATTTTATAAACCATTTTTAACGATTGTTTTGAAACCAAAATATGCAAAAGAAGACCAAAATCCAAAAATCAATGTCCCATGCCACAATCCATAGAAAATAATTAAATAATCCCAAAAATACCAAATGATAAAGTATAAAAGTTTATACGCAAAATGTTTGAGTACTCCTCCATAAGCCAAGCCCATGTTCTAACCTCGTGGGTTATCTAAAAAGTCAGGAAGTTGAAGGGGTGAGCTTTTAAATCCAGTGTGAATTCAACATAAAAAAAAACCATATTTAAGCCATACATTTTATAATTATAGAAACACTTGTTTATGAGCATAATTTCAGATATGGCAATGTGCATAAGAATGTCGATGCGGAGTTTTTTCAGAAATCAGTCCAAGTTTTTTGAAAACATTTCTACCTATCTCTGCTACACACTAATAAAGAGGTCTTCAGAACTCATCCATCCAATAACACTCTACGTTGTGGCAAAGCCACTCTATATTGCAATCAAATTGCACATGGTCAAACCACTGAATAACGTTGTGGTCAAGCCACTTAATATCACAGACAAGGTACACATTGTGGCCAAGCCATTCAATATTGTTGAGATGGTCAAGCCACTCAATATTGTAGTAAAACTACCAAAGTCTTCCTTCTTTCATAATCATCTGAACCCCATGCTTGTGATATGACATATAAATATAATTTTCAATGGGCATGCTTAACATGTGAATTGAATTTATAATCAATACAGTCGACACACTTAACATGCTAATAGAATTTAATCAGTACAATGAGCATGCTTAACATGCGAATCATATCTCAATTATCATAATAGTGGCATGATTTATATATATCACGCATAACCAATATTTCCATAAAATCACATACCATGAGAATTGGTATGTACACATAATTTTACAACAATCATTAAATAACATCAATTATAACATACTTTCACAAAATGATTAGTTCGAAGTACTTACTTGAGTATTTCCCCTTTTTACAGATTTAACATCTCTTTTTGAATACATAATGTATTCTCAATATTTCACATTGCGGAGATCTTTATCAAATTTCCAATATTTAATAAATATGTATATATTATTTGACAATAAGTCCATATATAAATTTTCTAATAAGTTAAATTTTCTAGTATTTCCATAAAATCACATACCATGAGAATTGGTATGTACACATCCTAACCTTTAGTGATGGAAATATTAGACAGATCTCCCACTTGATCTAATTTGAATAACAATTATCATCACATACGTTTATTAGATTTGGCCGAGAATGTAATTTCTATTTCATAAGGGATTGAGAAGAGGACACACTATTATTTCCTTCCTATGAAGAAATCTAATTAATTTATTATGGATGAAGAGAATCCAAATAATAAAATCAACCCTTCAAAAGTAATCACATAAAATCAGTCCTTATACTTGGTTATACGTAATGGAAAATTGATATAGGTTTTTCCCATTGGTACTTACGTTACCATGATTGAGTTGGAGAGATCAACTATCGCCAGAATTATGCTTCAATAGAGGAGAATTATCTAAGAAGTAATCATCATCCAAAATAAAAGAAAAGAATAGATTAGAACATAAAAACGATCTATGAAAATAGGAGAGGAGGAATAGAAATTCAATTATAACTAAAGAAATGAAGAGGAAATGAAAATCGAGGAAGAATGGTGACTAACAACGTGGTGGTGCAGTAGTGCTGTGACGACAGAACGGCGGTGGTGCGATGACAGTGCAATAGTGGTGAGGTTTGGAAGAGGGGATGATTTTATTGTGTGTGATGGTGATTTTGGTGAAAATATGATGGCCAATATTGGTGGTATGATGGTAAAATGTTTAAGGAATGGTGGTTGAAGGAGGAGAAAAAGATAGAAAATAGGAGAGAAAAGTTGAAAATGAAAACAAAATGGGAACTTAGGGTGATAGGATGGAAAGGTTAATGGTAAGTCAGGGAAAATATGGAAAAGAGTGTTTTAAGGGGAAGTAAGGGAAGGTGAGGGAACATAGGGAGCAAAATATGGCCTATTAGAGGAAAGAATCTTGTCCCTTATGGCAACATTGAGTAGACGACAAGGGGGTGTTGACCAACCTTTTTAGTGACAAAAATTCTAAAAAATTATGTGGGTTAGTGGATTTGAACATAGGATCTTAGGGAATTTAATTAAGCCCCTTACCACTAGGCTGCTTAACTTGCTTGCACATGAACTGACAAAATAAAAATTAAAATATGGGGCATGATAAGTGGTCCATGGAGCTTTTGGCTTGACTACTCTTCCACTATCAATGTTAACACAATACGCCAAGCCTCTTCATCAATGTACTTGATATATGCATTCATTTGTGCTTTACAATAAACATAGTTCCCAACTCTAAGCATAGGAAGATGAAATATAAGAGAAACTTCTAGAGCTTTATTCTAGCAATGTTAGGATTTCCATTATGGTCGTGCCCCGATGTGCATACGCCAGGGCTTTAGAAATATGCAATTAAATGTATAGAATTAAGTGCGGTATCTGTAAGTATACAGGTCAAATTGTAATATAGTTAAAGAGTTACAATGAAACACTCGAAAGTGTTCCGAGGATCGTACCCATGGGAGGCTTGTTTAAACTAAATTCAAAATTAACATACTTGGTCTAAATACTACTTACATACTGATTATATTATGACAAATAAAACAGTACAAACAATTTATGAGATAACATAAAAATAAATGCTAAAATGAACTATCAAAATTTCTATCAAATTAAGTAGATAGAAGACTAACCCTTATCCGTGTTCATGATTAACTTCAGATTCAGGTTTTTAATAAATTAGCTAATGATCAACCTAGTTAATACATTTCATCCTATAACCAGATTAATTGATCAACTCAACCTACTTACTTTTGACCTGATAGCTTAAACTGAGCTAGATTAAGTTTTTTCTAAGTAGGCTATCCTTTCGGCCTCATCTACCTAAGTTACTTCCTAGGATCATCAACCCTAGAGTTTAATCTCACTTAACCTATTCCAACAAATTTTTGGTAAACCCGGAACCCTTAGTCAATACTCCCACTTTTTCTTGTCAATCTTCCAAGGGTTCTTAGTTCCTGGCCATACTAGATACAATTTTCCATAATCGAGTATTGCGCATTCAATTTAAATGTAAAAATAAGAGAACTGAGAAGAGACATCTAAATCCAAAAATATTTATTGAAGTTTTGATCTGTGAAACCCTTGAGTGGATGTTGATCTTGATTCGGTTGAAGCTGAAACAAAAATAAACAAAATAAATTTGCTAAAAGAACTAAAATTGAACATTAATTGAAACAATAAAGTATTTGAACAGAAAACTAAATTGGAAACCCTAATTCTCTGAAAGAAAATTTCTAAATCAAAAGAGCCCCCTTAATAGGTTCTAAGAGCTAATATTTTGTAGTGTTGTTCTTAGATGACCAAATTCGGTCAGCTACAAGCTGTTAAACATGTTAATTATCATTGTGCGAATGAAAAACACCCTTGGCTAATCAATGTGCCTCATATGACCGGTTTCACGACATCCTATGGCTATTGTCGTAACATTGAACATCGAATGCTTGCCCTATTGGTTCAAAGATCGATATTGCAACATTGAGTGGTTGTTTTCACGACATTGTAGGTTAAATGCTTCTCTTCTAGGTTCAAAGATTGTTGTCATGACATTGAGTGGTTGTTGTCGTGACATTGAAGGTTGAATGCTCCCCCTCTAGGTTCCAAGTTTGTTGTTGTGACATTTAATGGTTGTTGTTGCGACATCGATGGCTAGATATCTCCCTTTTTGGTTCGAAGTTGGGTGTCGTGACATTCCCTTTGGATGTTGTGACATCTGGGGTAGTTCACTGACTACTAGGCCTAAAATGTCGTCCTGCACACTTAATCAACATGTTAGTTTCCTCCTTAGGCCCTAGTTGGCCTAACAGGTCATAAAACACATTAAAAATATCATTTGATTGATTTCAAACACACAACTATTAAGTTTATAAACTGAATAAAAAGATTATAAATTGCTCAAATAGAAGCTCATTAAGAGTTGAAAAGAGCTTAATTTGGCATAATGAATTATGCCAGATCAAATTCCCCCACACTTAAGTCATTGCTTGTCTTTAAGCAGACAAGGTAATCACATGCAAGAATAAAAAGAAAAGACGTCCCTTAAGCATGCTTCAACAAATGGTTAATTCAAAAACATAGAAATTAGGAAAATGTGTTGAAACATGCAATTTTAGCATGATATATAAAATACTCACAATTTTTAATTTTAGACATAAGAGTTCATTACATTACAAAGTTAATAGGTGCAAAGATAACTAAGCATATGACTCTATCAAAATAAGCTACACAGTTATGGCATTTATGTTAGAAGAACGTAAGTAATTAAAATTCATATACTAACATGATTTTCATCCATATATAGAGTTACCTAAGTCACATAGGGTTTTTCTACTAGTAACGTTTTGAGGCTGATGGTTGGTTTAGAATAAAAAATTGGGAGATTCAAAATGGTTCAAGCATGAAAGTCGTTTAGCACATGATGTTGCTCCCTATGCACCCCTTAATATAATTTTTATCTCACCTCCTTATATCGCCTACTCTCACCTTCCTTTTCTCTCCAAATGTGAAGGAATGGTATAACATTCGTAAGTATAATCAACTTAGCAAGTTTTGTGCAACATGAATGAAAATTTCCTAAGTATTTGTAATTTTTATTGGATAATTTTATTTCACTCTTTTTCACTCACACTACGTTTATGTCTCTTGCTTTGCTTTTAATCCTCATAATGCTTTTGTTCTCACACTATTTTTCATTTAGGCACTCTTTGCATGGATCCTACACTTACTATATCATATCGTTTCTTACTTTTTCAATCTAAAAGCTCCCTTATGTATCTACCTAACCTTCAACATCTATGGCCCAACATCTAAATTCGTGCATTAAAATTGGGAACAAACAAGAGATTAGTAGATTTTATTTTTGGTTTAAGGTTTCATATGAAGGTTCATCAAAAAGTGGGTTAGGCACAAGGATTAGTAGTAAGGTACACATCCATAAGGTTGGCTTTTTTCTCTAGTTCTCACTAAACAATGCCTTAGGTTATCCCTAGGCATCTCGACATTCATGGATTCAAATATGCAAGTCATAAAATTCTAACTATCTAAAGTTCAAAACAAGCATATATGTTTCCCTATGTAATCATTTATCATTTGGTATACTCTTTTACAGTGTAATATAGTGAACTAACTATTCTAAAATTTCACAACCTAGAATATTTTACTACCATGTCAAATTTACAAGTTTCGTATAATCCATTCCTACTATCATGCTCATAACTAATCGCTTGCGTTGCTGCAAGCTCAAGCACCATGTGAACAAAACAAAAATTTTAACAAAAAATTATAAAAACAAGCAAAAACAACATCAAAATAAATTTAAAAAATTTTATGTAACCACACACTTTATATTGCACATTGTCCCTAATGTGCCGCAACTAAAGATAAAAGTTAAAGCTACTCATTTTCTTCCCGATGGTATAGCTCGATCTAGTTATGCATCCTCCATTTGGGTTACCTAAATAGAAATAATAAGTTTTTTTTAATTAGTTAACAAAAACAAAAATAATAAATCTATTGAAATCCTATACTAATGTAGAAAATAAAAATATCATCCAAGTTAATATTTACAACCCCAAAACTATAAATCAATGTTTAATAATCTTCAGAAAAATCAGACTTCGATGACTCTATCGTTCTCATATTCCATTTGTCTCACTCGATAGCCTGTTTTGTAGTTCTTCAACCCGATGAATGGGCTAGATCGTCATGAGTTGGGCTGCGGAGTTTAATGCCCTTAGTTGAAGTTCGTTCGGGTTAGAACACCTCCTCAAAGTTGTAAACTAGTGGGAAGTCTTCCTCCATCTCCTTTCTTCTTCTTCTTCTTCATAATCATCTTCTTCTTCATCTTCTTCTTTTTCTCCTTCGTCTTCATCATTATCATCTTTTTCTCCTTCCTCGGATTGCCCATGGGACTACATGGGTGCATACTTAAATGGCAGAAACTGTGGCATCTACATACCATGTGTCTTCAAATACTCCTTGTAACTCCCCAAACCCGGCCCAAAAGTTAGGCCCGAATCTGGCATGTCACATTGAAGTGTTTTTTGAAAACCATGTTTTCATTGAAAACCCTACTTAATATTTAAAAAACTATAGTCTTGGTTTGTGTTCGTTCAGTGTTGAGACCTGGTTCATTGAAAAGTTAATCACTTTTAAAAACATTATTAACTTTCTTGAAAATCACTTTCAGTTGTGGAAGCTAAATTAAGGTAAAAAAGTTTAAACATATGATTTAAAAATAGTAACTGGGTTGAAAACTCATCTAACATCTTGGATTATAGCCTATGCATTAGTATGTCTTATAAGTTATAGATGTGATGTGTGCATTTTTAAAATGTCTTGGAAATGTAAGGAAATGACTTGGAAATGTAAGGAAATGTCTTGTTTTGGAAATGTAAGGAAATGTCTTGGAAATGTATGGAAATGTCTTAGAAATGTAAGGAAATGTCTTGGAAATGTAAGGAAATGTCTTGTCTTGGAAATGTAAGGAAATGTCTTGGAAATGTCTTGGAAATGTAAGGAAATGTCTTAGAAATGTAAGGAAATGCTTTAGAAATGTCAAGTTTAAAGTTTAAAAGAGGGACATGAAGCAAGGTGGTCTTAAGAGAAAATGTATGTGAAATATGACATACAAATAGCCTTGGTAAAATGGCTACAAGGCGACACTTAAGGGCCTAGCAAGTGATGCCACATACGTAGGCAAATGGGCCAAGGATCGAGTTGCATGGGAAGCAGATAAAAGAATTTTATTTTGCTACAAGGAGCAGAGAGGTGGAAGGCATTAAGGCTCTTAAAAGAGGAGTTTTATTCTCTTTAAAATTCAGCAAATAGATAGATAATGATGGATTATTATTAGTATTATTTTTATTAAGAGATGAGAGATAATTATTGGATTAAATTTTTATTAATTTGAATAAGGTAATAATTAAAGAGATAAAGCTATCAAAATAGAAGAGTGACGGCCAAGTAAGGGAGTCTTGGCCTAGTAATTTCGGTAATAAAAGGAAAAGGGAGGCCATTCTGCATTATTTTCTGTTCTTGAAAGCCTCTGCCGAATTCTCTCTGCCATTATTCTCTTTTCTCTTAAACTTTGTCAAGCCAAAAACTCAAGAAATCATTGTCGAATTCTTCATCTTTCTTTTCTCACCTTTTTGTCCCATTCTACTTAGGCTGAATCTCTCCCTCCCAAAGGTTCCTCTTTGTCGAAATTCTTAGATCAAAAGACCTTAGTTGCCGAACCTTTGTAAGTTACATCTCTTTTCTCCATCAAGTCTCAAAGCCGAATACTTCTGTGGTGATAAACATAGGTGCTGTCGATTTCTTCTGTGAAGGTAATATCCAATTCAGTTTTCATTCTTTTTCTATTAGGCTTATCGAAATTTGAGATCTAATCTCTACTGTTGCTCTATGGCCGACTATTTGAAGGAAGTTTCGGGATTTAGGCGTTGTTGACTTCAAGAAGGGATATTTCAGGATTTCAAATCATAAGGTAAGTACATGTATATATTCGGCCAAGGTATATTAGTGATTTAAGATCTAATTCTTATTTACTTAAAAGCCAAAAACTAACTAAGTCGAATGATCTAGCATTGGCCGATTGAAGGAAGGAGTAACACAAGTTTTTGGGATTTGATTAGTAGTGAAATCGGTACCAAGGTAAGAATTTGATTACAATAATCCTATTGGGATTTGGTTTTATGGCTGAAAGGTTTTTATTATATTTCCAAGTATTGGCCAAATATAGGCATTAAAGGTCTAAAGCAGTAGATCAGATTTTCGGGATCTGAAGTGAACTTGCTAAGTGAATCAGGTGTGTACCCTACACTAATCTTAATAGATTTATGGCTTAAACTTGATATATGTGTTAATATGAAAGTATAAGAATGTGGATAAGGTACCATGATATGGTACAAAGTACTCAGGTACGTTTCCTACTCCTACTAGGATTATGAAATATGTTATATTTATCATGTGATAAGTGATAAGAATGTGAAATTTGGCATGTTAATGCATACTATGTATGATATGGGGCATATGGGTTATTGAAAAGGGGAAGTGAATGTGGTGACCTAAGACCACGATATTTGAATGTGGTGACCTAAGACCACGAGATCTGAATGTGGTGACCTAAGACCACGATATCTGAATGTGGTGACCTAAGACCACGATATCTGAGTGTGGTGACCTAAGACCAAGAATACTCATAAGGGCGATAAGCACGTCGACTGCAGCGACTGCCTTCGATGGTGTGTAGCGGATAGAGGGTTGACTTAGTAGTCCCCACGGTGTACAGGATGGTACGGGTGATGTGTAGCGGATGGCATATAGGTTTGGGTTCGGGTTGCATCATTTGTTTATATCTGATTTATGAATGTGTATGTAATATGATAATGTATGCCTGAATTGTTAAATTTTAATGTCGATTACACATTGAGTCTGTTGACTCACCCCGTTGTGGGAACATTTTTTTCAGGTGACGATCAGTAATGGACCAGGTCGGTAGGAGCTTAAAGGTGGCCATGCTCAGCAAGGAATTTTATTTGGACATTTTATTTTTATTTAAATATTTTAAATTATTTGGGTTTATTTGATGTAATAAGGCCATAGTTGAGCTATTTTACATTTATTTTATTTATTATGTTTACAAATTTTTATCAATTAAAATTTAAGTAAATTTCTTTTAAACTAAACCCTAAATGTTTTGACACCTAAGATAAAGGGATTTCAATATAAGATAACCCTGTTTTCAACTAGAGCCCATCCCAATTCGAACTTTCTCCCAAAATCACTTAAAGTTTTTCAAAGTGCAAACGAATTTGAACCGGTTTTCTTCGAGGAGCATACCAGATCCGGTCAAGGCTCGTGGGCCAGGTTTGGGGTGTTTTAGTTTGGTATCAGAGCCCATTTCAAACTCTCGGCCTGAGGGTTAAGGCCCAAAACGTTTTCAAATCGAGCCCAAGTAAGTTTTATGAAAATATTTTTGGAAATAAGCAGGTTTTTCTGGCATGGCACCTAAGTCTCCGACCCGCAGTCCACCATGTAAGTACCCCTATCCTCTGTGTGAATTCTGGTATGAATTATAGAAGGGTAGAAATGGAACGTAGATTAGACTGTTAAGTATGTGAACCCTAGGACTAGTTACCCCAACTATTACATAAGACTTTAATGCCTAATTAAAAAAACCTATGGTTAAGTCGCCGAGTTAGGGTGTGGTAACCCTTGTGCGCATGTCTAGGATTAGATCCGAAAGAGCCTGGTACTTAAGAAGTCCTAGTGACTCACCTCCTCTTCGCAGGAATCCTACCTGGTGCGTAGCTACGGTTCACCCTAACCAAGAGGACTCAGTCGCAGGCTAAACTCAATAACTAAAACCCGAAAGGGACTAGCCATGTTTTTATGAAAACCCTAGTTTTAAAATCCCCAAATTTACCCCTCTGAATGGTAACAAAAACTTATTTCTAGAAAGTTTTCAAAATATTCCCAATTTACAAAAATTACAAAAATACCCCTAGTGGCGAAAGTACAAAAATGCCCTTGGTTTCTAAAATTACCGTACTACCCTGACTTCAATAAAATCTTCCTTACTTTACAAAAGCACCCAAGAATCCTATTTTGCAAATATTAAAATACCTTGATTTTGGAAAAATTACGAAATTGCCCCTGACGTACGAAATTACCAAAATGACCTTGATTTCCAAATTTTTGCAACATTATCCTTTTGGAAAACAAATTCTCAAAAATAACCCTAAAAGTTTTGTAAAATCTGCAATACCCCTGATTTATTGAGCTTTACAAATTTACCCTGGCTTATTACCAAAATACCCCTGAGTTTCAAAATTATCGAAATACCCTCGGATTTCAAAATTTTCAAAATTTCCTCGGGAATGCAAAATTACCAAAATACCTTTATTGAAAAAATTACCAAGGAACCTTATTTTGAAAAATTACGAAAATACCCCTGTAGGACAAATTACGAAAATACCCCTGGGATAGGAATAAGGCAAAGAGTGTTCGAATAGTGAATGTGGGTGGTAGATACCATCTTTGAATAAATATGTCTCGGTTGATGAATGTGAACGTGACTTTTGAATAGTGAACTTGAGTCGAGAACTTTGTTTGATCGAAAGAACCACTTTTAAACATCTCTTTGCATAAAATTTGTTCGCGGATAAACAGTGGAACAAAATTTCTAATGCATAAAACTCTTTAATCAGATTAAATCGCGGTGTTAGAAATGAGTTCTAGGGGAAGTGAACGTAGAGATTGTGCCTAAGAAGTATGTTAGTTCTATTAAGATCAGAGTGCGCAGCATAAGCATAGAGCGGTGAGTTAAGGTGTACGATTATTCGTTAGTAAGTAATTTCGAGGACGAAATTATTTTTAAAGGGGGTAGAACTGTAACATCCTGGATTATAGCCTATGCATTAGTATGTCTTATGTGTTATGGATGTGATGTGTGCATTTTTAAAATGTCTTGGAAATGTAAGGAAATGACTTGGAAATGTAAGGAAATGTCTTGTCTTAGAAATGTAAGGAAATGTCTTGGAAATGTAAGGAAATGTCTTAGAAATGTAAAGAAATGCCTTGGAAATGTAAGGAAATGTCTTGTCTTGGAAATGTAAGGAAATGTCTTGGAAATGTAAGGAAATGTCTTGGAAATGTAAGCAAAAGTCTTAGAAATGTAAGGAAATGTCTTGGAAATGTAAGGAAATGTCTTGTCTTGGAAATGTAAGGAAATGTCTTGGAAATGTAAGGAAATGTCTTGGAAATGTAAGGAAATGTCTTAGAAATGTAAGGAAATGTCTTGGAAATGTAAGGAAATGTCTTGTCTTGGAAATGTAAGGAAATGTCTTAGAAATGTAAGGATATGTCTTGGAAATGTAAGGAAATGTCTTGTCTTGGAAATGTAAGGAAATGTCTTGGAAATGTAAGGAAATGTCTTAGAAATGTAAGGAAATGCTTTAGAAATGTCAAGTTTAAAGTTTAAAAGAGGGACATGAAGCAAGGTGGTCTTAAGAGAAAATGTATGTGAAATACATGAAGCAAGGTGGTCTTAAGAGAAAATGTATGTGAAATATGACATACAAATAGCCTTGGTAAAATGGCTACAAGGCACCACTTAAGGGCCTAGCAAGTGACGCCATATACATAGGCAAATGGGCCAAGGATCGAGTCGCATGGGAAGCAAATAAAAGAATTTTATTTTGCTACAAGGAGCAGAGAGGTGGAAGGCATTAAGGCTCTTAAAAGAGGAGTTTTATTCTCTTTAAAATTTGGCAAATAGATAGATAATGATGGATTATTATTAGTATTATTTTTATTCAGAGATGAGAGATAATTATTGGATTAAATTTTTATTAATTTGAATAAGGTAATAATTAAAGAGATAAAGCTATCAAAATAGAAGAGTGATGGCCAAGTAAGGGAGTCTTGGCCTAGTAATTTCGGCAATAAAAGGAAAAGGGAGGCCATTCTGCATTATTTTCTGTTCTTGAAAGCCTCTGCCGAATTCTCTCTGCCATTATTCTCTTTTCTCTTAAACTTTGTCAAGCTAAAAACTCAAGAAATCATTGTCGAATTCTTCATCTTTCTTTTCTCACCTTTTTGTCCCATTCTACTTAGGCTGAATCTCTCCCTCCCAAAGGTTCCTTTTTGTCGAAATTCTTAGATCAAAATACCTTAGTTGCTAAACCTTTGTAAGTTACATCTCTTTTCTCCATCAAGTCCCAAAGCTGAATACTTCTGTGGTGATAAACATAGGTGCTGTCGATTTCTTCAGTGAAGGTAATATCCAATTCAGTTTTCATTCTTTTTCTATTAGGCTTATCGAAATCTGAGATCTAATCTCTATTGTTGCTCTATGACCGACTATTTGAAGGAAGTTTCGGGATTTAGGCGTTGTTGACTTCAAGAAGGGATATTTCGGGATTTCAAATCATAAGGTAAGTACATGTATATATTCGGCCAAGGTATATTAGTGATTTAAGATCTAATTCTTATTTACTTAAAAGCCGAAAACTAACTAAGTCAAATGATCTAGCATTGGCCGATTGAAGGAAGGAGTAACACAAGTTTTCGGGATTTGATTAGTAGTGAAATCGGCACCAAGGTAAGAATTTGATTACAATAATCCTATTGGGATTTGGTTTTATGGCTGAAAGGTTTTTATTAAATTTCCAAGTATTGGCCGAATATAGGCATTAAAGATCTAAAGCAGTAGATCAGATTTTCGGGATCTGAAGTGAACTTGCTAAGTGAATCAGGTGTGTACCCTACACTAATCTTAATAGATTTGTGGCTTAAACTTGATATATGTGTTAATATGAAAGTATAAGAATGTGGCTAAGGTACCATGATATGGTACAAAGTACTCAGATACGTTTCTTACTCCTACTAAGATTATGAAATATGTTATATTTAACATGTGATAAGTGATAAGAATGTGAAATTTGGCATGTTAATGCATACTATGTATGATATGGGGCATATGGGTTATTGAAAAGGGGAAGTGAATGTGGTGACCTAAGACCACGATATTTGAATGTGGTGACCTAAGACCACGAGATCTGAATGTGGTGACCTAAGACCATGATATCTGAATGTGGTGACCTAAGACCACGATATCTGAGTGTGGTGAGCTAAGACCACGAATACTTATAAGGGCGATAAGCACGTCGACTACAGCAACTGCCTTCGATGGTGTGTAGCGGATAGAGGGTTGACTTAATAGTCCCCACGGTGTGCAGGAGTACGGGTGATGTGTAGCGGATGGCATATAGGTTTAGGTTCGGGTTGCATCATTTTTTTATATCTGATTTATGAATGTGTATGTAATATGATAATGTATGCCTGAATTGTTAAATTTTAGTGTCGGTTACACATTGAGTCTGTTGACTCACCCCGTTGTGGGAACATTTTTTCAGTGACGATCGGAATGGACCGGGTCGGTAGGAGCTTAAAGGTGGCCATGCTCAAGAAGGAATTTTATTTGGACATTTTATTTTTATTTAAGTATTTTAAATTATTTGGGTTTATTTGATGTAATAAGGCCATAGTTGAGCTATTTTACATTTATTTTATTTATTATGTTTACAAACTTTTATCAACTAAAATTTAAGTAAATTTCTTTTAAACTAAACCCTAAATGTTTTGACACCTAAGATAAAGGGATTTCAATATAAGATAACCCTGTTTTCAACTCGAGCCCAATCCAATTCGAACTTTCTCCCAGAATCACTTAAAGTTTTTCAAAGTGCAAACGAATTTGAACCGGTTTTCTTCGAGGAGCATACCAGATCCGATCAAGGCTCGTGGGCCGGGTTTGGGGTGTTTCAACTCATTTACGTCTAGCAGATATAAAACGTAACAAAATCCCAAATTTTGAATTAAATCTAGAAAGGCCTTATTACAGAAATTAAAACCCAAAATGGAATTTAAAACATATATAAAGTGCAAAGCATAACAGCCTCAGTCATGTGGTCACCTCCAAGTCCCTCGCAGCACCGATCTTCCTAACGTTGAGGATTACCTGCACAGTTAAAAACGTGGTGAGTTTATGAAAACTTAGTGTGTAATCCCCTTATTAGAGTAGCAGTCAATATATAGAAATAGAAACCGAAATAGTCTGGGCCAAAGCCCTTTAACAGTAACAGTACAGTCCAGTTCAGAACATACTTGGGCCAAAACCCACTACAATATCATTTGGGTCACAGGCCATAACAGAATAAATTAGGCCCAGCCTAAACCAATACAGAACAACTAGCCCTATGCCCAGTACAATAACAAATCTCACAAACAGATATGCAACAGCATGAGGATGCACCACACCCCGGTCCAGCCAACACACCACCTGTACCAACCAACACACCATGTGGGGATAAAATTGACCCACCCAGCCAACACACCAAGCTCAGCACCGGTTGCGGTACTACATCAACAGAACAGCTCAACGCCGTGGATAGAATGGCTAAAAGCCATAAACAGAATTGTTATAAACCATAATCAGGATGGCACATAACCATAATCCGGATGGCACCAAGCTATCGGTAACTGTAATAAGTTTGGCACATAACAACAATGGTAATATAATCGGCACACATCCACAGGTATTTATGATCGACACAGAGTCATCAATATATATGTTAGGCACATAGCCACGAGTAAATACAATTGGCACAGAGCCAAAATCAAATTACGCGACTTTAAGTCGTCCATCGATCCACTGTCGTCTCATGTGACCCGTGCGACCATAACAGATCAATACTGGATCCACAGTCGTCTCATCGACCCGTGCGACCCTATCAAGACTTCCTCCGTATCAATGTCCCAACCCCATGCAATATGTCGTGTATGTCATGCTCAATCATTACACGTGTATGCAAAATGGCCATGCTTAGTAACAGTCATTTAGACATATATTAAAAGCATATCAGTCATACAACCACCGTCCAAGTCAGTTAAAACACAGTCATACAATTCCAGTCAAATCAGACAAATTCATAATCTAAGTCAGTCATTTACCCTCTAGGGGCATTTAGATAATTTTACAAACTGGGGTATTTTGGTAATTTCACAAATCGAGGGTATTTTGGTAATTTCACAATCTAAAGGTATTTCAATAATTTTACAAATTGGGGATATTTTGGAAATTTCATAAATCGGGGGTATTTCGATAATTTAACAATTTAAGGTTATTACGATAATTTTATAAATTGGGGGTATTTTGGTAATTTTATAAATCAAGGGAATTTCGATAATTTTACAATCCGAGGGTATTTCGATAATTTTACAAATCGGGGGTATTTCGGTAATTTTGCAAATTAGGGGTATTACGGTAATTTTGCAAATCGAGGTCTCAGCGACCCAACAGAAGGTCCACTGTTGCCTTGAGCGACTTAAGTAACCCAAACAGACACAACAGTGTAAATGGCCCTAAGGCCCATTATCCGGCCTAAGTGGGCCCACACGCTCGTGTGGCCCATTTAGCCTAGAAATAGCAATAGTTATGCAATCGTCACAGTCCAAACAACACTTAGCACATCACATACATTTTATCTATGTGGGCCCACAAGCCTGCTGGGCCCACACAACCCATTTCGGCCCAACGAGGCCCAGAGCAGCCCACGACCACGAGAGCGCTTGTGGTGGCCTCTACAGACTAACGCCCATGTTCATGGGCTCGGTTCACCACACGTACGATCACATGCTCGTGTGGCATCATTCGCTGCTATTTTGGCTTTTTGGCATTTTGTCGATCTACGATTAGAAGGAGTGTGGTTACACACACTCTATCGGCTTTCTCGCCAACTATCGAATACAGGGTACTATTACAGACCTTTGTTGCGAAGAAAGTGAATAATCCTTGAGCACTAAGAACTACATCGATTCCCAACACACGATTAATAAAAAAATTAAGAGATACAGCCAACCTTAATAGTCACATAAACATACCACCTTCTTAATTTTTATCCCCAATACATTCACCACCCTTACCTTGATTAAGTGAGTACCTCTTATCCTCTAAGATCGCTAGCTATGATAGATCACATGCCCTGCCGCCAAACTGCACTATGATAGATCTCTGTTAGGTAGTACTGATCATAAATGCAGCCTACATCCCAAATTTTACTTTGCAAACCCATAGGGCCTAATCTGTCTATACCCAAAGAGTAAGATAACAAATTACCTTAATCAAACGGTGAGAGAAAAACCCCGAAGGCCTTAGCACTCTAGAACTTCTTCGCTCCTCAGATTTGACTAGCCCCCAACGAGCATCATATCGTACAAGAGAATCAAGAGCGTAATTAGAGTCCAAAACAAAAGAAGCATTTGGCTTCTAAAGAAATACTAAAAGAGATCAAATTTGAGTGTAAAGGAGAAAGTATAAAAATTTGAGTGTAAAGGAGAAAGTATAAACACCTACCCTTCAGTCAGAAACACTTGCAGAACCGATTAACAATACCAACAGTGGAGCATAGAAATATTCGGCCAAGCATAGGGAGAGAAGAAGGTTGAGTACCTTCGGTCTACAAAGTAGAAGAAAGAAAAGAGGGAAGAAGGAATAGAGAAGGGAAAAATAATGAAGGCAGAGAAAGAGAGGTTGAATTCGGCTCACATTAAGAAGAATAAGAAACATGGAGAAGAGAATAAAGAAAACCGAAACAGAAATTAGTGTGTAATCCCCTTACTAGTGTAACAGTCAGTATACAGAAATAGAAACCGAAATAGTCTGGGCCAAAGCCCTTTAACAGTAACAGTACAGTCCAATTCAGAGCATACGTGGGCCAAAACTCACTATAATATCATTTTGGTCACAGCCCATAACAGAATAATTGGACACAGCTCAAACCAATACAGAACAAGTGGTCTTAAGCCCAGTACAATGACAAATTTCATAAACAGATATGCAACAGCATGAGGATGCACCCCACCCCAATCCAGCCAACACACCACCTGTACCAACCAACACACCATGTGGGGATAAAATCGACCCACCCAGCCAACACACCAAGCTTAGCACCGGTTGTGGCATAACATCAACAGAACGACTCGGTGCCATGGACAAAACTGCTACAAGCCATAAACAGAATGGTTATAAACCATAATCAGGATGGCACAGAGCCATAATCCAGATGGCCCCAAGCTATCGGTAACTGTAATAAGGTTGGCACATAGCCATCAGCGACGGTAATATAATCGACACACAGCCACGGGTAATTATGATCGACACAGAGTCATCAATATATATATTAGGCACATAGCCATGGGTAAATACAATTGGCACAGAGCAAAAATCAGATTACGCGGCTTTAAGTCGTTCGTCGGTCCACAGTCGTCTCATGCGACCCGTGCGACCCTATCAGAACTTCCTCTGTATTAATGTCCCAACCCCATGCAATATGTCGTGTATGTCATGCTCAATCATTACACGTGTATGCAAAATGGCCATGCTCAGTAACAGTCATTCAGACATATATTAAAATCATATCAGTCATACAACCACCGTCAAGTTAGTTAAAACACAGTCTTACAATCCCAGTCAAATCAAACTAATTCATAATCTAAGTCAGTCATTTACCTACAAGGGCAAAATAGTCATTTACCCTCCAGGGGCATTTAGGTAATTTTGCAAATCAGGGTATTTTGGTAATTTCATAAATCAGGGGTATTTCGATAATTTCACAATCCGAGGGTATTTTGATAATTTTACAAATCGAGGGTATTTCGATAATTTCACAAATCAGGGGTATTTCTGTAATTTTACAATCCGATGGTATTTTGATAATTTTACAAATCGAGGGTATTTTGGTAATTTCACAAATTGAGGGTATTTCAGTAATATTATCATCCGAGGGTATTTCGATAATTTTACAAATCGAGGGTATTTCGATAATTTTACTATCCGAGGGTATTTCGATAATTTTACAAATGGGGGGTATTTCAGTAATTTTGCAAATCGGGGGTATTACGGTAATTTTGCAAATAGGGGTCTTAGCGACCCAACAAAAGGTCCACTGTCACCTCGAGCGACTTAAGTAACCCAAACAAACACAATAGTATAAATGGGCCTAAGGCCTATTATTCGGCCTAAGTGGGCCCACACGCTCGTGTGGCCCATTTAGCCCAGAAACAGCCACAGTTATGCAACCGTCACAGTCCAAACAACACTTACCACATCACATACATTTTATCCGAGTGGGCCCATAAGCCCACTGGTCCCACACAGCCCAATTCAGCCCAACGAGGCCCAGAACAGCCCAAGACCACGAGAGCGCTCGTGGTGGCCTCTATAGACTAACGCCCATGTTCGTAGGCTCGGTTCACCACATGCACGATCACACGCTCGTGTGGCATCATTTTGGCTTTCCAACATTTTGTCGATCTACGATCAGAAGGAGTGTGGTTACACATACTCTATTGGCTTTCTTGCCAACTATCGAATACAGGGTACTATTACACACCTTTGTTGCGAAGAAAGTGAATAATCCTTGAGCACCAAGACCTACATCGATTCCAAGCACACGATTAATCACATGTTGATAGGGATACAACCAACCTTAATAGTCACATAAACATACCACCTTCTTAATACTTAGCCCCAAAACATTCACCACCCTTACCTTGATTGAGTGAGTGCCTCCAGTCCTCTAAGCTCGCTAACTATGATAGATCACACGCCTTGCCGCCAAACTGCACTACTGTATATCTCTGTTAGGTAGTACTGATCATAGATGCAGCCTACATCCCAAATTTTACTTTACAAACCCATAGTGCCTAATCGGTTTATACCCAAAGAGTAAGATAACAAATTACCTTAATTGGATGATAAGAGAAAAAACCTGATGACCTTAGCACTCTAGAACTTCTTCGCTCCTCGGATTTGACTAGCTCCAAACGAGCATCATATCACGTAAGAGAATCAAGAGTGTTATTAGAGTCCAAAAGAATAGAAGCATTCGGCTTCCAAAGAGATACTAAAAGAGATCAAATTTGAGTGTAAAGGAGAAAGTATAAACACCTACCCTTCAGTCAGGAACACTTGCAGAACTGATTAACAATACCAACAATGGAGCATAGAAATATTCGACCAAGGATAGGCAGAGAAGAAGATTGAGTACTTCGATCTACCAAGTAGAAAAAAGAAAAGAGGGAAGAAGGAATAGAGAAGGGAAAAAGAATGAAGGCAGAGAAAGAGAGGTTGAATTCGACTCACATTAAGAAGAATAGGAAGCAGGGAGAAGAGAATAAAGAAAATCGAAATGGGAAAAACACAAAAAGGTTTATGACAATATTTGGCACTATAGATAGAAGAGAGAAATTAAAGCAAATTGGCATAGAAGAAAGCAATTGCTAAAAATGCACCAAATGCACTCCCTAACCGAATTTGCCTAAATAAAACTCCCCCCAATCGACTCCAACTTCTCCCATTTCAAAATCCTTCAAAAACTCCACCAATCCCTCCACCGATTTTTCTCTTTGATTTACTCCAACTCCCCATTCAAATTCAATTCAAATTCTTATGACCAATTCAGCCACGGAGTTCCAGTCCAGTTCCAACACCTCCCCAGCACAAGCAACAAAATAAACATACAATTGCACACGCTAAGCCTCGAACCTCAGACTCTTTGCCACACATGTAACGCCACCACCACTGCATCAACGGGTTCTTTGTGTCATATTTTACCTTCAATTAATTAAGAGGTCTAATGGCCAAGGTCCAGCTTCCTTTAAAAGAAAACCAAAATAAATTTCAAGAGCCAAGACTTGAACCCAGGCTCCCTTGCAACCTTAATGACGCCACAACCACTAGGGCAGATACTTCCTTGTGTCATTTTTTTGACACAATAATTTAAAAGGCCTACATCCAAGCATCCAAGGTTTTATCCACTTAAAAATAAAATTTTTGCTAAAGCCAAAGTTTGAACCCAGGACATCTCCAACACTTTTTAGGGCCCTTAACCACTGAAGTCTCCTTACTGATCCATACACAAGGCCCAATACTTCTAGGCCCAAAATTTGAGGCATTACAATCCTCGTGGAATGGTTGCATATTATGCATCCATCTTACCATAAATTCTAGGTCGAGCATCTCGTATTGCCTTTGGCTTCCTTGGCCTTTTGTTGCTTTGTTTTTTTCTTTTCAGGGATGGTGGCACGTCTATTTTCGTCTTTCTTCTTTGGTTCCATTCTGAAATTTCCCTCTGCTGAAGCTCTCGGTATTTTGCAAAAATTGAGTCTCTAATGAGACCCCTAGTCGACTTTAGAAATTGCTTTGTGGCAGTCATCAGAACCTTCAATTTTCAAAATAAGGCTGTCACAGGGTAAAGGAAGAATGTCCCTACCTTCAGGCCACTAATGCGCTGTACCGTGGACTGGTAAATCCACGTCCTTATACAAACCGTCTTTTTCTGCAAAATAACATACAACAAAAGAGCTAAAAAATATTTATGTTAGACATATTAATGGTAGGCGAAATCCGAAAACAAAGAAATTGCATCCACATTTTAGCAATTGAAAACATAATCGCTTGATTGAATGAATGTGGGTTATTAGTGTGGAGTTGTCATTTCTAATTGCATCTCCCTTCTGTTAAGTAATTTATTACATTTTCCATATCAATATTTCTATAAAAATTTAAATAAATAACTTCTATGAAATCGTCCCTATGATATGGAGCATTGTAATTTTTGCATATTTCTTTGGGAGTGACAAGGACGTGTTTAACACTAATAGTTACTTCTTGATGGATATCACTATGTAGTATTGTATTTTCTTTATATATTTTAAAGATGCATAAAATTCCTAGACTATAGTAATGATATTCGGTTCTTTTGGGGTTGAATAAAAATCATACCACCCATGATAATTATCTAATTCCCAAATTTCATTACAAGGGGTTGATGACGGGACAAAACCCCTTTCTTGGATGAATGCCTTTCCTTGAATTTCTAAAAAATATTTTTTGACATCCTGATGCTTAAAACAAGAGGTGTCGAAATCCATTGTTGGCTCTATGTTTTTGTCTTCCTAGACTTTTTTGGTGCCATGTTCAATATTTTGAATAACTAGATAAAACTTAAATTTCAACCAAGCAATTATATCTAAAATCTTAGAACAAATTAAGAATATTAACAATATCAATTTTAGAACCCTTAACCTTATTGTTGATACCTTTTCAATTGCCAAAGAACGTTGTTTATAGTGTGGAACCTCGTAGAACCTACAAAAGAAAAGAAAACACAAGGGAGAATAAAACAAAATAGAGAATGTAGCATCTTTTTAGAGAAATCGATTGAGGGGGGAGTGTTTATTAATTGATATAGTTTTAGGTGGCTAAGATTATGTTCTTAAGGTCTTAAGTGAGTTTAGGAATGTTTTATACTCAGGTTTTATGGTTTAAACCGATGAGTTTTAAGCATTTTAGTGTTGAGTGGTGCCACCGGGTCAAGTATTTTTTTGCAAAACCCAACTCGATGTCGCGACACCCACGTTTAATGTTGCAACATTCCACTTCAAAAGCTAGTGTTGCTGGCCCAATGTCGCGACACCAAATATGTTTTTGTAAAATTTTTGTTTTTGCGGTTGTCGAAACATCATACTCTCAATTTTTACATTCCCACATTAATAAAATAAACCTTAGGACTCAGCATGCTTTAACCCTTACATTTTTATGTCCTACTCCTAAATAAAAATTAAATATAAGTTCAAAAATGGTCAAAATAAAAATACAAATTATAGAACAATTTATGAAGTTCAATGATTAAATATTAAGTACTGCTGTTGGAGTCATTCGACAGCCTATTAGCTCTCCTCACTGACTTCCTCTCTCGAGCTCTGTCATCTTGATTCATCTAATATTTGCCCTTCCATCCTAAATCCTTCCATTTGTCCCCTTCTCGTGAACCTATCTACTTTCCTATACACATGAGATAACAAGCATACCTTTGACCAAGGTTGTTAGTGGTACAATAAGATAATGCATTACAGCTCTCCAATAAGTACCCCACCAGTTCCTCATCCTTTGACAGATTGCCGCATTTAAACACTTCTACTTCCCCATCAATTTTTATTATTTATTCATTCTTCTTTACATCGATGGTGGACTTGGATGTGGCTACAAACAGTCTTCCCAATAGTAGAAGTGAGTATTCAATCGAGTCGAGTTGAATCGAGTCAAAACATTTCAAGTTAGTAGACTTGACAAATCCTATCTTAGCAACCGAACTCAATTTGAATTTTTTCGAATCGAATCAAATCGTGTAACAGCCTATTTTCTATGAAGTCAAAACTTTGGTTTTGGGACCACAAATCCAACGTGAAAATATTGTATTATTATTCTTATGTCTTTGGTGTGTTAATAGGCTCGTATTAAAATTTTGTTATGAAATTTTGACGTTTGCATGCTTAATTGAGTAAGAAGGACTAAATCGTAAAAGGTACCAAAGTAGAGTTCTATTAGTTAAAGGTATCAAATAGCTATGAAACTTCAAAGTGAAAGGACTTAGATTGTAATTAAACCCTTTGTGTAGTTAGCGGACATACATGGCATTGTTTTATTGAAATTTCATAAGATTTGAAAGATTAATTGTATACAACAAATTCTTTACCCGATTCTGGCTGTACTAACACTGGAGCTTCTGTTAACAGAGTTTTCAACTGATCAAAACTTTTCTAACATTTATCCCACCATTCAAATCTGACATCTTTCTGAAGTAATCTAGTCAACGGAGAAGCTATAGTCGAAAAGCCTTTTACAAATCTACGGTAATAACCAGCAAGTCCCAGAAAACCATGGATTTAAGACACATTCCTCGGAGGTTTCCAATCCAGAATAGTAGAAATCTTAGTTAGATCCACTCGGATTCAAGAAGCTGACACAATATGCCCCAGAAAACTAACTTCATGCAACCAGAATTCACATTTGTTAAACTTCGCATATAATTGCTTTTCTCTTAGAGTTTGCAACACGATTATCAAATGTTCAGCATGCTCATTATCATCACGTGAATAAATCAATATGTCATCTATGAATACCACAACAAATTGATCTAGGTACGGTCTGAAAATTCTGTTCATCAAATCCATAAAAACAACAGGAGCATTAGTTAGTCCAAATGGCATAACTAAAAACTCATAATGCCCGTATCTAGTTCTGAAGGCAGTTTTCGGAATGTCTGAATCTTTCACTCTCAACTGGTAGTATCCCGATCTCAGGTCAATCTTAGAGAATACAGTAGCTCGTTTTAACTGATCAAATAAATCGTCTATGCGGGGCAACAGATATTTATTTTTTATGGTCACCTTATTCAACTGACGATAGTCGATACACATCATCATCGTACCATCTTTCTTTTTCACAAACAGAACAGGAGCACCTCAAGGCGAGAAACTCGGTCTAGCGAACCCTCTATCAGTCAACTCTTGCAACTGTGACTTTAATTCTTTCAACTCTGTTGGTGCCATTCTAGACGGAGCTATCGATATAGGTGTAGTACCAGGCAACAACTCAATACCAAACTCAACTTCACGAATCGGAGGCAAACCCGGTAACTCTTCAGGAAATACATCAGAAAACTCACAAATAATAGGCACTGATTCAACTTTCTTTTTGGATACCTTTGAATCAATCACATAAGCAAAATATGCCTCGTAACCTTTTTTCACATAACTCTGAGCTTTTAAAACAGATATCACAGTAGGTAATCCATTCAAATCATCAGACTCAATCCGTACAATCTCATCATTCAGACATCTCAAATTTATAGTCTTTCTTTTGCAGTTCACAATAGCATCATGCATAAACAACCAATCCATACCCAGAATAATACTGAATTCATCAAATGGCAAAAGCATCAGACCAGCAGGGAAACAGTTATCTTGAAACATTAACGGACAGTTCTTGCATACTTTATCAACAATGACACTTTTACCTATGGGGTTCGATACTTTTATAGCAAACTCAGTAGACCCTACAGGCAAAGTCTTGCTGAATACTAAATTCATGCATATATATGAATGCGTAGAACTAGGGTCTATCAATGCAATCACAGAAGTCTCATAAAGAGCAAAAGTACTAGTTATAACATCTGGTGACGAAGCTTCCTCACGAGCTCGAATAGCATATGCTCTAGTAGGCGCTCTAGTTTTAGATCTCGCAACAGAGTCTCTCGTGGTCCTTTGACTACCACCGACATTCTTTACATTCTTCAAAGGTCTACCTCTCACAGGTGCATTATCAGACCTCGGATTCTGAACAAATTTTGGTTCAACAGGTTCAGGGCAATCACGGATAAAATGCTCAAGTAATCCACATCTGAAGCAACTCTGTCGTTTAATCTACAGCTTCCCAGATGTCTTTTTCCATAATGTTTGCATTCAGGTTTCTTAGATCGAGCATTTCCCACGCTAGCCACTGAAGTTGCTGGAGTTTTAGAACTCATTTGCGGTCTAGATTGATTTCTGTTCGAATATCTCACATTATCTCTGAAATGACTTTGATTATCTCTGAATCTTTTTGGAGCAGACTGAAATGATTTACTCTGAAATCTCTTTCTCATATCTTGGGCTTCAAACTCAACTTTTCTTTTATCTTTCCCGAGTGCTTCAACTTTGCATGCTCGGTCAACAAGTACAACAAACTCTTTTATTTGTAAAATCTTGACGAGGAAACGAATGTCTTCATTAAAGCCATTTTCGAATATTTTGCACATTATAGCTTCAGAAGATACACATTTCCGGGCATACTGACTCAGTCTCACGAATTCTCGTTCATACTCAGAAACAGTCATTCGGCCCTGTTTAAGTTCTAGAAATTCCTTTCGTTTTTGATCAACGAATCTCTCACTGATATATTTCTTACGAAACTCAATCTGAAAGAAGTCCCATGTAACTCACTCTCTCTGAACAACAGAAATCAAAGTTTTCCACCATTGATAAGCTGCATCTCGGAGTAATGATACAACACATTTTATACATTCTTCCGGAGTCAGAGACATTTTATCAAATACCCAAATCGTATTCTCTAACCAGAACTCGGCCTTTTCAGCATCATCATTATTAGCAGCCCGAAATTCTTCGGCCCCATACTTATGAATCTTGTCAATCGGAGGCTTATTCAATAGATTCGGATACATAACCGGTGGCACACTGTAGTCTGAGGGGGATTAACCAGGGGCGGGGGTTGCGAAACAGTCGGGTTATTTCTTACGAATTGAGTTAACCACTCACTCATCATCTGGAAGAAAGCTTTCTTAGCTTCTCCCTCTTGACCACTCCTAGCCGGTCTCGACTCAGAGGGCGCTGTTCCTTGCACGGGAGCAGGCGCATTACTTTCTACGTCGTCAGCTACGGCTCTTTCGGGATCCATTACTATACGAAAATCACATTTTATACGTCAGGGTTCATCACACTATCACAATTCAGATATATGGCATGTATAGCTAGACTCTGACGCGCTACGTTAGTCCAAGAATCGGCTAAATCGTAGCTCTGATACCAACCAAATGTAACACCCCTATCCTGAGTCTGCCACCGGATTAGGGTTAGAAGCGTTACCGGACAGATCAGAAAGCATTTACAGAAATTCATACATACAATCATCATTATCAAACATAATGTCCCTTAATGAGTCGTCGAGACCATAAGCTTGCTTTTAAATCGAGTCGGGATAAATCGAAACATATACAGAAATTCTCAGAAATTTAAAACTTTTCTAAGTTTCAGGGGATACACGCCCGTGGGGGAAGGCCGTGTGCCTCCCACGACTGCTAGATACCCCCGTGTGTCCTCCTCGTGGTCGAAACTGACATCCTTCTACGGCCACCAGGCACGCCCGTGTACCAAGGCCGTGGACTATACTAACTTAACCTCCACGGCCACTAAGCACGCCCGTGTCTCTGGCCGTGGTCGAGCCTGTCAAAATTCACACGGCTGCTAGGCACTTGGCACTACCGTGTGCCAAGGCCGTTCACTATACTGACTTGGTCCCCACGGTCATTAGGCACGCCTGTGTGCCACAACCGTGTGACATTATAGGCCATTTTCAAGGCCAAAATGCCACCCACTTGGGTCATACCTACAAGCAAGACTTGCTAACACCATTCATGCATATATAGCAACCAAAAACATACTAAAATTTACCATTCAATCTATACATTCAATAGCCATTTCATTCATGTCAACTTTCCAAGCAAAACATATATATAACCTAAGCATTATTCATCCAAATACTTACCAAAAACTTGACCAATTCATATGGCTCAACCAAATCAAGATATACATCAAACATCACATTTATTTAGGCAAGTACTCAACTCATAATTAGCCAAATCACATGTCTAAATTCATATAACAAACTTATACCAAATACTAGCCTATACATGCCATATCTAGCTATATACATTTTCAAAGTGTACCAAAAAGGGTTTAGTAGTGTGATGACGATCCTTGACGGTCCCGAGCTTTCAGTAGCTTTGACGACCTATAAAATAGAGAAAACACACACAGAGTAAGGTTTCCAAAAGCTTAGTAAGTCATATACAAATAAACTTCACATGAAGGCATATATGAATAAGGTACATTGGTACACAACATTTACTTAGCAAATTATCACATTTATGCTTTAGTCCATATACTTGGCATGACTTGCCACATTCATCAATTCAAAAGTCACATATATACAAAGCTCTGTCATGCTTACTTTCACATATCATATTGCTATTCCCATATACATACTCATCATAGTAAAAGTCACATAAGTACTTACCTTGTATACAAATTTAGTGTATGAAAAGCGTACCTGAAATGGATATCCACTCACTTAACAAACCATAGATCGGATTTACAATTCGCTTCACAGACCTGCCCGTAGAACCGTTAGGAATCTAGTAGGATACTCAGAAACCTCGGAATGGTCGTACAATGTCAATGTCCCTGACGAGGTCTTACATGCACTCAGATATCAATGCCACTGTCCCGGACAGGGTCTTACACGAATCAATACGATGCCGATATCCCAGACATGGTCTTACACGCAAAGATCATAACGTTTCCAACGTCCCAAACGAGGTCTTACATGTAACACTCATATCGATGCCAACGTACTAGACGAGGTCTTACACGAAAAAACTCACATCGATGCCAACGTCCCAGATGAGGTCTTACACGAGTCTCAAATCAACGCCAACGTCCCAGACGTGGTCTTACATGATAAAACAAAACAGATACCTATGTCATAATATAACTAATCCTATCTATTCCTAGGTTCATACGGGACTTCTCGGACTTAGTCACTATATCGAACTTATCTCAAAATTCATATGCATAAACCTCTCATAAGCATCCATTATCAACATTAGTCATATGAAAAATTACAATTTCATACAAGTACATTTTTTTGCATAATGACTTACCTCGGATTCGATTTATCGAAATGAAAATGGCTACTCTGTCACTTTCGCTTTCCCGCGATCTAAGTCCATTTTCCTCGGTTCTTGATCTAAGCATATTCATAATTAACCCTTTGATTAACTAATTCATTCAATTCAATCCAAGGACACATATTTAGGGTAATTTGCAATTTAGCCCTCACAATTTCACATTAAGATAATGTAGTCCTATTTTCTCAAAACATCAAATATACAAAATTTGTTCACACATATGCATAGCCGAACCTCCCTAAGGACTATATAAGTCCAAATATTTCATAAAATTCACAAATTAATCCTCCAAATTAATATTTTCACAATTTAGCCCTATTTAGCTAAATTCATCCAAACTTCAGGAACAAAACATGTTCATCTAGCTCAAATCTTTCATTTATCAACTAAACTCATTTCAAAACTCAACATATCAACAATGGAATCTCACACAAACATCATCAACACTCAAAATTAGTACATGGGTTTGATAGCTCTCGAAGCAACGATTACAAAAACGTAGAAATTATCGAAAACTGACTAAAAACATACCTTGAATTTGACTTGTAAGTAGCCGAAAATTACAAAGCTTCCAAGCTTTCTTTTTCTTTTGATTTTTAGGTGGAGAATGTATGAATAAACTCCACTTTCATGTTTCTTTTATTATAATATAAATATAACATATAAAATAAATATAGTATATCTTTTAACTTATAAAATAACATATAAAAACATGTTATAAACCATGTTGCCGTCCACTATAAATAAAAATGGGTTATTTGCCCTTTAAGGACTTCACTATAATAAAGCCATCTCAAATGAAAAATCACTTTTAAACTTTATGCAATTTAGTCCTTTTATCAAATTAAACACACAGACAGACGAATTAGCTTATGGAAATTTAGCACATGCTAATTCACATATCAACGGCACAGAGAATAATATTAGAATATTATTCAGGCTCGGATTTGTGGTCCCAAAACCACTGTTCTGACTAGGGTGTAAATCGGACTGTTACACTACAAATCTATATAGCCATGCACATATACATATCAACCATAATATAAGTGTATATATATACATGTAAAGATATATAAGAACTCAATTAAAATATCATGACCGATTACTAAAGCACACATATCCTTTATCATTAATCTAATATAATTTCCACATTTAAATATGCCATGACCGAATTACTAAAACCAAACACATCAAGCATAAAACTAATAATATATAAAACCAACTTAAACATATAATCAAGCCATCTTCGCATGGCTTTATATTAGATATCCCAAAATCAATCTTTTTAACTAGACTATACACGCCATAAGCTCAAATTCAACTTAGTAAAATACCAAAAGAAATAGTTGATAGTGTGATAGGCTTTGCTGACGATCCCTGAGCTCGTAACTTGACTCCAAAATCTATAAAATAGAGGTATATAGGAACACACACAGAGTAAGCTATTTAAGCCTAGTAAGTCATAAGCAAATAAACAATTTAATGATATAATCAAATCATTTAAACTAAACCAAGTTATATTATCATTACCACAATTAGCCTTAAACTTATAAATTACATAAATAATATGTTTTCATACACAAAGCTACTTTTGCCGAATGCTCATATATTTAAAATAACAAATTATCATTCAACTTTCAAAACCAAAATGTCATTATATAACCAAATATACATACACCCATATGCACAAACTCAATATTCATAATATAACATTATGTACATATATTACTTAGGTGGCCGAATACACTTACCATGTTCACATACGTTCTTCCTTTGTTTCATACAAGACTTACAATAAATATCAAGTAGCTTACTTACCCTATTTCAAGTAGAAATAAACTCATTCATACCTGATCATTTTAGCTCAATTTACACATTCGATCACACTTATCGTTGCCCGATGAACCATTCGGAATTAAAAAGGATACGCGGATAGTTGGAAGCTCGTACAATGCCAACGTCCCAGACGTGGTTTTACATGTAATCACATATCGATGCCAATGTCCCAAACATGGTCTTACACGTAAACACAAGTCGACGCCAACGTTTCAGACGTGGTCTTACACGATAACACATATTGGAAATCCTATGTCATGACATATGTATCCTATCTATTCCTAAGGTTCATACGGGGCTTTTAGACGTTGTAACTCAGTCGAAACGAATTCATAAACATTCTTGTCAAGCTTATTCACATTCGACTAATATACATATATAATTTACATATTTCAATTCAGCATATATAATTCAAATTTAATTATGATTAAGTACGACTATTTGCTTATAAACTTACCTCGGACGATGAAAAATCGAAATGAAACGGCTAGTCAACAACTTTAGTTTTCCCCCAATCCAAATCCAATTTTCTCTTTTCTTAATCTAAATTAATATAAATTAAACTTATTTAATTAAATAATCAATCAAATTCATCCAAAAACACATAAATGGGCAAATTACCATTTTGCCCTTGATATTTTACACTTTTTGCAATTTAGTCCCTATTGCATAAAACACAAAATACACAAAATTTGCATATACTACGCTTAGGCCGAATATTCACAAGCTCCATACAAGTCCATATATTTCATTTTTTTCACATTTTAGTCCCTTAAAATATTATTTTCACAATTTAGTCCAAATTACTCAAATTCATCAAAAATCCAAAGACAAAACATGTTAATCTAACACGTATATTTCATAATTCATCATCAAACATCATAAAACTCATAAACTCATCAATGGAAAAACAAAAAATCATTATCAAATTAAAAAATTAAACATGGGCTTTGAAGATAACTTAGCAACGATCTCAAAAACGTAAAAATTATCAAAAACCGAGTAAAATACATACCTTAATTTAGCTCAAAAATCATCGAATACCCTAGCTCTCTTATTTCTTTTTTCTTTTCCTTAGTTTTGGCACTAAAAAGATGAGTATGGCTTTCTTTAATGTTTTCTTTTAATATATTTACATTATATTATGTCTTTTTTTATTATATTAACTTTTATAATTAACATATAAAAACTATAAATTAACCTTAATGCTGTCCACTACAATTATTATTGGCTTAATTACAACATAAAACCTCCAATTTAAAAGAACAACCACTATATATTAAGCCCTTTTATTAAATTGGGCACTCAAACGACAAAATTAAAACACGAAAATTTCACACAAGAAAATTCACACATAATAAAAATAGAAAATAATTTTAAAATATTTTTTAGACTTGGATTTGTGGTCCCGAAACCACTATGATTTGTGGTCCCAAAACCACTATTCTGATTAGGGTTAAAATCAGGCTGTTACAACTCTCCCCCCTTAGGGATTTTCGTCCTCGAAAATCTTACCGGTGAATAGGTTCGGATAACGCTCTTTCATTGTATCCTCTGACTCCCAAGTTGCTTCCTCAAATCCATGCTTATGCCATAGTACCTTAATTAACGAAATTTTCTTATTACGCAATTCTTTAATCTCACGAGCTAGAATACGAATCGGTTCTTCTTCATATGTCAAATCGGACTTAATCTCAACCTCTATCGGACTAATCACATGTGAAGGATCGGACCAATATCTACAAAGCATCGAAACATGGAATACATTGTGAATCTTTTCTAGTTAAGGTGGCAATAGTAATCTATAAACAACCGGCCCGATACGCTCTATAATCTCATACGGCCCAATAAATCTCAGACTCAATTTTCCTTTACGATCGAATTTGAGTATTTTCCTCCACAGTGATACCTTCAAAAAGACTTTGTCTCCAATCTGAAACTCTATATCTTTTCATTTCAAATCTGCATATGATTTCTAACGATTCGATGTTGTTTTCAGACTGTCGCGAATCACTTTCACTTTCTTTTCAGTCTCTTTGATCAAATCGACCCAATGTATCTTATTTTTACTGAGCTCAGTCCAATACAATGGTGTACGAAATTTACGACCGTACAAAGCCTTGTAAGGTGCCATTTTGTTACTAGATTGAAAGTTCTTATTATACGCAAATTCAATCAAAGGTAAGTATCGTTCCCATGTACCTTCAAACTCAAGAATGCAACATCTCAGCATATCCTCAAGTTCATTCAGATGACCATCTGTTTGCGGATGAAAAGCTATTCTAAAGTGTAGTTTTGTACCTAAAGCACCTTGCAGTTTCTTCCAAAACCGCGATGTGAACCTCGTATCTCGATCCGAAACAATAGAAATAGGCACTTCGTATAATCTCACAATCTGAGGAACATATAATTTAGCCAGTTTATCAAGTGAATAATGTGTACGAACCAGAATAAAGTGAGCTGACTTAGTTAATCTATCCACAATAACCCAGATTGCATCTTTCTTGCTCGGTGTCAACGGTAAACCAGATACAAAATCCATCGTGACTTTGTCCCATTTCCACTCGGGTATCATAATTGGCTGAAGTAGCCCAGAAGGTACCTGATGCTCGGCTTTTACTTGTTGACAGGCTAAACATTTCAAAACAAAGTCATAGATGTCTTATTTCATACCATGCCACCAGTAAAGCTGTTCCAGATCATTATACATTTTCGTACTCCCAGGGTGAACAGATAACCGACTGCTGTAAGCTTCGTTCAAAATCACCTGAATCAACTCTGAATTTCTCGAAACACATATTCTATTTTTGAACCTCAAACAATCATTTGTATCAACTCGAAGCCTAGAATCAACATTCGATTCACATTGAGTTCGCTTTGCTTACAACTCATTATCAACTTCTGAGCATCACAAATTTGTTGAACAAATAACAGTCTTGCTTTTAATTCAGCTATTATCGAACCATAATCAGATATAACCATATGCGCATTCATTGCACGCAAAGCAAATAATGATTTTCGACTTAAAGCATCCGCAACAGTATTATCTTTTTCTGGATGATAGTCAATCACAAACTCATAGTCTTTTAACAACTCTAACCATCGATGTTGTCTCAAATTCAAATCTTTCTGAGTCATCAAATACTTCAAGCTTTTATGATCAGAATAAACGTGACATTTTTCACCGAACATATAATGGTTCCATATCTTCAATGCAAACACAATAGCTACCAATTCCAAACCGTGTGTCAGGTAGTTTTTTTGTGTGACTTTACCTATCCCGACGCATAAGCTATGACTTTGCCTTCCTGCATAAAAACACAACCCAGACCACTCAAACATGCATCACTATAAATGACAAATTCTTTACCTGATTCTGGCTGAACTAACACTGGAGCTTCGGTCAAAAGAGCTTTCAACTGATCGAAACTTTTCTAACACTTTTTTGACCACTCGAATTTAACATCTTTCTGTAACAACTTCATCATCGGTGTTGTGATCATAGAGAAACCTTTCACAAATCGTTTATAGTAACCAGCAAGTCCCAGAAAACTCTAAACTTTAGAGACATTTCTCGAAGGTTTCCAATCAAGTATAGCTTAAATTTTACTCAAATCAACCCAAATACCCGATGCTGATACAACATGGCCTAGAAAACTAACTTCGCGTATCCAGAACTCACATTTACTAAACTTTTCATATAATTGTTTATCTCGTAAAGTCTGTAACACAAGTCTCAGATGTTCGGCATGCTCAGTTTCATCACGGGAGTAAATCAAAATGTCATCTATGAACACTACTACAAACCGATCCAGATACTGTCTGAAGATCTGATTCATCAAATCCATGAAAATAATAGGAGCTTAGTAAGTCCAAAAGGCAAAACCAGAAACTCATAGTGTCCGTACCTCATTCGGAAAGCTGTCTTTGGCACATTAGAGTCTTTAACTCGCAACTGATAGTAGCCTGATCTCAAATCTATTTTTGAAAACACTGTAGCCCCTTTCAACTGATCAAACAGATCGTCAATCCGTGGCAACGGATACTTATTCTTTAGAGTCACTTTATTAAGCTGTCTGTAGTCGATACACATTCTCATAGTTCCATCTTTCTTTTTCACAAATAAAACTGGTGTGCCCTAGGGAGAGAAACTCGGTCGCGCAAAACCTCTATCTGTCAACTCTTGCAACTGATCTTTCAATTCTTTTAATCCTATAGGTGCCATTCTGTATGGAGCTATCGATATCGGAGTCGTCCCCGGTACTAACTCAATACCAGACTCTACCTCTCGTATCAATGTCAAACCCTATAATTCTTCAGGAAACACATCCGGATACTCACACACAACAGGTACTGATTCAATCTTCTTTTCGGTCACTTTAGAGTCGAGCACATAAGCAAAGTAAGCTTCACAACCCTTTCTCACATATTTCTGAGCTAACATTGAAGATATCACTGCCGGTAAATCATTCAGATCATTAGACTCAATCCGAATAATCTCATCATTCTGGCACCGTAAATCAATAGTTTTCCGTTTGTAGTTCACAATATCATCATCCAGAGTTAGCCAATCCATACCCAGAATTATATTGAACTCGTTGAATGGCAACAACACCAAATCAGCCAGAAAACGTGAATCTCGAATCATCAACGAACAATTCTTGCACATTTTATCAAGCAAAACACATCGGTCTAAGGGGTTCGATACTTTAATCATAAACTCAGTAGACTCCACAAGCAAAGTCTTACTGAATACTAAAGTCTCACACACATAAGAATGAGTTGAACCAGGATCAATCAATGCAACAACACTAGTATTATAGAAAGTGAAAATACCAGTAATAACATCCAGGGATGAGGCCTCCTAACGTGCACGAATAGCATAGGCCCTGGCAAGTGCGCGAGCCTCAGATCTAACAGCTGTATCTTTGGTACCTTTCTGACTGCACTCACATCACCCATGTTTCTGGGTGGTCTACCTCAGCTGCAGTGTTACCTGATCTCGAATTCTGTACCAAATTTTGATCCGCTAACTCTAGGCACTCACGAATGAAATAATCCCGTGATCTACATTTAAAATAGGCTCGATCATGCAATCTGTAACTTCCGGGGTGTTGTTTACCATAATGTTCACCCTCGGGTTGATTTTATCTGACATTACCCATACTAGGTACTGAGGTAGCTCTCGAGCTCACAGGTGGTCTAACCCGATCACGTCTAGAATAACCCGTCGTAGTCTTTGAACGGCTAGCATCATCTCGGAACTTCTTTGATGTCGATTGGAATGACTTACTGAATGGTCTCTTACATGCATCTCTAGTTTCAGAGTCAGCTTTTCTTTTCTCTTTCCCGAGCTCTTCAGCTTTGCAAGGTCGCTCAACAAGTACCATGAACTCTTTTATCTCAAGTATGCAAACTAACAGTTTAATGTCTTCGTTCAGCCCATCTTCAAATCTTTTACACATTATAGCATCGGTCGAAACACACTCTCGGGCATACTGACTGAGTCTCACAAATTTTCGGTCATAGTTTGTCACAGTCATCTGACCCTGTTTCAATTCAAGAAATTTTTTTACGTTTATGATCAATTAATCTCTGGCTGATGTATTTCTTACGGAACTCAGTCTGAAAGATTTCCCAGGCCACTCGCTCTCTCAGAACCATCGATACTAGTGTATTCCACTAGCGATATATAGTGTCTCGTAGCAAATATATGGCACATTTTAAGCACTCATCAGGGTGTAAGATAACTCATCAAACACTTGAATAGTATTATCAAGCCAAAATTTAGCTCGCTCAGCATCATCATCATCAGTGGCTCTGAATTCTCTAGCTCCATGTTTTTTGATTTTATCAATAGGAGGCTTAAGCAATCTCAACGGATCACTCATTTGAGGTATAACAGGTGTAACGCCCTCAATTTGGGCCTAGTAGAATTGGGCCTATTGGGCTTTGGGTCTCATAAAATTTTTAAGTGAGCAAGAAAATGACAAATGACATGACAGCTTTAAAGGTTTAATGAATTTGGAGTGTCTAGGTGTGTTAGAGAAGCTCTAGGTTTGAGTTTTGTGGTGGAGGATTCTTAATTTAATTAATTAAGGAATCAAGGATGTGAGTAGTGGGTTTTTAAATAAAAATAAGTGAAAAATGGCACAAGGAAGCCTGTGGTGAAGTGGCTAAGTGACACCACTAAGGTGTAGAGAGGTGGCGACATATGCATGCAAGGAGGTTTGAGGTTCGAGTGCTAGCTTAGTTTTATTTTGGAGTTTAATTTTAGGCTTCTAAAAGGCTAGAAGTGGTGTGTAGAGGGAATCAAAGGAGAAGTGATCAGTAGAGAGAATTTAGGAGAAGGATAAGGAAGATATTATGGAGAAAAATTAGGAGATGAGCAGTGGATAAAGTGGTGCCAAATTGGACTTTATGGGTGGCTAAGTTTCGGCTATAGGCTATATAAATGTATGAGTGCCGAATCTGGGGTCCTAGGTAATGCCAAAATTTCCATTCTTTTTCTTTTCCTTGCCGAAACCTTATTTTTTTTCCACAACCAAAAATACCATACCTTGTTGTCGAAATCTCCTATAGACGAATCCCTTTTTGCCGAATTCTCTCATAGCCAAACTCTTTTATTACCGAAGTATCATCATATTTTCTTACCAAAATCCCTATTAGTGCCGAATCGTTTTTGTTTTCCTCCATCACAAATTGATTGTTACCTACTATCAGTCAAGGTTAAAAGCCGAATCTCGTTCAGTAGTTATCTAGGCCGCAGGATCAAAAGTGGATTCGATAAGTATTCAGTTAACCCCTTAGTGTGTTTTGTTAAAAGACGAAGAGCTATCTAACTTCTCATTGTCGGTAATATTGTATTAACAAGGATAAGGTTCAGAGATCATAAGCGTGGTAAGGATCGTTAGCAAAGTGTAAGTGTACTCAACTCGATTATGGTTTAAGTAAATGGCCGAATGTGAGTATGATCTATAGGGGTGACTTGTGTGGATTATGAGTCACTTGAATTTTGATGGTGTATGTGTGAGTGCAGATCTAGGGAATACTCATGATTAGTAGCTAATGATGGGCTATTAAAACCTGGTGGCACACGGTAAGGTTACAGTAAGGCTTCGACTTTTGCTAAATATTTTGATTAAGTATGGGTGATTGATTGAAGGTTGTTGTTTGTAGGTTCAAGGCTAAGGATAGTATAGCACGTCACAGCAACTAGGTGTGTACAAACACTACACAAACATGATATTGGCAATGCCGAAAAGTCGAAAAGCTGAAAGTGGCTAAATGGGCCCGGTGGGCCCTAAGGCTAAGTTTGATGAAATTGATTGATTTGGTTATATGAATTGAGTTAGTCATGCATGTTACATGATCTGGAATTGTTTTGGGCCTAATAGGCCATATGAATGATATATGGGCCTAATGGGCCTTAAGGATGTGATTTGGGTATAATGGGCTATATGAACGTGAAATGAGCTTGATGGGCTTTATGGGGATGTAGACAAGGATGCTAGGGTTTAATGGACTTTAGGCCTAGTTCAAAACAACTCTTAAACCGCATAAGGCTTAATTTAATAATCAACATGACCAGGGACAAGTCTCTGGGTTAGAGTGTGGCAACGAACATATGCATGTCTAGGATTGGATATAGGGAAAGCTTGGTACTTAAACGGTCCTAGTGGCCCATCTCCTCTTCTCTGGAATCCTACCTAGTGCATAGTATCTGTTCACTTTAGCCGCAAGGACTTGTTAATGGGTCAAAGTTCATAACTAAAACCCGAGAGGGACAAAATACCCCTGATTTGAAAATTACCAAAATATCCTTAGATTTGAAAAATTACTAAAATATGCCTAATTTGTAAAATTACCAGAATACCCTTGATTTCTAAAATTACCAAAATATCCCTGATTTACAAAATTTCCAAAATACCCCTATTTTACAAAATTACCTAAATACCCCTGTAGAGTAGATTTACGGAAATACCATTGGGTATTGAAATGACTAAAATACCCCTAAGTGCCGAATGTGTGAAAACGTGTATGTTGCATTCATGAAATAAATGTTGCACTTGGGTGGGTTTTGATGATACGGAGGAAGATTTGAGGATTGCATAGTCGCTTGATGATCGTGGATCCATCGGTGGCTTTAAACCCATTATAGCAGCTTTGCTGCAACGTTTGAGTTGTGCTGCTGTTAGTGCTACCTTTGGAGTGTAGGGGTGGGTAAGTTGATATTGATATCCCCACAGGAGTGTAGGGTTGGAAGGGAAATGGAGTGCAGGGTTGGATTTGGGATGGGTGCATTGCATTCATGTGATATTGATGTGATATGAGGTCATTGTGGGCTAAGGCCCAAGACCACCGAATTTGATAGGGCTTAGGCCCAATGTGATATTTGCATGTTGATTGGATTACCAAGGGTCGTACACACTGAGTTTCAAAACTCACACCCTTTTTTATTAAATGTTTCAGGTGACCCTCAGTAGACGGGTCGACATGGGAGAGGACTCGGAGATGGCCACACTACAAGATACTTAGGAGTTTTGTTTATTTGTTTCAAAGGACATGATTTTAATTACTTTATTTTCGCTGGTTGTAATAAGGCCTTGTACTCTGATTTGAATTTAGATTTTTGTGTTTTGTTATCATTGTTCAACTGTTTACTTAAATATTAAATCTGAGTAAATTTCTTGTGTTTAAACATGGTTTTCTTAATACCTAAAATAATTAAATGGGCTTTTATCATTACTTAACAAGACTCAAGGATTTTGGGCTTTTGGATCTTAAAATTTTAACTTAATAAAATAGTTTTGAATTATGCCTTTAATGTGACATTCCCGGATTCGGCCATAACATTTGGGCCAGGTCTGGGGGTGTTACATTTAGTGGTACCAGAGCCCAATTGTAAAGCTCGGGCTGTGAAATGGGCCTTAGATTTTGGGTTTTTAAAACAAGTAAATTAAAAAGTTTCTGCAGGATTCTTAAAGTGTGGTTCACCGAGCCCTCAACGTCGAGCCAAGTAAGTTTTATGTTTTTACCTTTGTTTAAATTACGGAACTATATCTATATATTGGGCTACTTTAATCAATAGGTTCTTGGAGACTAAAGATCGTAGGAAACTTCAGCCTGTAGTGGATTTACGACTACGAAACAACTTTAAAAATTATCATTCAAGAATCAATTATATAACCAAATGCTCATATATTTAAAATAACAAATTATCATTCAACTTTCAAAACCAAAATGTCATTATATAACCAAATATACAGACACCCATATGCACAAACTCAATATTCATAATATAACATCATGTACATATATTACTAAGGTGGCCGAATATACATGGTCATATATACACATATTTAAGAATCAATTCCACATTTTTCTTATCATTTATTCATTAAGCCGAATACACTTTCCATGTTCACATACATTCTTCCTTTACTTCATACAAGATTTACAATAAATATCAAGTAGCTTACTTACCCTATTTCAAGTAAGAAATAAACTCATTCATACCTGATCATTTTAGCTCAATTTACACATTCGATAACACTTATCGTTGCCCAATGAACCATTCGAAATTAAAAAGGATACATTGATAGTCAGA
Organism: Gossypium bickii; assembly: GCA_025503065.1. Classification (NCBI taxonomy): domain Eukaryota; kingdom Viridiplantae; phylum Streptophyta; class Magnoliopsida; order Malvales; family Malvaceae; genus Gossypium; species Gossypium bickii. Next base: position 71,773,725 of record CP106716.1, on the reverse strand, counting down.
AGCTCGTACAATGCCAACGTCCTAGACGTGGTATTACATGTAATCACATATCGATGCCACTATCCCAGATAGGGTCTTACACCAATCAAATACGATGCCTGTAACGCCCCAAAATTTTGGGCCTAGAAGAAATAGACCTTGGGCATAGGTGCAATTGGATTTTAGTTGTGCGAGAAAAATTTTACAATTTCATGTTGGACAAGCAGGCTATGTGCTTTAGGGGTGATTAGGGGCATTTGGGAGGTCCTGAGTTCCAATCTAGGCTTTAGCAAAAGATTGATTTTTTCCCTTAGGTGAACTTGGCGTTAGCTGGAAGGCCTTATTAATACTCATGGTTAAAATATGACACAAGGAAGCTTGTGGTCTAGTGGCAAGGAGGCGTTAGGAGTATGCATGTGGTCTGAGGTTCAAGTCATAGCGTGTGCAGAATTTTTGGCTGTTCTTGAATGAACCTGGATATCGGCAGGAATGCTTTATAAATATTTGGGATAAAATGTGACACAAGATGGCCTTGTGGTCTAGTGGTTGTAGTGTCATTATGATGGCAAGGGATCTTGGGTTCAAGTCACCCTGTGCACAAATGAGTATTTATTTTACTCCTTTGCTGCGAGGTGGTGGAATTCGAGTGAAAGACTGCTGGGGAGAAAGGTTGAATTGGTCTTGAGTTGTTGGGAGAAGATTATGCAGCAAATCAAGGAGGGATTTATGGAGATGTTTAAGGAATTTGAAAAGGGGGAGAAGTTGTAGCCGAATGAGAGTGCTGGTATGTTCAAATACTACTAGAAGGTTTTAGGTGCTTACGTTTTGCTTTGTTTGGCTTTCAACATTTTGTTTTGTGCTCTTCAAGTTCTGTTGATGTGCCGAATTGTGTTTTTGGGGTAGCCTTTAGCACCTTTTTCTCTCGTTTTCTTTTCTGGTGGCTGAATATTGCATTTTGGGTATTTTATGAGTGGTCGATTTCTCCTTTCTTAATTTTGTTGAATCTTTCATTTCTTTCGGCTTCTCATTTCTTTCTTTTTTTTCCACTAGGTTGGCCGAATCTCTATCTTTCTCCTTTCATATTTCTAAACAGATTATACCTTTTTTGTCCCTTTCTTTTCTTTGCTAAATCAATTATTCTCCTTTTTTTCTCCTAAGCCGGATACTCTTTTCTTTCTTACACATAAGTACCTTGAATCTGTTGGTCGAATATCATATCTTATAGCTTGGGTTTTGTGTTGACCGATCGCTGCTCTTCTTTTCATCTCTATTATTTACTTTAGTTCTGGCCATAGGTTTTTGACCGATTCTCTCTCTCCTCACCTATTCATCTCGTTTTGGCTTGATAACGGTTCTCTGGTTTCTTTAATTTATTTTTTTGTTTTAAGAGACCTCACTCTTTGGTTCTGATTAAAACCGAATGCCACTTATTCCTATCTCTAGTTTTGAGACCTGGTTGGACAATGGGTTTTGTTTCAAGCCTTTGGGTATGCAAGTTTTGTTAATGGGTGGCGCGTTTCGTGTGTAGATACTAATCAAGAAGTGGGTAATCGCTTTTAATCAGCAATTCAGTTGCAAGTATCCATTGGTTCAAGCAAGGTAGGTGATTGTGGTTTGAGTGATGAGGTTTGCTTGATTAAGGCTGGTTATGTTTTGTTGATATGCATGTAATCATATGTTGTGAATGATTATAGGTTGGCGCTCGAAGGTAGTGCGCGAGTGTTCACAAGTAGGTGTGTAACTTTGTGCTCTATTGATGATCGGCTGAAAAGTCGAAAGTGTGTATTCCACACTGATTGGACTATAGATCAGCAAAAGCCGAAAAGCAGAAAAGCCAAAAAGTCAAAAAGCTGAAATACGACGGTTGATGCCACACGAGTGTGCGATCGCACGTGTGGTGATTCGAGTTTACAAATCTTAAGCGTAGGACTGTAGAGGCTGTTATGGGCCTCGATAGGCCGTGTGGGCTCATTGGGCTGGTGGGCCTCACACGGATAAAATGTATGTTATATGGTTTCTATTGGTTTGAACTATGCTGTTCGTATAGCCGAGGCTATTTCTGGGCTAATTGGGCCACACGAGCGTGTGGGCCCACTTGGGCCGAGTAATGGGCCTTAGGCCCATTTACACCATTGTGACTGTCTAGGTAACTTAAGTCGCTCGAGGAGACGGTGGACCTTCTGTTGGGTCGCTGAGACCTCAATTTGTGAATATTATTGAAATACCCCTAACTTGTGAAATTACCAGAATACCCTCGGTTTGTAAAATTATTGAAATACCCCCGATTTATAAAATTATTGAAATACTCTCGAATTTTGAAATTACAGAAATACCTTTGATTTGTAAAATTATCGAAATACCCTCAAATTGTGAAATTATCAAAATACCCTTGATTTGTAAAATTATCAAAATACCCTCAGATTGTGAAATAACTGAAATACCCCTGATTTGTAAAATTACCTAAATACCTTCAGATCGTGAAATTACTAAAATACCCTCAATTTGTGAAATTAGCGAAATACCCCTAATTTGTAAAATTATCAAAATACCCTCGGATTGTGAAATTATCAAAATACCCCTGATTTGTAAAATTACCGAAATACCCTTAGATTGTGAAATTATCAAAATACCACTGATTTGTAAAATTACCAAAATACCCTCAGATTGTGAAATTACCGAAATACCCTTGATTTTTGAAAATACTAAAATACCCCTGATTTGTAAAATTACCGAAATACCCTTGAATTATGAAATTACTAAAATACCCCCGATTTATAAAATTACCAAAATATCCTCGAATTGTGAAATTATTGAAATACCCTTGATTTGTGAAATTATCGAAATACCCTTGATTTGTGAAATTACTAAAATACCCTCTATTTGTGAAATTATTGAAACATGTCGTCTTCCACACTGTCTGCACTCAGGTTTGTTACTCTTAACACTACCAACACTTGGTTCATTCAGAGCTTGAATTCGTAAACCAGCACTTTGTCTCGAATGATCTTTACTTAGATGTCCAAACAAAGCATTTGAACGGTTACTTGCATCTCTATATCTCTTAGTAGAAGGTTGAGAAAATTTACTCATTGATCTCTTTCTTTCATCACGAGCTTCTGAATCAGCTTTCTTCTTTTCCTTACAGAGCTCTTCAGGTTTGCACACTCTTTCAACTAACACAACGAATTCATTTATATCAAGTATCCCAACCAACAATTTGATGTCTTCATTCAATCCATCTATGAAACGTTTGCACATAGTAGCTTCAGTCGAGACACATTCTCTAGCATATTGACTCAATCTTACAAATTCTCGCCCGTACTCAGTAACAGACAACCGACCCTATTTTGATTCTAAAAACTCTTTATGTTTTCGATCAATGAAGCGTTAACTGATATACTTCTTTTTGAACTCAGATTGAAAGAAATCCCAGGTGATTCTCTCTCTCGAAACAATAGATATCAATGCTTTCCACTAGTTGTAAGCAGTGTCTCTCAACAAGGAAACTGCACACTTAATGCACTCATCAAGATTCAACGACATCTCATCAAATACTCTGATTGTATTCTCAAGCCAAAACTCGGCTCGCTCAGCATCATCATCTGATGAGGCCCTAAACTCTTCGGCCCCATATTTTTGAATCTTATCTACAGGAGGCTTATTCAATCTGATCGGATCTACAACTCGAGGCACAACAGGTACTTGCTGGGGTGGAGGTGATGGAGTGGCTGGATTCGTTCGAACGAACTCCGTAAACCACTCACTCATCATTCGAAAGAAGGCTTGCTTAGCCTCAACTCCCTCACCACTATCATTCAGCCTTGATGTGGCCGGCGCTGTCCCTTGAGCAGGAGCAGGCGCATTGCTTTCTACATCGTTAGCAACTGCTCGATCGAGATCCATTACTATATGTAAACACATTTTCAAATGTCAGATTTAGTCACACTATCGCAATTTCAAATATGCCATGTATAGCTAGACTCACACTCACTACGTTAGTCTGAGAATCGATTAAACCGTGGCTCTGATACCAATAAAATGTAACACCCCTATCCCGAGTCCGTCGCTGGATTAAGGTTAGGAGCGTTACCGGACAGGTCAGAAACATTTACAGACAAAATCATACATTCAATCATCATTCTCAGACATAATGTCCCATAATCATACTTATAAGTCGAGTCGGGACTAAATTGAAACACATTTGAAATTCTATGAAAATTTGAAACTTTTCTAAAATACAGGGGAGACACTCCCATGGGAGGAGACCGTGTGCCCTATACGGCTTCTATACACCCCCGTGTAACCATCCGTGTTAGACTGACTATACCAATACGGTCATTAGGCACGCCCATGTGCCATGGCCGTGTACTTTTAGGTCATATACTGACTTCCCCATCACGGCCACCAAGCACGCCCGTGTCGAGGCCGTGTACTTTTATGTTAGCTACTGACTTGTACTCTACGGCCAGATAACACGCCCGTGTCGAGGCCGTGTCATGATAAATTGCATCCTACAATTCACCCACGGTCGTTAAGCACGCCCGTGTGCCACAACAATGTGACATTATAGGCCATTTACAATGCCAAAATGCCAACCAAAAGATTCAAACCTATATGCATCATTTACCAACACTTATCAAGCATATATGGCAACCAAAAACATACCAAATAGCCATTCAAATCATGCATTCAATACAAATTCCAACCATGTCAATATCAAAGACTAAAACTCGTATCATTACAAGCATATTACATTCAATACCAAACATCATTTCTCCTCAATATCACTAATTCATATTAGCATTTTATCAACACCAAGTTACCATTATTAAGTCAACCTCTCAAACCACAAACCATGCAAAAGATACATCACATATATACCAAAGTCATTCATGCTAATACTAGCACATATCTAGCCACATCTCATGGCTACTACAAATCCCAAACATGATTCAAATGACTAGCCTATACATGCCATGTCTTGACTATATACATTTTTCCAAAATACCCCAAAATAGATTGCCGATAGTGTGGCTGAGAAGCTGACGATCCCCTGATCCGAGCTAGCTTTACTGACACTGCAAAGTAGAGAAACAATTCACACAGTAAGCTTATAAAGCTTAGTAAGTTCTTAACATAATACATAATATCATCAATTCAAATTAACTTATACAATAGCCATCACAAAGATCATTTCTCACATACTTATACCATATCATCTATAGTTAAAAATGCTAATTTCTTCAATCATAGCTCGATTATACTCATCAACTACAAAGGTTCAATACATACCTTAGCTACACATAGTTGTTAAACCACCAAACTATTTAAAGCTCGATAATACATGTTGATCATCCTTTAATTTCCATTCAATATAATCGCACACATAGTGCTATATACATAATCGTAACATTTTTGTTATCGCACACTTAGTGCCTAGTCTCTTAGCTGACATGCCTTGGTGTCGCACACACAGTGCCAAGTCAATAAGCCGTAGCTTTCATATCATCACACACTCAGTGCCATTCATTTCTGTTTCAATTTTTCCTTTCGCACACTTAGTGCCATCAGCTTATCCTTGCACATAGCATCTCGATTTCATCCACATATACACATTTATTTCATAATACTAAACATATCTTAATAATATGTATTATATCTGAACTTACCTCGGATGTTTACTATCGATACAGTCGACTAATCGAGCACTTTATCTTTGCCTCGATCTCGATCTGTACCTCTTCTCTCTTGGTCTATACACATTTAAAATCAATCCATTCAATCACCATTTCATTCAATTTAGTCCACGCACACACAATTAGAGCATTTTTCATAATAGCGCTTATATTTTCACATTTCGACACTTTAGTCCCTAAATCACAAAATCATCAAATTCACATAATTTCACTTAGCACTAGTCTAGCCGGATTTTACTAATATCCGTACAAACCCACACATTTCATTTATTTCACTTTTTAACCCTTCAATTTGCTTTTTTCACAATTTACCCCTAATTTGCTAAATTCACCAAAAATTCAAAACAACAAATGTTAAAATAACACCAAGTTCTCATATTTTACTATCAACTAGCACATAGCTCAAGCATTCATCAATGGCTCATCACAAAAACATCATCAATTCACACTATTACAACATGGGTTAGCTAGAGCACGAAGCAACGATTATAAAAACGTAGAAATTAACAAAAACCGAACACAAAACACTTACTAATTGAAGCTTGAAGTTGTCGAAACCATGAAAACTTCAAAACCCTCTTTTCTTTCTCAATTTTCGGTGGAAGATATATGTTAAAGATGAGCATTTTAGTTCATCTTTTTTTGTTATAACTTTTATAATTGATTTCCAATTATACCCTTAATGAAATAAATATTAAAGCTTATTAAAATGTCCATCAACCTTCCACTATCACTAAATATGGCCTAATTTCATCATAAGGCCTCATTATTTAAAAGACAACAACACTTAAATACTTATAAATCAGCACATAGCTTTTACTCTTTACGCGATTAAGTCCCTTCTCTTAATTCGACACATAAACAATTAAATTATCATACAGAATTTTCACACAGACTATGTCACATATCATTGACACAGAAAATATCATTAATATATTTTTACTACCTCAGATTTGTGGTCTCAAACCACTGTTCCGGCTAAGGTCTAAACCGGGATGTTACAAGATTTTGCACGAGGCACACAGTGGTTGCTTATCAGTTCATCCTAGTAGTACGAAAATGTATAATGATTTGAAGAAATGGTATTGGTGGTTAGGTATGAAATGGGATGTTTCAGAGTTTGTCTCGAGATGCTTAATTTGTCAACAAGTAAAGGCTGAACACCAAGTACCTTCGGGTTTACTTCAAGCAGTGATGGTACCCAAGTGGAAATGGGATAGAATTACGATGGACTTCGTGACGGGTTTACCTTTGACTTCAAAAAAGAAAGATGTCGTTTGGTCGTTGTTGGTAGATTGACGAAATCGGCTCATTTTATACCGGTACGTACCGATTACTCACTTAACAAGCTAGCTGAATTGTACATTGCTAAAATTGTGAGATTCACGGAATGCCTATTTCTATTATCTCAGATAGAGATCCGAGGTTTACTTCGCGTTTTTGGAAAAAGTTTCAAGAAGCTTTGAGTACAAAGTTGAACTATAGTATTGCATTTCATCCACAAACCAATGGCCAATCCGAGAGAACGATTCAAGTTCTCGAAGATATGCTTCGATGTTGTTTCTTAGAATTCGAGGGGAGTTGGGGAAAATATCTACCATTGGTCGAATTTGCTTATAACAACAATTTTCAATCGAGTATAAAGATGGCGCCTTATGAGGCATTGCATGGCCACAAGTGCTGAACACCTTTGTATTGGACCAAGCTTAGTGAGAAATAGATCCATGGGGTTGACTTGGTTAGGGAAATCGAAGAAAAAGTAAAGGTAATCCGTGATTGCTTGCAAGCCGCTTCAGATCGACAAAAGTCGTACGCAGACTTGAAAAGAAAATAGATTGAATTTTAGGCAGGCGACAAAGTCTTTCTCAAAGTATCTCCGTGGAAGAAGATTCTTGGATTTGGCTGGAAAGGCAAATTGAGCCCACGTTTCATTGGGTCGTATGAGGTTATCGAAAGAATCAGGCCGGTGGCTTATCGATTAGCTTTACCGACAGAGTTTGTAACAGCCCGATTTAGGGGCTAGTCAGAATAGCTATAGAATAAGAAATTGGAGGTCCTTAATATGCAATTAGGCCCTTAGGAATATGTTGGCCAGCCATAGGGGATAAAGAAATGGAAATTGGTCAAAGTTGGTGAAATTAGGTGACAAATGTGACTAGAAGTAAAATAAAATAAGAAGAAAATGATATCATCTTTTTCATCTTCCCCCTACCACCGAAAATTTCAGCAAAAGAGGAGCTTTGAAAAGCTTAAAATTTTCAACAACTTAAACCCTTGCAAGTAAGTGATTTTAATGGTCATTCATGATAATTTTTGTACTTTTGGGACCCTTGCAACTTAATCTAGCTAATGAGAGGACTATTTTGCAAAATGGTTGAGGGTCTAGGGTTTTACCATGTGAATCTTCATGTTGTTTGCTAAAATTTTATGGAAGAAAATGAATCTTGGTTGTTAACTAAACAACTTTTGTGAGAGGATTTTTCATGAAAACACCTAAAATGGATCTTTTTGTAAAGGTTATAAAATAGGTAGTTAATGTGGGAAATAATTGGATTTGTGAGTTGCTATAAGCTTAAAATATATTCATCTAGGCTTAATTATTTTACGAGCCTAGGGGCAAAATCGTAATTTTGTGAAAGTCTAAGGGCAAAATGGTAATTTTGCCAAAGTAAGAATTTTGGAATGTCTTGAATTATGAAGTGATTAAATAAGTGAATTTTTCATTATAGATCAAGAAAAACGGAGTCTGGACCTAGACCGGCGAAAACCAAGTTATTGGACTAAATCAAATAAGTTGCCCATATTTTGTATATCGATGTAAGTTGTACGTAAATAACACAACTTTATTGTTATTATGCATTAAACAATTAATATTGCATAAAATGTTTGATTATTGTTATGAATAAGCCTGACAAAATTCGAAGTGGTATACTCTTGGTTGAACCTTCGGAATAGATTGGATATCCAAGCCATACCATCAATGTTGAAATGTGTGCTAGTGTAAGACCATGTCTGGGACATGGCATCGGCATTGAGACGAGAGCTAGTGTAAGACCATGTCTGGGACAGGGCATCGGCATTTTACCATCTGGTGTGAGGCTTGTCAGGTATCCTTTGGTATTCCAGCTGGTTCAACGGGTAATTTAGAGCTTGTGTTAAAATTGAGAAAAGTTACGACTATGTTCTAAGTGATACAAATACCTACATGAAAATTTATGAGAAATGAGCTCGAAATATGTTGTATGATTAGTAAGGGTAAAATTGAGTAAGTTATGCTTTTAATCCTTCGAGAATTTTGTGCAAGTTTATAAGATGATATGAGTATGATGATGCATGGTAATTGTTGTTACTTATTTACATGCAACTTACTAAGCTTTGTGCTTACTCCCTCTTCTTTTCCATTTTCTTATAGCATCACCAAGCTAGCTCGAGGATCAAAGGACGTCGGAGGCTCGATCACACTATCAATTGGAACATTTGGTATAGTTAGATATATCTTTTTGAGTATAGCATGTATAGGGACTTGGTCTTTGTCAGGTGCCATATTGTTTTGGCCAAATGTGTTGGTTTTTTTTGAAGATTGATTCTTTTTGTATAAGGCCATGGATGATGGCTAATATTTATCATTGATATGTCAAAATGATGATGTTTTTCATGAATGTGCAAATTGCATGGTTGAGTATTGGCTATACTAATGAATGAATGAGTAGATTATTTGATGTGGCGTAAGTTGGTGCAAGTAAGGGTGGCAGAAAGGGCTTGGTAAATAACCTTTTTACTGTCCACACGGGTAGACCCACGAGCATGTGTCTAGGCCGTGTGTGACACATGGTCTGTCCTTGGGCGTGTAGTCCGGCCGTGTGTCCCCCTGCACCTTAAGTTGGCAAAACAGAATGCCTAGTAGTAACCACACGGGCTGAGGCACGGCCGTGTGTCTCAACCGTGTGGAAGACACGGCCATAGAACATGGGCATGTGCCCAGGCCGTGTGAAGTCTACACTTGAATTTAGGAATTTAATTCATTACATGACCTGAGGACACAGGCGTGTGCCTGTGTAACAGACCAATTTTGACCCTAATCGGAACGGTGGTTTCGGGACCACGAATCCGAGTTTGAGGAATATTTTAATATTATATTTTGAGTCAGTTATATGTGAATTAATGTGTGTGAAAGTTTCGTATAAAAATTTAACTGTTTGTGTGCTCAATTAGTTAAAAAAGGACTAAATCGCGTAAATGGTAAAAGTGGCCTTTTACTTGATTTATGGCTAAATTGATGTGGCTTTATTTTAGTAAAGTCCTTAAAGGGCAATATACCCATTTTAAGTTATAGTGGACGGCAATGTGGTCATATAACATGTTTTTAAGTATTATTTTATATGTTAAAGATTATATTATAATGGTTTTATAATTTATAACTATATTATAATAAAACCAACATGAAAGTGGGATTTTATTCATCCTTTCTTCCACCGAATAACAAAGAAAAGAAAAGAGTGTTGGAGCTTTATACATTCGGCTATTTGCTAGCTAAATTAAAGGTTAGTTTTTAATCGGTTTTCGATAATTTCTACGTTTTTGTAATCGTTGCTTCGAATACTTCAAGACCCATGCTTGAATTTTTGATTTTGATGAATATTTTGAAATGTTCCATTGATGAGTTCATGAGTTTTATGATGATGGTTGATGAATTATGAAAGATTTATGTTAGATTAATATGTTTTGTATTGAAATTTTTGGTGATTTTGAGTGAATAGGGCTAAATTGAGAAAATAAATTTTTGAGGGGTTAAAATGCAAAATAAATGAAATGCATGGACTTATATGGGTATGTGGAAGATTCGGCCTAGCTATAGTGTTGGGAGATTTTGCATATTTTGTGTTTTGTGTACATAGGACAAATTTGTAAAAATGGGAAATATTAGGGGCAAAATGGTAATTTGCCTATTTAAGTGTTTTTGGATTAAATTGAGATGAAATGTGCTTGAATGAGCTAAATTTTAATGTGTTTAGATCAAGAACAAGGAAAAACGGAATTGGATCGGGGAAAGACAAAGGTTCTCGAATAGCCGATTTACACGGACTATCAACAACCGAGGTAAGTCCTTAAGTTAAAATATACTAAAGAGTTATTTATGAACTTGTTTAATGATATTATTTGATAAATTTGGGTATGAATTTAGGTGATAGCCGAATGTTAGAATAAGGTTGAGTTGAAATGTAATTGTTAATTTTATTATGAATAAGCTTGTTTAGCTTGGAAATGTGAAATTGAAATGAAGTATATTTGATGTCGCGATTTAGCAATAAGTGATGTGTATTGAATGGATAATTGAGGTGATCTATTTTGGGCTAAATGCCTAGCAGGCCTTGTGCCGGTGATCTATTTCGGGCTAAATGCCTAGCAGGCCATGTACCGGTGATTTGTATCGGGCTTTATGCCTAGCAGGCTTCGAGCTGGTGTGTAATTCAGGCCTAAATGCCTAACAGGCTTAATGCCGGTGATATGCTATAAATGGAGAATTTGAGAATTAAATGAGATGAGGCATATAATTAATGCAATGTGCCATTAGCTCGGGTAAGTGCTATTCTCCTAGTTTAGTAAGGAATGAAGTGTGAAAGTATGATATTATTTGAGCTTAATGTGTTCATTATTTTTTTTATGAATTGATTATAAGTGGAATTGTTAATGGAAAGTGAATATGTATGTGTTTGCATATATGTACAAAAATATGAAATGTGATCGATATGCAGGATATTTTCATTTGACTTGGAATTTATAAATACTTGATAAATATGTGATGAATGGTGCATACATTCATGGTAGAGAAGTGTAAAACAACTTATATTATGGTATTAATGATATTCGGCTATGACTAAGTCTATGACTAAGTTTATGACTAAGTTTATGACTAAGTTACTTAAAGTAATGTTTATAATTTTGCCATGAATTTAATGATTAAAAAGTTTAAATGAATGATATTATTTTTGCATGTGCTTAGGACTTACTAAGCTAATAAGCTTACTCCATTTATGTTTAATATTCTTTTTATAGATTTGGTTAGGCTACGGGCTCTGAGGATCATCGAAGAAGTCAACCACACTATCAACTCTTTTGGTATTTATAAACCTAGTTTAATTTGAAAGGCATGTATAAGCTAGGCTATGTTGTTAACAAATGGTATTTGATTTTGTTTATATATATGAATAGCCTTGCGAAATGGCTATTATTTTGGTTAAACTTTACTTATGTATTATGGTAGATCGATTTGTATATATATATCGTTCTTGATTATATGCTTCTTATTATGTACTAAATTAGATGGAGAGTGTTTATATTATGACATTTATACAGAAATGTTGGCTGTGATTCAGAGATGATTGCGGAAATGTCTATTCATGAATAATCGAAGTTGACCATTATAGTATTTCTTTGAGGGTTTAACATGTGATCAAAGTATTAAATTTATTTATTGAATTTATCTAGTTATATTAGTTCGGGTGTTTGGTAGGTTAATAATGATCTTTGTGTCTTTGTGTAGTAAATGTGGTTCGGCTAGATGAATGAAAAAGAAAAAGAGAATTGCATTATGTGATGTATGTGTGTATATAAGTTCGGCCATCATGCTCATGTACAGTTATAATAGTATAAATTGATGTTATGGTCTATGGCAGCTTTGGGTTCATTAAGGTTCTATTAATGTACATTGGTTATTGTATTTTCAAGTTGTATATGACATATTCATGCATGAGTCGAATTTGAAATTTGTATAAACTTGAATGGGAAAGTTAGTTAAATATATATATGTATTTGCTTTAGATGTATGAGTAAGGCTATACTAATTGAATAGCTATATTTGGGTTAGAAATGCATGAATATATATATATAGTTATATGTGTCATGATATTTATATGTGATTGATTGATCATTATTCTGAGCGAAAATTTATGAAGTGGGTTGAGTTTTATAAATGTAACCTGGATAGAATTATTTTATGTGAATGGATATACCATATATTGCTATGAGAGTTCAAGATTAAATATGTATGTGTGTATGAATTGTGAAGATGACAAGGTGATATTCGAATAAGTGATAAATGTGTTTATGTCTTCTACATGTGCTTAAGTGAAAGGTTCATACTCAAATCTGTTACAAATATTTAAATAATATGTATATATGTTTTATTTTATCTGGGTTAATTTGGTAATGCCTCATAACCCTAATCCGGCGACGGATACGGGTTAGGGGTGTTACAGCCTGGGCCGTGTGACCTTATTGGGTTGCTGACGTTAGAAATAGAATATTAAGGTTTTTACACACGGGCCGAGACACGGACGTGTCAAGGCCGTGTGAGGGATACGAGCCATGGACTCGGGCATGTGCCAGGCCCTGTGAAAACCCCTGTAGGTTCAAATTAAGTAATAAATCCACACAAGCTCGGGACATGGGCATGTCCCTATATGCTTAGGCCGTGTGAGCTACACGACTATTCAACATGGCCATGTTATCAAATCACATGGGCGTGTCGTCCTTCCACACGGGCGTGTGCCCCTGTTTCTAGTGATATTTTCCAAAGTTTTCTAAAGAACTCGGTTCAGTCCCGAACAATTTTTAAAGTGTGCTTTAGGCCTTGTAGGCCCATATTAAGGACATTAAAATGAAGATTGAAAATATTTTGAGTTTGAACGAACTTTTATGACTTGGAAATAAATCCTATTATGTTTGCATGTGTTTAAGATAGGTAACGCCTCGTACCCTGTCCCGACGTCGGATACAGGTAAGGGGTGTTACATTTAGTGGTATCAGAGTGTGTACAAGTCTAGCTATACATGCCATATGTGAATTGTGATAGTGTGACGACTCCTAACAATATAAAATGTGTTTTTGTTTACATAGTAAATGAATCCCGACGGAGCTTTAAAGGACGATGTAGAAAGTAATGCGCCGGCTCCCACAGAAGGGATCGCGCCAGTTGAGAGTGGGCCCGTGACACTGAGTCAGGGCGGAGGGGCTAGAGAAGCCTTCCTCCACATGATGAATGTATGGTATTCGGAGTTTTTCGTGCAAACTCGAATGCTCCACCTCCTCCTCCCCTCCAATTCCACAACCTGCCCCTACAACTCCTCAAGTAGTGGAAACAATTAAAAGGGAAAAACCTTCGGTAGACAGAATACGAAAGCAAGGGGTTGAGGAATTTAGAGTGAATATAGATGATGACTTAGAGAGAGCAGAATTCTGGCTAGAAAATACCATTAGGGTATTCCATGAGTTGTCTTGCACACCAAAGGAGTGCATGAAGTGTGTTGATCACTCTTAAGAGACTCGACCTATCAATGGTGGAACACCCTTGTGTCGATTGTACCAAGGGAAAGGATTACGTGGGAGTTTTTCCAAGAGGAATTCCGGAAGAAATATATTAGTCAGATGTTTATAGACCAGAAGAGGAAGGAATTTTTAGAATTGAAACTAGGCCGAATGACAGTAACTGAATATGAGCGTGAGTTCGTGAGACTCAGCAAATACGTTAGGGAGTGCATATCTACCAAAGCCTTCATGTGCAAGAGATTTGAGGACGGATTGAACGAAGACATCCAATTATTAGTTGGAATTGTAGAGTTAAGGGTTTGTGGTGCTTGTTGAAAGAGCTTGTAAGGCCGAGGAATTGGCTAAAGAGAAAAGGAAAGCTGATATTGAGTCTCATGACTCAAAGAAAAGACAGTTGGGGAAATTGTTTCAGTCTTCATCCAAGAAATCAAGAGAGTTCACTACTCGATCCAATGCTTCAGTTGGATTCTCAAACAGAAATAAGAATAAGCAATACACGACGTCTAAGGCTCAGACCACTTCAAGTATGAGTGTTGGTAGTGCCCGACCTAATAGACCGAATGCTCATAGTGTGGTAGGCGTCACTTTGGTGAATGCCGAGGAACTGAAAGAGGTTGTTTCCAATGTTGGTCACTGGACCATTTTATTCAAAACTATCTGGAGATGGATGAGAAAGATAGAAAGCAAGATGTGCGAGCGAGTAATGCTCCTTCTAGAGGTAGACCACAGTAGAACCCAAGAAGTGGGGTTAGCAGTAGAGGTGCACCTAGAGATTCCACTGTAAAGGTCCTACAAGGACATATACTATTTACGCTTGCGAAGAGGCATCATCCCCAGCATGATTACGGGTACTTTTTCTCTTCGTGATATCTCTGTTGTTTCTTTGATTGATCCGGGGTCTACCCATTCCTATATTTGTATGAAATTAGTGTCTAGCATGAACATACCAATTGAGTCTACAGAAATTGTGATAAAAGTGTTAAACCCTTTAGGCAAGCATGTGCTAATTGACCAAGTGTGTAGAAATTGTCCCTTGACAATTAGATGTCATTATTTTCTGGCTAACCTCATGTTGTTGCCATTTGATGAATTTGACATGATTATTGGTATGGGTTGGTTAACTGCTCATGATGTGATAGAAAATTGTGGAAGAAAGTTTATTGAACTGAAAAGTGAAAATAGGAATACTATTTGAGTTGAATCAAGTGAACTGGATAGCTTACCTTTACTGATCTCTTCTATCACTACTGAAAAATACGTGAGAAAAGGTATGAGTCCTATCTTGCATTCGTGTTGAACACCCAAGAGCCGGATGTAAAGATGGAGTCAGTGCCTGTGGTATGTGAGTACTTGGATGTGTTTCCGGAAGAGTTGCCCGGATTACCTCCAACTAGGGAAGTCCAGTTTGGTATTGAGTTGGTTCCTGATACGACACCTATTTCGGTTGCCCCTTATAGAATGGCACCGCTGTAGTTCAAAAAGCTGAAAGCTTAATTACAAGAGTTGACGGATAAAGGTTTCGCAAGACCGAGCTATTCTCCGTGGGGTGCTCCGGTGCTTTTTGTGAAAAAGAAATACGGGTTAATGAGATTATGTATAGACTACCAACAGCTTAACAAGGTTATAGTTAAGAACAAGTATCCTTTGACAAGGATCAGTGATTTGTTTGACCAATTGAAGGGAGCCATAGTGTTTTCTAAAATAGACCTGAGGTCCGGTTATTACTAGCTGAGAGTTAAGGAAGAAGATGTACCAAAAACTGCATTTCGGGCGAGGTATGGCCATTATGAGTTTCTCGTCATGCCTTTTGGCTTAACAAATGCTTTCGCCGTGTTTATGGATTTAATGAATCGTATTTTCCAATCGTACTTGGATAACTTCGTTTTTTGTTTTTATCGATGATATATTAATTTATTCTCGTGATGAGAGTGAGCACGCGGAGCATTTGAGAACTGTTTTACAAACTTTAAGAGATAAGTAGTTGTATGTCAAGTTTAGCAAAAAGTGAATTTTGGCTTCGAGAGGTCAGATTCTTAGGACACATCATGTCGGGTGATGGAATTAGAGTTGACCCGATTAAGATATTGGCTATCGTTGATTGGAAACCATCGAGGAATGTGTTAGAGATTAGAAGCTTTTTGGGCTTAGCGGGATACTACAGACGGTTTGTCAAAGGATTCTCCATGATTGCTACTCTTATGATTAGGTTGCTACAGAAAGATGTCAAGTTGGAATGGATAGAGAAGTGCCAATAGAGTTTTGAGAAACTAAAAGCATTACTGATTGAAGCCCCAGTTTTAGTGTAATCAGAACTGGGAAAGGAATTTGTGGTGTATAGTGATGCATCCTTAAATGGATTAGGGTGTGTTCTTATGCACGAAGGCAAGGTAATAGCATATGCCTCGAGACAATTGAAACCGCATGAGAAAAACTATCTGACTCAACGACTTAGAGTTGGCCGCCATAGTGTTCGCACTGAAGATTTGGAGACACCACTTGTTTGGTGAGAATTATCGAGTATTCACCGACCATAAAGTTTTAAAGTATTTGATGACTCAAAAGGATTTAAACCTATAGTAGCGGAGATGGTTAGAGCTGATAAAGGATTATGAGTTTATAATTTACTATCACCCTGGAAAGGCGACTGTGGTCGCCGATGCTTTAAGTAGGAAATCATTATTTACCTTGAGGGCAATGAACACTCAGTTGTTATTAACTGATGATGGTTCGATTTTAGCCGAGTTGAGAGTGAAACCAATGTTTTTGCAAGAGATTTGCGAAGCCCAGAGGAGTGATAAAGTGTTGCAAGCTAAGATGTGTAGAATCAGACTTTCGGATTGGTTTAGATGGCTGTTTAATGCTTCAATGCAGAATTTGTGTACCCAAAGACGATGAACTTACATAAGGCACATAGCAGTTGTATGTCTATCTATCCAAGTAGTATGAAAATGAATAATGACTTGAAGAAAATGTATTGATGGTCGAGAATGAAAAGAGATATCTTAGAATTTGTCTCTAAGTGTTTCATTTGTCAGCAAGTGAGAAATTGGTTGATCTATATGTTTTTGAAATTGTGAGGCTTCACGGAGTACCTTTATCGATCATTTCGGATAGAGATCTGAGGTTCACATCACAATTTGGAAAAAGTTGCAAGAAGTTTTAGGGACAAAGTTGAATTTTAGCACGGCTTTCCACCTTCAAACCGATGGTCAGTTGGAGAGAGTAATTGAGATTCCTTAACATATTTTGCGGTGTTGTGTTCCTGAGTTTCAAGGCAGTTGGGAAAACTACTTACCATTGGTAGAGTTTGCCTACAACAATAGCTATTAGTCTAGTTCAAAAATGGCACCTTATGAGGCTTTGTATAGGCGTAGGTGCCGAACGCCCTTGTATTGGACTGGACTCAGAGAAAATCAGATACACGGCATTGACTTAGTCAGAGAAATAGAAGAGAAAGTTTGAAGGCCATTTCAAATAGACAAAAATCATACGCGAACTTGAAACGAAAAGAGATTGAGTTTCAAGTCGGTGATAAGGTATTTTTGAAAGTATCACCATGGAAGAAAGTCCTCAGATTCTAGGAAAGGAAAATTAAGTCCACGTTTTATTGGGCCATACGAGGTGACTGAGAGACTTGGACTGGTGGCATACCGATTAGCTTTGCCGTCTGAATTAGAAAAGATCCACGATGTATTCCATGTGTCTATGTTGTGCCGCTATCGTTCTGACCCATCACATGTGATTTCACCAACTGAGGTTGAGATTTGTTCAAACATGACCTATGGTGAAGAGCCGATTAAGATTTTAGATCGGGAGGTCAAGAAATTTAGGAATAAAAAGTATAGCACTTGTGAAAGTACTATAGCATACACATGGGGTCGAAGAGGCCACATGGGAGCCCGAGGAATCTATGCGGGAGCAATACCTGAACCTTTTCACTGGTAAGATTTTCGGGGAAGAAAATCCCTAAGGGGGAGAATTGTAACAGCCCGCTTTAGCGATTTCAGACCACTAATCCAAGGTCGAAGAAAATTATTTTAATATTAGTTTATGTGTTATAGCATGATTATATGAGCGCATGAAAATTTTGGTGCATTAATTTTAGTGATTTCATGCTTAATTTTTAAAAAGGACTAAATCGCATAAAGTGCAAAAGTTTTATTCTACAAGTTAAAGGTGTAAAATAGCTATAGAATATTAAATTGGAGGTCCCTAATGTGCAATTAGGCCCTTAGGAATATGTTGGTCAGCCATAGGGGACAAAGAAATGGAAATTGGTCAAAGTTGGTGAAATTAGGTGACAAATGTGACCAGAAATAAAATAAAATAAGAAGGAAATGATATCATCTTTTTCATCCTCCCCCTACCATCAAAAATTTCAGCAAAAGAGGAGCTTTGAAAACCTTAAAATTTTCAGCAACTTAAACCCTTCCAAGCAAGTAATTTTAATGGTCATTCTTGATAATTTTTGTACTTTTGGGACCCTTGTAGCTTAATCTAGCTAATGAGGGGACTATTTTGCAAAATGGTTGAGAGTCTAGGGTTTTACCATGTGAGTCTTCATGTTGTTTCCTGAAATTTTATGGAAGAAAATGAATCTTGGTTGTTAAATAAACAACTTTTGTGAATGGAATTTTCATGAAAACACCTAAAATGGACCTTTTTGTCAAGGTTATAAAATATGTAGTTAATGTGGGAAATAATTGGATTTGTGAGTTGCTATAAGCTTAAAATAGATTCAGCTAGGCTTGGTTAATGAGGAAATTTGAGGAAAATCATTTTATGAGCCTAGGGGCAAAATCATAATTTTGTAAAAGTTTAAGGGTAAAATAGTAGTTTTGCCAAAGTAAGAATTTTGGAATGTCTTGAATTATGAAGTGATTAAATAAGTGAATTTGTCATTATATATCAAGAAAAATAGAGTCTGAACCTAGACCGGGGGAAAACCAAGTTATTGGACTAAATCGAACAAGTTGCTCATATTTCTTATATCAAGGTAAGTTGTATGTAAATAATACAACTTTATTGTTATTATGCATTAAACTATTGATATTGCATAGAATTTTTGATTATTTTTATGAATAACCATGACGAAATTCGATGTGGTATACTCCCGGTTGAACCTTAGGAATAGATTGGATATCCAAGCCATACCATCGGTGTTGATATGTGTGCTAGCGTAAAACCATGTCTGGGACATGGCATGGGCACATTATGAAAGCCAGAGTTAGACCATGTCTGGGACATGGCATCAGCGTTCATATGTGTGCAAGTGTAAGACCATGTCTGGGACATCGCATCGGCATTGAGACGAGAGCTAGTGTAAGACCATGTCTGGAACATGGCATTGGCCTCGAAATGTGAGCCAATGTAAGACCATGTCTGGGACATGGCATCGACATTTTACCATCTGATGTGAGGCTTGTCGGGAATCCTTTGGTATTCCAACTGGTTCAACGGGTAATTTAGAGCTTGTGTTAAAATTGAGAAAATTTAAGACAATGTTGTAAGTGATACAGGTACTTACATGAAAATTTATGAGAATGAGCTCAAAATATGTTGTATGATTAGTAAGGGTGAAATTGGGTAAGTTATGCTTTCAATCCTTCGAGAATTTTGTGTGAGTTTATAAGATGATATGAGGATGATGATGCATGGTAATTGTTTTTAATTATTTACTTGCAACTTACTAAGCTTTGTGCTTACTCCCTCTTCTTTTCCATTTCCTTATAGCATCACCAAGCTAGCTCAGGGATCAAAGGACGTCAGAGGCTCGGTCACACTATCAATTGGAATATTTGGTATAGTTAGATTTATCTTTTTGAGTATGGCATGTATAGGGACTTGGTCTTTGTCAAGTGTCATATTGTTTTGGCCAAATGTGTTGGTTTGTTTTGAAGATTGATTCTTTTTGTATAAGGCCATGAATGATGGCTAATATTTATCATTGATATATGAAAATGATTATGTTTTTCATGAATGTGCAAATTGCATGGTTGAGTATTGGCTATACTAATGAATGATTGAGTAGATTATTTGATGTGGCTTAAGTTGGTGCAAGTAAGGGTGGCAGAAAGGGCTTGGTAAATAGCCTTGTTACTATCCACAATGGTAGACATGCGGGCGTGTTTCTAGGCCGTGTGTGACACATGGTCTGTCCTTAGGCATGTAGTCTGGTCGTGTGTCCCCCTGTACCTTAAGTTTGCAAAATAGAATGCCCAGTAGAAACCACATGGGCTGAGGCATGGCCATGTGTCTCAACCGTGTGGAAGACACGACCATAGGACATGGGCATGTGCCCAGGCCGTGTGAAGTCTACACTTGAATTTAGGAATTTAATTCGCTACACGGCTTAAGGACACGGGCGTGTGCCTGGGCTGTCTGACCTTATTGGGTTGCTGATGTTAGTAACAAAATGTCAAGGTTTGTGCACACGAGCTGAGACACGGACGTGTCAAGACCGTGTGAGGCACACGGTTCATGGACACGGGCGTGTGCCAGGCCGTGTGAACACCCCTGTAGGTTCAAATTGAGTAATAAATCCACACAGGCTCAGGACACTGGCGTGTCCCTATTCAACATGGCCATGTTATTAGATCACACGAGCGTGTTGCCCTTCCACACGGGCGTGTGCCCCTGTTTCTAGTGACATTTTCCAAAGTTTTCTAAAGAACTTGGTTCGGTCCCGAACCGTTTCTAAAGTGTGTTTTGGGCCTCATAGGACCATATTAAGGACCTTAAAATAAAGATTGAAAAAAATTTAAATTTGAATGAACTTTTATGACTTGGAAATGAATGCTAGTATGTTTTCATGTGTTTAAGATAGGTAACGCCTCGTACCCTGCCTCGGCGTCGGATACGGGTAAGGGGTGTTACAGAGTTGGAAAGAATCCATAATGTGTTTCATGTGTCTATGCTGTGATGTTATCAATCAGACCCTTCACATGTGATTTCCCAGATAGAGGTCGAAATTCGACCCGGTATGACTTATGGTGAAGAATCGATCAAGATTTTGGCTCAGGAAGTTAAACAGTTGAGAAATAAGAGTATAGCCCTAGTGAAAGTTTTATGGCAATGACAAGGAGTCGAAGAGGATACATAGGAACCTGAGAAAGCTATGTGAAAACAATACCCAAACCTATTTTCTGGTAAGATTTTCGGGGACAAAAATCCCTAAGGGGGAGAGCTGTAACAGCCCAATTTTGGGCCTAGTCGTAACAGTGATTTTGGGACCACAAATCTGACATAGAAAAGTTCATTATTATTATATTTTTTTGGTCTACAATTTCAGGAAATAATTTCGTGAAAATTGCGTTCGAAAATTTGACGTTGGAGCACTCAATTTAGCAAAAAGGACTAAATTATAAAAAGTGCAAAAGTTGAGTTCTGCATGCTAGAGGTGTCTAATTGCTATGAAATTTTAAATTTAAAGTCCTTATATGGTAATTAGACCATTTGTTAAGATAGTGGACAAAAATGGACATGGTGAGATAAAATTTCAAAGTTTTAAGTGAAGGGCATTTTGGTCATTTGGTGAATAAAAGAATATAAAGGGAAAATCAAGCCCAAAATCTTGTCCATCTTCTCCCCATTATGCCAAAAATTAGAAGGAAGACATAGCTAGGGTTTGGCCAACTTTCAAGCTCGATTATCAAGAAAAACGAAGTTCGGACCTCAATCGGGGGAAAAATGAAGTGTTTGACGATTAAATCCTTTTCTACTATTTTGTACCAAGGTAAGTTCATGTGCAAATAAAGGCAATGTTATATTTGTTTTTTTATGTGTTTATTTATGCATGAATTTTATGAATGGCACTGTGGATACGTTCAACGACGAATTGACAAGTGAGAAATCCTGTTTGAACCTTAGGAATAGATTAGGATACATATGACATGTCCTTAGGAAACCATGTGATATATGTGATTTATGTGATCCAGGTGCTGGTCTCGTGCGTCTACCAGTGGCTGGGTAAACCAGCATGTGTTATGGATACTTGACAACTTGTGTGAGCAACACTGCATAGTTACATCTTGACTGACAGCTTGTGTGAGCAGGCCTGTGATGTAACAGCCCGATTTAGGGCCTAGACGGAATAGTGGTTACGAGACCAAAAATCCAAAATAGAAATATGTGTTTTATGATTTTTATGAGGCTTATTTTATGTTTGCATGATTGAGTGAAAATTTCATGAGGAAACTTTTTTTATTAGTAATTAAATTGTCCATTAGGACTAAATTGAAAAAGATTAGAAAATATGAGATTCTAGAAGACTTAATTATGAAATAGAATTATAAAAATTACTAGAGGTCATTATTTAGCAATTAGACCATTACATGTTAAGATGGGAAAAAATGGGCATGGGAAGGAAAAATCTTAAGAAAGAGGCCTGAAGGGTATTTTTGTCATGGTAAATAAAAGATTAAAAAGAGAAAACAATGTCAAAATTATGTTCTTCTTCTTCTCCCATGGCCAAAAATCTCTAAGGAAGACATAGCTAGGGTTTGTTCATCTTTCAAGCTTAATTGTAAGTACCTTCTAGCCTCGTTTTTAATGTTCTTCGTATTTTTGAAATCCTCGTAGCTCGATTTAGCTATTTCTAGCTATATTTTGAGCTAGGGTTTATGTTCAAAATTTTCCCATGTATGACATGCATGTATTTTGATGTTTTATGGAAGAATATGAAAGTTTGATGTATGATAAACATCTTTTTCTAAGTGATTTTCATGAAAAATGCATAAAAAGACCAAATTGTAAAAGTTATAAAAATGGTCATACATGAGTGAAATAGTGGAAATTGGGGGCTGTTGTAGTTAAGAAAATATTTCAGCTAGGCTTAAAATACAAGAAAGTTGAATAAAAATCATTTTACGAGCATAGGGGAAAAGTATGTGAAAGTTTAGGGGAAAAATCATAATTTTTCCAAAGTATGATTCATTAGTCAATTTAGTCAATGTCAGTATTAAACAAGTGAATTTGTTATTATAGATCAAGAAACATGAAACTCAGACCGAAACCGAGGCAAGAGCAAAGTTGTGGACTAAATCGAACATCCACCACTATTTTGAGTACCGAGGTAAGTTTGTGTGAAATTAAAGCTTCATAGTATTTTTATATTTTAAATTACTTGATATTATGATAATGAATATCATTTCATGAAAATCAACTAATGATGTCTCGACGAGAAAATGATGAGAATATGTCAAGTTGAAGTCATAGTTGAAGATTCGTACTAACGAGGATACCTATGTCACAACATGAGATAAGGAAGGTCCCGTATAAGACCATGTCTGGGACATGGCGTCGACACCGAATAAGGAAGGTCCTGTATAAGACCATGCCTGGGACATGGCCTTGGTACCAAAAGAAGATCTCGTGTAAGACCATGTCTGGGACATGGCATCGACATCAAGAGGTGATCCCATGTAAGACCATATCTGGGATATGGCATTGGCATCGTGATACATGTATGATGAGATTGAGTATCCTCTGATATTCTGAGTTGTTCAACGAGCAAAAGAGCTAAGTTATGTAAAGATGATAAAGAGCTAAGTTATACAAAGATGACAAATAGTTACATTTAAGTTAAGGATGATAATGATTTAAGTTTACGTACGAGATAGCATAAGTGCTAAATTATGTGAAGTGATACAGATACCATGAGTAAAATACGAGTTATGAAACCATAATGTGATTATGTGATGGGTATGAGTAAGTATGAGTAAGTATGTCTAAGTACTTGAGAACTTGTGTTGTTATTATTCTATGAGATGAATGGATTTTACCATGAATACTTATGTTGCTATTTTAATTCATGCAAACTTACTAAGCTATATGTTTACCTCCTCTATTTTCCCTTTTCCTTGTAGTATCGCTAAGCTAGCTCAGGGATCGTAGAACGTCGGAGCTCGGATCACACTATCAATCATTCTTTTGGTATAGAAAAGTTGATTTATTTTGAGTATGGCATGTATAGGAACTTGGTCATCTTGTGTTATGTCATATTTGAAAGCCAAAGTGTTGGCTATTAATGTTACTCACTTATTTTGTAAGTGGCCATTAGGAATTGGCTAATATTTGTCAAGTTTCTTATTTTTAATGATGATGAGTTTTATGGAGTGAAAGTTCATGAAATTGATGGAGTAACATGTGGTTTGTATGAATGATGATTTAGGGATTTTTCATAGTGTATTAATGCCATGTTATGTGTTGCTTGTGGTGGTATATGTGTGTTTATGTTTCAGGGTGGCAAATGACTTGGAAAACAGCCTTCTAATTGTCCACACGGGTAGACACACGGGAGTGTGTCTAAGCCGTATGTGACACACGATCAGCCCTATGGGTGTGTTAATAGGCCGTGTGAAAACCCCTGTAGGTTCGAAATGAAAAATAAATTCCTCATGGGCTAGGACCATGGGCATGTGTGACCACACGACCTGCCCACACTGGCATGTTCCATTTCACACGGGCGTGTGACCTTATTAGGCAAAAATTTTCTAAGAGGGTAAAAGTTTCCGGTTTAGTTCCGAAACCTTCAGTATGTATGTTTAGGGCCTCGTAGGCCCATTATAAGGATGTTTTGTATATGAATGAAAAGTTTTAAGTTGAAATGAAATTTTATAGCCCAATGTTGTATGTTTAAGCAAGTTAAGTTCGATAATGCCTCGTATCCAGTTCTGGCACCGAACACAGGTAAGGGGTGTTACACGTGATTAGCTCAAAAGCGAACCCCTATGTGTCATGAAATATAAAGTAGCACATTGTCTACGTATGTGGCACTTATGTGCAAGACTTTCCATGTATCCGATTAGTATTCCAATTGTTCAACGGGTATGTCAAAGATGAGAAAGAGTATGATATGTTACGAGTTAGTACAGGTACAGGTATGTACGAAAAACTCATAAGAATGAGCTCGGTATGTGATGGACACTTGGTAAGATTAAGAATGATTAAGTTATGTTTATGAACCTATGATGACAAATATGTAACTTATGTTATACTAAGTGTATGATATTCATGTTTAATGTTGTTTAATGTTGCTTATTATTTGTATGTGAACTTACTAAGCTATAAAGCTTACTCCCTTCCTTTCCTTTATCTTATAGTGTAACCAAGCCAGCTTGGGATTGGAGATTTGTCGGAGATCCATACACACTATCTACAACAATTATTTTGGTACCAATGAATTCAAGTATTTCGGATTATGGCATGTATAAGGACTTGCTCTTTTTGTTATGTGTCATAGTTGATTTGGCCAAAAGTGTTGGCTTATGTTAGTTGATAACTCATTTTGTAAATGGCCATTGAAATTGGCTAATATTGTTTAAGTACATTTGCATATGATGATGATGTCTTTCATGGATGTGGACTTTGCATGGTTTGAGAAGTTGTATGTGATAGGAAATAGCATGTGAAGGATATATTGATATCTTGTGTGTGATTGAATTGGTTGTATGAGTATGCTTGGATTGGTGCTATGTTTTGTTTTGTAGGTTGGTACATGGAAGGGTGGCAAAAAGGCTTGGTAAATAACCCTATATTTGTCCACACGGGTAGACACACAGGCGTGTGTCTAGGCCGTGTGGACAAATATAGGTTATTTACCAAGCCTTTTTGCCACCCTTCCATGTATGTGGCACACGGTCTGCCCCACAGGCATGTGTCTTGGCTGTGTGTCCCCTGAACCATAATTGTTGCAAAACAGAATGCTCAGTAATGAGCGCACGGGCAGAGACACGGGCGTGTGTCTCACCCGTGTGGACGATACAGCCTCGAACATGGGCATGTGCCCTAGCCGTGTGAAGTCTGCACCTATTTTATGAAAAATTATGAAAATATAATTGATCACATTGCCTAAGCACATGGGCGTGTGACTTGGTCGTGTGACTTTAATTGGATGATGACATCATAAACAGAATGCTCCCTATTTTGAACACGGCCTGAAGCATGGGCGTGTCATAGGGTCACACGAGCGTGTCCTGAACCCACACGGGCGTGTAACTCCTTTTACATGAAAAATCTTTTTTAAGTTTTCCAAAGTTCTCGATTTAGTCCAAAACCACTTCCGATGCATGTTTCGAGCCTCGTAAGCTCATTTTAGGGACGATATGAATGTTTTTGAAAAGTTTTAAATTTGAGTTGAAATTCATGTCTCGATTTTGAATGTTTGCTTGTGAGTAAGTCTAGCGTCAGATACGGGTAAGGGGTGTTACAGTCGCATCATGTAGTGTTAACCAATCCATATCCAAAATAACGTCAAATTCAACAAATAGCAACAACATTAAATCAGCCGGAAATCATCAAGGGACAATTCTTGCAAACTTTATCAACTAGCACATATTTGCCTAAGGGGTTTGACACTTTAATTACAAACTCAGTAATCTCAACAGGCAAACTCTTATTAGATACCAAATGCATACGAACATAAGAATGAGTCGATCCAGGATGGATCAATGCAATAACACTAGTATCATAAAGAGAAAATGTACCAGTAATCATGTCGGGAGATAACGCATCCTGTAACACCCCATACCCGTGTTCGAAACAGGGATCGGATACGAGGCATTACCTAACTTAACTTGCTTAAACATAACACATCGGGCTATAAAATTTTGCTATAGCTTAGAAACTTTCCATTTAAACTCATAGCCTACTGATTTTGGGCCTACGAGCCCTAAACATACTTCTGGGAGGTTTCGAAATTAAACCGAGAACTTTTACGTGCTTAAAAATTTTTTTGTCCAAACAGGGGCCACACACCCTTGTTGTTCAAGGGACATGCCCGTGTGCCCCTGAGACATGCCTATGTTCTTCACCAGTGGTCGACACTGACTTATTTCACATGGCCAGACACACGCCCGTGTCCCTCACACGGCCTCAACATGCCCGTGTCTTAGCTCGTGTGCCAAAACCTTGGCATTCTGTTTATGACGTCATCACCTCACTAAGGTCACACGACCAAGGCACACACCCATGTCCGTAGGTCATGTGTCGAATTAAATTCCTAACTTCAAGTGCAGACTTCACACAGCCTGGGCACATGCCCATGTCTAAGACCGTGCCTCCCACACGGCTGAGACACCTGGCTGTGTCTCTGTCCGTGTGTTTACTACTGAGCATACTGACTTGTAAACCTAGATCACAAGGGGACACACGACCGATCAACACGCCCATGCGGCTGACCGAGTGTCATACACGGCCTAGACACACGCCCGTGTGTCTACCCGTGTGGACATTAAAAAGGCTATATTCCAAGCCAAATGCCACCCTACATAGAAACCATACTTATACCAACTCAAATCAAGCATCCACACAAGCATAAACTTCATGATTCATCATCAATGAATATATATATGAGCACTAGTCAAGTATTGGCCCAACTTTAATGACCATTTACAAAATGAATTGAAACAACCATAGTAGCCAACACATTTGGCTTCCAAATATGACATAACCAGAACATTGAAGTCCTATACATGCCATACTCAAAATAAATCTAATTTGGCTATACCAAAAAGTGGTCGATAGTGTGATCTCCAACTCCAACGTCCGCGAATTCTCGAGCTAACTTGGCAATACTACAGGGAAAATGGCAATGAAAGGGGGTAAGCATAAAGCTTAGTAAGTTTGCATGGAAGTAAATAGCAACAAGAAGCTCATGACAATATCCATCCATGGCATTAAATAACCACCCACAAACTCATAAGTCCTTGCCATACTTACTCATACTTGCCCTTATCTAGCACACACCATGCCACATATCGTAAATGTTCCTCGTGAATTACTCACGGGTACCTGTGTTAACTCAATTACATAGCTTTAATACAATTCTCGTTCCTATTTCTAAGTTGATCTATTTATCCCAATAAATCACTAGGGATACTCAAAGATGCACATTCATTATCATTAGCATAAATGCAAAGCTAATGCCACATCCCGGATGTGGTCTCATGTGGATTATCTCTGAATACTGATGCCATATCCGGGATATGGTCTTATACAGAACCTCACATCAATATTGATGCCATATCTCAGATATGGTCTTATAAAATTTTTCATATTCAATGCCGAAGCCATATCCCAGATATGGTCTTATACAGGATCTCAGTTTGGTGCCGAGGCCATGTCCCCTACATGGTCTTATACGGGACTTCATCCATCTCATGTCTCAATATAGTGTTTTCACATTCATTATAGTCCAACTAGGACTTCAACATCTCAACTTACTCATTCAACATCAAACACTCAATTTAGTAGAATATCATGTATCATCATAATATCAAACATTCTCAAACATGCTGGCGTAATTGTTGAATTTATCACATACAAACTTACCTTGTTTTCAAAATAAGCTAGATTATCGATCTAGTTCGATATTTTGTTCTTTCCCCGTTCGAGGTTGATTCTTGGTTCTTCTTGCTCTATAATAGCAAATTAGCTCATTTTAATCATCACATTAATAAATGTATTTCAATAATCATGCTTTGGAAAAATTACTATTTTGCCCTTAGACTTTGGCAAAATGACCATTTTACCCCTAGGCTCGAAAATTAATTCTAACCAAATTTCTACCTTCGACAAGCCTAGGTGAACATTTATTTCTCTTATGGCTATCATCAAAACCCAACATTTCACACATTTACTACAAACTTTATAACCTTTACAAAAAGGTCCATTTAGATGTTTTCATAGTAACACCTTTCACAAAAGTTGCTTATCTAACAACTAAGACTCATTTTCTTCCACAAAAATGCAGAAAATCACATAACAGCTCTCATGGAAAAACCCTAAACTTTTCACCATTTTGCAAAATAGTACCCTCATTAGAAAGAAAAGCTTTAGGGGTTCCAAATGTACAATTTTTATCAAGAAAGGATCACTAGAATACTTACTTGCATGAGGATAAGTTGCTAAATTTTCAAAGCTTTCAAAAACCCCCTCTAAGCTCGTATTTTTGGTGCTGAAGGTAAAAAGTGGTGAAGAAAAGATGATATCACTCTTTTCTTTATTTTATGCTTAAAAAGCAATTTAGTCACCAATTTCTACCTAACCAATTGACCCATTTAATAATCTTGTCCCTATGGCCAGACATCCCTTCTTCAATAGCTTATTTTCACATTAGGGACCTCTAATTTAATATCTCTTAGCCATTAAACACCCCTAGCTTGTAAAATAGAACTTTCGCACTTTTTGCGATTTAGTCCTTTTTCGCGATTAAGCCTTCAATCTCTAAAATTAAAGCACCAAAATTTTCATGTATCCTTATAAACATGCTATAACACATAAAATAATATAAAAAATTTTCTTCAACCTCAGATTAGTGGTCCCGAAACCACTATTCCAATTATCCACTAAATCAGGCTGTTACAATTCTCCCCCTTAAGGATTTTCGTCCCCGAAAATCTTACCGACAAAAAGGTTGGGATATTGGTTCCTCATGGTCTCTTCAGGCTCCTAAGTAGCCTCTTCTATTCCATGTCTCTACCATAGCACTTTGACAAGGGCTATACTTTTGTTTCTCAGCTGTTTGACCTCTCGTGCTAAAATCTTAACCGGATCTTCACCATAAGTCAAGTGTGGTTGAATTTGTGACAGACCAATTTTGACCCTAATCGGAACGGTGGTTTCGGGACCACGAATCTGAGCCCAATAAATATTTTTTTATATTTTACTTTGTGTCTATTATGGGTGAATTGTTGTAAGTGAATGTTTTGTTGGAGAATTTAACCGTTTGGGTGTTTAATTGGCAAAAGGATTAAATTGCTAAAGGAACCAAGATAGCAAACATGAAACGAATAAGGGGCTAAGTGAATTAGACTTAAACATAGGGATTTGCATGTCAAATTCCCCATGTTAGAGAGGTGGACTGACAAGCATGTAATAAAATAACTTATGGCTTTAAAATATTATTTTTGAGACATTATTATATGTAAGCATGCTAAGAATATTAAGCTTTCCTAAATATATTATAAACATAAGTAATATATTATACTAAAAGCATGCTAAAATAAGGTGTTAGTAGAATTAAACAAAAAGAAATTAGTTTACATCTCTTTCCTCATTCATTTACCCGAATCTTACCTTGAAGAAGAGAAGAAACTTATCTTCTTCATTCTACTGATGCATGTGTCTCTAAGGTGAGGTATCAAGCTTCATTTTTGATGATTTTGCATGGTTGTGTGGGTAGTCTTATATACTATCGAATTCTTGTGCAAAACTTGAGATTTAAGCTCCTTTAGATTCGGCCATGATCTAGTTCTATGGCTTTTTCATGTTCGATGGAAACATGTTAGCTATGGTTAGTCTAATTGTTTGCTAAATAGAAAAATGGGTGGGTATTTTAGCTTGTTTTTAATAAGTCGTTTTATATAGAAATTGTTTGCGTTGGATGCTAATGAAAATCAAGTTAAAATTTTGGATTTTAACAAGCTAATATTCTATTGGGCTTTGGATGAATAAACTATGGTTAATTAGCTTGTTACTTGGTATTATGTTGAAGAAAATGCGTGGGTACTTTGAATTAGCAAATTTGGCCATAAGAGAGAATGATATTAAGAAATTGCATTCGGTTATATATGTATACTTATAAAGTGAATGTATGGCCATAGATAAGAAGGTAAGTTTTAAGCTAAAGTACATTAAAGTGATAGAAGGAAGGGTTATAGAGAATCCTAGAGACCTAAGGGCCATTCGGCCATGGAAAAGAAATCCAAATGGGTTGAAATTATATTGTGGTGTGCAATAGGTTAAATTGAAAAAGTTAAATGCTTGAATTTGGTTTGGTTATTGTTTAAATTAAATAAATGAAGTAGGGATTCGGTTCCTAGTTTCCTTGAATTAAGTTATGTGCAATTTGTTTTGAGTTGAGTAAAAGGGATAGGATGAATATGAACAAAATTTATTTAACATTTTTTTAGATCGGGAACAAAAGAGAGAAGGAACAAGATCGAGGAAAAACAAAGGTTATCGAGTAGCCGATTTGCACGGCTTATCGACAACCGAGGTAAGTCCTTCAGTTTTAGTGTATTGAAGAATTAATTACGAATCTAGTGGACGATGATGTTTGATAAATTCTAGTATATATATAATTATGCCATAGCCAATGTATATAAGCCTATTAGAATGATTTCGATTGTTGATGTAAATAAGCTAAAGTAAATTCGATATGTAATATAGTTATGAAAAGTGTTAACGATGAACAATTGTGTTAATGTGGTTCGGGCTTTTAAGCCTAGCAGGCCTTGTGCCGGTGTACTTATCGGGCTTCTACGCCTAGCAGGCCTTGTGCCGGTGTACTTATCGGGCTTTTACGCCTAGCAGGCTTGATGCCTGATGATGAAATTTACAAACTAGAAACCGAAATTTGTGTTCAAGGTGAATTAAAGCAAATATATCGAGTTAAAGGCTCAGCACGCATATAAAGTAGGAGTATACTTCTTACTTATTTTAAAACAAAGAAATCAAATGATCCAGTGATTCATTACAAATGGTATATGTTAAGTGAAGTGGGTACATATATATATATATATGGTTATAATATTGTTATCGGTTTTATTAATGAATGATATGGATATCGTGACCTTGATTTCTTATTGTGTGGATGCCATGTTATCATAATTGAAATGTAAGTATATGAATGTTGGTATCTATAGTTACAAGATGACATTTTGAGTTTGAAAGATTGGTTTATGAATGAATATTTGATCATAAATATGTGGGTAAAGAGAAATTTCCCTATGAATTCATACTTGTTTACATGAGTATGAAATTGAAAGCTTGATAATAAATACGAGTATAAGCCTACAAGTTGAATTGTAGAAATTTTTAATTGTTGATAATTGAATGTTAATTATCTTTGTAACTAGGACTTACTAAGCTAGCAAGCTTATCGTGTGAAACGTTTCCTCTGTTTTATAGATTAGGTGCAAGCTACAAGCTCATCGGGATCGTTCGGAAAGCCACTCGCACTATCAATCTACATTTTGGGTACTTTTTCATTTCGGGTTTTAAATGAAGGCATGTATAGGAAAGACGTAGTCTTTGTTGGGTGAACTCTTGAGATATATGTATATAATAGCCATGCGAATATGGCTAAATTTTTAGTAAGTACGACGTTGTGTCTCGATATGGATGTTGGTTCATCATGGCGATGTTATGAAATTTTTAATCCGGGTTTAATTATTTTTTTTTTATTAAGGAATGTTTGTATACAAAATGAATCCTTGAATTTGGGACATAGGTAGGTTCGGTTAGAAGCTAGTCTTTCATAAAATGCAACAAACAGTTTGTAGTAGCAGCAGTGATGTGAGTTAGAAAAATCACCAAAAACAGGGTATGTCGAATTTGAAGGTGTGTGAGATATGAAATTAAACCTTATTGTGTCTATTTTTACATGAAAGAAACAGAGTAGGCAAAAGATTTATATATTATGAGATAATTAAGTTTTAGTGAGACCTGTTCTGAATGAATTCGTGAGTCACTGTTCTGTTTTGGAAAAATTATCAAAAATTGTACAAAAATAATTAGGAATCATGGTTTATATGTGTAGAAACCTTGATGAGTCTACTTTTCATTGGTATAAACAAGAATAGTATATGAAAATTGTGCAATGAGATAACTGCATTTTTGTAGAGACAGGTCAGAATTAGCAAGCTGTGTAATAAGGGTAACTTTGATGAATAAACTGTACAAATTGGCCACATGAAAAATTCTGGAAAAATTATGGTAAAAATTTATATGAGTCTATTTTCAAAGAAAATTTACGGATCTAAATTTCGAGTTTTGTAACTCGAGTTATGGTCAAATTATTCGGCATGACGCAGTTTGACAGCTTTTAATTTTTATGTCCTGAGCTTGTAGTCAAGTTGAGTAATGCCTCTTACTCAACTTCGGCGATGGTCTCGGGTAAGGGGTGTTACATTTTATTGGTATCAGAGCTTACGGTTTAGTCGATTCTAGGACTACCGTAGCGCGTGTGAGTCTAGCTATACATGCCTTTGTTATATGTTGATAGTGTGGTGACTTCTGACAGCCTGAACTTTGTTTTATATAGTAAATGGACACTGATCCTGAAAGAGCTGTAGCTGATGATGTGGAGAGCGTGGCGCCTGACCGTACCCACGGATCAGCGCCAATAGACTCTTGACCTGTTTCGGGTAGCCACGAAGGAGAGACTAAACAAGCCTTTTATCGGATGATGAATGAGTGGTTTGCCCAATTCATTCAAAATAACCCGGCTGTACCCCAACCTCCACCCCCGAATAATCCAACTCCGATTCCTTCAGCTCCCCCAATGATAGACTCGATAAGATCTAGTAGGCCCTCAGTTGATAAAATCCGAAAATATGGGGCCGAAGAATTTAAAGCTAATGACGATGATGACGCTGAGAGAGAGCCGAAAATGTGGCCGGATAACACTATTCGGGTACTTGATGAGTCATCTTGTACTCCTGGATGAATGCTTGAAGTGTACTCTATCCTTCATTGCGGGACATCGCATATCACTGTGGAATACACTAATATCGGTGGTTCAAAGAAAAAGTGACATGGGATTTCTTCCAAACTGAATTTCGCAAGAAGTATATTAGCCAAAGATTCATTGATAAAAAACGAAAGGAGTTCCTGGAGCTGAAACAGGGGCGAATGACCGTAACGGAATATGAAAGAAAATTTGTCAGGCTCAGCCGATATGCTAGAGAATGTGTTTCTACCGAAGCTATTATGTGTAAAAGATTTAAAGACGGTCTAAATGAAGATATAAAGATGTTTGTTGGCATTCTTGAAATCCAAGAGTTTGTAACTTTAGTTGAGAGAGCTTGCAAAGCTGAAGAGCTCGGGAAAGAGAAAAGAAAGGTGAGATGAGCTAGAGACATCCGAAAAAGGTCTTCGGGTAAAGTCTTTCATTCCACGACCAAGAAGCCCAGAGATGACTACAGCCGACAGAAAGCTACTACAGATCTTCCTAGACGGGATCGATCTCCTATGAACTCCCGAGCTACCTCGATAGCCAGTGTTGGTAACGTTCCACAAAATAGAGTTGAATGCAAGCACTGTGGGAAGTGGCACTCAGGGAGTTGTAGATTCCATGATCGGTCTTGCTATAAATGTGGATCGTCAGATCATTTCATTAGAGAGTGTCCGGTTAGCCGAAAGCGAATACGATTCGAAACACTAAATCGAGCAACGTGTCAATGCGAGGTAGACCACCCGCACATTCGGGCAATGTAGGTGGTAGTCGAAAGAAACGAAGAACACTACGGATCGATCGAGGCTAGAGCTCCGGCTTAGAGCATATCTTTGCGAGCTAGAGAGGATGCTTCCTCCCCGCGTTATTACCTGGTACTTTCACTCTTTATGATACTCTCGCGTGATTGCACTAATTGATCCTGGTTCGACTCATTTGTATGTGTGTGAAACTTTAAAATTTGGCAAGACTCTGCTAGTTGAGTCTACCAAGTTTGTGATCCGTGTGTCCAACCCTTTGGGTAGATGTGTGCTTGTTAATAAAGTGTGTAGAGATTGCCCGTTGATGATTCAAGATTATTGCTTCCCAGCTGATTTAATGTTGTTGCCCTTTGACGAATTTGATATAATCTTGGGTATGGATTGGTTAACTTCACATGAGGCAGTGGTGGATTGCAAAAGAAAGCTTATTGATTTGAAATGCCGAAACGGTGAGACAATCAGAATTAAATCCTGTGATGTAAATGGGTTGCCTACAGTAATATCTTCAATGGTAGCCCAAAAGTATGTGAGAAAAGGGTGTGAAGCTTATTTGGCTTATGTACTGGATAATAAAATGTCCGAGAAACAAATGAAATCGGTACCAGTTGTATGTGAATACGCCGATGTGTTTCCAGAAGAGCTACCGGGTTTACCCTCAGTACGAGAGATTGAGTTCGGCATTGAATTAGTGCCGGATGCGACTCCGATTTCGATGGCTCCGTACCGAATGGCGCCTACTGAATTAAAAGAATTGAAAGTGCAGTTGCAAGAGTTGACAGATAGGGGTTTCGCACGACCGAGTTTTTCTCCGTGGGGTGCACCGGTTTTATTTGTGAAAAAGAAAGATGGGACAATGCTAATGTGTATCGACTATCAACAACTAAATAGGGTAACTATAAAGAATAAGTACCCGTTGCCTCGGATTGATGATTTATTTGATCAGTTAAAAGGGGCTTCAGTGTTTTCGAAGATAGATTTGAGATCGGGTTATTATCAGTTGCGAGTCAGAGATTCAAATGTGCCAAAGACTGCATTCCGAACGAGGTACGGACATTATGAGTTTTTGGTTATGCCTTTTGGACTCACTAATGCACCTGCTGTTTTTATGGATCTAATGAACCGAGTCTTCCGACAGTTTTTGGATAGGTTTGTGGTAGTGTTTATTGACGATATATTGATCTACTCTAAAAATGAAGCAGAACACATTGAGCATTTAAGAGTAGTACTACAAACCTTGAGAGATCAACGGTTATACGCAAAATTCAGTAAGTGTGAGTTCTGGGTGAACGAAGTCAGCTTCTTGGGTCATGTGGTTTCGGTGTCAGGTATTTGGGTGGATCCAAACAAAATAGCAGCCATACTTGATTGGAAACCACCAAAGAATGTTTCTGAGATCCGAAGTTTTCTAGGCCTTGCGAGATATTATAGATGATTTGTAAAGGGTTTTTCCGTAATAGCTACACCTTTGACGAGATTACTACAAAAAGATGTCAAATTTGAGTGGTCGAGAAAAGTGTCGAAAAGTTTTGAACAGCTTGAAAGCCCTTTTGACCGAGGCCCAGTGTTAACTCACGGCTGAAATCGGGTAAAGAATTTACTATTTTTAGTGATGCTTCCTTGAATGGGTTGGGTTGTGTTTTAATGCAAGAGGGCAAGGTGATAGCCTACGCTTCAAGACAATTGAAGCCACATGAAAAAATTATCCAACTCACGATCCGAGTTAGCGACCATTGTGTTCGCATTGAAAAATTTGGCGTCACCACTTATTCGGTGAAAAATGTCATGTTTATTCAGATCATAAAAGTCTAAAATATTTAATGACTCAGAAAGATCTAAATTTGAGACAACGCCGATGGTTAGAATTGCTGAAAGACTATGAATTAGTGATTGACTACCATCCGGGGAAAGCTAATGTTGTTGCGGATGTGTTAAGTCGAAAATCATTATTTGCTTTTCGTGCATTAAATGCACGAGTGGCTATGTCTGATGATGGTTCGATCATAGCCGAGTTGCAAGCAAGACCAATATTTATACAGCAAATTTGTGATGCACAGAAAGTTGATGAAAAGTTAGTTACTATTCGGATTCAGTGTGAAAACGCTACAGAATCAGATTTCCAGATAGATGCAAATGACTGTTTGAATTATAAAAGTCGGTTGTGTGTTCCTACGAACTCAGATTTGATACAGATGATTCTGAGTGAGGCCCATAATGGCCGAATGTCGATACACCCGGGTAGCACGAAAATGTATAATGATTTGAAACAGTTCTATTGGTGGCCTGGCATGAAACGAGATATATCCGAATTTGTCTCCAAGTGTTTAATCTGTCAACAAATAAAAGTGAGCATCGTGTACCATCCGGTTTACTTCAGCCAATCATGATACCCGAATGGAAATGGGATAGAATTACCATGGATTTTGTATCCGGTCTCCCTATGACACCTAGTAAGAAAGATGCCGTGTGGGTTATCGTTGATAGACTGACTAAATCAGCTCATTTTGTACCGGTACGTACCGACTATTCACTTGACAAACTTGCCGAATTGTATGTGTCGCAGATTGTAAGATTGCACGGTGTACCGAGTTCCATTGTTTCAGATAGGGACCCAAGATTTACATCGCGGTTTTGGAAGAAATTGCAAGATGCTTTAGGTACTAAACTTCATTTTAGTACAGCTTTCCATCCGCAAACAGACGGTCAACTGAGGCGAACTATTCGATACTTGAGGACATGTTGAGGTGTTGCGTTCTCGAGTTTGAAGGTACATGGGAACGATACCTACCTTTGATCGAATTTGCTTACAATAATAGTTTTCAATCTAGCAGAAAAATGGCGCCTTATGAAGCCTTATATGGTCGAAAATGTCGCACACCGTTGTATTGGACTGAACTCAGTGAGAAT
Source organism: Gossypium bickii (assembly GCA_025503065.1). Taxonomy (NCBI): domain Eukaryota; kingdom Viridiplantae; phylum Streptophyta; class Magnoliopsida; order Malvales; family Malvaceae; genus Gossypium; species Gossypium bickii. The sequence continues at coordinate 71,736,601 of CP106716.1, read as the reverse complement.
AAGATACACGGGGTTGATTGGATTAAAGAAAGCGAATGTAAGGTGGTTGTAATTAGAAGTAATTTGAAAGTCGCCGGATCGTCAAAAGTCCTATGCCGATTTAAAACGCAAGGACATTGAATTTCAGGTCGGAGATCGGGTGTTCTTGAAAGTTTCTCCGTGGAAGAAAATACTTCAATTCGGTCAGAAAGGCAAGTTGAGTCCGAGATTTATCGGACCGTATGAAATCATCGAGCGTATAGGGCCTGTTGCTTATCGATTGAAACTACCCCTTGACTTAGAAAAGATACACAATGTATTTCACGTTTCAATGCTTCGCAGATACAGATCAGATCCGTCCCACGTGATCACCCCGTCAGAGATTGAAATTTGATCTGATTTGATCTATGAAGAGGAACCGATCCGTATCTTAGCTCGGGAAATGAAAGAGTTGAGAAATAAGAGGATTCCATTAGTGAAAGTATTATGGAATAAACATGGAGTTGAAGAGGCTACATGGGAGCCTGAGAATTCAATGAGGCAACAATACCCGATCCTTTTTTACGGTAAAATTTTCGGGGACGAAAATTTCTTAATGGGGGGGGAGAGTTGTGACAGACCAATTTTGACCCTAATCGGAACGGTGGTTTCGGGACCACGAATCCGAGCCCAATAAATATTTTTTTATATTTTTACTTTGTGTCTATTATGGGTGAATTGTTGTAAGTGAATGTTTTGTTGGAGAATTTAACCGTTTGGGTGTTTAATTGGCAAAAAGGATTAAATTACTAAAGGAACCAAGATAGCAAACATGAAACGAATAAGGGGCTAAGTGAATTGTGACTTAAACATAGGGATTTGCATGTCAAGTTCCCCATGTTAGAGAGGTGGACGGCAAGCATGTAATAAAATAACTTATGGCTTTAAAATATTATTTTTGAGACATTATTATATGTAAGCATGCTAAGAATATTAAGCTTTCCTAAATATATTATAAACATAAGTAATATATTATACTAAAAGCATGCTAAAATAAGGTGTTAGTAGAATTAAACAAAAAAGAAATTAGTTTACATCTCTTTCCTCATTCATTTACCCGAATCTTACCTTCAAGAAGAGAAGAAACTTATCTTCTTCATTCGGCTGATGCATGTGTCTCTAAGGTGAGGTATCAAACTTCATTTTTTGATGATTTTGCATGGTTGTGTGGGTAGTCTTATATACTATCGAATTCTTGTGCAAAACTTGAGATTTAAGCTCCCCTTAGATTCGGCCATGATCTAGTTCTATGGCTTTTTCATGTTCGATGGAAACATGTTAGCTATGGTTAGTCTAATTGTTTGCTAAATAGAAAAATGGGTGGGTATTTTAGCTTGTTTTTAATAAGTCGTTTTATATAGAAATTGTTTGCGTTGGATGCTAATGAAAATCAAGTTAAAATTTTGGATTTTAACAAGCTAATATTCGGCTGGGCTTTGGATGAATAAACTATGGTTAATTAGCTTGTTACTTGGTATTATGTTGAAGAAAATGCGTGGGTACTTTGAATTAGCAAATTTGGCCATAAGAGAGAATGATATTAAGAAATTGCATTCGGTTATATATGTATACTTATAAAGTGAATGTATGGCCATAGATAAGAAGGTAAGTTTTAAGCTAAAGTACATTAAAGTGATAGAAGGAAGGGTTATAGAGAATCCTAGAGACCTAAGGGCCATTCGGCCATGGAAAAGAAATCCAAATGGGTTGAAATTATATTGTGGTGTGCAATAGGTTAAATTGAAAAAGTTAAATGCTTGAATTGGTGTGGTTATTGTTTAAATTAAATAAATGAAGTAGGGATTCGGTTCCTAGTTTCCTTGAATTAAGTTATGTGCAATTTGTTTTGAGTTGAGTAAAAAGGGATAGGATGAATATGAACAAAATTTATTTAACATTTTTTTAGATCGGGAACAAAAAGAGAAGGAACAAGATCGAGGAAAAACAAAAGTTATCGAGTAGCCGATTTGCACGGCTTATCGACAACCGAGGTAAGTCCTTCAGTTTTAGTGTATTGAAGAATTAATTACGAATCTAGTGGACGATGATGTTTGATAAATTCTAGTATATATATAATTATGCCATAGCCAATGTATATAAGCCTATTAGAATGATTTCGATTGTTGATGTAAATAAGCTAAAGTAAATTCGATATGTAATATAGTTATGAAAAGTGTTAGCGATGAACAATTGTGTTAATGTGGTTCGGGCTTTTAAGCCTAGCAGGCCTTGTGCCGGTGTACTTATCGGGCTTCTACGCCTAGCAAGCCTTGTGCCGGTGTACTTATCGGGCTTTTACGCCTAGCAGGCTTGATGCCGGTGATGAAATTTACAAACTAGAAACCGAAATTTGTGTTCAAGGTGAATTAAAGCAAATATATCGAGTTAAAGGCTCAGGTACGCATATAAAGTAGGAGTATACTTCTTACTTATTTTAAAACAAAGAAATCAAATGATCCAGTGATTCATTACAAATGGTATATGTTCGAGTGAAGTGGGTACATATATATATATGTATGGTTATAATATTGTTATCGGTTTTATTAATGAATGATATGGATATCGTGACCTTGATTTCTTATTGTGTGGATGCCATGTTATCATAATTGAAATGTAAGTATATGAATGTTGGTATCTATAGTTACAAGATGACATTTTGAGTTTGAAAGATTGGTTTATGAATGAATATTTGATCATAAATATGTGGGTAAAGAGAAATTTCCCTATGAATTCATACTTGTTTACATGAGTATGAAATTGAAAGCTTGATAATAAATACGAGTATAAGCCTACAAGTTGAATTGTAGAAATTTTTAATTGTTGATAATTGAATGTTAATTATCTTTGTAACTAGGACTTACTAAGCTAGCAAGCTTATCGTGTGAAACGCTTCTCTCTGTTTTATAGATTAGGTGCAAGCTACAAGCTCATCGGGATCGCTCGGAAAGCCACTCGCACTATCAATCTACATTTTGGGTACTTTTTCATTTCGGGTTTTAAATGAAGGCATGTATAGGAAAGACGTAGTCTTTGTTGGGTGAACTCTTGAGATATATGTATATAATAGCCATGCGAATATGGCTAAATTTTTAGTAAGTACGACGACGTTGTGTCTCGATATGGATGTTGGTTCATGATGGCGATGTTATGAAATTTTTAATCCGGGTTTAATTGTTTTTTTATTAAGGAATGTTTGTATACAAAATGAATCCTTGAATTTGGGACATAGGTAGGTTCGGTTAGAAGCTAGTCTTTCATAAAATGCAACAAACAGTTTGTAGTAGCAGCAGTGATGTGAGTTAGAAAAATCACCAAAAATAGGGTATGTCGAATTTGAAGGTGTGTGAGATATGAAATTAAACCTTATTGTGTCTATTTTTACATGAAAGAAACAGAGTAGGCAAAAGATTTATATATTATGAGATAATTAAGTTTTAGTGAGACCTGTTCTGAATGAATTCGTGAGTCACTGTTCTGTTTTGGAAAAATTGTCAAAAATTGTAAAAAAATAATTAGGAATCATGGTTTATATGTGTAGAAACCTTGATGAGTCTACTTTTCATTTGTATAAACAAGAATAGTATATGAAAATTGTGCAATGAGATAACTGCATTTTTGTAGAGACAGGTCAGAATTAGCAAGCTGTGTAATAAGGGTAACTTTGATGAATAAACTGTACAAATTGGCCACATGAAAAATTCTGGAAAAATTATGGTAAAAATTTATATGAGTCTAGTTTCAAGGAAAATTTACGGATCTAAATTTCGAGTTTTGTAACTCGAGTTATGGTCAAATTATTCGGCATGACGCAGTTTGACAGCTTTTAATTTTTATGTCCTGAGCTTGTAGTCAAGTTGAGTAATGCCTCTTACTCAACTTCGGCGATGGTCTCGGGTAAGGGGTGTTACAGAATTTCTACCTCTGTTTGTACTATGACATGTGAAGGGTCCGAACGGTATCGGCGCAACATGGATACGTGAAAGACATCATGAATCTTTTCCAGCTCAAGTTACAAGACCAAACGATAAGCTACTGATCCTATTCTCTCTGTAACTTCATAAGGTCCAACAAAATGCAGACTCAATTTGCCTTTCCAGCCAAATCTGAGGACTTTCCTCTAAGATGATACTTCCAGAAACACTTTATCACCTACTCGAAACTCATTTTTTTTTTCCTTTTTAAATTCGAATAGGACTTTTGTCTATCTAAGGCCGCTTTCAGAAATTCACGTATCATTTTTACTTTCTCTTTAGTTTCCCTGATCAAATCGACCCCGTGTATCTATTTCTCTCTAAGTTCTGTCCAATACAAAGGCATTCGGCATTTACGTCCATACAACGCTTCATACGACGCCATTTTCAAACTTGATTGAAAACCTTTGTTGTAGGCGAATTCCACCAATGGTAAGTATCTCTCCCACTTACCTTGGAATTCCAAAACACAACATCGAAGCATGTCTTCAAGTATCTGTATTACTCTTTTTGGCTGCCCGTCGGTTTGTGGATGGAAAGCTGTACTGAAGCTTAATTTTGTGCCTAAGGCCTCTTGTAACATTTTCCAACACCATGGAGTCTTACTATCTCTGACACGTATAATTCAGCCAACTTATGAAGGGAGTAATTGACTCGTACTGGTATGAAATGGGCTGACTTGGTAAGTCTATCTACTACGACCCATACAACGTCTTTCTTTTTTGATGTCAACAATAAACCCGTCACGAAGTCCATAATAATACGGTCCCATTTTCACTCAAGAACCATTATAGGATGAAGTAGACCCGAAGGTACTTGAATTTCAGCCTTCACTTGCTGACAAATCAGACATCTCGATACAAACTCAGAAATGTCTTTCTTCATGCTAGGCCACCAATACCATTTCCTCAAGTCGTTGTACATCTTTGTGCTGCCTGGGTGTACAGTTAAACATCCGCTATGTGCCTCACTCAAAATCCTTCAAATAAGCTCATCATTTCTGGGTACACAGACCCTATCTCGAAACATCAAACATCCATTAGGATTTACCCGAAAGTCTGACTCAACATCTGACTCACATAGAACTCTTTTAGCTTGTAAGTTGCTACCTTCTTTCTGTGCTTGACAAATCTCTTGAAGAAATAATGGTCTAGCCCTTAGCTCAGCTAGAATAGAACCATCATCTAACAAAGCCATCCGTGTATTCATGGCTCTCAGCGCAAACAATGATTTTCTGCTCAATGCATTGGCGACCACGTTCGCTTTTCCCGGGTGGTAATCAACTACTAAGTCATAATCCTTGATCAGCTCTAACCACCTTCATTGCCTCAAATTTATTTCCTTTTGAGTCATCAAATATTTTAGGCTTTTGTAGTCTGTGAATATTCTACACCTTTCACCATATAAATGGTGTCTCCAAATATTTAATGCAAACACAATGGTAGCCAACTCTAAGTCATGGGTCGGCTAATTCTTCTCATGCGACTTTAACTGTCTAGAAGCATATGCTATCACCTTGCCCACTTACATAAGTACACAACCCAAACCAACCCGAAAGTTAGAGTCACTTCCCGATCCACACTGAGCTCTCTTAACTTGCAATTCTCTATCATTCTTTTGAGCTTCACATATCTGTTGAAGAAATAATGGTCTAGCCCTCAACTCGGCCAATATAGCACCACCATCATCAGACAACACTAAGCTCGTACTCAAAGCTCTCAAAGCATACAGGGATTTTCTACTCAAGGCATCCGCAACCACATTCGCTTTCCCCAGATGGTAACCGATTACTAGCTCATAATCCTTCAATAATTCGAGCCACCGGTGTTGTCGCAAATTCAAATCCTTTTCGTCTATCAAGTACTTCAAACTCTTGTGATCGGTGAAGATTCGACACTTCTCACCATATAAATAATGACGCCAAGTCTTCAAAACAAAGAGGATCGCAGCCAACTCCAAATATGAGTTGGATAATTCTTCTCATGTGGTTTTAGTTGTCTCGATGCGTAAGCTACTACCTTACCCTCTTGCATCAACACAGCCAAGGCCATTTAATGACGCATCACTATAGACTACAAACTCTTTCCCTAATTCATGTTGTACTAAAATCAGTGCCTCTGTCAATAATGCTTTCAATCTCTCGAAGCTCTATTGGCATTTCTCAGTCCATTCAAACTTAACATCTTTATGCAATAGTTTTGTCATCGGGTTAGTAATCATGGAGAACCCTTTCACGAACCACTTGTAGTACCCCACTAAACCCAAAAAGCTTCTAATTTTTGACACATTCCTTGGCAGTTTCCACTCCACAATAGTCGAGATCTTACTCAGATCAACTCTAATGCCATCACCCGACACAATGTACCCTAAAAATTTAACCTCTCGGAGCCAAAACTCACTCTTGTTAAATTTAGCATATAACTGCTTGTCTCTTAAAGTCTGTAAAATAATTCTCAGGTGCTCTGCATGCTCACTCTCATCCCAGGAATAGATTAATATGTCATCGATGAAAACAACCACAAACTTATCCAAATACAGTCAGAATATACGGTTCATCAAATCCATAAAAATCGCAGGAGCATTTATTAGGCCAAATGGCATGACAAGAAACTCATAATGGCCATACCTCGTCCGAAATGCATTTTTCGACACATCTTACACCTTAACCCTCAACTGGTAATAGCCAGACTTTAGGTCTATCTTAGAGAATACCGTAGTTCCCTTTAATTGGTCAAACAAGTCATTTATCCTTGGCAAAGGATACTTATTCTTCACTGTCACCTTGTTGAGTTGTCTGTAGTCTATGCACAATCTCATTGTCCCGTCTTTCTTCTTCACAAAAAGCACCAGAGCACCCCACAGTGAATAGCTCGGTCTTGCAAATCCTTTGTCCGTTAACTCTTGCAACTGAACCTTTAACTCTTTTAATTCTAATGGTGCCATCCTATACGGAGCAACCGAAATAGGTGCCGTACCCGAAACTAACTCAAACCCAAACTCGACCTCTCTAACTGGAGTCAATCCAGGTAATTCTTCAGGAAAAACAACTGGATACTCGCATACCACTGGCACTGACTCAATTTTTACCTCTACTCTTGAGTATTCAGCATAAAGGTGAGATAGGACTCATATGCTTTTCTCAAGTACTTCTCAGCTACCAAAGATGGAATCATTACAGGAAAACTACCCGATTGACCTGATTCAACCCGAACGACATCTCTATTTACACATTTCAGTTCAATAAACTTACTACCACAGTTCACTAAAACATTATGATCGGTCAACCAATCCATACCACGAATCAAGTCAAATTCATCAAACGGCAACAACATGAGATTTGCCAGAAAATAATGACCTCTAATTGTCAAAGGACAATTCTTACACACCTTGTCAACTAGTACATATTTGCCTAACGGGTTTGACACTTTTACTAGAAATTTCGTAGACTCAACAATCATACTCATTTTAGATCCCAATTTCATGCAAATGTAAGAATGGGTAGACCCCGGATCAATCAAAGCAACAATAGAGATATCATGAAGAGAAAAAGTACATGTTATCACATCTGGAGATGATGCCTCTTTGCGAGCGCGAAAGGCATAAGTCCTTGTAGGTGTTCGACCCTCCGATCTCACAGCAGAGTCTCTCGGTGCACCTCTACTACTAATCCCACCTCTCGGGTTCTTTTGTGATCTACCCCTCGAAGACACATTGCTTATCCTTACTTATTGCTTTCTTTCCTTCTCATCCCTCTCAATACAATTCCAGATAAAATGATCAGGTGAACCACACTTGTAACAGCTACGGTTATTCCCCCAACACTCCCCAATGTGTTGCCTACCACAATTTGGACACTCCGATTTATTTGACTTTAGATTGCCCACGCTTGCCATCAAAGTGGCTTGAACTCTCCAGCCCGAGTATGTATTACCTCGATCTCGGTGCGAATATCCAACTGACGAAGTCGCCCGAGGGTTCATTTCCTTGGATCTCTTTGACTGAGTTTGGTACGATTTACTCATTGGTCCTTTTCTTGCATCTCGGGCCCCACTCATAGCTTTTCTCTTTTCCTTATTCAGCTTCTCGGCCTTGCATGCCCTATCAACTAACACCAAAAATTCTTTCAATTCCAAGATCCCAACTAGGAGTCCGATATCCTCATTCAGCCCATCTTCAAACCTCTTGCACAAGATAACTTCTGTGGACACACACTCTTGTGCATACTTGCTGAGCCTAACAAACTCGCGCTCATATTCTGCCACAGTCATTTTACCTTGCTTCAACTCAAGAAATTCTTTCCGTTTCTAGTCCACAAATCTCTGACTTATGTACTTCTTTCAGAACTCTTCCAAAAAGAAGTCCTACATCACTCTCTCTCTTGGAACCACCGATGTCAACATTTTTCACCAACAATATACCGAGTCCTTCAACAATGACACGGTGCATTTCAAGCTCTCCTCAGGTGCATAGGAGAGTTCATCGAATACTCGCATAGAGTTCTCAAGCCAGAACTCCGCCCTCTCGAGGTCATCATCTATATTAGCTCTGAATTCCTCAGCCTCTTGCTTCCGAATCTTATCAACCGAGGTTTGGTCATTCTTACCAAATCTATACCTTGAGGAGCCACAGGAACTGGTTGTGGTATAGGAGTGCCTGGAGGAGGTTGAACATTAGGGTTCGCTCGTACATACTTCGTGTACCAATTACTCACCATTTGGAAAAAGGCTTCCCAAGCCTCTTCTCCTTGACCCATAGTCTCGGGTCTACTCTCTACAGGCGCGGTCCCTTGCGTGAGAGTCGGCGCGTTAATAGCAGCATCATCAGTAGCCGCTCAGTTGAGATCTATTTACTATATAAAAAAACAAAGTTTAGAACTGTAAGAAGTCACCACACTATCAATACACATTCATAGCATGTATAGCTAGACTATTACACACGCTGCGGTAGTCTGAAAACTAACTAAACCATAGCTCTGATATCACTAAATGTAACACCCCTTACCCGTATTCAATGCCGAAACTGGGTACGAGGCATTACCAGACTTATCTCACTTGAACATACAACTTAAAGCTGTAAAATTTCATTTCAACTTAAAACTCTCCATTCACATTCAAAACATCTTCATTACAGGCATACGAGGCCTTAAACATGCAAATGGAGGGTCTCAAAATCAAACCAAGAACTTTTGTATACTTAGAAAAATTTTACCTTAACAGGGCCACACGTCCGTGTGAAAGGGGACACGCCCGTGTAGGCAGGCCGTGTGGTTACACACGCCCATGTCCCTAGCCCGTGTAAGATTTATTTTCATTTCAAACATACAGGGGCTTTCATACGGCCAGACACACACTAGTGCCTTCGGCCGTGTTCTCCACACGGCATAGACACACCCGTGTCCTCCTCCGTGTGTGAAAACCTGGGTATTCTATTTATGACGTCAGCAACCTCATAAGGGGCACACGGCCTAGGCACATGCCCGTGTGTCTAGCCTGTGGTCGACACTGACTGGCAACACTAACATACAGGGGACACACAGTCTGGTCACACATCCATGAGACTGACCGTGTGTCACGCACGGCCTAGACACACGTCTGTGTGTCTATCCATGTGGACAAGAACGAGGCTAATTGCCAAGCTCTTTTTACCAACCTAACTCATACAAAAACAATCACATTCAACCATTACTCAATTATCCAATCATACATCATACACAAACATGAATAACTTCATCTTTTCATATATATAATGATAATGAGCCATTAAATATGGCCATTTACAAAAGTGTTTATCTTTAAAGGAGCCAACACACTTGGCCAAAACAACAAAACATTTCACTATGTCTAGCCCCTATACATCCATACTCAATATGCTAAGTCTAATATACCAAGATGAGATGATAGTGTGGATGATCTTCAGATTATGTTCGTATCCCGATTCGGCTCTGCCACTATAAAATAAGGGAAAAGAAAGGGAGTAAGCTTTAAGCTTAGTAAGTTTACATGTAAACAATAAACATCATAATATATGCTAAACAATTAATAACTTTACATACTAAGCAAGAACAATTCACATTTCCATAATTATGCTTACTCATCTCATCTCTTATCGCATTCCAACCACATAACAATTATATTGCTCATAATTACTTGTACACATTTCCCTGCACTCATCACCACAAGCAATATGAAACACTTACTTATACAATTTCTCGATGAACCCCTCGAAATGATACTAAGTACTTGGTGGTTTCGCACACAGCCCACCAATAGTTAATAATAGGGTGGTACGCACTTAACCCACCAACTAGAATATTTACGGTGGTTTCACATATAGCCCACCAAATGAGAATATAAACGATGGTATCTGTAACAGCTAGAATAAGGTTTCAAGTCTACTTGAGATACGCCATGTATAGGGATCTTATTTTGGTTTAATTAAGTCATAAATAAAGTAGCCAAATGTGTTGGCCTAAAAGAGTTATGGGTTCGTTGTGTATAGCCACGGATGATGGCTCATGTCGATTGTAATGGTGCTAGTAATAGTTCTCCCTCGTATATGGGAAGATAGTTTGATTTATATGGTTCAAATGTGATAATTCACGAGTTATAATTGATGATTTGAAAATGTTATGTGATGATGTGTGAATGTGTGCAAGTGAGGGTGGCTAAATGGCTTGGAAAATAGTCTTGAATTGGTCCACACGGGTTGACACACGGGCGTGTGTCTAGACCGTGTGTGACACACGGTCAGTCCCATGGGTGTGTGACTTGGCCGTGTGTCCCCTGCATGTTACGGTTGTAAGTCAATGTCGACCACGGGCTAGACACACGGGCGTGTGCCTAGGCCTTGTACCCATAATTGGTTGCTGACGTCACAAAAAGAATACCCAGGTTTTACACATGGGCGAGGACATGAGCGTGTGTTCGACCATGTGAAAAACCCTGTTAGTTCGAAAAGAAAATAATTCTACACGGGCATGGAACACGGGTGTGTGATATGTCACACGGGCATGTCCCACTCTACACACGGGCGTATGGCCCAATTTTTATGCCAAAATTTTCTAAGTGTTTAAAAGTTTCGGTTTGGTCCCAAAGCATCTCGGGTATATGAAAAGGGTCTCTTAGACCCATAATGGGGACGTTACGATTGTAAATGAAAAAGTTTTAATTTGGAGCAAATTTTATAGCCTAAAGTTGAATGCTCAGGCAAGTCAAGTCCGATAATGCCTTGTGCCCGATTCCGGAGTTCAATACGGGTAAGGGGTGTTACATTTAGTGGTATCAGAGCTATGGCTTAGTCGATTCTCGGACTAACCTAGCATATGAGAGTTTAGCTATACATGCCATATTACCACTCATGATAGTGCGATATCTCCTGGGTTTAACGAAACTATTTTGTCAAGACAGAGGTGATTGACCAAGCTATTTTTGATAATGCTGAAAATGATAACGAGATAATTGAAATGTGTTTACGAGGTGATGAAATTGAGAAAAGTGTGAATAGAATTTTATGACATGTGTGTGATAAGATACGAAATAAGAGAATCATAAGTTGAGAAAGGTGAAAAATGTGGAATGAAATGAAAGTCATATGGTGACAAGTTCATCCCTGTTAGTTCAACATGCATACAGTGTTATATGTTCAACATATCTAATTGAGCAAATAGGATGGGTAAACTTACCCAATGAACGGGATATAGGTGTATGTACACTTGTTTGAATAATGTATAATCAGTATGTTCACATAGTTGAATCTCATGTGTGACTGTTAAATTAGAGGATATATAATGTTTTGTTTTATGACTCTGTTATAAAGCCATAACTGTTATAATAGTTTGGAAGTTGAATCGGAGAGTCAAATTAAGTAGAACCCAGGAGATGAGTACGGTCGTTCGATGATGAATTGATGAATAAGACCATGGCTGGTAGTACATGTGATCTCATATAAGACCATGTTTGGGACATGGCATTGGCATCAACACGTGATCCCGTATAAGACCATATCTTGGATGTGGCTTCGGTGTTGAATATGAGAATCGTATAAGACCATATCCAGGATATGGCATCGATACTTGTTGTGAGATTCCGTATAAGACCATATCTGGGATATTGTATCGGCATTGAATAGTGTTTCCGTGTCAGACCACGTCTGGGACCTGGCTTCGGTATGAAATCGTGTAAGACCATGTGTGGGGCATGGCATCGACGTACGATCTCGTGTAAGACCATATCTAGGATATGGAATCGGCATCGACATGTGTTTCCATGTAAGACCGTATCTGGGATATGGCATTGGTATTGACAAGAGATTTCATGGAAAACCATAGCAAGGCTATGGCATCATGATGACATGTAAGACTACAATTGGGCTATGATTGTGATATGAGTAAGACCATAGTTGTACTATGGCAATCAAGTAAATGACGTACTCAAACCCGTAAGACGTTCTCTAATTTGATAAGTGATGGAAAGAGAAACCAGAGTTAAATGTTGAGTACTTGAATAGATATTAATATGGAGCCTGCGTTAGTAAAATCACTATTTGAAATTATGGGTGATAGAAACGTTTGTAACATGAGTAATTGTGAAAAATTTGCTTGGAGCGAGTTGTGTGATTACGATGATATTTCGTTAATGATGAATGTTAAGTCACATGTGTGTAGTCATAAGCGGCAAGTTAGCGGCTTTACGACCTCACCCATTTACTACTGTTGATTTATAATGAGATTTTTATGAGAGTCAAGTTAAACAAGTTCATGAGTATGAAATAAAAGAGATTCAGTGGCAAAACAATTAGTAATGTATATAGAGAGAAAGGTAGTTGAAAGGTGAGAACAGTTTTGGGAAGAATATTTGAATGTTTTAAGGATTGTAGTGATTATGCAATGTTACGAGCAAAGAGAAAGTTGGCCTCGGCTCTTTCACTCAATTGAGTAGGAAGCCTGTAACACCCCTATCCCGTGTCCGTCGCCGAATTAAGGTTAGAAGCATTACCAGATAGATCAGAAACATTCACAAACAAAATCATACATTCAATCATCATTCTCAGACATAATGTCCCCTAAACGGGTCCTCGAGACCTTAATCATGCTTAGAAGTCGAGCCGGGACTAAACTGAAAAACATATGAAATTTCATGAAAATTTTAAAGTTTTCTAAAATACAGGGGAGACACAGCCGTGGGAGGAGACCGCGTGCCCTCCACGGCTTCTAGACACCCCCGTGTGTCCATCCGTGTCTATATACTGACTATATCCACACGGTTACTAGGCACGCCCGTGTGCCATGCCCGTGTGCTACTAGGCCATATACTGACTTCCCCACCACGGCCACCAAGCACGCCCGTGTGCCATGGCCGTGTGCTCTTAGCTAGCTACTGATTTAAACACCACGGCCAGCTGACACGCCCATGTCGAGGCCGTGTACTACTAAGCTACATCCTGTCAATTCACCCACGGTCTACAGGCATACCCGTGTGCCTCAACCGTGTGACATTATAGGCCATTTACAAGGCCAAAATGTCACCCATAAGGGTCAAACCTATAAGCAACATATAACATCTCATTTCATTCACATATAACCATCAAAATATTCCAAATAGCCATCCCAAATCATGCATATTTGACAACTAAGAAAAATCACACAATGAAGCATTCCATATCCATTCCATCTATACAATCAAAACTAATTCCAAACATACCAATTTGCATGACCAAGTCACAATTATGCCCAAACACCATTCATCTATATACTTACCATATCATACCATTTCATATATCAACTAATCTTACCAAAACAACTTCACATAACATAATCCTTTGAGCATATTACCAAAACATAACTAGCCAAATCACATAGCTTAGTTCACATAACAATTCATATCAAGGACTAGCCTATACATGCCATATCTAGCCATATATACATTTACAAAGTGTACCAAAATAGGTTCTATAGTGTGATGATGATCCAAGACGGTCCCAAGCCTTCAGTAGCTTTGACGACCTCTAAAATAGAGAAAACATACACAAAGTAAGCTTTCCAAAAGCTTAGTAAGTCATATACAAATAAACTTGGTATGGAAGGCATATATGCAAATAAATACATTGGCACATATTAATCACTTAGCAATCTCTTCACTTATTTGCTTTGATTCTTACACTTCTAAATACATTAGTCATTCTCACCATTCAAGAACCATGTAAACACATAGCTCATCTATCCAAAACGATTCTTATCATATCATATATTCCATATACATCTCATCATAGTAAGATCACTTAGATGCTTACCTTCTATACACAAATAGTGCAAAATCAACGTACCTGAATTGGATTTAATAATACATAACTGTTCATAGCTCGGATTGTAATTCGTATCACAGACTTACCCGTTGAACCAATAGGAATTTAGTACGATACTCAGAAAGCTCAGAATAGTCGTACAATGCCAACGTCCCAGACGAGGTCTTTCATGCACTCAGATATCGATGCCACTGTCCCAGACAGGGTCTTACACGAATCAATACGATGCCGATGTCCCAGACATGGTCTTACATGTAAAGTCTCATATCGATGCCAACGTCCCAGACGTGGTCTTACTTGTAAAGCTTATATCGATTCCACATCCCAGACGTGGTCTTAGATGAGCCTCAGAACAATGCCAACGTCCCAAACGTGGTCTTACATGACAAAACAGAACAGATACCTATGTCATGACATAGCTAAACCTATCTATTCCTAGGTTTGTACGGGACTTCTCGGACATTGTCACTATATCGACCTTATCTCGGAATTCATATGCATAACACCACATAGACATTCATTATCCACAATAATCATAAGAACATTTACAATTTCATACAAATGTGTTTATTTGCATAGTGACTTACCTCAGATTCGATATGTCGGAATGAAAACGGCTACTCGTTTACTTTCGCTTTCCCGCGATCTAAATCTATTTTCCTCGGTTCTTGATCTAAACATATTCAGAATTAATCCTTTTATCTACTAATTCATTCAAATCAATCCAAAGACACACATTTAGGGTAATTTACAATTTAACCCTCACATTTTCACATTTAGACAATTTAGTCCATTTTTCTCAAAACATCAAATTCACAAAATCTACCCATGCTCACGCTTAGCCGAATATTCATACATCACATATAAGCCCACATTTTTCATCAAATTCACAAATTAGTCCCTCAATTTGCCATTTTCTCAATTTAGCCCTATTTAGCTAAATTCATCAAAAATTCAAGAATAAAGTATGTTCATCAATTACCTATCTATCATTTAACACCATAAAACATCAAAAAGCTTGACATATCATCAATGGAGTTTCACACAAACATCATCAATTCATCAAATTAAAACATGGGCTTGATAGTCAGAGAAACAGCGATTACAAAAACGTAGAAATTATCAAAAATCGAACCCAAATCATACCTTAATTTTGGCTTGCAAGTGTCGAATGCTTAGCCAAAATTTTCTTTCTTTTTTTTTTGGTGTTTTCGGCAATGGGGTGATAAAATGATGATAATGTTTCTTTTTTTTTTTCATTATAATAATATATAACATATAACATAATAATATTAATGAAACATTTAAAGTAAATATAATTAAACATATAATATATGCATATTAACACCCATTGCCGTCCACTAACAATAATAATGGCTATATTGCCACATAGGTCCTCACATTTATAAAGCCACAACACCTAAGCACTTTAACATATAGCATACCACTTTCACATTCAATGCAATTTCATCCTTTTGTCAAATTAAACATACAGACAGACAAATTAACTTACGGAAATTTAACACATGCTTAGTCACATATCAACGGTACAGAAAATAATATTAAATTATTATTCGGACTTGGATTCGTGGTCCCGAAACCACTGTTCCGACTAGGGTATAAACCGGACTATTACAATCCTCCCCCCTTAGGGATTTTCGTCCCCGAAAATCCTACCATTAAACAGAATCGGATATTGTTGTCTCATTGAATCTTCAAGCTCCCATGTAGCCTCTTCAATTCCTTGTCGATTCCACAGTACTTTTACTAACGGAATTTTCTTATTTCTCAACTCTTTCACTTCACGAGTTAAGATACGGATCGGTTCATCTTCATATGTCATATCAGATCGGATTTCAATTTCAGATGGGGCAATCACATGTGACGGATCGGGTCGGTATCTACGGAGCATCGAAACATGAAATACGTTATGTATCTTTTCTAGCTTAGTAGGCAACTTTAATCTATATGCAACAGGTCCGACACGTTCAATAATTTCATACGGCCTGATGAACCTCGGACTTAATTTGCCTTTACATCTGAATCGAAGCACTTTCTTCCACGGAGACACTTTCAGAAATACTTTGTCGCCGATTTCAAATTCTATATCTTTTCGTTTCAAATCTAAATACGATTTTTGAAGATCAGATGCTGCTTTCAAACAATCTCGGATCAATTTCACTTTTTGTTCTGAGTCTTTTATCAAATCAACCCCGTGAAGCTTATTTTCACTGAGTTCGGTCCAATACAGAGGTGTTCGACATTTTCGTCCATACAAAGCTTCATATGGTGCCATTGTAATGCTTGTCTGAAAACTATTATTATATGCAAATTCGATCAATGGCAAATACTGTTCCCACGAACCATGAAACTCAAATACACAACATCTTAACATGTCTTCAAGAATCTGAATAATCCGTTCGGACTGACCATCTGTTTGCGGATGAAAAGCTGTACTGAAGTGTAATTTTGTACCCAAAGCCTCTTGCAATTTCTTCCAGAACCGCGATGTGAATCTCGGATCTCTATCTGACACAATAGATAGTGGCACCCTATGCAATCTAACAATCTCAGAAATATACAACTCAGCTAATCTTTCAAGTAAGTAATCAGATCTTACCGGAAAAAAATGGGCAGATTTAGTTAATCGATCAACTATGACCCATATCGCATTTTTCTTTCTCAGAATTAGGGGTAAACCAGAAACAAAATCCATTGTTACTCTATCCCATTTCCACGCAGGAATCAAAATCGGCTGTAATAATCCAGACGAAACTTGATGTTCGGCTTTCACTTGTTGACAGACTAAACATTTTGAAACAAAATCAGAAATGTCCCGTTTCATTCCAGACCACCAGTAGTGTCATTTCAAATCTTGATACATTTTAGTACTCCCCGGATGAATAGATAGTCGACTATTATGAGCTTCATTCAAAATCAACTGAATCAACTCTGGATTTCTCAGAACACAGACACGATCCTGGAATCTTCAACAATTTGAAACTCAGATTTGAAATTCACTTCACACTGAGCTCGTTTCGCTAGCAATTCATTATCAAATTTCTGAGCATCGCAAATCTGTTGTAAGAACATCGATTTTGCTTTTAATTCAGCTATCACAGAACAATCATTAGACAATTCCAACTAAGTACTCAAAGCACGTAATGCAAACAACGATTTCCTACTCAGAGCATCTACAACAACATTTGCTTTAATCGGGTGATAATCTATCACAAGCTAGTAATCTTTCAACAACTCAAGCCATCTTTTCTGATGCAAGTTCAAATCTTTCTGAGTCATCAGATATTTCAGACTTTTATGATCTAAAAACACGTGACATTTCTCACCGAACAGATAATGACGCCAAATCTTAAGTGCAAACACAATCGCAGCTAACTCAAGGTCGTACGTCGGATAATTCTTCTCATGAGGCTTCAATTGTCTCAAAGTATAGGCTACAACTTTGCCTTCTTGCATCAAAACACATCCCAGACCATTTAACGAAGCATCACTATATACAACAAATTCTTTACCCAGTTCTGGTTGTACTAACATTAGAGCTTTCGTTAACAGAGTTTTCAACTAATCAAAACTTCCCTAACATTTATTGGACCATTCAAATTTAAAATCTTTCTGAAGTAACCTAGTCAATGGAGTAGCTATTGTCGAAAAGCCTTTCACAAATTTGCGATAATAACCAGCCAAACCCAGAAAACTACAAACTTCAGATACATTTCTCGGAGGTTTCCAATTCAGAATAGCAAAAATCTTGCTTGGATCAACTCGAATCCCAGCTGCTGACACAATATGTCCCAGAAAACTAACCTCGTGCAACCAGAATTCATATTTGCTGAATTTCGCATACAATTGCTTTTCTCTCAATGTTTGCAAAACAATTCTCAAATGTTCAGCATGTTCAGCCTCATCACGCGAATAAATCAAAATGCCATTAATAAATACGACAACAAATCAATTTAGGTACAGTCTAAAAATTCTATTCATCAGATCCATAAAAATAGCAGGAGCAGTGGTTAGTCCAAACAGCATAACTAAAAATTCGTAATGCTCGTACCTCCTGAAAACAGTCTTCGGAATGTCTGAATCTTTCACTCTCAACTGATAGTATCCAGATCTCATGTCAATCTTTGAAAACACAGTGGCTTCTTTTAGCTGATCAAATAAATCATCAATTCTGCGCAACAGGTATTTATTCTTTATTGTCACCTTATTTAACTGACGATAGTTGATACACATCCTCATCATGCCATCTTTCTTTTTCACAAAAAAAATCGGAGCACCCCAAGGCAAGAAACTCGATCTAGCAAACCCTCTCTCAGTCAATTCTTGCAGCTATGACTTTAACTCTCTCAACTCTGTTGGTGCCATTCTATACGGAGCTATCGAAATAGGTGTAGTACTAGGCAACAAATCAACACCAAATTCAACTTCACGAATCAGAGGTAAACCCAATAACTCTTCAGGAAAGACATTAGAAAACTCACAGACAACAGGCACTGACTCAATCTTCCTTTCAGACACTTTTGACTCAATTACATAAGCAAAATATGCCTCGTAACCCTTATTCAAATAACCCTGAGCTTTCAAAATAGATATCATAGCAGGCAATCCATTCAAGTCATTAGACTCAATTCATACAATCTCATCATTCGGACATCTCAAATCTATAGTCTTTCTTTTACAATTCACCACAGCATCATGCATAAACAGCCAAACCATACCCAAAATAATATCGAATTCATCAAATGGCGTAAGCATCGATCAAATAGGAAATGATATCTCAAAACATTAATGACGCTTCTTGCATACTTTGTCAACCAGAACACTTTTACCTAGGGGGTTCGATACTTTTATACTAAACTCAGTAGACTCTATAGGCAAAGTCTTGTTGAACACTAAATTCATGCATATATATGAATGAGTAGAACCAGGGTCTATCAAAGCAATCACAGAAGTATCATAAAGAGTAAAGTACCAGTTATAACATCAGGTGACGAAGCTTCCTCTCGAGCTCGGATTGTATACGCTCTGGTAGGCGCTCTAGCTTCAGATCTGACAACAGTATCCCTCGTAGTTCTTTGACTACAATTAACATTTCTGACATTCTTTGATGGTCTACCTCTCACAGGTGCATTATCAGATCTCAAGTTCTAAACAGTTTCTGGCTCGATAGACTCAGGGCAATCACGAATAAAATGATCAAACGATCCACATCTGAAGCAAGCTCTGTCATTTAATCTACAGCTTCCCGGATATCTTTTTCCATAATGTTTACATTCAGGTCTCTCAGATCGAACATTTCCAACGCTAGCCACTGAAGTTGCTGGGGTTTTAGAACTCATTTGCGATCTTGATTGATTTCTATTTGAATGTCCCACGTTATCTCTGAAATGACTTTGATTATCTCGAAATCTTTTCGGAGTAGACTGGAATGATTTACTCTAATTCACATCTCGAGCTTTAGACTCAGCTTTTCTCTTATCTTTCCCGAGTGCTTCAGCTTTGCAAGCTCAGTCAACGAGTACAACAAACTCTTTTATTTCCAAAATCCAAACTAGCAGACGAATGTCTTCATTAAGGCCATCTTCGAACCTTTTGCACATTATAGCTTCAAATGATATGCATTCTCGAGCATACTGACTCAGTCTCACAAATTCTCGTTCATACTCAGAAATAGTCATTCGGCCCTGTTTAAGTTCCAAAAATTCTTGTCGTTTCTGATCAACGAATCTCTCACTGATATATTTCTTCCGGAATTCAATCTGAAAGAAATCCCATGTAACTCGTTCTCTCGGAACAACAGAAATTAAGGTCTTCACCAGTGATAAACTGCATCTCGAACCAAAGATACAACACACTTTATGCATTCTTTCGGATTAAGGGACATTTTATCAAATACCCGAACAGTAGTTTCTAACCAAAACTCGGCCCTTTCAGTATCATCATCTTTAGTAGCTCGAAATTCTTCGGCCCCATACTTATGGATCTTGTCAACCGGAGGCTTATTCCACAGATTCAGATTTGCAGTCGGAGGTATTTCAGATGTTTGAGGGGGATTAATTGGGGGCGAGGTTGTGAAACAGTCAGGTTATTCTTAACAAACTGAGTGAACCACTCACTCATCATTTGAAAGAAAGCTTGTTTAGCTTCTCCCTCCTGACCGCTTGTAGCCGGTATCGAATCAGAGGGCGCTGTCCCTTGCGCGGGAGCAGGCCCATTACTCTCTACGTCATCAGATACGGCTTTTTCGGGATCCATTACTATACGAAAATCATATTTTATATGTCAGGATTCATCACACTATCACAGTTCAAATATATGGCATGTATAGCTAGACTCTGACACGCTATGTTAGTCCGAGAATCGATTAAACCATAGCTCTAATACCAAACAAATGTAACACCCTTATCCCGTGTCCATCGCCGGATTAAGGTTAGGAGCGTTACTAGACAGATTGGAAACATTCACGGATAAAATCATACATTCAATCATCATTCTCAGACATAATGTCCCTTAAACGGGTCCTCGAGACCTTAATCATGCTTAGAAGTTGAGCCGGGACTAAACTAAAACACACATGAAATTTTATGAAAATTTTAAAGTTTTCTAAAATACAGGGGAAACACGCCCGTGGGAGGAGACCGCGTGCCCTCCACGGCTTCTAGACACTGCCGTGTGTCCATCCGTGACTATATACTGGCTATATCAACACGGTCACTAGGCATGCCCGTGTGCTACTAGGCCATATACTGACTTCCCCACCACGGCCACCAAGCACGCCCGTGTGCCATGGCTGTGTGCTCTTAGCTAGCTACTGACTTGAACACCACGGCCAGCTGACACGCCCATGTCGAGGCCGTGTACTACTAAGCTACATCCTGTCAATTCACCCACGGTCTCCAGGCACGCCCGTGTGCCTCAACCGTGTGATATTATAGGCCATTTACAAGGCTAAAATGCCACCCATAAGGGTCAAACTTATAAGCAACATATAACATCTCATTTCATTCACATATAACCATCAAAATATACCAAATAGCCATCCCAAATCATGCATATTTGACAACTAAGGAAAATCACACAATAAAACATTCCATATCCATTCCATCTATACAATCAAAACTAATTCCAAACATACCAATTTGCATGACCAAGTCACAATTATGCCCAAACACCATTCATCTATATACTTACCATATCATACCATTTCATATATCAACTAATCTTACCAAAACAACTTCACATAACACAATCCTTTGAGCATATTACCAAAACATAACTAGCCAAATCACATGGCTTAGTTCACATAACAATTCATATCAAGGATTAGCCTATACATGCCATATCTAACCATATATACATTCACAAAGTCTACCAAAATAGGTTCTATATTGTGATGATGATCCAAGACGGTCCCGAGTCTTCAGTAGCTTTGACGACCTACAAAACAGAGAAAACATACACAAAGTAATCTTTCCAAAAGCTTAGTAAGTCATATACAAATAAACTTGGTATGGAAGGCATATATCCAAATAAATACATTGGCACATATTAATCACTTAGCAATCTCTTCACTTATTTGCTTTGATTCTTACACTTCTAAATACATTAGTCATTCTCACCATTCAAGAACCATGTAAACACATAGCTCATCTATCCAAAATGATTTTTATCATATCATATATTCCATATACATCTCATCATAGTAAGATCACTTAGATGCTTACCTTCTATACACAAATAGTGCAAAATCAAGGTACCTGAATTGGATTTAGTGATACATAACTGTTCATAGCTCGGATAGTAATTCGTATCACAGACTTGCCCGTTGAACCAATAGGAATTTAGTAGGATACTCAGAAAGCTCGGAATAGTCGTACAATGCCAACATCCCAGACGAGGTCTTACATGCACTCAAATATCGATGCCACTGTCCCAGACAGGGTCTTACACGAATCAATACGATGCCGATGTCCCAGACATGGTCTTACACGTAAAGTATCATATCGATGTCAACGTCCCAGACGTGGTCTTACTTTTAAAGCTCATATCGATGCCACGTCCCAAATATGGTCTTACACGAGTCTCAGATCAATGCCAACGTCCCAGACGTGGTCTTACATGACAAAACAGAATAGATACCTATGTCATGACATAGCTAAACCTATCTATTCCTAGGTTTGTACGGGACTTCTCAGACATTGTCACTATATCGACCTTATCTCGAAATTCATATGCATAACATCACATAGATATTCATTATCCATAATAATCATAAGAACATTTACAATTTCATACAAATGTGTTTATTTGCATAGTGACTTACCTCGGATTCGATATGTCGGAATGAAAACAGCTACTCGTTTACTTTCGCTTTCCCGCGATCTAAATCCATTTTCCTCGGTTCTTAATCTAAACATATTCAAAATTAATCCTTTTATTCACTAATTCATTCAAATCAATCCAAAGACACACATTTAGGGCAATTTGTAATTTAACCCTTACATTTTCACATTTAGACAATTTAGTCCATTTTTCTCAAAACATCAAATTCACAAAATCTACCCATGCTCATGGTTAGCTGAATATTCATACATCACATATAAGCCTACATTTTTCATCAAATTCACAAATTAGTCCCTCAATTTGCCATTTTCTCAATTTAGCCCTATTTAGCTAAATTCATCAAAAATTCAAGAACAAAGTATGTTCATCAATTACCTGTCTATCATTTAACACCATAAAACATCAAAAAGCTTGACATATCATCAATGGAGTTTCACACAAACATCATCAATTCATCAAATTAAAACATGGGCTTGATTGTAGGAGAAACAACGATTACAAAAACGTAGAAATTATCAAAAATCGAACCCAAATCATACCTTAATTTTGGCTTGCAAGTGCCGAATGCTTAGCCAAAATTTTCTTTCTTTTCTTTTGGTGTTTTTGGCAATGGGGTGATAAAATGATGATAATGTTTCTTTCTTTTTTTCATTATAATAATATATAACATATAACATAATAATAATATTAATGAAACATTCAAAGTAAATATAATTAAACATATAATATATGCATATTAACACCCATTGCCGTCCACTAACAATAATAAAGGCTATATTGCCACATAGGTCCTCACATTTATAAAGCCACAACACCTAAGCACTTTAACATATAGCATACCACTTTTACATTCAATGCAATTTCATCCTTTTGTCAAATTAAACATACAGACGGACAAATTAACTTACGGAAATTTAACACATGCTTAGTCACATATCAACAGCACAGAAAATAATATTAAATTATTATTCAGACTCGAATTTGTGGTCTCGAAACCACTATTCCGACTAGGGTATAAACCGGATTGTTACAAAGCCTGAGGTGTGTACTTACCGAGATCTTCCCTAATTGATGTTCATTAGTGAAAGGAATATTAAAGGAGTTTATGACAACGAAAATGGTTAGAGAAACAATGTTTGAACTGTGAAAGTGTTTTATTATGACAACCATAGTTGAATGATTATAATGACCTCTTTGAGTATTCTGTATGGATATCCATTTCCCTTCAGGGGTTATGTGGTTGTTCTTTTTATGAAATTGTGATCGTGTGAGAATGTTAGCTGACTGTAAAATCGGACGAAACAGTTGTCGATTTGGTTGATTGCAATCACATTCCTTTATCTCTTTGTAATTCTATTTTGGTATTTTGAGGATGAAGTTGGTAAAAAAAATTATGTTAGATTACTCTTATGTTTCTGCTAATCATGGTTATCTTTAAAGTGTGTTCATCAGGTTGTGATAGTTATATCTACCATAATTACGCTTTTAGTTTAATCATAGAAAAGTGATAATTCTAGTATATGGATATCTCTAATTTTTGTATAAGGTGTTAATATCGAAAAAAGTATAAGAATTGAAATCACAAGTTTCAAATTGTGAGATGGATTTTTTGGGTAAGCCAAATAGAGTTAATGCATTCAATTGAGATATCCCTGTTACCTTGAACTAAGGCGATAGTAAAGGTTTTTTATTAGCATAACAAGAGAAATTCAAATGATTGTGTGTTTGAACTGTATTCTTAGTATGGAGAAAAGAGTAGATTGATTGATTGAGATATGATCTGAGTTATGTGTATACTTACGGATGCTTCAACAGGGAGAATAAATTCTGTGTATTCACTAGTAGGGAGATGGATAGTCTGAATGAGGAAATTAGATTCTAGGAAGCATAATACAGAGATGTGCTTATTGAAAATTCTAACCGGGCAACGTTAATTTCAAGTTGAAGTTGTTCTGATTGAAAAGTTATCACATTTATGAAAGTTTAAATGGTTGTTGCAGAATGGTAAAGTCAAAAGCTATTGAAGGTACTATTAACTGAAAGTTCTAGTACTGAGTTCAGTTTGAATATAGAAAAAAAGAATTTATGGTATTTAGTGATGCGCTAATGAATAAATGGAAAAATGATATGTGCTTCCTGAATCCTGATGAGTTAAAGTATCGAATGTTGCAGAAAAATATGAATGTGAGACAGTGAAAATGGCTTGAACTATTACAAGGGTAACAGTTTGAATTTGACCCTAATCAGAACGGTGGTTTTGGGACCATGAATCCGAGTCTGAAATATATTTAAATGATATATTATGTGCTTATTATATGTGATTTAATGTGTGTGAAAGTTTCGTAGAAAAATTTAATCGTTTGTGTGTTCAATTTAACAAAAAGGACTAAATCGCGTAAAGTGTAAAAGTTGCATACTATAGTGAAAAGTGCTAGAATGATAATGGATTTTTAATATGAGGTATTAAATGGGTAAATAGCCCATTTTTAAGTTAGTGGGTGGCATATGACAAGATTAACCTTAAGTTTTATATTATATAATTTTATATAATAAGGTTATATAAGTAAATGATTAAATGTCATAAAACATGTTAAATAAAACATAATAAAACCATTATCATCTTTTTAGTTGAGGAAAGCCGAATGTTCTAAGGAAGAAAAGGGGTTTTTAAGTTTCAAAATTCGGCACTTGTAAGCTCAATCCAAGGTTAGTTTGATTTCAGTTTTCGATAATTTTTACGTTTTTGAGATCGTTGCTTCGAACAGTAGCTAACCCATGTTGGAATTTTTAAATTTAAGCATGCTTGATATTTTTTGGCTATTGACATCTTCTTTGGGTTTTTGATGTTTAATGATTTTATATTAAAGATATGTTAAAGATTAGCATGTTTTGTATTTGAGATTTTAGTGAATTTGAGTATTTTGGGTTAAATTGAAAAAATGAATTTTTGAGGGGACCAAAATGCAAAATAAATAAAAGAAATGGACTTGTATAGTCCCTATGAAAATTCGGCCCTAAGGTATTATGGTGAAATTTTGTGTATTTTGTGTTTTGTGCAAATAGGACTAAATTGTAAAAATGTGAAACATTAGGGGTAAAATGGTAATTTTCCTATTATGTGTTTTGGGACTAAATTGAGATGAAATGTGCTTGAATGAGCTAAATTTTAATGTGCCTAGATCAAGAACAAAGAAAAACGGATTTGGATCGGGGAAAGGCGAAGGTTACCGAATAGCCGGCCTACGTTGTCCGTCGACAGTCGAGGTAAGTCTTTAAGCAAATATATATTAAAGAGTTAATTATGAACATGTTAAATGATGATATTTGATAATTTTAAGTATAAATTTATGTGTTAGCCGAATGTAAAGGTGTTAAATTGGATTGAATATATTTTTGTTAATGTGATATGAATAAGTATATCCGATATGATATGTGGATGTAATATGATGTATATGATTTGTTTGTGATGTTAGAATTAAGAAACGTATATTGAAGGATTAATTATGTTGTTATTCGGGCTTCGAGCCTAGTAGGCCTTGTGCCGGTGATTTATTTCGGGCTTATTGCCTAGCAGGCTAAATGCCGGTGTTTAAATCTCAGACTTTGAGTCTAGCAGGCCTAATGCCGGTGTGTGCAATTCGGGTTAAAGCCTAGCAGGTGCTATACCAGTGAGTTTCAATTTTGAATTTCATTTATATAGTAATAAGGTCCTGAAGCAAATCTAGTAAGCTTGAGCTTTGAAAATGAATTTGTCAATTAAACAAGGTATGTATTTCATACATTAATGTCATATATATATGTGCTATGATAGTGAGCAAATGAAATGATGAAAGAAAAATGTGTTATGCACTTGGTTGTGAAGTTTATATAAATACAATATTAATTTGCCATATGGTTATTGGAAATGTGAAAGTATGAGTATGGGAAAAAGGTTCTTGTAAGTATATTAATTCACCTAGTTATGTAATTATCTATGTATATTCGGCAATTGATGTATTTGGTAAAGAATTGAAAGTTACCAAGTTAAGTAAAGTAATGATATCTTGTTATGGTGAGCTTATGAGTAAGACATGTATGTTTTATGTCATGAATTGATTTAAATCATATTTAACTAGTTGAATGACTTAAATCAATGCTTAAAACTTATTAAGCTAGTAAGCTTACTCTGTTTATGTTTAATGTTCTGTTTTATAGATTTTGGTCAAGCTACAGGCTCGGGGAAATCGTCAGCAAGTCAACCGCACTATCAACTTTTTGGTACTCTTTTGGTTTGGTTTATTTTGGATAAAGGCATGTATAGGATGGATAATGTCTACGTTTGAGTTGGAAACTTTTGTTTATGTATTTATATTAAAGCCATGCGAATATGGCTTACTTTCAATATCTTGAGTTTTCAATGTTTCATGTTTTAATTGATTTTTAATGAATTATAAGTATAGTAACTTGTTTGTTCGTACATGCATTAGTATATTTATATATGAGATGAATTTATAATTGATGGTATAATGGATATGTTGATTTAGTTTGTATTGGTTTAGTATGCATATGCTTTATGCTTGATTGGGTGATAATTTGTGTTTGGATTAAAATTTAATATAAGGTGTATTTGTATATTCGACTATGGCTTGGACTCATAATAATATAAATGTATTATATATTGGATGTTTTCATTAATGACAGAATGTATATTCTATGATGGTTTTGGTTTGTTCATAAGAGAATTGAATTGTGCACGAATATTTGTTTAAGGAACCAAAGGTACATTTGTTCTTTCAATAGATATAGACCAAGCGCATGTTATATATTTATGAAGTGATCGTTTGAGGCTTGGTTACTTTGATTCTGTTTGTAATGGTAAATATACTTATATGTTAGGCATGATTAGACAGATTATTAATATCTCGTAAATATGAATGATGAGTTTGTTACATTATTCGGCCGAATTCATGGGGTACATATTTAGCATGTGATTAAACGATGGTATGTGAGATATTAAATTCGTTTAAGTCATTGTGCATACGGTTAAGATGTGTTTAATCTATGCTTGACTGTTTGATGAAATAATTTGATAAAGGATCTTTAGTAATGTGATGTGAAGTGATTGAGTGGATATGCTCATGTATTTAGCTATGCTAGAAATTAAGTCTAAAACGTTGTAATGTTATAATTATAGTAATGATCGCATTGTGTATGCTTGAATTCAATTGAATGTTTATTTGGAATTGGGTTTAGTTCGGTAATACCTCATAACCCTAATCCGGTGACGGACATGGGTTAGGGGTGTTACAACAAGAGTATGTATAGTTATTGAAATACTTCTCGGATAGTGGACATAGTATAGATATCCGGATGGAAAATCCCTGTTTAATCAATGCGAGTTAGTTACTCGATTGACCTTAGTTGATAATATCCTAGTTTTAATGAGGTTAATGGCTAAAGCGAGTTTTCCTTTCGAAATAAAGGAGTTCAGAAGTGATATAGAGAATGGTATTTTAAACAAGCTCCGAATAAGTTTGTTTCAGATGTTAAAATTCAGGTCAGATAAGATTTCTGTTATTATTATTACCTTGAGATAGAATTTGTATGTTGATGAATCCAGAACTTATGCAGAAGTTTTGGTATGAGACTCAGTAGTATCATGTTGCTCATTCAAGAATAAGAAAAGGTGCAGTTATATGTATAAATGTTTTGACAATTGAGTACACATCATAATATGATTGAGTTTAAGTTCAAAAGTAGTCGGTGGGTAAAAGCTAAATTTTCAGAGTGTTCAAAGTCAAGACTATTACGTCGGTGAAGATCCGAGGGAGAAAATATGATAAAATACTATAGATTTCGGATTTGGATTGACATGATTTCCCAAAGAGGGGGATGTCATCCGAATTGTAGTGAATTATTCAATAAGATCTGAATGATCATTTTAGCTTGTGCATAGTTCACATTTGTCAGATTACTGAGTATATGTGCCATAGAGAAAGAGTAATTTAAGTTTTAAAGTTGTGCTTCAACCTTGTGTATTACATCTTTAGGGTTTTTGGCAAGAGAAATTTTAGGGCAGAATTGATTTGTGATTCTAAAAAGTTAGTGGAAATCTTTTTAGAAAGTTGAAAGCAACTTCTTCTTGTAAGATTTTCGAGGACGAAAATTCCTAAGGGGAAAGAATTGTAACAGCCTGAATTAGGGGCTAGCCGGAACAGTGGTCTCGGGATCACTAATCCGGGGTCGGAGAAAATTCATTTCAATTTTATTTTATGGGTTATAGCATGATTATAAGGGTGCCTGAAAATTTTGGTGCTTTAATTTTAGCAATTTCATGCTTAATCGCGAAAAAGGACTAAATCGCATAAAGTGCGAAAGTTCTATTTTAATTGCAAGAGATGCCAATTAGCTAAGGAATTTTAATTGGAGGTCCCTAATATGCAATTAGGCCTTGTCTTAAGAGGTGGCCGGCTATAGGGGCACAAAGAAAAAACTTTGTCAAATGGTTAGGTGGAAATTTGGTGATAAAAAATTATTTTTATCATAAAATAAAGAAAAGAAAATATCACCTTTTCTCTCCATCTTCTCTCCACCAAAAAATGAGCAGCAAAAATGGGGGTTGAGAACTCAAAATTTCAGCCAAGCTTTCTTCCTTACAAGTAAGTGATTTTGTTGGCCTTTCTTGAAAATTTGTGTACTTTTGGAACCCCCAAAGCTGAGGGGACTAATTTACAATATGGTATAAATTCTAGGGACTTTCCATGAGAAATTTTATGTTGTTTTCTGAGTTTTTATGGAAGAAAATGAATGTTAGGGAGATGAGAAACAACTTTTGTGAAAAGTGTTGTCATGAAAAACACCTAAATGTGACTAAGTTGTAAATGTTGTAGTGTGGTAATAAATGCATGAAATAGTTGGATTTATGAGTAGTTGTAAGAGGAATAAATGTTCAGCTAGGCTTGTTTATTAAGACGAGCCTAAGGGAAAAATTGTAATTTTGCCAAAGTCCAAGGGCAAAATGGTAATTTGTCCAAAGTAGAGATTTTAAAATGCATTGTTTAGTGTGGTGATTAAATGAGTAAATTTTATTATTCTAGATCAAAGAAAATGAGATTCGGACCTAGAACGAGAGAAAAGAAAAATATGGACAAATAGGTCCCTTTCTACCCTTTTCGGTATCGAGGTAATTTCATGTGCTAATAATGCAACTATAAGTGAAGTATTTAATATTTCGATGTTGTATGAATTGTATATTGACTTTATGAATATATTAAATACGTTTTGACGAGATGTCAAGAATTGAAAGCCTTCAATTGAATCTAAGAATAGAGGGAATGCAAATATCATGTGCTATGATAATTAAGGTCCCGTGTAAGACCATATTTGGAATATGGCCTCCGTGTGAGATTTCGTATAAGACCATGTCAAGGACATGGCATCGATATGATATTTCATGTAAGACCCTATCGGGGGTGTGATGTTGATATGATACTTTATGTATGAGATTCTTGAGCATTTTGAATAATTCAACAGATATGTTGAAATGAGAAAGTGTGTGGTTATATCATGAGAGGTACAGGTATGTGCCCATAGCTCATTTGAGGTAAATTTGGTAAATGATGAAATCATATGAGTTATGTGCAAATGATGCATCTTGATTACAAATGTTATATTTACTAATGCATTGCGTGAATGCGAATGATTATTGTAGAAATCTTTTAAGAATGATAGAGTGTTAGGATATTCTTGGATGAACATTCAAAATTGAAAAATGTGTGTGGATAAATAATCTGGGAATGTGTAATTAATGGTGGGCTGTGTGCGATACCACCTTGTTATTTGTTACCGATGGGATGTGTGCGATACCATCGTGTTTAGTATTAATGGTGGGCTATGTGCGATACCACCTTATCAATTATTGAATGGTGGGCTGTGTGTGAAACCACTGAGTATTTATTATTATTCCGGGGTGATAGGCTTTGTGGTGATAAATGCAGGGTATAAATGCATGTAAAGATGAACAATGTTTTATGATATGACTTTGTGACTGGTGAAAGTTTAGACTGAGTAAGCCTTATGAATGATGGAATGGGTATTCATAAGCTTAAGTGAAAATCTTAATATATTGCTTTGTGGTTGAGTAATACATAAATGTCAATAGTTGCTTATCATTTGCATATGAACTTACTAAACATTATTGCTTACTCATTTTCCTTTCCTATCTCTTATAGGTTAACTTAACTAGCTCGGGTTGGAAACCGCTGGAGATGCTTTCACACTATCGTGCAGTCACTTGAGTATAAGGTTTCAAGTCTTCTTGAGATATGGCATGTATAGGGATCTTATTTTGGTTTAATTAAGTCATAGATAAAGTAGCCAAATGTGTTGGCCTAAAAGAGTTATGGGTTGGTTGTGGATAGCCATGGATGATGGCTCACGTCGATTGTAATGGTGCTAGTAATAGTTCTCCCTCGTATATGGGAAGTTAGTTTGATTTACATGATTCAAATGTGATAATTCAAAAGTTATAATTGATGATTTGAAAATGTTATGTGATGATGTGCGAATGTGTGCAAGTGAGGGTGGCTAAATGGCTTGGAAAATAGCCTTGAATTGGTCCACACGGGCGTGTGTCTAGACCGTGTGTGACACACAGTCGGTCTCATGGGAGTGTGACTTGGCCATGTGTCCCCTGCATGTTAGTGTTGTAAGTCAGTGTCGACCACGGGCTAGACATACAGGCGTGTGCTTAGGCCGTGTGCCCATAATTGGTTGCTGACGTCACAAATAGAATACCCATGTTTTTACACACGGGCTAGGACACGGTCGTGTCTAGGCCGTATAGAGCACACGGGCCAAGAACACGGGCGTGTGTCTGGCCGTGTGAATACCCCTGTAGGTTCGAAAAGAAAATAATTCTACATTGGCATGGAACACGGGTGTGTGATATGTCACACGGGCGTGTCCCACTCTACACACGGGCGTGTGGCCCAATTTTTATGCCAAAATTTTCTAAGTGTTCAAAAGTTTCAGTTTGGTCCCAAAGCATCTCAGGTATATGAAAAGGGTCTCGTAGACCCATAATGGGGACGTTACAATTGTAAATGAAAAAGTTTTAATTTGGAGCGAATTTTATAACACAAAGTTGAATGCTCAGCCAAGTCAAGTCTGGTAATGCCTCGTACCCGATTCTGGAGTTGAATACGGGTAAGGGATGTTACAATATCGCACACAGCCCATCGTGAATAAGTAATAAGGTGGTATTGCACATAGCCCACCAAAAAGGATGATTACGGTGGTATCGCACACAGCCCACCAATTAAGTATTACGGACATTTTTTCGCACTAACATATCTATTCCGAGGTTCATACGAGAATTGCTTCCTATCTATCAATTTCAGTTAATCTCAATCATAATTGATCTCATTCATACATTGCACCAATAAGTAACAACATATGTACTAAAGATGTATCATTTACACATAAACTTACATCGGTCCAAAATGTATTAATCGACGGTTTAGTCCGTTACCTTTCCTTTTCATCGGTCAAGGTTGTTTTCGCACTCTTCTTGATCAATAATAATAAAATTTACTCATTCAATCACTTTATAAGTCATGATACATCAAAATTTTTACTTAGGCAAAAATGACCATTTTGCCCTTATACTTTGGCAAAATTATAATTTTGCCCCTAGGCTCGTAAATTATTTTTCATCACATTTTCTCATTAAAAAAGCCTAGCTGAACATTTATTTCTCTTAAAAGAACCCACAAAACAAATTATTTCACGCATTTATTACACAATTTCAACCTTTACAATTAAGTCCTATTTAGGTGTTTTCATGATGACACCTTTCACAAAAGTTATTCCTTAACTCACTAACATTCACTTTCTTCCATAAAAACTCAGCAAACAACATAAACATTCTCATGGCAAGTCCTTAGACTTTCAACCATTTTGCAAATTAGTTCCCTCATAAGCTAGCTTAAGCTTTGGGGGTTCCAAAAGTATAAAAATTATCAAGAAAGACCTCTAAAATCACTTACTTGTAAGAGAAAAGCTTTCTTGAACTCCAAAATCCTCTAATTTCCTTCAATTTTTGGTGGTAGAAGAAGCATGAATAGTAAAGATGATATCTCTTTTATTAATCTTATTTTATTCATTTTTTTATCACCTAAATTCACCAAATTTTGACCAAAATTCAATGCTCTTGTCTCCTTGTCTCTATGGCCGGCCAACACACCCTAAATGGCCTAATTGCACTTTAAGGACCTCCAATTTAATATTCTATGGTTATTAGACACCTCTACCTTGTATAATAGAACTTTCGCACTTTATGCAATTTAGTCTTTTTTTCACAATTAAGCATACAATTGCTAAGATTAAAGCACCAAAATTTTCATACATCCTTATAAACATGCTATAACATATAAAATAATATCAAAATAATTTTCTTCAACCTCGAATTAGCGGTCCCAAAATCACTGTTCCGACTAGCCCCAAAATCGGGCTATTACAAATCATTCATTCCACACATTTACGAAGCATTTAAAATATTTAAAATACAAACATAATAATTCATTATTCATATACGAACTTACCTCGATTCCAAAAAGGCAAAAAGGGACCTAATCGTCAATATCTCTCTTTTTCCCCTGTTCTAGGTCCGAACCTCGTTTTCTTTGATCTATAACATCACATTTAGTCTATTTATTGGTCACATTATTCAATGTGATCCAAAAATCACATTATGGAAAAATTATGTTTTTGCCCCTAAAGTTTCACATATTTACACTTTTGCCCCTAGGCTCGTAAAATGAAGTGTTCAATTTCTTTGTAACCCATGCCTAGCCGAATCATTTTCATGCTTATAGCAGCCCACATTTTCCATTAAAACACACTTTTATGACATATTTTATAACTTTTACAAATTAGTCCTTTTAGGCATTTTTACCGAAAATCACTTAGTAAAAGTTGCTTCTCTAACCATAAACATGCATAATATACCATTAAACATCAAAATACACAAATTTATAACATGTCAAACCCTAGACCTTCATCATATCTCAAATAAATGGTAGAAATAGGTAGATCATGTTACAAGGATTTCAAAAACGTGAAAATCAGTAAAAACGGGGCAAGAACGGACTTACTATGGAGCTTGGAAGCTTGAACAAAACCCTAGCCATGGTGTCCATGGTATATTCAGCCAAGGGAGGTAGAAGATGGACAAAGTTTTGGCTATTTTGGCTTTTTAATTCTTTTAATTACTAAATAATCAAAATGCCCCTAACTTAAAAATATTCTATTTCACCTATTTCATGTCCATTTTTGTCCAAAAATTTATCCAATGGTCTAATTACCAATTAAGGACTTCCAATTTAAAATTTCATAGCAATTAGACACTTTTAGCTTCTAGAACTCAAGTTTTGCACTTTTTTACGATTTAGTCATTTTGACTAAATTGAGTGCCCAAACGTCGAAATTTTCAAACGAAATTTTCACGAAATCATTTCATGAAATCGTAGACCATAAAAATATAAAAGAAAATAAATTTTCTTACGTCGGAATTGTGGTCCCGAAACTATTGTTCCGACTAGACCCAAAATCAGGCTGTTACACTTCTATATATATCCTAGAACACGAGTAGCAAAAGATCTCCTTCTTCCCCAAGAAAACTTAAGTATCAACCTCCTCTCCCCCTTCTTGAATCCCCTAACTCCAGCTATCTACCTGGCACAGGTAAATCGGCCTTCTTGTCTCCACCATTTTCTCCGCTTCGTCATCCCTTATTGAAATCTTGTATCAAGAGTTGTATTTTTTTTCTTATAATTTTTATCTATATCTAAAGCATTAACAAAGCTTTTTGTTTAATTTAATATGTGAAACTCAATAGTTTAAGGTCGTAGAGGAATTCAAGAATTTGATGTCATAGAAATTGGGAACGGGGAAGAAACTCAACTGTTAAGGATGGTATAGAATTCCCAAGCTATCAAATCTGGTTAAACTTTTTCAACTCTCAAGAAAGACACAGAACCGAATTCATTTTTTTTTTTAAATGAAAAAGCACAAACCTTAAAATCATACGTTACTAGGAAAAACTAAAATTCTTTCATCATTTGTTACTATATTGCATAAAGAAAAGATAAAAGAAAATGATGATTGATGATTTTGTTTACTTTTTTTTTTTTTTTTGATA
Source organism: Gossypium bickii (assembly GCA_025503065.1). Taxonomy (NCBI): domain Eukaryota; kingdom Viridiplantae; phylum Streptophyta; class Magnoliopsida; order Malvales; family Malvaceae; genus Gossypium; species Gossypium bickii. The sequence goes on along the minus strand of CP106716.1, from coordinate 71,701,768 downwards.
AAGATGATTTTGTTTACTTCCCCCAATGGAGTGGGGGAGATTTTTTCCATTTACAGCAGAAGAGCGAAAAAAGATAAGTACTATCAATTACGACCTAATCATTCCCGCACGCCTGGCCTGGTGTCGCCATATGCTTTAAGCCCTCTTTCGGCGGCCATATCAACCCTTCTCTGTGCCTCTTCTTCAGCTCCAAATCCCCTTTTCTCTTTCTTTCACGGTATTAGTAGTTTAACTTGTTACATAATTCGCATCTTACAACACTCTTGGAGCTTCATTTTAGATTGTTTTTTTGGCTTATTTCATTTCATTTTGTTACATACATGTTCATTTTGGCTTCTGCTTTTAGTTCCATTGCTCCGGGTAACACCATTGAAGACTTGGAGCTTGCTCATCAGAGAAGAAATTGCAAGCTTCATCTGCAGTAAAGAAATTGTGCTCTTCCATCTTCACAAGATAGGTTGTTTTTGAGAACTGGAAACAATTCATGGAGGATAGTGAAGACGAAGAAGATGAGTCGAAAATGAATGAAGAGGTTGTCGTTGGTGACATCAAAAGATGTTGGCTTTGTAGGACCCCAGATGACGAAACAGCACTATTGTTGGTGTTGGTGTTGGTGTGGTCGTCTTCATTCAAGATAGCACTTGAGTCACTATCCGATGACCCATCTTTCAGTTCTGGGAAAAGGATGGGGTAAGCCACTCTATTGTTGCTGCTGTTGAAGCACTCGTAGTTCAGTTCTACTGGCTCGGATGAAGTGGCCAAAGAAGAAGCTGGAAGTGGTTCACTTTGTTCCATTGTTTTATCGTCAGTTTCAGGCACAATTGCCTCCTCTTTCACTGAAAGGTTGCTCCCTACGCTTTCTCCGTTCAGCTTCGCTTTCAGCTCTCTTATCTGGCAGCAATCATTAGGCTGTTTTTAGAATAAAAAGCTAAAGAAAGTGAAGTTATTGGCACGTTAACCAAGCAGTTATAATATTACCTCTTTGAGAAGAGCTTCATTGCCATGTTGGAGGGTATCAAAGTTGAGCTTAAGAGTTTCATAACTGGTTTTAAGCAGGCCATAATCCCTTTCCAATTGCTTGGTCTTCCACCTGGCACGGCGGTTTTGGAACCAGACAGCAACTTGTCTAGGTTGCAAGCCAAGTTCTTGAGCTAGTTTCACTTTCCTCTCAGGTTCAAGCTTGTTTTCGACCTCGAAATTCTTCTCCAAGGCCTTAACTTGATCCACGCTTAAACGTCTCTTCTTCTCAGCAACATGGCCTGCTTCTTCCAAACAGCCTTCTTCTTCTAATCCATCTAACATCGACTGCAACTCTTTACTGTAAATATGGTTGTTTCTTGGACTTTCTTCATCTGTACCAAACAAAACAAATAGCCAATTGAGACACTAAAACAAGGTATTTTGCAACCAAAAAAATAAAAGATTTAGTTCTAGATGAGGTTAATTGAAATTGGGGTTGTTTTGTTAGACCTGCGGTTGGGCAGATGGACATGAAAGCAGCCATGGAATCTGAGCTGCCAAGCGATCTCTTCATGGTTTGACGAATTTGGTGAAATGAACACTCTTATGAAAAGTAGAGATCTCTTTCTCCTTCTAGTCTTAAAAATCCTTTATAAGTTTTGGTGTGTTGTGAGTGGCTTTCTTCTGGTCAAATCTTTGTTTAAGTGGCTCAAGGTCGAGAGAAGTTATTACAAATTGTAAGTCCCTTGTCTGAAAAAAGTTCAACTTGTTTACAACTGTATAACAACCAATGCCCTCTCTTAACTTCCTCATCAGATTTCTTCTCTTCCTGTTTCATCCTTTCAGTTCCCATTGAAAACAATCAAATTCAAAGCAAGAAAACAAGACACAGCAACACAAGCTTCCAACACACCCGATATACATACATATAAATACAAGAACACCCCTGCCTCAAAAAGAAAAAAAAAAAAAAGGAAAAGAAAAAACCCAACCCTACAAGAGAAGAACTTTGAAAAATTTCCGTTTCTTTCACACCATTACTCGATCAAAACTCAATTAAATTACAAAGACTTTAACCAGAAGAACCCAGCTGAGAGCTGGCTTTAACCAGTTTCTCCAACTTTAAATAAGGAACTAAGATGGGTCACATTTGGGTTAGAATCTGACTGGGGTTAAGCAACGTTGGCAAATGCAAATGAACCCAAAATGCATTCCAAATGCAAGTTTTAGCTTTTACTTGTTATTGCCGGTTTTCGACCGTTTTATTTTGTTTTGTTGTTTTTCCCTTTTTGGTGGTAAAAGTAGAAGGGTTAACTTGTTTATAATAAAATGATATTATTGTTTTATATATATTTAAATAATTGAAATGGCTCGGCTTATAAGGGCCTGGCGCTGGGTTTTTTTCTCTCATTTTTTTAGGCTTAAGAAGATTTGGTTGGCGTCAGCGTATCATGGACTTCACTGCTCCTGGTCGGTGCGATTAATAGCTAATCATTTTAATATTTTTTAAAAGAAAAAATATTCATAAACACCTTTTTCGTCTTTCTAAATTTTGATACTCGGGTAGATAAATTCATCCTTCTTTAAAAAATTGAAATAATTTATTAATTATGGCTTCAATATTTTTTATTTGTACATAAGTATAATAACAAATTTAATCTTTAATGTTAATGTTTTTTATATTCTCTGTGAATATTGATAGATGTGAATGTTGTAGGCAAAATTTTTGTAACTAAATTAGTGCTTAGACAGATTAAACCATCAATTTTAAGTTTAATCAATTGATCCAGTTTAATTAAATAAATTATTGAGTAAATTAGTCTCTTTTTAAAAAATTGAGGCAATTTAATTCTTAATGATTTTGAAAGTGAGCAACTAAGACAATTAATCATGACTTTAATATTTTTTGTCAATAGTACATAATTTTGATTAGTATAATAGTAAATTTAACTTTCGATATTTATATATTCTGCATAAATATTGACAAAACATGTAATGCTGCAGGAATTATTTTTATAATCGATCCAATGGTTAGACCAATCAGACCATCGATTCCTAATTTGATAGATTGATCTAATTTAATTAAATAAATTTTAAAAAATAAAAACTTCGATTTAATTGATTTGTGAGTCAACCACTTTAACCTCTTTCTCTAAAACCAATGTACCAATAAGTCCAATCCCAACAACCTTGGTTACGGGCTAAATTTCTTATAATTTATAAAATGTAACACCCCTTACCCGTATTCAATGCTGGAACCGAGTACGAGGCATTACCGGACTTAATTTACTTAAATCATACAAAATCGACCGTAAATTTCTTTTGAACTTTAAACCTTTTCATTTATACTCATATAGTTCCTATTACGGGCCTACGAGACTTGAAACATACAAACAGAGCGAATCGGGATTGAACCGAAAGCTTACGAAAACTTAGAAAATTTTTACTCAAAACAGTGCCACATGCCCGTGTGGGCAGGTTGTGTAGTCACACACGCCCATGTCCCTAGTCCGTGCGGATTTTATTTTTCATTTCGAACCTATAGGGGTTTTCACATGGCCTGGCACACGCCCGTGTTTATGGACCGTGTCCCTCACACGACCACGACACGCCCGTGTCTTAATCCGTGTGTGAAAACCTTGACATTCTATTTATGACGTCAGTAGACATTCAGGGTCAGACGGCCGGATGCTAGCCCTTGTGACGAACTTAATTTTCACAATTAATGTGTAGACTTCACACGGCTGAGACACACAGCCGTGCCTCTGCCCGTGTGTTTACTACTGGACATTCTGTTTTGCTAAATTTGGATGCAGGGGATACACGGCCTATTAACACGACCACGGGGCTGACCGTGTAACATACATCCTAAACACACCTGTGGACAAATATAATGCTATTTACCAAGCCATTTGCCACCCTGAAAAGCAACTACACTTATACCATTTCAAGCAACACATAGCATAACAATGATGCACATCTTGTAACACCCCTTACCCGTATCTTGCACCGGAATCGGGCACGAGACATTACCGGACTCGACTCACTTGGTCATATAACTTTGAGTTAGCAAATTCTATTCCAAATTCAACATTTTACATCTAACTTCCTTATAATGGGCCTATAGGGCCCTATACTAACCACCGGAAAATATCAGATATAAATCGGGAACTTTGACACATTTAGAAAAATGTCACCTAAACAGGGGTCACACGCCCGTGGACTAGATCACACGCCCGTGTATCATCTCACACGCCCGTGGTCGACACTGACTTGAGTCGCACAACCTAGACACACGCCCATATGGCTGGTTCGTGGTCGGCTTTGATTATTTCCCCACGGCCTGGGCATGCCCGTATGTTTCAACCGTGTGACAATTCAAAAACCAAATTCAAGGTGCAGACTTCACACGGCTCGAGCACACGCCCATGGCTTGACCTTGTGTCACACACAGCCTAGACGCACGCCCGTGTGCCTACCTATGTGGACAAGAACAAGACTGTTTGCTAAGCTCTTTGCACCCCTATAGCTTACATTACATGAACCCATTCAATCATACTAATAAACATCTCATAATTTCAATATGAACTTCCATAGATAACTTTGTAATTTCATAAATGATAAGGTGTGCCATCAACCATGGAAATATACAAAATAGTTATCTTAACAAGAGCCAATACATTTTGGCCAAATGACAAAATAATCTAACTAGTCTAGCCCCTATACATGCCATATACAAAATCATTAAATCTAGGTATACCGAGGTGAGCTGATAGTGTGGGCGATCTTCTGAATATCTTAGTATCTCGGCTTGGCTCTTAAACTCTATAAAACAAGGGAAAAAGAGAAGGGGGAGTAAGCTTTAAGCTTAGTAAGTTTACATATAAACAATATAACATTATAACATGTATTAAACAATTACATAGCATTACATACTAAGCAAGAAACAATCTCAATTCATGATCATGCTTACTCATTTATCCATTCCCACATTCCAACCATATCACAAGCTTAATACATACATTCATTAACAGGTTCCCCTACACTTAGCATCACAACGTCACATAATGCAACACATCACTATCTCTAATTCCATTACTCATGGTCAAATTACTCGGTGGTTTCGCACTTAGCCCACTATCAGCCTTTATTAAGGTGGTATCGCACTTAGCCCACCAAAAAAATTAGTTACGTGGTATCGCACATAGCCCACCAAATGATGGATAGGTGATGGTATCGCACATAGCCCATCATAATTAAGCAACAAGGTGGTATCGCACTTAGCCCACCAACAAGTGTCATCATTACACATTTATATGACTATTTCATCGTTCACACAATAATTATTCAATGACTACCATATTCAACCCACTTGAACCACACATATTCTCAATCATGCCATACACTAATTAGCAACAAAATGTTTACACAAATATGCATTGTTTGCACATAAACTTACCTCGGTGCAAAAAGTGTTAACTAACGATTTAATCCGTCACCTTGCCTTTTCCACGGTCAAGGTTGATTTCACGCTCTTCTTGATCTATAACAATGAAATTCAATTCGTTTAGATCCTCCTATGATCATAATACATCAAAATCCATACTTGGGCAAAAATGACCATTTCGCCCTTATACTATGGCAAAATTATGATTTTGCCCCTATGCTCGTAATTTATTTTTCAACACATTTTCTGAATAAACAAGTCTAGCTGAACATTTATTTCTCTTACAACTACTCATTGTTCTCACCATTTCATGCATTTATGACATAAATTCATTCTTTGCATTTAAGTTCTATTTAGGTGTTTTCATGCAAACACCTTTCACAAAAGTTGTTTCTCATCTCTCTAACATTCATCTTCTTTAATAAAAACTCAGTTAACAACATAAATACTCTCATGGAAAGTCCTTATACTTCCCACCATATTGCAATTTAGTCCCCACATTAACTAACTTAAGCCTTGGGGGTTCCAAAAACACAAAAAATCACCAAGAAAGACCTCTAAAATCAGTTACTTGTAGGGAGATAACTTGGCTGAAATTTTAAAGCATTCAAAACCCCTCTAAGCTTGAAATTTTTGGTGGAGGTGAAGAGTGAATAGTGAAAGATGATATCTTTCCTTTTTAGCATTTTTTTATTCATCTTTTATCACCTAATGTCACCAAATTTGACCAAAATTTAATGCTCTTGTCTCCCTAGCTTATATGGCCGGCCAACACACACCAAATGGCCTAATTTCACTTTTAGAACCTTCAACTTAATATTCTATAGCTATTAGACGCCTCTACCTTGTAAAATAGAACTTTCGCACTTTATGCGATTTAGTTTTTTTTCACAATTATGCAATCAATCGTTAAAATTAAGGTACCAAAATTCTCATGCATCTCTATAAACATGTTATGACACATAAAATAAGATAAAAATAATTTTCCTTAACCTCGGATTAGTGGTCTAAAAACTACTGTCCCGACTAGGCCCAAAACCGGGCTATTACAACTCTCCCCCTCTTTAGAGATTTTCGTCCTCAAAAATCTTACGGTAAAGAGGTTTGGATATTCCTCTCTCATGGCTTCCTCTAGTTCCCACGTAGCCTCTTCTACACCGTGTTTGTGCCACAACACTTTTACTAAAGCTATGTCCTTATTCCTCAACTGTTTCATTTCTCGAGCCAAAATTTTATATGTCATATCCGGTCGTATCTCAATTTCTGTTGGAGGAATCACATGCGAAAGATGGGAGCGATAACGCCTTAACATTGATACATGGAACACATTATGAATTTTCTCTAATTCTACCGGTAAAGCCAACCGATATGCCACTAGCCCAATCCTTTTGGTAATCTCATACGGCCCTATGAATCTCGGACTCAATTTTCCCTTTCGACCAAATCTCAACATTTTCTTCCACGGCGACACTTTCAGAAATACCTTGTCGCCCACTTGAAACTCAATTTCTTTTCTTTTCAAATCTACGTACGACTTTTTTCGGTCCGAAGCAGCCTTCAGACTATCCCAGATCACTTTCACTTTCTCCTCAGTCTCTTTAACTAAATCAACCCCATGAATTTGCTTCTCACTCAGCTCGGTCCAATACAAGGGAGTCTGACACTTACGACCATATAAGGCTTCATACGTTGCCATCCGTATGCTCGATTGATAACTGTTATTGTAAGCAAATTCAACCAAGGGTAGATATCTTTCCCAACTAGCTTCGAACTCTAACACACAGCATCGGAGCATATCCTCAAGAACTTGGATTACTCTCTCAGACTGACCGTCAGTTTGAGGATGAAATGCAGTACTAAAATTCAACCTTGTACCCAAGGCCTCCTGTAACTTCTTCCAAAACCTCGAAGTAAATCTCGGGTCTCTATCTGAGATAATAGATACAGGCACTCCATGTAATCTTACTACCTCTGCAATATACAACTCGACTAACTTTTCTAGTGAATAATCAATACGTACAGGTATAAAGTGAGCCGACTTCGTTAATCTATCAACAATAACCCACACAATATCTTTCTTTTTTGGAGTCATAGGCAAGCCCGTAACAAAATCCATGGTAATCCGACCCCACTTCCACTCGGGAACCATCACTGGCTGAAGTAATCCTGAAGGCACTTGATGCTCAGCTTTCACTTGTTAACAAATCAGACATCTTGTTACATACACCGAGATATCTCTTTTCATTCCCAGCCACCAATAAGATTTCTTCAGATCATTGTACATTTTCGTACTGCCCGGGTGTACTGACAAATAACTACTATGTGCCTCTTGTAAAATTTCTCGGATCAACTCGTCATCTCTGGGTACACAAATTCTATCATGGAACATTAAGCAACCATCCGAACTCACCCGGAATTCAGAATAAGTTCCTGATTCACACTTATCTCTTTTAGCTAGTATCTCACTATCATTCCTTTGAGCCTCACATATTTGTTGAACAAATAGTGGTCTAACTCTCAACTCGGCCAGTATAGCACCATCATCAGACAATGATAAACTCGTGCTCATAGCTCTCAAAGCATACAAGGATTTTCTATTTAAAGCATCAGCAACTACATTCGCTTTCCCCAGATGGTAATCTATCACTAGCTCATAGTCCTTCAATAATTTGAACCTCCGTCGTTGCCGTAAATTTAATTCCTTTTGATCCATCAAATACTTCAAACTCTTATGATCTGTGAAGACTCGACACTTCTCACCATATAAGTAATGTCGCCAAATCTTTAATGCGAAAACAATTGCGGTCAACTCTAAGTCATGAGTCGGATAATTCTTCTCATGTGCTTTTAGCTGCCTCGAGGCGTAAGCGACTACCTTACCCTCTTGCATCAACACACAACCGAGACCATTTAATGACGCGTCACTGTAGACCACAAACTCTATTCCCGACTCAGGTTGTACCAAAACCGGTGCTCCGTCAACAATATTTTCAATCTCTCGAAACTCTGTTGGCATTTTTCAGTCCATTCAAACTTAATATCCTTGTGTAAGAGTTTCATCATCGGAGTGGCAATCATAGAGAATCCCTTCACAAACCGCCTATAGTACCCTGCTAAACCCAAAAAGCTTCTGATTTCTGACATGTTCCTCGCGGTTTCCACTCTACAATAGCCGAGATCTTCCCCGGGTCAACTCTAATACCTTCACCCGACACAATATGTCCTAGGAATCCTACCTCTTTAAGCCAAAACTCACTCTTACTAAATTTAGCATATAACTGCTTGTCTCTTAAGGTTTATAAGACAATTCTCAGATGTTCTGCATGATCACTCTCATCTCGAGAATAAACCAATATGTCGTCAATAAAGACAACCATAAACTTGTCCAAATACGGTCGGAAGACACGGTTCATTAAATCCATAAAAATCGCAGGAGCATTCGTTAAACCGAATGGCATGACCAGAAACTCATAGTGGCCATACCTCGTCCGAAATGCTGTTCTCGGTACATCTTGCTCCTTAACCCTCAACTGGTAATAACTGGACCTCAGGTCGATGTTGGAGAACACCGTAGCTCCTTTCAGTTGATCAAATAAATCATCTATCCTCGGTAAAGGATACTTGTTCTTCAGAGTTACTTTGTTGAGCTGTCTGTAGTCTATGCATAATCTCATCGACCCATCTTTCTTCTTTACAAAAAGTACTGGAGTGCCCCACGGTGAATAGCTCGGTCTTGCAAAACACTTATCCGTTAACTCTTGCAACTGAACTTTCAGTTCTTTCAACTCTAGTGGGGCCATCCTATACGGAGCAACCGAAATGGGTGCTATTCCCAGAATTAACTCAATTCCAAACTCGACCTCTCTAACTGGGGTAATCCGGGTAACTCTCTCGGGAATACATCCAAATACTCATATACAACCGGCACTGTTTCAATCTTTACTTCAGACTTTTGAGTGTTTAACATGAAAGCAAGATAAGATTCGTACCCTTTTCTCAGATATTTCTCAGCTATCATGGAAGAGATCATCACCGGTAACCTATCTGACTCACCTGATTCAACCCGAATAACATCTCTATTTTCACATTTCAATTCTATAAATTTACTACCACAATTCACTAAAACACTATGGGTAGTCAACCAATCCATACCAAGAATCAAATCAAATTCATCAAACGGCAACAACATAAGGTTTACCGGGAAACAATGACCTCTAATTGTCAAAGGACAGTTCTTACACACCTTGTCAACTAACACCTGTTTACCTAGTGGGTTTGACACCTTTACCACAAATTTAGTAGACTCAACAGTCATACTTAAACTAGATGCCAATCTCGCACAAATATAAGAATGGGTTGACCCCGGGTCAATCAAAGCAATAACAGAGGTGTCATAGAGAGAAAATGTACCCGTTATTACATCTAGTTACGACGCCTCTTCTCGAGCGTGAATAGCATAAGTTCTTGCTGGCTCCCGGCCCTCTAGCCTCACAGTTGTGTCTCGTGATACACCTCTACCATTAGTCCCACCTCCCGGGTTCTTTTGTGGCCTACCTCTAAAGGATGCACTACTTGATCTTGTCTCTTGTTTCCTCTCATTGTCATCCTTTTCAGGACAATTTCGGATGAGATGGTCGGGGGATCCACACTTATAACAATTTCGATTATTCCCCCAACACTCCCCAGTGTGATGCCTGCCACAACTTGGGCACTCTGGTTTGGACTTTGGATTGTCCACACTTGCCATTGAGGTGGCCTGAACTCTTGAACTCGAATACGTGTTGCCTCGCTCTCTTTGCGAATACCCGACTGATGTAGTCATCCGAGAGTTCACTTCCCTGGACCTCTTCGGTTGAGCTTGGTATGATTTGCTCATCGGCCTCTTCCTTGCATCTCGAGCCTCACTCAAGGCTTTCCTCTTTTCCTTATTTAATTTTTCGGCCTTACTAGCCTTATCCACCAATACCACAAATTCTTTTAGCTCTAAAATCCCGACTAAGAGTCTGACATCTTCATTCAACCCATCTTCAAATCTCTTGCATAAGATAGCTTCCGTGGACACACATTCTTGCGCATACTTGCTGAGCCTAACAAATTCGCGCTCATATTCCGCCACAGTCATTTTTCCTTACCTTAACTCAAGGAATTCCTTCCGTTTCTGGTCTACAAACTATTGACTTATATATTTCTTTCGGACCCTCTCTTTAGGAACCACTGATGTTAACATTTTCCACCAATGGTATGCCGAGTCCCTCAGCAAAAACACAGTGCATTTTAAGCTCTCCTCAGGTGTACAGGAGAGTTCATCAAAAACCCTCATTGAGTTCTCAAGTTAGCTAGAAAATCCTCAGCCCCTTGCTTCTAAATTTTGTCTACCGGGGGCTTCGTTGTCCTCACCATTACTATACCTTGGGGAGCCACAGGAACTGGTTGAGGTATAGGTGAGGGTGGAGGAGGTTGAGCATTGAGGTTTGCTCGAACATACTCAGTTTACCAGTTACTCATCATTTGGAGAAAGGCTTCCCGATCCTCTTCTCCTTGACCCCTAGTCTTAGGGCTACTCTGCACAGGCGCGGTCCCTTGCGCAGGAGCCGGTGCATTACTAGCTGCGTCATCAGCAGCCGATTGATCGGGATCCATATACTATATAGAACAAATTTAAAATCATTAGAAGCCACCACACTATCATTATATCCTTATGGCATGTATAGCTAGACTCTTACACATGCTACGGTAGTCCTAGAACCAACCAAACCATAGCTCTGATACCACTATATGTATTACCCCTTACCCGTATCTTGCACCAGAATCGGGCACGAGGCATTACCGGACTCGACTCACTTGGTCATATAACTTTGAGTTAGCAAATTATATTCCAAATTCAACATTTTCAATCTTACATCTAACTTCCTTATAATGGGCCTATAGGGCCCTATACTAACCACCGGAAAATATCAGACATAAATCAAGAACTTTGACACATTTAGAAAAATGTCACCTAAACAGGGATCACACACCCGTGGACTAGATGACACGCCCGTATATTATCTCACACGCCCGTGTTCAACGCCCGTGGTCGACATTGACTTGAGTCGCACGACCTAGACACACGCCCATATGGCTGGTCTGTGGTCGCCTCTGATTATTTCCCCACGGCCTAGGCACGTCCGTGTGCTTCAACCGTGTGACAATTTAAATACCAAATTCGAGGTGCAGCCTTCACGCGGCCCGTGCACACGCCCATAACTTGACCTTGTGTCACACACGGCCTAAATACACGCCCGTGGGCCTACCCATGTGGACAAGAACAAGACTGTTTGCTAAGCTCTTTGCACCCCTATAGCTTACACTACATGAACCCATTCAATCATACTAATAAACATCTCATAATTTCAATATGAACTTCCATAGATAACTTTATAATTTCATAAATGATAAGGTGTGCCATCAACCATGGCAATATACAAAATAGTTATCTTAACAAGAGCCAATACATTTTGGCCAAATGACCAAATAATCTAACTAGTCTAGCCCCTATACATGCCATATACAAAATCATTAAATCTAGTTATACCGAGGTGAGCTGATAGTGTGGGCGATCTTCTGAATAGCTTCGTATCTCGGCTTGGCTCTTAAACTCTATAAAACAAGGGAAAAAGAGAAGGGGGAGTAAGCTTTAAGCTTAGTAAGTTTACATGTAAACAATATAACATTATAACATGTATTAAACAATTGCATAGAATTACAGACTAAGCAAGAAACAATCTGCATTCATGATCATGCTTACTCATTTCTCCATTCCCACATTCCAACCATATCACAGGCTTAATGCATACAGTCATTAATAGGTTCCCCTGCACTTAGCATCACAACGTCACATAATACAACACATCACTATCTCTAATTCCATTACTCATAGTCAAATTACTCGGTGGTTTCGCACTTAGCCCACCATCAGCATTTATTAAGGTGGTATCGCACTTAGCCCACCAAAAAGATTAGTTACGATGGTATTGCACATAGCCCACCAAATGATGGATAGACGATGGTATCGCACATAGCCCATCTTAATTAAGCAACAAGGTGGTATCGCACTTAGCCCACCAACAAGTGTCATCATTACACATTTATATGACTATTTCATCGTTCACACAATAATTATTCAATGACTATCACATTCAATCCACTTGAACCACACATGTTCTCAATCATGCCATACACTAATTAGCAACATAATGTTTACACAAATATGCATTGTTTGCACATAAACTTACCTCGGTGCAAAAAGTGTTAACTAACGATTTAATCCGTCACCTTGCCTTTTCCACGGTCAAGGTTGATTCCACGCTCTTTTTGATCTATAACAATGAAATTCAATTCGTTTAGATCCTCCTATGATCATAATACATCAAAATCTATACTTGGGCAAAAATGACCATTTCGCCCTTATACTATGGCAAAATTATGATTTTGCCCCTATACTCGTAATTTATTTTTCAACACATTTTCTGAATAAACAAGTCTAGCTGAACATTTATTTCTCTTACAACTACTCATTGTTCTCACCATTTCATGCATTTATGACACAAATTCATTCTTTGCATTTAAGTTCTATTTAGGTGTTTTCATGCAAACACCTTTCACAAAAGTTGTTTCTCATCTCTCTAACATTCATCTTCTTTAATAAAAACTCAGTTAACAACATAAATACTCTCATGACAAGTCCTTAGATTTCCCACCATATTGCAATTTAGTCCCCACATTAACTAACTTAAGCCTTGGGGGTTCCAAAAACACAAAAAATCACCAAGAAAGACCTTAAAATCACTTACTTGTAGGGAGATAACTTGGCTGAAATTTTAAAGCATTCAAAACCCCTCTAACCTTGAAATTTTTGGTGGAGGTGAAGAGTGAATAGTGAAAAATGATATCTTTCCTTTTTAGCATTTTTTTATTCATCTTTTATCACCTAATGTCACCAAATTTGACCAAAATTTAATGCTCTTGTCTCCCTAGCTTATATGGCCGGCCAACACACGTCAAATGGCCTAATTTCACTTTTAGAACCTTCAACTTAATATTCTATGGCTATTAGACACCTCTACCTTGTAAAATAGAACTTTCGCACTTTATGCGATTTAGTCCTTTTTCATTATTATGCAATCAATCGTTAAAATTAAGATACCAAAATTCTCATGCATCCCTATAAAAATGTGATGACACATAAAATAATATAAAAATAATTTTCCTTAACCTCGGATTAGTGGTCTCAAAACCACTATTCTGACTAGCCCCAAAACCGGGCTGTTACACATCTAATATCTACAATCAAGACCTCCACACCTTAATTCACATTACATTCATCATGCATATACTTCAACATAACTCATTCAATTGCGCAAGCTTGCACTTCATGAATTTCATCATCATTGAATATATATAACTTAACTAGTATTGGCCAATTCCAATGGCCATTTACAAAATGAATAATTTACATTAGTGATCAACACATTGGCCAACCAATATGACATATAACAAAATAACCAAGTTCCTATACATGACATACCCAAAAGAATCAAACTTTACTATACCCAAAAGAATAGCTTGATAGTGTGGATCGAGCTCCGACGTCCTTCAATCCCTGAGCTAGCTTGGCGATACTACAAGGAAAGGGAAAAGAAAGGGAGTAAGCATAAAGCTTAGTAAGTCTGCATGTAATAAATAACAACATAAAATCTTGTAATAACATCCACACATTACATTATGAATTAACATAAAATTTTCAAGTAACATTATCATGACTTACTCATGCTCTCTCTTACCAATCACATATCACATACCAGACTCATTTCTCATAAGTTTCACATAGGTACCCGTATCACTCCATCACATAACTTTAGCCCCTTTTCCCATCTTTAACATAAACTTTAATACCTTACCCTGTTGAACCACTTGGAATATCGAAGGATACTCAGAAATTGTCATACATGTAGTAAGATGCCAATGCCATATCCCAGATATGGTCTTACATGGGATCAAATGTCGATGCCGATGTCATATATCAGATATGGTCTTATATGGGATCTCATATAGATGTCGACACCATATCCCAAATATGGTCTTACACGAGATCGTATGTCATTCTAACACCCCTTACCTGAGTTCTACACCGGAACCAGGCCTGAGGAGTTACCGAATTAAAACCTCATGATCGCCACTTAGGCTCACCGTGGCTACTCCCTTAAGTCAACTCAATAACCTCTTTCTCGACTTACGAGGCCTCACTCATACACACGGGGGCTCTCAAGACTATTTCGAAACCTTTTCGATTCTTAAAATTTTTCTCTTTTATATAGGACTCACACGCCCGTGTAAGATAAGACACGCCCGTGTATAGACCCATATGCCCATGCTCCACAACCGTGGAAAATACTGACTACATACACACGGCCTCAAAGCCTAGTCATACGCCTGTGTGACTACCCCATGGCCAGCACTGACTAAACTCACACGGCCTACACACACACCCGTGTGGATAGTCCGTGGTCCATTCTAACTAAAAATGTCAACATGTAGGGGACACACAGCCAAGTCATACGCCCATAGGCTGACCGTGTGTCACACATGGCCTAGACACACGCCCGTGTGTCTATCAACATGGACAAGAACAAAGCTATTTGCTAAGCCCTTCTCACCCTTATAGCATACACAACATGCACTCATTCAACACATCCATAATCAACTCAAATAAAATCACAATCTCACATAGATAACTACAATCTTTTCATATTATAAGGTAGCCAACAACTATGGCATTATACAAAATGGACTATCCATCTAAAGGCCAACACTTCTTAGCCATTTACAACAAAATTCACTAACTTGTCTAGTCCCTATACATGCCATATACAAAACATTGAGTCTCATGTACCAGAGTGTGCTGATAGTGTGGGCGATCTTCCAATTGATCCTCGTATTTTGATTCAACACTTTTACTCTATAAGACAATGGCAAAGAAAAGGAGTAAGCTTTGAGCTTAGTAAGTTTACACATAAACAATTTAGCATCATAGTATAAGATAAACAACAATTAGCATTATGCTAACAAATAATGTACAACTAAGCTTACTCTTTCTATCCCTTACCACATTCCCAACACATTATGAGTCACATACTCATAACCATTGAAATGCACCCCTGCATTCAATATCACATTTACACAATATACCACACAACATCATTTCTCGATAATTCATCCACACAGCTACTTAACTCAATAATACAACCACACAGCTGATCCACACAACTAATTTCTAGGTGGTTTCGCACTTAGCCCACCACAATCAATTATTAAGGTAGCATCGCACTTAGCCTACCACAAAGGTAATCATAGTGGTTTCGCACATAGCCCACTAGATGATATACCTAATGATAGCATCGCACATAGCCAGCTTATCGTCAATATGCATTAAGATGGTATCACATTTAGCCCACCATTTAGTATTCTCACCACACATTCATATATCTACTTACTTAACCATACATCCATTCACAAATTCTAACACATTCATCCCACATAGGTTCTCAATTATTCTCAATTATTCTCAATCATGCTACACACTAGCTAGCACTAACAATTTGTAAGTATGAATGCATTGTTTATGCATAGACTTACCTTGATACTCAAAAGTATAGGAACGTGCAATTTAGTCCACCACCTTGCTCTTGCCTCAGTTTCGATCCGAGCTTCATTTTTCTTGATCTATAATGAATAAATCAGCTCATTCAATACACATATTGATTAAATTGACCTTTATCTCATACTTTGGCAAAATTACTATTTTACCCCTAAACTTTTTCATAACTACACTTTTGCCCCAAGGTTCGTAAAGTGATTTTTATTCGACTTTCTAGCCTTTCATACTTAGCCGAATCACTTACTTAACTAAAGCATATATCAATTCTCACTAAATCACACATGTAGGACCAAACTCAAAACTTTCACAAACTAGTCCCTACATGCATTTTCATGGAAAATCACTTAGCAAAAGATGTTTCTACTACATCAAACTTCCATATTCTTCAATAAAACATCAAAATACATGCATGTCATACATGAGTACATTTTTGAACATCCATCATAGCTCATCAAATAGCTAAAAATAGCTTACTCATGCTACAAGGACTTCAAAATACGAAGAATATCAAAAACGGGGCTTGAATGCACTTACAAGCAAGCTTGAAAAATTTGAAGAACCCTAACAATGGCTCTTGAAAATTTCGGCAGCCTTGGAGAAGAAGATGAATGAATTTTGTCATCTTTTCTCCTATTTTAATCATTTAATTGTTAAATGACTAAAATACCCTTTTTGATAAACTTTCAATTTTAACTCATCCATGCCCAATTTTGTCCAAAAATTAGAATTTAGGTAAATTGCTATTTAAGGACCTCTAGTTAATATTCTAAAACTATTTCACACAAATAGCTTCTAGAATCTCACCTTTTTCAACTTTTGCAATTTAGTCCTTTTGGACAATTCAATCGCAATTTCACAAAATTGCTTCATGAAAACTTCCACACTAACATGCAAACATAACATAAACCTCAAAAACTCATTCATATTCCTCGGATTTGTGGTCTCGCACCACTATTTCGACTAGGCCCTAAACCAAGATGTTACAGTCGTTATCGATGCCATATCCCAGATATGGTCTTACACGGGATCTCAATTCGGTGCCGAGGCCATATCCCAGATATGGTCTTATATGGGACCTTATTAATCTAATGTCGTCACAAGGGTATCCTTTCTATTCCTAAGGTTCAACCAGGACTTCGATATAGCAACACTTCATCATTTATATCATCGATACCTCATTAACCAATTTTATAAAAAGAATATACATTTCATGTAATATCAAGCATTTAAATACATAATAACATGATGTTGATTTATTACACACAAACTTACCTCGGTACCAAAATATGTATAATTGTTCAATTTAGTCCACCACCTTGTTCTTTCTTCGGTTTCAGTCTAGACTTCGTGTTTCTTCATCTATAATGATAATTTCACTTATTTAATTATCACATTTGTAACACCCCTTACCCATGTTCGACGTCGGAACCGGATACAAGGCATTACCGAACTTAACTTGCTTAAACATACAACATTGGGCTATAAAAATTTCATTTCAACTTAAAACTTCTCATTCATATACATAACATCCTTATAATGGGCCTACGGGGCCCTAAACATATATACGGAAGGTTTCAAAATTAAACCAGAAACTTTTGCAATCTTAGAAATTTTTTTCCTAAACAGGGCCACACGCCCGTGTGGGCAGGCCGTGTGGTCACACACACCCATGTTCCTAGCCCATGTGGAATTTATTTTCATTTCGAACCTACAGGGGTTTTCACACGACCAAACACACGCCTGTGTCAATGGCTCGTGTTCCTCACACGACCTAGACACGCTCGTGTGTGAAAAACCTGGGTATTTTGTTTATGACATCAGCAACCTCTTAAGGAGTACACGGCCTAGTCACAGACCTGTGTGCTGGCCCATGTGACGAATCGAACTCTCACAATTTGATACAAGGGACACACGGCCTATCAACACACCCATGAGGCTGACCGTGTGTCACGCACGGCATAGAAACACGCCCTGTGTCTGCCCGTGTGGACAATTAGAAGGCTATTTTCCAAGCCAATTGCCACCTTGAAACATAAACACACATCTACCAACACAAGCAACACATAACATGGCAATAATACACTATGAAGAATCACTAATCTTCATCCATACACTTCACATTTTACTCCATCAATTGCATGAACTTTCACTTCATAAAACTCATCATCATTAAAAATAGGAAACTTGACAAACATCAGCCAATTTCCCACTGGCCATTTACAAAATGAGTGAGTAACCTTAGTAGCCAACACTTTGTCTTTCAAATATGACATAACACAAAATGACCAAGTTCCTATACATGCCATACTCAAAATAAATGAATTTTACTATACCAAAAAAAAGATTGATAGTGTGATCCGAGCTCCGATGTTCTATGATCCCCGAGCTAGCTTGGTGATAGTACAAAGAAAAGGGAAAAGAGAGGGGTAAGTATATAGCTTAGTAAGTTTGCATGAATTAAAATAGCAACATAAGTACTCATGATAAAGTTCATTCATCTCATTGAACAATAACAACATAAGTTCTCAAGTACTTAGACATACTTACTCATACTTACTCTTACCCATCACATGTCACATTATGGTTTCATAACTCGTATTTTACTCATGGTACATGTATCACTTCAGCACATAATTTAGCACTTATGCTATTTTGAACATAAACTTAAATCATTATCATCCCTAACTTAAATGAAACTCTTTGTCGTCCTTGTATAACTTAGCTCTTTATCATCTTTACATACTTAGCTCTTTTGCCTGTTGAACTACTCGAAACATCAGAGGATACTCAATCTCATCATACATGTATCACGATGCCAATGCCATATCCCATATATGGTCTTACAGGGGATCACCTATTGATGTTGATGTCATATCCCAGATATGGTCTTACACGAGATCTCTTAATTCGATGTCGATGTCGATGCCATGTCCTAGACATGGTCTAATACGAGATCGTACATAGATGTTGATGCCATGTCTCCGACATGGTCTTACATGAGATCTTTCTTTGGTGCCAAAGCCATGTCCCAGACATGGTCTTACACGGGACCTTCCTTATTTGGTGCTGATGTCATGTCCCAGACATGGTCTCATATTGGACCTTCCTTATCTCATGTTGTGACATAGGTATCCTCGTTATTCTGAATCTTTAACCGAGACTTCAACTTAACATATTCTCATCATTTTCTCATCGAGGCATCATTAGTCGATTTTCATAGATATGATATTCTTTGTCATAATATCAAGCAATTTAAAATACAAAAATACTATGAAGCTTTAATTTCACACAAACTTACCTCGGTACTCAAAATAGGTGTAGATGTTCGATTTAGTCCACAACTTTGTTCTTGCCTCGATTTCGATCCGGGCTTTGTGTTTCTTGATCTATAATAACAATTTCACTTGTTTAATACTCACATTGACCAAGTTGACCCATGAATCATACTGTGGAAAAATTATGATTTTGCCCCTAAACTTTCACATAATTACACTTTTACCTTTAGGATCGTAAAATGATTTTTATTCTACTTTCTTGTGTTTTAAGCCTGGCCGACGTATTTTTTTAACTACAACCGCCTTCAATTTCTACTATTTCACTCATGTATGATCATTTTTATAACTTTTACAATTTGGTCCTTTTTTGCATTTTTCATGAAAATCACTTAGAAAAAGATGTTTATCACACATCAAACTTTCATATTCTTCCATAAAACATTAAAATACATGCATGTCATACATGGGTAAATTGTTGAACATAAACCCTAGCTCAATATATAGCTAGAAATAGCTAAATTGAGCTACGAGGATCTCAAAAATACGAAGAACATTAAAAACGAGGCTAGGAGGTACTTACTATCAAGCTTGAAAGTTGAAGAAACCCTAGCTATAGCTCTTTAGTGATTTTCGGCCATGGGAGAAGAAAATGGACAAGATTTTGACTTATTTTTCCCTTTTAATTCTTTTATTAACCAAATGACAAAATTGCCCTTAAGGCCCCTTTTTTGAGATTTTTCCTTCCCATGTCCATTTTTGTCCATCTTAACATATAATGGTCTAATTGCTAAATAAGGACCTCTAGTAATTTTTATAATTCTATTTTATACTTAAATATTCTAAAATCTCATATTTTCTAATCTTTGCAATTTAGTCCTAATGGACAAATTGATCACTAATAAATAAAATTTCCTCATGAAATTTTCACACAATCATGCAAACACATCATAAGCCTCATAAAAATCATAAAACACATATTTCTACTTCCAATTTGTGGTCTCGCAACCATTATTCTGACTAGGCCCTAAATCGGGCTATTACAACATTGACTAAAACAGTCCATGAATCACACTTTGGTAAAAATTATAATTTTACCTCTAAACTTTCACATATTTGCAAAATGGTCCCTATGCTCGTATAATGAAATGTACTCATTTCCTTGGTTACCCAAGCCTAGCCGAACCTATCTTAAGCTTATAATAGCTCACACTTTCCTTCAAAATTGATCTTTACTACACATTTTATCACCTTTACAAATAGGTCCTTTTTAGGTGTTTTCCATGAAAATTACTTAGAAAAATATGTTCATCACACATCAAACTTTCATATTCCTCCATTAAACACCAAAATACATGCATGTCATACATGGTTAAATTTTTGAACATGAGCTCTAGCTTAAAATATGGCTAGAAATAGCTAAATCGAGCTACGAGGATCTCAAAAATACAAAGAACATCAAAAACGGGGCTAGGATGCACTTACTTGAAGCTTGAAAATGAACAAAAACCCTAGCTATGGCTTCTCCACAAATTTTTGACACTTAGGGAAGAAGATGGACACCATTTTTAACTTCTTTTCCCCTTTTTACTAATTTATTAACCATAAAACCAAAATGCCCTTTAGGCCATTCCTGGAGATTTTTCCTTCCCATGCCCATTTTTGTCCATCCTAAGATATAATGGTCTAATTACTAAATAAGGACCTCTAATTAAATTTTCTAATGCTATCTCATACTTGAAACTTCTAGAATCTCATATTTTTCAATTCTAACAATTTAGTCCTAAAGGATAAATTGATCACTAAATCATAAAATTTCTTCATGAAATTTTCACAAAATCATCCAAACATGTCATAGACCTCATTATAACCATAAAACATATATTTTTATCTCAGATTTATGGTCTCGCAACCACTATTTTGACTAGACCCTAAATCGGTCTGTTAGATAAAATGTATAAATTTTGAGAGTTGAGTTGATTATTATATGGTGTACAATTAATGAAAAACATATTGCCAGTAATAATTTATTTTCGAAATAGATACCAATTAAATTACTTTGATTTTTTTTCAAAATAGAATGAATCTACTCAACATCGAAATAAAAGGATATCATATAAGTCTTTTTACCAAAAACACTAGGCCTAAACATATTCTTTTGTTATGAAGAAATATATCATTATTGAAAAAACTTAATTGACATATTTATTTTTATTAATTTTAACAGTATAGAAAATTTTATTACTTTTATTTCTGATAAACCATAAATGTAACATATTTTAATTCCATACTTGGCATATTTTTGGATGATTTATGATGAGAATTAGTGAATTTGATACTCCTAATCCCTTAAATTCATATTTCTATACTTAGGAGAGCATTTGGGAGCAAAAGGACCAAAAAATGGGCAAAATCGGAGTTTTCAGGATCCACACGGCTTGGGCATTTTCCACACGGGCTGGGCACACGTCCATGTGATCCACACGGGCAGGCCATACGCCCATGTGCTAGCCCGTGTCGATATTGCTCCCTCTTTCCCAAACACGCGAAAAAAACCAATTTTTAAGGTTTCTAAGCATTCAAAAGTCTATAAATACATACTACAAGAAGAGCTAAGGAGGACACACATAGTAGAAAGCAGAAATTACTCGAAGAACGCCGTTGGAATTGTCTCAGAAGCAGATTAACTTCAAGATTGAAGATCTCCATCCAAATTCCTTAGAAGTTTTTGGGTTCTTTATGTCTTGTTGTTTTCCTAATTTTGAGATGTTTCCCATTCACATTATGAACTAAACTCCCTAAATACCTAGGGAGGATGAAACCTACGATGGATCTCATTATTTAATTTTTTGAATTACATGATAAATACTTGTTCTTGTTCTTAAGTATGTGTTCTTAATTCTAACTTTAATATTTTCAGGATATTAATTCAAGTTTGATGTGCTTATTCAATGGAGCAAAAGTCCCTATTTAAGAGCAGGTCTAGCATAATTGAGCAGAGTTAATTGCATTCCTAGAAACAGGACGACATAAATCTACCAGATTAGAGTCAAATCTAATAGGGGAATCTATAGATCGAGTTAATGCGACGATAGGGGTTTTAATTAGAAAGAGATTTCAATTAATCAACCTAGAGTCAGTTGTTCTTAGTCTCGAAAGAGATATTAACATAATTTAGGGATTTTTACGGATCAAGGCAAGTGAATAAATCGTTTGATTTAGAGTTAGAATAATAAGTTAAGTCTAGGTGGATTTTTTCTTGGGTATTATCTTTGTCATTGGTTTATTCGATTACTTTCTTCACTCTCTGTCGCGTTCATAGTTAATTAGTTTAGATTTAGATTAAAAATATTCCCCTTAATTATTAAGCTAAATAATAGAAAGATAGTTATTACTAATATTTTTAGTCCTTGTGGGTACAATATTCTGGAATCACCATAGCTATACTACCATTCGATAGATGCTCTTGCCTTTGTCGCATTTTAGTTAGTTCGTGGCGTCATCAAGTTTTTGGCGCTGTTACTGGGGACTAAAATATTAGGAACACTTCATTTTATTACCTTAGCCATTTTTTATTTTTATTGCAATTTATTTTTGTTTTTTATTTTATTGCAATTTATTTTTGTTTTTTATTTTAATTTTACTAACTTTTCTTTTATTTGCTTCTGGCAGGTTCCTTTAGTTTATGACTAGAAGAAACCCATCAGGACCTCTAGTATTCGTCAGTGAGATCAAAAGTACAGCTCGCAGAAACCATAGAGAAGTGAGGCAGAGTAGACAGAATACAATAGAAGAGTAAGAGGACATTGTTATTAATACTGAGAAGATGGCAGAAAATCATAATAATCAGCTACCTCCTGTGGTTGCTATAAATCTTGTAAATCTGAATCATGCTCCTCGTATTATGTACGATTACGCCAAGCCCAGTTTAACTGGGGCTGAATTGAGTATTGTTAGACCTGCTGTTGCTACAAATAAATTTTAACTGAGACCTAACACTATTCAAATGATTCAATAGTTTGTTCATTTTGATGGTTTGCAGGACGAAGACCCAAATACTCATTTAGCTAATTTCTTGGAATTTTATGACACTTTTAAAATTAATGGCGTTTCTGATGATGCCATTCGCCTTTGGTTGTTTCCATTCTCATTAAGGAATAAGGCTAAACAGTGGTGGAACTCTTTACCACGAGGTTCTATCACTACATGGGAGCAAATGACCGAAAAGTTTTTATTGAAGTATTTTCCACCGGCTAAGATAGCCAAGCTGAGGAATGATAACTCTTCCTTCGTGCAAATTGACATAGAGACCCTTTATGATGTATGGGAGAGGTATAAGGATTTATTGAGGAGGTGCCTTCACCATGGGTTACCTCTATAGCTACAGGTTCAAACTTTCTACAATGGTTTGAACCCCTCAACTAGGCAATTGATCGATGCATCCGCTGGTGGGACTCTGAATAATAAAACACTTGAAGAGGCTTAGAGTTTATAGAAGAAATATCACTAAATAATTATCAATGGCAAGTCATGAGGACAAAGCCGATGAAAGCAGCCGGTGTTTTTAATGTTGATGCGGTCACCATGTTTTCAAATCAGGTGGAACTTTTGAATAAATAGATTGATGGTTTATATGGTTTTACGCAGGTACATCCGGCGATGCAATGTGACGCAAATAGAGGAGAGAACTATCCAGAAAGTCGACCTTACAACCCTAGCATAGAAGACGAACAAGTTAACTATTGGGTAATAATTCTATACTTTAAGAATAATCTCTATAGTAATACTTACAATGCAGGTTGGAGGAACCATCTCAATTTCTCATGGGGTGGTCAAGGAAATCAAAGACAACAACCCCCTCCAGGCTTCCAACAA
Source organism: Gossypium bickii (assembly GCA_025503065.1). NCBI lineage: Eukaryota > Viridiplantae > Streptophyta > Magnoliopsida > Malvales > Malvaceae > Gossypium > Gossypium bickii. The sequence goes on along the minus strand of CP106716.1, from coordinate 71,677,518 downwards.
CAACCTTACCCTCAATAAAAGAAGCTAAACCTTGAGGAGATGTTGACAAAATTTATTTTCGTGCAGAAACTTGCTTTCAGCACACCGAAACAGCACTCAAAAATTAACAAGTGTTGATTCAAGGGCTTGAGAATCAAATCGGTTAATTGGCAAAAATGATTTCAGAACAACCACAAGGTAGCTTACAAGCAACACCGAAACTAACACAAGGGAGCAACTTCATACCATTAATGTTCAAGATGAAGTAGTTGAATTTGAATCTGAACCAAGGCGAGAAATTGTGGTAAGCAATGGTAAGTTTGAGGTAAGCCACAACGAACAAAAATTGGTAAGTAAGGAGTATACACCTCGTGTGCTATATCCCAACACGACAAAGAAAGACTGCACAAATGAGCAATTCGGTAAATTTCTTAAACTTTTGAAAAAGTTGCATATTAACTTACCGTTTATTGAAGCTCTTTCGCATATGCCCAACTCAGTTAAATTTTTAAAGGAGCTTTTGGCAAACAAACGGAAGTTAGATGATTTGTCACACGTGAAGCTAAATACAATGTGCTTAGCTATCTTACAAAATAAACTACCCAACAAATTGAAGGATCTAGGGAGTTTTACTATTCCTTGTTTAATTGGCAGTTTAAATGTAAATAATGATTTAGCTGATTTAGGGGCAACTATTAATGTCATGCCTTACAAAATGTTTAAACAGCTAGGTCTTGGGAAACCCAAACAAACTAGGATGAGCATTCAATTAGCAAATAAAACCATTAGATTTCCTAGGGGTATTGTTGAAGATGTACTCGTAAAAATTGATAAATTCATATTCCCAATTGACTTTGTTATCCTAAACATGGATGAGGATAGTGATGTCCCTTTAATTTTAGGACGCCCCCCTTTTTAGCAGCTGCTAGAACTATCATTGATGTTGGTACAGGTGAACTCATACTTCGTGTAGGTGATGATACGACCACGCTCCAAGCTCGTGATTCGGTTAAGACATCAAGTAATAAAGACGATTTTACAAATCCTGTTAATAAGACTAATCATGGGATTCAACCCTCTTTATAAGAAACTCTTTCAAAAAACACAAATGAGCCATGTTCTGGTTCATGCACCAACAATGGAACCATCCGAAAGACGAATGAACCATCTATTAAAGACGAATGCTACAGATAGATGAACTAGACGAATGGCAGACTTAAGTCAAAGAAGAACAGAAGCAACACCATGTCGAGCTTAAGGATGGAACCAATCAATTTAAGGTTAGGGACCAGGTACTGTTAGATAAAATGGATACTCGAGTTCACTTCAAAGCCTAATCAAACAGAGCAACTCCCTTTACGATACCAAATGTCTTCTCATACGATACAGTTAAGGTAACTCATTCTAAATTTGGTACTTTTAAGGTGAATAGTACTCGACTTAAACCTTATTTTGATGTTAGAATTGATAGCAGGAGAGAGGAGTTTCAACTCTTCAAACCACCATGACCATGCGAATGAGAGGTAAGTCGAGCTTAGACTCTAAATAAGCGCTTCTCAAGAGGTAACCTGAGCACTAACCCTACTCATTAGTTTATTTTTACTTCTTTTCATGTTTAAATGTAGGTTTTTAACCCACACAGCCTGGACACATGGGCGTGTCCTTGGTCGTATGGAAACAGGGCTAAAATTTTCCCAAAAATCGACAGAGACACGGCCTTTAATTAAACTACACGGGTCTGCGACATGGTCGTGTGAAACCTGGAGCAAATTTTTTTGAATTTTAAAACAAGTCAGAGAGTTACAAGGGCAAGGCACACGGCCTAGCCACGCGGGCGTGGAAGAAGCGAAGGACGATATACATGGCCGTGCGACTCGGCCATGTAACCACATGGCCTGGACATATGGGCGTGTTCGAGGCTTTGTGAAGACTAATCTATTTTTTCCCTCGACGAACACGGGTTGAAAACAAGCCACACAGGCGTGTGGCACAGCCGTGTGGCCCAACAGGGACTTTCACACAACCGTGTCACCTCATAAAACCCTAACCCCTTTTCTCTTTTCTTATTTTGTCTTCTTGTTTTATCTTATTTCTATTTCTATTTTTTTATTTTTTTATTTGTCTTTTATGTTTCTTATTATCTTTTAAAGACTTTTCTATTGTATTTTGAACTATACTTTAGTTATTATGGTTGTTCCTAATCGAGTAATCCTTTAATCTTCTCCACCAGTTGTGTTTATTTTCTTAATAGCTTGATCAGAATCATGCACTACATTTAGCCTTCTCTACAATTTTTTCTAGTCACTAATTTGAGGACTTCATCCAAAATTCAGGGTAGTTTCACTTCTCACCCTCTCTTATGATATTCTACTTATACTATCATTATATATATTCATACATTGAGGACAATGAATATCTTAAATGTGGGGAGGTTATTTATATGATTATTAGAAAATCCTTGAATTATGTCTTGTTCTTAAGTAATTTTCTCATATTACTATTAGAATGAATTTTTATTGATTTGTGATTTTTATTGATATGTTTTGGATTAAGTCATAGGTAATTGTGCATTGATTGTTTAAACTTTAAGACATTGGAGAATCAAGCATGATAAGTTGATTTTTCAAAATTACAAATTTCTAGGTTGTTTCCCTAAATTGAGATATTATCTTGAAGTTTGAATTTTATAGGATTGACATCAAAAGCCATAAACTTTTGTGAGAATTTGAGCCTTTAGAGCATATATTTTTCTTGCTACACTTTTATTATTAGTTATAAGTGTGTCAATATTGATTTGTTATTCTAGAACTTGCTTCGATTATAAATGTTTAGACCACACCTTTGATTTGATATACTAAGATGATAAAGGCACTTAGGATTTAACCCACTTGTCCCATAAAAAGCCTATCTTCATAATTAACCTTTAGTGAACCCCTTTCGAGCCTAAAACACCATTCTTAATTTACCCTTAATATTAACCCATAACTTATTCTTTTTGATTCATTGAGAATTTTTCCTATTTTATTGACTCCCTTTTTGTCGAGATTTGATTTGAATTGATGCCTGATGCTGTTCTTTTGTTCAGTTAGTAAATTATTTCTTATTATTAAAAAAATAAAAAAAGAGAAAAAAATGCATATTATTACTTATTATCTCTATTGTTCAAAAAAATACACATTGTTTACTACTTAATTCTATGAGGCTTGAGCTTGAACAGTTCAATTTTTTAGGAGAAGCTCGTTTTTATTTGTGATTAGTTATCCATTGATGTAATTATTCAGCATTAGTCTATTTTTTCAATTCAATCTTGATTCTAACCTTCTTTTTCAGCCTTTTACCCACACCCCTAATCGAAGCTCCATTACAACCCTTTAAAGACCTTTTGATTTGTGTGTCATCTCAAATTATAGTGGTGGAGATTTGATTTTCATGCAAGCCTATAGTAATGACTTTTCATAATTGACTATTGAGTGCTTATTTCTGAACCTTAAACATTTTGAGTGATTTGAGTGAATCTTTAGTGAGGATATCAACTCTTGTTGGTTTTGAATTAAAGGTAATTACTTAGATAAGGGGAAATACCTATGTTTTCATGTTAAAATACTCAACTTGGATTGTTTGGGACTTTAATGTTCTTTTAGTTGAAATCTCAATGCATGATTATTTGTGAATTATTTCAAAACACTATTGATGAGGATTATAAGTTGAGAAGAATTAATTTTAATTGTGAGATGAGGATTTTGCTTGAGGACAAGCAAATACTTAAGTGTGGGGATATTTGATAAACCATAAATGTAACATATTTTAATTCCATGCCTGGCATATTTTTGGATGATTTATGATGAGAATTAGTGAATTTGATGCTCCTAATCCCTTAAATTCATGTTTCTATACTTAGGAGAGCATTTGGGAGTAAAAGGAGAGAAAAGGGGGCCAAAATCGGAGTTTTTAGGATCCACACGGCCTGGGCATTTTCCATACGGGCTAGGCGCACGCCTATGTGATCCACACTGGCAGGTCACACGCCCATGTGCCAGCCCGTGTAAATATCGCTCCCTGTTTCCCAAACACGTGAAAAAAAGGCAATTTTTAGGATTTCTAAGCATTCAAAAGTCTATAAATACATACTAGAAGAAGAGTTAAGGAGGACACACAGAGTAGAAAGCAGAAATTACTCGAAGAACGCCGTTGGAATCGTCTCAGAAGAAGATTCACTTCAAGATTGAAGATCTCCATCTAAATTCCTTAGAAGTTTTTGGGTTCTTTATGTCTTGTTGTTTTCCTAATTTTGAGATGTTTCCCTTTTACATTATGAATTAAACTCCCTAAATACCTAGGGAGGATGAAACCTACGATGGATCTCATTATTTAATTTTCTGAATTACATGATAAATACTTGTTCTTATTCTTAATTATGTGTTCTTAATTCTTGCTTTAATATTTTCAAGATATTAATTCAAGTTTGATGTGCTTATTCAGTGGAGCAAAAGTCCCTGTTTAAGAGCAGATCTAGCATAATTGAGTGGAGTTGATCGCAATCCTAGAAATAGGACGACATAAATCTGCCAGATTAGAGTCAAATCTAATAGGGGAATCTATAGATCAAGTTAATGCGACGATAGGGGTTTTAATTAGAAAGAGATTTCAATTAATCAACCTAAAGTCAGTTGTTCTTAGTCTCGAAAGAGATATTAACATAATTTAAGGATTTCTACGGATCAAGGCAAGTGAATAAATCGTTTGATTCAGAGTTAGAATAATAAGTTAAGTCTAGGTGGATTCTTTCCTGGGTATTGTCTTTATCATTGGTTTATTCGATTACTTTCTCCACTCTCTGTCACGTTCATAGTTAATTAGTTTAGATTTAGATTAAAAACAATCCCCTTAATTATTAGGCTAAATAATAGAAAGATAGTTATTACTAATACTTTTAGTTCTTGTGGATATGGAATTCTGAACTCACCATAGCTATACTACCATTTGATAGGTGCGCTTACCTTTGTTGTATTTTAGTTAGTTCGTGACGTCATCATTTTCATTGAATGAAATTGATTGATTTGTATATTTTATATGGCCTCAAGTAGATAAAATATAAATGAAGAAAAATAATTAACAATATTGTTACTCCTTATATTTTAATATAATTTGGTATTTTAATTTTTATATTTAAAAAACTAAAAATTATTTTTTACTTTTTTTAATTAAAAATATCAGTTTAATCATCATTGTCCATCAAAATTTGTCATTCTTACATATTGATTAGGTTGCTCTTGTGAGATATGCATATGATTGAGCTTCTCCCCAAAAGCAACTTTTTTAAGTTAAAAATATTAACTTTTCCTTAAAAGTACTTTTTTTTTAAAGTATTTTTAAGAAGCATTCTTAAATTAAACATAAATAAATTAATAAATTTTAATGGAAACTACTAATAGCAATAATGATTAGAGAATAATTTTTAAATTAAAAAAAGGAAAATTAAACTTTTTAATTTTAAAGTATAGAGATTAAAACTCAAATTTTATAATAGTGAGTAGACTTTTTACCTAGAATATTTAAAATATAATAGAATTGAAAATGATTTCAAGAAATAACAATCTTTTTAACTCGAGTTAGACATTATATAATCAAAGTACAAAGGAGAAATTTATTTATTTTTATTTCTAATAAAAAAATTGACGCCAACAACTCTGTACGGTAAATATGAATATTTGGCAGAAGATACAATCAAATTTAGTGAGCTAAGAAACTAATTAATTATTTAACATGATTTCAAGCAGCTTAAAAATTAATTTGAAAAATTCCTATTAAAATCCTTTAGTTTGTAAAATGGGAAAAAAAGAGAAGAAGTTATAATCTGGTTATTGACATGTTAAATATAAAGCTTGGCCCGTCAAATTAAAATTCATAGTCCTCTTAATAGATCTCTCTTATTCATCCAATGCAATTGCCAGTATGCGTTTCAAGCCAATCTCAAAATGATAAAAGACTAAGGGCCAGTTTGGATGGGCGGTGTGTTTACCTCCGGTGAAATTAAAAACAGCGGTGGCGGTGAGATTAGTTACTGTAGCAGTGAGATTGGACACGATAGCAGTGAGATTAGAAACAGCGGTGGAGTGTGTGTTTGGATTCAAACGCAACTGTAGCGGTGAGGTGAAAATAAAAAATAACTATTAAGGACATCATATTAGAATTGGTATATAATAGAAGTTTTAAATTATTTTACTTATATAAAATTATTAAAATATGTGAATTTATAAATTTATTTAATAAAATATTAAAATGTATCTTCCAATATTTGATTATAAATATTTTAATGAATTATATAATCAATTTAAATTATTTATTAGATAAAATGAAAATTATTTTTAATTTTTTATAGTTAAATATTCTTTTATAACAAAGATAAATATTATTTTCCCAAATATCAAATCTTAACAAAAAAAAAAAGTTCATATTGCATACATGAAATAACACTCTTCAAAATCTTACAACATTAGTTTTAATCCTCTTTGCGGTTCAATCATCAATAACACCAAAGACAGAATAGTTGTGTTTGATGACTCATGATCCTTAGATTTGTAGGAAAAGTGGAGAAAGCATCACTCTGGAATTTCTAAAACAATAACTACATATTCTGTATTAATGGCATCCAAGACATAAATAAAAACATGGCAGAAATACAAAACATCCTGGCTCATTTGTTGTGTGTTGTGGTGTGGTTGAAAAGAAATGAGGTATCTGAACTCACAACAAATTTGATAACTTGGGGTGGGTACATTTTAGTGTTTAAATCAAACAGGAGATTCGCTGGAATCATGAAGAACTACAAGGAAAAATAGAAATAGGAGAACTACAAGTAAACATGAGAACTACAAGTAAAAGCCACCTTAACATACTGCTCCTTTATAGACAAGGTTGAAGGCAAGACTTTTGCATTATGGATAAAGCAATCGCAAATTACTATCACCAGTAATAACAATTAATGCCCTCTTCCTAGAACCATTTGGCATGGAGTCATCATTTGATTGTGACGAGAGATGCAGCTCTCCGCAATCTCCCCATCAATGTAAAGCCGCACAAAATCGGAAGAAACTCGACAAGAAAAGAAAAAGCAGAAATGTTTACGCATCTGTAACAAACTAGGAAATAAAATTAGTATCCATCTATCAAGTATAGTTGAAAGTATACTTCAAGAAAACCTTAGGCGTAAGGCTACGTGTAATGTCTCCATTTGAAAAGAAGAAAAACAAACAGAGTGATATGCAAATTGAGCAATCGTTGCCTCAAAACAACATTTTTCCTGCTCCTATCTGATGTTAAATTTAACTTGTCTTTACCCCTTTTTCTTTTTTTCTCTTATGCCTTGAGAGATTGGTCATTGGTGATGTACACAATATAACCTCAAAGTTTCATACACAAACTTGCCTAATTCCTCTTTGCTCTCTTTTTTCTTTTCGGTTCCTTCGTTTGGTGTTGCTCATTCTCAAATATTCTAAACAATCAACCACTTTTCAAACTAAAACAGAAAAGATAACTTGTAGTTATACAGGGATGGATTCTCAAAAGAAAAAGAAGGGGGGATGATGGTCTGAATCTGGCCTTGTATTTGTAGTATTTACATAGAAATGCTTTTTGTGTCTAGCCCCAATTCATTCAGTATTCAATGTCACCCAATAAAATGTTTTAAGTTACACACAAAATAGATAACAAATGTAAGAGCCTATTAACTATGAGATCATGTTTAGAAACCAAGGCAACTAAACAGACCAAATAAATACAAGTCCATTTCTCATTCCCAAAACTATATCAAACAATTCAAACATTATGGCAAGATGTTAAAGCAACATATGAAGCTACAAATCAAGATGCAGCTCTCAAACCAATCATGTCCTTGTGTTAGTAATTCAGTCAGATTTTAAAGGCATACCTCATATCCAACATGTATCCAGTTGTTTTGAGTGTGTTCAATCTCTGCATGACACTTTAGGAACTTCAAGGTAAATCGGTGTTCCCGGGACCAAAAGCTTCATTGAGTAGACAAGTCAATGGAAAAATAATCAATGTCTTTTCATTAAGAACAAGTAAAGGAGGATCACATTAGTCTCTGCATATACCTATAAACAGAAAACAAATCAAGTTATTAAAAACAAATGGGAATTGAAAGCTCTAGTAAAGCTACATGATGATACAACTTTAAGGGGAAAATCATCACGATAATGAAATTGGGATGATGAGTGTTGCTCTAATAGATAATGAAATAGAGTGAAGCAACAAAAGAAATTAAAAACCACATTTGGATGCAAATTTTTCTTATTTCTTACAATTAATGAGAAAATGGCGCTTTCAAAAACTTTCACAAAACCATTAAAAGAAACACTAAATTAGACATGGGTATTTTCCTAACAACCAAACAAAGAAATTTTGAGTGAGGGAAGAATACAAAAACGCAAAAGGAGCTCTTTTTAGCCCCCTTTTAACAATTACCTTGAACAAAAATAATTTCTTTTAATAAAACTCACAAAAAAAAATGAGCAATGGGTAATTTCCTTAATCCAAAAAAAGTTAAATTTTAAGAGAAAAAGAGAAACTCAAATAAAAAAGGTGCAGCAGTTTCTAAACCTGTTTAAGAATGGTGGAAGGAAAGGCATTAGAGTTGAAAATATAAACCCAGAAACATAGTATAAAACCCTTTTCTTCATCAACTTCAGTTTCCACTTTGAAATCCTTCAACTAAATGTAATCATCTTCTCCTATTATCTAATTATTCTCACCCATGACTTTCACCCTTTTTGCTTCAACAAAAGAAGAACAGAAAAACAAACCCAAAACTGAAAACCCCAGGAAATTTTTATGAGTCACTTCAAAAGCCAATGATTTGGGTTAAATAGAAACTAAAGAATTTGAATTGAAACTAAAGATGAAAAATAGAAGATGTAGGAGGAAAGTACCTGGATGGAGAAAAAGGAAGAACGGCGTAATTAAGCTACAAATTCCATGGAGATGTTCAAAAAGGGGTATTTTTGTCTGTGAAAAATACCTACTGCCCCAATTGCCTTCAATCTATTCTGTCTTGAATTCTCGATCCAGTTTCAAGACATCGATGAGTTTAAAATCAATTTTCACCGCACCAAATGTCAAACCAAACAAAGAAAGCAGTGTGAGATTGGTAGCCTAATCTCACCACACCGAGGAAAACGGGCATCCAAAGGAGCCCTAATGCGATTAAGTTATATCGGTTGCGTTGAGTTCGGTTTTATGAAATTTTTAACCATTTATCATAATTTAGTTCCGATTTTCAATTTTTTCAGATTAATTTTTCATTTTGAAAATTTAAATTTATTTGATAAAATGATGTTTATTTTATTATTTTTAAATATTATCTGATAAATTTTAAAGTATTCTTCATAAATATTTTTAAAAGAAATTCAATTAAATAGAAAATAATTAACTTTTATATTGCATCTTTTAAAAAATATTTTTATATAGAACATTTAAGTTATTTATTTTAAATATAAATATTTATTTTTATTTAAAAAATTAAAATTAATTATAAATTAAATAAAAATAAAAATAATTGCAACTTTTTTAGTTTATATTCCGAAAACTGAAAAAATGATCTCTTGTTTCCTCCTCTCCAATGCATACTCTGAATTCAGATCTATATCGACATCTTTTTGGCCATTAACTTCAATCAAGAACGGTATCCATACTTTTAGCTAAAGGCAACACTAAATTTAAGGTTGAGTTCTGTAAATAAGTATTTAGACAGTTGTAAATTATATTTTAATTTTATATAGTTTTTGAAATTTAAAATTTTAATTTTAATCAAATGGTAATTATTAAATTCATTAAATTTTATTATTTTTATCCTACAAACATATTATTATATATATAATGTCAAGTCAGTTTATTATTTTTATTTGATTTAGTGGTTGTCGTTTGTATCAAGATTAAAAATTTAAAATTAAAAAAGTATAAGGATTAAGAATGAACAAATTTGAAAACAAGGATTAAATCTATAATTTTACACGTAGTATAAAATTGATAGTAGAATGTAACAAAACAATTTATTTGTTACCGTTTAAATTAAGATTAAAATTTTAAAATTTAAAAGTTACAAAAACTAAAATTGATTAAATTAAAAATAAATTTATTAAATTCACAATTTACACCTAGTATATAAACTAAAATTAGAAAATATAAAAATTAAAATCAATCAAATTAAAATATAAACATTAAATCTGTAACTTATATAAAATATCCATATCGATAACCAAATTTAACCTAAAATTAATATCAATATGCAAAGCTTCAAGGCAACGTTAATTGAGCTTAACTTTTTCAACTCTTCCACCTGCAAGTAATTATTGAGATATCTTGAAGGTTCCCACTACTAGTAAAAAAGCATTGCACATATTTTTGTAAAGCCAAAAATTAAGAGGAAAAATTTTAAAAGGAAAGAAAAGTTAAAGCAAACACTAAACAGTATCATTACCCAACAATTATATATGCTTTTCAAGGGCACAACCGCACGCCCAAAATCACTAACTTTTCATTTTTATCTTCCTTCTTACTAGCAACTGATTTTAAGGGTGAAAATTTAGTATTCAATGTAAACTTGATTTTGTAATGTTTTTTATTTTATAATTGTTGAGATGTCATAATCAAATTCATATAAACAAAAAAAAAAAGTTGTTAGATGGAATACCAATCATTAATTTAAAATTTTTATAATTTTGCACCTCAAGATTGTTATGATCACAGTTTACTGTATTTTTTCTTTAATTTTGTTTCAAATTAAACTAATTAATTTAATGTTTTTAGATAGAATACCAATCATTTATTTTTTTATTTTTTTAATTTAATGCGTTTTTCTTTAAGATTAATGACTTCTTCAAGCAACTATTGAATTTAATTCTATAAAAATTACATATTTAATGTGTTTTCTATAAGAGTAAAGAGAACGTATATATCGTTATACCTATGATTAGTTAATATGTTTCATATGTTACTGATTTATAGTTTTAAATACTTAGAATTAAATAACAACACATATTGTTAAACAATATATATTGATATAGCACATTAAATACAAAATCTTTACTTTTTTTTTCACCTATCACAGCAATAAGAAAATGTTATTAGGTCCATAATCTAGTGGTTTTAGAGGTTGTCATGTGTGTTTCTAGGTTGCCATCAACACTTACATCTATCTATAAATTACGGATGTCCACTAGAAGCGGTTCAAGTTTCCAATAGACTTTTAGTTGGCCATAGAGTATATCTTTCTATTTTGGATCCCTATGGAATATGTGGTACATTCATTATATGTTGAGTGAGTTTAATTTTTATATAGTATGTGTAACACTTTTAACCTATATCCGTCATTGGAATAGGGTTACGACATTACCGTAAAAACATAACATAAAAACATACATTTTATATATTAATAAAATCATGAATTAAATCATTCATTCACATGCTTATTGTCCCTTAATCGAGCCCTCGAGGCCCTAAAAACACTTTAGAAACAAATCAGGACTAAATTGGAATTATTTGAAAAGTTTAGGAAAAAGATAGAAAATTTGAATTGCAGGGGTCACACGGCCGTGTGACTCATATGGCAGAGACATATACTCGTGTCTCAGGCCGTGTAACAATCGAAATAGGGACACACGGTCGTGTCCCAGCCTGAGCCCATGCCCATGTAACTTTTGAAGTTGGGTCACACGGTCAAGCCACATGCTCGTGTGCCAAGCTGTGTAACAACCTGACTTGCATGCCTTAAAACCTACAAGGGACACACGGCCATGTCGCATGCCATGTGTTACACACGGCTGAAGCACATGCCCGTGTCTTATGCCACGTGGACATGAAATTGGCCAAAATCAAGCCATTTTCATCACCAACATAAACATGTACCTAAAAGCATTTTGTGCACAACTTCAAAGCTTCAAAATCTTAACAAAATATGCATGAAATGACCAATTCAAACGACCAAATCCATTCAACCAATATGCCATATAAGGCACCTCAAATGCAAATGTACAAATTTACCTAAACATATACATATTCCTAACCACATTCATTCATAGTCATCTAGCTCATTACCATATCAAAATATGTCATATCTTGACCTAAACCATTTCAACAAAATCTCACCATTTGAGACATATCATTCATGCATCACAAACATTAAAATGACATAATTCAACCATTACCAAAATGGTACCAACACAACCAACATATACAATCCAAAGTCAACATCCAAGAATTCAACTAAACATCAAACATAAGTCCACTTATACATGCCATTATAACCTTGGCCAACACATAAAAAACTATCGATATAATCGTTGGATAATGTGATAGATCTCCAATGAACTTCCAACCGACTGAGCTTCCAATAATCTGTAAAGTAAAGGAAAATAACTACGTGAGCAATGAATGCTTAGTAAGCTCGTATAAACTTTAAACATAACCTTCCATTTCAATAATGAACTTCATAGGGTAAATATGAATCTATACCAACATTACAAGATTTATCAAACTATATAACCACCAACTCACAAATGAGTAAGCCCATCAACATCACATATATTTTTCATTTCTAACATAATAGGACTTTATAAGACATATTACATAATCATTAACCTTTTCATAAGACTATGAATCACTCCATTTACTTAGCATAAGCCTAAATAACATTATCAATTCACGAATTAGTGTGTTTATTCATGAAATAGGTAAATTCATCCATAGCATAAGAAAATTTCTCACATATAAGTAAGCCATTTAACTCATCAATCCTTTTATATCATCATATTACATTTCAATTATGAACTTACCGTTTAATTACCTTTTCTTGCCCATTTCATTTGCATAATACCAGACATAAGCATGAACATCAACCATAACAATAAGCTTGACACAAGCCAAAACATCATCAACAATACACAGTTAGTGCATTTATACATAACTCTTTTGGGATCAACCACATGATAATCCATTTCCTAAGAAAATATATCTTTTGATTCACACAACCTTTTCATGAACATAAGCATATTTATAATTGGACACTTACCATTTCAATGTATATCATTAAGATTAAGCATGATATAATCCAACCATAAGCTTGGCACAAGCCTAAGCACAATCCACAACACATGTTAGTGCATTAACACATAATTCACTTGAATTAGCATAAGGCAATCCACAACACATGTTAGTGCATTAACACATAATTCACTTGAATTAGCATAAGGTATGCTAGGTGAACATGAACATACTACTTTTGAATTCATCCTTTTCATGAACATAGATATACTTTCATTGAACATTTCCATTTCAATCATTTTCATAGATTCATGATAGGTCATTTGAACACTTACTGATTCTTTCCTTTTCATGCCTATTGAAATATTTAGAATAATATCAGATATGCGGGAAAGCTCACACGAAGTGTGCTAAATAACTGTAACCTTTTCTTTTCCTTTACAGCGTTGCTCACATGAGCTGTGAAATGGTTCTGCTCACACAAGTTGTAGGTCGAAATGTAAGCTACACGATGCTGCTCACACAAGCTATAGAGTATCTGCAACAAATGTAGGACCTCAGCCATCGGTAGGATATACAAGACCAGCACCTGAAACATGGTAACCCTAATTACATGTCATTTGTATCCTACGTATTCCTAAGGTTCAAATAGGGCTCGATAATCATCGAAACACCATTGGATTTCCACCATTTAATGTAACACTCCTTACCCGTATTCTACGTTGGAACCGGGTATGAGGCATTACCGTACTTGACTCACGTATTCATACAACTTTGGGTTATCAAATTTCATTCCAAATTAAAACTTTTCCATTCTTATATCTAACATCCTTATAATGGGCCTACGAGGCCCTAAACATACTTCCGGAAGGTTTCAGAAATAAATCAGAAACGTACTTAGAAAAATTTTTCCTAAATAGAGGCCACACGCCCGTGTGAAATGGGACACGCCCATGGGGGCAGGCCGTGTGGTCACACACGCCCATGTCCCTCACCCGTGGTTGACACTGGCTTATTTCACATGGCCGGACACACGCCTGTGTCCTGGCCTGTGTCCCTTACACGGCCTCGACACGCCCGTGTCCTAGCTCGTGTGCCAAAACCTTGGCATTCTGTTTATGACGCCATCACATCACTATGGTTACACGGCCAAGACACACGCTCATGTCCTTAGACCGTGTGTCGAATTAAATTCCTAAATTCAGGTGCAAACTTCACACGGCTTAGGCACATGCCCGTGTCCAAGGCCGTGCCTCCCACACGGTTGAGACACACGGCCGTGTCTCTGCCCGTGTGTTTACTACTAAGCTTACTAACTTGCATTTCTAGCATGTAAGGGGACACACTGCCAAGTCACATGCCCATGGGGCCAACCATGTGTCACACATGGTCTAGACACACGCCCGTGTGCCTACCCGTGTGAACCAATTCAAGGCTATTTTCAAGCCAATTAGCCACCCTCACTTGCACACATTCACACACCATCACATAACATTTCCAAATCATCAATTTTAACTCTTAAACTATCACATTTGAATCATGAAAATCAAATCTTCATCCCATATACAAGGGGAAACTATTACTAGTACAATTACAAACGACTTGAGCCATCATCTATGGCTATACACAACCAATCCATAAACTTTTTTAGGCCAATACCTTTGGCTACTTTAACTATGACTTAATTAAACCAAAATAAGATCCTTATACATGCCATATCTCAAGAAGACTTGAATTTCATACCCAAGTGTCTGCTCGATAGTGTGAAAACATCTCCGGCGGTCTCCAACCCGAGCTAGTTAAGTTAACCTATAAGAGATAGGAAAAGAGGAGTAAGCAATATTGCTTAGTAAGTTCATATGCAGATAATAATCAAGTATTGACATTCATTGGTTATACTCAACCACAAAGGTATTTTAATGAGATTTACTCTTAAACTCATGGTTACCCAGTCAATTGTTTATAATACTTACTCATTTCGTCTTTTACCACATTCTAACCATGTGACAATTATAGCACTCTCATTTATTAGCACGCATCTATCATCACAATAATCCATGAAACATTTACTTAAACAATTTCTCAATGATCTATTTAAGATAATACCAGACTCTCGGTGGTATCGCACATAGCCCACAATTTAATAATTTATAAGGTGGTATCGCACATAGCCCACCATCTAACACTAAGCACGATGGTATCGCACACAACCCATTGGCTACAAATAGTAAGGTGGTAATGCACACAGCCCACCATTGATAATATTGGTGATGGTATCGCACACAACCCATTGCTAACAATTAATAAGGTGGTAACGCACACAGCCCACCATTGATTATACATTCACTGATATTTAACCACACACCTTTTCATATTTCGAATGTTCATCCAGGAATGTCCTCACACACTATCATTCTTAAATAGATTTCTACAATAATCATTTGTATTCACGCAATGCATTAATAAAATATAACATATGCAATCAAGAAGCATCATTTACACATAATTCACCATGGGTTTATCATATACCGAAATTCACCTCAATTGAGTTCTGGCACATACCTGTACCTCTCATGATATATCCACATACTTTCTCATTTTCAACATACTTGTTGAGATGTTCAAAATACTAAAGAATACTCTTGTGACTCATACATCTAGTATCATAGCAACATCATACCCCCGATAGGGTCTTACATGAAATATCATATCGATGCCATGTCCTTGACATGGTCTTTACGAAATCTCACGCTGAGGCCATATTCCAATTATGGTCTTACACGGGACCTTAATTATCATAGTATCATGCTATTTGCATTCCCTCTATTCTCAGACTCAATTTAAGACTTTCAATTCTTGACATCTTGTCAAAACGTATTTAATATATTCATAGAGTCAATATACAATTCATACACGAACTTACCTCGATACCGAAAAGGGTAAAAAGGGACCTGTCTGTCCATATTTCTCTTTTCTCCTGTTCTAGGTCTGAATCTCATTTTCTTTGATCTAGAACAATAAAATTTACTCATTTAATCATTTTATGATCATATTACATCATAATCTCTACTTAGGCAAAAATGACCATTTTGCCCTTGTACTATGGCAAAACTATGATTTTGCCCCTAGGCTTGTAAATCATTTTTCATCACATTTTCTTATTAAACAAGCCTAGCTGAACATTTATTTCTCTTACAACTACTCAGAAATCCAACTATTTCATGCATTTATTACCAAATTACAACATCTACAACTTAGTCCCATTTAGGTGTTTTCATGATAACACCTTTCACAAAAGTTGTTTCTCATCACCCTAACATTCATTTTCTTCCATAAAAACTCAGCATACAACATAAACTCTCTCATGGAAAGTCCCTAGACTTTCAACCATTTAGAAATTTAGTCCTCTCATTAGCTAGCTTAAGCTCTAGGGACTCCAAAAGTACAAAAATTATCAAGTAAAACCATCATAATCACTTACTTGTAGAGAAGATGAGTTGCTAAAAATTTCAAGCTTTCAAAACCCCCTTTTTGCTGGTATTGTCGGTGGAAAAATGGTGAAGATGATAGGTGTTATCATCTTTCTTCTTATTTTATTTTATCAAATAAGTCACCAAAACCCCACCTAACCAATTGACCATGTCAATTCTTGTCCCTATGGCCGACCACTACATTAAACAAGGCCTAATTGCACATTAGGGAGCTCCCATTAGAATTCTATAGCTATTTGATACCTCAAGTTTGTAAAATTGAACTTTCGCACTTTATGTGATTTAGTCATTTTTCGCATTTATGCGTTCAATCGTTAAAATTAAGGTACCAAAATTCTCATGCATCCTTATAAACATGTTACAACACATAAAATAATATCAAAATAAATTTTCTTCCACCTCGGATTAGTGGTCCTGAAACCACTGTTCCGACTAGCCCATAATTCGGGCTGTTACATTTAATTTCATGGAAAATAATACATGAAATATAGATCAATATAACATTAAAACATTATTTAATCATAAAAAACTTACCCGACTAAATTGCAGCAATGACTAAGTATAGGGGCTATTTGGTAATTTTCTCTTCTCTTCGATTTTCCATTCGTTCTTGATCTAAATTAAAATTTTCATTCAATTCATTAATTTAGACGGCAAAATCAATTTATTTGATGCAATTTATTCCTTTTTGACCTTTTTACAAATTACCTTCAACTTTTCATTTTTATTCAATTTAGTCACTATGTCCTAATCATGCAAATAAACTAATTTTATTGAAAACCCATACCATCCGAATGTTAATAGCTTCCATTGCATCCCATATTTGTAACAATTTCACATCAAGTCCTTGTATTTTTGCTATTTCAACAATTTAATCCCTAATCGTTAAATTCATCAAAAATCACTTAACAAAATACTTAGAAATAACAACTAATACTTCAAATTCATCACTTAATATCTAAAATCATAAAGATTCATCAATAGTAACATTCAAAATCTTTAACAGTTTCAAAAACGAAGGCACAGGCTAGCTGAACCTTGTTGCAACGATCTCAAAAACATAAAAATTATAGTGTGTTTCTACAAACTTTCCATAAGAATATTAAGAGTTTTGGGGGTATTTTAATTTTCCATAGTGTTTTCCATTTAATGTTAAGTAGGTCAGTTTTTGGAGTGTCCTAGTCTTGGGTCATTGAGATACACTGCTTTAATTGAGAATTGACCTGAAAAATTATATTTCCAAAAGTAGTGATCTGGCTTAGAGTTAATGGAAAATATTTTGTATTGTAGTTCATGTTTTGATATGGGCCCAAGGTACTCTTGTACATAGAGAAAGTGTCAATAGAGTAGTTTTTTTGTGGTAGACTTTTATCGCTATAATTCCTTGGGTCTGTTGTTGTGGATGTTGTTAGAGTGCTAGCTTATTTTGGGTGATGGATACATTTTTTCTATCCTTGATTTGCATATTGATACATCTAAGGCAAATATCACGTCCTTTCAAGATACTTTTTGATGTACAAGAGTTAGACGTCTAGCTTGGACCTTTAAGAAATTTTGGTTAGTACAATATTTCATGAGTAAAAATGATTGAATAAAGGAATTGTAATACCCAGTTTTGGGCGGGTTTCGAATTTGGCGAGTAAATCGAATGTAACCTGAGTGGCATAGTGCTATCTGCCCAATTGTTGTTTTGGTATATAGATTGGGCGCATAGTAGGTATCAGATTGCTAAGAGAGGATTGTTCTCAAAATGTATTAAGTTATAAAGAAGAAGAGTTTTGGCAAGAGTGTTGAAGATTTCTGCCAAAGGTATTGTATGCCTAGTTTATTGAGTTGTTGTGCTAGTCACGTTCTAGCGAGATAGTTAGAAAGGAACAAATGGATGAACCAGGAATACTAAAGGTAGATTTGAAAGTGTGTGACACATGGTAGATTCCAATAAGAGCTTGAGTTCTATATATATACATTTGTGTCTAAAAAGAAGGAGTTTTTCTTCTTCCTTCTTCAAGAAGTATTTTTGTCTAGATCTAAAGGAACCCAAAGTATTTCTTTCTCTCTTTTAAGCTAAAGTTGAAGATTTGGATCTTTACCAGTGATTACACCATGTCGATGTAAGGTTTGTGGCTCTGCGTATTATGTTGTGAAGAGTAAATATGTTAGACATGGTAGATCAGTAAGATAAAGGATAAAAGTACCCTGTTTGGGGATTCTTAGTGTAAATATGATGGAAAAAAGGGTATATGAATAGATATTGATGAGCTTCCTTATTCTTTAGCAATAGTTAATGCTAATTGCATGATGAAAGTCTGGAACTGGAGCTTTGAACTGCACTAGGAGAGAATCAGGTGAGTCTCTATGCTGACTCTTGTTTGTATGGTGATGGTACTTGTAGATCTACAAGTTAGTGGCTAAAAGATGATGATGTGATCCTTGAGGTTACAATGTGCTATGTGTGTGGTTATTGAAGTATGTCTATGGTCGTGTTAAATTTTTTTTTAGAATGATATGCATACTTGGTATAGAATTGTTGAGTTCAAGTAAATTCGTGTGACGTATGGTTTCACCTGGATGTCAGGATTATGTATATCCATCTTAGTTGTATGCTATTCTAAATGTTTTGATAATAGTGGGTTTGAGCATGATGAGTCTGTGTCTATCTCCGCAGAGTAGTCTAAAGGGGTCTATCAGGGTTAAAAATATGATCTCCGACATTAATATCTGAAAAAGAGTCCATGTCCATGGCACCATTTTGTGTATGACCACAGATGGGCTGTGGCATCATATAGAAAAGAACTAAAGGAAGGTGATTACCCAAAAGGGGGTTCTTTGCATGACCCAGGACGATAAGTGGTAAACCTCACGAAATGTAAGTTTAGTCAAATCCCTATCGCGAACAAGCCATAAAAAAAAAGAAGCCTTTGTGGCGATCTATAAAAAGGAAGCCTTTGTAACAATCTATGAAAATGAAGCCTTTGTGGCATACAATAGAATGGCCCTTATGGCAACCATTTAAAGGAAATGTCTTTATGGTGGACCCTGAGAGAAGGAAATGGTATTCATAGCAAACTCTGAAGGAACGATAGTTGTAATAAACTCAGAAGGAAAAGCCTTTATGACGTATCATGTTACACCTTTGATGACGTATCCTAATAAGCTTCCATTGTGTTGAGCTTCATATGAAATGTTACGGCGTATCTTGCATGGTCTTAAGACAAGAACAAAGAAACTGGAATGTGCTAGAGCATGTGGTGGGTCCAAAGTATGGGTTAAGTAAAATTAAAGAACAAACCTGAGTAAAGGCTACATCTAATCGTTTGATGAAGGGAATCTATCAGTGAATAGTAAGAAAAAAGGGTAGTTGAAGAAAGATAAGGTAAGGAAAGTGAATTTAAACATTATTTTGTGAAAAGCATTGAGTAAGGAAGTCATGATTAAGATGAATATGAAAGGAAGAAGTTCTGAAAGGATAAAGCCACTGATGGAACAAAGTTAAGGAAAATTGACCATGATGTAATAGATAGAAGGAATAATTATGTTTCGTTAATAGTAAACTATTCCTAGTGATAAACAATTGAATATTTTAGTAAAATGAGCTGATGGTGATGGACTATTCGCTTTATGGAAATCAATGACTAAGGTATAAATGATTATTTCTCACTAAGTTCTCATAAACTTTCCTAGATTGTGTTTTATGTTTCAAGTTGAATGTGAGGCTGTGCCTGGGAGACAATGCCAGGACTACGCCCAAGGAGCGACGTATTGGATTATTATGCATTTAGAGTAAACTTTAATGGGGTGATCGAATAAGTTTAGCACGTAGAAACCCTTGAATTGGGATAACTACATTAGATCAGGACACCATTTTAGAAATACTTGTAATCAAATTCCCTATGTATTATATACTTATGTATTGTATTATGAAGTCTTGTAATTAAGTAGTTTAAATCGATTGTAATTTGTGTAAGTAGAGTTAAGTTACATCTTTAAGAGTGGTAACACCCAAGATTTGGATCCAGTTCATTGGATCGGGTTTGGGGTGTTACAAGTTTGGTATCAAAGTCCGGTTTAGTCGGTTCTTGGACTATAGAAAGTGAATAAGCCTTCCCTGTATGCATAATATCTCAAACTCGGTATAGTTCCTCAAGTATGTTAAAATTTATGTTAGTTGAAGAATAATCATCATGTTTATTAGTAAAGGTAATTAAGTAATGAGAAAGTATATAAATGAGAGATAAAACTAAATTGAAAAGACAAAAAAAAGGTAAATGGTGGTTTCAATGTGAAAGATGAAATGTATATCTAAAGTGATGTAAAAAATAAAAGAATGATATTTCATAAAAAGAAAGTTCCATTAGAAAATGCAACAACTATTACATTGTTAGTTAGGAAAGTACAAGAACAAAATTAAAAAATTCAGTTTCCTCATCTAGCAGGTTGGTCGGTAGGCTCAATAGGAACCTTATCTGTTTGAGGATGACCTTCAAGATTTTGCTCCACATCTACTAAACTCCCCTCGTTATCTTTAGCTCTTGGCTTAGTGGGAATGGAAAAGACAATTGATTGTTTCCACTCACTCTGAAAGGCTTTCCACTCCTCACCTTTAAGATGGTAGATGTCAAAGTTGAGTAACTCTATGGAGATATCCTTTAGATAATCAAATTCTACCTTGCTAAGGTCAAGAGGACCAGAGGCCACTTGGGCGTGCAAAATTAGATTTGATCTCCAATTTGGCATAGCTTCAATGATATTCTTTTGAGTATCCTCTCGGTAATTTCTAAAGGTTTCCTTATAGGATTGGTGCAGCCTTTTCAACTCCACCTTGTGACTCTCCTCTTGGACCTTGAACGTCTCCTCTAAGATAGATTTTTTATTTTTCCAGTGGTTGATCTCATCTTTCAATTGATTATTCTCTATTTGAGCATACCTATGCTTGCTCTTCAAATTTGTGATTTGTGTAGATAACCTTACAATCAAATTGCTTGAATATTGATATTCTGGCCAAGTTCAGCCAAAGCGTTTTGGCCAAATTTCATAAATTTTTCTAAATATGTTATACTGTTGTTTTAATTCCTACTAGCCTCTTTAAGAGTCTCACTCCAAAAACCATGTTCGAGAGACGTGATCTTTGAGATTTGAACCATGAAAGATAGAGGATCTTCTGAAAAATTGGATGTAAGGTAAGAAGAGAAAGCTTCCCTTAGTTGCGGAGGAAACAGGCTTAGTTGTTGCTGAAAAATGGAATTGAGAGATGTGGTAGACGACACTAACTCTATAAGATTGCGCCAAGGAAAGTTGCTTCCTAGTTTAGCAAGGGTAGCATCTTGTACTTGGGAGAGAAGGAAAGTTGACTAGATTGGAGGGTTGTCCTCCATGTGATTCTTTAATGATGAGGGATCAAAAACATGCTTGGGAGAGCCTGTTTGAGGGGCAGAGCCTTCAAGCTCTGAAAGAATATCGGGAAGGACAGGAATCGGGGATGAGTTAATGATTGTAGCAATAGGATCCTTGTTTGACTTATGCCTCATTAGTGGAGGGCATTCACTACTCCTAGATTCTTGAGTACCCTCATTTGATCTGGTTATTTTCTTTGTGATATTTGTTGTTGTTTTACGTGGCAGAGTAGTAGTAGTCTTCTCATTGCCTCAAGCTCCCTTAAGAATTGAAGTGTAACACCCCTAACCCGTGTCCGTCGCCAGATTAGGGTTACGAGGCATTACCGATCAAAATACAACTTAGAACAGACATTCATTTCAATTCAAGTACCAAATAATATAATCATTTCAATACTATTCATCTAGTATAATTTTAAACCAATCTAACATGCTTCGATTCTATAATTCATACTCTTCCCAAATTAATATTCAAACATTATAACCAATGAATCGTGGCAATCAAAGGCTTAACTTATAACCAAGTATAATTCATTTCATATACCGATCATATATTAAGACATCCATTCATATAAATCTATTTCATTAACTACTTTCCAAAAACACTATTCATAATTACGCACTCCTTCACATTTTACTAAGTCAAGCCAAACCACATGATTTATTAAATATTAATATATATATATATATACAGCTTTAACAACTTCACATAATGGTCAAGTATAAAATTTGGTTTTACCAAATTATGCACATTTTACCAAAATAATAACTACCAATTTTATACATAAGAGCTGAATCAAATCATACCATAATTACAATACCGCTTGATTAATAAATATCCAAAATACCTATCTATCATTTGCCAAATTCATAAATCACATATATGGCACATTTTAAACACAAACATTTAACTTAACAACTTAACCATTAATTACCAAAATCACGAACAAAACATATCATAGGCATGTATAAGTATATTTTACCTATTGTTTGTCAAATATAAATACACACCCTTTACCATTTCCAAAATACATATGCACAATCGATCTTTTAACCATATATTCGGTCATAAAATTTATCCTTCGATAATCCAACCAATTTCACAACTCAAATCAAAGCTAATTCTACCGTTTATAATCATACCTAAATGACCATCAAATAAATTACAAAATATGTTCATATTTTACCATCACAAACTGTACTTTAACAATCAATATGCAGGCTATCACACATACATAACTTAACTTATGTGAGCATATGTATTATATCAAAAACACATCATTTACCACTTTTAAACCTTTACACAAGACATATTATACATCCAATATAAGTCAATAATAAGCCGCAACCAAAATACATCCATCAACTATATTTACCTCACTTAAGCCGAATTATATAATCAACGACCACAAACATATTTAACATGAAACATACCTCCAAATTAAGCTTATAACATGACCAAATATACATACCAACATTAGTATCATGATCAAGCCATTTTCGCATGGCTATATACATATAGACAAATTTCAAAACCAAACACATCAAAACTAGCCTATACATGCCACATAACCAAAAACTCAAAGCTTTTATTTATCGAAGCGATAACCTGATAGTGTGATGAGGTCTCCTTTGACTTCCAACCTGATCAAGTCTCCGAAACTCTATAAACATAGTAAAAACACACAGAGTAAGCTTTGAAAGCTTAGTAAGTCATAAGCAAATAAATCATCTCAATCATAATTATAATTCAATTTAACTAGGCCGAATTTATCAAATCTCAACCACATATACATTCACCATACTCGTATATTCTTATGACCACATTAAGTAACTTCACTTATCTTATTTATCAATGAACATATAAAGCATGCTTTCAAATTCGAATAGCACCCATTAACTCAATCATATAAATTAAATTTGCACATATTAATTACATAACCAACCAGAACAAGTCATGCTTTACTAGCCATTTCACATATATGCTAACCATGCATCATAACACCACCATCTCAATATCAATTAACTAATCCAAAATTCAAACCAATTTAACATACTTCAACACCATGTTTCATGTTTCATAATTCCCATGTTCGAAACATATGACCACAATTTCATATAACGAGCATATGTAACACAATGTTCATTTGTATACACTCATTGTCATATATTTCACATATCGTCATTTTAAACATACTCACCTTTCAATTTTGAATAACATATACACTTCGTACGTACCTGGATTGGATATACTTTCACATAGTCATTCATTTCTCAATATTGCCCGTTGAACCGTTCAGAATCAATAAGGATACTCGGATAGCTCAAAAAACTCATACAATGCCATATCCCAGATATGGTCTTACATGTTATCAAATATCGATGCCACTGTCCCAAACAGGGTCTTGCACGAAATCATATATGATGTCGATGTCCTAGACATGGTCTTACAAGAAGTCTCAAATCGATGCCAATGTCCCAGACGTGGCCTTACACGATAACACATCTCGGAATCCTATGTCATGACATATGTATCCTATACTATTCTTATGGTTCGTATGGGGCTTTCGGACGTCATAATTCAATCAATTCTAGCTCGGAACAAGTCATTCCATGCTCAATTAAATTTGGCAATATATATAAATATAATTCAATTCAGCAATATATAAAACATAGACATTTGAATTCGAGAACATTTATTTACTTATGAACTTACCTCGTATAGAGATAAATAGACCGGAACGGCTATTCTGCAACTTTCGTCTTCCCCCAATCCAAATCCAATTTCTTTCTCTCTTGATATAAATCAATTCAAATTTGACTTGTTTAATAACATATTCACTCAAATTCATCCAAAAATACATAATTTGGGCATTTTACACTTTAGCCCCTAACATTTCACATTTTCTTAATTTAGTCCCTATTTCAAAATAACATAAAATACACAAAATTTCACTAAACACATGTTAGGCTGAATTCTCCCTAGGTCCCTAGCAGCCCATTTCTTTAATTTATTTCACATTTTGAGCCCTCAATTTACAAATTTCACAATTTAATCCTTAATACACATTTTTACCAAAAATCACTTAATTAAACATAATAATCTATCAACAAAGATTTTTTTTTCATAATCAAACAACCAAAATCTCAAGCTATCAAAAATGGAAAATCACAATATCCAAAACCAATTCAAAAATTCAAGCATAGGCTAGCTAGTATTCGAAGCAATGATCTAAAAAACGTAAAAATTATCAAAAATTGAGCAAACCACATACCTAATTCAAGCTTCCAAGTGTGCCAAACTATTTAAGCAACCATGGTTTCTTTTTCCTTCAACTTTCGGCCAAAAAAAAAGATGAGAATGTATGGCTATTTTATGTTTTGTCCATTAATTAAACATTATAAAATCATCAATTATAAGCCCAATACCATCCATGCTATTATTCAATAGTCAAATTTCAACATAAGGACCCCACATTATAAAAGCCATAACAATATAGCACTTTAACAAAAAGCATGCTACTTTTTCATTTTACGCGATTAAGTCCTTTTATCAAATTGAGCACACAAACGATAAAATTTTCACATGAAATTTTCACACATATTAATTCACATACTATAAACACCAAAAATAATATTAAAATAATTTTATGACCTCGAATTTATGGTTCCGAAACCACTGTTTCGACTAGGGTCTAAACCAGACTGTTACATAAAGAAATGTCCATATCCTGTTGATAGGAATGTGATGAAGATCCTACACCATCAACAGGAGAATTAACTTGATCTGAAGTTATAATTTTCCAATTTCATGGGGGAAGACTACAAATACGATAAAAGTATGATGGAGGCTCTCTGATGCACCCCAATAAGATTTATGCCAGTTCACTATTTGAGTTATATGGCCACGCCTTGAAGGAGGACAACATGGAAGGATTTACTATTTGAGTGGTGGAAAAGGTTAGATTGTAACCATTTAGACTTAGATTTTTCAAGCAAAGTTGAAATACATTTCTGACTGAAACCAACTCCACTAAATCAAGTGTGCAACCCCTTTTTAGACTTTGGTATTACCTTTCAGCAAGGTGAGCATCCTCTACCTGGCGTTTAGTGCAGACGCTTTCTAGAGGAAGGGACCATTTGGTTGCGAAACTAAAACTAGAATTTAGCTTACTGACCATGCTTATGAATTTATTCTTTCCTAGATGAATGTTTGAGATATTATTCTTAATGAGGGGTTCATATCCTTGTTGCACACAAAAATGTGCAATACTAATAGAAGCCTCAATTCTCTGTATCTTAAGTTGGTAAAATTTCAGGAAAACACCCGACAGTGAGCATTCACGGTGTATGCAATGGTCAATAAAAAAGCCACTAATGTCCACCAGGTAAAGGCTGATAGTTGCCATGGTGCAATGCATAATTGTTGAGTATGACACAAAAGAAAGGGTGGAGTGGCAAATGAAAACCTGCCTCCAATAGAATAAGTAGTAATATGAAACCTATAGAACTATCATTGGGATGACAACGTTGAGGAAGTTGGAAGTTGGAAACACTAAATATATAGACTATTTCAACACCTTTTGAGCACTAATTCATGCAGTTTCTAAGTAATTTCTATCGAATTTTATACCTTTATTATAAAATAATTAACTTGAACTCAATTTATGAAACATTTTGAATTTTAGTTATTTTTATAATAATTTTGCATAATTTGGTCTATTTTTGACAGTTTTGCGCAAAAGATGAAAAATCAACTCGACAGTCACCTTGAGAAGATTGAACCGTTGAAGCATTTCTCAAATCATTTAACCCATGAGGATGGTTGATTATTCTCGATCCATGGACACCCTACATAGAATCCTTGAAACCATTGAAAAAATTATTTTTGTTCCAATAAAAATTGGGTTAAATTTACTCATAGACTGATGCAGAGAAAGGGGCCCAAATTTGCTAAGATGAAGATGATCGATCCGCAAGGGAATAACAACCCATTGTCGACCTAATCGCTGCCCAAATCAGCTACCTAAGCTGATTATAACAATTGCAAAATGTCCCTTAAACTTCTGGTGACACCCCAAACCCGGCTTAAAAGTTAGGCCCGAATCCGGCATGTCACATTGAAGTGTTTTTGTGAAAACCTTATTTTCA
Source organism: Gossypium bickii (assembly GCA_025503065.1). Taxonomy (NCBI): domain Eukaryota; kingdom Viridiplantae; phylum Streptophyta; class Magnoliopsida; order Malvales; family Malvaceae; genus Gossypium; species Gossypium bickii. The sequence continues at coordinate 71,650,451 of CP106716.1, read as the reverse complement.
TTGAAAACCCTTCTAGAGAAAAGTTAAGCAAAATCCATTTTGCTTTCAAAATAAGGTGTAGCCAAAAACCATTTCCTTGTTACTATGTAAAAATTTTCTTTGACAGCAGAAACTCGTTCTTAAAACACCATTATTTTCAAAAAAAAAAAACTTGAAATATGCTTAAAGAAATAAATCCAGGTTCCTGTTTCAAAATTTCAATGCATAATGGAAGTAATGGAATAATAACTAGAGGGAAAACCCTTATTACAATCCAAAATAAAATAACTTAAAATCTAGAATTTAGATATTACGAAAACAAGACTAATCATCTTGCTAGTTGGCCACCTCTGAGTCCCTCCATCCGTTGAACCGCCTACTGAGGATCACCTGAGAAAAATAAAAGAGGGAGTGAGTTTTCAAAAACTCAATGTGTACGACCCTCGTCAAAAAAACACCATACATATCATAATAATAACATAATAATATCATACATGCAATGCAATGCAAACCCTCCCCAAATAATCCATCTGGTACACTTTGTCTCCGTCCAACCGAAACACTCCTGTGGGGATTTCTAAATCAACCCACCCATCCAATACACTTCAAGGGTAGCCCAGTTGCGGTACTACCTAACGTTGCAGTAAAGCTGCTTATCATATAATAGGCTTAGAAAGCCATTAGTGGATCCACAGTTGTCAAGCAACCATGCGATCCTCAAATACTTCCTCCATTCCACAATTCCCACCCATATGCATCCTAAACAGAATTATCATATGAATGTAGCAAATGTACATGTAACATCCATAATCTTACATTCAACACATAGGGGCATTTTAGTCATTTCACAAATCAAGGGCATTTCGAAAATTTTGCAATTCAGGAGTATTTCTGTAATTTTGCAATACAGGGGTATTTCAGTAATTCTTAACAGTATGGGTTTTAAATTACGAACTTTTGGCCTCTCAACATGTCCTCGTTGGCTAAAGTGAACAAACACTATGCACCAAGTAGGATTCCAGAGAAGAGGAGGTGGGTCACTAGGACCGCTTAAGTACCAAGCCCTCCCTAGATCCAATCCTAGACATGCGTATGTCCATTGCTACACTCTACCCTAGTGACTTGTCCACAGACATGTTTGATTATTAAATTAAGTTTTATGTTGTTTAAGAAGTCATCAGAACTAAGCCTAGAGTCCATTAAAACCCTAGCATGCGTTTCTAAAATCTCATAAGGCCAACTAAGCCCAATCATGTCCATATAACCTATTAGGCTCGATCATAATCAAATCATACAACCATCCATATCAATCCATCATTCAATTTCACATATCAACTCTTGTCGATTTGGGCCCACGAGCTCGGCAGGCCCATTTAGCCCATTCTGGCCTAGTTGGCCAAACAGTGACCTGAGACCATGAGATCACCTTCTTGGTCCCGGTAGTCGTATCGGTGTTCCCACACGAATGTTTGAACGCTCGTGTTGTTGCCAGGGCCAACCTTTCGGCATTTCGGCATTTCGATTTTTCAGTTTTTCGGCTTTTGCCAATTTGTTATGTGTGAAGTATATGTACACACTTGGTAAATGAGACGTGTTACACTATCCTCAGCCTTGAACCTACAACCAATACCAACCTCCAATCAATCACACACTTAACCATAATATTTACCAAAAACTGAAGCCTTACCATAACCTTACCGTATGCCACCAGTCCTAATAGCCCTTCCTTAGCTATTACTCACGAATATCCCCTAGATCTGCATCAATCTTAATCGTTAAAGACAAAATAATAGGTGACTTGTATCCACTTAAGTCACCCTTTCCCTTACTATAGACTATTCGGCCAACTTATCCCAAAATCAAGAACTCTTACCCAAAAACCACAACGTATGGATAGCTTTTCAGCAGAGACTTGTAGATCCAAGCTTGATTCCAATTTTTTCCAAGATCTGATCCACCAAAAATCAAAGGAATGATAACTGCACGATAGAGATTTGGTCACTAGAGTATTCGGCATGAGGTTTGGGGCGATAAAGAAATCAGCTCCAAGAGCAAAGGTTTTCGGCTTTTGAAGTCAAGAATATTTGGTCCCCAACAATTGAGATGAAGGTGGGACAGCATAAGAAATGGAGAAATAAGAGAATGCTATTCGATTTAAGGCTTTAGGAGAGAAGAAAAGAAAACACATAAGGGAAAGGCGAGGTTTAGAACAGAAAAAGTGAAGGAGAATTCGGTAGAGCACTATAGTTGCCGAAATAGCACAAAGGGAATTCCAATTGCCGAAATAGCACAAAGGGAATTCGGCACCCCCTAGTTATACAAAAAATCGAAACTCTGTCTACCCCCCCAAAGTCCCAATTGGCTCTAACTCTTCCCCATCCTATCTCCTCGTTTTTCTCCCTGATAACTCCCCAATCCTTTTCCTAAATTTTCTCTTCTGATCACTCTTCTTAGAGTCCATCATCACACCACTTCCAACCTTCTAGAAGGCCAAAATTAAACTCCTAAAAAAATACTAAGCTAGGATTCGAACCTAGGATCTCCTTGCTAGCCCATAATGCCACCTTCCTATACCCTAAGTGGAGTCACTTAGCCACTCCACCACAAGGCTCTTTGATGCCATTTTTCCTTATTTTTATTTAAAAGCCCATCTACTCACCACCTTGGTTCCTTTAATAATTAATTAAAAATTCCTTCTCCTCAAAGTTCAAACCTAGAACTTCTCCAACACCCCTAGACACTCCATGTTTTTTAAACCCTTAAAGCCAACATGTCATTTGCTTAAAAAAATTATGAGACCCAAAGCCCAAAGCCCACTTTATCTAGGCCCAAAATTTGGGGCGTTACACTTCTCTTCAAGACACAGTCCAACCCTTCCCTGTTCCATGCAATTTCTTTCTAGCCACAAACTAAAAATAGCAAACTCATTTAACCACTCCTTCTACCTATAATGGCGAGCCATAAGAAAGGGGATTCCATACTATTTTTAGATAACTTGTACTGCCAATTTCAAGTATAAATAGCCCCCTTCACTTCCTATTTCACACAGCATTCATCATTAACTCATCTTTTATTTCACTTATCTCCTTCGTTTTCCTTTGCCTTTCCATTTTTCTTTCTTCACTTGTTGATTTCCCCTCTTGAGAAAGAGTTAGTAATTATTTTTGGAGCAGTAGTAATCAAGCATTTTGGAAGGCCGTTGATCGAAAAAACAAGCAGAAAGGAAGAGAAGTACACTAGTCCGACTCAGGAGATTCACCAGGATTTGCTTTATAATTCTTTTCTCTTTATATTTTTGATTAACTTTGTGATCATAAACATGAATACTTATTGTTTTGATGCTTCTATTTTAATAAAAATGACTTAATTTGTGTTTGTGTTAGATTGATTACGTTCTGTTACTTAAATTGTTAAAATCATGTTTGTGTTGTTATAGGCCTTGTTAATTTGTTCAATTAGATAAAATCATGCATATATTATGCTTGGATTATAATTGTAAGGTAACAAATGAAATAATTGCTAATCGGATTGAAATTTTAATCAATGGAAAAAGTATCTAATTGGTGCATGTTTAATCTACTAAGTGTAAAAGTGGATTAAATTAGCAATCGTATTAAACAATATTCTTGCCTTGCATAACTTGTAAGATTGTTATGATTAACTTGCTCAGTATAGAAATATATTTACTTCACTCTGTCTTATATTTGCTTATGAAAATTGATTAATTAATCCAACATAGGAATATGCTTGAAAGATTAATTAATTTAATAAGTATGTAAGTGCAATTCTAAGTTATTTGTAACAACATGAACATAGTTTTAACAATTCTAAGTTAAAGAATAAAATTAATCTAACATGCTTATGTCATATTAATTAAAACCCTTTTTTAGAAACCGTGCATTGGATTTTTTATTTTAGTTGATTACTTAGTTAATTCTTAGTTATTGGATCACCTCATAGTTAATTCTTAGTTATTAGATCACCTCTTTCAAATCAATATATTTTTCTCTACTAATTTGTTTTAATTTATATTTCATAAATATTTTCTTATGTAGTCCCTGTGGGTACGATAACTCTACATACTTGTCACTTTATTAGTTGTTACGATTGTGTACACTTGCACATTTTCATTGCAAAGTTTGCGTTTTGGAGACCCCAAGCTCCTAAGTATCGATTCATTTCTACTCTCATGGTGCTACAATAGCACATCTTAGTCTCCACGTGTGGTGAAGTTTTGTGAGGGACGATTCAAACAGTCTAGTCATGGCCGCTCCCTCTGATACTAGCTCTTCTCATGACTGGAAGTAAAGAATGAAGGAGTTACCTTTGAAAAATTGTAAATGGAAGATGAAGAATGTAGGAAAGTTAGGGTGTTATGTAACTCCCTTTACCCGTAATCAAAGCCGGAATAGGGCTCGAGCATTACCGGACTTATAACACAAACACAATTTCGAGTCATAAATTTGCGTCCAAATTAGAACAATTCATATTCAATCATAAAGTCCCTTACACAAGCCTACGAGGCCCAAAACATGCTTTGGATATGGTTCTGGACTGAACCGAGAACTCAGGAAACTTTTACGAAACTTCAGGCCATGTTTGATATAGTGTGCTCTCTAACTTATGCCACACGGTCATACCACACGCCCGTGTGCTAGGCCGTGTAGCACACACGGTTGAGACACACACCCGTATCTATGCCAGTGTGCTCAATTCTGGGCATCCTGTTTTCCAACAATTAAGGTGCAGGGGACACACGGTAGGGACACATGCCTGTGTGTCACACACAACCTAGACACACACCCATGTGGACAAAATAAAGGCTATTTACCAAGCCACTTGCCACCTTTGTACACACATACACTTACACCAATTTAAGGCACATACATAACATACTTAGGTAACTAAATCATCCACAATTATGGCTAACACAATATCCACATCCATCATACTCACAACATTTATTAATCCACAATTGACTACTTTCAAGATACCTAATTGTACACCACTTTATCATCTCATCAATAGACCACATTGCCAAACATCTCACATTCATGTCATAAATCACATTTCTAGCATTCACCAAACATATCATGACCATATCACCAAAGATATTAGCGTACGCACATACACACACACACACACACACACACACAAACACACACACACACACACACACACACACACATTTATATATATATATATATACACTTAGGCTTGCAACCATGATAACTCAAATAAACCAATCTACATGGCCAAATATCTAAACAAGCCTTTAACAATTACAAGCCAACACATTGGCTACAATCGCAATGACACATTTAAAAAAATGACAGTCCCTATACATGCCATAAACTCAAATTACTTGAAATCATCAATACCCAAAGTGATAGCTTGATAGTGTGATAGGATCTCCAGTGAGCTCCAATTTGAGTGATACGATCCGTCTCGGAATGAGTCGAGTCGTATATAAATTTGCCCGATCGTCAACGAAGGAGTATTGTTTGTTTTGTTTTAAAAAATGGTTATATCTTGATTAATGGTTGCAACTTGGGTTGAAGAAGAAATAAATGGATGAATGGATTGATAGTTGAAATAAGAAAGAACCCTTAATATAAGATTAAGGACCCGAATCTTATAGATTTCAAAAGAATGGTTGAATTGAATAAAAATCGAGACCCATTATCTAGTAAGATAGGAACCTACGGTATTGATTGGAACACCACACCCAAAAGGATGATAAGTTCAAGAACAAATTCAGATTGACGTCACTAGTTGAAAGATAAGTCAATTTGAACCATGAAGAATTAAGAGATTGGAAAACTCACAATCTAAAAATTTCATAAAGCATCCAAAAAATGTTTTACACGTGCTCGGGTGATGGGTCCTTGTGGCAACACCAATGGCTCTTTGTTGGAACTTGGTGTGACCCGGATCATGGCCATATCATCCTTCCCCTCTTCAACGCGATTTGTCCTCAAATCAGAATCTACATCAAAGAGAGATAGATCAGACACATTAAAAGTTGCACTTATATTAAACTCACCCGGTAGGTCAAGTCAATAGGAATTATCATTAATTCGCTCCAAAACTTGGAATGGACCGTCACCACGTGGTAATAATTTGGACCTTCTTTGAGTTGGGAATCGCTCTTTCCTCATGTGAACCCAAACCCAATCCCCGAGTTCAAATATTACTTGCTTTTGCCCTTTGTTGGCCTTGCGTACATATTGTTCCGTTCGAGCCTCGATATTAGCTTTAACCTTTTGATGTAATTGTTTCACATAGTCTGCTTTCCTCTTAGCATCTACATTAACAATTTGATCGTTAGGTAATGGGATTAAGTCTAGAGGAGATAAAGGATTAAAACCGTAAACTATTTCAAATGGGGAGAATTTAGTAGCAGAGTGAATAGTTTGGCTATAAGCAAACTCTATGTGAGGTAGACACTCCTCCCACGACTTGATATTCTTGCGGATAATGGCCCGTAATAGTGTGGATAAGATGTAGTTCACCACTACAGTTTGGCCATCCGTTTGGGGATGACATGTCGTGGAGAATAAGAGCTTCGTACCTAGCTTACTCCAAAGTGTCCTCCAAAAATGACTAAGAAATTTTGCATCACGGTCAGACACTATTGTCTTCGAAATTCCATGTAACCTAATAATTTCTTTAAAGAAAAGGTTAGCAATATTAACAGCATCATCAATTTTCGAACATGCAATGAAATGCGACATTTTTTAAAACCGGTCTACTACTACAAAAATGGAGTCCTTTCCGGTTCGAGTTCGCGGTAATCCTAAAATAAAATCCATGGATAGATCAACCCAAGGCCCTTTGGGAATAGGCAAAGGCGTTTAAATCCCATGTAAGTTAACCTTTGATTTTTCCTTTTTACAAGCCACGCATCGCGAACAAATTTTCTCGACATCTCGTTTCATCCGTAGCCAGAAGAAATGTTCTTGCAGAACGGCCAAGGTCTTTGCAATGCCAAAATGGCCCATGAGTCCGCCACCATGCACCTCAAGTGCAAATAACTCTCACACGAAACTTTGTGGAATACAAAGCTTACCTTCTCACAAAAGGAAACCATCAAACCTGAAAAACTTATCAACAGCAACATGTTCACACAATTTATACACATCTCCAAAATCAGCATCAGAAATATACAAATCTTTCAAAAATGAAAAACTAAGCAATTTTGAATCCAAACGATTTAATAGAGTATATCGACGAGATAGTGCATTAGCCACAATGTTTTCCTTACCCTTCTTATACCGAATAACATAATGAAATGATTCAAGAAATTCTACCCATTTTGCGTGCCTTTTGTTGAGCTTGTGTTGTCCTTTGATGTGCTTAAGCGATTCATGATCTAAATAGATGAAAAACTCCTTCGGCCACAAATAGTGTTGCCACGTTTCCAATGCTCGGATCAAAGCGTACATTTCCTTATCATATGTTGGGTAATTCAATGGTGCGCCACTTAGTTTTTCACTAAAATACGCCACGGCACCAATCCCAATACCTGAGGCATCACATTCAATTTCAAACGTTTTGTCAAAATTAGATAATACAAGTAATGGGGCATTAGTTAAATGATCTTTAAGTAAAATAAATTCTCTTATTCCTCGCTCCAAAAGAAGGCAGAATTCTTTTTTATCACATTCGTGAGAGGTACGACCAATGTGCTGAAGTTTGGAACAAAGCGATGGTAGAAACTCGCCAAGCCATGGAAACTTCGTACTTGACTTATGCTGGTCGATCTAGGCCATTCTCGAATAGCTTTCACCTTGTCTTGATCTACTTCAAGTCCTTGCGAGCTGACAACAAATCCTAAGAAAATGACTTTGTTAGAACAAAATGTGCATTTCTTAAAATTAGCATATAATGTTTCCTTGCGCAATGCATCAAGAATAGCTCGTAAATGCTTCAAATGATCATCTAAAGATCTACTATAAACAAGAATGTCATCAAAGTAAACCATACAGAATTTACCAATATAAGCATGAAGAACATGGTTCATTAAACGCATAAAAGTACTAGGAGCGTTAGTGAGACTGAATGGCATTACCAACCACTCGTACAAACCGTGTTTAGTTTTAAACGTTGTTTTCCACCCATCTCCTTCAAGCATCCGAATCTGATGGTAACCGCTTTCGAGATCGATTTTGGAAAACAATTGAGCACCACTTACTTCATCGAGCATATCATCAAGACACAGTATTGGATGATGATATTTTATCATGATTTTGTTTACAGCACGATAATTAACACACATACGCCAAGTCCCATCTTTTTTTGGCACTAATAAAACCGGAACGGCACACAGACTAAGGCTCTCGCGGATGGATCCCTTCTCAAGAAGTTCATTCACTTGTTTTTGCAATTCCTTGGTCTCTTCTAGATTACTACGATAGGCAGCTCGGTTCGGTATGGATGCACCGGGAATGAAGTCGATTTGATGTTCTATTCCCCGAATAAGTGGTAAGCCACTTGGAATTTTGTCGAGAAATACATATTCAAATTCCTGCAAGAGAGAAACAATAGAAGAAGGTAAAGCAGCATCTAACTCAATAATATTCAAATAAGATTCCTTGTACATGAGTACAAGTAGGGGCTGCCTCAACATGAAAGATTTTCGAATGTCACTCTCTTTTGCATACACACTCATTTTTGCACTCGATTTTTCATCACTCATTTTTTTCTCTTGATCTTTATTCTTGTCTCTCATTTTTACCTCTTATTTCCCTCATTTCTTTTTACTCAAATTTTCACACACTTTTTCACTCTTTTCTTTCTTTTCACTCTCTTTGAATTTTTCAATTGAGTCTCGCAATTTCACTTGATCTTCGTATACTTGTCTCGGTGTCAAAGGTGCCAAAGTGATGTTTTTTCCTAAATGATTGAAGGTATATCGGTTGGTATAGCCGTCATGTACCACCTTTCGAACGAATTGCCATGGACGGCCTAATAATAGGTGTCCCGCATGCATTGGAACCACTTCGCAAAGAACTTCATCATTATATTTTCCAATAGAAAATGGAACCAACACTTGTTTTGTCACCTTTAACTCCCCTCCTTCGTTAAGCCATTGAAGCTTATATGGACAAGGATGTTTTGTTGTGGCCAAACCAAGTTTCTCCACCATTAATATACTAGCAACATTTGTACAACTTCCACCATCCACAATAAGACTACATGCCTTACCTTGCACCAAACAGCATGTATGGAAGATGTTCTCGCGTTGTTGTTCGTTCTCCACGCTTTGCAAACTTAGGCTACATTTGATCACTAGAATCTCCCTTTCAATGGCGTATTCAAATTCATCCTCTTCTTCACTGGTTGAGGTGTCGGATTCTTCATCTTTCTCATCTTCCGACTCTATGTCACTATTGGCTCTCAACACCATTGTACGTCGGTTAGGGCATTGATTAGCTATGTGACCACGTCCCAAGCACTTAAAGCACTTGATGTCCCTTGCTTGATTTGGATTGGCAACTTCTTTGTCTTTGCTTGATTCACTGATGGGTTTGTTAAACTTAACAGAAGTGTTTTGATCCTTCAGACGGTTAGGAAAGTCTCTTTTGCTCATACCTTGTCCCCACTTTGAAGTATTTGCGGGGTTGGAATAGGTCCGAATGGAGCCTTTCTTCTTGAATTATTTTTCTATTTTAATTGCAACATGGACCATGTCGGTTACCTCGACATAATGTTGAAGGTCCACCATGTTAGCAATTTCCCGATTTAGCCTGGCTAGAAATCTGGCCATGGTTGCCTCACGATCCTTTTCCATGTTCACACGAATCATTGCAATTTCCATTTCTTTAAAATAATCTTCTACACTTCGGTGGCCTTGTGTAAGATTTTGCAACTTTTGGTATAACTGCCGATGGTAAAAGGATAGAATGAATCTCTTTCTCATCACCGCTTTCATTTTGAGCCATGTAGAAATCGGCCTTTCTCCATTACGTCTTCTATTAGTTGTTAGTTGATCCCACCACACCATGGCGTAATCGGAGAATTTGATTGCTGCCAATTTGGCTTTCTTGGTCTCCGAGTAGTTGTGGCAGTCAAACACCAACTCGATTTTCTTTTCCCACTCCAAGTATGCCTCCGGATCGGACTTGCCTTGGAAGAGTGGTATGGAGAGCTTAATGTTCTTCAAATCATCGTCCACTTGTTCTCGTCCCCTTCGGCCTCGGTTTCGCTGACCCCTCCGCTGATCACTTAAGTTAGACCCTTGGTCACTTTCGGATTCGCTAGAGATGGGATCGACTTCTTAGACCCTTGGGCGGCCTCGTTACCTTTGTGGACCTCGAGGATTCCTCTCTCGTTGGGTTCTCTCTTCAACGTGATCTAGCCTTTCTTGAATGGGTTCGAGCTTGCGGTCAAATAGATGCTCAACTTCACGCAATAAGGCTTGAAGATTAAGATCCGGTACATTGCGGACTGGTTGCCGTTCGGGCCTTTCTTCCATGTTTCGGTTCGGACTTCTTGACATAGGAAAGCTTTAAACCTCACCACAAACCTCACTAGTCACTCGAAAAGAAAAAAAAAATAAATATTGAGCACTCACACTCGTGTTTCACTCAATTTTGGCTTTTTCTCTAATGAGTCACACCTGCTTTTAACCACTCGAATCCACCTCTCAAAATTCTGAAAGGTTGCCTTAGACTTATTAGCAACTTGTAGGTCGGCTTCAAGGGTTTAAACAAAGGAAAATTTATTTTGGGTAAAGGTAGGCTAAAAAAATAAAATAAAATAAAATAAAATGTTGGGGATGGTGGCGTTGGGATTGAACGGATGGTACACAATGATGGTTAAAATGCTTCTTGAATGATCGAAGTAGGAAGATGAAAAATAATGGTTTCGGAAGCTCAGAAATTGAGGAGAAGAATGAAGAAATTAATAAGATCTTAAAACTTCACTTCTTCTTTTTTTCGTTTTTTTTTTCACTTCAAATGCACCAAACTAAGTATAATAGAACACTTTGAAAGCAATTTATTTTTTTCGAATTTTTTTCAATTTTTTTCGAATGAACTACCTACTTCAGATTTACGATGATCGCCGGAGCTCCTCGTTTTCTAGCTCTGATACCAAATGATACGATCCGTCTCGGGATGAGTTGAGTCGTATATAAATTTGCCCGATCGTCTACGAAGGAGTATTGTTTGTTTTGTTTAAAAAAATGGTTATATCTTGGTTAATGGTTGCAACTTGGGTTGAAGAAGAAATAGATGGATGAATGGATTGATAGTTGAAACAAGAAATAACCCTTAATATAAGATTAAGGACCCGAATCTTATAGGTTTCAAAAGAATGGTTGAATTTAATAAAAACCGAGACCCACTATCTAGTAAGATAGGAACCTACGGTATTGATTGGAACGCCACACCCAAAAGGATGATAAGTTCAAGAACAAATTCAGATTGACGCCACTTGTTGAAAGATAAGTCAATTTGAACCTTGAAGAATTAAAAGATTGGAAAACTCACAATATAAAAATTTCATAAAGCATCCAAAAAAACATTTTGCACGTGCTCGGGTGATGGGTCCCTGTGGCAACACCAATGGCTCTTTGTTGGAACTTGGTGTGACCCGGATCATGGTCGTATCACCGAGCTCGCTCAATGACACTATAAAACATGGGAAAGGAAGGGGGTAAGCTACATAACTTAGTAAGTTCATATGCAAATAATACAAAACATTATTCATACATTTAACATATAAATATTAACATAAATGTCATATGAACATAAATGTCATTTAATATCAACATAACACATATCAACATCAATGTCATATACCAATAGTTTATCATATGAATAACATAGCACATATCAACATAAATATCATTAAACTTCATGAGCATAACTTATTCAACCACACCTTTACCCATTGTTCATCATATACCGAATCCATTTTCTTTGAGTTTTTTGTACATACCTATACCAACTCGTAACATAATCACGCACTTTCTCATCTTCAACATACCCGTTTAATATTTCGTCAACATTTCCCGTTGAACCATTTGGAATACTAAAGGATACTCAAGAATCTCAAACACACAGTATCGTATCAATGCCATATCCCAGACATGGTCTTACATGTAATCTCGTATTGAGACCAATAGCCCAGCTATGGTCTTATACGAAGTCTCATATCGATGCCATATCCCAGATATGGTCTTACACGTAATCTCAGTAACCCTAATGTCATGACATTTGTATCCTATCTATTCCTAAGGTTCAACTGGGATTTACTCGTTTGTCGAAACTTCGTTAGTTTCATCCATAGAGTCAATCATACAATTCATGCAATAACAAAACATTATAAATACAATTATAACGTTGCATTATTTACATACAAACTTACCTCGATACAAAGATAGCGGAAATAGACCTAATCGTGAAACACTTTGGTTTTCCCTCGATCTAGAACCAAACTTCATTTTTCTTGATCTATATACCAAATTCATCTCATTTAATAATCACATTGTTCATTTCAGTCCAAAGGTCATATTATGGAAAAATTACATTTTTGCCCTTAAACTTTTAACATTTTACGACTTAGTCCCAATGCTCAGAAAATGAAATATAGTCAATTTCTTCAATATCCATGCCTAGCCAAACCTTATACATGCTTATAGTAGCCCACATTTTCCATTTATTCACATTTTCTACTCATTTTATAACTTTTACAAATTAATAGTCCTTTTTGACATTTTTACCAAAAATCACTTAACAAAAGTCGTTTAACAAACAACAAACATGCATTTTCTACCATCAAACATCAAAATACACACATATTCAACATCAGTAAAACCCTAGACCTTGATCATATCTTAAATTAGTAGTAGAACTAGATAGATCGGGTTACAACGACTTTAAAAATGTAAAGAACATTAAAAACGGGGCAACAACGGACTTACAATTGAGCTTGAAAGCTTGACAAACCCTAGCCATGGTTTCTCCTTGTAAAATTCGGCCATGGGGAAGAAGATGGACAAATTTTGGCTTTATTTTGGCCTTTTAGTTCATTTTAATTACCAAATTACTAAAATACCCTTAATGAAAAACTTTAGAAACATACCAAACCATGTCCATTTTTGTCCACCAACTTAACCAATGGTCTAATTACCATTTAAAGACCTCTAATTTCAAATCTCTTAGCAATTAGATACCTTTAACATATAAAATTCAAGTTTTGCACTTTTTGCAATTTAGTCCTTTTAACTAAATTGAGTGACCAAACGTCAAAATTTTCGAACGAAATTTTCACCAAATTGTTCCATAAAACTATAGACCATAAAAATATAATAAAGATGAATTTTTCTTCGTTGGATTTATGGTCCCGAAACCATTATTCCGACTAGACCCAAAATTGGTCTATTACAACTCTCCCCCTTTAGGGATTTTTGTCCACGAAAATCTTACCGAAATATAAATTTGATTTCCACGTAAACTCCTCTATCTCGTGACACTGCCAAAGAACTCTCACTAAGGTTATGCTTTTATTTCCCAACTTTTTAAATCTCTCGTGTCAAAATTCCGATCGGTTCTTCGTTATACAACATATCGGCTGAATCTTAATCCCTATCAGAGAATTCATACTTAAAGAGTCCAATCGATACCATTGCAACATAGATACACAAAACACATTTTGAACCTTTTTCCAAGGCAATTCTTTCAGAAGCATACTATCACTGAACGAGAATTTCATATTCTCATGTTTTCAAATTCACATACGTCTTCTGACAATCTGAAGTGGATTCTAAACTGCCATGAATCACTTTTACTTTCTGTATGATTTCTGATCGGATAGTCTCTGAAACATATAACTCAACTAATCTATCATGTTACATACCCGATCACCAGAACATCTATTTCAAATAGCTGTACATTTTATTTCTCCCTGAATGAACAAACGAGCTACTATTGAGCTTCGTACAAAATTTTCTGCATAAGCTCTGAATTACTCAGTGCGCAAATTCTATCTTGGAATAATGATAACAGTTATTAGGTCTGACCTAAAATTCAGAATCAGAAGTCGTCTCACACTGTACTCGTTTAGTTGACCACTCACTATCACATTCCTGAGGTTCTCAATCTTGCAAAGAAAACATCGCTTTAACTTCTAATTTAGCTAGATTCAGACCGTCATTAAATAAGATTAATTATGTATTCAATACTCACAAAATAATCAAAGGTTTTCCATTCAAGCATTTGTAACTATATCGGTCTTCCCAAAAGTTAATCGATAACTGCTCACAATCTTTCAATAGTTCAAGTCATCTATGCTGTTTTAAACTTAGATCCTTCTGTGACATTAGATACTTTAAACTCTTGGGATCAGAAAGCATATGGAATTTTTCATCGGACAACCGGTGTCATTAAATTTTCAACACAGACTTAAAAAGGGCCGACTCTAAATCACCCGTCGGACAGTTCCTTTCATGTGACTTTAACCGTCTAAAAGCATAAACTATCACTTTACATTCTCATATTAAAACACATTCCAATGTGTTCGATAGTGCATCACTGAAATATCACAAATTCTTTACTCAATTTAAACTGGACCTAGAATCAGTGCTTCGATTAATAATACCTTCACTATTTTCAACTTTGCTAACACTCAACAGACCATTCAAACTTTCACAAATGTGATAACTTTATCAATCAAAACAACCTTAACTCATAATAATATCATCCAATTAGAACTTATCTAATAGGTACGTCCTTGTATCACACCCTTTTTGAATATAAATTCTTCATTCTGACTGTTCGTCAATTTACCCATGAATGTAAAAGATTTTATCTTCTTACCTGAGGATAACTTAAATTCATATAACTCAATTTTCCTTTCAACTAACCAGATCGCTCAGATAGAAACAACTGAGTCGATCTCAACTATCAAATAATATCATATCAAGATACTCTTTTTTTCATGCTGTTAAAACAACTCAAACATACAATCTTTCAAACTTTCCTCTCATGCTAGTCAAAGATCTTTACAACTGCATTAGCTCAAGGAAACAAAATATCTTGATTGAACTCATTGACCTTAATCAAACTTACCTGAGAAAAGAAAACCATCGTACAATTTGAGCTTCAACTTCCACTATCTATACCTTTGCCTATTTCAATTCCTTTCACAAAAATTAGAGAAATCCTGATACCAAAATCACCACGTTCCTATGATCGAACTAGAAATCAACTATAAAAGACATAGTTATCACAAGCAAAAGAACACACTTTAAAGACGAGCCATGATTGATAATTTACGAAATAAAGATGATAAGAAAACTGAGATAAAGAAATCCAAGATGCGATATCATACTGGAAGTCCGAGAACATAACTTATAAGAAAATAATACAGATCTTGATGATTCCTCATAGAAAATCAGAAGAAAAATAATACTTATACGCTCTGGAATCAATTGTAACATAGATAATATATTTCCCAAATATATATATATAAAACAAAATAACATCCAGTAGAAATAGAAGAATAGCCTCACATAAATTTTCACCAACAACTTTTATTCCAAACATAATAAATATAATTCCACAGAGAGAGATAAGAAATGCTGCTCATCAACCAATCAAATCAACAGTGCTCTGATCTGACATTATAAGCAGCTAGCATTCTCATACTATAAGAATTTCATCAGACAATGAACAATCATATATATCTCTGAGGATAAATGAATACATAAAATACCCAGGAGAGATCATCATAATCTATTCAATTACAACTGTTACACTCAGACATCTTTACGATTCAAATATCATTTCTCTGACTAATTCTGTCATCACTAATCCCGTATCATTCCATTCACTAATGACAATCAATCCGGAAGAATTTCCAGCAAATACATACTTTAGACATCATACCTGAATGAGTCAATTAGCCGAGATTAACTTTTTCTTTAACAGTGACATCGCAAAATTCGAATGATCTTTAGAATAACCTAGCATCATTGTTTTCCAAAACTATATTCACTTGTCAAACTATCCTTAACTCTAACCACATTATTAGTCATTCCGCAACTGAACTCTTTAGTCTCTTACTTGTGAGCTCATTCAACTTAAATTTTGTGAAATTTCGTTATAAAATACCACATTGATAAGGGGTTGAGGTCGTAAAGCCTCTAACTCGACTCTCATAAATACACACATATAACTTAGCATTCATCATCAACATAATATCTTCACAGTCATATAATTCACTTCAAGCTAATTAACATACATATTTATGTCCCACGAACTTTCCGATTACCTTTATTCAAACAAGTACTTAAACATACATTCCATATATTTTGAGTAAGTTTACCTTTCGCATTCACTTAATCAAACAAGTTAGGCACATAACATCATATGAATGCCACACAAACATGGATGAGTTTATCACAATATAAACTTTCATTTCACTTCACCTTTCTATATTTCAAGAATAATTCCTATTGAACTATTGTAATTTCGAAGGATACTCAAGGTATGCATGTCAACAATCCATCAATTCATATTCAAAAGTGCCCTTTTGGCACATATTCATAGAGCACACTCTCGAGCCACATATGCTATAACAGGATTGCCAGTCCAGGCTAAATCTTTTCAGTAACGTATGCTCTAAAGGGCTTACTCTGGATTACCCGTCTGGGCTAAATCCATTTCATAACATATGCTCGAAAGGGCTTAATTCAGGATTACCCTTTTGGGCTAAAGCCTTTTTGCAACATTTAAAACATTTTATCCATTTCATAAAATCACCATAATCCATCGAAATACAACGTTCAATTGGAACAATGACATTTTATCCAAATTTCTCAACTTATGGTTATTTCATTTTGTACATTATCACATACATATCATGAACTCTTATTTATACCTTTCCAAGTTTCGACTCATCACAAACACATTTTCAAATATCTTAGTATCACTTTCAACATTTTTAAAAATAGCTAGGTTGAAAAGCATCTTTGCCTCAACAAAACAATTTCATCAGAGTCGGGAGATATCACACTATCACAGGTAGTAATATGGCATGTATAGCTAGACTCACATACGCTACGTTAGTCCGAGAATTGACTAAATCGTAACTCGGATACCACTAAATGTAACACCCCTTACCCATATTCAATGTCAGAATAGGGCTCGAGGCATTACCGGACATATAACACAAACATTGACACAATTTCGAGTCATAAATTTGCGTCCAAATTAAAACCATTCATATTCAATCATAAAGTCCTTTATACGAGCCTACGAGGCCCAAAACATGCTTTGGAGGTGGTTCGGGACTAAACCAAAAACTTAGGAAACTTTTACAAAACTTAGAAAATTTTTACTAGATACAAGGCTCACACGCCCGTGTGACTCTAGGACACGCCCGTGCTTTAGACCGTGTTCGATTTAGGGTGCTCTCTGACTTGTGCCACACGGCCGTCCTACACGCCCGTGTGCTAGGCCGTGTAGCACACACGGCTGAGACACACACCCGTTTCTCTGCCCATGTGCTCAATTCTAGACACTCTATTTTGCAACAATTAAGGTGCAGGGGACACACGGCAAGAACACATGCCTGTGTGTCACACACGGCCTAGACACACACCCGTGTGTCTACCCGTGTGGACAAAATAAAGGCTATTTACCAAGCCATTTGTCACCCTTGTACACACATACACTTAACCAATTCAAGGCACATACATAACATACTTAGGTAAACAAATCATTTACAATTATGACTAACAAAATATCCACATCTATCATACTCACAACATTTATTAATCCACAATTGACTACTTTCAAGATACCTAATTGTACACCACTTTATCATCTCATCAATATACCACATTGCCAAACATCTCACATTCATGTCATAAATCACATTTCTATCATTCACCAAGCATATCATGACCATATCACCAAAGATATTAGCACACATATATATACTTAGGCTTGCAACCACGATAGCCCAAATAAACCAATCTACATCGCTAAATACCTAAACAAGCCTTTGACAATCATAAGCCAACACATTGGCTACAATCACAATGACACATTTAACAAAATGGCAAAGTCCCTATACATGCCATAAACTCAAAATACTTGAATTCGTCAATACCCAAAGTGATAGCTTGATAGTGTGATAAGATCTCCGACGAACTCCAATCTGAGCTAGCTCAATGACACTATAAAACATGGGAAAGGAAGGGGGTAAGCTACATAGCTTAGTAAGTTCATATGCAAATAATACAAAATATTATTCATACATTTAACATATAAATAACTTAACAAATATTAACATAAATGTCATTAAAACCCCATAAATGTCATATGAACATAAATGCCATTTAATATCAACACAACACATATCAACATCAATGTCATATACCAATAGTTCATCATATGAATAATATAGCACATATCAACATAAATATCATTAAACTTCATGAGCATAACTTATTCAACCACATCCTTACCAATTGTTCATCATATATCGAATCCATTTTCTTTGAGTTTTTCGTACATACCTATACCAACTCGTAACATAATCACGCACTTTCTCATCTTTAACATACTCGTTGAACATTTTGTCAACATTTCCCGTTGAACTCTTTGGAATACTAAAGGATACTCAGGAATCTCGTACACCCAGTACCGTAACAATGTCATATCCCAGATATAGTCTTACATGTAATCTCGTATCGATGCCAATAGCCTAGCTATGGTCTTATACGAAGTCTCAGATCGATGTCATATCCTAGATATGGTCTTACACGTAATCCCAGTAACCCTAATGTCATGACATTTGTATCCTATCTATTCCTAAGGTTCAACCGGGATTTACTTGTTTGTCGAAACTTCGTCAATTTCATCTATAGAGTCAATCATACAATTCATACAATAACAAAATATTATAAATACAATTATAACATTGTATTATTTACATACAAACTTACCTCGATACAAAAATAGTGGAAATAGACCTAATCATCAAACACTTTGGTTTTCCTCCGATCTAGACCCAAACTTCGTTTTTCTTGATCTATAATACCAAATTCATCTCATTTAATCATCACATTATTCATTTCAATCCAAAGTTCAAATTATGGCAAAATTATATTTTTACCCTTAAACTTTTGACATTTTAGGATTTAGTCCCTAGGCTCCTAAAATGAAATATAGTTAATTTCTTCAATACCCATAACTTGCCGAATCTTATACATGCTTATAGTAGCCCACATTTTCCATTTATTCACATTTTCTACTCATTTTATAACTTTTACAAATTAATAGTCATTTTTGACATTTTTACCGAAAATCATTTAATAAAAGTCGTTTAACAAACAACAAACATGCATTTTCTACCATCAAACATCAAAATACACACATATTCAACATGGGTAAAACCCTAAACCTTGATCATATCTTAAATTAGTGGTAGAAATAGATAGATCGGGTTACAACGACTTCAAAAATGTAAAGAACATTAAAAATGGTGTAAAAACGGACTTACAATCGAGCTTGAAAGCTTGACAAACCCTATCCATGGTTTCCCATTGTAAAATATTACCATAGGGAAGAAGATGGACAAATTTTGGCTTTATTTTGGCCTTTTAATTCATTTTAATTACCAAATTACTAAAATACCCTTAATGAAAAACTTTAGAAACATACCAAACCATGTCCATTTTTGTCCACCAACTTAACCAATGGTCTAGTTAACATTTAAGGACCTCTAATTTAAAATCTCATAGCAATTAGACACCTTTAACATATAGAATTCAAGTTTTGCACTTTTTGCAATTTAGTCCTTTTAACTAAATTTAGTGCCCAAACGTCAAAATTTTCGAATGAAATTTTCACAAAATCGTTCCATAAAATTTGAGACCATAAAAATATAATAAAGATGAATTTTTCTTCGTTGAATTTGTGGTCCCAAAACCACTATTTTGACTAGATCCAAAATCGGGCTGTTACATGTTAATTGATTTTAGTAACCGATAAGGCATTCGAATACTTGTTTTATAGAAACAAACTTGCATGAGAAGTTTATTTCAAAGGGAACTATTTAGATTCTCTAATGTAAGGCTGACATCTATCATAAAGCGGTAAGTGTGACGTTTAAAAATTATGTGGTGATAGGTAAAATTTGAAATTTGCAACTTTGAGTATGCACTTGGCGCATATGATCAATTACTTGTAGATACTGCCGTTCTAAGGGACTAGAAAATTTTGAGGATGAAATTTTGTTAAGGGGAGGAGAGTTGTAATACCCAGGTTTGGGTGGGTTTTGAATTTGGTGAGTAAACTGAAAGTACCCTAAGTGGCATAATGCTATCCGCCTAATTATTATTTTGGCATATAAATCAGGCGTATAGTAGGTATTAGATTGTTAAGTGAGGATTTTTCTCAGAATGTATTAAGTTATAAAGAAGAAGAGATTTGGTAAGAGTGTTGGGGATTTCTATAATAGCACATTTTTCAATGGTGTCGGAAGCAGTGGTTTCAAGACCACAATTTCAATTATAAGCAAATAAATATTATCTATTTAATAATTACAAGTTAAAAATAATGTTATAGTAAAATATGATTTAATTGATTTTATTAAATTAGTCAGTTAGCCAAAGTACAAGTGGTACGTACCAAAAATTAATGGTTTTGATAAATGAGGTATCAATACCTCATTTTCATAGACCGAGCTTGTAAATATTTTTATTAAGTATTTACAAAGTTGTAGTATAAGTGGACTGAAGTTTGGTCCATAAATTTTGATGTTTGAATGGTTAATTAAAAAAAGAACTTCGTAAAAATTGTAAAAGTTAATTACTATTAGTTTAAAAGGGTTAATTGAGTGAAAATTCATAATTGAATGGATCTTTATGGAAATTTACCATAGTCAAGACTGTGGACGGTAAGTATATGTATTTTAGATTAAAAATATGTATAGTTAATGGCATTTTGGTAACTAAATAAAGGATTAAACAAATGTAAAGGGTGATAAAATTATCATCTTCTTTATTTTTTATTGTTTTTCAACCTTAGAACAATCAGCTAAGCTTCATTTCTTATGAATGGTATGTTTTTGAAGCCCATTTCTCGTAAATTTTATGTTTTTGAGATAGTTGTAACTACATCCAACTAACACATACCTCTATTTTCAAAACTGTCAAAGATTTTAAAAGTTAACATTGATATTATTTGAAGTTTTTGAATGTTTATGGTAGATTTTGAAGCTTAGAAATGAAACAAGTTTAATTTGTTAAGTAAATTTTGTTAGTTTTGAGTTAGAGACTAAATTGTGAATATATTGAAATTGGTATGAAATTTTTGTAAATTATGATAATAGAAGGTTGTATATGGACATAAGTGAAGTGGGTTTAAAATTTGGAGTTCAAATTTGGAAGATATAGTAAGTTCAGTTTTAGGGACTGAATTGAATAAAATAAAAAACTTTAAGGGTAGTCAAATAATTAAATTGAGTTGATACATGTTTATAATTTGATGAAATAAGATGGTTGGAATTGATAAATTGAATTGAATTATTGAATAGATCGAAAATTGGACCAAATTGAAGATAATAGGGGAAATAAGAAAAATTATAGATTAGTCCTTAAAGAGTCGTTTGTTTGCTGTCTTGATCAGGTAAGTTCATACAGTATGTTTGAGTTAAATTGTTATGCACTTAGAATTATAATTGTAATTATGTTTAATTGGAATTTTGCTTGTTTACAATTCAGTATAAAAAGGTGAGATAGAGGATTAAATTGAATACGATGAAGTACAAATTGAAATAATTAAATAATTAAACCTAAATTGGATTGAAATAGAATTTTTTTTATATGATAAAGTGATGATTTGATGTAATGAGCTGAATTGATTCAATTTGGACAAATTGATAGTGATAAGGACCGAATAGAATATATGTGAAAAATGTGTATATATAAATGTGTAATTGAATGCATATAGAGATGATTGATGTTGTTATGAGTATGGATGAATGGTTTAATGATGAAAATATATGTGAATTGAGATGTTGATTGATAATAAATTGAGTAATGAATACCTTATTAATTGTTCGGGTAGAGTCGAATATAGTTAGCATGCCATAGGATAGGAAGAGTTCAGGGTTACTTCGACTACGACTCGATAAGGCACTAGCTGCCAAATTTCTTCGGTTATACCGATGAGACATTAGGTGTCAAACTATTTGATAAGCATTGGGCGTAACTATTTGCTCCAGATTTATCCGGTAAAGCACTGGGTGCCAAACTGGTGTGTTGGTTGGATTCATGTATCCATCCAAGTCCGAGTAATGTTAATTGGGAGATAAAAGATAAAAAAAATGATGATAATGAATGAGCATTTCAAATCCATGAAATTGGAAAATTGAATGTGAAATGTGGTATTCAATATTGAGATGGTAAATGGATAAGAAAAGGAAGAAAAATGTGGAATGAAATGTCTATTTGTGCAATGAGATTATATGATGATCAGAAGATATATATATATATATATATATACATATTGAATATCAGTTATACAAGCCTAGAGGGCCAATATGAAAACATGATAAATTGATGAATGTGATTTAGAATTAGTATTATGGAATAAAGTAGTGATTGATATTTAATTGACATTCAATATCTATTTGGTATAAAGATGAATTACTATGTTTTGGGTTGATGATTTAAAGTTATAAGTTGAAGTTGTAATTTATTATAATGGTTGTCATGAATAAGGTCGAATTTAGTGATTTCTATGGTATATATATATATGATAAATTATGATAGTATGTGTGGTGATGGTATGCTTGTTTTTGGATCATGAAATGGTTGGGAAATGGTAAATCTTGGGTGAAATGTATAGTCTATGTTTAGTTGATAGTTGTGGTATATGCATTCATTAAATTAAGTTGGGTGGTTAAAATAAGTGTATTTAATTAAAAATTAACGGTGAGTAACTAAAATGATAAAAGTATGTACTAGTAGTGACTAAAATGGTAAAAGTATGTAACGACAGTGTCTAAATAACAAATTAATTTTTGATGTCCAAAATAAAAATTTATAAAAATTGAGTGACAAACTTTGTAATTTATTTTTCTTTTGAAAAAACAGTCAGACCAACTAATCTTTCAAAAAAAAATATTTATCCAATTAGTGAATTACCACTATGAATATTGAAAAAAAAAAAACCCACTTTGGTAGATCGATTGTTTTAACTCTTGGTAGCTAGGGGGAAAAATGGTGTAAGGATGGTTGAGAGGATGACAATAATTGCACAATCTATAGCTTTCTTTTCAGTTTCACCTGAGATCATAACATACTTACATACATGGGAAAGACTTTGATTTTCTTGCCTTGCCTAGATACGCCATTGGGACACCAAAAAGAATCAAAATGATGAAGCCAAGGTGTTAAGGTCATGGGTAAATATGGTCCACAGGGTCTGATAACAATTGGAACAAACAATTTTATAATGATAAATCATCAATTCCAAAGAAACAAAGCTTGAAACTCAGAAATATCTTTACATATGAAGCCAATGCGTTTAAGCTCCAAACTCGACAGTTTCTTCATTTAACAATCATTCAACTGGGACGACATATAGAATCCCATTTCCCTTCAATGTTTGAGGTTGATTATGTTTCAAATTATTTAAAAGAAGACGGTGTTTTCATGATCATTTTCTGTGCCTTGTTTTTGGAATTGGATCGTTAAATCCTAATCGTGGATCGATCTGATCCAATTCCATGGGTTGAGCGTTTTGGGTAAGGGCAAAGAAGATGTTCTTCGTACAAGTCCTTTTGTGTCCTGTAATCTGTTTTTTTCCCACCGTATGTGGTGAACCAAAAACCAACAATTGGTCGAGGCTAAGAAGTGAGATTGTAAGTTGTATGAGATAAGTATTTGAAAAATGAGATTATGAAAATGTTTTAGTAGAAATGTGAGGTGAGAATTTCAATGAAACAAATCTCCGAATAATAAATGAATTGTTTGATAAATCTTTTAAAATTTTAATTTCATAATAAAATATTTTTAACATTTAATTTTCTATATGGGTTTAATAACCATAATAATTTTTACTTAATTCAAAATTTTCTCCCAAAAAATGTTGAATAAAATGAGTAGGTAAATAGCTATTTATCACTTAATTGTGATAAGACTAAATTTTATTTTTTTAAAAACTATATCCTAAACTATCTAAAACAATTTAAAATATTACAATTATGGTATAAATTATTATAAAAAAAAAAGAAATAATTAATTTTCAAAAAATTAAAATTTATTATTATCAAATAACACAATTATATTAGATATTTAATTTTTATTAACATAACAAACGAATTTATAATGTAAATTCAAAACTTATAAAATTGTGTAGTAAAATCTTTAACTTAAATTTGCAGAATTTTTTTGTTAAGCTATTCTTTTAACATTTAATTTTTTTTTATTTATCAAACCATCTTTTTATTTTTTTTTTACTTTTTTTCCTCTAAAATGTTGTTGATAAATAATTTGGTTGTGCCATTAAGCATGCAATATTTTTTTCCCAAAACTTATCAACTAACTCGATATAGATACTGTCAAATATTATTTTTTGAAGGTAGATTTTGTCAAATCTTAAACTATAAAATAATCGTTTATAATAGAATTCATATTTGGAAAAAAATATAAAAATATTTTTAATAACTTTTTATCATTAAATTTATGAAAATTAATTATTTTTATTTTAAAAATATTTTAATTAAGTTAAAATGCATATACACATAATAAAAAAAAGCATTGTGTTTTAATAATTATTTGTATTGCGTTTCTATTAAATGAATTGAAAAATTGTAATTCATTCCTACTAAATTAACAAAAAAATAGAGACTATTCCTAGCCAATTGTGTTTCATACATATAGTGATTTGCAGTCGCAATTTTATTCCTCGTACCAGACCCATCGTTTTAAATAACGTTAGTCTTGATCGTGTTTGTTACAGTATTTTTTTTTTTTTTTACTAAATCTTGAATGCTTATGTTCTGAATCCAATTTTGTATCCTATTTTGTGCAAATTATGTAACAAGTTTTATTTAAATTTATTTTGATTTAAATTTCATCACGCGTAAAACATTTTGAGAGTTATTCTAATTTATTTTATGTTGATTTATACTTTAAAATAATTAATTTTAATTGAAGAAATTCGGATATATTATCTTTATAATTCTCGATCAATATTATTATAATTGTACCCTTCTTTTTTTTTAAAAAAAAAAAACATTAGATAAAGCTGTTCCATTAGCTGACTTCTTCGGGTGAAGTAAGAATTGATGAGCTGATGCAAACTCCTTTTAGGCTACTTTCTTTGTTTTCTTTAACATTTCCAAGCAATAGTGAAAGGAAAATAAGCAATTTTCCCCCGGGGTAAAAGCTGTGTAATAAGCCAAGCACAAGTGGGAATTTTAGCTGTAGTATTGTCATCAAAGAATTGGGGGGGGGGGGGAGCCCACCGCCATGAAGAAAAATAGAAAAGGAAAAAATTGGGACACTAATTATTTGTTTGATGACAACATGTGTGAGTCGGGTTTATGGGCTTCTCAAAGTTTCAAAACAACCCCAAAGAAAATCGTTAATGATGAGTTGTGAACATGGCAGTTCTCAAATTAAAAGTTAAAAGTTTCACTTTTGAAAAAATTTGCACTGTATCCAGAGGGGAAAAAAGGGAATATGAGAGAAAAGCTGTTGGATATGATGCCAAGATGGTCCCACGATGATCTATCGAACCCTAGATACATATACAAATATCTAATGAATGTATGCCCAAGTTCTCAAATTAAAGTTTAAATTTTCTTCTCGGAATGGTTCAGGGTTATGTTGTTTAACTCAGATGCCAGCCTCCAATTTGTTACGACTTTGTTCAAGCTTCAAAGTTTTTTCTTTTATGTACTTAGAGGTTACTTGAAGAGTTATGTCATATATTCATATCTTAAAATATGAAGAGTCGGGATAATTTAGAACAACGCGTTTATCAAGTTGCATGAAATCAAAGGAAAAAAAAAAAGCATTTATGGGTGAAAACTTAAGCCAGCAGGAATAAGTATGGAGGCACATTGATTGGTGTCGCTGACTTGTGGAAGAAATCCCTACACAAGATTGTTGGGTTTTCATCGACTCATCATTGATGTATAGACATTATGAGAAAGAGGTAGCACAGGTTCAAAACCACCCTAGCTTCTTGATTTGGACAATGATCACTCGTTAGAAGAATGTTATAAAAAGGGAAAATGGTTGAAGATAATAATTACATTTTTTTTCTCGGGGAATATGGTGACCATAACTTGCAGTCTAGTCATGAGGCAGTGACTCATCAAAACGTATCGAAAACAGGAACAATGGACCACTGGATTGAATGGTTACCGCCCTTTAGCAAGTTCTGTGTTTAGAATCAAACCCAGCTAGATTCGATTAAATCAATTGAAATTCCAAACAAATCGCTTGATTTTATAAATCAAATTGCTTTTTGCACTATATTGTCGAGTAGTTCAATCTGATTCATGATTTAGGATGGTTAACCTTATTAACCTTATAAACTGCAAAACATATCTACTTGAAGAATGAATGAAAAGCAGCCTTTATTAATGTACGAAATCCTTTGTTTTTGGATCAGTTTTAATCAATCTTGAGATCTGAAAGAAGGTTCTTGTTTGTTAGGAAACAGGTTACTGGAGATCCGTGCTAACAGATATCATGATTTAGCCTTTTCCCCTACTTCACCCAGCTGAAGTATGGCCTAGTGCCACCAAATTTGCTAACAGATATTATTATATAGGCATGAAACCCTAATTCTCAACTGCTATAACAATAAGAAAAATATCTTTTGGACCAAGGTTTTTGCTTAAGCTAGCCTAAGTGATTTTGTTAAACTTCTGTTGAAACATGAAAGCTCGTAGATATCTACCATCAAGGTTAAAGCTAATCTTAAACCTATAGAACCAATGGAAAAAAATATATTGGAATTAGTAAATTCTAAAAGTGACATAGATATTTTTTTATGTACATTTTATAATTTATAAAAATTATTTTTTTTCAAGTTCGTGATTACGTTTTCTAACCATTTAACTTTGGAATCATTATTATAACATCTCATCCGATTAGCAATAGGAAAAAATTATAATTCTATCATTCTTCCCTCCATCCATTAATCTAAGCACTCACAGGTAAAGAAATAAAAAGTTTCAACTTTTGTTATTACGATCATAATTTAACAAATAAAATAATCAAATTTGTTAAAGAACTCGTATGACGTTCGAAAAGTAAGAGGAAATTAAAAAGTGTTTGAGAAGGAAAGAGAGAGGCCTTTTTGTCATTGGGTAGCTTTTAAGGGCTATGAACAAGTGTACTTAAAAATCTAACATGGAAACAAAACAAAATAAAGGGGGCTAAACCTGAAAAAATAGTTCACTGAGTGGGTGTAGAAATATTATATTGGTTATTTTTATCGTATTAAAATTGTATTTAAAATATTTAATGTTATATAAATTTTAATATACTAATAATTTGTATTTATATTATTGTTCGCGTAATTGTGTAGGCTTTTTAGAGAAAGGACTTCTTATTGGTAGGCAGCTTTCGGATTTTTACTTTATTTTCTACTTTGTGGGTGCTGTCCAAAAGTCTAAGTTGAAAAAGTATGGGAAAGCAGAATCTTTGTTAAAGTCATTGTTCCCCTCCTTAAAAGGTACACTTTTTATTTTCTTTTCTTTTCCTTTTGTCTCCTAAATTAGATGTTTTACGAAATAAAGCAGAGAAATATCAATTGAGAGAAGTCTATAGGGCTTGGTTCTTGAGCTGGCTTTCATGGACAAGTAGCTGTACAATTAAAATGTTTAGGTATCTTGTTATATTTGGAGTTGATGAGTCTCGAATTCACTAATTTAAATACTTTACACTAAAAAAATATAATATTTCATAGATAAGGACGCAAGGTTTGTTATACCACCTTTGCTGGCCTTACCCATGTAGCTACTAGGCCTCACATTGGACGGACCTACAATATTAGACAACTCCACAGCGAACCCAGATGACCTTCGTACAAAATTACGTCTATTAGGAACATGTGAGATCTGATACTCTTTGATTGCTTAGACATCCTAAGATGACACCCCATCAACCTAGAAGGTCACATTGTCACCCCTACAAGAAGACAATATGTGACTTTGTCGTTAATGGGATCCAGATACGTGGCACCCCTTGTCTCCTAGATATAAATTCACTCACTACCCTAAGGAGATCATTAAACATAT
The DNA here is from genome assembly GCA_025503065.1 of Gossypium bickii. Lineage (NCBI taxonomy): Eukaryota > Viridiplantae > Streptophyta > Magnoliopsida > Malvales > Malvaceae > Gossypium > Gossypium bickii. The sequence continues at coordinate 71,622,176 of CP106716.1, read as the reverse complement.
AAACAAACACTATGAACTCTCTCTCTCTCTCTCTCTCTCTCTCTCTCTCTCTAAGTCTCTTCCATCATTGAACACAATGACTCTCCGCCGCACTAGGGTGAACCGATGTCATCACAACCGTCTACTCCTCCTTGAATATTCCACACAAAAAATTTGGTATAGTAAACTTAGATTGAATGACGAATCTAAATTCCATTGCTCTTCCAACTAATGAGCACAAACCCCATGATTATCATCAAACACTCCAGGAAGACATCACTAGCCATGGCCAAACGAGCACTAACAAGCCACCTAGGAGCGGCAACATGCATAGTACAATACCTATCAACAATGTTATCAATACCCCCAACATGGTATTATAATTATTATTCCCGAAGGCATACTAAAACCCCACCTAATCAGAGGTCTAAAATTCCCTAGTTGAGGTGTCAAAAATTTATAGAAGTTAATGAAGGCACCTAAGGAGCAACTATCTTCCCAATAAATGAGGTATGAAGAGAAATAGAGATTCATTCAAGAGCAGTTAGAGGGACAAAGGCAAATGGATCTGAGGAATGAAATAACTGAAAATATCATTATAGAGTTCAGAGCAGCCTGAGATACCTAAAGGCAGGCTCCCTAAGAATAAGAAGATGAAACAACTATGTAACACCCCATACCTGACCCGATCTTCAGGTCCGAGTTACAGGATGCCACATTCATTATCAGAGCAACTATGATTCAATTTACCCTTTTCTATATGTTATTAACAATATTATTCAATCTCAATATGATTTTTTCTCATTTTTGGGTCTTATATGAGCTTACAAAAGCTCTTTTGCTAACCCGAGGTTGAATTAGGACCAAATTGTAAAGTTTACAATGTTGGATCTAGTGCCCGAAGTTTAGTATTTTTATAACTACCCATTTTTCAGTGGTGTTGGAAACAGTAGTTTCAAGACCCCAAATTTTGACTAACGATCAAGTCAATATTACTTATTTAATATTTATAAGTCTATTGTAGAGTTGTATTAAGATTTTGATTTAGAAATTTTGATGTTTGGTTGGTTAATTAGCTAAAAAGGATTAAATTGTAAGAGTTGAAAAAGTTTATTATTATTAATTAAAGGTGTTGAATAGCTTTAGGAATATGATTCGATGGGCTAAAATGGTAATTAGACCATAATATGTTAGTGTGGACTGTTATGGGTTAGCAATTTGTTAAATGTGATGTTATAATTAATGGTAAAATGGTAATTAAATTAATAAATCATAAACAAAAGAAAAATAAGTTAGGCATCATCTTCCTTAACTCTCTTCCACCGATTTTAGAAACAAAATAACACAATTTTTTGGAGCTTTAAGGTTCGGTCATCACAATAGTATTGCATGTAAGTGATTTTTCTACATGTTTCTTGTAATTTTATGTTTTTTAGATCGTTGTAGTTTAATCTAGCTAGCCCAGAGACTAATTTGTGAAACTGTTAAATGTTTAAGGACTTACCATGAATGAATTTTATGGGTTTGTGAAGTTAGTTGATAGAATTATGAGCTTGGTGGCTACATAAGAACATTTTGTAAAGTAGTTTTAACTAGTTGTGGTTTTAAGTATTTAATTGATATAATTTTGAAATTTGCATGGTTTAATTGCAAATATTCAATTGTCTAGGGACCGTATATGGACCATAAATAATTCGACACTAATGTTTTTGGGTTAATTGTGAAAAATTTGCAAGTTTTGCATAAGGACTAAATTGCATAAAAGGTAAAATTTTAGGGTAAATTTGTAAAATAATAATAAAAGGGTTTATACGCATAATGTCTAATTGTTTAAGTTTTTTTAAATATTTAATTTAATTAAAATTATTATTTAGGTTAAGAAACGAATCAACCGGATAGTAATCGTAGAAACGGAAAATTAGCAGAGTAAACATCAGTGTTATATTCGTAGCCATTTTCGATTAGGTAAGTTCGTGAGTTGATTAAACTAATTAATTGATTTTTTTGTGATTTAATACCTATCTATATATTGTGATTGAGTTGATTTGCTTGATAAATGGTAAGTGATGAAATGAACTAAGTTGTAATGTTAATTAAGCTAAAGGTTATGTTTGAAAATGGGAAACTATATAGACGAATTTTTGTGATAAAATAATTTGTATTTGATTAAATGATATAGATATGAAATGTGGCCTGTGTGAACCTTGTGAATGCTCAGAATACAAATGACATGTCATTAGGGTTATTACCATTTCAGGTGTTGGTCTTGGATGTCCTACTGATGACTAAGATCCTGCATTTGTTGCGGTTCTTCATAGCTCGTGTGAGCAGCATCATGTAGCCTAACATCTCGACCCACAACTTGTGTGAGCAAACCCATTTCATAACTCGTGTGAGTATTTGCAATTATAGCTCGTGTGAGCATTTACAGTTATAGCTCGTGTGAGCATTTATCGTCACAACTTGTGTGAACATTCTCCCTCCTAGACTTTTAACTCAGCACTTTATAATTTAATTCAACCCAGTACATGTTTTTTTCTATTTCCTTAAATAAATATTATTTACTAAATTAATTTTTCAATTAATTAATTTTCTCAACCCAATTCTAGTTCTGTTAAAATTATGACAACTTTACATTAAAAGAAGTTATGAGAAAATATATTTAATTTTTCTACATTCAACAAATTCAAAATGATCCATTAATTTAAATCCCTTTTTTAAATTAATTAATTAATTAATTAATTAATAATTCAAAAAATAATAAATTAATTCTCGGGTCAATTCTATTACTTAGTGAGAAAACTAAATTCAATTCTAAATGTTACCCATTTCTCTAAATTTATCATTTCTATCCATTTATGTTGTAATAGCTCGTTTTCCAGTAGTGTCAGAAACAATGGTTTCGGGACCACAAATCCTACAAGTGAGTCCTTAAATATTATTACTTAATATTTATGAGTCAAATATTGTATTATATAGAATTTTGATCAGATAATTTTTGTTAATTGAACGAATAGTTAAGTGCAAGTGGGTCCCTAAAATCAAGTAGTTTAAGAAAATAAGGTATAGGGACCTCATTTTTATAAGCCAGGCCTGTTACGGAGTTGTTACATAGGTGTATTAAATTTTGGTTCTGAAATTTTAACGTTTAGATAATTAATTAAGTAAAAAGGAATAAATCGTAAAAAACATAAAATTTAATTACTATTGAATTTTAATGATTAAATGGCTTAATTAATGTAAGTGGAAGGACTTATAAGTAAATAATAACATTATGTGCATATAGTGGATGGCTAGTGATGGGTTTTCATTAATTTTACATGTTAATAATATTTACAATAATAAAAAGAAAAAAAAGAAAAAAAAGAAAGAAAATGATAACAAAACATTGTTTTCATCTTTCATCTTCAATTTTAGAAACCGAAACACTATGGATGAAAAATAAAAAGCTTCGGTCATCTTTTTTTATGTTGCATAGTAAGTCATTTCTCACCTGTCTCTCATAATTTTTATGTTTTTGGGATTGTTACAATTAAATTCAACTAATCCGTATCTCTGTTTTCAAAACTATTAAAATTTACTAAAATTACCATTGATGATTTTTTGATGTTCTTGATATTAAATGAAAGGTTTTGAAGCTTGATGATGGATTTGAACTAAATTGTAAAGTAATTTTGGTTAGTTTTGAGCTGAGGGACTAAATTGTTAAATTTGGAATGATTTTCTTGTTAAATTTTGCTATTAGAGGCCTGCTTTGGAATGTAATGAATTTGGTTCAATGGGTATAGGGATTAATTGTGAAAATAAGGTTGTTTCGATTTTAGGGACTAAATTAAACAATTGTAAAATTTTAGGGCAATTGTGAAAAATATCAATAAAGAAGTCATATGCATTAAATTGGATTTTATAATGTATTTCGGACTGATAATTGAAATAAAAATTATTGTATAGATAAAGAACAGGCAGATAATTGCGAAAAAGAGAAAATTACTAATTAATCCTTGATATTGTCATCTTTGCAATTCAGCCCTAGTAAGTTCATATGGTTTAATTAGGTATTTGTAATATTATATTGATATCTGAGTTGTGGTATGTTAATAAATATATATATGATTTAAATTATTATAAATTGGTACAAGGTGAGAAAATGAATTGAATTGTAAAATGTTATATGATTATCTGTATCGAGCCCGGATGAGCATAGGATAGGATATAATTGGCATGTCAATAGGTTATATTGTGCGTGGTAAGGGGTTGGCTTGCGGTGAGATGATGACTTTTGATTTATTACTTTCCACTGAATATACCAGTGTCCAACATTTGTTGCGGACTATCGTGTTATATTAACAATAATTCTAGCGTGTTGCCGGGGGCGAATATTAGCCTACAGGCTTGGCACTTGGTGCCTAGGTGTGTTTCTAGAGGGATGTTAGCCTACGGGCTAGGCACTTGGTGCCCATGTGTGTTCTCAATTGGTATGGCTCACTTGAGCATTCTGGCGTGTTTTAGATGGTGAACCGCGTATCCATATCTGTTTATATCATTCATCAGGCTAAAAATTTTATGGTTAAATGCCATGATATTGATATGTATTTGAATTTTAGTTATGATGCTTCGATGATGAATTGTATTAGTGTTCTTGGTTTCCGATAATATATCATTACTTGATAATGGTTGAAATTGTATAAATGTAATGATTATATGACTCATATTTACGAAGCTCACCTGTTGAATTGTTGTGGTTAACAGGGTTAAAGTTAATATTAACTAGTGATTTTGTTAATTACTAAAATATGATTATTCGGTAAGTTATAATGTTTCAACCTGTGAAATTAATAAGCTCGTAAAAGCTTACTCGATTCGTTTTCTTGTAGACGTCATTTTGTGGAATCGGGTGATCGGATCAACTTGAAGCTCATTCTATCTAGTTATCTTTCTATAGATCTTGATATATTTACTTTCGGGATATGTGGCATGTAATAGGTGTGTCTTGTATAAGTTTTTGAATACTTTCTGCAAGTGGTACATCATATACTTGTGTGATGTTGTTTAAACTTGGTTTTAACTTACTTGTATATATGTCTTTTGTTTTGGCTTGGAAAAGCCCATATATATGTTTTGGTTATTATGTTTATGCTTCTTGAGAGTGAATAGGTTATGGTAGATTTGTATGTTAATGGTATGGATGGATTGGTAAGTTTGGTATGTGTTTAATGTAAGGACTTGTGATCTATGATATGAATAAGCTTGTGGTGCCAATGAGGACATATTGGTTAGGAACTTAGGTTGAACGATTTGGTATGTTTTAAGCTTGTTTGAATATGTTTTGAAGGCATGTGAATGATTGATTTTGGTTTGGCTTGGCACCTAAGATATAGGTAATGTTTTGGCTTGTTTTAGAAATCATTTTAGGTGCACACGGCCTGGAATACGGGCTGTCATACAGCCGTGTGTCTTATTGATTTTAAGTGCAGGTTTTTTTTCCACATGGCCTGGAGACATGGTCGTGTGACCCTACTTTTGAACTGTACATGGTTTGGCCACATGGCCATGTTATTGAGTCACACGGTCTGGGCTTTGTCACACAGCCATGTGAACCATGTTTTCAAAATTTCCCATGTTTTTCTATTTTGCTTCAAATTAGTCCCTGAAATTTTTTTTAATTATTTTAAGGTTCTGTAAGCACGATTTAAGGCTCGTTATCTTAGATATGCTATTAAATGGTTTGTTATGAATTTTTGATAATTAAATTATTTTGTCAACTGTTCTAAGATGATTTTGAACTTGTTAACTGTCGTAATATCCCATAATTCAACTCTAGCTAGGAAGACGGGTTAGGGGTGTTACATATGTTCATTTGATTCAACATGCAATTCATTTCTAGTTTCATCGAGTTAGTTGAGGGACCGATTGGACATATATGATTAACGCTCAAATGATTTATAATTAAGTTCCAACTTTTTGCCTATTAATTATAAACTCATTTAGTCACAAAGTCATTCCACTATAGTATCATGACTGAGCTCTCTCTAATGGCATGCATTAAGAAAGCTACTCGATCAATGCTCGTCCAATGACCTTGTCATAAGTGTGTTACCCTCATAGGATATCTTTAATCTCTTTGGGATAAATTTGTTCTCCCAATATAATCCTATTTTATCTCATACTAATCATTACATCTTCCTTTATGAATAATCAATTACTATCATATAGTAATTAAGTCATTCATCACAAAGACAAACAGCCTTTGACCACGTTTAGTTTTCATCTATCATGTAATGTCAATGAGAGGATATCATTTACCCATGTCTTGGGCTATGAATTTCACTATTGTGAATGATGCAACATACTACAGAAGTCATATACCCAACATATTAGCTTTCGGTTCCTTATCTATTCGAACTCAGGCTTTTACTTATATCAAAGTGTAAGAGTTACGCATATATAGTCCATCATCCACTCAGGATTAAGGTATGCCACATTGTGAACATCACAAGTGAATAAATCCATAAATATATTCAAGATCTATTCTTCTTAGGTCTAGTCCAATGTACTGCCAGTCCAAGTCAGTCACATCTATGTCCCTATTTTCTAGGAGCCATCTGCTCTGGTGCCCAGGACAAAGCATCTCCTCAATTGAACTTGGTATACGACATATTAGTCTTTCAATTAGTTTTTCTCATTTCTGATTAGACTAAGGACATGTTTAGATTTTTCTACTAATATAAGTTGTCTTTCTGTATTACGATTCGACCATATAATATCGCTTAGTATTAGTTAAACATTAGACAACCAGTGAACTAATATTTGTTTCTATTTTTCTTTACATGTGAAAACCATGTGAGGATAATATACAAAGGTTATTAATGTAATTCATGAACAATTTTATTAACCAATTTGTTTGAAAAAAAAAATACAAGTGTATAAATGAATATACTACACTTAGGGCACCAGATCCAACAGTATGACGGGTGTAGAGATCTGTAGAATCACCTAGCATATTACACAAACCACATGAGCATTTTGGATACTTTAAATGATAATAAGTGTAGAGCATTTTCTATGACCCTTAAAAACTCAACATAGGTTTGGTATTTGACACTCCTACACTTAATGTTTGATTAAAAAACAAAAAGATGAATCCTTAAGAGATTTTGTCAAGAGATTTAATGTTACAACGATGATCACCACAGATGTATCGGATGATTTTGCAAGTTAAGTCTTCATGTTAGGTACTAATCATCAGGTTTTGAAATACAATTTGGTCAGTAAGCCACCTTCTAAGCTATTCTCTCTTTCAAGAATTAACAAATTAATTTAAACCATTTTTAACAAATTTTTTAACTTTAACCTTTCCAAAATTTTATAGTAATAAATCTATCCTCTAAGATAAAATTCTTAACTTCATCCTGAATATATGAATCTAAATAAAAATAATAGTCAAAATTTTAAAGATAGACTTTTAATTTAGGGATGTATTTAGACATCACAGAGTAATTAGATGAAAGTGTAATTCTTAAGGTAGAATTACATCCATTTAGAATTAGAAGAAATTTTAATTCCCTATATATGTTTTGTTTTACAAAGTATAATCACTAGTAATTTTCTATATCATATTTGGTAATATAAATTGGGATAAAATATGTTTCAATCCTTATACTCGTTGTACATTTGGAATTTAGTTCCTATAATTAGTGTTTATATTTAAAAATACAAATCCAGTTGTTTACATTGTTAAAACTCTTCCCTTAAATTTAGGTTTATTGCAACGCTTTTTTTTAATACATGACTATCAAGTGAATATTTTTTTTATTTTAAAATGTCACACTATTGAATTTAGTAGAAGAATTTTAACAAATTTAATAATTAGACCTAAATTTTGGAAACTAAATAGTATAGAGACTAAATTTCTAAAAATAAAAATAAAGAGACTAAATTTCAAATGTATAAAAAGTAAAGGGACTTAGAACTTATTTTAAGCCCAAATAATTTCCCATGAACCCTACACTACGTTAATGAACGTTTACGCGTGGTTGACTCCAAAGAGTCTTCAGAAGAAAACAAAAGGCCGAAGAAAAACGAAGCTGCCGAGTAAATGCAAAAGCAAAATGTAGTCTTTCATGGAAAACGAAATGTCTCAAATCTCACGACTTCACATGAAATTTGTGGAAAAAATAACAAGAATTTTAAAAAACGCAAAGCCAAACTTCAAACTCACACCATAAGTGGAGAAGGATAGACGACAAAAAGTAAGTGTTAAAGCTTATCTCATAATCTCAAATGGGCATCAATCTTTCGTCCCTTGCTTGATTTTCCCATGTTTTCCACAATGCCTGATTTAGATCTACCTCCACCAGTATCAGCATGTAAGTGTCAGGGAAGAGAAAACAAATCCGGCCCCTGTAATCAACCTTGTGGAAACAACCATAAGCCGCTGCCAAGGCCTACGCCACAAGCGCCACCACCAGGAACTCCGGTACAAGATCCTAGTCAGAAGCATGATGAGCAAAGCTTGTTGGTTACTGGCTTCACAGTAGTGGCAAGCATGCTAAGTTCCGCTCTTCTTCTATGTATTTTCTTTGCACTTGTTAGATTGTATTTTAACAAGAGGACCAATCATTCAAGGAGAAGAAGTTTGCCCGTTGTTTTTTTCGGTACTCAAGATGATTTTTTCCTTGATGAAGATCAAATACCACAAGTAGATAACCCCATATGGTACATCAATACTGTTGGTCTCCAACAGTCGGTCATTGATTCCATCACAGTTTTCAAGTATAAAAAACATGATGGGTTGATTGAAGGGACCGAGTGTTCTGTTTGCTTGAACGAGTTCCAAGAAAATGAAAGCCTCAGGCTTTTGCCCAAGTGCAGCCATGGTTTTCACCTTCCTTGTATCGACACTTGGTTACGGTCACATCAAAACTGCCCATTGTGTCGCGGCCCTGTTGTTTCCGAAACCATGATTGCTCAAACCAGTGAACCGGGGCCTAATTCCATTGATTCAGGTTCGAGCAATGAAACCCTGGTAGAAAACGATGTCGGTGAAGGTGGAACCAGTGAAGAAATGAGAACCTGTCGGATTGAAGATGAAGACAATTGGGAAAATTCTAGGAAAATTTTGGGTCATTCTGATTCAAATATCTTAACCGATATAGACGGGATTCAAGAAGAGATTCAAGCAACGAGGAGATCAGTTTCATTGGATTTATCTTCTGCCATGGAAATAGCTGGTGAAGCAACTGCGAAGCATAAACATCGTGGAAGTTTAGACAGTGAATTACGACAGTTAAAGTGTTCAACGGGAAAGATTGCTGTGAAGCGAAGCAGAGGAGGTTCAAGCATATGCAAGCTGATGAAAAGCTCTTCAATAGGGAGATCTTTAACCAAGGGGCCTGTTTCCATGAAAAGATCTTTCTCATCTGGTGGAATATTCTTATTTTCCAAAAGAACTAAAGGCCAAAGTTCGATCCTTCCCTTGTGAATTCAAGCTCACATAACAGCGGATTATAGAAGTAAATGGATCATCGAAGTTTACTTGCGGTATGGTGCTTCGCTATAATCATGGTAGTGAAATATGCTGCTATTTATTTTGAGTTATATATATCATATAATTTCGTTAGATGTTTCTTTTTCTACTTTTCTTGTATTGAATAAATAAATTTCCCCGTCGTAGACTATATTCTCCCAAATTAATATAAAAAAGGTGAATGTATTTGCATTATACGTGTATGGTACTCAGATATGTTTACAAGCTTCCATAGAGTCGGACTCGGACCTAAATGACAAATAAGTTTACTTGCCTATAAGCTTGTTTTATCTTTTCTTTTGAGTTAATTGCACCATAAGTCTCTAAAGTTTGGCCTAAATTTTAAATTGATTTGTAACCTTCTATATGAGTTTTAAATATGCTCAACATAATATTTAACACCTAAACTAAAGGCTAGGCTAGCAAGAAAAGTTCTTAATTGATATGGTTTTGATAATTTAAGGATTCAATTATAATATTTTAAAATTTAAAAACTAATTTAAAACTTTACGTTTGGTATAATTACCTTTATTTCACCTTACAAAATTTGGGAAGAGGATGAGTTGCATACTATGACTGTTGATAGTTATTTACTTTTTGATATATATTAAAATATCAAAAAGAACATGGGTAAACTACACAAATAGTCGTCCAACTATTAAAAATTTTCATTTTAAGCACCTAAAATAAAAACTTTGCAATTTAAGCACTCATATTACATAGTTCGGTCATTTTGGTCACTTACGTTAAGATAATGCTGCAGTTAAACAATCGACATAATAACAAATTTAGTCCTTAACTTTTACATATTATATCAATTTAGTCATAATTTTTAAAAAAGTAACCCTTAAAATTTACAAATAATCTCAATTTGATCCTAATTCTAAAAAATTCAAATACATACATAAAAATACATAAATATTTTTAAATATATAATAAATTTTAATTTTATAATTATATTCATATTAAAATTAAATAAATATAATTTTGTGTTGAAACAATTAATGACATAGTGGATGAGGTGATGAGGATGACTGGGATTTGATGTTATCCTAGTTAAGCGGGTTTCTGTTAATACAATGGTGACAAGCTTTGAGAACAATGAAAACGTTGAAGATGTTATAAAAGAAGGATGAGGAAAACTTCTAAAGGTATTTGAGAGGATTGCAACATGGAGAGAGAATTTAGTGTCTGGATTCAGAGGAGCATGGATACCAAATTGCATAAATGAAATACTAGGAAGGACAGACAGGGTTCATCCCTCCTCATACAGGTGTTGTATGTGTGTCCGACACCGACACTCGTCGGACACACCCAGATACGTACGGGATACGCTGAAATATGTAAAAAAAAAAAATTCGGACATGATGACGATGGATAGAGACGCCGGATTGAAAAACCCCATTTGAGAGTGAAAGGAGAAGCAATGTTTTAGATTTTCTTTCCCCTGTTTCTTTCCTTGAAATGACTGAAAGGATGAATATAAGGCTGAAAGTTTTAGGGTTTTTTTTAAGGACATGAAAGTTTTTTTTTTTCTTAGACAAATTTGAAGCAGTCCAAGGTCTTAATTATTTGTAATTAATTTAAAATATTGGGTTGGATTGCCTTTTGGGTTTATTATTGTGGGTAACCCAATGTCTGTTTTGGGCTATTTGTACATTGTTTTAAAATATTAGGCTGGATATTAAGTATTTAAACACACATATATATATATATATATATATTAAAAATACTTTTTTATTGCTATATCTTGCAGTATCCGTATCTCATTTTTAAAATTTACCGTATTGCCGTGTCCATATTGTGTTGTACCCATATTGCGTGTCTGTATACATGCTTCATAGATGAAATAATATTGCTTCAGGGCAAGATACATTTTACCTGAGTCAATAGAGACACTGCGGAGAAGAAATCCTTCGATCTTGGTTACATTTTTGTATTAATTGATTATCAAAAGAGAATTGAAGTGGTGGAATTACAAGTGGTAGATATGATTAACTCGGTTAAATGTGCAGGTTGAACAGACTATTTTACCAAGTGAAATGTGTCATTGTAGAGAAAAATTGAGGTTTCTTATTGACGAGTATGAGCCATTGTCGTTCTTTAATGGCTATATATTTTATTTGGTTAGTAAGGAAGAAGAACAGATTATTATTATTATTGTAGACAAAGACGATGAGGTGGGTTTGACGAGGAGAAATTTGTGAACACAACTGCTATGGAAGGTGAGTTCACGATAAGGGCAAAAATAGGGTCCAAATTCAAAGGATTCGGCGAAGATTTTGTAGCCTCTAGAGTCGGGTGGGCTTGTTTGCAGCCCGAATTTTGTTAAAGGGCCTGGAGAGTGATGAGAGATGCCTGCTGATGAGGGTTGAATGGGAGGCTTCCTTAAACGGCATTGATGATGACATAAGAGTTGCCCGAATTGACTAAGAGAACTGTATGGTGAGCCATAGTGTGGAAATGGTGCTTATCGATGAGTCAAGGAAACAATTGATCAACAAAAATTAATATCTGTTCGTCCAGATGTGAATTTAATGATGTGATGTCACATTCCAAAGGACAAGCAGGTGATTTAGTGTCTATACGGGACAAGTTCTAATTACAGAGGGCGGTTAGAGTAGTTGAAGAGAGTGTTTTAAAAAAATTGGTTTAAAATTTAAGAAGGTATTTTGTATGCTGAAAAGTTATCATGTTGGAATATGATTTCAACGTTTGGCATGAAAATTTTAACCTATTTTCTTTGAAATGTAACATTCTCATGAAAATTACTTTTCCACAAGTAATGGCATGCCATTCTAACAAAGTTGACATGAAAATTCTTATGTTAAAAATGAAAAATTTGGTAGCTAGTAAAAAAATGTCATACATCTAAATAAAACTATTAATTTAAAAATCAGTATTAAAATAATTTCAAACCATATAAGTAATATGTGAATATACTTGAACTTATACTTACAATGTAATGAGAAAAAAATATATTACAAATTGTACATCTTCACAATCTTGAGTTAATATGCAAATTGTTTTTTTAATGTATTTATATAATGGATTAGATCAAAATGTAAGAAAAATCATACATTGTGGATTGATTCAAATAATTGTTAATAATAAAGATTATTCAAAAGTATTATTATTAAATATTTAATTCAAATATTTATTAATAATAAAAAATATTAAAATACATTAATATTATTTTTATTTAATAAGGATAATTATGTAAAGTACCCCTACATACATTCCCAAAAAAGTGGTAGTGTACCAAACTTTTTTCAGATTTTTTTTAGAACTTACCACATCTCAACAATGACATATATACATTCGTGATAATTCCATTAGAATCTTAAAATGAGAAAGCTACAAACGCCCCCTAAGTGTTTAGTATTGCTCTTAAAAAGTATTTTTTAGAAAGAAAATGTCAAATTTAAATATAATATGGTAAAGTAAAAACACACACATTTAAATAATGTTTAAATTCGTTAATATTGTTATAAAATAAAAGACAGAGAATACAGAACAAAGAGAATGAGAGAGCAAAGAGAGAACGCAATTTATTGATTAATCAGAATATTTACAAAGCTTCTCCAAAGTCTCTATTTAAAGGTATAAGAAGTATAAATGAAGTATAGATCTACTTTTAATGACTATTATAATTTAAAGTTCATTAAAACTTATCTTGGTCTTGATGTACATCACTTAATAAGATATTCATAATACTCCCCCTTAGATGTCCATTGATAGATAATGTGTAACACCCCTTGCCCGTATCCGAACTGAAACAGGGTTCGAGGTATTACAAAACTAATCTGGCTTAAACATATAAAAATATGGTTATAAAATTTTGTTTAACTCAATCACTCGCACATAACCGGCCTAGGAGGCCCTAAATATACTTCCGAGAAGCATCAGAATTTATCTGGCAACTTTCACGAGTTTGATAAACTTTTTAATAAAACAGGGGTCACACGCCTGTGTAGGCCTAGAGACACGCCCGTGTGCCCTTTAAGGCATGCCCGTGTCTCCTACCCGTGGTCGACACTGACTAACTCCACACGGCCTTGATAGGCCCGTGTCACTATCCCGTGTGCCAAACCTTGGCATTCTGACTTATCCACACGGCCTATCTACACGCTCGTGTACCCCAGCCGTGTGGTAATTCAAAATCCCAAGTGCAAGGTGCATACTTCACACGGCCTGGGTGCACGCCCATGTGCTAGCCGTGCCTTCCACACGGCCTAGACCTACGCCCGTGCGTCTAGCTAAGTGAGCAATTAACAGGCTATATACCAAGCCCTTTGCCACCCTAGAATGCATGCATACATACATACTTCCATTCAAATAATACAATTCCTACCCTAATAAGCAAGTCTAAGGACTCAATTCCAACATGCAAGATCATTAAAGGGACATACACTTCATGAATTTTATCATCATTGAATAAAATAGTTTGCCAAGTGTTTGCCTAACTCAATAGGCCATCTACAAAATGACTTTTACAAACTTACATAGCCAACACTTTGACTAACAATTACAGCTTAACAAAATACTCAAGTCCTATACATGCCATACTCAAAATAAGTCTAAAATTGTTATACCAAAGTGCTATAGATAGTGTGATTTCCAAACTCCTACGGCCACGATCCTCGAGATACCTTGGCAATACTACAAGAAAGAAGGGCAATGAAAAAGGGGTAAGCATAAAGCTTAGTAAGTTGCATGGAAATAAATAGCAATAATAGTGCTCATAAAATAATCCCTCCACGGTATTAATTAAGCGTACACAAGTCAAGGCTTCTTGACAATACTTACTTACAATTGCCCTTATCTAGCACATACCGTGCCACATATCAAACCGATTCTTCGTGACTCATTCACGAGTACTTGTAATCACTTATTCACATGACTTAATATCATTCACATCTCTACTTCTAAATACATCTACTTATCCCACTACTCACCAGGGATAGTCAAAGACGTGTGTTTATTGCCACTACTGTAAGTATAAAGCGAATGCCACACCCTCGAGGTGGTCTTATATGGAGTCTCCTCTAGATGCCAATGCCATATCCTGTAATAGCCTGGTTTAGACCCTAGTCGGAACAGGGGTTTTGAGACCACAAATCCGAGGTCGGAATGATAATTTAATATTATTTTCTGTGTGAATAGTATGTAATATAGTTTTTGTGAAAATTCTGTGCGATAATTTGATTGTTTGTGTGTCAAATTAAGAGAAAGGATTTAATTGCATAAAGTGCAAAATGCTTTGTGTTGATTTACGAGTACTAAATTGTTGTTGGGTTTTGAAGATGGAGACCTTATGTTGTTATTAAGCCATTTTTAAAGATAGTGGGTGGCTAAATGACTTATTAACCTTAAAATATATTTGTTTTATATGACTTATAAAAGGGCAAAGTTGGTATTTGTTTAATAAGTTAATATTAATTAAAACAAAACAAATTTGATGGCCATTTTTCTCATCTTTTTTCCACCGAAAAATAGAAAAGAGAATTTCATTGAAGCTTTTGAAATTTCGGCACTTGCTAAGCTTGATTGAGGTATGTTTGAGCTCAGTTTTTGATAATTTCTATGTTTTTGTGATCGTTGCTTCGTGTTCTTTCAAACCCATGCTTTGATTTTAGAAATTGATGGTGATTTTGAGTTATGCCATTGATGAATGCTTGAGCTTTGTGATAGTTGATGATGAATTATGAAAGATAGGTGAAGGATTAACATGTGTTGTTTTTGAATTTTTGATGAATTTAGCTAATTAGGGCTAAATTATTAAAATAGCAAATTGAAGGGTTAAAATTTGAAATAAATGAGATGTGTGGACTTGTATTGGCATGGGAAGAGTTCAGCTAGCATATGTGTCTTGAAATTTTGTGTATTTGATGATTTTGTGAAATAGGGACTAAAGTGTCGAAATGTGAAAATGTGAGGGCTATTTTGTAAAATGCCCTAAATGAGTGTGTGGGGACTAAATTGAATAAATTAGTGATTGAATGGATTGAATTTGAATGTGTATAGACCAAGAGAGGAGAGGGTCGGATTGAGATCGAGGTAAATATAAAGTGCTCGATTAATCGACCATTTCGATAGTTCGACATCCGAGGTAAGTTCGGATATAATACATGTTATTAAGATATGATTTAGCATTATGGAATGAATATGGTACATGATTATGAGATTGAGATGCTATGTGCAAAAATTAGTTGATGGCACTAAGTGTGCGAAATGTAAATCGAAACAGAAATGAATGGCACTGGGTGTGCGATGATATGAAAGCTACGGCTTATTGACTTGGCACTGTGTGCGCGACGCTGAGACAAGTCGGTTAAAAGAATAGGCACTAAGTGTGCGATGACAAATATGCTACGATTATGTATATAGCATTGAGTGTGCGATCAAATTGAATGAATATTAAAGGATGATCGACAAGTAATATCGAGCATTGAATAGCTTGGAAGTTTAATAACTATGTGTAGCTAAGGTACGTATTGAACCTTTGTGGTTGATGAGTTATAAATAAGCTATGATTGAATGAATGAGTATTTTAGCTATGGATGAGAGGGCATGAATATGAGATAATTGATCTATGTGATTGTTTATTATATATGTTGGTTTGATTTGATGAGATAATTGTATTGTATGTCGAACTTACTAAGCTTTGGAAAGCTTACTGTGTGATTTCTTTCTCTACTTTGCAGTGTTAGTAAAGCTAGCTCGGATCGGGGGATCGTCAGCATCTCAGTCACACTATCGGAAATCTATTTTGGGGTATTTTGGAAAGATGTACATAGTTAAAATATGGCATGTATAGGCTGGTCATTTGAATCTTGAGATTTGTAAGTAGCCATGAGATGTGGCTAGATATGTGCTAATTTTAGCATGAATGACTTTGGTATATATGATGCATCTTTTGGTATGGATTGTGAGTTGAGAAATTGACTTATGAATGGAAATCTTTGTGATGGTAAAATGCTAATATGATTTAGTGAAATTAGGAAAGAATGATGGTTAGTATTGAATGTGTTTAAGTTGTATATGCTAGCTTATAAGTTGATATGTTTGAAAATGAGATTGTATGAATTGATAGATAGATCATATGATAGGAAATGGTTGCCAAATTATGTGTATAAAGATGATTATATGTGCTTATAGGATTGGCACTAAGTGGGTGGCATTTTGGCCTTGCAAATGGCCTATAATGTCACGCGGCCATGGCACATGGGCGTGCCCAGTGACCGTGGGGACCAAGTCAGGATAGTACACGGCCTTGGCACACGGACGTGCCTACTGCCTAGTAACCGTGTGATTTTTGGCAGTTCGACCACGGCCTGAGCACACGGGCGTGCTTAATGGCCGTGGAAGATAAGTTAGTTTCGACCACGAGAAGGACACACGGGGGTGTCTAGTAGCCGTGGGAGGCACACGGCCTACCCACACGGGCGTGTGACCCCTGAAATTTAGAAAAGTTTTAAATTCCCAAGAATGTCTGTATATGTTTCATTTTGGTCCCGACCCGGGTTATAAGCATGTTTAAGGTCTCGATGACCTATTTAAGGGACATTGTGTGTATGATTGATGAGTGAAATGTATAAAATGTTATGAAAGTCTCCAATCTGTCCGGTAACGCCTTTAACCCTAGTCTGGCGACGGATACGGGTTAGGGGTGTTACATATCCCGGACATGATCTTATATGGGATTACCTCTAGGTGTCAATGCCATATCCCGGATATGGTCTTATATGGGATTACCTCTCATGTATCGATGCCATATCCCGGATATGGTCTTATACGATTTCCATATTCATTACCGAAGCCATATCCCAGATATGGTCTTATACGGGATCTCAACTCAGTGCTGAGGCCATGTCCCGGACATGGTCTTACACGGGACCTTATCTATTCCATATCTCAATGATAACATCTTTATGATCAATATGGCCCACTAGGACTTCAACATCTCATTCACATTAACTACTAAATTTAAGTAGTGCGTTATGCATTAATATAATGTCAAGCATTTCTCAACATGCTAACATAAATGTTGCTTAAATCACATACAAACTTACCTCGATTTCAAAATGGGCTAGCTTGGCAATCTAGTCCGAGACTTTGTTCTTTCCCCGATCAAGGCGGGTCCTCGGTTCTTCTTGCTCTATAATAGCAATTCAACTCATTTTAATCACTACACTAATAATAGCATTTCAAAAATCATGCTTAGGCAAAATTTACCATTTTGCCCCTAGGCTCGGAAATAAATTCTAATCACATTTCTACCTTCAATAAGCCTAGGTGAACATTTCATGCTCTTAAAGTTATCATCAAAAATAAATAATTCACATATTAACCACAAACTTTATAATCTTTTCATCATGGTCCTATTTGGTGTTTTTCATGCTAACACCTTCATAAAAGTTGTTCATCTAACAACTAAGACTCAATTTCTTCCATAAAAATGTAGCAATAACTAAAATAGCTCTCATGGCAAAACTTTAAACTCTTTATCATATTGCACAATAGTCCCTTCATTTGAAAGCTTAAGCCTTAGGGTCTCAAAAGTACAATTATATTCAAGTTCACTAGAACACTTACTAGGATGAATGGGAGCTTGTTAAAAATTTTAAGCTTTCAAACCTCTCTTTTCTTGCTAATTTCGATGGAGAAAGATGGAGAGAAAGGTGATATTTTCTCTTTCTTTGATCAATTATTAAACTAGTCAAATTAGTCACCAACTATTAACTACTTTGACCAAAATTTTGTCCATCTTGTCTCCTATATATCCCATGGCCGGCCAAGCAAGTAGTGGGAGGTCTAATTGCCTTTTAAAGACCTCCTACTAAAAATCTATGGCCATTTGGTACTTTTAGCTTATAGAATGGAACTTTCACACTTTATGATTAAACACGAAATCGCTAAAATTAAAGCACCAAAATTTTCATGCATAGGTACTATCATGTTCTAACTCATACTATGTTGTGAAAATAAATTTCTCAAATCTCAGATTAATGATCCCGAGATCACTATTCTGGCTAGCCCCTAAATCGAGCTATTACATAATGCGTCTCGTTAAAACCTTACTAAGATAAAACCCCTGTGGGAAAAAAAAGTCCCAGTGAAGGAACAAGAGTACACATATCTATAATATGCATAATATGCTGCCTCATTAAAAATCTTACCAGGAAAACCCAATGAGACAAAACCTCCGTTAAGGGAAAAAGAGTACCACGCATATTTACTCCCCCCATGAAAACATCACAAACTTTCTCATGTTCTACATATTAATCTTAAATACTAATATTTCAAATGACTATTTGAATGTACTTTCTAAGCATTTATATCACCATTCTTTTGAAAGTTATAAGTTAGGGAAAATTTGGGGGAAATATATTTTCATCTCTTCAAGAGTTTTAACAATAGTCATAGAAAATTTTAATAATGATTCTTCTATAAAAACACAAATAGGTATTTTGGATCATTTTATAATCCTCCTTCAACTACTATTTCCCACATATATTCAAATTATTTCAATTCATATAAATGAACAATTTCTCGAGAATTTCTTTAACATTCCGTTTACAGTAATATCGAAACAGTAGTTTCGGGACCACATTTTTTACGAGTAAATTATAATATTAATATTATTTTAGTGTGTACAGGATTTTATTTAGGTCATAATAAAATTTTGTAAATAAATTTTAATGTTTAGGTAGTTAATTCAGTAAAAAGGACTAAATCGAAAAATGGGCGAAAGTTGAGTTCTATTAGTTAAAAGGATCAAATGGCCATGAAATCTTAAACTAAGGGACTTGAATGGAAATTATTCAAAGACATGGGTTAGTGGATGTTTATGGATTTGGTTTAAGTGAAATTTAGATAAATTTTTATGGTTAAAATTGTAAATGGATAATTAAAATGAAATTGAGTAAAGAAAAATAGAAACAAGGTTGTGAATTTCCTATTTTCTTTCTTTTTGGCTGAAACCACCATTCTTGAAGGGGAGGTAGCTTCGTTTTGATTTCTTCCTTGCATGGTACAATTTTGTGTTCTATTTTTTTTAATAAATTTTATGTTTTCAAGATCGTTTTAACTTAGTTTAGCTAGCCCGAGGATTAATTTGTAAAACTGTTAAAAGTAGTGGGACTTTCCATGAATGGTCTTGCATGGTCATTGAAGTTTAATAAAATATTATGTGTCATTATTGTTAAATAAACAAGTTTTGTAAAGTGATTTTTGATGAAAATGTTATTTAGGGACTTATTTGTAAAAGTAGTAAAAGTCGATAGTAAATTTGTGAATTAATAAATTGTATGGATTGATATAGATCCCCTAGAGAAATAAACTAGTTTGAGAAAAGGATGAAAATGCTTAGATTTCAATTTATGAGTTTAAAGACTAAATTGTAAAAAGTTAAAATGTTAGGGGCAAAATGGTAATTTTGCATAAAAATGATTAAATTGATGTTTAGAAGCACTCAATTGAATGAAATTATTTTTTTTTATATAACGAACGAGTTGAACATCGTGGGAAAGGAAAAATTTCGGAATAGTTCATGTGCTTTACAACTATTACAATCTAGTCTGGTAAGTTCGTTATATATTTAATTTTAGTTGTATGGAACATTTCATAATATTTCATTTGTGGATAGTCTTTGAATTCCATTGAACTATGTTTAAATAAATAGAAGCATAATGTTATTCGGGCTTTGTGCCTAGCAGGCTTCGTGCCAGTGTTATTCGGGCTCTGTGCCTAGTAGGCTTTGTGCTGGTGTTATTCAGGCTCTGTGCTTAGTAGGCTTTGTGCCGGTGTTATTCAAGTTTTGTGCCTAGCAGGCTTTGTGCCTAACACGCTTCGTGCCGATATTATTCGGGCTTTATGCCTAGCAGTCTTTGTGTTGGTGTTATTCAGGCTTTGTGCCGTGCTATTCAGGCTCTGTGCCTAGCAGGCTTTGTAACGATGTTATTTGGGTTCTATGCCTAGCAGGCTTTGTGCCGGTGTTATTTAGGCTTTGTGCCTAGTAGGCTTGTGCCGGTGTATTGAAAGTTTACATCAAATTGAACATTTGTTGTTGATAACAATTGAATCCATTGTCGAACTTACTAAGCCCTCTTGTGCTTATTAGTTTAATTTATTTTTGTAGGACTTTTGGAATCGTTGCTTTGATTGGATCAACTCGGAAGCTCACACACTATCATCATCATCTCGGTAGTCATTTTGGTTCTTGCTGTATTTGGTTATTGTAACATGTTTTAGGGAAGGTTTCTAGTATTAAGATATTTTTGTGAAGATGTAAATATTAAAAGTTGATATGTTTATGCTTGTTGCTAGTGAATGACATTTGAACTTGTGTGCATGACTAGGTAAACCTCTTGGACCACATATATGTAGTTGATGTACAAATCTTTTTGGTGCATAGTATTGGTGCTTAAATACTTCAAATATGTGGTGTGTAGTAGTTTAGTATATAGTGAGTTATGATTCTTGATTGTGATAGGTTTTTGACATGTTTAGATAATATTTGGTTGAATGAAATTGAGGTGCCTTGAGGGCATATTGGTTGGATGAATTTATGGTCTATTGAATTGATTGTTTCATGCATGAATTGGTATGTTTTGAGGTCTTGAATGTGTGAACAAATTGCTTGTAGGTACATATTTGAGTTGGAAATGGAAATGGCTTGAATTTGGCCAATTTCATATCCACACGGCTTGACACACAGCCATGCAACACGGCCGTGTGTCCCATGTAGATTTTAAAGGTTACTTTTTGAAAGTTACACGGCCTTGCACATGGCCTGACACATGGACGTGTGAGGCCATTTCGAGTGTTACAGGGCTTGGCACACGGGCGTGTGGCTTGGCCGTATGACCCAAGTCAGAGTGTTACACGGGCACAGAAATAGGTTGGGACACGGTTGTGTGTCCTTATTTTGATTGTTACACGGCCTGAGACATGAGCATGTGTCTTAGTCGTGTAAGTCATACGGCCGTGTGACCCCTGCAGTATGAATTTTTCTAACTTTTTCCTCAATGTTCTAAATGTTCCTGATTTAGTCCCGAATCGTTTCTAAAGTTTTTCTAAGGCCTTGAGGGCTCGAATAAGGGACGATATGCATGAATGAATTATACTATGATTAATGAAATGTTTGGAAATGAATGTTTGAAATTACGTTTTTATGATAATGCTCTGTAACCTTATTTTGGCGA
Organism: Gossypium bickii; assembly: GCA_025503065.1. Classification (NCBI taxonomy): domain Eukaryota; kingdom Viridiplantae; phylum Streptophyta; class Magnoliopsida; order Malvales; family Malvaceae; genus Gossypium; species Gossypium bickii. Next base: position 71,600,462 of record CP106716.1, on the reverse strand, counting down.
CAGATATGGGTTAAGGGTGTTTCATTGAATGGTATCAGAGCTACAGTTTAGTCCGTTCTCAGATCGAACGTAGCATCTATAGAGTTTAGAAATACATACCACTTGACTAACTGATGATAGTGTGATAGCTTTAGATAATTTTTGAATGTTTGTATAGAGATAAAAGATGTCTTCAGGATCCAATCGAGCAGGTTCTGATAAGATAGAAAGTTTTATTCCACCCACTGTTGAGGAAAGTATAAGAAATGAACTTGGACCGCAAGGATCTAGGAAGGTAGCATCTAATGCTTTTATTCATATGACGTACGATATGTATGATGCGTATTTAAAGGTAAACTCTTCAGTTCGACAAACTCAATCTTCTCACCCTTAAGGTTCGAGTAAACAGCGTGTTCATAGAGTGACTATACATAAAGTTAAAAAGTGAGGAGCCATTGAATTTTGTGGTAATGTGAGTGACGATCCAACCAAGGTTGAGTATTGGCTAGAACATACTCAAAGGGTGCTTGATGAAATGTTGTGTTCCACTGAAGATTGCCTACATTGTACGATATCATTGTTAAAGAATGAGGCATTTCAATGGTGGTTTACATTAACGGTAGTCGTACAGAAAGAAAGAATAAACTAGATTTCTTGAAGTCTGAATTTTGAAAGAAGTATGTTAGCAAGCGCTATCTGGAATGAAAGAAGAAAGAATTTCTCGAGTTAAAGCAAGAAAATAGAACAGTGGCAAAATATAAGAGATAGTTCGTTCAGCTTATACATTTTGAGGATGGACTGAAAGATGAGATCAGAATGTTAGTAGGAGCTTTAGAGATCCGTGAATTTGTGGTATTGTTTGATCGAGCCTAGAAAATGGAAGAGATCTACGAAAGTAAAAGATGGAACGAAGAAAAAAGAAGTGAATTCGACAAACGTGGTGGGTTTAAAGCTTTCTCGAGCTCTCCATAGAAAAAGATAAAGGAATCTAGCAATAAATTCTTCGCTCCATTAGGGTTTTTAGGAAGGGATTAATTGAGAAAAGTAGCAAGAAAGCTCTGACTCCTTTAGTAGCTAGTGTGGGCGATGTGAAGAACACAAATAGAATAGAGTGCAAACAATGTGGGCAAGTTCACCTTGGTGTTTGCAGGGTTAATGATGGGACGTGTTTTATTTGTGGTTCCCCAGATCATTTTAAAAGAGAGTGTCCAAATAGAAAAGAGTCTATTAAAGGGCATAATGAGAAATCAATGACCACTCCTACCCGAGGTAGAAGACCTGGAAATAGCACTTCAACTAGAGCTAACAGAGGTGGGGTTAAAGAGTTCAGAGGTCAAATTTGAAGCTAGGGCTCATGCCAGAATGTATGCCATTCGTGCATGAGAGGGGGCCTCAGCTCCTGGCATTATTGCAGGTACTTTTTCTATCTTTAATGTTTCTGTGTATGTATTAATTGACCTGGGGTCCACACATTCATATATATGTACTGCATTAGTGACGAAAAAGAAATTACCTATAGAATGAACTGATTGTGTTGTTAAATTCACGAATCTCTTAGGCCATAGTGTTATTGTTGATTTGGTTTGCAATCAATGTCCATTAAAAATTCAGGGCTACAACTTTCCTGTCGATTTAATGTTGTTATGTAACATCCGTAACCCATATCCATCGTCGAAACAAGGTTACGGAGCATTACCGGAGTTTACAGATCAAACAAACAAAAATTTCAAACATTTCATATCATATAATATTCATGTCAGAAACCAATCGAAATCATATATATTGTCCCTTATACAAGCCCTCTAGGCCCAAAATACGCGCTAGAAACAAGTCGTGACTAAATGAGGAACTCAAATTTTTTTCGGAATACATTAAAATTTTCAAAGCTGCAGGGGTCACATAGCTGTCTGGCCAAGCCGTGTGAGTGACATGCCTGTGTCTTAGGCCATGTGGGCATTCAAAATAGGGACACATGACTATGTCCCAGCCCGTGTCTGTACCCGTCTAACTTACTAACTTGGGTTACACGGCTAAGCCACACGCCTGTGTGCCAGGCCGTGTACCCTTTCAAAGTAACCTCACACGCTTGTGTGCTAGGCCATAAGCTAGGTCATGTAACAGCTTGGCTTGCAAACCTTTATTGTAACACCTCAAACCCGGCCTAGACGCTATGGCTGAATTCGGGAGTGTAATGAAGAAGGATTTTGAAACTAATGATCATTCGATAAAATGTCCAAGTTTAATGGAAACACAAAGATTTATATATTTTTTCATACCTAATTTTACTTAAAATCATGCATTTTCGATAGAATTTTTGTCATAAAATAATTAATCTTTATAAATAATTAAATTGTATTAAAATTTTGAACATGATAATTTATAGTCAATTTTACAATTATTTTTAGTGAATTTTGGTTATTTTTGACAGATTCGTACAAAGCCAGCAGACACCGTTGGAAGTGTAAGAGTATGCCCAAAGATCAATCATGAGATGGTTGTAATAACATACTTAATTTACCATGTTTATTAATATAAAGCGTTGTCATTATTATTTCAGTTTTTCTTCTGTGTGTATAAATAAACTGTTTTATAATAATGTCCTGAGAATAATATGATTATTCTTAAAAGATCCTTAGTCGAGTATTATTGTTGACTAGGACAACAATAATGCATTAAGACTAACATGTAGTTGATTGATGATAAAGAGTTGTCATTGATATGGAGTGTCAAAATCAATGCATGAATATGTGTGTTAGAGAACAACATATTGGATTGACCCGCTATGAGTATGTTTCTTGGATTATTATGTAATTGTCACAACATTACTCATAGTGATTAATATATGTACATGATCCTCGGACTTGAGATCATTATTATCCCAAAGATCGTGAGTTGTATATTTTGATACAAATCAAACGTATAATCGTAATAGGTTGTTCTATAAAGACTGATGTTGGATATACCACAATCTATGTAGAGGGATATGGTTGATCAATAAAGGATAAGTCCCTCCTACATAATAGGAGTAATATCTTAGGCCACTTGATTGAGTGAGAATAGAAATGCATAGCCATGCTCAAATAAGTTGATATGAGATGTCATACTAATTTTGTATATCATAGTCTACTCAAGATATCAAGAAATATGGGATGGACTATGCAAGTGTGACTATCCCATGACTTGTATCCGTTCCAGAGATAAAGGACTTAAGGATTAATGCATGAAAGGTTAATCACGAATGGTTATGTCGAATCATGACTTCTTGTAACTTAGGTAGCAATGATGCATTGCTAGAGACCACTCATTGTCTGTGACAATAAAATCGTTCTAGTATTACTGCTAACATTGCAAGAACCTACAGGGTCACACCCTATGGTTGAAATGAACGGAATAAAATATAGTTGGTATTATGTTTGGTTGTCACATGAATTAAATTAATTAAAGAATTAATTTAATTGGGCAATCAAATATTGAACATATTATATGTACAAGGATGTTGTACACCTAATGATAACATAATTTTATTAATATATGAATTTGATTCATATATAAATTTAAATAAATATAGTTTACCGAAATCCTTATTATAATTAATGTAATTATAATTTTCAGATATAATTAATGTAATTATAATTTTCGGTTAAAAACTTTATTGTATTTATTTAATCTTGTAATACATTCAAGAGATACCAATTATAAAAAGCCCAATTAAGAGGATACCTATTATAAAACGCCCAATAAGAAAGGCACCCATTATAAAAGGTATTAAAAGGAGACAAAGCTGAAAATGAAAAACCCTAAGTAATTGCTTGTTAGGTCTAGCAGCCATCAAGCAAATAAACCTCCAAAATAGTTTTGGAGATTTCTTTCGTTCATAGTCAAACCGGGTGGATCACGTAGAGGCCGACATCGGAAAAGGTTGTGGCTTGATTCGACAGTAGATCAAAACTCTTGTTGCCAAGGCGTCGCTGTCTACTCAGATTGAAGTTTTGGTAATTTCGAAACCTTTATTTCACCCCGATTCGTTCCTCACACATGGATTCTTGATTTGGATCGCCGGATCTAATTTTATTCTGCTGCGCCATGGGGTTCTGGCGTTCCAACAAGAAGAACAAAACCGAGAAGCAATTCGAAGTAACAAGGTAAACTAATTTCCAGCCTAAGACGGTCCAAATATGTGTAGTAATTCATAATATAATTAATTTTAATTTATTCCCAATTTAATTTGGGCTAAATAAATTAATTTTAATTAATTATAGAAAAAGGGCCCGGTTGAACCAAATTGAGCGAACTGAACCAGCCACCAATTGGGCAGCCTAGAACCGTTCAAATGCTGACTGTAATGCCCTAAATTTTGGGCCTAGATGAAGTGGGCTTTGGGTCTCATAAACTTTTTTTAAGCAAATGACATGTTGGCTTTAAGGGTTTAATAAACTTGGAGTGTCTAGGGGTGTTGGAGAAGTTTTGGGTTCGAACTTTGAGGAGAAGGAATTTTTAATTAATTATTAAAGGAACCAAGGCGGTGAGTAGATGGGCTTTTAAATAAAAATAGGGAAAAATGGCATTAAAGAGCCTTGTGGTGGAGTGGTTAAGTGACGCCACTTAGGGTATAGGAACGAGGCGTTATGGGCTAGCAAGAAGATCCTAGGTTCGAATCCTAGCTTAGTATTTTTTTGGGAGTTTAATTTTGGCCTTCTAGAAGGTTGGAAGTGGTGTGATGATGGACTCTAAGGAGAATGATCAGAAGAGAAAATTTAGGAAAAGGATTGAGGAGTTATCAGAGAGAAAAACGAGGAGATGAGATGGGGAAGAGTTGGAGCCAATTGGGACTTTAGGGGGTAGGCAGAGTTTCAGTTTTGTGTATAAATAGGGGGTGCCGAATTCCCTCTGTGCTATTTTAGCAATTGGAATTCCCTTTGTGCTATTTTGGCAACTATAGTGCTCTGCCACATTCTCCTTCACTTTTTCTGTTCTAAACCTCGCCTCTTCCTTATGTGTTTTCTTTTCTTCTATCCTAAAGCCTTAAATCTCAATTGTGCCGTCCCACCTTCATCTCAATTGTTGGGGACCAAATATTCGTGACTTCAAAAGCCGAAAACCTTTGCTCTTGGAGCTGATTTCTTCATCGCCCCAAAACTTGTGTCGAAAACTCTAGTGGCCAAATCTCTGTCGCGCAGTCATCATTCCTTTGATTTTTGGTTGATTGGATCTTGGAAAAATCAAAATCAAGCTTGGATCTACATGTAACACCCTTTACCCGTATCCGTCGCCGAATAGGGTTAAAAGGCATTACCGGACAAAACACAACTTTTGACTAACCACATAAGTTATAGATGAACCAATATATATAGAAAAATACAAATGATTAAAAGTATTAATCCTGTGTATTATAAGTATTACATTAAATTTCTTAAAACATACTTCACATGATTCCTTGCAACAATTTACAAATTGATTCATTTCATTTAATCAATCAAGTCACCTTAACCTAATACACATATATAATTATACATGTGATTTAAAACTTAACTGGGTGATAAAACATGGCATTCCAATAAACCTATTCGAGATCACATATACATTTTATTATACCAAAATCAGATAAAACCAACACTCAGTCGATCCAATGCACACTTTAATCCGTTGATATGCGCATAATCAAACTACAATTAGTTATGCAACTTATTCATTTCTAATGCTTACACCAATCGTACTTTATATGCAAATCATTTAAACATATTTTAATTTCTCAAATGTAAACTCTTTTGTCTCAGCATGCATAGTAAAATTAACTTCCCAAAAGAAAACAATCTTATAGATATCCTGCATATCATATTAAACTCAAAATTCAATCAAACTAACATCTATAATACAAATTGGAAATTTATTATTGATCATGCATATGGTCGAATGCCATCAAGTCCATATCTCCAACATTTAGCTATCTCTTTACCAATTCACATAATAAAAGTTGGATATACAAGTACCCACGATTTCCATACCCGTATATGCCATTCAAAAACATGTCTATCAATATTCCATGTTACCAATTACAAAGTTTACAAAGTTAACTTATGCTTCCCAAAATTTGTATCTACTTTAATATCGATACATGTGACCAAACCCAATAATCATTTGTAAAACACATTAGACCTAAAGCACATTGAATCATTTTTAACCACAAACATACTCTCTATAACATACATGGACCTAAATATACATGTAATTGGCCATGGAAAAATTTGCTAAGAACTAAGCACTTCAAGCATGCAACCATTTACACATATATTCAGATATAACTTTAAAGTCCAACCATTATGTCAAAAAGCATTAAAACTTAAGTTAACCAAAGGAAATAAGCCTTTTTCGCAACGCTAGGCCATACTTATTTACAAGAACAAAGTTCATTAATTACAACTTAGTCTAACCTATACATGCCTTTGATTTAAAAACCAAGTGTATAAGTACCGAAAAGGGATTTGATAGTGTGGTTGATTCCTCTGATGATCCTCGGAGCCCGTAACTTGAACGAGATCTATAAAACAATCAATGTCCACGCACAAGGTAAGCTCACTAGCTTAGTAAGTCTTAAGCATCCACAATATAACATTTGGTTACACAAACGTTTAAATAATCAATTTCTGACATTAAGCATTCATGAAATAACACATAATTTTACCATAGCCGAATGACCCATCTCTTGTATACATAAATTTTCATTACTTTGCTACCGCACATCGATTACAAATAATAATCCCACACTTAAGCATATATTCATACCTGTACAAATACCTTAGTTCTTTCATGCTTTCCTATAACCAACTTCCTCATGGTATAGCACATATAAACAAGTTTCATCTATCATATGTATATCACTTCCTTTCAACATTTCATTTAATTATCAATATAGTATATAAGCATGGCATACAAATATGATTAATACTTGTAATCGAACCGACAAATTCACTTTCATAACTTAAGCTTTCTTGATTTATTTTGTAACTTTACTATCTTAATATCAAAATTCGGGTATTGAAAACTCACCAACATACTATAAGCAAATCATTGCTCCGAATCGCATACACCGGCACTTGGCCTGCTAGACTCAAAGTCCGAGATTTCAAACACCGGCATTTAGCCTGCTAGGCATTAAGCCTGATATATTCACCGGCACAGGGCCTGCTAGGCTCGAAGCCCGAATTAATCCACCGGCACAAGGCCTGCTAGGCTCGAAGCCCGAATTAATCCACCGGCACAAGGCCTGCTAGGCTCGAAGCCCGAATTAATCCTTCAATACACATTTCTTAGTGCTAACATCACAAATAAATCATATACATCATATTACATCCACATATCATATCGAATATACTTTTTCATATCGTATTAACAAGATATATATATTCAATCCATTCTAACACTTTTACATTCGGCTAACACAAGATTTTATACTCAAAATTATCGAATATTATCATTTAATACGTTCATAAATAATTTTGTAACATATACTTGCTTAAGGACTTACCTCGACTGTCGACGGACAACGTATACCGGCTATTCGGTAACCTTCGCCTTTCCCCGATCCAAATCCATTTTTCTTTGTTCTTGATCTAGACACATTAAAATTTAGCTCATTCAAACACATTTCAACTCAATTTAGTCCCAAAACACATAAATGGGCAAATTACCATTTTACCCCCAATGTTTCACATTTTTACAATTTAGTCCTATTTGCACAAAACACAAAATACACAAAATTTCACTATAATACCTTAGGGCCGAATATTCATAGGGACCATTCTAGTCCATTTATTTCATTTATTTTGCATTTTGGTCCCCTCAAACATTTATTTTTGCAATTTAGCCCAAATACTCAAATTTACCAAAAGTCCAAAGACAAAATATATTAATCTAACATCTATCTTTTATAATTCATCAACTATCATCATAAAACTCATAAACTCATCAATGGCACATTTCAAAATATTCACCAAAATCAAAATTTCAAGCATGGGTCTTGAAGTATTCGAAGCAACGATTTCAAAAACGTAAAAATTATCAAAAACCGAAAACTAAACATACCTTAATAAAGGTAATTTGTTGCTGAAACTTGAAGCTTTTCTATGATGTTTTCTTTCATTTCATATTCGGCCAAATTGGAAGATAATGCATGTATTTTTTTTATGTCTTTTGTATATTTAACAGATAATATAATATAAAAGTAAACTTATAATATAAAATAAATAAATAATAAAACATATTAATGATTACCTAAACAACCATGCCGTCCACTATCATGTTAAATGGGCTAATTACCCTTTTAGGACTCCATTTTAAAAAGCAACTATCAAATGGGTACTTTTTACTATAGTTTATAACTTTTACGCTTTACGCGATTAAGTCCTTTTATTCAATTAAGCACACAAACAATCAAATTTTCATACGAAACTTTCACACATAATAATTCACATATACTAAACACGAAATATATTATTTAAACATTTCTCAAACTCGAATTCGTGGTCCCGAAACCACTGTTCCAATTAGGGTCAAATTCGGACTGTTACACTACAAGTCTCTGCCGAAAAGCTATCCATACGTTTAGGTTTTTGGGTAAGTGTTCTTGATTTTGGGATAAGTTGGCCGAATAGTTTATAGTAAGGGAAAGGGTGACTTAAGTGGATACAAGTCACCTATTATTTTGTCTTTAACAATTAAGATTGATGCAGATCTAGGGGATATTCGTGAGTAGTAGCTAAGGAAGGGCTATTAGGACTGGTGGCAGATGGTAAGGTTATGGTAAGGCTTCGGTTTTTGGTAAATATTGTGGTTAAGTGTGTGATTGATTGGAGGTTGGTATTGGTTGTAGATTCAACGCTAAGGATAGTGTAACATGTCTCATTTACCAGGTGTGTACATACACTTCACACACGACAAATCAACTAAAGCCAAAATCCTAAAAAATTGGAATACCGAAAAGCCGAAAGGTTGGCACCGGCAACCACACGAGCGTGCGAACATTCTTGTGGGAACACAGAGAGGACTATTGAGACCAAGAGAGTGATCTCATGGTCTCGGGCCACTGCTTGGCCAACTGGGCCAGAAGGGGCTAAATGGCCCTGCCGAACTCATGGGCCCAAATCGGCAAGAGTTGATATGTGAAATTGAATGATGGATTGATATGGATGGTTGTATGATTTGATTATGATTGGGCCTAATGGGCTACATATACATGATTGGGCTTAATGGGCTATATGGACATGATTGGGCTTAGTGGGCCTTATTGGATTTTAGAAATGCATGCTTGGGTTTTAATGGACTCTAGGCTTAGTTCTGATGAATTCTTGAACAACATGAAACTTAATTTAATAATCAAACATGTCTGTGGACAAGTCACTAGGGTAGAGTGTGGCAATGGACATATGCATGTCTAGGATTGGATCTAGGGGGGCTTGGTACTTAAGTGGTCCTAGTGACCCACCTCCTCTTCTTTGGAGTCCTACTTGGTGCATAGTGTCTGTTCACTTTAGCCAACGAGGACATGTTGACAGGCCAAAAGTTATTAATTTAAAACCCATACTATTAAGAATTACTGAAATACCCCTGAATTGCAAAATTATAGAAATACCCCTGAATTGCAAAATTTCTGAAATGCCCTTGATTTGTGAAATGACTAACATGTCCCTATGTGTTGAATGTAAGATTTATGGATGTTACATGTACATTTCCTGCATTCATATGATATTCTGTTTAGGATGCATATGAGTGGGAATTGTGGAATGGAGGAAGTATATGAGGATCACATGGTTGCTTGACAACTGTGGATCCACCAATGGCTTTCTAAGCCTATTATATGATAAGCAGCTTTGTTGCAACGTTAGGTAATACCGCAACTGAGCTACCCTTGAAGTGTATCGGATGGGTGGGTCGACTTAGAAATCCCCACAGAAGTGTTTCGGTTTGACGGAGACGAAGTGTATCGGATGGATTATTTGGGGAGGGTTTGCATTGCATTGCATGTATGATATTATTATGTTACTATTATGATATGTATGCTGTTTGTTTGACGAGGGTATACACGCTGATTTTTTGAAAACTCACTCCCTCTTTTATTTTTCTCAAGTGATCCTCAGTAGGCGGTTTGATGGATGAAGGGACTCAGAGGTGGCCAACTAGCAAGACCATTAGACTTGTTTTTGTAATATCTAAATTTTAGATTTTAAGTTATTTTATTTCGAATTGTAATAAGGGTTTTCCCTAGTTATTATTCCATTACTTCACTATGCATTGAAATTTTGACACAAGTACCTTGGTTTATTTCTTCTAAGCATATTTCAAGTTTTTTTTTTTTTGAAAATAATGGTGTTTTAAGAACGAGCTTTCGCTGTCAAAGAAAATTTTTACATAGTAACAAGGAAATGGTTTTTGGCTACACCTCGTTTTGAAAGCAAACTGGATTTCACTTAACTTTTCTTTAGAAGGGTTTTCAATGAAAATAAGGTTTTCATAAAAACACTTCAATGTGACACGCCAGATTCGGGCCTAACTTCTAGGCCAAGTTTGGGGTGTTACACTGACCCGAATCAGCATTTTATTAAATGAGCTTGCAAAAAGGCATTTGAAGACTTTCAAATTGCATTCAAACCCCACCTTAAATTAAGGCTTTACAGATTTGCCCTAGGCTAATTTTAGCAAAGTTGAAAGTCTCAACTTTGCAATGTAGGATGGCCGGCCATGAAGGGGCTCTTTGGCTACTGAAATTTGATATTTTTAGTATCCATCCTCAGCTATATAAATCCCCCTTTGCTGCCCGTTCAAATCATCCCTCATTCACATCTCTTCTCTCACAACTCTTCCACCTCTCTCATTTTTTCTCTCATTTTCCTATTCAAAGTTCCTTGCTTTTGTGCCGATTTATCCTATTTGGAAAAGGGTCTTCTTCAGCCATTTTGGAGCAGCAATTGAGTGTTCATAGCAGCCTTGATCGGCGAGGACAACAAAGAAGGAGGAATGGAGCAACCTAGTCAAGCCACGAAAAACCACCGGATTTGATTCTTGTTCCCTATCTCTTTAATTTTTGTTGTTTTTTTGATGAACATATCTATGAATATTTATGTTGTTGGAATGGTTAATTTAATCAGCTTAGCTTGAATTTAATTCATGTTGGGTTGATTGCATTTCATCTTCTTGATTTGTTAAATTTATGTTTATGCTATTATAGGCCTAGGTAAAATGCTTGATTAAGTAAAATCATGCCGAAGTTATTTTGCCATTATAATTGTTTAGATAACTAAAGAATTAATTATTTAAACGCATTGAAATTGTAATTATTGGACACAGTACTTAATCAGTGCATGTTTAATTCTTCTAAGGTAGCTGAAGATTAGATTAGCATTGTATTTGGTGATATATATGCCTTGCATAACTTGCAAGATTATTGTGATTAATCTGTTTCAAGGTAAGGATACTTTGTTACCTCACATAGTCTTTTATATGCTTATTAGGTTGAATTAATCGTTTGAATCGACATAGGAATATGCGAGAGATTGTTTAATTTAATAAGTATGTATGTGCAATAACATGTTTACCTTTATAAATTTGTTTTATCGATCGAATTGACATAGGAATATGTAGAAGAGATGAATGGATTTTTGATTTGTAAATATGTTCATAAGTTAGCAAATTACCGAGTTGCTACGATTTATTCGTAACAAGTATAAGCAGAAGTTTAATAATTCTAAGGTAAGGAAATATAATTAATCCAACACAATTATATCATCTTGATTAAAATCAGCTTTTGAAATCATGCATTAGAACTTTATTTTATTTTATTTTACTTTGTTTTCTACTTTTTATTCATTTCTCAAATCCAAATATTTTTCCTTCACCAAAGTGTTTAAAATTACTTTCATAAATATTTCTTTTGCAGTCCCTGTGGGTACTATAACTCGACATTTACTTGTCACTTTATTACTTGTTGCGATTGTGTACACTTGCACATTTCCATCGTTCCATTTAATAAAATGTATTCATTTATATATTTATTACAGACCGTTACATGCTATCCTTTAAGGTTAACCAAATCATTTCGCAGTGGAAGTTTGAAAAACCGTTTAAAACAAAACCACGCTTGTGTTTTTGAAAATAACCTTTGCTCGTGTAAAATCGATATTTTGTCGAATAGTAGCAGTTTAGAAATCATAATGCAACTAGACCAAAAATTTAAATCAAACAGCCCAAAAAGTCCGGTGAGTGCAAAAATTACAAAACTTTCACAAAAGCAAGAAATTTCAGTAAAAGCCATTAAATAATAAAAATGAAAATAGTTTCTCGTTAAGTGGTCACCGCTGAGCCTCCGTCGCACTGACCCGCCTATGTCTGTGGATTACCTGAATAGAACAGACAAACATATTTGAGTTTTTGTAAACTTAGTGTGTAACCCAACAGAAATAGTTATGCGACATACAATTTATTTCATATACAGTCAAATACAGATTCAGACCAAGTCCATAATAGAGACAGATATCAGAATCAGATTAACATAACAACTATACAGAATCCTACCTCCATCCTCTACACACCATCTCTAACCATTCCATCACATCATGTGGGGTTAAAAACACCCACCCCATCCTTACACACAATATAATGTCGATACGACACATAACAAATAATATGCAATCAAGTTGCCAGAATATAGGCGAAAGGTCGCCGTACAAATCACTTACTCCACTTATACAAATACCACCCCAAACAAAGATACAGAATACATATGCCAAAAATAACAAAATAAACATGCTTAACATGCTTGTATTCAGATAAATACATACTTAACAGTACAATGAGACATATAATAAGTTTCCTACTAAAATCAGACTATCAGAGCATCAGATCACATGAAATAGGGTTTGGTTAGCCCTTACCGACCCTACAGTAGGTCCATAGTCGATCGGGATGACCTGTGCGACCCTAAGGAATATTTCAGAATTCTAGGTCCACATGCTCGTGTGGGGCCACAATGCCTGGCCTGATACGGGCCGGCTCGGGGTGAGTCGAAACGTATGCGGGTTGCCCAATCGTCTACGAGGAGGAATCAAGCCTTTGGAAGATAATTCGGAAAATATAAATGAGTTTGCAGAAAGTTAAATAAATAAAATAGGATTTGGTTCGGTTTTGATAAAAATATAAAATAGATAAAAGGATAATTGGATGGAGATGGATAAACGAACTTAAACGAGAAGCGATTCAACACTAAAGAGTGTCACCCCGGGTTCTATATTGTTTAAGGTGGATGAATGGAATCGATGATGGAAATGGAAATACGAACTTAACTTCAAGAAAGATTCAACACTATATAACAGTGTCACCCCGTTTCTTATATCGTTAAGGTGGAAAGATGGAATTCGAAGATGGACCAAGACCCGCTATCTAAAAAGATAAGAACCGTTGGTATAAATAAATGGATGAGAAACGACTGACGCCATAAGCAAAACTTGATAAGTCAGAATCGAAACTCGTCTGAAAGATAGAGAGAGATAAACTCACTCAAATGAACAATGTTCATAAAAATTTCATTAATCAAAGTTGTGTCCCTGCAAATGAAAAATAACAAGCTATTTATAAGCTTAAGGTAGCTTGTCGTGGCTATTGTTTTTGATTGAGACATCAAAATGAAATCAAATCCTAGCACAAATGCTCCTTAATTCTGCCGTGGAAGCTTGGTTGTCAACTACAAAAGAAATGATTCCCACGTGGCTACAATATGGCATATTTAATTCTTTCAATTCCAATTTGACCTTGCCGTTCACTTATATGTTCAATCCCACTTATATGTTCAACTGTTTATTCCATCATTATCATGTAGTCCAAAGCAATGGTTCAACACTCATGCACATGGTTTGTGCTCTCCATCTTCTCCCACTCAATTCACTATTTTTATTATTTAATTCTATTTCCATTTGCCGTCCAAGTCTCATGCCTCAATCCATTTATCCATTTCATGCTCCAATTCTTTGAATATTCTTCATGCCGTCCAACAATTTCCACAACACACTTGCATATTTTTTTTTTAAATCTCATGCATCCACATGCTTTATTATTTAATGTTTCACACATCATACTCATCCAACTTGATTATTTTAAGGCTCCACCATGCCATCCACACTCATGCCATAATATTTTATTCACCCATGGCCGTCCATCCCCTTAATCATGGTCATGATTATTCCATTTTCTCACTTGTTTACTATGTTTGCCACTTGATGCTCCACTCACAAACTCATGCTCTTGTTTATTTAATTTCACATGGGTTTTGCCGTCCCATCATTCCATGCCTTTAAAATTTTCACCCATAATCTCCATGTTGTTTAATTCAAATAGCACATGTCTTTAATTGTTGATGACTCATTCCACTATAGCCGTCCTTATTGCCGCATGCACATTTTGTTTATTCAAGCTAGTGCCGTCCAAGTCCATACCATTTAATGGGAATTAAAAAAAATTGAGCCACCCTTGTTTCATTGCCATGTTCCTGCATTTAATTGAAAAACAACTATTAAACCATGTTTCATGACAAACGAATGAAGGCTTTAACATTCATTAAATTTGGCAACCACATATTCAAGTGCATTCATGTACTACAACAAATTAATTGCTTGCATTAATTTGGCTAACCAAGACAAATTAAAATACTAAGACTAATTAAATACTTGACAAATTAAAATTATGTAATAGCTTAAAACACATTTATTTAATTAATTAATTTGGGCAGAATTTAATTAACTAATTAAATAAATTTATTCAACTAATTTAAAATGCATGAAATAAAATAAATGCAAATCAAACTCAATGAGCTGAACACAAGCTCATTTTGGGACGTGTACCAAAGGCACACTAGTTCCATGGCTTGATCCGGGCTGTTAAGTTGTAAAACGTTAATGCCCCGGGCGTGCTCGTATCATGGCCTAGATCCACACGCCCGTGTGGCCCACACGGCCACATTCACACTACCACATAACCGTGTCTTCACACGGCCAACCACAAGGGTGGCCGCACGCCCATGTGGCGTCAACAGACTCCATTTTTAGCTTTCGCCGAAGCTTGATTTTTCTTGTTAGGAGTACACACTTGGTTCGTTTTTGAAGCAATCGTACCCTCGGAGCGAATATAACCTAAAATTATCACAAAACGCCCACAATCAAAGTTAGTTCACAATTCCAAACGAATCCTCATTCAAATTCACATAACCAAACGCACACCTTCAAAAGAAAAACTGCACTAAGATGTTTGGGAAACTTCCCCTTGAGGGCAGCGACCTCTGAACTTAACTGCGCAATCGAAGGGTCTCGGTTTTCCTGAAGAACACCTAGCAAAATGATATACCGAATTAATCTCGTACACCAATAGAAACTAGTGTATAAACCAAAACTACCTCAAAAACGCAACGAACCCCTTACGCATCAACATGAATGAATTAAAATGTTAAAGTATCGTGATTTGAAAAGGAAATTTTGACAGAAATCAGAAAAAGAAAAACAAAGTTGAAAGTGGGAAAATAGAAAAAAAGCCACAGAAGGAAAAATTTTGGGAAAAGAGAATAACTAAAATTAAAATTAAGAAAATTTGATAACATATCCCTAATTTCCCTCCAACCACTAACCCACTAACCAACCTGATCCCACCAAATCTGACACATCAATCCACATCCAACCACCTCATAATTTCACTTCCACCGAATCTTTATCAAGCCGACGCCAAAAATTATCACCCATGCTCACACAGGGATTCGATCACAATACCTCAAAACAAGCTAACACCTTACCACTCGAACCAGCAGGCTCATTTTCATATGAGTTTACTAAAGATAAAATATAACTCAACCCATCAAAGATAAGGCTAGGATAAAAAAAATAAAATTTTCCAAAGATGGGATTTGAACCCAAGACCTCAAACACACCCCCATACCATTTAACCACTAAAGCAGATGCTTATTTATGTCAAAATTCACAAAAACAAAATGAGAAATTTATGGCGTTACAACTCTACTGCCTAAAAGAAATTCCGGCCTCGAAATTTACTTGATTCGAATAGATAGGGATACTACTAACTCATCGAGCCCTCAGGTTCCCACGTGGCTTCTTTAGTGCCTTGGTTTCACCACAGAACCGTAACTAACAGAATGGACTTCCTCCTCAGAACCTTAATATCTAGATCCAAAATATGAACCGACTCCTCCTCAAATGTCAAGTCCGGTCTAACGTCGATCTTCTCAACAAAGACAACGTGTGATAAATCAGACGATACCGCCTCAACATCAAGACGTGAAACACATCATGGATACTGTCCAAATTTGGAATTAGCTTTAACTAATAAGCCACCAGTCCCACACGTTTCAGAATCTGATATAGCCCAATGAACCTAGGGCTTAACCGGCCCTTACGACTGAACCTCAGAACTTTGTTCCACGGAAATACCTTAAGGAATACGTAGTAACCCACAGAGTACTCAATATCCCTCCTTTCCAGATTCGCATAGGACTTCTGTCTATCAAAAGCCGCCTTCAAACGATCTCGAATCAGCCTAACCTTATCTTCAGTCTTGGAAACCAACTCAGGACCCAAAATCCATCGCTAACCCAACTCAGTCCAACATAGCGGAATACGACACTTATGACCATACGGAACCTTGTAAGGTGCAATCTGGATGCTAGACTGGAAACTTTTGTTGTAGGCGAACTAAACTAACGACAGAAAGTCTTCCCAACTACCTCGAAAATCAATCACAAAGCTTCGAAGCATATCCTCCGGTATCTGAATCACCCTCTCAGACTAACCATCGGTTTGAGGATGGAACGCAGTACTGAAGTCCAATCTTGAACATAGAGCTTTGTGAAGTTTTTTCCAGAACCGAGAAGTGAAGCGAGGATCCCTATCCGAAATTATCGAAACTGGAACCCCATGCAGTCTTACAATCTTGGAGATGTAGAGCTTTGCTAACTTTTGTAGAGAATAGTCCATTCAAACTGGAATAAAGTCAGCGGACTTGGTCAGTCGATCCACGATGACTCACACAGAATCCTTCTTATAGGTGTTAAAGGCTACCCACGAACGAAGTCCATCGTCACTCGTTCCCATTTCCATAAGGGAATCTTAACAGGATGGAGTAAATCCGAAGACAACTAGTGCTCAGCCTTAACTTGCTGGTATGTCAGACAACGAGCAACAAAATCCGTTACCTCTTTCAAACCCGGCCACCAGTACAGCTCACGAAGATCCTGATACATTTTATTACCACCGGGATGTATAACATAAGGACTACTATGCGCTTCCCTTAGAATCGACTATCTCAAATAGAATCTTTCGGTACACAAACCTGACCTCGGAAACACAGAACCCCATCCTTATTCAATCCAAAATCAAAAGAACTACCACTCTTAATCTGACGGAACTGTAGAACCAGAGAAGCATCCCTTAACTACTTTTCTCGAATCTGCCTAATCCAAGTCAACTTAACTTGTAACTCGGCTAACAGACCCCCATTATCAAACAGACTAAGACGAGCGAACATCACTCTCAAATCAGTCATCGCTCTACAACTGAGAGCATCAGCAATAACATTGGCCTTACCGGGATGATATTCTATCGTACAGTCATAATCCTTGAGTAGCTCAACCCATCGAGGCTGTCTAAAATTCAACTCCTTTTGAGTAAGGAGATACTTGAGGCTCTTGTGATCGGTGTAGATGATACACCGCTCACCATATAGATAATGCTTCTATATCTTCAAAGCAAACACCATGAAAGCTAACTCGAGATCGTGTGTCAGATAATTCCCTTTGTGTGACTTAAGATGACAGGACGCATAAGCCACAACCTTACCATCTTGCATCAGTACACATCCCAAACCGACGTGCGACACATCACTATATACCACAAACTCCCTACCAGATTCAGGCTGTATTAGAACATGAGCCTGAGTCAGAACAGACTTGAGCTTCTCAAAGCTCGATTGTTGCACATTGACTAGATGAAGGGAACATTCTTGCATAGAAGCTTAGTTAAAGGAGCTGCAATCAGTGAGAACTCTTCGACAAACCTCTAGTAATATCCCGCTAAACCTAGAAAACTACATATCTCAAAAACATTCTTAGGCTGTTTCCAATCAAGCACAGCCTTAATCTTTCTAGGATCAACTTGGATCCCCTCAGCTAAAACGACGTGCCCTAGGAAAGTTACCTCTCGCAACCAAAACTCACACTTGTTTAACTTAACATGCGAGTTGTTTCTCTCGGAGTATCTAAAGCACTACCCTAAGATGCTCATCATACTCATCCTCAGTCTTAGAGTACACCAAAATATCGCCGATGAAGACTACGACAAACTGATCCAGATATAGCTAAAAAACTCAATTCATCATATCCATGAATGCAGCTGGAGCTTTCGTCAAACCAAATGGCATAACTAGGAACTCACAATGCCCAAAACGAGTCCTAAATGCCATCTTATGAATATCAACTTCCTTAACCCTTAGTTGATGATACCAAGAATAGAGATCTATTTTTGAGAATATCATAGCCCTACGTGACTAATCAAACAGATCGTCGATCCTCGAAAGTAGGTACTTATTCTTCACAATCAGTTTATTCAACTGCCGGTAGTCGATGCACATTCTCATGGTACCATCCTTTTTCTTCACAAACAGAATCGGTACCATCTACGAAGACACACTAGGACAAATGAAACCACGATCCACAAGCTCTTGAAGTTGAGCCTTAAGCTTTGTAAGCTCTTTCGGTGCCATACGGTATGGAATGATGGACATTGGAGCTATATTCGGTAGAAGCTCTATGTTGAACTCAACTTCTGAATTTGGAGGTAGACCCAGTAACTCATCAGGAAAAACATCTCGAAATTCCTTCACTATTCTGATATCCTCAACAGAAGAGTCCCCCGAAACTGAAACACTGACGTAAGCCAAATACGCCTCACACCCTTTTCGAACCATTTTCTCAGCCACTAGAGCGGAAATTACATTATACAGGTAATCCTATCTCTCACCAATGACAACTATCTCCTTATCATCCTCGGTCCTCAGAACGACCCTCTTAGTCGTGTAGTCTAAACTACTCGGTGCTCAACTAATCAGTTTATACCCAGAATTAAGTCGAACTCCCTAAACGGTAGCTCCACCAGATTTTCCGGACACACAACCCCTTTTAATTCCAATGGAACATTACTATATAGTCTACCAACCTGAACATATTCCCTAACAGACTTAGTACAGTAATCTCACTAGAAGTACACTCAACAGAAAACCCCAAGTTCTCAGAAATAGTACTAGCTACATAGGAGTGTGTAGAACCTATGTCCATCAAAGCAATATATAGAGCATCAAAAATTAAAAATGTACCCATCATCACATCTAGGGTGTCTCTGTAACACCCCAAATCTGTATCCGTTGCTAGAATAGAGTTACGGAGTATTACCGGAACTTTCAAAACATATTTAGATAAATCATGTTAATTATATTCATTTTCTGAGATTATTCATAACGTCCCTTAAATGGACCCTTGAGGCCCAATATAAGAATTAGAATCGAGTCAGGACTAAATTGAAAACTCTAAGAATTTTTCGTGAAATTTCAAAATTTTTCCAAGGTACAGGGCTCACACGCTTGTGTGGTCCAAGGGACACGCCCGTGTGACCCTAGAACACGCCTGTGCTACAGGTCGTGTTCAACCCCGTGTAACTCTCAGACTTCTGCACACGGTCATACCACACGCCCATGTCCTAGGCCGTGTGGTTAATTTAATTCTTTCGAAATTAAGTGCAGGTTTCACACGATCAAGACACATGTCCGTGTTCTAGGCTGTGTAGCACACACGGCTGAGACACACGCCCGTGTCTCTACCCGTGTGCTCAATTTTGAGCATTCTGTTTCTTAAAATTAAGATGCAGGGGACACAAGCCTAACTACACGCCCATGTACCCGGCCATGTGTCACGCACGGTCTAGACACACGCCCATGTGTCTACCATTATGGATAAAACAAAGCCTTTCCTAGCTTTATTTCTCACCCAAAATCATACCAAAATCCTGCACCAAACTTACATCCAAATACCAACCATTCCAAGCATTGAATTCAAGCAATTTGTAACATCTAACATGATATATTGTTACATGCATTCATGCTTTCAATCTTTCTTTTTATAAGTCTACTCATTTAACCTTTCTCAATCAATCAATAATAAACACTTATGTTATTTCCATAAGATAAACTTAAATACATATATACATGTACCAGAACATAATCATCACTAGCCATTCCAATGGTTAGATTACAATAATCATTTACATTTACATGCCAATATGGCTAATATAATCTATACATGCCATTATAACCATAATTGCTTTACCATATTCACCTAAATAGGCCAGTGGATAGTGTGAGTGATCTCTGCCAAGTTTCTAATCCAACGAGCTTCTGATTTACTTTAAAATAAAGAAATAAAACTAAGTAAGCATAAAATGCTTAGTAAGTTCGTATAACATGGTACTTAACTTACCATTCATTCTATTTTGAGGTAACTATGTAAGGCATATTCAATCAATTTGCCCTCAAGCCCTACACATATCCTCATTGCCCTTGTTAGTCATATATTCCATAATAACATCACAAACATATATGGGCTCAACAATAATCAAGTTTCCATGCACATATGCTTTCTACAACATGTATTCATTTAACATGTATAAACCATCTCTTTATATTACAAGTATAATTTTATAATGGTTCATTTCGAGTTCAGATCATTTCATATCAGAACATTACCCATATTACTATGAATATCAAGGTCACGATTAGTACACTTAAGTTGTACAAGTCTATAACCAAAGATGTACATACTCATCAAATAAATTCCATGTACAGTATCATCATTTCATATTTCCATAAATCAATTATCATGTATTTTCATTTTCACGTATTTCAGGTTGATATGTGTAATAACTCATTTCTTATTCATATCTTCTCATCTCAAGAATTTTTACCCGTTGAATTTATCTGAAATGTCGATGGATACACATGTAGTAAATTCGTGGTGTACAAATCAGGATCCGTCAATTCATATTCAATGATACCCATAGGGTACTATTTTAGAGAGTACACTCTCGAGCCACCATATATGAACAACATGATTACCAGTTCAGGCTAAATCCTGTCTACAATATATACTGAATAGAGCTATATACTCAATAAAGCTTAGTCAGGATTACCAATTTAGGCTAAATCCTTTTTATGACATATGCTCTAAAGTGCTTGATCTGGATTACCCGTTCTGGCTAAATCCAATACATAACATATGCTCGAGAGGACTTATATCAGAATTACCCGTCCAGGATAAATCCTTTCCTAAATGAGGTCAATAGGATTACTCGTCTGAGCTAAATCCCGTCAGCGACAATGGAGGACCTCATTCATTTCAGGAAATCACATATCCATCAATTTTTATTTATTCAAATGAGATTTAACATTTTCAAGCATTTCTCGGCATGTGATTATTTCATACATATATAACATTCATATAATTCAAATGATCACATTCCACATTTATTCCAAGCATAAAAGTAACATTTTTATCGTTTATCCTTTATCGGGTATTACCGTTGACTAGGCTTGGTCAGGTATATTTTAAATGTCATATACATATATGGTATTTATACAACTCACAAACACAACACCTAATTCAAGCATATAAAATACACAATTTAGTTACACGAACTTACCTCGATAAATGTTCGTGTACGTAAAATCTACTAATCTGACATTTTCCTCTTTTCCTCGTTCTAACTCCGAATTTGGTCTATCCGGATCTATATGAGAAAATTTAACATCAATTTATTACATTTCATATTCAAGTGGACTCAATTTTCATCCTAGGTAAAATTACCATTTTGCTCCTAACTTTTCCATAAATTCTAATTTCGTCCCTAGGCTCGAAAAATGAAATTTGTGCAATTTACTCCATATTCCAAGCCTAACCAAAATTCTATCATAAAATTTACAGCACATGTTTTCTATAAATTGCACAATTTTTAATCAATTTTCACAACGTTACATTATTGTCCCATAAATCATGTTTTCATCAAAAATCACTTTGTAAAAGTTCTTTGTCTATCAACAACCTTTCATTTTCTACCATAAATTTATAATTTTCAGCATATACATTCATGACCCATTTTCCTTACTTTGATAACTTCTCAAATTAATCCCCCAAATAGATAGATTAAGCTATCCTGGTTTTAAAAATATCAAAATTACTAAAAATGAGACAAAGAATCTTACTCAATTTGGCCATGAAAGTTTCTTCTCTCTCTTCTCGGGTTTCCATGTATTTTTGGGGAAGAAGAAGAAAAAATAAGATGATGTTTGTAACACCCCTAACCCGTATCCGTCGCCAGATTAGGGTTATGATGTTACTAAACGTCACACAAGTTAAAGTACTTATAAAAAAAAGAATCCCAATGATAGCATGCTACCTTTTGTTATTAATAATATGTAAGTATAATTCGTTTCTAAACTCGTCCCCACATTCAAGCACATATCATGTGAATACATAAACTTCACTTTTTTTTAATACATTCTTCATTTCACTTATCCATAATTTAATAACTAACACACAAAGATTCATTCATATCATTTTCTTACCACATTCGGCCATACCCTTATACACATGTATACTCAATCATTTCATGATTTCTACTATGCATACAAACCGAATATACACCTAACAATACTCAACCTTTATCAATTTTCTCTAGTCATGTAACTTACTTATAACAACATGCAAATTTTCGCTTCCACCATTCAAAAATCATATAGATAGATAGATCATATATGAACAAACATCAATTACTATTCATCAAGATTTATAATTCTATAATACTTTATCCATGACATAAATTCAAGAAAGTTCAAAATGACCTTGCCTTAGCCATTTTCACATGGCTTGTATATACATTTCAACCAAAAGAAAAACAAAGAGAATCAAGCTTATACATGCCAAATTTTCCCAAAATTGGACCATAAAGAAAATACCAAGATAGGTGATAAAGTACTTGACTTCGACAGAATCCCTGAGTACGAGCTTCAACCCTCAAGATCTATAACAAAAACAACCAACCACATATCCGGTAAGCTATAATAGCTTAGTAAGTTATAAGCAAAGGAAAAGTAATATAACAAAACATTATAAAAGTTTCGATTCAACTCAACTTAATCGTTTTCTATCTTATGAAACCAATCTATACACCATATTACAAATCACTCAAATCATATTCATTAGGTTATTCAAGAATAAAACCTCATATCCACAATTTTAACCTTTATAGATATCAATGACTTACCCAACTTCCAATTCAATAATTTAGCATACATACATACATACCTAACTCTGTCGTTTTACCTCTGTCAAGAGCTTTCATTCTTTACAAAATCTGAATACCCCGCATACACTGTCAACTTTCCGTAACGTATCGCTCACATAGAGCTGTTACTTTACATTTTTCGCACACACAGTGCTAACTTTCCATAACGCATCGCTCACATAGAGCCGTTACTTTTCATTTTCCACACACATAGTGCTAACTTTTCGTAACGTATCGCTCACATAGAGCCGTTACTTTACATTTTCCGCACACACAGTGCTAACTTTCCGTAACGTATCGCTCACATAGAGCCGTTACTTTATATTCTTGCACATACAATGCCTATAAACCGAATTTCAAAATTTAGTGCTCAATAATTAAGATTCAAACACATAATGCAATGTAAGTAATATATATATTGTCTAAGGTAAAAATTTAACTTCTCATCTCATTTCAGTTTCCCAAATTCAACTACATGCACATATCAAATTTAGGAATGAAAAGAAACTTTATTAATGTTACCATCCATTGTCTCGAATTATGCCTCAACCATTGCTTACTACATAATCTACCACTCAAATTCCAAATACGAATTTCATGCATATAGTCGTATCCAACTTAATTAACACATGAATTTGTCTCATTCCATAGTATATTCGCAAACATATATATATGATTATTTATTTTTCTTATAGACCCTTGATCACTCATATCAGACCGCATATATATATAATATACATAATTCCACCACTTCCATACTTGACAATTTTCTTTTAAAACTATCTATCACATTCGGCAATTGAGGATATAATTTTAAATAGGATCTAGATTGATGCTAAACTCTTTAATTTAGCAATCATTCAAATGAAATCAATTGCTTACAACTTACCTGATAGTTGATGAGCTAAATTTTTTTTGTTCCAGCTACTCGTTTATTATTGCCTTTCCCCGATCCGTTTCTAGTTCTTTCTTGCCTTGATCTAAAATAAAATCCACAAGAAAGAGCCCATTCAAATAAATTCATTCATTTGTATTCAAAATGCTTAATTACACCATGCTTCCAATTTCTCACTCAAAGTTTGAATTTCTTACGATTTAATACTATATATATTTTTTCTTTTGTTTTCATTCGAACTATTTAAATTTTATACATTATTGAGCTAAGGCCAACTACTTTTAAGCTCATTTTAAGTTATACAATGCTATTCATTTTAATCCTCATTCTTAATTATAAGATTTCCCCTTCCATCCCTCAAATTTTCATATTTTTCAAACTAGTTCCCATGGCAAAAATTGTAAAATATACGAAATTTAAATTGATCCCTTAAGGATCGAATCTCCATTATCCACATACAAATCTATACCCTTCAATTATTTAACAAATTACTCCCTCACATTATGAGTTTTCATGGTTTAAGTCATCCTACTACAATTATCCAAATTTTCCAATTCAAAACATATTAATCTCAAACACATGTATAACCTTTCACCATCAAACTCAACCAAGCAAGACATTTCATCCATGGCCGAATCTTAGCATGCTTTAAAACTCAGAAATTTCACATGGGCTTGATAGTACTTAGGGAGACTTAATTAAAAATACAAGAATTCATAAAAATCTTGCTTAAAAGCTTACCTTAATAAGACATGCAAACCAAAAGAAGATGGAGAGTTAAGCTTTCTCCTTTCTTGATGTTTCGGCCAAGAAGATGGAGAAGAAAAGATATGAAACAATTATATTTTCCTTATTTTATTAATATTCATTCATCCTTTGTTACCCCACTAACTAAAAATAAAAATAAAATAATCTTTACTACCCATTTAACCTTGTTGCCGTCCACTTCCATTATTCATAATGGTCAAATTGTCATGCAAAGACCAACCAAAAGATGGCCAATTCACTTAAGTCCTAATTTCTACCTTAACCAATAATCTCGTATCTATGCAACTAAGTCCTACTAGCATTTTCGTATAGGTTATAAATTACCCCAACAAAATTCCTAGCACACACATTCAAACATAATCATTAAACACGAACATACGATAAACAAAAAATTAATAACTATAAAAGAAATAATAAAATTATTCCGTTCAAGAATGGATTTGTGGTTCTGAAACCACCGTTCCGATTAGGGTCGTAATTGAGCTATTACAATATTTCTTTTTATCATCTTTTAATTAATTAAAATATTTCACTTTCCAATTTAGTCCTTGCCCTTTTTCTAAATTTCCATGGATGAGTCGCCATAATATCTACATACTTTTCTTTAATGGTCTAATTACTATATAAGGACCTTAAGTTTTGAATTCCATAGCTATTTAATCTTTATAGCTAGTAGAATTCAACTTTTACAATTTATGCGATTTAGTCCTCGTAATTAAGCACATAATCGGTAAAATTTTCTTATGAAAATTTTCACATGACATTTCGATCATATTACGGACCATAAAATAAAATAAAAATAAATTTTATTTTCGGCTCGGATTTGTGATTCCTAAACCACTGTTCCAATATCACCAAAATTGGGCTGTTACATCTCTGTCCTCTCGGCGTCGAGCAGCATAAACTAATGCAGGTTACCTCGCCTTAGTCTTACTAGCACCTCTGCCCAGTGCTCTCTGTTCTCGGCCCATACCATTATCACCCCTAGCCGAGCTATGACCCCTAAGTGGCTACTGTACTGCTCTCTAAGGCTGAGCAAAACCCAGTCTCGAAGCTTGCATCTGATCAACAAAATGTGGACACTCTCTAATTCGATGCTCTAATGACCCACACCGCAGACAAGCCTCTAATCTTATCCAACACTGATGCCGCCTACCAAAATCACCACAAGGCTGAACCCTAGTAGGAACAATAGAGGGTCCGTCAGGTCTGGCCCGTTTCTTAGGCCACTAAATAGAACTAGAAGGCTCTAGATCCCTCTTATTCTTGCCTCTCTCACGATCTCTATTCTGGCACTCCACACACTTAACCTCCTCAGTGATCTTCACCTTATCCACAAGAACAGTGAACTCATACTCCATTTGCGGAGTAATCAAAACCCTCAGACTATCCCTCAAACCGTCCTCAAAACGGACGCATTTCTCATACTCAGATGCCACCATGCCTCGTGCATAGCGGCTCAATCTCAGAAACTCGGCCTTATACTTAGCCACAGACTTATCACCTTGCGTGAGATTCATGAACTCACACCTACGAACATCAACATAGCTCGCGCCCACATATTTCCCCTAGAAGACAGTCTTAAAGTAGTCCCAGTTCAAGCTATCTTGTTGAGTACCCTCCTCAACCGACAACCACCACTGATATGCTTCGTTGCGAAGCAAAGAGACGGCACCCTTCGGTTTTTGCTCAGGAGTGTAGTCAATGTTGTTTATAATCCTTTCGATGGCCTCCAACAAATACTCAGCCACAGTAGGGACGACTCTAGTGACGCTTCTACACAACTCAACTCCATTGGACTAGAGTCATTCATTTACCGACCCATGGCCCCTAGATCCAGAATAGGGTTCAGCGACCCTCTACAACACTCTAAACATGGCTTGGGACATGCGTCATCCCCAACCGAGCGGCTTTGAAACCTAGTCTAAGTAGCAAGTGAAACTGGTGTCTCACTTGTATCTAAATTTGGTAACTAACAATAGAGAAAGACTCGGCTTGAGCCCCCCTACGGTGCCCGCCGCACCTACGAATACCACGATCGTGAGTTCCACGAGTGCTCATCGTAATCAGTTCCAGTGTTTATTAGTAGATCTTTTATGCTTATATTATCAAAAGTTCAGAAGTATTTAAGAGGTTTTAGTCTCTAATTAACTTAGTGCAGTTTTAAAAAGTACTATCTACAGTGTTTTCTAAATTTAGAGATACTTACAAAATCGACGCTAGAGACTCGGTGTACCACATACTTGCTTAAAATGATCCAAATTATTTGAAAAAACCAGTCTTTTTTCAAAACACAATTTTGGAACAAAAAATTCACAGTCGAGTTTTATAACCTAGCTCTGATACCACTAAATGTAACACCCCAAACCCAGCCTAGACATTATGGCCGAATACGAGAGTGTCACGAAGAAGGATTTTGAATCTGATGATCCTTCGATAACATGCCCAAGTTTAATAAAATGTATTCATTTATATATTTATTATTGAACGTAACATGTTATCCTTTAAGATTAACCAAAGCATTTCGTAGCGGAAGTTTGAAAAACCATCTAAAACAAAACCACGCTCATGTTTTCGAAAATAACCCTTTTTCGTGTAAAATAGATATTTTGTCGAATCGTCGCAGTTTAGAAATCATAACGCGATCAAAAATTTAAATCAAATAGTCCAAAAAGTCCGGAGAGTCCAAAAATTACAAAACTCCCACGAAAGCCAGAAATTTCAGTAAAGCCATTAAATAAAAAAATTGAAAACAGTTTCTCATCAAGTGGTCACCATTGAGCCTCTGTCGCACCGACTTGCCTATGTCTGTGAATTACCTGAATAAAATAGACAAACAGATGTGAGTTTTCGTAAACTCAGTGTGTAACCTAACAAAAATAGTCATGCGACATACACAATATTTCATATACAGTCAGATACAGATTCGGACCTAAGTCTATAACAGAGACAGATATCAGAATCATATTAACAGAACAGATATACAGAATCCTACCCCCATCCTCTACACACCATCTTCAACCATCCTATCACACCATGTGGAGTTAAAACCACCCACCTCATCCCTACACACCATAGAGTGTCGATGTGACACATAACATATAATATGCAATCAAGTTGCCAGAATATAGGCGAAAGGTCGCCGTACAGATCACTTCTTCCACATATACAAATCCCACCCCAAACATAGATACATAATAAATATGCCAAAAATAACAGAATAAGCATGCTTAACATGCTCGTACTCAGATAAATACATACTTAACAGTACAGTCAATCATATAAATCAGTTTCCTACTCAAATCAGACTATCAGAGCATTAGGTCATATGAAATAGGGTTTGGTTAACTCTTATCGAACCTATGGTAGGTCCACAGCCGATCAGATGACCCGTGCGACCCTAGGGAAGATTTCAGAATTCTGGGCCTACATGCTCGTGTAGTCTACACGACCAAATTAACCTTGCCCATGTAGCCTACACGGCCTGGCCCAAAACCCACACGCCCAATCTAGCCTAGCCCATGTGTGCCACATGGCCACACTCACACCGCCACACGACCGTGTCTTACGCACAGCCACGCATTCGCCAGTCACACGGTCGTGTCTCACACACAGCCAACCACACGGTGGAGCACACGCCCGTGTGGCATCGGTAAACTCCATTTTTAGCTTTCATTGAAGCTTAAGTTTTTGTGTTAGGAGTACACACCTACCCCCGGAGTGAAAAGAACCTAAAATTATCACAAAATGTCCACAATCGAAGTAAGTTCACAATTCCATACGAATCCGCATTCAAATTCACGTAACCAAACGCACACCTTCAAAAGAAAAACTACACTAAAACGTTTGGAAAACTTACCCTCAACGACGATGGCCTCTAAACTTAAGTACATAATCAAAGGGTCTCTATTTTTTTGAAGAACACTTAGCAAAATCGTATACCAAATTAATCACGTACATCGACAAAAACTAATGTATAAATGAAAACTACCTCAAAAACACAACGAACCCCTTACCTACGCAGCAACACGAAGGAATCGAAACGTTAAAGAATCGCGATTTGAGAGGGAAATTTCGACAAAAATCAGAAAAAGAAAACGAAAGTTGAAAGTGGGAAAAAAGAAAAAAAAAGTCAGAGAAGGAACAATTTTGGGAAAACAGAAAAACTAAAATTAAAATTACGAAAATCTGATGACATATCCCTAATTTCCCTCCAACCACTAACCCAGTAACCAACCTAATCCCACCAAATCCGACACATCAATCCACATACAACCACCTCAGAATTTTATTTCCACCGAACCTTTATCAATAGCCGGCACCAGAAATAATCACCCATGCTCACATAGGGATTCGATCACAATACCTGAGAGCAAGCTAACACCTTACAACTCAGACTAGTAGACTCGTTCTAATATGAGTTCACTAAAGAAAAAATATAACTCAACCCACCAAAGATAAGGCTAGGATAAAAAAAATAGAATTTTCCAAAGATAGAACTTGAACCCAAGACCTCAAACACACCTCCATATCACTTCACCACTGAAGCAGATGCTTATTTATGTCAAAATTCACAGAAAAAAATTAAAAAATTTAAGGTGAAACATTTATAAAGCTACAGGGGGCACACGGCCGTGTCACTTGGCAGTGTGTCACACAAGGCTAAGAGACACGCCCGTGTGGATGAAAACAGGCCATTTTTTAAGCTACATTTCTCACCCAGTTTAGCACCAACCTAAACTCAACATTTTGCATATATACAAGTCACAAATAGGTTTCTAAAACAAGCCACAATCAAGCCTTAAACATGTAATATCTTCACATACAACCAACATGCCCTTAGGCACCTCAAATGACAACTTATAACATGTATATCTAAACATTCAATATATCCAATTGTTTAACTAACTTATATGCATATTTGTACCAAAACTTACCATGTAGGTCATTACTCAAAACATACCATTTAATACCATTCATGTACTTGATCTCTAGCACCAAATGGTCATATAAGACACTTGTAACGTGTGCACTAAAAACACCAATACAAACCATTCGAAACTAACATCATTATACAAATGTGCTTTCCACAACAAACACTAAATCACTCCAAATATACCAAAACGCAAGCCAAAGCATATGGCCACAACCACAACATCACACATAGGCCAACATTTGCCGAAATAGCCTATACATGCCATTATAACCAAAATTAAACAACTGAAAGTACCAAAAGAGTCGATGGATAGTGTGATATAGCTCTGACAAGCTTCCAACCCGAATGAGCTTTTGAATCACTATAAAACACGGAAAATAACACAGAGTAAGTATTTAAGCTTAGTAAGTTCGTATAACACAAAATTTAACTTAGCATTTAACCACAATTTAGGTGAGTAAACATAGCATATCCTAAACTCATTGTAACACCCCAAACCCGGCCTAGAAGTTAGGCCTAAATCCGGCATGTCACATTGAAGTGTTTTTGCGAAAACCTTGTTTTCTTTGAAATCCCCTCTAAAGAAAAGTTAAGAAAAATCCAGTTTGCTTTCAAAACGAGGTGTAGCCAAAAACCATTTCCTTGTTACTATGAAAAAAAATATTCCTTTGACAGCGGAAGCTCGTTCTTAAAATACAATTATTTTCAAAAAAAATTGAAACATGCTTAAAAGAAATAAATCCAGGTTCCGTTTCAAAATTACAATGCATAGTGGAAGTAATGGAATAATAACTAGAGGGAAAGCCTTATTACAATCCGAAATAAAATAACTTAAAATAAATAACATAAAATCTAGAATTTAGATATTAAGGTCTTGCTAGTTGGCCACCTTTGAGTCCCTCCATCCGTCGAACCGCCTACTGAGGATCACCTGAGAAAAATAAAAGAAGAAGTGAGTTTTTGAAAACTCAGTTTGTACGACCCTCGTCAAACAAATAGCATACATATCATAATAATAAAATAATAATATCATACATGCAATGCAATGCAAACCCTCCCCAAATAATCCATCTGGTATACTTCGTCTCCGTCCAATTGAAACACTTCTGTGGGGATTTCTAAATCGACCTACCCATTTGATACACTCCAAGGGTAGCCCGGTTGCGGTACTACCTAATGTTGCAGCAGAGCTACTTATCATATAATAGGCTTAAAAAGCCATCGGTGGATCCATAGTTGTCAAGCAACCATGCGATTCTCATATACTTTCTCCATTCCATAATTTCCACCCATATGCATCCTAAACAGAATATCATATGAATGCAGCAAATGTACATGTAACATCCATAAACCTTACATTCAACACATAGGGGCATTTTAGTCATTTCACAAATCAAGGGTATTTTTGTAATCCTACCCTACAGGGGTATATTTGTAATTCTTAACAGTATGGGTTTTAATTACGAACCTTGGCCTGTCAGCAAGTCCCGGCGGCTAAGTCAACAGACACTACGCACCAGGTAGGATTCCAGAGAAGAGGAGATGGGTCACTCGGACCGCTTAAGTACCAAGCTCTCCTTAGATCCAATCCTAGACATGCATATGTCAATTGCCACATTCTACCCTAGCGACTTGTCCATAGACATGTATGATTATTAAACTAAGTTTTATGTTGTTTAATAATTCATCAGAACTAAGCCTAGAGTATATTAAAGCCCTAGCATGCATTCGTAAAATCTCATAAGGCCCGCTAAGCCCAATCATGTCCATATAGCCCATTAAGCCCAATCATGTATATGTAGCCCATTAGGCCTGATCATAATCAAATCATACAACCATCCATATTAATCCATCATTCAATTTCACATATCAACTCTTGCCGATTGGAGCCCACAAGCTCGGCAGGCCCATTTAGCCCTTTCGGCCAGGTTGGCCAAACAGTGGCTCGATGAAACACCCCAAACCCAGCCCACGAGCCTTGATCAGATCTGGTATGTTCCTAGAGTAAAACGGTTAAAAACTTGTTTATCTTTTTGAAAAACTCTAGGATTTCTCTTGAAAAAAACTTTAATGTGTGTTGGGTTTAATTGAAAACCTTGTTTTTATAGATATATAGTACATGCCGAATTTGATTATTAGTTTTATTTATACATTATAAAACATTTGTGTTTGAGTGTCAAAATGTTTAACATTCCTTTTTAAATGAGTTGCTTAGTCTTTAATTTAACAATAATACTATCGTGATAAAAACATCTAAACCAACATAAAATAGTTCAATACTTACGGCCTTATTACATCAAAGCAAAATCCAAAATTAAATTCAAAGTACTTAAAATAAGAAGTTGCGAGAAGAAGGAGAAAAGATTTATGATGGAAACTCGGCTAGAACACAAGTTATTTCGGCTTGGCAAAAATAAAAGAGAAAAGAAAATATGGCTAGAGAATTCGGCAAAGGGAAAAGAAGAAAGAAAGAATGAAGAATAGTCACCCTTTTCCCCTTTCTGCCGAAATTAGTCTACCTAGAGACCCTTATTTGGCCAACTCTCCTATTCTGATAGCTTTATCTCTTCAATTATCACCTATTCAAATTAATAAAAATTTAATCCAATAATTATCCCTTATTAGCTGAAATTTACAAGAGAATTTAAGCCTATCTAAAACTCCTCCCTCAGACTCCCATTGTCGTCCATTACCCTTCCTTATTGCCGAAAAAATAAAACTTTCATTTGGCTCCCCACGCGACTCGAACCTTGGCCCATTTACCCTTGCATGTGGCGTCATTTCCAGAGGCCCTAAGTGGCGCCTCCAAGCCACTATTCCAAGCCCGTTTGTGTGTCATATTCTCCCTACTAATTCTCTTAAGGCCACCTTGCTTTAGTTCCCCTTTTTTTACTACTTAAAACTTACTATTTTCTAAGGCATTTCCTTATATTTCCAAGGTTCTAAAATGCATACAACACATCCATAACACATAAGACATGCTATTTCATAAAATTAAGCAAAAGTGCACAAGCCAAATTTCAGGATATTACAGTTCTACCCCCCTTAAAATAATTTCGTCCTTGAAATTACCTGACATAAATAAGTGAGGGTATTGTTGTCGCATTGCCTCTTCTGGCTCCCACGAAGCTTCCTCCGATCCATGATTTCACCATAATACTTTGACTAGAGGAACTGACTTCCTTCGTAACACTTTCACATCTCGTTCCAAAATCTGAATCGGCTCTTCCTCGTAGGACAGATCTGGCCTTAACTCTACCTCTTCAACCGGTACCACATGAGATGGATCCAATCGATAACGACGTAGCATGGACACATGGAATACGTCGTGCATCTGCTTCAATTTTGAGGGTAACTCTAACTGGTATGCCACTGGTCCAACTCGCTTCAACACTCGATAAGGTCCTACAAACCTTGGACTTAACTTTCCTTTCCGACCAAATCTCATCACCTTCTTCCAAGGCGAGACTTTAAGAAACACATGATCTCCCACATCAAATTCTATCTCCTTCCGTTTGAGATCTGCGTACGACTTCTGTCTATCGGATGCTTCTTTCAATCGTGCACGAATTGTCTCAACCTTCACCTCGGATTCCGCCACAATCTCTGGACCCAAAACTCGACGTTCCCCTAATTCCGTCCAACATGTAGGAGTACGACACTTCCGTCCATACAACGCTTCATACAGTGCCATCCGTATACTAGCCTGATAGCAGTTGTTGTAGGCAAACTCTGCTAAAGGCAAATATTCCTCCCAACTTCCTCTGAAGTCCATCACACAGCCCCTCAACATATCTTCTAACACTTGGATTACCCGCTCAGATTGCCCGTCCGACTGCGGATGAAAAGCCGTAGTGAAATCCAACTTAGTGCCTAAAGCTTGATGTAGAGCCTTCCAAAACCGAGAGGTAAATCTTGGGTCGCTATCTGAGATAATCGACACCGGCACTCCATGCAACTTTACAATTTCCGCCACATACAACTTTGCCAACTTCTGCAAAGAGTAATCAACCATTACCGGAATGAAAGGTGCGGACTTTGTCAATCGATCCACTATTACCCATACCGAGTCCTTCTTAGTAGGCGTAAGAGGAAGCCCACTAACGAAGTCCATGGTAATTCTCTCCCACTTCCACTGCGGAATCATTACCGGTTGAAGCAATCCTGACAGAACTTGCTGTTTAGCCTTAACTTGCTGACACGTTAAGCACTTGCAGACAAATTCTGTAACTTCTCTCTTCAGACCAGGCCACCAAAACTGTTCCCTTAGATCTCTGTACAACTTAGTGCCTCTAAGATGCATAGCATAAGGGCTACTATGCGATTCCTGAAGAATCCTCTGTCTTAGGTCCTTGTCCTTAGGCATACAGATCTTATCCTTAAAACACAACACTCCATCGTCATTAATACCGTAATCCTTCAACTCTCCATTCTGTACTTGCTGTAGCTTAACACTTAGGTCCTCATCAGCCATTTATCCCTCTTTCACCTCATTCAACCACGTCGGCTTAACTTGCAGCTCTGCCAGCAGACTTCCATCATCATACAAGCTCAGATGTGCAAACATCGCCCTCAGATCCGACACAACCTTCTGACTTAGGGCATCCGCCACTACATTCGCCTTGCCCAGATGATACTCTATCGAACAATCATAATCCTTCAGTAACTCCACCCATCTTCGCTGTCTCAGGTTTAACTCCTTCTGAGTCAGCAAATACTTAAGGTTCTTGTGATCTGTGTAGATTATCGACCTTTCACCATAAAGATAGTGCCTCCATACCTTAAGAGAAAAGACCACTGCCGCCAATTCCAAGTCATGAGTCGGGTAGGTAACTTCATATGGCCTTAACTGCTGAGACGCATAAGCGACTACTTTCCCGTCCTACATTAGAACACATCCTAACCCCGTGTGTGAAGCATCACAGTACACCACGAAATCCTTCTCTGCCTCAGGCTGGATCAACACTGGAGCTTACGTCAATACTTTCTTAAGCTTCTCAAAGCTTTCTTGTTGCTTCTCTGTCCATAAAAAAGGCACTTCCTTCCTCAATAACTTTTTCAATGGCGTGGCTATCGATGAGAATCCTTCCACAAACCTTCTGTAGTAGCCTGCCAAACCCAAGAAACTACGAATCTCAGCCACCGACTTAGGTGGTTTCCAATCCGCACTGCCTTGATCTTCCTAGGATCCACCCTTATTCCTTCTGCGAATACCACATGTCCCAAAAATGCAACTTCCTTCAGCCAAAATTCACACTTGCTGAATTTGGCATAGAGCTTCTTCTCCCTTAGCACCTGTAACACAATCCGAAGATGCTCATCATGCTCCTCTTCAGACTTGGAGTACACTAGGATGTCGTCGATAAACATAACGACGAACCTATCTAAGTAGGGTTGGAAAACCCGGTTCATCATATCCATAAACGCGGCTGGGGCATTTGTCAATCCAAACGGCATTACTAAGAACTCATAATGGCCGTACCTTGTCCTAAAGGCTGTCTTATGGATATCTTTCTCCTTCACCTTCAACTGATGATATCCCGACCTTAAGTCGATCTTTGAAAATACCGCGGCCCCTTTAAGCTGATCGAACAAGTCATCTATCCTTGGCAAAGGATACTTGTTCTTGATGGTCAGCTTATTCAACTGACGATAGTCTATGCACATACGCATAGTTCCATCCTTCTTCTTCACAAACAGGACCGGTGGTCCCCACGGAGACACACTGGGTTGAATAAACCCACGATCTAGCAACTCTTGGATTTGAGCCTTGAGCTCAACCAACTCCTTTGGTGCCATTCGATACGGGGCAATTGACACAGGAGCTGTTCCCAGTAGCAAGTCAATTCCAAACTCCACCTCCCTATCCGGGGATATTCCAGGAAATTCCTCCGAAAAGACATCTTCAAAATCCGTTACCGTTCTAACTCCACTAACACGTTCTTCTTTTCCACCTAATGCACTTACGAAGGCTAAAAACGCCTTGCACCCTTTTCGAACCATCTTTTCAGCCTTTAGCACCGAAACTACATTAGACAAGTAGTTTCTTCTTTCTCCTATCATAATGACCACCTCATCCTCCGGGGTCCTTAACTCCATTCGCTTAGTTGCGCACGATCCAACACAAACGATGTTCCATTAGCTAGTCCATACCAAGTATGAGATCGAATTCTCCGAAGGGAAGTTCTATCAAGTCGGCAGAAAATACTACGCCTTGAATTTCTAAAGGTACACTTCGAAAGATCTTATTCACCACTACAGTTTGACCTAGTGGGCTTACTATAGTCGTCTCCCTATCAAAAAGTTCAGAGGCTGTCTAGAGTTTCAACTACTCTACATGCAACATAAGAATGGGTCGACCCACATCACTTAAAGCAACATAAGGTTTGCCACAAATAAGGAACGTACCGGTTATAACATTCGGTGCGTCTCCATCCTCCCTCCGGCGAACCGCATAAACCAAACCCGGCTGCCTTGCCTCAGTATTAGCAACACCTCTACCCGGTGTTCCACGTCCTCTGCCCAAAGACCATTTCTCTCATTATTCGGACCCGCGACCTCGGCGAGGCCGCTGTCCCACCTCTACCAGCCTGATTAACATTCTGAGCTGCTGGTTGACTCCCTTCCGGTTTCATAGGACAGTCCTTAATCATATGATCCTTGGACCCACACTTGAAACATCCTCATGTCTTCTTCCAACACTTCCCTAAGTGTTTCTTCCCACACTGATCACAAGTACGATACTGCCCTCCTGTAGCAGCTTGTGACCTCGCGGCCCATCAACTCTAGGCCTCTTTTGGACATTCTCAGATGATCCTGACGGCCCAAAACCTCTTTTTGGCCTATTCCGATTCGTATTCTGCCTCACTGAATCCTTAATCCTTTCAACCACTTTAGCTTTTTCTACTAATGCAGAAAACTCCCACTCCTGGTGTGGAGCTATTAATAATCTCAGATCATCCCTTAGTGCATCCTCAAACCGAACACATTGCTCATGCTCTGTAGCCACTACTCCATGAGCATACCGACTTAACCTTAGAAATTCAAATTCGTACTCTGCTACAGACTTGTTCCCTTGAACCAGCCCCAGAAACGCCTTCCTCTCGCTTATCGAGATAACGCGTGCCAACGTACTTCTTCTAATACGCCGCCTTAACATACTCCCAGGTCAGATCCTCAGCCGTGGCACCATCCCGAACTGTGAGCCACCACTGGTACGCTTCATCGTGTAGCAGCGCCACCATTCCTTTCAATTTCTCCTTAGGGGTCAGATCGAGCTCATTCATAATTTGCTCGGTTGCCTCCAACCAATATTCAGCCGTACTGGGTGCTACACCCGATACACCACGGAACACCTCAACTCCGTTAGCTCAGAGTCGCTCGGGTACAGACTTTCGAGCTCTCGAATTTCCTCCTGCACCAGCCACCAACTCAAGAACTCATAGCACAGCCTACGATACAAAGATCGCTCTCGTCCCGATCTTGCTGCTCAAAGACCAACAATTGCTTGGTGGTGGTGGCGGTACCTCGTTCTCAGATCCTTAACCCGACCTAATGGGTTTTGACACGGTCATCCTATCCCTACCGTGTCCTCGCACATTACGTCCACGTTCCCTTGAGCTCATGTCTACGTTCGTTCTTTAATCTGATTAAGAAATTTTATGCATTAGTCATTGTTTCACTGATTATTCGCGGAAAAAATTTTATGAAAGGAATTTAATAGTAGTTCTTTCGATCAATCAAAGTTTCAAGTCTTCTATCCTAGTTCAGAGGGGCACATTCATTCAAATATTCATTCAGTGGCATCCATTACACACATTCACCATTTCTATAATTTTGTCTATTCCTATCCAATGGGTATTTTCGTCATTTGTCCTATAGGGGTATTTTGGTAATAAATCGGGGTCAAGTTGAAAATCTTAATAAATCAAAGGTATTTCAAAATTTACAAAACTTGGGGGTTATTTTTGAGAATCCGTTTTCCAAATCGGTGATGTTGCAGAAATTTTGAAGATCGGGGGTCATTTTGGTAATTTTGTGAAACAGGGGTAATCTCGTAAATTTCCAAATCAAGGTGTCTTAGTATTTTGTAACGGTAAAGTTCTGGGATATTTTTACAAAATTAGAAAAATGTTATTGAAATCGAGGTAAAATTGGAAATTTTCAAAACCAGGGACATTTTAGTAATTTTACCACTAGGGGTATTTTAGTAAATTTTCCCAAATCAAGGTATTTTGATATTTTGTAAATTAGGGTTTTTAGACATTTTATAAGTAAGGAAATTTTGATAAGAACCGTGGGTAGTTTGGACATTTTATAAACCAAGGGCATTTTTTGTAGTTTTACAACCAGGGGTATTTAGGTAATTTTGTAAATCGAAAATTCTTTGAAATTTTTTTTTCCAAAATAAGTTTTTGCTACTATTTAAAGGGGTAATTTGGTGATTTTAAAACTAGGGTTTCCATAAAAAAATACGGCTAATCCCTTTCGGGTTTTAGTTATTGTGTTTAGCTTTGTGGATCGAGTCCTCTTGGTTAGGGTGAACCGAAGCTACGCACCAGGTAGGATTCCAGGGAAGGGGAGGTGAGTCACTAGGACTGCTTAAGTACCAGGCTCTTCCGGATCCAATCCTAGACATGCGCACCAATGTTGCCACAACCTAACTCGGCGACTTAACCACAGGTTTGTTTAGGCATTAAGTCTTATGTAATTGTTGGGGTAACTAGTCCTAGGGTTCAAGTACCTATCATACTATTCTACGTTCCATTTCTACCCTTCTATAGTTCATACTTATAAATCACACAAATGAATAGGGGTACTTACTTGGTGGACTTCGGGTCGGAGACTTAGGTGCCATGCCAGAAAACCTGCTCTTTTCATAAAAAGTTTTTCTCAAAACTTATTTGGGCCTTATTTTAAAAATGTTATGGGCTTTAAACCCAAGGCCGAGAGTTTAAAACCTGGCTCTGATACCAAGCTGAAACACCCCAAACCCAGCCCACGAGCCTTGATCGGATCTGGTATGTTCCTAAAGTAAAACGGTTAAAAACTTGTTTATCTTTTTGAAAAACTCTGGGATTTTTCTTGAAAAAAACTTTAGTGTGTGTTGGGTTTAATTGAAAACCTTGTTTTTATAGATATATAGTACATGCCGAATTTGATTTTTAGTTTTATTTATACATTATAAAACATTTGTGTTTGAGTGTCAAAATGTTTAACATTCCTTTCTAAATGAGTTGCTTAGTCTTTAATTTAACAATAATACTATCGTGATAAAAATATCTAAACTAACATAAAACAGTTCAATACTTACGGCCTTATTACATTAAAGCAAAACCCAAAATTAAATTCAAAGTACTTAAAATAAGAAGTCCAAATAAAATAAATTCCCTGCCGAGCATGGCCACCCTTAAGCTTCTACCGACCCGGTCCATCACTGATCGTCACCTGAAAAATAATCCCACAACGAGATAAGTCAAATAGACTCAATGTGTAACCACAACACTAAGTCCCAAAAGATTCAGGCATGTCATATCGTACCATAAAAATATATAACAAATAAAAAGTAATGATGCAACCCGAACCCAAACCTAGGTACCATTCGCTACACATCACCCGTACCAACCTGCATACCGTGGGGACTACTAAGACAACCCTCCATCTGCTATACACCATCGAAGGCAGTCGCTGCAGTCGACGTGCTCATCGCCCTTATAAATATTGTGGCATAGCCACCAGATAATATTTCGTGTCATGAGACACCACATTCAGATATCGTGGTATAAAACCACCACATTCACTTCCCCTTTCATAATATCCCATATGCCCCGTGTCATGCATAAACCAAGTCATATTTCTTATTCACATTCTTAAAGATTCACATATGTACCATAACAGATCTTATTATAATCCTAGTAGGAGTAGGAAAACGTACCTGAGTACTTTTGTACCATAACATGGTACCTTAGCCATAACTTTCACATCATTATAACACTTATATTAAATTTAATGCCTTAAATCTAATAAGTCTTAGGGAAGGGTACACACCTGATTTACTTAGCAAGTTTACTACAAATCCCGAAAACTTGTAGTCTTCCCTCCTTGCAATCGGCTAACATTTAATCACCTGACTTGGTTAATTTTCGGCTTTTGAATAAGTAGGAAATAGATCTAAGTTGCTAAATAGATCTACCTAGAGACCCTTATTCGGCCAACTCTCCTATTCTGATAGCTTTATCTCTTCAATTATCACCTATTCAAATTAATAAAAATTTAATCCAATAATTATCCCTTGCTAGCCAAAATTTACAAGAGAATTTAAGCCTATCTAAAACTCCTCCCTCAGACTCCCATTGTCGTCCATTACCCTTCCTTATTGCCAAAAAAATAAAACTTTCATTTGGCTCCCCATGCGACTCGAACCTTGGCCCATTTACCCCTGCATGTGGCGTCATTTCCAGAGGCCCTAAGTGGCGCCTCCAAGCCACTTTTCCAAGCCCGTTTGTATGTCATATTCTCCCTATTAATTCTCTTAAGGCCACCTTGCTTTAGTTCCCCTTTTTTTTTACTACTTAAAACTTACTATTTTCTAAGGCATTTCCTTACATTTCCAAGGTTCTAAAATGCACACAACACACCCATAACACATAAGACATGCTATTTCATAAAATTAAGCAAAAATGCACAAGCCAAACTTTAGAATATTACACTCGAGACCATGAGATCACTCTCTTGGTCCCGGTAAACGTATCGGTGTTCTCACACAAATGTTCGCACGCTCGTATAGTTGCCGGCGCCAAGCGTTTTGGC
The DNA here is from genome assembly GCA_025503065.1 of Gossypium bickii. Classification (NCBI taxonomy): domain Eukaryota; kingdom Viridiplantae; phylum Streptophyta; class Magnoliopsida; order Malvales; family Malvaceae; genus Gossypium; species Gossypium bickii. The sequence continues at coordinate 71,559,655 of CP106716.1, read as the reverse complement.
TTTTCGACATTCTCCTTTTTTCCAAGATTTTGGCTTTTACCGATTTGTCGTGTGTGAAGTATGTACACACCTGGTAAATGAGACGTGTTACACTATTCTCAGCCTTGAACCTACAACCAATACCAACCTCCAATCAATCACACACTAACCACAATATTTACCAAAAATCGAAGCCTTACAATAACCTTAGCGTGTGCCACCAGTCCTAATAGCCCTTCCTTAGCTACTACTCACGAATATCCCCTAGATCTGCATCAATCTTAATTGTTAAAGACAAAATAATAGGTGACTTGTATCCACTTAAGTCACCCTTTCCCTTACTATAGGCTATTCGGCCCACTTATCCCAAAATCAAGAACACTTACCCAAAAGCTGAAACATACGGATAGCTTTTTGGCAGAGACTTGTATATCCAAGCTTGATTCTGATTTTTCCAAAATCCGATCCACCAAAAATCAAAGGAATGATGACAGCACGACAAAGATTTGGTCACTAGAGTATTCGGCACAAGTTTTGGGGCAATGAAGAAATTGGCTCCAAGAGCAAAGGTTTTCGGCTTTTGAAGTCACGAATATTTGGTCCCCAACAATTGAGATGAAGGTGGGACGGCACAATCAATAGAGAAAGAAGAGAATGATATTCGATTTAAGGCTTTAGAAGAAAAGAAAACACATAAGGAAGAGGTGAGGTTTACAACAGAAAAAAAAAAGTGAAGGAGAATTCGGCAGAGCACTATAGTTGCCAAAATAACACAGAAGAAATTCGGCACCCCCTATTTTACAAAAAACTAAAACTTTGCCTACCCCCCAAAAATCCCAATCAACTCCAACTCTTCCCCATCTTATCTCTCATTTTTCTCCCTGATAACTCCCCAATCCTTTTCCTATATTTTCTCTTCTGATCACTCTCCTTAGAGTCCATCACCACACCACTTCCAACCTTCTAAAAGGCCAAAATTAAACTCCTAAAAAATACTAAGCTAGGATTCGAACCTAGGATCTCCTTACTAGCCCACAACGCCACCTTCCTATACCCTAAGTGGCGTCACTTAGCCACTCTACCACAAGGCTCTTTGATGTCATTTTTCCCTATTTTTATTTAAAAGCCCAACTACTCACCACCCTGGTTCCTTTAATAATTAATTAAAAATTCCTTCTCCTCAAAATTTGAACCCAGTACTTATCCAACACTCCTAGACACTCCAAGTTTATTAAACCCTTAAAGCCAACATGTCATTTGACATTTTCTTACTTAAAAAAAATTTATGAGACTCAAAGCCCAAAGCCCAATTCATCTAGGCCCAAAATTCGGGGTGTTACACATATGTTCACCAACATAATAGCCATATAAATCACATATAAAATCTAATACACATAGATGAATTCAACAAGTAATCACATTTCATATACATGTATTAATCATTTCATATATCAATGTATCATGTAACATCACTTTCATGTATTTCATGTAAATACCTGTAATAGTTCATATCGAACTCATATAATCTCGTAACAGAACTGTGCCCATTGAACCATTTAGAATATCTTTGGATAGGCGAGTAGTACACACAAGGTGTATTGCACTATAATCCATCAATTCCTATACATGTATGCTCATACGAGCTCTGAATCGGTATGCTCTTATGAGCTGTAAGCGGTAAGCTCCTCTGAGCTGAATAAGGTAAGCTCATACGAGTTGAGTATCGGTAAGCTCATACGAGCTAAAATCGGTAACCCTAATGACATGTCATTTGTATCCTACGAATTCCTAAGGTTCAAACGGGGCTCGGTAGTTGTCGTACATCGTCGGATATGCTATCATTATCCATACATGGCAATTACACAATTCAAATACATATAAATCAATTGAAACATATAAATGTACAATTTAATTATACAAACTTACTTCGACGAGTGTACGTAGATACAAAGGAGACTAATCCGAGATTTTTTTTCTTTACCTCGATCACACTCCGTACGAGGTCTGACAGGATCTATACGAATGGATTTAACTCATTTCAATATAATTCATATTCAATTTAATCCAACACATTTTTGGAAAAATTACCATTTTACCCTATACTTTTAATTCTTTGCAATTTAGTCCCTAAGTATAGAAAAGGAAATTCATTCAATTTTATCCCTACCCAAGCCTAGCTGAATTATAAACATACTAATAGCAGCACATATATTTCACAAATTCATAATTTCACCACATAATAATTTCTATTTTTCAATTTAGCCCCTATTTGACAATTTCATCAAATAATTCTTTACAAAAGTTGTTTATCTAACAACAACCATTCATTTCTATCATCAAACTTCAAAACTCAAGCATATTCATCAATGGAAAAACCTAATACTTTAAAATGTTCACAAATTAGTCCCCGGGATAGCTAGATTAAGCTACAACGATCCCGAAAACATAGAAATCACTAAAAACAGGACAAAAAAACACTTACCAATTGGATTTTCAAGCTTGGCCAAACCCTAGCTCTAGTTTCTTCAAGTTAGAACCGATTGTGGTGTTTTTGGAGAAGATGAACATAACAAAAAATTTGTTTTGTTTTATGAATATATCATTTAATTACCTAATTTACTTAATTAACCTTTGTAATCTTTAAAAATTACAAAATTGTCAAGCCACTATCATCCAGTAGCATATTAATGGTCTAATTACTATATAAGGACCTCCACTTTAAAGTTCTATAGCTATTTAATACCTTTTTCTATTGGAACTCAACTTTTGCACTTTTGGAGGTTTAGTCCTTTTTATCAAATTAAGCATGTTAGCGGTAAAATTTCTTAACAAAATTTTTATAAGATATTTCTATCATGCTGTAGACAATAAAATAATAATAAAATAAATTTTTTGACATTGGATTTGTGGTCCCAAAACCACTGTTCCAATTTCACTAAAAAACGGGTTGTTACAATACCTTTCAATGAGTTTGATATCATCTTGGGTATGGATTGGATAAATATGGATATTGTTGTGGTTAATTATCGACAAAAAAGAGTTGAGTTGAAAGGTTCTAATGGTGAAGTGATTTTTATTGAGTTTGGTAAATCAGATGGTGTTTCACATATAATCTCAGCAATGAAAGCACATAAGTTAGTACGGAAAGGATGTGAAGCATTTTTGGCGTACATCTTGGATTCCAAAGTGTCAGAGAAGAAAGTGGATCAAGTGCCGGTAGTTTATCAATTTTCAGATGTTTTCCCTGAAGAATTACAGGGTTTAGAGGTTGAATTTATCATTGAAGTAGTGCCTGGTACCACTCCAATTTCGATTGCACTATATCAAATGGCTACAACTGAACTTAAGGAACTTATAGCATAGATGCAAGAACTTATAGTCAGAGGTTTCATTAGAGGTGGTGCAATGGTGCTATTTCTCAAAAAGAAAGACAGATTGCAAAGGTTGTGCATTGATTATTGGCAGTTGAATAATATGATTATAAGGAATAGGTATCTGTTACCTCGAATAGATGACCTTTTTGATCAATTGAAAAGAGCTTTGGTATTTTCAAAAATCGATCTTCAATCAGGTTATTATCAATTGTGGATAAAAGATGTTGATGTACCAAAGGCAACATTCAGAACTGGCTATGGACATTATGAGTTCTTGTTTATGTCGTTTGGGTTGACAAATGCTCCGACAGCATTTATGGATTTAATGAATTGGGTTTTTCAGCCTTGTCTTGATCGATTTGTTGTTGTTTTAATTGAAGACATTTTGATTTATTCTAAAAATGAAGTCAAAGATGCTCAACATCTGAAGATTGTATTGCAAGCTTTGCGAGAAAAGAAACTGTATGCTAAATTCAGTAAATGTGAATTTTGGCTTACAAAAGTCAGATTTCTCGATCATGTAGTCTCAATAAATGGTATAAGAGTAGATCTGAACAAAATATCGGCTATTTTGAATTAGAAAAACCCGCGAAACGTATTTGAAGTACGAAGTTTTCTAAGGTTAGCTGGGTACTATCATCGTTTTGTAAAGAATTTTTCAAATATAGCTTCACCTATGACGAAACTATTGCAAAAAGATGTTTGTTTCATTTGGTTAGATAAGTGTTAGCACAGTTTTGAAAGATTAAAAAGTTTATTGACAAAAGCACCAGTGTTGAAGCAACCTGAATTGGGGAAAGAATTTGTTGTTTATAGTGATGCCTCTCTGAATGGCTTGGGGTGTGTTTCAATGCAAGAAAGAAATGTCATCGCGTATGCGTCTCGGCAACTGAAAGTTCATGAAAAGAATTCTCCAACGCACGATCTGAAATTAGTGGCAATTGTGTTTGCTTTAAAAATTTGGTGCTTTAAAAATTTGGCGTCATTATTTGTATGGCAAAAAGTGTCATGTGTATATTGATTACAAGAGCTTGAAATATTTGATGACTCAAAAAGAATTGAATATGAGACAATGTAGATTGTTAGAATTGGTAAAGGACTACGAACTTGTGATTGATTACCATCCTAGTAAAGCAAATGTGGTTGCTGACGCTTTGAACCATAAATCTCTTTTCGCCTTTCGAGCAATGAATACTGAATTACAGATGAAGTGTGATGGTCCTATCTTAGCAGAGTTCAAGGTTAAACTTTTGTTTTTATAGAATATAAAGGAATTACAACTAGTTGATTTGAAGTTGGTAGCCAAACAGAAGATGGTTAAGATTGGTCAGAATACTGAGTTTAGCATTCGCGATGATGGTATTTTGTACTTTTGAAGAAGGTTATGTGTACCTAATGATTTGAAACTTAGATAAAATTTATTAAAAGAAGCTCATAGTAGTGTGTACTCTATTCACCCAGGAAGTTCAAAAATGTATGTAGATTTGAAACAGTTTTATTGGTGACCGAAAATGAAATGAGAAATCTTTGATTTTGTATCGCAATGTCTGGTGTGCCAGCAAGTAAAAGATAACATCAAGTCATGTTTGGGCTGTTACAATCAATCATGATTCTAGAGTGGAAGTGGGACCAAGTTACAATGGATTTTGTCATAGGATTGCCGATAATGATGGGAAAGAAAGATGCAATTTGAGTTATTGTGGATCGACTAACAAAATCTTCACATTTCATACCTGTACAAATGGACTATCTGTTGGAAAATTTAGTCAAACTTTATGTTAATGAGATTTTTAGATTACATGGTGTTCTGTTATCAATCATTTTAGATCGTGATCTGAGATTTAACTCAAGATTTTGGGGTAAGTTACACGAGGCATTGGGTACAAAATTGAAGTTTAGCACGACTTTTCATCCTCAAGCGGATGGTCAAACTGAACTAGTGATTCAGATTTTAGAAGACATGCTTTGGTGTTGCATTATTGAGTTTGAAGGTAGTTGGGAGAAATATTTGTTGTTAGTAGATTTTGCTTACAATAACAGCTATCAAGTGAGCTTGAAAATGACACCGTATGAAGCTTTATATGGGCGTAAATGTAGAAGTTTGTTATGTTGGTCGGAGTTGAGTGAAAAGAAGTTAGAAGGGGTTGATTTAATTTAAGATACTAAAGACAAAGTCAGATCAATTCTGGATAACTTGAAAGCCACGCTGAATAGTCAGAAATCTTATACAGACTTGAAGCGTATGGAGATTGAGTTTATTGTGGGCGATCAAATGTTTTTAAAGGTTTCTCCGTGGAAAAAGATTCTACACTTTGGCTAGAAAAGGGAACTTGAGTCCAAGGTTTATTAGGCCGTACAAAATCATTGAAAGGGCCGGTCCTGTACCTTACAGATTAGCTCTACCCTCAGAGCTTGAAAAGATTCATAATGTTTTTTATGTTTCGATACTGAGGCAATATAGGTCTGACCTGTCACATAAAATTTCTCCTTGTGAGGTAGAGATTTGACCTCATCTATCATATTTCGAGGAACCGATAAAGATTTTAGCATATGGAGTAAAGGAACTTCGGAATAAAAGAGTACTGTTGGTTAAAGTCTTATGGAATCATCACAGGGTTGAAGAGGCTACGTGGGAAACTGAAGAATTGATGAAATCTCAATACCCAAATCTATTTTCTGGTAAGATATTCGGGGACGAAAATTTTTTTATGGGGAAGAGTTGTAACATCCCGTTTACAGTAATATCAGAACAATGGTTTTGGGACCACATTTTTTATAAGTAAATTATGATATTAATATTATTTTAGTGTTTACGGGATTTTATTTAGGTCGTAATAAAATTTTGTAAATAAATTTTAATGTTTAGGTAGTTAACTGAGTAAAAAGGACTAAATCGAAAAAAGGGGTAAAAGTTAAGTTCTATTAGTTAAATGAATCAAATGGCCATGAAATCTTAAACTAAGGGACTTGAATGGAAATTATTCCAAGAAATGGGTTAGTGGATATTTATGGATTCAGTTTAAGTGAAATTTAGATAAATTTTTAAGGTTAAAATGGTAAATGGATAATTAAAATGAAATTAACTAAAGAAAAATAGAAATAAGGTTGTCATCTTCCTATTTTCTTTCTTTTTGGCTGAAACCACAATTGTTAAAAGGGAGGGAGCTTTGTTTTGATTTTTTCCTTGCATGGTACAATTTTGTGTTCTATTTTTTATGATTTTTATGTTTTCAATGTCGGAACAATTTTTTGTAAAATGGGTCGACTTTGGTTTTGAAAATGAAAATAAAAAGGGGATTCGCCACTGATCCTTTTTGTTGGGGTGTGATCGGATCACCTCATAAAACGGTTGTTTAATAAACAATTTGATTTATCAAAACAACGATTTCAGTCTACGAAATTCAGAGAACGGGTTCGAGAGTCGTTACGCATGAGGAAGGGTTAGCACCCTCAATACGCCCAAAATTGGTACCTAATTGATTATCTAATGTCTTAATGTCGAAAATTTGAAAAGATTTTAAAATACGAATCCTTTAGAAAATGTTTGGGTAATTCAAATTGGATACCGAAATTCCCTTGTTCTGAAAAGATGAAATACCACATCCAGCACGTTAGGACACGATGTTTCAATCCTCAATACCAAGATCATTTCATGATTTCCAAAATTCATACATTGTAATTTCAAAAGGGTATTCTACTATTTGGACAAACAAAAAAATCGAAACCCAGCACGATTGAGCACGATTTCTCAAATTTCCAAACATGAAATATTGCCTTACAGTCAAAATTTTAAAAGGTTACTTAGTTATTTGGACGAACGAAAAATCGAAACCCAGCATGATTGGGCATGATTTCCTGAACCTCCAAACGCGAAACATTGCCTTGTTTAGAAATCCTTTAGATGGAATATAGTAATTTTACAAAAATGTATTTTTATTTAATAATATAGTATTAAACTAAGAAAAGAAATATAGATGTAAAAATAGTATATATAATAATACAAATACAAATAATAATAATAATAATAATATCAAATAATAATAATAGTATGGTTACTAAAAAATAATAGAAATGATAGTAATAATAAATATAATAAAGATAATGATAAGCATAACAGTAGTAAAAAAACAAAAATATAAAATAAGTAAATAAATAAATACAATGGTGATGGTGATAATAAAATAATGACAATAATGACAATAATAATAAATATTAATAATATATATAAAAATAATGATATAATAATAGTAATAACAAATGATGATGGAAATAAAATAATAGTAGTGATAATAACTAAATAAAAAATAAGAATAGTAATACTAATAATAATAATATAGTATAGTAATAATAAAATAATAATAATAATGATTGTTAGGAATCGTCCCGATTAAGCAACGAACAAGTAAAAATAGCAGAAGAAATTGAGAAATTGAACACACAAATTTAACGTGGAAAAACCCCTTCAAAGAGGATAAAAAACCACGGGCAAAGATAATTTTACTATAATGGCAAAAGAACGAAGAATACAAAAGATGGGGATAAAAACTAAACCCTGAAAACCCGAAAATGAAGAACCCTCAAAACGAAAACACAAAATTCTCTAAATGTGTTATGAGTTCTAATCTCTAATGGGTGTATTTTCTAAGGTTGTAAAAGAGCCTATTTATAAGCTAAATTCATAGGTCAAATAATAATAAAATAATCTAAACTAATCAGTGTTTGATTGAAACAAATAAACGGAGTTTAACTAGAAGATTACTTCTCAAATTTGACTGAAATAGGAGTCATAATTAACAAATCTCCACCTTGACTCATATTTCCACAATGCCATCTTTGCCAAAGCCCGCCACGAGCCTATCTTGAACCATGCAAGGAATTAACTGAGTCAAATATGTGCTTAGAAACTAGAAGACTTCTAGCCTTCGACTTGTACACTACCAAATCAAAACTAACTCGGATTTGATTTTTACGAACACAGTGCCCTAATTTTTCAAAACCTGCATCCAAAAGAGAACCTCTGTTCAACGAAACGGTCATACCTTTTTCCCCCTTATGACCAAGTTGCCTCCGCTCTGAATGAGTTGACTTCGACTCTATAATGGACGAGGGATGTCTGATTTCACCGGTCACTGTAGAACCTTCCAGAATATAAAGACTGCTAGTTCTTTTACCTTTTAACAAAACGAGAGCTCCATGAGATACTTTAATGCCGCTCGACTCGATGTTGATTCTGCATCCTTTTAAGTCTAAAATTCTCAAGGAGATGAGATTCTTTCGTAAATCAGGTACATACCTGACATCTGAGAGTGTCCTAATCATTCCATCGTGTATCTAATTTTAACAGTACTAATACCAATTACCTTATTAGATGAATCATTTCCCATGCACACAACTCCACCTTCAACCGAACTGTATGTGGAGAACCATTCTCAATTGGGACACATGTGGAAAGAACATCCTGAATCTAGGATCCACTCGGACGTGAGCTTGGAGTTATCGCTCGTTGACACTAACAAGAAATCATCACCACTTTCATCGGCCAAATTAGCACCAGCTACATCTTCCTCCTTACTTTCAGCAGCTTTTTTCTTTCGCAGTTTATAACAATCTGCTTTGATGTGACCTAACTTTTTACAATAGCGACACCTTTTGTCTCGTTTCTTTGATGCTATCAAAACGGAAGCTTGCCTATCTGCCTTGCTATCCAAATGAAGCTCATTGTCGAGTTTGTCTCTACTCAACAAATGACCCTTCACATCTTCGAACGAGAGTTTGTCTCTGCCATAAATAAGGGTCTCCCTGAAAGACTTGTATAAAGGGGGTAAAGAGCACAATAATAGCATAGCCTGATCTTCATCATCAATATGAACCTCAACATTCTTTAAATCATTTAAAAGAGTAATGAATTGACTGATGTGATCTCTAAGAAGCTCACCTTTGTTCATGCGAAACGTAAATAGACGACGTTTCAACACTAAACGGTTAGCCAGAGACTTAATCGCATAAAGAGTTTCTAACCTTTTCCACAAGGCAAATGAGGTCTTATCCATCAATACCTCCTGCAATACCGTATTTGCGAGGCACAACTGGATTGCAGACAAAGTCTTTTCATCAAGCTCTCCCCATTCTGTTTTATTTAGATTCTCAGGCTTTTTCCCGGTAACAACCATTTTCAAACCGGATTGAACTAGAATTGCCATCATTCAAACTTGTCTGTAACACCCCAAACCCAGTCAATACGCCATGATCGAATCTAGCATGCCATAGAGGAAAACGTTGTGAAGAAAATCGAGTGAACAATTAAATTTTTGTGAAAAACTCTTTGTTGTTCTATGTTTGTAGAAAATTAAGTTGAAACTGATAAATTACTTTGAAATCTTGTAAATAAATCTTAAAAACTTAGTTGCAAAACCATAGATTAGAAAACCTTTTATAGTTTAAAAGAAAAACTAAAGCAATTAGGTTGAAAACTGTATCTAATAGAAATTTGGAAACTTGAGTTTTTGGAAAATAGTATGAATTATCAAAAATATTTAAGTTGTTAAAACTATCAAATGAATTAAGTTACCCGATGGTAACACTTACAAAAAAACCATTGCGTTTTGTAATTTAGAAATCTTTGTGCTCAAATTATTATAACAATCATGTAATTTATAAGCCATATTTAAAACAAGTCTAAAGCATATAAATAATTCCAAAAACCATAATTAAAGAGGCCTTATTACAATCCCAAATTAAATCAAAAACCTAATAAAAATAAATTTAAGTACCCAAATGGAAGTTCATGAAAAATCAAACTTTATTGCATGGCCTCCTCGAGTTCATCCGGCTCCTCATCCGCGATCTCATGAATCACCTGAAGTGATAAGGGAGAAGGTGAGTCACCAAGACTCAGTGCATAATCCCTCTCCCGGGTAATTGCCACGCATTTACACAAATTATAACCAAGCAAAATATATATATATGATGCACCCAACCTAGCCATCCGAAAACTCCTTTTTCTACCCCGTGTGGTACCAAACCACTGGTGGTGCCAAACCACTGGTGACCAAAGTCACGATATTCAATATTGTGATACCAAATCACTGGTGACTCAAAGTCACTAATAATCAAATTGTGGGGCCAACCCACTTGTGATACCAAATCACTGGCGACGATCCCAATACATCAAATGTGGGGCCAACCCACGGTGGTGTGAAACCACTGGGACGAGTCGCTATGAGGTGCCAAACCTCTGGTGTCCTAAAGACACGAAATATGTGATACCAAATCACTGGTGACCAAAGTCACGAATAATCAAGTTGTGGGGCCAACCCACTTGTGATACCAAATCACTAGCGACAATCCCATATCTCAAAAGTGGGGCCAACCCACGGTGGTATTAAACCACAGGGACGAGTCGCTATGAGGTGCCAAACCTCTGGTGTCCCAAAGACACAAATGTGATACCAAATCACTGGAGGTGCCAAACCTCTGGTGTCCGAAGACACGAATATCAATCTCCCCCTCCTCTCATATTGCCCATACCAATGCAATAGATAAACAAATCATGTCAATATACTTTGATTGAACATATAACCAATACATAATGTAGATCGTGATATTAAACAACATATAGCATCATCATATCGAAACGGACTTACCCGTATCCTTGCTCATACCCATCAAGGTATAATATCAATATCTCATAGTTTTCGGCTTAAACAACATTAATAGTTATTTAACACACACATATATATATATAAACCGAGTTATAAAGTGTGTAAGGTACACACCTTTCACCAATGCAAATACTAACTTCCGAAGATCCGATCTACCACACTAGATCACCTTGTCTACAATCGGCCAATACTTAGATTATAAACAAAGGCCATTCGGCCATACCACTAAATCCCAATGAGTTATCACTTGAAATACTAAGTCTTACCTAAAAGCTTACCCAAAACGATTGACAAAGAAATGAGGCTTAGATTGATTGCTTCCAACGTCCCGAGGAGCCTAAAAGAATAATCGGTTCCTAAAAATGGTTAGAACCTTGCAACAAATGCCCATAGGTTCGGCCTTTGTTCACAAGAAAACGACATAGAAAAGAGAAAGAAAGAAGGAAAAACGGCACTGAACACTTACCCTTTTATCCAAAATCGATTGAAGAAAACCAAAGAGAATCTACCCTTGAATATTCGGCCAAAATAACTCCAAAAGAGGGGAAGAAGATTCGGCTATGGTGGAGTAAAAAGAAAAGAAAAATAGAATGGATGTGGATGTTTTTAACTTTGAGCAAATGAAAAAGAAATAGGATTTGAGAAGGAGAAGGATTCGACCAAGAGAGTGTAAAAAGAAAATGTGATTATGAACCAATATCAAGAGAAGAAAAGAGAAATATGGGAGAGAGATGTTCGGCCAAACACCCTATTTGCTGAAAAGAAAAGTGCACAAATGACAAGTGACGTTTCGGTTTCAAAAGAAAAGATGAGAGAAAGAAAATAACAATTTGGTTCAAACAAAATGAAGGCTAAACCAAAAGCAAAATTTGCACAAAATGCACAATAACATTCAGCCAAGGAGGGGAGTTTTTGGAGAGAAAGAAAACAATTGCCCAAAAGATGCACAAATGCAAAAGTTGACCGAATATTCTCCCCCAAACCACCTAACAACATTCGGCCACCCCCCTAGCCACACTTGCCGTCCACATACATGCACTAAAGGTCTTGAAAGAGTTTCCAAAACATCATCCTTAAGCCAAGCCTTTTGTCTCCCCAACCTTCCATAACCTTAAGATTCTTATCCCCTATTTCAAGCTTTCCTTAAACCAATATTCAACTTACCAAAAACTTAAGGTCCAACCTATCATAATTAGAATTTGACCGTCCATTAATGCTAGGATACACAAAAAATAAAGTCTTCAAAATGCTAATCATGCTACTCGAACCTCTTCCCACAAGCAACCTTTCAAGCTCCTTATCCACTATGCCACTAACTCCCTTGTGCTTTAACTTAACACTTAAATTAACTTAAGTGTCAAGCTCACTTAATCCACTTCACTAAATAAACCATACTAAAAATTATTCTAGCTTAGCTAATAATTCCAAGCCTTCACACAAATATACTAAGCATACAATAAAGATCATATCCAAGGTAACACAAGTAACAACATGATACTCTAATATTTTAGGGATATTACATTGTCACAGATTGAAATTTGTCTCCCCATTGAACTTATCAATTTCAAACCTTGTTGTTGCCATATCTGAATGGGCTGATCTATGAAAATTGAACTACCTCTGATACCACTTGTTAGGAATCGTCTCGATTAAGCAACGAACAAGTACAAATGGCAGAAGAAATTGAGAAATTAAACACACAAATTTAACGTGGAAAAACCCCTCCAAAGAGGATAAAAAACCACGGGCAAAGATAATTTTACTATAATGGCAAAAGAACGAAGAGTACAAAAGATGGAGATAAAAACTAAACCCCGAAAACCCGAAAACAAAGAACCCTCAAAATGTAAACACAAAATTCTCTAAATGTGTTATGAGTTCTAATCTCTAATGGGTGTATTTTCTAAGGTTGTAAAAGAGCCTATTTATAAGCTAAATTCATAGGTCAAATAATAAAAAAATAATCTAACCCAATCAGTGTTTGATTGAAACAAATAAACAGAGTTTAACTAGAAGATTACTTCTCAAATTTGACTGAAATAAGAGTCATAATTAACAACAACAACAACAACAACAACAATAATAATAATAATATAAAGGAATGATAAAATTAGAAATAATCGTGATAACAATAATAATAATAGTAAAATAATAATAAAAATAAGAATAATAGTAATGATTTTAGAGAAACAAAATAAAATAATAATAATAGTAATAATAGTAACTAATAAACAGATAATAGTAAATATATAATAGTAATAATAATAAGAAGAAGAACAATAGTAATAATAATAATACAACATTAATAATAATATGATAATAATAGTAATAATAGAAATAACGAAGGGAATGAAAAAATGAAATATAAATGGAAGAAAAACAATAACAACTTAAATATTAGAAGAAGATAAGTAAATAATAAATAATAAACAAGTAGATAAAATATTAACTAAACCAAAGAGCTTGAAATAAATAAATACAGGATTAGATTGAAATTGAAACAAAATCTAAAAGACACATTATAAATAAATGGAAGAACAGGGCCGAATGGAGGAGCAAAATGAAAAGCGCGTGAAACTGCAAGGGTTTGATGGGAAATTATTCCCAAGCCCTATGCACAGCGTTTCGACATGGGCTAAAATGAAATAATGTAAAACTGTAAAGCCAATTTAAAAATGAAAGAAAACAAACAAAGGTGAAATTGTGATGCGCCAAAAAAGAGGAGGGATTGCGCGCACAAATACCACTTTTTCAAAGAAACACGCGGATCCCTTGGCAGGCGGGTCGGGTTCGGGTCGGCCTCCTCGAAGCGACATCGTTTTGGCATCTGGGGAGGCCATTCAAAACGACATCGTTTCCTCTATTTATAAAAGCCAATTTTTTGTTTTAAAAATCACTTTTAGCCTTTTCTAAAAAAAAAATAGAACTCTCTCTCTCTCAAACCTCTCTTCCCCTTTTAAGTCCAAACTCGGACACCACACCGGCCAAGATTCCAGCGCCGGCAACCGCCGTGCACGGTGGTCGGAAAGTCGAAAAGCCCCCTTTTTGACCCTTGTCAGGTGTAGAGCACCTATCTAAAGCCAAAATAAAGATGGTTTTTGAATCTGTTTTCTGTATCCAAAGCTTCTATTTTTTTTCTTTTATTGAAAAATTCCTCCCCCTTTATATTCTTCTTGGTTAGGCTTATATAGCCGAATGATAATGAATAAATAAAAATACAGTATTGCTTTTTTGCTTCTGGTTCCTGTTCGTTTGCAGGTGAATGCGACTAGGGGCATGGTGGAGCAGGTGGCTTCAGCAAGGGAAGTGGATAGTGTTACAAGCAGATGGCAAGGGCGATGTCAGAAGGCCAGACACCCTAGGTATGGCGCACCTAGGGTTTACTTATTTTGTGTTTTTTTTTTTTTGAGGGGGGGCTAGGTTTTAATTGGGCTGATTGGGTTAGGGTAATTTAGTTTAGGTTTGGGTTACTGTAATGGAATGGGCCCCGGAAAATTTGGGCCTTCTACAGCTGCCGCTCTTTGCTCATTGTCATGCAACGGAAATAGAGCAAAGACATAAAGAAGGACCAAATTTACCCGATCTTGTTGAGTCTTGATTCTTCGATACTCCTATCCTTTAGGTAGCCTCATTTCAGTCCACCACATCTTGTTTCTTTGACTCACACCACTGCCGCTTCAGAGAGATGGGACTTGTAGTTTCAATATGCTTCATCGACTAGGACTTCAAGGAGGTGAGAATTGCTAATTTTAACATGCTCCACTGTACCTTCAGGGAAACAATATTTGCAATCTTTAACCTATTCCACTGCTGGTCAGGGAGATAGAATGGTGACATAAATCGTGTTCCCTACTGTTTAGGGAGTCAATATTTTTCTTCGACCTTGTCCCCCACTGTTTAGGACGACAAGTTCTACAATCTTCAACCTATTCCACTGCTGGTCAGGGATATAGGACGATGGCTTAAATCATGTTCCCTACTGTTTAGAGAGCCAAGATTTGCCTTCAATATTGCCCTACTACTGTTTAGGGCGACAAGATCTACAATCTTTAACCTATTCCACTACTGGTCAGGGATATAGGACGGTGGCTTAAATCATGTTCCCTATTGTTTAGGGAGCCAAGATTTGCCTTCGATCTTGCCCTACTACTATTTAGGGCGACAAGATTTATAATCTTCAACCTATTCCACTACTGGTCAGGGATATAGGATGATGGCTTAAATCATGTTCCCTACTATTTAAAGAGCCAAGATTTGCCTTTGAGCTTGCCCCACTACTGTTTAGGGCGACAAGATTTACAATCTTCAACCTATCCCACTGTTGGTCAGGGAGATAGGAGGGTGGCTTCACTGATGTTGCTACACCGTCCTCTGGGGGACATATCCTGTAGACTCGATTTTATATGCTTGTGTTTATGCCAAATGATTAGGATGCTATGATCAGAATGAATCTAATGCTTCTAACTAAATGTATTATGGACGACATTTGCATGAATACAGAACGTCATGAGAATGATCTTTTTACAATAATTAGGATGCAATGATCAGAATGAGTCGAATACTCCTAACTAAATGTGTTTTTCATGAATACAGAATTTCATGAGAACGATCCCTTTTTTAAGGTGTTATCTCTCATTGTTTATTAGGGCTTTATCACTAACGTATTATGCTGACATTTTATTCGGCTGGTATTCTCGACAGAAAACCCGAGAAAATGATTATATTCTGCTTAACATGTTTGCCCTGTTGTAATTTTAGAGTCCCTTCCACCGTACCTTCTGGGACATAAAATTTGTACCTCTTACTGCAACTTCAGGAGAATAACATTTGGTTTTTTTCCATCCATCCTGCTGCAGCTCCGAGGTATAGGATTTGTATCACCGTCAATCAACTTAATTTGTTACACCATTCGCTGGGTGTAATGACCAGATGTATACGTCTGGCATTTGCATGAATGTAAAGTATCATTTTTCGTTTCCCGAGAATGATCCCCTTGGACACCTGGGTTGACATTGCTCGTTATTTGTCGAGGTTGTATTACCGACGAAATGTCTTGTCTTTTGTTCAACCAATAAAAAGTCCAAAGAGATAATCATCTTTCTCCAATATTTCAAAACCTTAAGCTGAGTGAGTTCTAAATGATAGTTCTGTTTTAGGTCCTTGTATTATTAAGAAGCTTCCAGAGTAATATGCGAAACTCCTTTTATGAAAGTATTATTAGTCCATCAATCGTTATTTCAATGCAAAATACCTGAAAAGGATCGTAACAATGGACAAGAAGGAAATTGATTGGGAGCATAGCTCGAAACAAGCAAGTTAATCAAAGCTAGCAAATGCAATCAAGAAGGAAATTTATTGGTAGTGTATTTTGAAAAGAATAAGATAATCACAAATAACAAATTTAAAATGGGTAAAATGGAAACTAGGTGCCCCAGATATCACAGCCTGAGCTTCTCTGTTCAAACTTCTCGAGGACCATTTTGATCTCAATATGTGTTTAGGGGATCCGGAGTACTTTGTCGATGCCCCAAGACGTAACATTCTTCTTCATTGTTAATTCAAGCGTAGCAAGACTACTGTATGCCCCACTTTCAAACAAAATTTGAGCCGCCCTTTCTGGGTTTTCAACTCAAATCCCCTTTGGTCTCAAAGCGCCCTTTGCGGGTTTTCACCTTGGCCTCTCCTTTTTCTTTTTTCTTTTTTTGATGAAAAATTTTTATTTCTCTATTTCTTTTTTTGATTGATTTTTTTGTCTCTCAAAGCGCCCTTTGCAGGTTATCACCTTGGCCTCTCCTTTTAGATGAAATCTGAACTCACCAGCTTAAACATGTCATTGCCATCCATCTTGGTGAAAGTTAATGATCTTCCAGAACAAGTCTTCTTCACCACATAAGGTTTTTTTTTTCCTTTTTAAAATTTGGCATTTGCTTTCCTCTGAAGTCCTTTTGTATGAGAAGAATCCTTCTTGATGCTAGGTTCCCATCATGAAATTCTCTTAAGCGAACCTTTTTATCATAAGCCCGTATCATCCGTTTTTGGTACATTCGACCATGATGAATACTTTAAATCAAGCTTACTGGAGATGTTCTATTTTATCCAATTATTAATTCAATCAAAGCTTGGAGAAAAGGAATCTTAACTTCCAACAATTGCTTCTCTTTCATAAACCAATGGGAAAGATGCCCCGGTGAAGGTTCTAGCCAACATTCAAGAAACATAGAGGGTAAATGGTAACTTCTCTATGCCAACCTTTACAAGTCTCAGTCATTTTTTTTTAAATTCTTGAATGGTTTTTTTTTTTGGTCGTCTTTGCTGCACTGAATGGTGTCTGATCTTTGAACAGACTGTAAATTTTTAACATTGTGTAATTATGCATGATCTCTTTTGACATTCTTTGTTGGCACCTAGTTTTTTTTTTTCACGTTGAGAAATGGGGTTTGATGATTGTCGACATTATAAGATTGGCATAAGAAGCGACTTTCACCCTTTTGGTCAAGTAACCAACGACCATGAATATGAATCGATGTTGGCTAAAAGCCTTTGAGGAGGTTGGCTTGATAACGTCCATGCCCCCATTTAGGGAATCTGTGAGGAAAAAGAGGAGGCGCATAAGTCCTGTAGTCATCCATCTGGCATTTAGGGCATAACTGATGCAATTCCCCTTTCCCGGTAAACCAGTAGCCCGAACCTCTTGATTAGCCTGGCCATTGTAAAACCATTAACATGGGTTTCAACCCTAGCAACATTCTCACATTTCAGTAGTCTGGCGCGTCTTGATATGATTGTGTGAAAATGTCTTTGAATTATTGAAGACAGCTCAATGATGTCTCGCCCTATTTCTGTGATGAATCAGGCTTCGATCTTTGCCCCTTTCCTAAGCTCACAACGCCTACTGACCCTTTGTAAGGTAGAGTCTATTCTCATCTTGCTCTGCCATCCTTAACAAATTAAAAGATAAGCTACAATCTCTGCCATCTTCAAAATCCTTAGATCCTTCTAGACCCATATCTCACTCAAAAAGGAGTCAGTAACAGCGTCACTCATGTCCTGATATCTGGGTACCTATTGTAGGTACGAAGACGAATTCCAAAGAATAAATGACTCTAAGGATGATTATGGTATGATCATGAATGAAGAATGAAAAATATTTGAATGAAAGAATCTATAAATAGAAGGAATGAAAGAATATTTGCCCAAAAAGATGCATTTTATTAAAATAAATATTATGGACACAAACCTATTTCACAAAAAGATTCTTATTGCCTCTAGGCTTAAAGCAACAAGCATGTTTTGAATATTACTCTAGATTAGCTAAAAATACAGGGATCCTTTCCACAATCCCGTTGTTCAAAATTTTCCCACGTATGTAAGGGCTTGGAAACTTTTATTCTACGATTCCTTTTTCAGATATGTTATTAGTGTTGTGATTTCCCGATTTCTAGGCTTCTGAGGACTTCTTCAAGGAAACGTATTCTCCTGCCCCATCCATTTTCAATTATCACATTTTATTGCCCCATCAGAATGATCAGGTTCTAAAAAATCATCGAACTTTACAATTCTCATTTTAATGAAAGTTTCGACCAACTTCTTAAATACAATGCAGTTATCGATTGAGTGACCCGTTATTCCCTCATAGTACTCACATTGAGCGTTCGAATCATACCATTTGGGGTACGGGGGTTGCATTGGTTTCAGGTAATGAGGAGCCACAACATGCATATCAAATAAGCTATGGTATAACTTCCTATACATTGTTGGAATAGGTGTGAACTGGGGTTTCTCTAAGTTTGGTCTTGAATTGAGTTATTGCCTTGGGGAGACCTGATAGCTGGTAGTTACCGTCCTTGGATGGTTTACTGTAATCGGCTCTGAATGACCCTTGTTATACCTTCTCGTACTATTCACTTTATTTTCTTTTTCTTCAGGGCTTTTAAAGTCCACTTTTCTTTTCCTTTTGTTTCTATCAATACCACCGGTTTGGCTCGATCATCCTTCAAGTTAAAACCTGAGCCCATCGGGAAGTTTAACAGTGCCAAGGTATCAGTCTGATATTAGGACCCGATAATGACAGGTACCCCATACGAATGCGTGTCTGGTTGAGTCAGGACACTTATTGGGGAATAAACGATGTCATCATCATCATCCACACTGTTGACCACTAGGCCACTCCTTTTTTCAAGTCCTCCAGCTAGTAACTGGGTTAACTGGCCCATCATATTTTTTTGGAAATCTAGCATTTTTTCACGCATTTCTTGTTGAATTTTGGTCAATTGCTCCTGCATCTACATTTGCATTTGCTCTATTCTTTCCAACCTTCAGTCCATGGCTTTCTATGTTAACTGAAATAATTTTACCTAATTAGGACCTTTCTACAAATTTTAATGTATATGATGAGATGTAATGCGAATGCATGAAATGCAATGCAAATGTATGAATGCAAAGAGGGATCGACTCTGATCAACTTTATTTTAGAAAACTTTATTAGAAAACAAAATCCTTTACATAAAACGGACTACAAATATGCTTTCACCCTAAGTCCTAAGGTTTTGATTTTCCCAAGCAATGAAGCTAGCTCTTGACTACGATCAGACTGTAGCTTATACTTCATGCTCAACGTATCAGCCTGTTATGCCAAAGTCTGTAGATGATCAACTACCTCTCGAATCTAAACATTGCTTCACCCATGAGGTAACCCCGACTTCTAACTTGGTCATGGGAACGATGAAGCTCTTCCTTCCAACGCCCTTCTCTTGTTTCAAGGAGCTCCATCTAAAGTTCACAACTGTGCAATGCTGTTTCTAACTCTTCAATCTTACCTTTCAGGCTTGACTTTAACTCGATCGCGGAATTATAGCTTCAATAGTGCTGAAGAGACCGTCCAAGCTTAGCATTGATCTTCAGAAGAAGATTTGTGCAGTATTGATCATACACCCTAGCTGGTGCCATACTCAGAGAGATTATTCTACTTCTATGGCCTATAAAGATAAGAGTTTTTCTTATCAGGAAACAGACAAAGAAGGAACTGCGGGGCTCTAGGGAGTTCAGATTGTATCTGTGCAAACCTTTTTTCAACTCTAACCACAGGTGAAAGGTGTCGATTCTGGTTCATCTCATTGAATATATCAAATGGGGGATCAATACAACTTCCTTTCATTTCTCCACAACGAATCAAATCCCTTGCAATGTTGTTTGGATCACGAGAAGCCAAGAAGTTTGGTAGCGTACCTATTGTAAATAAACCCTTTTTTACCATCATAGGCAAAATTCTTTCCATCATTTTTGTAGGTCTCATGCACTCTGTCGATCACTTTCCTTCTAACACCCTTACCATCCACAGGGCGACCATCTTCATATGAAAGAGAAACGCTGTAATGGTAGAAGTGTCCATCCGTACTTCCCACGCTCACTTTGAAGTGATTGGTGAGTATGGTTACCTTCTGCCTTTTAATTCCAACACCACGCCTTGCCATAGGGTTTCGTACAATCTTCTTTGCATCCGATTCTACTTTGACCAGAACAACATCAGGAGGTACAAGTGGCAGGGATTTTAGCACTGCCCCATTTCCCTCTTGATCAAATGAATCCATACCCTTCTTTCTCTAATTGCCTTTGCTACATACGAATGGCTGCATAGTCTTCCACTTTATCAAGGAATTCGTTCTCCATAACCAGCTTTCTAACTTAGAAACTAACCATGAATCGATACCTCTTAAAATATGAAATGATATGCACAAAAGAATAAAACACAACAAGTTAGTACTATGGAATATAAAGCAAGTAAAATAAACAAACACCTATTTGGGTGACCACTAAGGTTTGACATAGTTCTACTTAAGGTGGGCTCTTAGGGTTCACTATATGCGGTTTAGTTCTAAAGTTGAGGTACCCGAACCAGCAGATTCCTCGATCCTCACCCATTATAGACTCATACAGACCGAGTTCGGTTCAGGGGAATACATTTCCTTATGGCCATTCAGAAGTGAAAACTTCACGAAGACATAGGTACAGATGTATCTCGAAAGCAATCCACTAGCCCATGCGGAGGTGAAAACCTCACGAAGGCGTAGCTTCTCACTCCCACTTAAAGGTGCGACCACAACGGTTATGCAATGCAATATAGGCAAGAAAATAACAATAATATACAATGGCACAAAAATGCAACAAAAGGATCGTAATTTTCAAATCAAATTTTTAAATTGAATTTTCAAATTTTCAACAAAAGACAGAAAATAATCAATTTACAGATTGACTCTCTTTATATCCCCAGTGGAGTCGCTAAGCTGTCGTAACATTTTTTTTGTAAAACGGGTCAACTTTGGTTTTGAAAATGAAAATAAAAATGGGAGTCGCCACCGATCCTTTTTGTTGGGGTGCGATCGGGTCATCTCGTAAAATGATTGTGTAATAAACAATTTGATTTATCAAAACAACGATTTCGGTCTACGAAATTCAGAGAACGGGTTCAGGAGTCGGTTACGCACGAGGAAGGGTTAGCACCCTCAATACGCCCAAAATTGGTACCTATTTGATTATCTAATGTCTTAATGTTGAAAATTTGAAAAGATTTTAAAATACGAATCCTTTAGGAAATGTTTGGGTAATTCAAATTGGATACTGAAATTCCCTTGTCCTGAAAAGATGAAATACCACATCCAGCACGTTAGGACACGATGTTTCAATCCTCGATACGAAGATCATTTCATGATTTCCAAAATTCATACATTGTAATTTCAAAAGGGTATTCCACTATTTGGACAAACCAAAAACTGAAACCTAGCACGATTGAGCACGATTCCTTGAATTTCCAAACATGAAATATTGCCTTACAGTCAAAATCTTAAAAGGTTACTTAGTCATTTGGACGAACGAAAAATCAAAACCCAGCACGATTGGGCACGATTCCCTGAACCTCCAAACGCGAAACATTGCCTTGTTTAGA
This sequence comes from Gossypium bickii, assembly GCA_025503065.1. Lineage (NCBI taxonomy): Eukaryota > Viridiplantae > Streptophyta > Magnoliopsida > Malvales > Malvaceae > Gossypium > Gossypium bickii. The sequence goes on along the minus strand of CP106716.1, from coordinate 71,537,702 downwards.
AATCCTTTAGATGGAATATAGTAATTTTACAAAAATGTATTTTTATTTAATAATATAGTATTAAACTAAGAAAAGAAATATAGATGTAAATATAGTATATATAATAATACAAATAATAATAATAATAATAATAATAATAATAATAATAATAATAATAATAGTATGGTTACTAAACAATAATAGAAATGATAGTAATAATAAATATAATAAAGATATAATAAGTAAAACAGTAGTAAAAAAACAAAAATACAAAATAAGTAAATAAATAAATACAATGGTGATAGTGATAATAAAATAATGACAATAATAATAAATACTAATAATAATAGTAATAACAAATGATGATGGAAATAAAATAATAGTAGTGATAATAACTAAATAAAAATAAGAATAGTAATACTAATAATAATATAGTATAAAAATAATAAAATAATAATAATAATAAAATAAAGGAATGATAAAATTAGAAATAATCGTGATAACAATAATAATAGTAAAATGAAAATAAAAATAAGAATAATAGCAATGATTCTAGAGAAACAAATAAAATAATAATAGTAATAATAGTAACTAATAAACAGATAATAGTAAATATATAATAGTAATAATAATAAGAAGAAGAACAATAGTAATAATAATAATACAACATTAATAATAATATGATAATAATAGTAATAATAGAAATAACGAAGGGAATGAAAAAATGAAATATAAATGGAAGAAAAACAATAACAACTTAAATATTAGAAGAAGATAAGTAAATAATAAATAATAAACAAGTAGATAAAATATTAACTAAACCAAAGAGCTTGAAATAAATAAATACAGGATTAGATTGAAATTGAAACAAAATCTAAAAGACACATTATAAATAAATGGAAGAACAGGGCCGAATAGAGGAGCAAAATGAAAAGCGCGTGAAACTGCAAGGGTTTGATGGGAAATTATTCCCAAGCCCTATACACAGCGTTTCGACATGGGCTAAAATGAAATAATGTAAAACTATAAAGCCAATTTAAAAATGAAAGAAAACAAACAAAGGTGAAATTGTGATGCGCCAAAAAAGAGGAGGGATTGCGCGCACAAATACCCCTTTTTCAAAGAAACACGCGGATCCCTTGGCAGGCGGGTCGGGTTCGGGTCGGCCTCCTCGAAGCGACATCGTTTTGGCGTCTGGGGAGGCCATTCAAAAGGATGTCGTTTCCTCTGTTTATAAAAGTCAATTTTTTGTTTTGAAAATCACTTTTAGCCTTTTCTAAAAATAAAAAATAAAAATCTCTCTCTCAAACCTCTCTTTCCCTTTTAAGCCCGAACTCTTGACACCACACCGACCAAGATTCTGGCGTCGGCATTCTGGCGTCGGCGACCGCAGTGCGCGGTGGCCGAAAAGTCGAAAAGCCCCCCTTTTTGACCCTCGTCAGGCGTAGGGCACTGATCCAAAGCCGAAATAAAGATGATTTTTGAATCTGTTTTCTGTATCCAAAGCTTCTGCTTTTTTCTTTTATTGAATAATTCCTCCCCCTTTACATTCTTCTTGGTTAGGCTTATATAGCCGAATGATAATGAATAAATAAAAATATAGTATTGCTTTTTTGCTTCTGGAGCCTTTTTATTTGCTGGTTAATGCGACTAGGGGCATGGTGGAGCAGGTGGCTTCAGCAGGGCAAGTGGATGGTGCTACAGGCAGATGGCAGGGGCGGTGTCAGAAGGCCAGACACCCTAGGTGCGACGCACCTAGGGTTTGCTTATTTTGTGTTTTGTTTTTTTTTTGGGGGGGGGGCTAGGTTTTAATTGGGCTGATTGGGTTAGTGTAATTTAGTTTAGGTTTGGGTTAGTGTAATGGAATGGGCACCAGAAATTTGGGCCTTCTACATTCGATATCGTTTTAACTTAATTTAGCTAGCCCGAGGGTTAATTTGTAAAACTGCTAAAAGTAGTGGGACTTTCCATGAATGTTCTTTCATGGTCCTTGAAGTTTAATAAAATATTATGAGTCCTTATTGTTAAATAAACAAGTTTTGTAAAGTGATTTTTGATGAAAATGTTATTTAGGGACTTATTTGTAAAAGTAGTAAAAGTCCATAGTAAATTTCTGAATTAATGAATTGTATGGATTGATATAGATCCCTAGAGAAATCAACTAGTTTGAGAAAATGTTGAAAATGTTTAGATTTCAATTTATGAGTTTAAGGACTAATTTGTGAAAAGTTAAAATGTTAGGGGAAAAATGGTAATTTTGCATAAAAATGAATTTTTGGACTAAATTGATGTTTAGAAGTACTTAATTGAATGAAATTATTGTTTTAGATCACGAATGAGTTGAAGATCGTGGGAAAGGAAAATTTTCGAAATAGTTCATGTGCTTTACAACTACTACAATCTAGTCCGGTAAGTTAGTTATATATTTAAGTTTAGTTGTATTGAACATTTCATTATATTTCATTAGTGAATAGTCTTTGAATTCCATTGAACTATGTTCAAATAAATAGAAGCATAATGTTATTCGAGCTTTGTGCCTAGCAGGCTTTGTGCCGGTGTTATTCGAGCTCTGTGCTTAGCAGGCTTTGTACCGGTGTTATTCAAGCTCTATGCCTAGTAGGCTTTGTGCTAGTGTTATTCAGACTCTATTCCTAGTAGGCTTTGTGCCTAGCAAGCTTCGTGACAATGTTATTCAGGCTCTGTATCTAGCAGGCTTTGTGCTAGTGTTATTTAGGCTTTGTGCCGGTGTTATTCGGGCTCTGTGACTAGCAGACTTTGTGCCGGTGTTATTCGGGTTCTGTGCCTAGCAGGCTTTGTGTTGGTGTTATTCAGGCTTTGTGCCTATCAGGCTTGTACCGGTGTATTGAAAGTTTACATCAAATTGAACATTTTTTGTTGATAACCAATGAATCCATCATTGAACTTATTAAGCCCTCTTGTGCTTATTAGTTTGATTTATTTTTGTAGGACTTTTGGAATCGTTGCTTTGATTGGATCAACTCGGAAGCTCACACACTATCATCATCATCTTGGTAGTCATTTTGGTTCTTGTTGTTGTTGGTTATATTGGCATGTATTAGGGAAGGTTTCTAGTATTATGATATTTTTGTGAAGATGTAAATATTAAAAGTTGATATGTTTATGCTTGTTGCTAGTGAATGACATTTGAACTTGTGTGCATAACTAGGTAAACCTCTTAGGCCACATATATGTAGTTGATGTAAAAATATTTTTGGTGCATAGTATTGGTGCTTGAATACTTCAAATATGTGGTGTGTAGTAGTTTAGTATATAGTGAGTTATGATGCTTGATTGTGATAGGTTTTTGACATGTTTAGATAATATTTGGTTGAATGAAATTGAGGCACCTTGAGGGCATCTTGGTTGGATGAATTTATGGTCTATTGAATTGATTGTTTCATGCATGAATTCGTATGTTTTAAGGTCTTCAATGTGTGAAAAAAATGCTTGTAGGTACATATTTGAGTTGGAAATGGAAATGGCTTGAATTTGGCCAATTTCATGTCCACACGGCCTGACACACGGCCATGTGACACGGTCGTGTCTCCCATGTAGATTTTAAAGGTTACTTTTCGAAAGTTACACAGCCTAGCACATGGACGTGTGAGGCCATTTTGAGTGTTACACTGCCTGGCACACGGGCGTGTGGCTTGGCCGTGTGACCCAAGTCAGAGAGTTACACGGGCACAGAAATAGTTGGGACACGACTGTGTGTCCCTATTTCGAATGTTACACGACTTGAGACACGAGCTGTGACCCCTACAGTATGAATTTTTCTAACTTTTTCCTCAATGTTTTAAATGTTCCCAATTTAGTCCCGAATCATTTCTAAAGTTTTTCTAAGGCCTTAAGGGCTCGAATAAGGGATGATATGCATGTGTATGAATGAATTATACTATGATTAATGAAATGTTTAGAAATCAATATTTTAAGTTATGTTTTTACAGTAATGCTCCGTAACCCTATTCTAGTGACGGATACGGGTTAAGTGTGTTACAATTTCAATATGCTTCTAGCATCCTAATACCTTCAAGGATTTTAATATAAATTTTACTATATAGTGGTTCATAAAATGTTGTAACAACAACCATTACATGCAAGCTAAATCTTTTATGAATTGTCAAAATAATATATCTAAAGGTTATTTCATTCACCACAAAAGAACATTATATCTTTTTATAATCAATGCCAGGACTTAGCAAAAAACTTCATATTTTTATTCTGCTTTTGCAAAACTACTTCATTTTCACCCTCACTGGCTTTATACCTTTAGATATTTGGACTACTGATCCAAAAACTCCACGAATAATTGTACTTGAGTTGCGTCTTTCTATTTTGATCAATTTATTCCATATCTATATTTCTCAATAGATTTATTCAAGATCCTTCTTTTATTTCATTATTTCAATAATAATATTGCATGCAAAATCATTGTCAACCACTTTTATTTTCAATTCCATATTTTCTCGAATTGACATAACTTATCGAGATCTCTTATTTTCATTACTTTAATCTTCAATTCAGGAACCTAAATTTCTTCTGGAGTTTTACTTATTAGTTTTGTCTTGTGTCTCTTCTGGAGCACCCGCCTCTACTATATGACACATCTAGAAGAATTTTCATCTTTGGAATCGATCAATCTATTATTTATTCTAACTGATTATCTTATTGTGACTTTGATTCTAATTAAAATATTAACTTGGTTATTCTCATTAAGTTTGTAAATACATCTGATAGTTAGCTTGTAATAAGTTATCGTTGTTGAACTTTTGGTTCAAATTACTCTCCCCCTAACTCATTACAAGTTATTATTTCTCTCCCCCTAAAGTCAGGAAAACTATTGAATCAAAATTGTAATAACAAATCATGTCATAATTGAATCTTCAATACATTCAAAACATCTAATAATACAAAGAAACTTATAATTAATATATATTCCCAACTTTCTTTGAGGATTCACTCATCTTTGTGCATTGTGGTGGGGCAATTGGAACATATACACACATAGAAAGATTCAAAGGTGAGAAATATTTAGCTCTTGATAAAAAACCAATTGTAATGGAGAGTACTTATAACCTATTGACTTGAAGCATACAACACGTAAATCAACATAATCTTATGTTGAAATAGGAAGTTTAATTATCATAAGTAATGGTTTAAATATTAATCAGAGACGTTCAACCAATAATTTCTCTAAACCATTATGCACATAAATAACAAACTTTTACAAAAGTTTTTCAAATTCAATCAGTAAAAGGCTGAGATATAAACTCATCAGTATTAGCAAGATGAATTGTCTTAATTGCATGATCTGAAATTAATTATTTAAACAAGCAATTTTGCAAACGATAGGATGCAAGTTGATAGCACATTCGTGATTATTTTTTAGATGCATTTACGAAAATCATATAATATCAAAACCATCCACATGGTGGATGAATGGACCCATATTTATTTAAGAAAAACAATATATTAAATATGAACTTTAGCTAGTGAGTTTCTAACAATCAATTTTCATTGAGAACAAGCAAGAAATGAGAATTCTTTTAATTAAAGAATCTTCTGGTTCTTTAATGAATATCCATATGAATTATTAATTAATGTTCGCATCATATATGATCCAGGATGGTCTAACTGGTCACACCAGGTAGTAGATGCATTTGCATCAGTAAACTTGTGGTTTACTTTAGCATGCATTTCAATTGTATTGATAATATCATTATAAATTATGACAAATTGATAATCTTACTGTCATTCCTTTTACTTTGTATCCACATATAAGTACTATTGTGACATTTACTACTGAAAATGTCTAAATCAATGTGAAGTCTATAATGCCACTAATTAAACAAAATAAATATAAATTCCAAAAATTATATGCAATATTCGCTTCAGGGAGTATGCCAATTTTTTTTTTCTACGTTGAGTCTTGACGATTTTATCATGAAGTAAGCAAATTAAACTCCAGTAGTATACTTTGAATCCAATCAAAATCTATTAATAGAAAACTTTAAGAGTGGATTTTATTTTCTAGGTGTACAACAAGTATATAACCAATGATTTTTCATACATAAGTTCTCTCTTGCAAGTTCTCATCAGTTATACTTTTCCACATAATTTTAATTGAGAACTTACTCTAAATACTATAGAGTTATACTCACAGTTTAAAAAAAAAAAACTTGCAACTTCAGGTGCATCCAACCATAACGAGCTTTAAATAGAATTACCATATTCTATTGCTCATAAGTAGATCTTTCACAGTAAAATATTTTGCTTTCAACCCCTTAATGTGGATGATGACAAAATATCACAAAGATAGTCACAATCAATTCAATTTAATAACAAGAGTAATCAATAACTCAATCCTCCTTTGGTTAATATGAAATATAATCTTTTCGTCATTCACAATCTCAATTTAAGATCCACTATGAATATATTTTAAAACCAATGGATTAACCATCACAAGATATTAATATATTAGCTCTTCTAGAGCTTTCGACTAATTTTGTACTACCAAATATTAGAATAATATTGGTTTTTATTTTCTTTTGTGCTTGCGTGCACTTTGGGGGATGCAATAGATTTACTAGGACAAATTTATAAACGTCCCAATAAATTCTTGATTTCATAATCACCATCGCAAACATGCGTGGATTTCAAATCAAAATCTATCTATTCATGTTGTCATGATTAGTTTCCAATTATAATAAACATGATATAATAAATAAATCATAGTAAAATATACCTGATATTCTTTAACATCATTGTTATCACCCTGGCTATTATCACAAGAATACATAAGGATTATATAAATTTCTTTGCATAATGATTACCTATAGTGTGCAGGCCCCAATTGAAGACTGAAATAGTAGTAGCTCTAGAATGCAATTGACAACAGCTTGAGTAGCAAATTTGGAGTGATTGGCTATTGCATTGATTGCTGTTTGAAAGGGGTAAGACTTGGTGAAAGGAAAAATTTTTTTGTGACTTATGGAGAAAAACAATTAAAAGAGAATCGTTCTGATAACACTAGGTATAAGAAGTATAAATGAAGTAGAGATCTACTTCTAAATGACTATTAGAATTTAAAGTTCATCAAAACTTATCTTGATCTTGATGAATATCCACTTAATAAGATATTCATAACAAATATTACGATATTTCGATAGAAAATAATTTATTGCAGCTCATTAATATTTAGATATACAAAATACAAATTTTGAATTTTTTGAGAAATTGATTTTTTTTTGGTGAAATTCAACTTAAATATATAAACTATATTTTAAAAGTTAAAATATAACCATTACAAATTTTAATATATATATTTGAAATAAATTTCAATAAGAAAATAACTTTATATTCCATATAAATATTACATAAAATCCACTAAATTATAAATAAAGGTTAAAAATACCATTTGCTTTCAAAAGCACTTTTTCCAAACACAATTTTTTTTTTAAAAAAGAAAGTATTTTTATGTTTGAGTTCAAAAATACTTTTGACTCCAAAAATTGTTTGTTGAGTTTTGCTCATTACTCTAAAAGTGATTTTAGAGTAAAAAACACTTTAAAAAAATAATGCTAAATAAAGCATAAAAGACTATAGATCTTCTAGCTTTGTAAGTCAAATAAATAATAATTTTAGAAATTCTTAGTTATATTATAAATATATAATATTTTGTAGAGTTTAGAAAAAAAATCAATAATATTTTGTAAGTTAAATATTTTTATCTCATTTTGTAGGAAATTTGTATTTTTAAAATTATTATCAATTTATTGTTTTTAGTTTTTTAAGTAATTTAAATCTAAATCTTAAATTAACCATTGTTTTTGGGTTGAGATTAATTTGATATATATACCCTTGCTATAATATTCTTCACTTATAATATATAAATAATTATTTTTTTAAAAAAAATGTTTTTTGAATTTAGAATCTAATTGAAATTCAAATCTAAAATTGAATTCTCTAAACAATAACTTTAATTAATTAAATATTTTGAATTTGAAATATTTTAATTCCAAAAAAAATTGAAAATAATGAATTTGTAAATCATTCATATAAAATTTAAAATTTTAAAATCCAAATTTCAATGACGTAAAAGTTACCTAAATTAAAATTGAAAGCTTGTGTGTGGTAACAGAACAAAGATATAGCCTCCTAAATAAAATTTGGGTGATTATATAGTTTGAAGTCTAAAAATGAGAGGAAGAAAAAGGAATGAAAACTAATTGACCGTAAAACTATAAATCTATAACTACCAATTAAAGTTATCCCAAGCAATAGAATTGCTTAATTTGAATTGAGGTTTCATAATTTTAAGATAAATAAACTTGGTTATAAATTAAAATTTTGAGGAGAATTAAGTATATCTTGCCATCTTTTGTGCCCAAGGAAATACAAAAGGAAGATAAAATAAAGAAAAAAAAAAAGGAAAGAAAAGGCATGTGCATTTGTATTTATATTTTTATGTAATGTTTTAATGGTTTTTATGATGCTATGTTAGTACTCGTTGACTATTGACTTAGAAATATTAAAAGATTATCCTATCCTATCCTATTTAATTTAGAAGTGTGCCGAATTATAAAAATAACAGAGTTAATAAGTAAAAGAATCTTTTCATTATTAACATGAGAATGAAACTTAAATTTAATAAAATATTTAAAAGTCCCTAATTCATTTTTCTTAAAAATTATCTCAGCATTATTTTAAAACACGATCGGTAGGCAGTGATTTCAGATTACCCTATCCTATTTAATTTAGAAGTGTGCCAAAGGGGAGAGAGTTATAAGAAAAAGTTAAGTAAAATTACTTATTCACGTAGTTTGAAATAGTTAATATGTAAAATTATTTATTGTTTATATAACGATGGTTATATTCGCTTATGATGAGGCATTGTTTGTCCGTTTAAAAAAGGTTCCTTATGAGGAGAAGATGGTCTTTAATATATGTAACCACAGTCTAATCCTAAGGTAATCAATTCAGGATTATTTCCCCCTTAATAGTTTCCCTTAGTGAGGAAGGGTTTAGGATTAGACTGTGGTTTACCATTTGTGCTTATCCTAAACCCTTCCTCACTTAAGGATGGCCCCTCGTTCGTCAAGTCCTCCAACATTCGAGGTTTTTGGTCCTTAATTTGTGATTTTGTTGCTAAGTTTTGAGGAAATTGTTTGTGTTGGACTCTCATTGTATATATTGTTTTAAGTCAAAAATATTTCTACTGTCTGGACGATAAAGAACTAGACTAAAACTCTTCTCATCAGGGTGTTCACCTTGATGGTTAAGTTTGCTGAAGAATATGCGTCAAAATCTCTCCTTGCTCGCATTTATCAACAGGGAGAACTTATTCAAGCAATGAAGGTTTGTTGTCTCCATCATAAAATGAAAGGGGTACTTGCTTTTTGAAACTATGTCTTGTACTAAAGTAAGGTCTTTCACTGCTTTTTTGGCTTCTAAAATTATATGGGACATTAGTTCCCGTTTGTATTGTAATCTTTCTTTCCTCATTAAATGAAATTAGTCAAAAGAAAAATGTATTTTATATAGATCATCCTTCCATGTGCTGATTACAATATTTACTGACACACTCCTGTCTTCATCCAGCTTTTTTACTATAACGACACAAGGAATCAACAACAGCTCATTCAATATCATCTCCCATTTTAGAGAAATTAAAAAAGAAAGAAATTGTCCCCACCATAACAGTTGTCTAAAAATCTCTACCTCACTTACGTGTTCATCTAAATATTCATACATACAAATATATATTATTAGAATATATACATGCATAGTATGACAATATCGAGGAAGGATTGCAATCTTAAATTGTCAGATGTCTTACAGTAGAAACACTTCGCTATTGTTCACAGTCTGGATGTTCTCTAGAAATTAATGGCAATATTTATCAGATCATATATTCTTTGGAATATTACTGTTTCAGATTCAATGAATGTTCATCAAATATTCTTCTGCAACATTAGAATAATAAAGGGTCTTGCTACAGATTTTTTCAGCTGCAAACAAGAAAAATCATATGCTGATGCTTTGCTGCTGTCATAATTTATGTCAATGGCTATGGCTATGGCTATGGCTATGGCTATGGCTATGGCTATGGTTTATGATATATATCAGGTGTTGGTTTTCGTTTGTCCAAACTTACAAGTTGAAATCTTATGAATTGGCAATGGTAGCTTTCAAGAACATACTGCTTAACAACTTAACATTAAACTTACATGAAGATTTGAGACACATGGGGAAGAAGGATTTATGTCAGGTGTTCATTATTGTTTGTCCAAATTTACAAGTTGAAATCAAGAATATGGCTTGTCAAATGATCGGGATTTTTGAGCAATCAGCCAAAAAGGGACCCTTGCTTACAAGTTTAGGGTTAATTAGCAAAACAAAGTTTAATTCAATTTTTTGAAATTTAAAAAAATAGGTCAATTTTGTAGAGAAAAACAGAAAACACTTCTTAAAAAATAAAAAGCACTTTCTGCTTAAAAACATTTTTTTTTTTTACACATCAATTCTTTTAATTAGCTGGTGAAATTTCCCTAAATTTTGAGAAAACCGGCCTAATTTACTAATGAACTTTTAAAAATAGCTTCTTCTTCTTTTTTTTAACTAATTAAGCCTAGAGGTTTATGATAATATCTTCTTTTTATTCCCAAATGGATTGCGTTTTAAGTTTTAACTATGTGGATTCTTGATGCTAACAGCATCTTCCATTCAGATCAGCCAAAAATATATTGAAATGGAATCTTAATGTAAATATATATATATATATATATATATGAGAGAAAAAAATCAGTTTCAATCTTTCAATTCGTAGTTAAAAACCTGATGGTCTCTTCTAATTCTTCATATAGTTACAGAAATCTGGTTTGCTTAACAAGGCCATATCCCACATAAATATAGATTATTTCTCAATTACTGAGGCTGATATAAAAGCTATGCAATGAGCATAGCTCAAAAATGGGGACGGTGGGCTAAAAAAGTGATTGTATTATATCAAAAACTAACCAAAACGAAGGTTTCACCTTGACCGGTAAAAGGAAATACTAAGCTCTTGACCGATGTTCCCATCGGGATCAATCAAACTGAACGATTCAATATGAGATGAACAACGAGCTCTTTCAAAGTTAGCCCTCAGGTACATAAGTTCATCATCATTATCAAGCTCTTTTCCACGAATCATTCCAGCACCAACAACGACTGAACTCATTAGCCTAAAAGCATCTATATCAGATTTCGATGGCCTGCGTTTAACTGCGTACCCAACTTTCCTTCCATTACAGTACATAGTCCACAATGGCATCGACAAAACTGAATCCGAGCTCGAAAAATTCCCTGAAACGGTGCAGTCCAGCGCAATTCGGAGGATACCACCCTGCATTTCTCGAGCCAAAACAGCTGTAGGAACTGCAAACTCTAGGAGGAGAAATGGGTTGGTGGACTTGGAATTTGCTTGGATACAGAAGCTGAGTTTTCCCCTACGGTAACCGAAGATGGTACCTATTATTACACTAGGAAAAGTAGTATAAACGGGCTTTAGATAATAGGTTTGAAAGTAGCATTCATGTTTAATTTCTTGACCGTGGTTGAAGGTGCGGCTGCAGGTTGGAATAAGGAGTTCCATAAGGGAGCGCAAAATCCGCCATGAACGCACTTGCTTATGGCACTCAACGGAGGTAACACCATTTGTAACGTGGGTGGTGGCAACAATTGTTGGGCAGGACATGGTTATTTGCCCTTATGTCAAATATGGAAGGCTTGCTTGTGGGTTGTTGCAGATGTGGTTTAAGCTTACATCCTTATATATAAGAGGGGGGAGTAGAGGAGAGTATCTTTTTGGATTTATATTTATAACAAACGAATGTTATTTGTTACCTTAATTATTATATTTATTTATTTGACATAATCATAAATTTAACTTTAAATGTTTATTTATTTTTGGTCATCATTTTTTTTTGGGATTATTTTAGTTCTCAATCTTCAAATCTTATCCAAAATGTTTTTTTTTAGATAATTTTTTTTGATTGAACTGTTTAAATTCAAACGACATTGATGTGGCCTCTTATGTTGTTACATCCTAAAAATCGGGTTAGTAGAATCAAGTTAGTGGAATCGAGTATCTGATTAGGATACCAGAAATAGGTTAGAAGTGTTAATAATAAAATAAAATATTATAAAACTAATGGAGACTAAAATCTAAGTAGAAAATCAAAATCCGGTGTCTGGGAATTAATTTTTTTAAAAGGATTTTAAAAATGAAACCGAATTTGAAAATAATTAAAGAAATGAATTTTAATTTGAAATAAGAACTAATTTGTAAAAGGGTGAAAACTGAAGGTTTGAAGGACAAATTTTCCAAAATTTAAATATATGTTTTCCTCCCCTTGGCTGTTTAAACTCAAGAACGTCACTTTCCCTTCATCACTTTAATCATTTGAAATTTTTTTTAAAAATCTAAATATGAGTTTTTCTTTCAAAATTAACTCATCCTTATTGATTTTCTAGCTTTCCAAACACCAATTCTTCCTTCAATTTTAAAGAAAATTCATCTTTTCTTCATCAATTTCTTCAATGTTTCTCAAACGTTTTTCATTGAATTAGATCTACACTTTGCCATTCTTCTCAATTTGAGGTAATACTCTGATTCTTATTGTTAATTCTAAGCTTGTTTTTATAATTTGAAATTTGATAAACTATTACAAGATTTTAATAGATCTAAAGCTATCAAATAAAAAATTTGACCTAAAAATGGTGAAACTCAAAAAATGAAGTTAACTGGCAGTTTTAAATTGATTTTAACTTATTTTGAGCTAATTAAAAGGTTAATGAACTCTTAATAAATCGTTAAAGAATTTTTAGGGATTGAGAATTTTCCTTCTTTGAATGTTCATGTAAGCTCAATTTTCTAGAAAAGTTAGATCTAAGAAATTTGATGAAATTGAGGGCTTAGATATATTATAATATGATATTAGAAAGTTTGGAAACTTGTTTAAGGGTTAGAGATGAAAATTGAGCAAGGAAATCTCTTATTTTGGCTAACTAATTTGAATTCGGTATTAGGAAGGGAAAAACATGGATATGCAATTTTGTTGTGGTTTGAATGTGATTAATGCTGTAAATGATTAGTTTGTAATGTGATTAATATGTATGCAAAGTGTCGGATCCAACAGGAGCCTCTACAAGCAAATCGAAGGGCAAAGAAAAGCTTACCTAGCCTTTGACAATTGAACGAAAGTGATCCAGTGAGTGATCGGAATTGCTGCTACCGTAACAGACCAAAATTGACCCTAATCGGAACGGTGGTTTCGGGACCACAAATCCGAGTCTGATAAACATTAAAATATTATATTATATGTTTATTATATGTGAATTTATATGTGTGAAAGTTTTGTAGAAAAATTTATTCGTTTACGTGTTTAATTTAGAAAAAGGACTTAATCGCGTAATGTGTAAAAGTTGCAAACTATAGTGAAAAATGCCTAATTGATTATGGCTTTTTAATATGAGGTATTAAAAGGGTAAATAACCCATTTTTGAATTAGTGGGTGGCTTATGACAAGAATAACCTTAAGTTATATATTAGGAAATTTTATATTATAAGGTTAGGTTAGTAATTAGTTAAATAACATTTTATTTGTTAAAATAACATAAAAAAATAAGCCATTATCTTTCATTTTCTTCCTTGGCCGAACATTGAGAAAAGAATAAGGGTTAGGGAGCTTTGAGTTTCGGCAATCAAATTGCTTGATTAAGATCAAGAGAAAAGAAAAACGAAATTGGATCGGGGAAAAACGAAGGTTCACGAATAGATGATCTACACGGTCTATCGACAGTCGAGATCGCTGATTCAGCTACGGGCTCAAGGGATCATCAAGAAAGTTGACCACACTATCACTCTCTTTGGTGCTTAAGTTTACTTTCCGAATCAAAGGCATGTATAGGTTGAACTATGGCTTGAATAAATGATGTTCGGTTTTGTAATTGTATATATATATAGCCTTGCAAATAAGGCTATTTCTTTTGGTTAAGCATCATTTGTATGTTTGATATAATGGTTTGTTCAATCTTTGTTATAAGATGCGTGCAAATTATGCTTGGAAGATAAATGTGGCTATGGTAAAATGAGCGTAGCTTAAAGACATTTCAAGTGTATGTGGTTATCTGGAAATAATCAATTATGTGAAATATGTATATATGTTTAGGTATGCATATTATGTCGTGTGGATTTCTCTACTTAGATTATTATGCACCACTTGTGAATTAGCATAGTCACAGGACCTCATAAATTTAGTAAGATAATATTAAATTGATATTCATAGTTTGATATGTCTTTTGTTTCTAGGATTCAGGCGTATGTTACAATAGCATTATGAGCATATTCGGTTGTACTAGTATTTTGTTTTAATTTCACATATGTGAATAGATTTTAATAGAGTATTATGGGTACATATATATATTTATAGCGAATGATAGATGCATGGATATTTTTTTAAAATGTTTGAATGTCGTAGATTCAATGGCCAGATGGTTCAGATTCTAGAAGTATGAAACATGTATAATTTGGTATTGGTATTTGTAAGTCTTAATTAACATATAATAAGAGTATGGATTATGCATGAGCTATTTGTTGAATATTGAGAATCTAATATGCGTACTTGGTTTAATAAAGAAATGAATCATGAATACGTATAAGATTGAGGTGTTAAAGAATTATAACCTGTTTTATAAATGGTGATGAATGACTGTGATGAATTGAGTCTAGTTCGGTAATGCCTCATAACCTAAATTCGGCGACGGATACGGGTTAGGGGTGTTACATTTGATTGGTATCAGAGCTTATAGTTTAGTCGATTTTAGGACTATCGTAGCGCGTGAGAGTCTAGCTATACATGCCTTTATTTTTATAATATGATAGTGTGGTGACTTCTAATATTTTCAAGTGTGTTTTATATAGTAAATGGATTTTGATCCCGACAGAGCCGTAGCCGATGATGTATAGAGTGTTGCACCTGGTCTCGCACGTGGATCAGCACCATTAGACTCTCGACCAGTTTCGGGTAGCCATGAGGGGGAGGCTAAACAAGCCTTCTACCCGATGACGAACGAATGGTTTACCCAGTTTATTCAGACTAACCCGACTGTACAATAACCTCCACCCCTAAATCATCCAACTCCGGTACCTTCAGCACCCCCGATGATAGATCCGATGAGATCAGTAGGCCTTCCGTTAATAAAATCAGGAAATATGGGGCCGAAGAATTCAAAGCAAATGATGATGATGATGCGAAACGAGCTGAGATGTGGCTTGATAACACTATTCGAGTACTTGATGAGCTATCCTATACTCCAGATGAATGCCTAAAGTGTGCTATATCTTTACTTCGGGACACTGCCTATCACTGGTGGAACACACTAGTATCAGTGGTTCTGAAAGAAAAAGTGACTTGGGACTTCTTCCAAGTTGAGTTCCGTAAAAAATATATCAGTCAGAGATTCATCGATCACAAATGAAAAGAATTTCTGGAATTAAAACAGGGTCGTATGACTGTGACGGAATATGAGCGGAAGTTTGTCAGATTGAGCCGTTATGCCCGAGAGTGTATATCCACTGAAGCCATTATGTGCAAAAGATTTGAAGACAGTTTGAATGAAGACATAAAGTTACTTGTTGGCATTCTTGAAATCAAAGAGTTCGTGACACTAGTCGAGCGAGCTTGCAAAGCTGAGGAGCTAGGAAAGGAGAAAAGAAAGGTTGAAATTGAAATTAGAGACACTCGTAAAAGATCATCGAGTAGGACTTTCCATTCAGTGCCTAAGAAGTTCAGAGATGACTTCAATCGACATAATGCTACTTCAGACTTGCCTAGACGTGATCGACCTTCAGTGAATTCCCGAGCCACTTCGATGGCTAGTGTTGGTAATGTTCCGCAGAACTGGGCTGAGTGCAAACATTGTGGGAAATGGCATTCTGGGATATGTGGAGTTCGTCATCAGTCTTGCTTCAAATGTGGATCGTCAGACCATTTTATTCGAGAGTGCCCGATGTTAGCCAAGTAGAATACGGCTCAGAACACTGGACCGAGTAGCGCGCAAGCACGAGGTAGACCACTCAGACATTCAGGCAATATAGGTGGCAGTCAGAGAGGGACGAAGGACACTGCAGTACGGTCAGAGGCTAGAGCTCCAGCTAGAGCTTATGCTACTCGAGCTAGAGAGGATACTTCTGCCCCAGATGTCATTACCGGTACTTTCATACTTTATGATACTACTGTGATTGCATTGATCGATCCTCGTTCGACTCATTCATACGTGTGTAAAACTCTAGTATCCAGTAAGACTCTGCCAGTTGAGTCTACTGAGTTTGTGATTCGTGTGTCCAACCCTTTGGGTAGATGTGTACTTGTTGATAAAGTGTGTAGAGGTTGCCCGTTGATGATTCGGGATTCTTGCTTTCCAGCCGACTTAATGTTGTTGCCTTTCGACGAGTTCGATATAATTTTGGGAATGGACTGGTTAACTTCGCATGATGCAGTAGTGAATTGTAAAAGAAAGCTTATTGATTTGAGATGTCAGAATAGTGAGATCATCAGAGTTGAATCCAGTGATTTAAATGGGTTACCTACAGTAATATCCTCGATGTTAGCCCAAAAGTATGTGAAGAAAGGGTGCGAAGCTTATTTGGCCTATGTATTGGATAATAAAGTGTCTGAAAGACAGATTAAATTTGCACTGGTTGTGTGTGAATACCCAGATGTGTTTCCTGAA
Organism: Gossypium bickii; assembly: GCA_025503065.1. NCBI lineage: Eukaryota > Viridiplantae > Streptophyta > Magnoliopsida > Malvales > Malvaceae > Gossypium > Gossypium bickii. The sequence goes on along the minus strand of CP106716.1, from coordinate 71,520,926 downwards.
GAATTACCGGGTTTACCACTAGTACGAGAGATTGAGTTCGGCATTGAATTAGTATCGGGGACGACTCCAATCTCGATAGCTCCGTATCGGATGGCACCTACTGAGTTAAAAGAGTTGAAAGCACAGTTGCAAGAGTTAATAGACAGGGGCTTTTCACGACCGAGCTTCTCTCCTTGGGGTGCACCAATTCCTTTTGTGAAAAAGAAAGATGGAACGATGCGAATGTGTATTGACTATCAGCAATTAAATAAGGCAACTATAAAGAATAAGTACCCGCTACCTCGGATTGATGATTTGTTTGATCAGTTGAAAGGGGCTTCAGTATTTTCAAAGATAGATTTGAGATCGGGTTATTATCAGTTGCGAGTCAGAGATGCAGATACGCCGAAGACTGCATTCCGGACGAGGTACGGACATTTTGAGTTTCTGGTTATGCCTTTTGGACTTACTAATGCACCTGCTGTTTTTATGGATCTGATGAATCGGGTCTTCAGACAGTTTTTAGATCGGTTTGTAGTAGTGTTTATTGATGATATACTGATCTACTCCAAAGATGAAACCGAGCATGCCGAGCATTTGAGATTAGTGCTACAAACTTTGCGAGATCAACAGTTGTATGCAAAGTTTAGTAAATGTGAGTTCTGGATGAATGAAGTTAGCTTTTTGGGTCATGTTGTTTCAGCGTCAGGTATTCGGATTGATCCAAACAAAATATCACCAAAGAATGTATCCGAGATTCGAAGCTTTCTGGGCCTTGCGGGATACTACAGACAATTTGTAAAAGGTTTTTTTGTGATAGCTACACCTTTAACAAAGCTACTACAGAAAGATGTCAAGTTTGAGTGGTTGGAAAAGTGTTAGAAAAGTTTCGATCAGCTGAAAGCCCTTTTGACCGAAGCTCTAGTGTTAGCTCAGCCTGAACCGGGTAAAGAATTTGTTGTTTATAGTGATGCTTCTTTGAATGGTTTGGGTTGCGTTTTGATGCAGGAAGGCAAAGTTGTAGCCTACGCTTTGAGACAATTGAAGCCGCATGAAAGAAATTATCCGACTCACGATCTGTAATTAGCAGCCATTATTTTCGCATTGAAAATTTGGCGTCATTACTTATTTGGTGAGAAATGTCACGTTTATTCAGATCACAAAAGTCTAAAGTATTTGACGACTCAGAAAGATCTGAACTTGAGATAACGCAGATGGTTAGAACTGTTGAAAGACTATGAATTGGTGATTGACTACCATCCGGGGAAAGCTAACGTTGTCGCAGATGCGTTAAGTCGAAAATCATTGTTTGCTCTTCGTGCTTGAACGCATAGATGGTTATGTCTTGTGATGGTTCGATCATAGCCGAGTTAAAAGTAAGACCGATGTTTATTCAACAAATTTGTGATGCACAGAAATTTGACAAGGATTTGATTGCTAGACGAATTCAGTGTGAAAAAGATGTGGAATTAGAGTTTCAAATTGATGCAAATGATTGTTTAAAATTTAAAAGCCGAATATGTGTTTTGAAGAACTCGGATTTGATTCAGATGATTCTGAGTGAGGCTCATAGTGGTCGATTATCAATACATCCGGGTAGCATGAAAATGTACAGTGATTTGAAACAATTCTATTGGTGGCCTGGCATGAAATGAGATATATCTGAATTTGTTTCAAAGTGCTTAATCTATCAGCAAATAAAAGCCGAGCATCAAGTGCCTTCTGGGTTTCTTCAGCCGATCATGATACCTGAATGGAAATGGGATAGAATCACTATGGATTTTGTATCTGGTTTGCCTATGACACCGAGCAAGAAAGATGCAGTCTGGGTTATAGTAGATAGACTGACCAGATCATTCTCACTTTGTACCGGTTCGTACGGACTTTTCACTCGATAAACTTGCTGAGTTGTATATATCTCAAATTGTGAGATTATATGGTGTGCCGAGTTCTATTATTTCAGACAGAGACCCAAGATTCACGTCGCGATTTTGGAAGAAGTTGCAGGATGCTTTAGGTACTAAACTTCATTTTAGCACAAATTGCATTTCACCCCCGCAGACAGACGCAGTCGATCTGAAATAAACCATTCGAATACACTAAGGACATGTTGAGATGTTGCATCCTTGAGTTTGAAGGTACGTGGGAAAAATACTTACCTTTGATTGAATTTGCTTATAATAACAGTTTTCAATCAAGTATCAAAATGGCACCCTACGAAGCTCTATATGGCGCGCAAGGGCAGTACACCATTATCTTGGACCGAGATCGGTGAGAATAAGATACACGGGTTGATTTGATTAAAGAGACTGTACAGAAAGTGGCTATAATCAGAGGTAGTTTGAAAGCTGCATCAGATCATCAAAAGTCTTACGCTGATTTGAAACGTAAGGATATTGAATTTCAAGTTGGAGATTGGGTGTTCTTGAAAGTATCTCCGTGGAAGAAAGTACTTCGATTTGGTAGGAAGGGCAAACTGAGTCCGAGATTTATTGGATCGTATGAAATCATCGAACGTATCGGGCCTGTTGCTTATAGATTGAAGTTGCCCTCTGAATTAGAAAAGATACATGATGTATTTCACGTTTCGATGCTTTGTAGATACAGATTAGATCCGTCACATGTGATTGCTCCATCTGAGATTGAAATCCGACCCGATATGACATATGAGGAAGAACTGATCCGTATTTTAGCTCAGGAAAGTATTATGGAATCGGCACGGAGTTGAAGAGGCTACATGGGAGCCTGAGGATTCAATGAGGCAACAATATCCGACTTTGTTTAACGGTAAGATTTTCGGGGACGAAAATCCTTAAGGGAGGGGAGAGTTGTAACAGACCAAAATTGACCCTAATCGAAACGGTGGTTTCGGGACCACAAATCCGAGTTTGATAAACATTAAAATATTATATTATATATTTATTATATGTGAATTTATATGTGTGAAAGTTTCGTAGAAAAATTTATTCGTTTACGTGTTTAATTTAGAAAAAGGACTTAATCACGTAAAGTGTAAAAGATGCAAACTATAGTGAAAAGTGCCTAATTGATTATGGCTTTTTAATATGAGGTATTAAAAGGGTAAATAACCCATTTTTGAATTAGTGGGTGGCTTATGACAAGAATAACCTTAAGTTATATATTAGGAAATTTTATATTATAAGGTTAGGTTAGTAATTAGTTAAATAACATTTTATTTGTTAAAATAACATAAAAAAATAAGCCATTATCTTTCATTTTCTTCCTTGGCCAAACATTGAGAAAAGAATAAGGGTTAGTGAGCTTTGAGTTTCGGCAATCAAATTTCTTGATTAAGATCAAGAGAAAAGAAAAACAGAATTGGATCGGGGAAAGACGAAGGTTCTCGAATAGTCGATCTACACGGTCTATCGACAGTTGAGATCGTTGATTCAGCTACGGGCTCAAGGGATCATCAAGAAAGTCGACCACACTATCACTCTCTTTGGTACTTAAGTTTACTTTTCGAATCAAAGGCATGTATAGGTTGAATTATGGCTTGAATAAATGATGTTCGGTTTTGTAATTGTATATACATATAGCCTTGCGAATAAGGCTATTTCTTTTGGTTAAGTGTAACACCCCTTACCCGAGACCTTTGCCGGAGTCGAGTATGTGGCATTACTAGACTTGACTACTAGTTCGGGGCATAAGAATTTAAAGCTGTCCAACTGCGTCATGCTGACTAAATTGACCATAACCTGAGTTACAAAACTCAAAATTTAGATCCGTAAATTTTCCTTGAAACTAGACTCATATATATATACCATAATTTTTTCAGAATTTTTCATGTGGCCAATTAGTACAGTTTATTCATCAAAGTTTCCCCTATTTCACTGTTGACGATTCTGACTTATCATTACAAAAACTCAGTTATCTCATTTTACTAAATTTCAATAATGTTCTTGTTTATTCCAATCAAAAATAGACGCATTAAGGATTCTAAGCATATAAACTATGCTCCCTGATTATTGTTGTACAATTTTTAACAATTTTTCCAAGACAGAACAGGGAATCACGAATTCATTCAGAACAAGTCTCACTAAAATTTAAATATCTCATAATATAAAATTCCTTTTCCTACTCTGTTTCTTTCATATCAAAATAGACACAATAACCTTTAATTCTATATCTTATTCACTTTCTAATTCAATTTATCCTATTTTTGGTGATTTTTCAAATTCACATTACTGCTGCTAACTAAAAACTGTTTCATTACAAAATATGATTAACTAGTTTATAACCGAATATACCCACATACAACTCATACTATCCATGCATTTTAATCATTTATGCAATTTAACTTATACCTAAAACATTCGCGTAATATCATAACATCATCGATTTATTAACAAAACACGACTATGGTTCCATATAATCGAGTGTACCATTGGTTACTTACCACAATACCTAATTCAAAGGTTCATTTCGTAAACATACATTTCCTTATCAAATACGAGTAAACTTCGATTAAAAATGCACAAACATTACCAACATAAACCGACATTTGTATCAAAGCACAACAAAGATACCCAACTAAAAATTTAGCCATATTCGCATGGCTATAATACATGTAATATGAAGGTTTTCACTCAAACATGGTCATTTTCAAAATTTCCTCCTATACATGCCTTTATCTAATTTAACGCAACTAAAAGAGTACCAAAATAGTTGATAGTGTGGGCGACTTTCTTGACGATCCTTCTCGAGCCCGCAGCGTATCCAAAATCTATAAAACAGAGGAAAACATTTCACGCAATAAGCTTACTAGCTTAGTAAGTCCTAAGCTCATAATAATATAACATTTATACATTTAAGAAATTAAAACATTCAACTTAAAAACCGAATATCCATAATAGAACATTAAAACTTAAATTCGATCATATAATGCTCATACAAATTAATATTATCCTCAAACATATATAACACAATTTTTATAGCATCAACTCGACTCAAGTAATATTAAACATAACATACCTTACATATTTACCTGAGCCGTTAGCTAGATACATTAATTGTGGTTTGCCTTGAATAATATTTGGTTTCTTCTTTATAATACACATCACCAAGCATCAAGCACGCTGGCGATAAAGCCCGTTAAGTAACACGACACGAGGCACCGCTAGGCTCAGGGCCCGAAGGAGATCACTGGCACTAGGCCTGCTAGGCTTAAAGCCCGAAATACCTCAATGTGATAAATCAATCCACACACATTTCATAATATATTACATGTCCAATTAAACTAAACTTATTCACATTAAACAACTAAAATCATTTCGTCATCGTACAATCCCGCAATTCGCATCGAGACATTTATTCGTATTACGTTATCAAACTATACAACTCATTTAATACATTTACATACATTTGGCTATGACAAAATTTCATACTAAAATTTTATCAAACATTATCATATATTATGTTCATAAATAGTTATTTAATATAATTTAACTTAAGGACTTACCTCAGTTGTCGATAGACCGTGTAAATCGGCTATTCGAGAACCTTTGTCTTTCCCCGATCCAATTCCGTTTTTCTTTGTTCTTGATCTAAACACATCAAAATTTAGCTCATTCAAGCACATTTCATCTCAATTTAGTCCAAAGACACTTAAATAATAATTTACAGTTTTGCCCCTAATGTTTCCCATCTTTTACAAATTGGTCCTATTTACACAAAACACAAAATATGCAAAATTCCCCAACACTATAGCTAGGCCGAATCTTCCACATAGCCATACAAGTCCATGCATTTCATTTATTTCATGTTTTAGTCCTTCAAGAATTTAATTTTTTAGTCCCTAACACTCAATTTCATCAAAACTTCTAATTCTAAAAATGATGATTTAACACATACTATTTATAATCTACCATCAAACATTTCATGCCATGGATATACAACCATAGCCAATCTCAATGTGCCAAAATCTCAAAAATTATCACATGGGTTGTATAGTATTCAAAGCAACCATTCCAAAAATGTAAAATTTATTAAAAACTAAGCAAAATACATACCCCAAATTAAGCCCCAAGTTGCCGAAATTGAAGCTTCAACAATGGAGTTTTCTTCCTCCAACTTTCGGCCAAGAAGATGAACAAGGTATGTTCTCTTTCTTTCCACTTTGTTTTTATTATTTTATGAAGTATTTAACATATATCAACATTATTTATAATTATACTAATATAACTTTATAACAAAATTAAACTAACATATATTTAAGGCTACTTGGCCCATTGCCGTCCATCACTAAGGTCAATGGGCTAATTGCCCTTTTAGGACACCCACTTGAAAAGCCACAAGCAAATTAGTACATTACACCTTATCATGCAACTTTTACGCTTTTCGCGATTAAATCCTTTTTATCAAATTAAGCATTTAAACGATAAAATTTTTCTACGAAATTTTCACACATATTAATTCACATATAATAAACATGGAATATAATACCAAAATATTTCTCTGGCTCGGATTCGTGGTTCCGAAACCACGGTTCCGATTAGGGTCAATATTGGTCTGTTACAACTCTCTCCCCTTAAGAATTTTCGTCCTTGAAAATTTTACCGTTAAACAATTTCGGGTATTGCTGCCTCATTGAATCTTCAGGCTCCCACGTAGCCTCTTCAGCTCCGTGTTTATTCCATAATATTTTTATTAGCGGAATCTTCTTATTTCTCAACTCTTTCACTTCCCGAGCTAAGATATGGATTTGTTCTTCATCATATGTCAGATCAGATCGGATTTCAATCTCTGATGGCGGGATCACATGAGAAGGATCCGATCTGTACTTGCGAAGCATCGAAACGTGAAATACATTGTGTATCTTTTCTAACTGAAGGGGCAATTTTAGTCTATAAGCAACAGGCCCAATACGTTCGATAATTTCATACGGTCCGATAAATCTCGGACTCAACTTGCCTTTCCAACCAAATCGGAGTACTTTCTTCCACGGAGAAACTTTTAAGAATACACGATCTCTGACCTTAAATTCAATGTCCTTACGTTGCAAATCGGCATAGGACTTTTGACGATCTAAAGCAGCTTTCAAATTATCTCTAATAATAGCTACCTTCTGTTCTGTTTCTTTAATCAAATCAACCTCGTGCATCTTATTTTCACTGAGCTCAGTCCAATATAACGGTGTACGACATTTTCGCCCGCATAAGGCTTCATAAGGTGCCATTTTTATACTCGATTGAAAGCTATTATTGTAAGCAAATTCAACCAAAGGCAGGTATCATTCCCACATACTTTCAAACTCGAGAACGCAACATCTCAACATGTCCTCAAGTATCAGAATAATTAAGCTCAGATCGACCGTCATGCGAGGATGAAAGGTCATCTTGAAATGAAGTTTAGTACCTAAAGCATCTTGCAATTTCTTCCAAAACCGTGATGTGAATCTCGGGTCTCTATCTGAAACAATGGAACTTGGTACACCATGCAACCTTACAATCTGTGACACATACAATTCAGCAAGTTTATCAAGTGAATAGTCGGTACGTACCGGTACAAAATGAGCTGATTTAGTCAGTCTATCAATGATAACCCATACGGCATCTTTCTTACTTGGTGTCATAGGAAGACCGGATACAAAATCCATTGTAATTCTATCCCATTTCCATTCAGGTATCATGATTGGTTGAAGTAGCCCGGATGGTACCTGATGCTCAGCTTTCACTTGCTGACAGATTAATCACTTGGAAACAAATTCAGATATATCCAGTTTCATGCCAGGCCACCAATAGAACTATTTCAAATCGTTATACATTTTCGTGCTACCCGGGTGTATCGACATTCGACCACTATGGGCCTCACTCAGGATTATCTGTATCAAATCTGAGTTCTTCGGAACACACATTCGGCTTTTATAATTCAAACAATCATTCGCATCAATCTGAAAATCAGATTCTGCGCCTTTTTCACACAGAATTCGACTAGCAATCAAATCTTTATCAACTTTCTGTGCATCACAAATTTGCTGAATAAACATCGGTCTTACTTGTAACTCGGCTATGATCGAACCAACACCAGACATAGTTATCTGTGCTTTTATTACACGAAGAGCAAACAATGACTTTCGACTTAACGCATCTGCAACGACGTTAGCTTTTCCCGGGTTGTAATCAATCACTAATTCATAGTCTTTCAGCAATTCTAACCATCTACGTTGTCTCAGATTTAGATCTTTCGGAGTCATCAAATATTTTAGACTTTTATGATCTGAATAAATGTGACATTTCTCGCTGAATAAATAGTGACGCCAAATTTTCAATGCAAAAACAATGGCTGCTAATTCCAGATCGTGAGTCGGATAATTTCTCTCATGCTGCTTCAATTGTCTCGAAGCGTATGCTATAACCTTACCTTCCTGCATTAAAACGCAACCCAACCCATTTAAGGAAGCATCACTAAAAACAATAAATTCTTTACCCGATTCTGGCTAAGCTAACACTGGAGCTTCGGTCAAAAGGACTTTCAACTGCTCGAAACTTTTCTGACACTTTTCTGACCACTCAAACTTGACATCTTTCTGTAGTAGTTTCGTTAAAGGTGTAGCTATTAAGAAAAACCCTTTACAAATCGTCTGTAATATCCCGCTAGGCCTAGGAAACTTCGGACCTCGAAAATATTCTTTGGTGGTTTCCAATCGAGTATAGCTGCTATTTTGTTTGGATCCACCCGAATACCTAATTCTGAAACAACATGACCCAAGAAGCTGACTTCATTCATCCAGAACTCACACTTACTAAACTTTGCATACAGTTGTTGATCTCTCAAAGTTTGTAGCACTAATCTCTAATGCTCAGCATGTTCGGTTTCATTTTTGGAATAGATCAGTATATCATCAATAAACACTACTACAAACCGATCCAAAAACTATTGGAAGACTCGATTTATTAGATCTATAAAAACAGCAGGTGCATTAGTGAGTCCAAAAGGCATAACCAAAAACTCAAAATGTCCGTACCTCGTTCAGAACGCAGTCTTTGGCACATCTGTATCTCTGACTCGCAGCTGATAATAGCCCGATCTCAAATCTATCTTCGAAAATACTAAGGCCCCCTTTAACTGATCAAACAAGTCATCAAACCGAGGTAATAGGTATTTATTCTTTATAGTTACCTTATTTAGTTGCCGATAATCGATACACATTTGCATAGTCCCATCTTCCTTTTTCACAAATAAAACTGGTGCACCCCAAGGAGAGAAGCTCAATCGTGCAAAGCCCCTATCTGTCAATTCTTGCAACTGTGCTTTCAACTCTTTTAACTCAGTAGGTGCCATCCGATACGGAGCTATCGAAATCGGACTCGTCCCCGGTACTAATTCAATGCCGAACTCAATCTCTTTTATTGGTGGTAAACCCGGTAGTTCTTCAGGAAACACATCTGGGTATTCACATACAACCAATACAGATTCAATTTGTTTCTCGGACAATTTATTATCCAGTACATAAGCCAAATAAGCTTCGCACCCTTTTCTCACATACTCCGGGGCTACCTCGAAGATATTACTGTAGGAAACCCATTTACATCACAGGATTTAATTCTGATGGTCTCACCGTTTCGACTTCTCAAATCAATACACTTTCTTTTACAATCCACTACTGCCTCATGTGAAGTTAACCAGTCCATACCCAAGATTATATCAAATTCGTCAAAGGGAAACAATATTAAATCAGCTGGGAAGCAGAAATTCCGAATCATCAACGGGCAATCCCTACACACTTTATTTACAAGCACACATCTACCCAAAGGGTTGGACACACGTATCACAAACTCGGTAGACTCAACTAGTAGAGTCTTTCCGAATTCTAAAGTTTCACACACATATGAGTGAGTCGAACCAGGATCAATTAATGCAATTACAATGAGTGTCATAAAGGGTGAAAGTACCGGTAATGACATCGGGAGGAAGCATCCTCTCGGCTCGTGCAAAGATAAGCTCTAGCCGGAGCTCTAGCCTCGATCGAATCGTAGTGTTCTTCGTTCCTTCGACTACCACCTACATTGCCGGAATGTCTGGGTGGTCTGCCCCGCACTGACGTGTTGCTCGGCTTAATATTCTGAACTGTATTCTGTTCAGCCAACATCGGACATTCTCTAATAAAATGATCTGATGACCCACATTTAAAGCAAGACCGATCATGAAATCCACAACTCCCAGAATGCCATTTCCCACAGTGCTTGCATTCAACTCGATTCTGTGGAATGTTACCAACACTGGCCATCGAGGTAGCTCGGGAGTCCACGGGAGGTCGATCACATCTAGGTAATTCTGAAGTAGCTTTATGTCGACTGTGGTCATCTCTAAACTTCTTGGATGTGGAATTGAAGACCTTACCCGAAGATCTTTTATGAATGTCTCTAGCTTCAGTCTCAGCCTTTCTTTTCTCTTTTTCGAGCTCTTCAGCTTTGCAAGCTCGCTCTACTAGTGTCACAAATTCTTGAATTTCAAGAATACCAACAAACATCTTTATATCTTCATTCAGGCCATCTTCGAATCTTTTGCACATAATAGCTTCTGTAGAAACACACTCTCTAGCATATCTGCTGAGCCTGACAAATTTCCGTTCATATTCCGTCACGGTCATTCGTCCTTGTTTCAGCTCAAGGAATTCTTTTTGTTTTTGATCAACGAATCTTTGGCTGATATATTTCTTGCGGAATTCATTCTGGAAGAAATCCCATATCACTTTTTCTTTCGGAACTACTGATACTAGTGTATTCCACCAGTGATATGCAGTGTCCCGCAGTAAGGATATAGCACATTTCAGGCATTCATCTGGAGTACAAGATAGCTCATCAAGTACCCGAATAGTGTTATCAAGCCACATTTCAGCTCGCTCTGCGTCATCATTATCATTGGCTTTAAATTCTTCGGCCCTAAATTTCTGAATTTTATCAACTTGGGGCCTATTAGATCTCAACGAATCTGTCATCGGGGTGCTGAAGGAATCGGAGTCGGATTATTCGGGGGTGGGGGTTGATATACAGCCGGGTTAGTCTGGATAAACTGGGTAAACCACTCGTTCATCATCTGATAGAAGGCTTGTTTAGTTTCTCCTTCATGACTACTCGAAACAGGTCGAGAGTCTACCAAGACTCGATCCGTGTGCTGCGGTCGGTGCTACACTCTCCACATCATCCGCTACGGCTCTTTCAGGATCGGTGCCCATTTGCTATATAAAACCATGATTCGATCGTCGAAGTCACCACACTATCAATATATGATAAAGGCATGTATAGCTAGACTCACACGCGCTACGGTAGTCCTAGAATCGACTAAACTGTAAGCTCTGATACCAATCAAATGTAACACCCCTTACCCGAGACCTTTGCCGAGTCGAGTATGTGGCATTACTAGACTTGACTACTAGTTCTGGCATAAGAATTTAAAGTCATCCAATCTGCGTCATGCTGACTAAATTGACCATAACTTGAGTTACAAAACTCAAAATTTAGATCCGTAAATTTTTCTTGAAACTAGACTCATATATATATACCATAATTTTTTCAGAATTTTTCATATGGCCAATTAGTACAGTTTATTCATCAAAGTTTCCCCTATTTCACTGTTGACGATTCTAACCTATCATTACAAAAACTCAGTTATATCATTGTACAAAATTTCAATAATGTTCTTGTTTATTCCAATCAAAAATAGACTCATTAAGGATTCTAAGCATATAAACTATGCTCCCTTATTATTTTTGTACAATTTTTAACAATTTTTCCAAGACAGAACAGGGAATCACGAATTCATTCAGAACAAGTCTCACTAAAATTTAAATATCTCATAATATAAAATTCCTTTGCCTACTCTGTTTCTTTTATATCAAAATAGTCACAATAAGCTTTAATTCTATATCTTATTCACTTTCTAATTCAATTTATCCTATTTTTGGTGATTTTTCAAAATCACATCACTGCTGCTAACTAAAAACTGTTTCATTACAAAATATGATTAACTAGCTTATAACCGAATATACCCACATACAACTTATACTATCCATGCATTTTAATCATTTATGCAATTTAACTTATACCTAAAACATTTGCGTAATATCATAACATCATCGATTTATTAACAAAACACGACTATGGTTCCATATAATCGAGTGTACCATTGGTTACTTAGCACAGTACCTAATTCAAAGGTTCATTTCGTAAACATACATTTCCTTATCAAATACGAGTAAACTTCGATTAAAAATGCACAAACATTACCAACATAAACCGACATTTGTATCAAAGCACAACAGCATACCCAACTAAAAATTTAGCCATATTCGCATGGCTATAATACATGTAATATGAAGGTTTTCACTCAAACAAGGTCATTTTCAAAATTTCCTCCTATACATGCCTTTATCTAATTTAACGCAACTAAAAGAGTACCAAAATAGTTGATAGTGTGGGCGACTTTCTTGACGATCCTTCTCGAGCCCGCAGCGTATCCAAAATCTATAAAACAGAGGAAAACATTTCACGCAATAAGCTTACTAGCTTAGTAAGTCCTAAGCTCATAATAATATAACATTTATACATTTAAGAAATTAAAACATTCAACTTAAAAACCGAATATCCATAATAGAACATTAAAACTTAAATTCGATCATATAATGCTCATACAAATTAATATTATCCTCAAACATATATAACACAATTTTTATAGCATCAACTCGACTTAAGCAATATTAAACATAACATACCTTACATATTTACAGTAGTTAGCTAGATACATTAATTGTGGTTTGCCTTGAATAATATTTGGTTTCTCCTTTATAATACACATCACCGGCATCAAGCACGCTGGCGATAAAGCCCGTTAAGTAACATCGGCACGAGGGCACGCTAGGCTCGGGGCACGAAGGAGATCACGGCACTAGGCTCGCTGGGCTTAAAGCCCGAAAAATCACGGCACTAGGCACCGCTGGGCTTAAAGCCCGAAATACCTCAATGTGATAAATCATTCCACACACATTTCATAATATATTACATGTCCAATTAAACTAAACTTATTCACATTAAACAACTAAAATCATTTCATCATCGTACAATCCCGCAATTCGCATCGAGACATTTATTCGTATTACGTTATCAAACTATATAACTCATTTAATACACTTACATACATTCGGCTATGACAAAATTTCATACTAAAATTTTATCAAACATTATCATATAATATGTTCATAAATAGTTATTTAATATAATTTAACTTAAGGACTTACCTCGGTTGTCGATAGACCGTGTAAATCGACTATTCGAGAACCTTTGTCTTTCCCCAATCCAATTCTGTTTTTCTTTGTTCTTGATCTAAACACATCAAAATTTAGCTCATTCAAGCACATTTCATCTCAATTTAGTCCAAAGACACTTAAATAACAATTTACAATTTTGCCCCTAATGTTTCCCATCTTTTACAAATTGGTCCTATTTACACAAAACACAAAATATGCAAAATTCCCCAACACTATAGCTAGGCCGAATCTTCCACATAGCCATACAAGTCCATGCATTTCATTTATTTCATGTTTTAGTCCTTCAAGAATTTAATTTTTTAGTCCCTAACACTCAATTTCATTAAAACTTCTAATTCTAAAAATGATGATTTAACACATACTATTTATAATCTACCATCAAACATTTCATGCCATGGATATACAACCATAGCCGAATCTCAATGTGCCAAAATCTCAAAAATTATCACATAGATTGTATAGTATTCAAAGCAACCATTCCAAAAATGTAAAATTTATTAAAAAACTAAGCAAAATACATACCCCAAATTAAGCCCCAAGTTGCCGATATTGAAGCTTCAACAATGGAGTTTTCTTCCTCCAACTTTCGGCCAAGAAGATGAACAAGGTATGTTCTCTTTCTTTCCACTTTGTTTTTATTATTTTATGAAGTATTTAAAATATATCAACATTATTTATAATTATACTAATATAACTTTATAACAAAATTAAACTAACATATATTTAAGGCTACTTGGCCCATTGCCGTCCATCACTAAGGTCAATGGGCTAATTGCCCTTTTAGGACACCCACTTAAAAAGCCACAAGCAAATTAGTACATTACACCTTATCATGCAACTTTTACGCTTTTAGCGATTAAATCCTTTTATCAGTTAAGCACTTAAACGATAAAATTTTTCTACTGAAATTTTCACACATATTAATTCACATATAATAAACATGGAATATAATACCAAAATATTTCTCGGGCTCGGATTCGTGGTCCCGAAACCACCGTTCCGATTAGGGTCAATATTGGTCTGTTACATTAAGCATCATTTGTATGTTTGATATAATGGTTTGTTCAATCTTTGTTATAAGATGCGTGCATATTATGCTTGGAAGATAAATGTGGCTATGGTAAAATGAGCGTAGCTTAATGACATTTCAAGTGTATGTGGTTATATGGAAATAATCAATTATGTGAAATATGTATATATGTTTAGGTATGCATATTATGTCGTGTGGATTTCTCTACTTAGATTGTTATGCACCACTTGTGAATTAGCATAGTCACAAGATCTCATAAATTTAGTAAGATAATATTAAATTGATATTCATAGTTTGATATGTCTTTTGTTTCTAGGATTCAGGTGTATGTTACAATAGCATTATGAGCATATTCGATTGTACTAGTATTTTGTTCTAATTTCACATATGTGAATAGATTTTAATAGAGTATTATGGGTATATATATATTTTTATAGCGAATGATAGATGCATGGATTTTTTTTTAAAATGTTTGAATGTCGTAGATTCGATGGCCAGATGGTTCAGCTTCTAGAAGTATGAAACATGTATAATTTGGTATTGGTATTTTTAAGTCTTAATTAACATATAATAAGAGTATGGATTATGCATGAGCTATTTGTTGAATATTGAGAATCAAATATGCGTACTTGGTTTAATAAAGAAATGAATCATGAATACGTATAAGATTGAGGTGTTAAAGAATTATAACCTATTTTATAAATGGTGATGAATGACTGTGATGAATTGAGTCTAGTTCGGTAATGCCTCATAACCCAAATTCTGCGACGGATACGGGTTAGGGGTGTTACAGCTACTAAGCATGATTCCTTAAGTTAAATGGGAGTTTAGGTTGTCGTAAACACCTAACCTAAGTTCTGAGTGCAAGTTTTGTAACATCCCTAGCCCTATCTGTTGCCGGAACAGAGTTACGGAGCATTACCAATGTTTACAGAACATTTACAAACAATTCGTGACAATTACTGTTCATTTTTTGAGATTATTCATAACGTTCCTTAAATGGACCCTCGAGGCCCAATATGAGCGTTAGAATCAAGTCGGGACTTAATCGGGAACTCAAAGAATGTTTCAAAAAGTTTCAAAAATTTTACAAGATATAGGGCACACACGTCTGTGTGGTCAAGGGACACGCCCGTGTGACCATAGGTCACGTTCGTGCTGTAGGCCGTATTCAACCCCGTGTAACTCTCTGACTTGTACCACACGGCCAGCCACACGCCCGTGTGCTAGGCCATGTGGATAACTTAATTTTCCAAAATTAAGTGCAAGTTTCACATGGCCAAGACACACGCCCGTGTTCTGGGCTGTGTAGAACACAAGACTGAGACACACGCTCGTGTCTCTGCCCGTGTGCTCAATTCTGAGCATTTTGTTTCTCGGATTTAAAATGTAGGGGACACACGGCCTAACCACACGCCCATGTACCAGGCCGTGTGTCACACACGGTCTAGACACAAGCCCATGTGTCTACCTGTGTGGACAAAATAAAGCCATTTCTAGCTTAATTTCTCACCCAAAATTTTACCAATATCCTGTACCAAAACTTACATCCTAATACTAACCAAATCAAGTATTGATTTCAAGCAAATTCCAACATCTAATATGATATATCATTGCATATATAATTATGTTTATAATCTTACCTTAGTTTAACCTAAACATTAATCATCACTTGATCATCCATACTTTAACATATATGTGTTTATCATAACATAAGGCTTTATAAGTTCCAAAACCATTTAAGTCAACTATGGTCAAGTTAACCTATACATGCCATTATACCAAAATAAGTTTACTATTTATACCAAAATAAGCTTGTGGATAGTGTGATGATGCTCCAACCGTTCACCAACCTTCGCGAGCCTCCGAGCACTATAAAATAGAGAAAAGTAAACCTAGTAAGCATATCATGATTAGTAAGTTCGTATAATTGGAATTAAACCTACCTATCTCATTTATTAAAATTAAGCATATAATAACATGCTTCCATCAGCTTGGCAAATTGGCCTAGACACATGCACTCAATCAAACATGTTAGCCACAAAATTCTCATATACATCAAGTAAACATAGATGAGCTCATCATGCTATATTCTTTCATACCTTTTTCATTTCATTTCATAATTCTCATATCATGTCAAGTATTTTTTCCGTTGAATCATTGAAATTTTGATGGATACTTAAATAGTACACTCAATGTGTACAAATTAATAACCCGTCAATTCATATTCATGAGTACCCATTAGGGCACTTAATCAGAAAGCACACTCTCGAGCCACATATCATATAACAGGACTACTTGTCCAAGCTAAATCCTGTTTCCAACATACGCTCATAAGAGCTTAATTAGGATTACCCATTCGGGCTAAATCCTATCTATAACATATGCTCAAGAGAGCTTATATCAGGATTACCAGTTCAGGCTAAATCCGAGCTAAATCCCGTCAGCAACAAATGCAGGAACTCATTTAATCAGGGAAATCACATTTATCAATCAAAATCCAATATCCGAACGAAACTTAACCCATTTCAAACAATTTCAAGCATGTATTCATTTCTTATATTGTAACATCCAAATAATTCACATAAATATTAATCACATTCTATACAAATACAACATTCAATTTAACATATTTACATGCTCAATTAAGTTAAACTTACCTTGATAATAGTTCGTACAAGAAAATGTTCCAATCCGAAACTTTCTCTTTTCCTCAATCTAGCTTCGAATTTGAGTTATTCGGATCTATATAAATGAATTTAATCATCAATTTCTCACATTTCATATTCATTTGAACTCAATTTACATCCTAGGAAAAATTACCATTTTGCCCCTAAACTTCCCATAAATTTCAATTTCGTCCCTAGGCTCGGAAAATGAAATTCATGCAATTTACACCCTATTCCAAGCCTAACTGAAATTTCAATATGCAATTTACGGCACATATATTCTATAAAATTCCAAAATTTTCTTCAATTTTCACAACTTTACAATTTAATCCTTGAACCATGTTTTCATTAAAAATCACTTTGTAAAAGTTGTTTATCTATCAACAACCTTTCATTTTCTACCATAATTTTCTAATTTTCAGCATAGTCATCCATGACATAATTTCTATACTTTGATAACTTTTCAACCTTTTTCCCAAATAGATAGATTAAACTATTCCGATTTCAAAAATATCAAAATTACTAAAAACAAGACCAGAAACTTACCCAATTAAGCCAATAAAGATTGTTTTCTCTTTCCTAGGGTTTCCATGGAATATTTTGGGAAGAAGATGATATAAAATGATTTAATTCTATTTTAATTATTTATCATCTTTAATTATTTCCATTTCCAATTTAGTCCTTGCCCTTTTCTTATTTTTCCATGGATGAATCATAAAAAATATCTACTAACTTTTGGTTAATGGTCTAATTACCATATAAAGACCTCAAGTTTTGAATTCCATAGCTATTTAATCCTTCTAGCTACTAGAATTCAACTTTTGCATTTTATGCAATTTGGTCATTCCCGTAATTAAACACCTAATCGATAAAATTTTCTTATCAGAATTTTCATATGACATTCATATCACAATGAAAATCATGCAATGATATTAAAATAAATTTTCTTTTCGGCTCAGATTTATAGTCCCGAAACCACTGTTTCGATTTCACTAAAATTGGGCTTCTATAAGTTTCCTTAATCAATCTATTATTATCATGCAAATATGCCTATGAGGTATGATATGTAATTCATATAGAGATGTAATTGCAAATGTTATATGTTTAAGACTAAATATGATATGAGGCTTGTTGGTTCTATGCACACTATATGATATCTATATGATATGGCTTTTTCAGCATTATGTGAGCACTTGATGAGTGCATTATAAGTGAATATGGAAATGTTATGATTATATGTATATGATAGTGAAAGTGTGCATAAAACAGTAAGCATGTTTAAGTGGATATGTTGGCATTGTGATCTCATGGAACCATCAGATATCATTAGCATGCTATAGGATTTGTGAGTACTCCCCTATATGCTTATGTTTGGGCGTTGAGGCCTCGAGATATGTTAGAGAGATAAGGAAATGTTGAGCTTAGTTCCATTCATTGAGATATGTTGGTTATGTTTGGAGAATATTAGCTATGTGTTACACTTCATGGATATGTTAGACTCTTTGAGTCATTGGTTGCGTTTGGAGATCTGTTTATCCAATGCATTGTGTTTTATACATGTTTCATAGTCACAAGATACCAATATATCAATATGAAATGATATGATGTTATATTCATGGTGATGCCAAGAATTATTGCCAGTATACTTTCTTTTAACTATGGATTGTGTGTCTAATTGTAGCAATCTTTGAGAACTCACTGTGCTTAGTTAAGCTCACACTTTTGTATGATTATCTTGCAGAGAAATAGCTTGAGTGAGGAGAGGAGATGAGCAAGCCAAGTGATCCAAATAAGGCTATCCTATTGATTATGTGGAGTGGTTTCCAACTATGAAAATGATGGCAATGTTGGACTATTTTTAAGGGATTAGACTTTATTAATTTGGTTTGTAAATGGACATTTTATGGACTATTTTTAAGCACATTTATAATTGGGTTGTGATTGTTTGATGTGGTGAATAGTAATATCCCGGCTTAGGGCCTAGTTGAAATAGTGGCGCGAGACCACAAATTCGAGGTCTATGTATGAGTTTTTGAGATTTATGCTATGTATGCATGCTAGTGTGAAAGTTTCATGAAGCAATTTTGTGAAATTTTGGTTGAATTGTCCAAAAGGACTAAATTGCAAAAGTTGCAAAATGTGAGATTCTAGAAGCTATTTGTGTGAAATGGCTTTAGAATATATATTAGAGGTCCTTAAATAGCAATTTACCCAAATTTTAATTTTTGGACAAAATTGGGCATGGATGAGTTAAAATAGGAAGTTTATCAAAAAGGGCATTTTGGTCATTTGGCAATTAAATGATTAAAATGGGAGAAAAGATGACAAAATTCATTCATCTTCTTCTCCAAGGCTGCCGAAAATTGAAAGAGCCATTTTTAGGGTTCTTCAAATTTTTCAAGCTTGTTAGTAAGTGCATCCAAGCCCCGTTTTTGATATTCTTCATATTTTTGAAGTCATAATTGTATGAATAAGCTATTTTTAGCTATTTGATGAACTATATTGAATGTTCAAAAATGTGGCTATGTATGACATGCATATATGTTGATGTTTTATGGAAGATTATGAAAGCTTGACGTAGTAGAAACATCTTTTGTTAAGTGATTTTCCATGAAAATACATGTAGGGACTAGTTTGTGAAAGTTTTAAGTTTGGTCATACATGTGTTATTTAGTGAGAATTGGTGAATGCTTTAGTTGAGTAAGTGATTCGGCTAAGCATGAAAGGCTAGAAAGTTGAATAAAAATCACTCTACGAGCCTTGGGGAAAAAGTGTAATTATGAGAAAGATTAGGGGAAAAAGGGTAATTTTTCCAAAGTATGAGATAAGTGTCAATTTAGTCAATCTGTGTATTGAATAAGCTGATTTATTCATTATAGATCAAGAAAGATGAAGCCCGGATCTAAACCGAGGCAAGAGCAAGGTGGTGGACTAAATTGCATATTTCTATACTTTTGAGTATCAAGGTAAGTCTATGCTTAAACAATGCATTCATACTTACAATTTCTTAATGCTAGCTAGTGTGTAGCATGATTGAGAATGATTGAGAACCTATGTGGGATGATTGTGGTAGAATTTGTGAATGGATGTATGGTTAAGTAAGTAGATATGTGAATGTGTAGTGAGAATGCTAAATGGTGGGCTAAGTGCGGTACCATCATAATGCATATTGACGATAAGCTGCCTATGTGTGATGCTATCGTTAGGTATATCGTCTAGTGGGCTATGTACGAAACTACTATGAATACCTTTGTGGTAGGCTAAGTGCGATACTACCTTATTAATTGATTGTGGTGGGCCAAGTGCGAAACCACCGAGAAATTAGCTGTGTGGATTAGCTGTGTGGTTATATTATTGAGTTAATTAGCTGTGGATGAATTATCGAGAAATGATGTTGTGTTGTATATTGTGTAAATGTGATATTGAATGCAGGGGTGCATTTCAATGGTTGTGAGTATGTGACTCATGATGTGTTGGAAATGTGGTAAGGGATAGATAGAGTAAGCATTGTTTCTACCTTAATTGTTGTTTAGCTTAAATAGAGGCTAGACAAGTTAGTGAATTTTGTTGTAAATGGCTAAGATGTGTTGGCCTTTAGTTGGATAGTCTATTTTGTATAATGCCATAGTAGTTGGCTACCTTATTTTATGAAAAAATTGTAGTTATCTATGTGAGATTGCACTTCAATTTGAGTTGATTATGGATGTGTTGAATGAATACATATTATTTATGCTAGAGGGGTGAAAAGGAACTTAGCACATAGCTTTGTTTTTGTCCATGTGGATAGACACACGGGCTTGTGTCTAGACCATGTATGACACACGGTCAGCCCATGGGCGTGCGACTTGGCTGTCTGTCCCCTGCATGTTAATATTTAAGTCAGAATAGATCACAGATTTGCCACATGGGCGTGTGCATAGGCCGTGCAAGTTTAGTCAGTGTTGGCCACGGGCTAACCACACGGGCGTGTGACTAGGCTTTGAGGCCGTGTGTATGTAGTCAGTATTCACCACGATTGTGGAGCATGGACGTGTGGGTCTATGCACGGGCGTGTCTCTTCTTGCACGTGCGTGTTAACCCTGTACAAAAGAGAATTTTTAAGATTGGAAAAAGTTCCGATATAGTCTCAGGAGCCCTCGTGTGTATGAATGAGGCCTCGTAAGTCGAGATTGAGGTTGTTGAGGTGACTTAAGAGAGTAGTTACGATGAGCCTAAGTGGCGATCAAGTGGTTTTATTATGGTAACGTCTCGGGCTCAGTTCTGGGGTAGAACTCGGGTAAAGGGTGTTACATTTAGTGGTATCAGAGCTATGGTTTAGTCGGTTCTAGGACTACCATAGCGGGTGTAAGAGTCTAGCTATACATGCCATAAGTGTACTATGATAGTGTGGTGGTTTCTAATGATTTTAAATCTTGTTTTGTATAGTATATGGATCCTGATCAATCTATTGCTGATGAAGCAGCTAGTAATACGTCGGCTCCTGCACAAGGAACCGCGTCTGTATAAAGTGGACACGTGGTTAGGGTCAATAGGAAGAGGCACGGGAAGCCTTTTTCCATATGATGAGTAATTGGCACTCGGACTATGTTCGAGCAAACCGTATTGCTCAACTTCCTCCACCTCGTCCTATACCTCAGCCAAATCCAGTGCTCCTCAAGGTATTGATGTTGTAAGGATATCGAAACCCCCGGTGGATAAGATTAGGAAGCACGGGGCTGAGGAGTTTAGAGCTAAGGTGGATGATGACCTTGAGAGGGCGGAGTTCTGGTTAGAGAACTCGATGAGAGTGTTTGATGAGCTCTCCTGTACACCAGAAGAGAGCTTGAAGTGTGCCGTATCCTTTCTGAGAGATTCGACATACCATTGGTGGAAGATGCTAACATTAGTTGTCCCGAAAGAGCGGGTGACGTAGGACTTCTTTCTGGAAGAGTTCCAGAAGAAGTATATAAGCCAACGATTTACTGATTGGAAAATGAAGGAATTCCTTGAGTTGAAGTAAGGAAGAATGTTAGTAGCAGAGTATGAGCGTGAGTTTGTTAGGCTTAGCAAATACGCTCAAGAGTGTGTATCGACAGAGACCATCTTGTGCAAGAGGTTGGAAGATAGACGGAATGAGGATATCAAACTCCTAGTGGGTATTCTGGAGTCGAAAGAGTTTGTGGTGTTAGTTGAAAGGGCAAGTAAGGCCGAAAAGTTGAGTAAGGAAAAGAGAAGGGCTGTGAGTGGAGCCTGAGATGCTAGAAAAAGGCCGATTAGAAAGTCGTATCAAGCCCAGTCGAAAAGATCCAATGAAGGGAGTCCTCAGACAACAGCCTCAGTTGGATATTCACATCGAGACTTGGGCAATATTCGTTCGGGTTCGAGAGTCCAAGCCACCTCGATGGAAAGTGTGGGCAATACAAGAGCAAACCGGAGTGTCCAAGTTGTGGTAAATATCACACCGGAGAGTGTTGGGGTAACAGTCGAAACTATTATAAATGTGGCTCCCCCGATCACTTTATCCGAAATTGCCCCGAGAGGGATGATAAGGAAGAGAAATAAGAGATAAGATCCAGTGATGTGTCTACAAGAGGTAGACCACTTAGGAACCCGAGAGGTGGGAATAGTGGTAGAGATGCGTCCAGAGACTGTGCTGTGAGATCGGAGGGTCGGGCACCTGCGAGGACGTATGCTATTCGCGCTCGCGAAGAGGCATCCTCCCCGGATATGATAACGGGTAATTTTTCTCTCTTTGACACCTTTGTTATTGCTTTAATAGATCTAGGGTCTACTCATTCTTATATCTGCATGAGATTAGCATCGAGTTTGAGTATGACCGTTGAGTCTACGGATATTGTGGTTAAGGTGTCAAACCCATTAGGAAAGCATGTGTTAGTGGACAAAGTGTGTAAAAATTGTCCTTTATTGATTGAGAATTAAAGAGTTCCGGCAAACCTTATGTTGTTAGCGTTTGATGAGTTTGATTTAATCCTTGGCATGGATTGGTTAACTACCTATAATGAACTGTGGTAGTAAGTTTATTGAATTGAAATGTGAGAGTGGAGATGTGGTTCGGGTTGAATCAAGTGGATCAGATAGTCTACCAGTGATGACTTCTTCCCTAGTTACTGAGAAATGTTTGAGAAAAGGGTGTGAATCTTATCTCACCTTCGTGTTGAATACTTGAGAGGTTGGAGAAGTTTGAAATAGTGTCGATAGTATGCGAGTATCTAGATGTATTCCCGGAAGAGTTACCCAGGTTACGTCCAGTGAGAGAGGTCGAGTTTGGGATTGAGTTGATTCCAGGAACGTCACCGATTTCAATTGCTCCATATAGAATGACACCTTTAGAGTTGAGAGAACTGAAGGTACAGTTGCAAAAGTTGACAGATAAGGGTTTTGTAAGACCGAGTTACTCATCGTGGGGTACTCCGGTATTATTTGTGAAGAAGAAAGATAACTCTATGAGATTGTGTATAGACTATAGACAGCTCAACAAGGTGACGATGAAGAATAAATATCCTTTACCAATAATTGATGATCTTTTCAATCAACTGAAAGGAGCTACAGTGTTCCCCAAGATACACCTGAGGTCTGGTTACTATCAATTGAGAGTGAAAGAGCAAGATGTGTTGAGAACTGCATTTCGAACAAGGTATGACTATTATGAGTTTTTGGTTATGCCGTTTGGTTTAATGAATGCACCTGCGATTTTTATGGATCTAATGAATCGTGTATTCAGACCATATATGGACAAGTTTGTGGTTGTCTTCATTGACGACATATTAATCTATTCTCGGGATGAGAATGATCATGAAGAGGATTTGAGAATTGTCTTGCAAACTTTAAGAGATAAGTAATTGTATGCTAAGTTTAGCAAGAGTGAGTTTTGGCTCCGAGAGGTTGGATTTCTAGGACACATTGTATCGGGTGATGGTGCCAGAGTTGACCCAAGTAAGATTTCAGCTATTATAGATTGGAAACTGCCGAGGAACGTGTCAGAAATCAAAAGTTTCTTGGGATTAGGGGGATATTACAGACGTTTCGTAAAGGGGTTTTCTGTGTTTGCTACCCTGATGACGAAACTTTTGCATAAAGAAGTCAAGTTTGAATGGAATGAAATTTGTCAATAGAGTTTTGAGAAACTGAAAACAATGTTGACTGCGGCACCAGTTTTGGTTCAACCAGAATTAGGGAAAGAGTTTGTAGTTTACAGTGATGCGTCATTCAATGGCCTCGGTTGCGTGTTGATGCAAGAGGGTAAGGTAGTCGCTTAGGCCTTGAGACAGCTAAAACTACACGAGAAGAATTATCCGACTCATGATTTAGAGTTGGCTGCGATTGTTTTCGTGTTAAAGATTTGGCGACATTACTTGTATGGTGAGAAGTACCGGATCTTTACGGATCACAAGAGTTTCAGATATTTGATGGATCAGAAGGATCTGAATTTGAGGCAGAGGCGGTGGCTTGAGTTATTGAAAGACTATGAATTAGTCATTGATTATCACCTGAGAAAAGCGAATGTGGTTGCGGATGCCCTGAGTAGGAAATCCTTATATGCTCTAAGAGTTATGAGCAAGAGTTTAGCAATAGCTGATGATGGTGCTATTTTGGCAAAGTTGAGAGCTAAGCCACTATTTGTTCAACAGATATGTGAGGCTCAGAGAAATGACAGTGAGATGTAAGCAAAGAGAGCTAAGTGCGGATTAGAAAGTGATTCTGATGTTCGAGTGGGCTCGAATGGTTGTTTGTTGTACCGTGACAGAATTTGTGTACCTAGAGATGAAGAGTTAATTCAAAAGGTTTTGCATGAGGCACATAGTGGTTATTTTTCAGTACACCCAGGAAGTACGAAAATGTACAACGACTTGAGAAAGTTTTATTGGTGGCTGGGTATGAAAAGAGATATTTCAGAATTTGTGGCAAAGCGTCTAATTTGTCAACAGGTGAAAGCTGAGCACCAAGTGCCTTCGAGATTGCTTCAACCAGTGGTGGTTCCCAAATGGAAGTGGGCTCGGGCTACCATGGATTTTGTAACGGGGTTGCCAATGACTCCGAAAAAGAAAGATGTTGTGTGGGTTGTTATAGATAGACTAACAAAGTCGGCTCACTTTATTCCAATACGTGTTGATTATTCACTGGTTAAGTTAGCTAAGTTGTATGTTGCAGAAATAGTGAGATTGCATGGTGTGCCTATGTTTATTATATCGGATAGAGATCCAAGGTTTACTTCGAGATTTTGGAAGAAGTTGCAAGAGGCCATAGGTACCATCCGCAAACTGATGGTCAGTCTAAAAGAGTAATTCAAATTCTCGAAGATATGCTTAGATGTTGTGTGTTAGAATTCGTAGGTAGTTGGGAGAGATATCTACCTTTGGTAGAATTTGCTTACAACAACACTATCAGTCGAGTATACGGATGGCTTCGTACGAGGCCTTGTATGGTCGTAAGTGTCGGACTCTATTGTATTGGACCGAGCTTAGTGAAAAGCGGATCTATGGAGTTGATCTGGTAAAAGGGACTGAAGAGAAAGTAAGAGTAATCCGTAATAGTTTGAAAGCTGTTTCGGACCGACAGAAGTCTTATGCGGATTTGAAAAGAAAAGAGATTGAGTTTGAGGTGGGTGACAAAATGTTTTTGAAAGTGTCCCCGTGGAAGAAGATTATGAGATTTGGACGAAAAAGGGAAGTTGATTCCATGATTTATAGGGCTGTATGAGATTATAGCCAGAGTTGGGCCAGTAGCTTATCGGTTGGCTTTGCCGGTAGAGTTGGAAAAGATTCATAATGTGTTCCATGTATTGATGTTACGACGGTATCACTGTGATCCTTCATATGTGATTCCTTCAACGGAAATTGAAATAAGACCAGATATGTCTTATGAAAAGGAGCCGATTAAGATCTTGGCTCGAGAGGTGAAACAGTTGAGAAATAAGAGCATAGCACTAGTAAAAATGTTATGGCAGAAACACGGTGTGGAAGAGGCTACGTGGGAAACAGAAGAATCTATGAGAGAGCAACATCCTAACCTCTTTACTGGTAAGATCTTCGGGGGCAAAAATCTTTAAAGGGAGAAAGTTGTAGCATCCCAATTTAGGGCCTAGTCAGAATAGTGGTGTGAGACCACAAATCCAAGGTTTACGTATGAGTTTTCGAGATTTATGCTATGTATGCATGCTAGTGTGAAAGTTTCATGAAGCAATTTTGTGAAATTTTGGTTGAATTGTCCAAAAGGACTAAATTGCAAAAGTTGCAAAATGTGAGACTCTAAAAGCTATTTGTGTGAAATGGCTTTAGAATATATATTAGAGGTTCTTAAATAGCAATTTACCCAAATTCTAAATTTTGGACAAGATTTGGCATGGATGAGTTAAAATAGGAAGTTTATCAAAAAGGGGATTTTGGTAATTTGGCAATTAAATGATTAACATGGGAGAAAAGATGAAAAAATTCATTCATCTTCTTCTCGAAGGCTGTCGAAAATTGAGAGAGCCATTCTTAGGGTTCTTCAAATTTTTCAAGCTTGCTAGTAAGTGCATCCAAGCCCCGTTTTTGATATTCTTCGTATTTTTGAAGTCATAGTTGTATGAATAAGCTATTTTTAGCTATTTGATGAGCTATATTGAATGTTCAAAAATGTGGCTATGTATGACATGCATATATGTTGATGTTTTATGGAAGATTATGAAAGCTTGATGTAGTAGAAACATCTTTTGTTAAGTGATTTTTCATGAAAATGCATGTAGGGACTAGTTTGTGAAAGTTTTAAGTTTGGTCATACATGTGTGATTTAGTGAGAATTGGTGAATGCTTTAGTTGAGTAAGTGATTCGGCTAAGCATGAAAGGCTAGAAAGTTGAATAAAAATCACTTTACGAACCTTGGGGCAAAAGTGTAATTATGAGAAAGATTAGGGGCAAAAGGGTAATTTTCCAAAGTATGAGATAAGTGTCAATTTAGTCAATGTGTGTATTGAATAAGCTTATTTATTCATTATAGATCAAGAAAGACAAAGCTCGGATCTAAACCGAGGCAAGAGCAAGGTGGTGGACTAAATTGCATATTTTTATACTTTTGAGTATCGAGGTAAGTCTATGCTTAAACAATGCATTCATACTTACAATTTCTTAATGCTAGCTAGTGTGTAGCATGATTGAGAATGATTGAGAACCTATGTGGGATGAATGTGGTAGAATTTGTGAATGGTTGTATGGTTAAGTAAGTAGATATGTGAATGTGTAGTGAGAATGCTAAATGGTGGGCTAAGTGCGATACCATCGTAATGCATATTAACGATAAGGTCACTATGTGCGATGCTATCGTTAGGTATATCATCTAGTGGGCTATGTGCGAAACCACTATGAATACCTTTGTGGTAGGCTAAGTACGATACTACCTTATTAATTGATTGTGGTGGGCTAAGTGCGAAACCACCAAGAAATTAGCTGTGTGGATTAGCTGCGTGGATTAGCTGTGTGGTTATATTATTGAGTTAATTAGCTGTGTGGATGAATTATCGAGAAATGATGTTGTGTTATATATTGTGTAAATGTGATATTGAATGCAGAGGTGCATTTCAATGGTTATGAGTATGTGACTCATGATGTGTTGGAAATGTGGTAAGGGATAGAAAGAATAAGCATTGTTGTACATTATATGTTAGTATGATGCTAATTGTTGTTTAACTTATATTATGATGCTTAATTGTTTATGTGTAAACTTACTAAGCTCAAAGCTTACTCCCTTTCTCTTCCCTTTTCTTATAGAGTAATAGTGTTGAATCAAGATAGGAGGATCAATTGGAAGGTCGTCCACATTATCAGCACACTCTGGTACATGATACTCAATGTTTTGTATATGGCATGTATGGAGGCTAGACAAGTTAGTGAATTTTGTTGTAAATGGCTAAGATGTGTTGGCCTTTAGATGGATAGTCTATTTTGTATAATGCCATAGTAGTTGGCTCCCTTATTTTATGAAAAGATTGTAGTTATCTATGTGAGATTTCACTTCAATTTGAGTTGATTATGGATGTGTTGAATGAATGCATATTGTGTATGTTAGAGGGGTGAAAAGGAGCTTAGCACATAGCTTTGTTTTTGTCCATGTGGATAGACACATGGGCATGTGTCTAGACCATGTGTGACACACGGTCAGCCCATGGGCGTGTGACTTGGTCGTGTGTCCCCTGCATGTTTTTAAGTCATAATAGACCATGGATTTTCGACACAGGCGTATGCATAGGTCGTGGGAGTTTAGTCAGTGTTGGCCACGGCCTAGCCACATGGGCGTGTGACTAGGCTTTGAGATCGTGTGTATGTAGTCAGTATTCACCACGGTCGTGGAGCATGGGCGTGTGGGTCTATGCACGAGCGTGTCTCTTCTTGCACGGGCATGTTAACCCTGTACAAAAGCGAAAATTTTTAAGATTGGAAAAAGTTCCGATATAGTCTCGGGAGCCCTCGTTTGTATGAGTGAGGCCTTGTAAGTCGAGATTGAGGTTGTTGAGGTGACTTAAGAGAGTAGTCACGATGAGCCTAAGTGGCGATCAAGTGGTTTTATTAGGTAACGCCTCGGGCTCGGTTCTGGGGTAGAACTTGGGTAAGGGGTGTTACATGAATGGTTTGAATATACTTGATATTGGCTTGTATTGTATGAAGAATGACATGCATGTCCCTTAATGAATTATTGTTGTAAATGTTTATATTGGATATTGGATTGTTGGACAAGTTTAAAATGACTACTTGGTGAGAAATAGACCAATAGTGCACTTAGAAATGCATAAAATGCAAATTGGACATGTTGAGTTATTTGGTTTATGACATTTGGAAGGCATGCTAGTACAATTAATTACTTTGGGAGTCCAATTATGTTATAGTATGTTATAAAGTGTATGAGCATGATTTGAATGACCTATGTTTGCTATATGCCATGGTAAAATAGAAAAATTTTCCTAGATGCGCGAAATGTTATATTAAGTTGTGTGCCAAATTTTCATATGCAGGTTTTAGGCTATTTCTGCAGAAAATACAAGTGACGTCGTGAAGAGGGATCGATGTCAAGATGCCCTTTTTTGTGTCATAGTGATGAGGGGCATCGTCCAAGTTATATTGCAACGTAGGGTTGCACGTGATCGTGACGTGACAAACTATTGTTTTTGAATGGTATTGCTAGTTTTGGAATGGAGTCCTAATTTTTATGCTATGTAATTGGAGTCCTTAAATGTTATGAAATGCCTTGAAATTTTATATGTTTAAGTCTCGTATGTTTAATTTCATAAATCTAATTTTAATTTTCCAAAAATATTTTTCGGATATTTTTCCAAATTTATGATTTAGTTGTTAAACCATTGTTTTAAAATTACTTGGGTTTTTACTGAACTTTTTTGGTTAGTTATTAAAAATATAGTTTTAAATAATATTCTATAGAATAAATGTATGTTTTATTTAAGGTTCTATGAAACACCCCACACCCGGCCCACGAGCCTGAACCGGATCTGGTATGTTCCTTAAGTAAACTGGTTGCAAAATTCTTTGTCTCTTAGAGAAAATTTGTGTATTTTCAGGAAAATCTCGTTTTGGGTTGGGCTTAGATTAAAAACCCATTTATTTTACTTAGAAATTAGTTAGCTATGAAAAAAAAAAAACAATTTAAGGTTTATTATTATTAAAATAAATATAATTGAACTTAATTAAAAATAATACGTAACATTATAAAGTAAAAATAAACAGAAGTAAAGAAATTCAACTTGGCCTTATGGCCTTATTACATCAATCAAAAACCAAAAATAAAATTGAAGTACTTAATAAAAATAACAGTCCCAAATAATAAAAGTTTTTCCTTGCTATGCATGGCCACCCTTAGCTCCTCCCGACCCGGTCCATTATTGCTCATTACCTGAAAAATGGTCCCACAAAGGGGTGAGTCAACAGACTCAGTGTGCACACAATACTAACATTCAACAAATCAGGCATACAAGTTCATATCAAGTTCATATACAATTAAATGATGCAACCCAAACCCAAGCCTATTTGTCCATCCGCTACACACCACCTGTACCTGCCAATCACACCGTGGGGACTACTAAGTCAACCCTCCATCCGCTACACACCATCGAAGGCAATCGCTGCAGTCGACGTGCTCATCGCCCATATAATATTGTGGCAGAGCCACCAGATAATTGTGTCAATAGACACCATGTTCAGATAATGTAACCGAAGTTACCAAATTCAGATAGTGTAACCGAAGTTACCATGTTCAAATTATGTGACCGTAGTCACCATATTCCGTTGGTGAGACCGAAGTCAACACCTTCTTCCCCTTTCACATATAGCTCGAAATGCCCCACATATTTACCATGCACAACATACTTATTTTGCTCATTCATATTACTATTCACATGTTAATAATATAACATATTCATAATCCTATCAGAAGTAGGAAACGTACCTGAGTACTTTTTGTACCACATTAGGGCACATAGCCACATTCACATTCTTATGCATATTCATATAATTAATATTTGCCATATAACGTATTGAAGGTTAGTATGGGTACACACCTGATTTGCTTAATAGATTCCTTGAAATCCCGAAGAGAATCGGTCACAGATTTAGATCTCAAATCCTACATAAGTTAAGCACTTTAAAAGACCATTCGGCCATTATTCCAAATACAACTAGGATTTGTATTTCTTACCTTGTTGCCAAATCAAATCCTGAAATTGTGGTATTCCTCCCTAAAATTCGGCTATCCACTAGATCCACTGGTTTGATTAGTCTTCGGTTAAAACAAATAGATCTAATTATTTAAGAGAGAACCTAGGCCGAATATAACTTCTTACCTTGTGATGAGATCCCCAAAATCGATTCCTTGCTCCACTAGGGATGTCGAAATTCCTACAACCATAAGTTAGATTTAATCTAACTTTAACAAATAGAATATGGCCTTTGGCCGATTATACAGGTGTCTTACCTTAAATCCTTGAATTTCCCGAAACTCTTTCCTTAATTCCTTAGATCTGAAATCCCGAAATCCTTCCTTGGATATTCGGCCAAGAGACATCCAAAAAGATCAGTCCAAAATCTTGTTTGAAAAAGAAGTAAACATAAGAATCCATTCTTACCTTAACACCACAGTCGATGACACCCTTGTTTGAAGCCACAAAGATTCGGCTAACAGGGATCAAAAGAGAAGGTTTTGGCTTGACAGATGAAGAAAAGAGAGGAAGAAAAGAGAAGAAGAAAATTCGGCAGAGAGGGTTTGCTTAGGGAATTTCGGCCACACTTGGAAAAGATGAGAGAAAATCCTTTAATTCTCCTTCTTTAGCCGAAATTACTAGGCCAAGAGTCATTGACTTGGCCACCACTCTTCCTTGTGATAATATCATCTATTTTTTTAAAAATAAATAAAGAAAAATCCTTTTTATGTCTTCTAAATAATCCAAATTAAAAAGCTTTTATTTATCACATTATTATTCACATATTTATGAGAATAAAACACCTTTATTTCTAGAAGCATGTGCCGTCCACCCCCTTGCTCATGAAAGCAAAAATAAACCTCCTTCATTTGCTTCCCAAGTGACTCGAACTCAGGCCCATTCCTCTTGCATGTGGCGCCATCTCCATAGGCCATAAGTGGCATCTTCAGGCCACTTTTCCAAGCCTGTTTGTGTGTCAAATTTCTCCAACTTTTACTTTTAAGGCCATCTTGCCCTTATTTCCTATTTTAAACTTTAAAATTTGACATTTCTGCATCATTTCTAAGTTTCCTAAAATTTTCGATCGGCTCTGTAAACTTGCCATTTTCTTACATTTCCAAGTTTCCAGAAATGTTTACTTTCTATTTTTGAATCATTTCCAAAAATGTTCAGGTTTCCAAAAATGTTTAGGTTTCCAAAAATGTTCATTTCCATTTCCATGCATTTCTAGGTTTCCAAAATATTCAAAAATTTATTCATAGTACTTAAGACTTGTCATTTCATACAATAAAACCGAAAATGCATAGGCCCTTGTCAGGATGTTACAGTTCTACCCCCTTAAACAAAATTTCGTCCCCGAAATTTCCTAACTAAAATAGTTGAGGGTATTGCTGTCGCATTGTCTCTTCAGACTCCCACGAAGCTTCTTCCGATCCATGATTGCGCCATAATACTTTGACTAGAGGCACTGACTTCCTTCGTAGTACTTTCACATCTCGTTCCAAAATCCGAATCGGTTCTTCCTCGTAGGATAAGTCTGGCCTTAGCTCCACCTCTTCAACAGGTACCACATGAGGTAGGTCCGATCGGTAGCGACGTAGCATAGATACATGGAATACGTCGTGCATCTGCTGCAACTCTGGTGGCAACTCCAATTGGTATGCCACTGGCCCAACTCGCTTCAGTACTCGATAAGGCCCTATAAACCTTGGCTTAACTTCCCTTTTCGACCGAACCTCATTACCTTCTTCCAAGGCGAGACTTTCAGGAATACTTGATCTCCCAATTCAAACTCGATCTCCTTCCACTTAAGGTCTGCGTACGACTTCTGCCTGTCAGAGGCTTCCTTCAACCGTGCCCGAATTAACTCAACCTTCTCTTCAGTTTCTGCCACTAATTCTGGACCCAAAACTCGGCGTTCTCCTAACTCGGTCCAACAAGTAGGTGTTCTACACTTCCTTCCATACAGTGCTTCGTATGGTGCCATCCGAATACTAGCCTGATAGCTGTTGTTGTAGGCGAACTCAGCTAAAGGCAAATAAGCTTCCCAACTTCCTCGGAAATCCATCACACAGCCTCTCAGCATATCTTCCAACACTTGTATAACCCGTTTAGACTGCCTGTCTGATTGTGGATGATACGCTGTAGTGAAATCCTACTTAGTGCCTAACGCTTGGTGAAGTGCCTTCCAAAATCGAGATGTAAACCTTGGGTCTCTGTCGGAGATGATCGATGTTGGTACTCCGTGCAACCTTACGATTTCCGCCAGATAAAGCTTGGCTAATTTCTGAAGAGAATAGTCGACCTTCACCGGAATAAAATGTGCGGACTTGGTCAAACGGTCCACTATCACCCATACCGAGTCCTTCTTAGTAGGCGTAAGGGGAAGCCCACTAACGAAGTCCATGGTAATTTTTTCCCACTTCCATTGGGGAATCTCAATTGGTTGAAGCAATCCCGATGGAACTTGATGTTCGGCCTTAACTTGCTGACACCTCAAATATTTTCCCACGAATTCAGTCACCTCTCGTTTAAGATCGGACCACAAAAATTGTTCCCTTAGGTCCCTGTACAGCTTAATGCCTCCGGGATGCATGGCATAAGGGCTACCATGCGCCTCCCGAAGAATCCTTTGTCTTAACTCCTGGTCCTTCTAAGATACGGACTTTTTCCTTTGTAGCACAATACTCCTTCTTCGTTTACGCCATAATCCCCTAATTCTCCGCTCCGTACTTGCTGAAACTTAGCACTTAGATCCTTATCAGCCAATTGTCCTTCTTTCACCTCGTTCAGCCACGTGGGCTTGACTTGCAATTCTGCCAACAGGCTTCCATCATCATATAAACTCAAGTGAGCAAACAAAGCCCTTAGATCCGACACAACCTTCCCACTTAGGGCATCAGCTACCACGTTCGCCTTGCCTGGATGATATTCAATCGAACAATCATAGTCTTTCAACAACTCCACCCACCTTCTCTGCCTTAAGTTCAACTCCTTCTGAGTCAACAAGTACTTAAGGCTCTTGTAGTCTGTGTAGATCACTGACCTCTCTCCATAAAGGTAGTGCCTCCAAACCTTAAGGGCGAAAACCACTGCTGCTAGTTCCAAGTCATGAGTTGGGTAGTTAACCTCATGAGGCCTTAACTGCCGTGACGCATAAGCGACTACTTTTCCTTCTTGCATTAGCACACGCCCTAAACCCCGTGTGCGGCGTCACGATATACTACGAAATCCTTGCCCGCCTCTGGCTGAATTAACACTGGAGCTTCCGTCAACACCCTCTTAAGCTTTTCAAAGCTCTTCTGCTGCTTATTAGTCCATTCAAAGGGTACTTCCTTTCTTAGCAACTCTGTCAAAGGCGCGGCTATTGACGAGAACCCTTCCACGAATCTTCTGTAATAGCTTTGCCAAGCCTAAGAAACTTCGATTTCACCACGGACCGTGTGGTTTCCAATCCAACATCGCTTCGATCTTCCTAGGGTCCACTCTTATTCCTTCTGCGGATACCACATGACCTAAGAATGCCACCTCATTAAGCCAAAATTCACACTTGCTGAATTTGGCATAAAGCTTTTTCTCCCTTAACACTTCCAACACATCTCTGAGATGCTCATCATGCTCCTCCTCTGACTTCGAGTACACCAAAATATCTTCGATGAACACAACGACGAACCTATCCAGGTAGGGTTGGAAAACCCAATTCATCATGTCCATGAACGCGGTGGAGCGTTCGTCAACCCAAACGGCATCACTACAAACTCAAAGTGGCCATATCTTGTCCTAAAAGCAGTCTTATGGATATCAATCTCCTTTACCTTCAACTGATGATATCCCGACCTTAAGTCGATCTTTGAAAATACTGCGGCCCCCTTCAGCTGATCGAACAAGTCATCGATCCTTGGCAAAGGATACTTATTCTTAATGGTCAGCTTATTCAACTGACGGTAGTCTATGCACATACGCATAGTTCCGTCCTTTTTCTTCACAAATAGGACCAGTCTCCCCACGAAGACACACTGGGTCGGATGAACCCACGATCCAACAATTCTTGGATTTGAGCCTTGAGCTCCACTAACTCCTTTGGCGCCATTCGGTATGGAGCGATTGACACACAGAGTCTGCTCTCGGTAGCAAATCTATCCCAAATTCCACCTCCCTATCTGGGGGTGTTCCTGGTAATTCCTCTGGAAATACATCCACGAAGTCCCTTACCGTCCTAACTCCATTAATACCTTCCTCCTTCCCACCTATCATACTAATGAAGGCTAAGAATGCCTTACACCCCTTCTTAACCATCTTCTCGGCCTTCAGCGCCGAAACCACATTAGACAAGTAGTTTCTCCTTTCTCCGATCATTGCTACCACCTTATCTTCCGGGGTTCTTAGTTCCATTTGTTTAGCCGCACAATCCAACACGGCTCGATGTTCTACTAGCCAATCCATTCCGAGTATAAGTTCAAACTCTCCGAAAGGTAACTCCATTAAATCAGCCCGAAAGTTCACTCCCTGAATCTCTAGGGGTATATTCCGAAAGATCTTGTCTACCACTACGGTTTGGCCTAATGGGCTTACTACAGTCATCTGTCTATCAGAGAGTTCTGAGTCTAGGCCTAGTGCTTCCACTACGCTACATGTAACATATGAATGGGTCGAGCCCACATCAATTAAAGCAAAATAGGGTTTGTCAGAAATAAAGAACGTACCGGTTATTACATCCGGTGCGTCACCATCCTCCCTTCGGCGAACCGCATAAACCAAACCCAGTTGCCTTGCTTCTGCATTAGCAGCACCTCGGCCCTGTGCTCCACGGCCTCTGCTAGCACCATTACCTCTGTTAGCCGAACCACGACCACGTTGAGGCTGCTGTCCGCCTCTACCGGTCCGCTAGCATTACGAATCGCGGCCCGCTCTCATCCGGGTTGTTTGGGACAATCCTTAAGCATATGGTCCTTGGACCCACACTTGAAACATCCTCCCGTCTTTCTCCAGCACTCTCCTAAGTGCTTCTTTCCACAATGCTCACAAGGGGGATACTGCCAGCCCGTACCAGCTTGTTGATTCCGTGGCCCATCAACTCTAGGCCTCTTATGACCCTTTCCAGATGGTCCAAAACCTCTTTTGGGCTTATTCCTATCCACAGCCTGCTTGGTAGCATCCTTGATTCCCTCGGCCACCTTGTCCTTTTCCACCAAAGCAGAGAATTCCCGCTCCTGATACGGTGCTCAGATCGTCCCTCAGCCCGTCCTCAAAACGGACACAGCGCTCATGCTCAGTTGCCACTACTCCTCGAGCATAGCGGCTCAACCTCAGAAATTCTGCCTCATATTCTGCGACAGACTTACTCCCTTGCACCAACCCCAGAAAAGCCTTCCCTTGTTCATCTGTATACCTGGTTCCAACATATTTGTTCTGAAATGCCTCCTTAACATACTCCCAGGTCAAATCTTCAGCCGTGGCACCATCCCGAACAGTTAACCACCACTGATAGGCTTCATCGCATAATAGTGCCACCATCCCTTTCAACTTCTCCTCAGGGGTCAAGTCGAGCTCATCCATAATGCGCTCAGTTTCTTCCAACCAGTACTCAGCTGTACTGGGTGCTAATCCCGATACTCCTCGAAACATTCCTGCTCCATTAGCTCGGAGCCGCTCAGGCACAGACTTACGATTTCCTGAATTTCCCCCTGTACCAGCCACCAATTCCAAAACTCGCAAAGACGACTGCGACACGGCGATCTTCTCCCGTCTCGAGCTCATTTGCTCAACACCCACAAACTGGGGTTGTGGTGGCGGTGGTATCTCATTGTTAGAACCTTGACCCGATCTAACGGGTTCTGACATAGTCATTCTTCCTCTACCTCGTCCATGACGACCACGTCCTCTAGAACTCATTTCCGAGCGTCGAGATCTGATTAAGGAATTTTATGGATTAGTCATTGTTCCACTTATTTACCCGCGAAGGAGTTTTATGAAAAGGGATTTAAGAGTGGTTCTTTCGTATTCATGCAAACAGACAGTCTTTTCTATTCATTCATTTATCCATCAAACAAGTATGAACTTTCGTTCATTCAGAGAAACGTTATAGTTTTCGTTGTTGTTTTTCCACTACCCAGGGGTATTTTCGTAATTTCGTCCTACAGGGGCATTTTCGTAATTTTTTTCAAAACAAAAAGATCCTCGGTGATTTTGTTGAAAGTATTTTGGAAATTTTAAAGTCCCGGGGTAATTTTGGAAAAATTTCAAAATTCAAGGGTATTTCGGTAATTTTTGACCTCGGGGGTATTTCGGTAATTTTCCAAAAACCGGGGTAAATTTGTAAAATTTAATAAGTTAGGGATATTTCAAAAGTTGTAAAACTTTATGGGTTCTTTTTGAAAGTTTTATTTTCCAAAACAGTGATGTTGCAAAAATTTTCAAAAACCAGGGTCATTTTGGTCATTTTGTAAGTTAGGGGCAATTTTGTAATTTTTCAAAATCAAGGTATTTTTGATAGTTTGCAATTTTAGGGTTTTTGAACATTTATAAAATAATGGAATTTTGGTAAAACTGTTGAAAAGTTCGACATTTTGTCAATCAAGGGCATTTTGGAAATTTTACTACTAAGGGTATTCTTATAATTTTCACAAATCAGAAATTTTTCAAAATTTTTTTTAAACATGGTTTTCACGAATTTAAAAGGAAGTTTTAAGAATTTTAAAACTAGGGCTTGTTGTTTTGTTCTCTTTTTTTTTTTAAAACATGGCTAGTTCCCTTTCGGGTTTTAGTCATTATGTTTAGCCTGTGACCGAGCCCTCTTGGTCAGGGTGAACCAAAGCTACGCACCAGGCAGGATTCAAGTGAAGAGGAGGAAAGTCACACGGACTGCTTAAATACCAAGCTCTCACTGAAACCATTCCTAGACATGCGCACAGAGGTTGCCACACCACTGAGCCCTCTGAGTTAGGGTGAACCGAAGCTACGCACCAGGTAGGATACCTGCGAAGAGGAGGTGAGTCACTAGGACTGCTTAAAAACCAGGCTCTTCCGGATCCAATCCTAGACATGCGTACAGGGGTTACCACACCCTATCTCAGTGACTTAGCCATAGGTTTGTTTAGTGCATTAAATCTTATGTGGTTTTGTGTTTGTGTAATCTAGCCCTAGGGTTCATGTTCCTATCATTCTATTCTACGTTCCATGCCTTTTCTACCCTTATACAGTTCATAAATCACAGAATCACACATAAAGTTAGGGTACTTACCTAGTGGACTGCGGGTCGGAGACTTAGGTGCCATGCCAGAACACCTGCGCTATTTCAAAGAAAATCATTTGGGCTCGAATTAAAAACGTTTTGGGCCTTAGCCCACAGTCCGAGAGTTGAAAACCTGACTTTGATACCAAACTGAAACACCCCACACTCGGCCCACGAGCCTGAACCGGATCTGGTATGTTCCTTAAGTAAACCGGTTGCAAAATTCTTTGTCTCTTAGAGAAAATTTGTGTATTTTCAGGAAAATCTCGTTTTGGGTTGGGCTTAGATTAAAAAACCATTTATTTTACTTAGAAATTAGTTAGCTATGAAAAAAAAACAATTTAAGGTTTATTATTATTAAAATAAATATAATTGAACTTAATTAAAAATAATGCGTAACATTATAAAGTAAAAATAAACAGAAGTAAAGAAATTCAACTTGGCCTTATGGCCTTATTACATCAATCGAAAACCAAAAATAAAATTGAAGTACTTAATAAAAATAACAGTCCCAAATAATAAAAGTTTTTCCTTGCTATGCATGGCCACCTTTAGCTCCTGCTGATCCGGTCCATTATTGCTCATTACCTGAAAAATGGTCCCACAAAGGGGTGAGTCAACAGACTCAGTGTGCACACAATACTAACATTCAACAAATCAGGCATACAAGTTCATATCAAGTTCATATTCATATACAATTAAATGATGCAACCCAAACCCAAGCCTATTTGTCCATCCGCTACACACCACCCGTACCTGCCAATCACACCGTGGGGACTACTAAGTCAACCCTCCGTCCGCTACACACCATCGAAGGCAGTCGCTGCAGTCGACGTGCTCATCGCCCATATAATATTGTGGCATAGCCACCAGATAATTGTGTCAATAGACACCATGTTCGAATAATGTAACCGGTTACCAAATTCGAGATAGTGTAACCGGTTTACCATGTTCAAATTATGTGACCGTAGTCACCATATTCCGTTGGTGAGACCGAAGTCAACACCTTCTTCCCCTTTCACATATAGCCCGAAATGCCCCACATATTTACCATGCACAACATACTTATTTTTCTCATTCATATTACTATTCACATGTTAAGAATATGACATATTCATAATCCTATTAGAAGTAGGAAACGTACCTGAGTACTTTTTGTACCACATTAGGGCACATAGCCACATTCACATTCTTATGCATATTCATATAATTAATATTTGCCATATAACTATTGAAGGTTAGTATGGGTACACACCTGATTTGCTTAATAGATTCCTTGAAATCCTGAAGAGAATTGGTCACAGATTTAGATCTCAAATCCTACATAAGTTAAGCACTTTAAAAGACCATTCGGCCATTATTCCAAATACAACTAGGATTTGTATTTCTTACCTTGTTGCCAAATCAAATCCCGAAATTGTGGTATTCCTCCCTGAAATTCGGCTACCCACTAGATCCACTGGTTTGATTAGTCTTCGGTTAAAACAAATAGATCTAATTATTTAAGAGAGAACCTAGGCCGGATATAACTTCTTACCTTGTGATGAGATCCCCAAAATCGATTCCTTGCTCCACTAGGGATGTCGAAATTCCTACAACCATAAGTTAGATTTAATCTAACTTTAACAAATGGAATATGGCCTTTGGCTGATTATACAGGTGTCTTATCTTAAATCCTTGAATTTCCCGAAACTCTTTCCTTAATTCCTTAGATCTGAAATCCCGAAATCCTTCCTTGGATATTCGGCCAAGAGACATCCAAAAAGATCAGTCCAAAATCTTGTTTGAAAAAGAAGTAAACATAAGAATCCATTCTTACCTTAACACCACAGTCGATGGCACCCTTGTTTGAAGCCACAAAGATTCGGCTAACAGGGATCAAAAGAGAAGGTTTTGGCTTGACAGATGAAGAAAAGAGAGGAAGAAAAGAGAAGAAGAAAATTCGCAGAGAGGGGTTTGCTTAGGGAATTTCAAATCACACTTGGAAAAGATGAGAGAAAATCCTTTAATTCTCCTTCTTTAGCCGAAATTACTAGGCCAAGAGTCCTTGACTTGGCCACCACTCTTCCTTGTGATAATATCATCTATTTATTTAAAAATAAATAAAGAAAAATCCTTTTTATCTCTTCTAAATAATCCAAATTAAAAAGCTTTTATTTATCACATTATTATTCACATATTTATGAGAATAAAATACCTTTATTTCTAGAAGCATGTGCCGTCCACCCCCTTGCTCATGGAAGCAAAAATAAACCTCCTTCATTTACTTCCCAAGTGACTCGAACTCAGGCCCATTCCTCCTGCATGTGGCGCCATCTCTATAGGCCCTAAGTGGCATCTTCAGGCCACTTTTCCAAGCCTGTTTGTGTGTCAAATTTCTCCAACTTTTTCTTTTAAGGCCATCTTGCCCTTATTTCCTATTTTAAACTTTAAAATTTGACATTTCTGCATCATTTCTATGTTTCCTAAAATTTTCGATCGGCTCTCTAAACTTGCCATTTTCTTACATTTCCAAGTTTCCAGAAATGTTTACTTTCCATTTTTGAATCATTTCCGAAAATGTTCAGGTTTCCAAAAATGTTTAGTTTTCCAAAAATGTTCATTTCCATTTCCATGCATTTCTAGGTTTCCAAAATATTCAAAAATTTATTCATAGTACTTAAGACTTGTCATTTCGTACAATAAAACCGAAAATGCATAGGCCCTTGTCAGGATGTTACATTCTATGATTGTTTCGTATGAAGTATGTCAAATGAATATTTTACCCTGATACGAACTCATTTCGGTGATGATTCGAGTCGTTTAGATTGCCCGATTGTTAAGATGAGAAGTATCGTTTGAAATAGAACAAAGGGATTAAATTCGGCCAGGCATGGTTTTCAGTTTCCAAAATAGGGTCAAAATGGCTAGGTGTAGTGATGATGATTAGTTGGCTATCAAAGAAAAACAAAGGAATAAGAAATGGTTTGGTTGGGATGGAATTGGATCGAAGTGAACTTAAGAATCAAGAATGAACCAACACTATGATTGAGTGCTGACCAAAACTTATGTGATCTTAAGGGTGATGGATGTTGAAGGATAGTTTGACCTTGACCCTCTATCAAGAGTGATAGGAACCAGTCGGTATATGGGTGAATGCCACACTCGGTTTAGGAGTGATAAGTTCGAAAAAAAAAAGGTAAATGCCACTAGCTTTTGCTAGATAAGTCAGCTTGAGTCTTAAAACGAAATAGGTGAGTTGGAAAACTCACAAAATGTTATAAACATTCAAAAGGTAGCAAAAGTCCATTACAATGAGCTGATTACAAGTATTTATAGTGCTAGATAAAGGCCTGGCCAAATAGTCACAATGATCAGCTTAAATGAGCTATTATTGATTGAAATAAAACTTAATCAGTAAGCACAAACTCTTGAATTCCTCTAAGCCTAAGCAACTCCAACCATCAATATGATTTATTGCTCTAATTCAGCTAATTTAGTGAGCTTGAATGCTTAGGATTCATTCTTTAGCAGCCAAAGAGTTTTTACAGTAAGCTTTAAATTCCCTTTTGGCAGCCGAATAAACACCAGCAATAAGCTTTAAATTCCCTCTTGGCAGCCGAATAGACACCAACAATTTTCTTGATATTTTGAGCACTTGGAGAAGAGGAATAGGATGCTGAACTTAAATGATGCAAAATGCTCTTCTTAAATGTTGTAATAGCCGTATATAACACTTTATAACAACTCCCTTGTACATAAGTTATTCCAGCTGAATAGTCACCTATTAGAATTAACAAACACATTAAAAACACATTAAACACATTAAACTTAATAAGCTTAATTAATAAACTGTTAAATAAACACATTTAACATTAATTTATTCCAGCAATTAAGAAATGCATAAATTAATTATTGAACATGCAACTCAAATTTATTTAAAATGAAAATAAACACACTTTAATTAATGTAATAAAATGTAACGGCCAAATTAAATAACATACTATATAAACAAACTCAAACATATTAAACAACTAAGATGCTTAAATGCATGGTTTAAGATGCAAACTAAATAAACAAATGAGTTACTTAATGCAAGACTTAATTTAATGATGCAGACTTAAAATAACATGGGAGTTACATAATGCATGACATAATTTATGATGCAGAACACACAAAGTGCTAATCAAAAATAAAATATACGAACTTATTAATTTGAATAAAACTTTATTAAATTAAAAAGTCCTTAAAAACATTGGCCCAATAATTAATCAGGCCTATGAGATGTTTCATCTTGCACTTGGGCCCCTCAAGTTTAGGCCAATCTCAATGGCGTCGAGTTGCGTCGTAACATGATGCGACCGGGTTCGCATCATACCCATGGTTGATAATCTGATTGTTTTGCTAGAAACATATGATTCTAGGGCTTGTATGTTTGCTTTTAATTTCCAATTGATTATTATGTATGAATTATTGTGAGGTGTGAAAGGTGGTTTTATAGTGTGATTACTGGTCGATAAGGAGGTCACGCAAGTGGCTAATGTGACGTCCCGAATTTGGGTCAAACCATTATGACTAGGTTTGGGTACAACATTTGGTGGTATCAAAGCTAAGATTTATCAACTCTCAGGCATTAAACTTTTGAAAATGAAAATGTTGATTTAGTTTTGAAATAAAATAGAAAAATTTTAAACTTTGGATAAAATACCCTTGTATGAAATTGTTTATTTTGGGGTAGGAATTGGGACACATTGCCTTTATAAAAAATTTTTATTCGCAGGAATATGCCTTGGATCACCTGCCACTCCTCACTCTTTCGTATTATTTCTTTTGTTTATAGTATATACGATATGCCTTCTAGACAAGGAAGTATTAGTACAAATGCTCCGGATGGTGGTATGTCTTCTACACCACTTATACCGCCTCAAAGGTAAGTTGTGCCAGATGTTGTGGTTGAGCCCTTGATACAAGCAATGATTGGGGTGTTTCAGCAGATTTTCTGTGGTAACTCTACACATGCAAACCGTGGTCTGCCACTTGAGCATATTCGATCTCTAGGTGGAAAGGAGTTTAGGGGAGTAAAGGGAGCTGATCCAACTATCGTGAAGTATTGGATCGAAGGTGTTGAAAGGATTCTTGATCAGATGGTTTACTTGGATGAGGAAACGTTAGGTTGCACCGTGCCCATGCTTAACGACAAAGCTTGTAACATCCTAAAAAAATTAGAGTATCATTTTGTTACTTGTGTTAGCTCGGAGAGGATGTTTATTGCGTGCTTAGTATATTTGTGTGAAGGCTTGGAATTATTAGCTAAGCTAGAATAATTTTTAGTATTGAAAATTTAGTGAAGTGGATTAAGTGAACTTGACACTTAAGTTAATTTAAGTGTTAAATTCTAGCACATGAGGAGTTAGTGGCAAGGTGGTTATGTCGCATGGATGGTTGCTCGAGGGAAGTGGTTCGAGTAGCATGGAAGGCATATTAAGGATTTTATTTTTATGCATCCTAGCATTAAGTGTAGGTCAAGTTCTAGTTATGGAAGGCTGGACTTTCAATTTTTGGCAAGTTGAATATTGGTTTAGGAAAGTTTGTACTTTG
Organism: Gossypium bickii; assembly: GCA_025503065.1. Lineage (NCBI taxonomy): Eukaryota > Viridiplantae > Streptophyta > Magnoliopsida > Malvales > Malvaceae > Gossypium > Gossypium bickii. The sequence continues at coordinate 71,477,479 of CP106716.1, read as the reverse complement.
GGAAAGGAATCTTAAGGTTTATGGAAGGATGGGGGGACATAAGGCTTGGCTTAAGGGAGTTGTTTTGGAAACTCTCCTATGGCCATTAGTGCATGAATGTGGATGGCATGTGTGGCTAGGGGGGTGGCCGAATAGGAAGTTAGGGGGGGAAATAGTTGGCCAAATTTAGCATTTTGTGCTTCATTTGGCATTTTTCTCTTCCCCTCCAAAAACTCCCTCTTTGGCCGAATGTACCTTAGGCATTTTTTATGCAATTTTGCTTTTGATTTAGCTCTCATTTGTGTTTGAATCAAATTCTAATTTCTTTCTCTCATTTCCTTTTTGAAACCGAAACCACATTTTTCTCCTAAGTTCATGGCATTTTTCTCTTTCTCTCATCGCCCATACCAATGCAATAGATAAACAAATCATGTCATTATACTTTGATATGAATATATAACCAATATATATATATCGTAGATCGTGATAATTAACAACATATAGTAACATCATATTGAAATGGACTTACCCGTATCCATGCTCATACCCATCAAGGTATCATATCAAGATCTCATAGTTTTCGGCTTTAACAACATGAAGAGTTATTTAACACATATATACATATTATCGAGTTATAAAGTGTGTAAGGTACACACCTTTCACCAACGCAAATACTAACTTCCGAAGATCCGATCTACCGCACTAGATCACCTTGACCTACATTCGGCCAAACCACCAAAACTATAATTAAGACCATTCGGCCAACATCACACCTTAATCCCAATAGCCTTAGGCTTTTCATCCTCAAAAAGAATAATGAATCATGAATCCTTACCACTTGACTTACCAACGATTGCTAGAGAAGTAAGGCTTAGATCGATTGCTTCCAAAATCCCAAAAAGCCTAAAAGAATGATCGATTCGGCGCATTCGTATGTTGCTAGTAGCATTGTAGAGACCATGAACTTAGATTCCGAGACTACTTCTAGGAAGATGACAGTACTTAGCCCTCTAGGTCACTCTGTAGAAGTAAATAAGCTATATAGAGATGCACCCCTAGAACTTCAAGGGGTAGTGTTTGTAGCTGATCTGATGGAACTGCCGTTTGAGGAGTTTGATCTGATTCTTGGGATGGATTGGTTGGTCAAGTACCAAGCAAGTTTGGATTGCGCTGCTAAGCGTATGGTTTTGAAGATAGCTAATGGTGAAGAAGTGGTCATGATAGGTAATAGAAGAGATTATCTATCCAACGTGGTATCTACGTTGAGAGCTGTGAAGATGGTCAGGAAGGGCTGTGAGGCATTTGTGGTCAATGTGTGTGCGTTGGAGGCTAAGGAGTCTACTGTAGAGAATGTTCGAACGGTAAAGGAATATGTTGACGTATTTCCTGAAGAACTTCCGGGACTGCCTTCGGATCGTGAAGTTGAATTTGGTATAGATATGTTTCCCGGAGCTGCGCCAGTGTCTATTGCTCCGTATAGGATGGCATCAAAGGAATTAGGGGAATTGAAGGCTTAGATTCAGGAGTTGTTGGATCGAGGTTTTATCCGACCAAGTGTTTCGCCATGGGGAGCGCCGGTACTTTTTGTCAGGAAGAAGGATAGTACGATGCGGATGTGTATAGACTACCGCCAGTTGAATAAGCTGACGATCAAAAACAAGTATCCTTTGCCAAGGATAGATGACTTGTTTGATCAGCTTAAGGGGGTAGCAATTTTCTCCAAGATTGATTTAAGGTCTGGATATCATCAGCTGAAGGTGAAAGAGGCTGATACCAACAAGACGGCATTTCGCACTCGGTATGGGTACTACAAGTTTCTGGTAATGCTGTTTGGGTTAACTAACGCGCTGGCAGCATTCATGGACATGATGAATCGGATTTTCTAGCAGTTTTTGGACCAGTTTGTTGTGGTATTCATAGATGATATTTTGGTGTACTCAAAGTCAGAGGAGGAGCATGATGCGCATTTGCGAGTAGTGTTGCAGATTTTGAAGGAAAAGCAGCTTTATGCCAAATTTAGTAAGTGCGAGTTCTGGCTTAGGGAGGTGACTTTCTTGGGCCACGTAGTATCAGCTGAGGGGATTAGAGTGGATCCTCGGAAGATTGAGGCAGTATTGGATTGGAAGCCGCCTAAGTCAGTGGCTGAGATTCGGAGTTTTCTAGGTCTGACGGGGTATTACCGAAGATTTGTGGATGGATTTTCTTTGATAGCAGCACCAATGACTAAGTTATTGAGGAAAGGAGTTCCATTTGTGTGGACTGAGAACCAGCAAGGAAGTTCCGACAAGTTGAAGAAGATTCTAACTGAAGCTCCAGCTTTGATTCAACTTTGAGGCGAGCAAGGAATTCACGGTTTCTTGTGATGCATCACATCTTGGTTTTGGGATGTGTGCTGATGCTGAGAAGGAAGGTAGTGGCTTATGCACCTCGACAGTTGAGACCATATGAGGTTAACTATCCGACGCATGACCTGGAATTAGCTGCAGTGGTTTTTGCTTTGAAGATATGGAGACACTATTTGTATGGAGAGAAGTCGATAGTCTATACGGATCACAAGAGTCTTAAGTATCTTTTGATTCAGAAGGATTTAAACTTGAGGCAGCGCAGATGGATTGAGTTGTTAAAGGACTACGACTGTTCGATTGAGTACCATCCGGGCAAGGCTAACGTGGTGGCAGATGCGTTGAGCCGTAAGGTTGTATCAGAAAGATCGATGTTTGCTCGTCTTAGATTATATGACGATGAAAGTCTTTTGGCGAAATTGCAAGTCAAGCCGACCTGGTTAGAGCAGATCAAGGAGAAACAGTTAAAGAATGATGGTTTGAATGATCGGAGGTTTCAGGTTCAGAATAGAGGTTTAGAGGATTATAGTTTGTTCGGTGTTGGAGTTTTATGTTTTCATGGGAGAGCTTGTATGCCAAAGGATGTTGAGTTGAGGCAAAGGATTCTTCGAGATGTACATAGCAGCCCATACGCTATGCATCCTGGAGGTAGCAAGATGTATCGAGATTTAAGAGAGCAGTTTTGGTGGCCAGGTCTGAAGCGGGAGGTAGCTGAGTTTGTGGGTAAATGTCTGACGTGTCAGTAGGTCAAGACGGAACATCAATTACCGTCTGGGTTACTTCAGCCGGTGAAGATTCCATAGTGGAAGTGGGAAAGGATCATTATGGACTTTGTCAGTGGATTACCCCTTACGTCTAGTAAGAAGGATTCAGTCTGGGTGATTGTGGATCGTCTGACTAAGTCAGCTCATTTCATTCTGGTAAGAGTGGATTACTCGCTTCAGAGGTTAGCTAAGTTGTATGTGGCGGAGATAGTGAGGTTGCACGGTGTGCCGGTGTCGATCATCTCGGACAGGGATCCTAGATTTACATCGAGGTTTTAGAGAGCGTTACATCAGGCTTTGGGTACGCGGTTGGATTTCAGTACCGCATTTCATCCACAGTCTGACGGGCAGTCGGAAAGGGTTATTCAGATTTTAGAGGATATGTTGAGAGGTTGTGTTTTGGATTTCAGAGGTAGCTGGGAAGAGTTTTTACCATTAGCTGAGTTCGCATACAACAATAGTTATCAAGCAAGCATTAAGATGGCACCATATGAGGCATTGTATGGTAGGAGGTGTCGCACACCTACTTGCTGGACAGAGTTGGGTGTACGTCAGATGTTAGGACCAGAGTTGGTTGCAGAGACTGAGGATAAGGTTAAGATGATTCAGGCTCCTCTGAAGAAAGCTTCGGATAGGCAGAAGTCTTATGCCGATCTCAAGCGGAGGGATATAGAGTTTTCCGTAGGTGACAAAGTTTTTCTGAAAGTCTCGCCATGGAAGAAAGTGTTAAGATTTGGGAGAAAAGGCAAGTTAAGTCCAAGATTTATTGGGCCGTATAAGGTGTTGAGATGAGTGGGACCAGTAGCCTATCAGCTCGAGTTCCCATCAGAGCTGAGTCAGATTCACGATGTGTTCCATGTCTCCATGCTTAGACGCTATCGTTCTGATCCATCGCATGTCGTGGCAGTAGAGGAAATAGAGGTGAGTCCAGATCTGACGGTGGAAGAGGAACCAGTGCAGATTCTAGACCGAGACGTGAAAGTGTTGCGCAGGAAATCAGTTCCATTAGTGAAGGTTTTATGGCGGAACCATGGCATAGAAGAAGCTACGTGGGACCCAGAGGATCCGATGAGGCAGCAGTACCTTCAACTCTTTTGATCAGGTAATTTCGAGGATGAAATTTTCTTAAGGGGGTAGAATTGTAACATCCTAAAAAAATTAGAGTATCATTTTGTTACTTGTGTTAGCTCGGATAGGATGTTTATTGTGTGCTTAGTATATTTGTGTGAAGGCTTGGAATTATTAGCTAAGCTAGAATAATTTTTAGTATTGAAAATTTAGTGAAGTGGATTAAGTGAACTTGACACTTAAGTTAATTTAAGTGTTAAATTCTAGCACATGAGGAGTTAGTGGCAAGGTGGTTATGGCGCATGGATGGTTGCTTGAGGGAAGTGGTTCGAGTAGCATGGAAGGCATGTTAAGGATTTTATTTTTATGCATCCTAGCATTAAGTGTAGGTCAAGTTCTAGGTATGGAAGGTTGGACTTTCAATTTTTGGCAAGTTGAATATTGGTTTAGGAAAGTTTGTACTTTGGGAAAGGAATCTTAAGGTTTATGGAAGGATGGGGGGACATAAGGCTTGGCTTAAGGGAGTTGTTTTGGAAACTCTCCTATGGCCATTAGTGCATGAATGTGGACGGCATGTGTGGCTAGGGGGGTGGCCGAATGTTGATAGGAAGTTGGGGGGAAATAGTTGGCCAACTTTAGCATTTTGTGCATCATTTGGCATTTTTCTCTTCCTCTCCAAAAACTCCCTCTTTGCCGAATGTACCTTAGGCATTTTTTGTGCAATTTTGCTTTTGATTTAGCTCTCATTTGTGTTTGAATCAAATTCTAATTTCTTTCTCTCATTTCCCTTTTGAGACCGAAACCACATTTTGCATTTTTGTGCACTTTTCTTTTCGGCAAACTAGGTTTTTGGCCGAACCTCTTTCTCCCATCTTTCTCTTTTCTTTCTTTTGATAGTTGCTCAAAAAAACCACATTTCCTTTTCACTTCCTCTTGGCCGAATCTTCCTCCTTCCCAAATCCCATTTCTTTCATTTTTTTTTCAAAGTTAAAAACATCCATTATCATTCTATTTTCTTTTTCTATTTTCTTCTTTCTTCCATTTTCTAATCATCCTTCTCCTATTTCACTTTCACTTTTATTTTTCCTTTCTTTTTACTCCACCATAACCGAATCTTCTCTCTCTTTTGGTGTTATATTTGTCGAATATCATCAAGGGTAGATAATCTTTGGGTTTTCTTCAATCGGTTTTGGAAGATAGGTAAGTGTTCATGGCCGTATTTTCGTTATTTCTTTCTCCTTTCTAAGTCATTTTCTTGTGGACAAAGGCCGAATCTTTGGGCATTTGTTTGCAAAGTTCTAACCATTATTAGGAATCGATCATTCTTTTAGGCTCTTTGGGATTTTGGAAGCAATCGATCTAAGCCTTACTTCTCTAGCAATCGAAGTTGGTAAGTCAAGTGATAAGGATTCATGATTCATTATTCTTTTTCAGGATGAAAAGCCTAAGGCTATTGGGATTAAGGTGTGATGTTGGCCGAATGGTCTTGATTACAGTTTTTGTGGTTTGGCCGAATGTAGGACAAGGTGATCTAGTGCGGTAGATCGGATCTTCGGAAGTTAGTATTTGCGTTGGTGAAAGGTGTGTACCTTACACACTTTATAACTCGGTAATATGTATATATGTGTTAAATAACTATTCATGTTGTTAAAGCCGAAAACTATGAGATCTTGATATGATACCTTGACGGGTATGAGCATGGATACGGGTAAGTCCGTTTCGATATGATGTTACTATATGTTGTTAATTATCACGATCTACGATATATATATTGGTTATATATTCATATCAAAGTATAATGACATGATTTGTTTATCTATTGCATTGGTATGGGCGATATGAGAGGAGGGGGAAGATTTGATATCCGTGTCCTTGTAACACCAGAGGTTTGGCACCTCCAGTGGTTTGGTACCACATATTTCGTGTCTTTGGGACACCAGAGGTTTGGCACCTCATAGCGATTCATCCCAGTGGTTTCGCACCACCGTGGGTTGGCCCCACATTTGATGTATTGGGATCATCGCCAGTGATTTGGTATCACACGTGGGTTGGCCCCACACCTGGATCATTGATATTTTATGTCTTTGGGACACCAGAGGTTTGGCACCTCATAGCGACTCGTCCCAGTGGTTCACACCATCGTGGGTTGGCCCCACACTTGATGTATTGGGATCGTCGCCAGTGATTTGGTATCACACGTGGGTTGGCCCCACAACTTGATTATTCGTGACTTTGGGTCACCAGTGGTTTGGCACCACCGGTGGTTTGGTACCACACGGGGTAGAAAAAGGAGTTATGGATGGCTAGGTTGGGTGCATCATATATATACATTGCTTGGTTATAATTTGTGTAAGAATGTGGCATTTACCCGGGAGAGGGATTATGCACTGAGTCTTGGTGACTCACCTTCTCCCTTACCTTTTCAGGTGATTCGTAAATTCGCGGATGAGGAGCCGGATGAACTCGAGGAGGCAATGCAATAAAAATTGGTTTTACATGAACTTCCATTTGGGTACTTTATTTTAATTTGGTTTCCATCTTTTTATGGATTTGTAATAAGGCCTCTTTAATTATGTTTTTGGAATATTTATATGCTTTGGATTTGTTTTAAACATGGCTTATAAATTACATGGTTGATATAATAATTTGAGTACAAAGTTTTCTAAACTACAAAACGCGATGGCTTTCAAAACTTTACCATCGGGTAACATAAATCATTTGATAATATATAACATCTTAAGTGTTTTCGATAACTTAAAATATTTTTCATAAGTTAAGTTTCCAAATTTCAATTAGTAACGGTTTTCAAAATAATCGCTTGGGTCTCTTTTAAAATTTTAAAAAGGTTTTCTAATATAAGAAATTGTAACTAAGTTTTAAAAATCTATTTACGGAATTTCAACGTAAATTATCAGTTTTTAACTTATTATACATTTGTTTTCTACAAACATAGAACAGGAAAGAGTTTTTCACAAAGATTTAATCGTTAACTCAATTTTCTTCAAAACGTTTTCCTTCGTGGTATGCCAAATTCGGTCATGGCGTATTGACTGGGTTTGGGGTGTTACAAAGCTCATAGTTGGTGGAACACTGTGAAGAGAGAGACGACATTTGATCGTTTGACTTGGAGATGTTCTAGAAGAAGTTTGTGGGAGAGAAGTATATGGTGTAACACCCTTAACCCGTATCCGTCGCCGGATTAGGGTTATGGGCATTACCATATAAGACAAAACTTTTATTTAATCAATTTAATCTTAGTTAAACATCGTTCTTAAAAGATTCAATTATAAACAGACAATCACATATGCATTATACATACTTAATACACTAAACTAAGTCATTTACAATATTATCATGGATGAACACAAAATGATCATGCTATGTACATTTCAATAGTACCACACAACAATGCAAATACCATAAACCTCATTTATCATATCTTTATTGATTTATGTAGTACTCAAATAAACAAATCAATCATATCTAATTGATTTAAAAAAACATAATTTAAATATCATCTCATTTTAACTTACTATAAGGCCGAAAACACATGATTTAAAAAAAATTATCCCATATGGCCGAATAAACAAGCTCATTACAATGACATATGTCCGGACATACAAGCTCAATAAATATCATACACCCAATTATCTTCTTGGCCAAATATACAAGGATACCTATAGAAAATTACAGGTACATTACACAGCTCATACTAAGTTTAAATAAATCCAATACTCAATCAAATCAAGCAATCACACATAGCTAATTATATATACACATCATAGTGATATGCGCATTTGCCATATTCAAAAGTAAGCTTAAACATTTAACTCTTCAAGCATAATAGTTTCATTTGGATATTTCTCATAAGCTAAATCGAACATATACATGCATTGCATAACATAATTTATATCTCATGAAATGATCAAGGCTAATACACGCACATAAATTCTAAATGATGCTTAACTAACACATTGCTTGCCTTGACTCAAACATTTATCCATTATTAACTTCTTTGCTTAAACCTAATAACATTTTATAAAATACAACCGAAAGTCATGCATACCAAAACTCATCCCATTCTTGACATATTACTACTCATGTCCACTTTTTATAAGTTAACTAGACTTATACCAAAATGACCACATGACAATCACCCATGCACAAACATACTTATTTAGCATGAATTATTTATATCACATCCTCATTTATCACCCAAGCAAAACATACACGCATATTACATCAAAGATAGAGTAAACCATTGAACATTAACATTCAACAACTAGCCACTTTCGAATGGCTTTTATACATTATCATAATATCATTCGAAAACTTAGATAGCCTAACATGCCTTAAGAGCAAAAGTCTAAACATTATAGGTACCAACATGAGCCGATAGTGTGAATGACTTCAATGACGATCCCCGGAGCTCATAGCTTGATTGAAATCTATAAAATGAAACAATAAACACACCCAAGTAAGCTTATTAGCTTAGTAAGTCTTAAGCAACTACATTATAACACTCAACCATTCAAGCATTATATACAATCAACTCATAACATTAGATATACATGGCTTACTTATAAACTCACCATAATAAAGTATCATTACCTCACGTAACTTAATAACTTTCATTTCCTTACTAAATACACCATTTATCGATTATACATAAATTAACACATACCTATGTATATAAATACACCTACTTGAACATCTTATCCACACTCAAGCTTTCGAATAACCAGTAACCACATGGCATATTTTATATACAAATTCCACAACCAAATGTATAACACATTTCTTTCATCACTTTATTCACTCATCAGCATAGCATATATATAACATTAAAGTATGAAAAATACATACCTTTAGCCGAATTAACAAATTCACTTTAAAAAAACTTAAGCTTACTTGATTTGTTTCATGACTTTGTTATTACAGAATCGATGTTCAGAATTGAAAACTCACCGGTATAGAACCTGCTAGGTATTTAGCCCGAATCGCACACACACCGGCACTAGGCCTGCTAGACTCAAGGTCTGAGATTTAAACACCGGCATTTAGCCTGCTAGGCAATAAGCCCGATATAAATCACTGGCACAAGGCCTGCTAGGCATTTAGCCTGATATAGATCACCGAACAAGGCCTGCTAGGCTCGAAGCCCGAGTATCAACATAATTAACCATTCCATGCACATTTCTTAATACCAAATCACTTATATCCCATATATTTCATAACACTATCACATATCAAATTCGAATAAGCTTAATCACATCAATCCAATATTATACCACCAACATTCAGCAATCTCACATATATATCCTCAAAATTTTCAAATTTCAACATTTATTAGATCACATAGATAATTTTCGACATATATTTGGTTAAAGACTTACCTCGACTATCGACGGACAACGAAGACCGGCTATTCAACAACTTTTGCCTTCCCCCGATCCAAGTCTGTTTTTCTTTGTACTTGATCTAACATATTAAAATAAGTTCATTCAAGCACATTTCATCTCAATTTAGTCCCAAAACACATAAATAGGCAAATTACCATTTTACCCCTGACATTTACAACTTTTATAATTCAGTCCCTATTGTACAAAACACAAAATATACATAATTTGCACTCAATTCTTCAGGGCCGAATCTTCCGTACATCCATACAATTGCATACATTTCATTTATTTTGCAATTGAACCCCTCCTAAAATTTATTTTTACAATTTAGCCCTAAATACTCAATTTCACCAAAATTTTCAATTCAAAAGATATTAATTTCTATCGTACTTTTAATATTTTTCCATCAAACATTATAAAACACATACATCTAACCATGGCCGAATATCAAACATGCTCAAATTCAAAATTCTAACATGGGTTAACTAATATTCGAAGCAACCATCTCAAAAACGTAAAAATTATCAATAACCGAAATCAAACTAACCTTAAAATTGAGATTTTAGGTGCCGAAAATCAAATGAAACCAAACCCTTTTCTTTCCTCAACATTCGGCCAAGAAAAAATAAAAGATGATAATGGCCATTTTTTATGTTTTATTATTACATAATTTATGTTATTACTTAATTACCAAACTAACCTTATAATATAAAATAAACATAACATATAAAAAAGGACATTATTGGCACATACCGTCCACTACCTTTAAAATGGGCTAATTGCCCTTTTTGTACCTCATAATAAAAAGCCATTATCACATTAGCACTTTTCACTATAGTTTGTAACTTTTGCACTTTAGGCGATTAAGTCCTTTTGTTAAATTAAACACACAAATGATCAAATTTTCATACGAAACTTTCACACACATTAATTCACATATAATAAACACCGAAAATAATATTAAAAATTTTTCAGACTCGGATTCGTGGTCCCGAAATCACCGTTCTGATTATGGTCAAATTCAGACTTTTACAACTCTCGCCCCCTTAGGGATTTTTGTCTCCGAAAATCTTACATTTTAACAAAGTCAGATGTTGTTGCCTCATTGAATCCTCAGGCTCCCACGTAACCTCTTTAATTCCATGTCGATTCCATAGTACTTTTACAAGTGGAATTTTCTTGTTTCTTAACTCTTTCACTTCATGAGCTAAGATACGGATCGGTTCTTCCTCATATGTCATATCGGATTGGATTTCGATCTCAGATGGGGCGATCACATGTGACGGATCTGATCTATATCTATGAAGCATCGAAACGTGAAATACGTTGTGTATCTTTTCTAATTCAGAAGGCAACTTCAATCTATAAGCAACAGGCCCGATACGTTCAATGATCTCATACGGTTCGATGAACCTTGGACTTAATTTGCCTTTTCGACCAAATCGAAGCACTTTCTTCCACGGAAAAACTTTCAAAAATACTCGATCTCCAACCTGAAACTCAATGTCTTTACGTTTCAAATCAGCGTAGGACTTTTGGCGATCTGAGGCAGCTTTCAAACTAGCTCTGATTATAGCCACTTTCTATTTAGTCCCTTTAATCAAATTAACCCCGAGTATCTTGTTATCACAGAGCTCGGTCCAGTACAATGGTGTACGACACTTGCGGCCGTACAAAGCTTCGTAGGATGTCATTATGATAGTAGATTGAAAGCTATTATTATAAGCAAATTCAATCAAAGGTAAATATTGTTCCCACGTACCTTCAAACTCAAGGACGCAACATCTCAACATATCTTCAAGTATCTGAATGGTTCGTTCAGATTGACCATCTGTCTGCGGGTGAAAAGCTATGCCAAAGTGTAGCTTGGTACCTAAAGCATCTTGAAATTTCTTCCAAAACCGCGACGTTAATCTCGGGCCTCTGTCCGAAACAATGGAAATCAGCACACCATGTAATCTCATAATTTGAGATACATACAGTTCAGTAAGCTTATCGAGTGAAAAGTCTGTATGAACTGGAACAAAGTGAGCTGATTTGGTTAGTCTCTCCATTATAACCAAGACTGCATCTTTCTTGCTCAGTGTCGTAGGCAAACCGGATACAAAATCCATAACAATTCTATCCCATTTCCATTTAGGTATCATGATCGGCTGAAGTAACCCAGAAGGCACCTGATGTTCGGCTGTTACTTGCTGACAAATTAAGCACTTTGAGACAAATTTGGATATATCCCGTTTCATACCAGGCCACCAATAGAATTGTTTCAAATCATTTTACATTTTCGTGCTATCCGGATGTACCGACAATCGACTATTATGAGCCTCATTCAATATCATCTGAATCAATTCTATATTCCTTGGAACAATTATTCGGCCTTTGAAGTTCAAACAGTCATTTTCATCGATTCAAAACTCTGTTTCTGTATTACTTTCACACTGAATTCATCTTGCCATTGTATCTTTGTCAACTCTCTGAGCATCACAAATTTGTTGCATAAATAACGGTCTTGCTTTTAATTCGGCTACTATTGAACTATCACCAGACATAGTCAAATGTGCGCTCAACGCACGAAGAGCAAATAATGATTTTCGACTTAGGGCATCCGCAAATGTGTCGGGTAATTTCTTTCATGCGGCTTCAATTGTCTCAAAGCGTAGGCTACAACTTTACCTTCCTGCACCGAACCCAACCCAGACCATTCAAAGAAGCATCACTATAAACAACAATGTCTTTACCTGATTCAGGCTAAACTAACGCTGGAGCTCTGGTCAAAAGGGCTTTCAACTGATCAAAACTTTTCTGACACTTTTCTGACCATTCAAATTTAGTGTCTTTCTATAATAGTTTTGTCAACGGGGTAGCTATTATAGAAAAACTTTTCACAAATCGTCTGTAGTAACCAGCAAGTCCCAGAAAGCTTTAAATTTCGAAAACATACTTTGGGGGTTTCCAATCGAGTATAGCCGATATTTTATTTGGATCAACCCGAATACCTGATGCGAAAATAACGTGGCTGAGGAAATTGACTTCACTTAACTAGAACTCACATTTGCTAAACTTCGCATACAACTGCTTATCTCGCAAAGTTTGTAGCACCAATCTTAGATGCTCAGCATGCTCGGTTTCATCTCTGGAGTAGATTAGAATATCTTTTATAAACACTACCACAAACCGATCCAAAAACTGTCTGAAAATCTGATTCATCAAATCCATAAAAACAGCAGGTGCATTAGTAAGTCCAAAAGGCATAACCAGGAACTCAAAATGTCCGTACCTTGTTCGAAATGCTGTCTTTGGCATATCAAAATCTCTGACTCGTAACTAATAATAACCCGATCTTAAATCTATATTCGAAAACACTGAAGCCTCTTTCAACTGATCAAACAAATCATCAATCCGAGGCAACGGGTATTTATTCTTTATAGTCACTTTATTCAGCTGCCGATAATCAATACACATTCGCATAGTCCCATCTTTCTTTTTCACAAACAGAACTGGCGCACCCTAGGGAAAAAAACTCAGTCGTGCAAAGCCCCTATCTGTAAACTCTTGCAACTGTGCTTTCAACTCTTTCAATTCAGTAGGTGCCATTCGATACAAAGCAATTGAAATCGGAGTCGTCCCAGATACTAATTCAATGCCAAACTCTATCTCTCGAACTGGTGGTAAACCCGGTAATTCTTCAGGAAACACATCTGGGTATTCACACACAACTGGTACAGATTCAATCTGCTTTTCAGTCACTTTACAATCCAACATATAAGCCAGGTAAGCTTCACACCCTTTTCTCATTACAAGCTAACATTGAGGGTATTACTGCCGGTAACCCATTCAAGTCATTAGATTCAATCCGGATGATTTCACCGCTCTGACATCTCAAATCAATGGTCTTTCTTTTGCAATTAACAACAGCGTCGTGCAAAGTTAACCAGTCCATTCCCAAAATTATATCGAACTCATTGAAAGGCAACAACATTAAACCAGCTGGAAAGCATGAATTTTGAATCATCAACGGGCAACTTTTATACACTTTATCCACTAGAACACATCGACCCAAGGGGTTTGATACGAATCAGAAACTCAGTAGACTCAACAGGCAGAGTCTTACTGGATACTAAAGTTTCACACACGTATGAATGAGTCAAACCCGAATCAATCAATGCAATCACAGTAGTATCATAAAGAGTGAAAGTACTGGTGATAACATCTGGGGAAGAAGCATCCTCTCTGGTACGTATAGCATATGCACGTATAGCATATCCTTTGTTCCTCTCTGACTGCCACCTACATTCCCTAAATGTCTGGGTGGTCTGCCTCGTGCTGACACGTTGCTCAGTCTTGTATTCTGGGCCGTATTTTGCTTAACTAGCATCGGGCACTCTCGAATAAAATGATCCGACGATCCACATTTAAAACAGGACCGATCACGAAATCTACAACTCCCGGAATGCCATTTATGGCAATGTTTGCATTCAACCCGATTCTGCTGGACATTACCAGCACTGGCCATCGAAGTAGCTCGAAGACTCGCAGGAGGTCGCTCTCGTCTAGAGAAGTCTGAAGTAGTCTTATGCTGACTGGATTCATCTTTAAACTTCTTTGGTGCGGGATGAAAGGTCTTACTCGATGATCTTTTTTGAATGTCTCTAGCTTCAGACTCGGCTTTTCTTTTCTCTTTTCCAAGCTCTTCGGCTTTGCAAGCTCGTACGACAAGTACCATGAACTCTTTAATCTCGAGTATGCTGACTAGCAACTTAATATCTTCATTTAAACCGTCTTCAAATCTTTTACACATAATGGCTTCAGTTGACACATATTCTCGGGCATATCGCCTCAATCTAACAAACTTCCGTTCATACTCAGTCACGGTCATTCAACCCTATTTTAATTCAAGAAATTCTTTTAGTTTCTGATCAACGAATCTCTGACTGATATATTTCTTACGAAACTCGGTCTGGATGAAATTTTAATTCACTTTTTCTTTCGGAACCACCGATACTAGTGTATTCCACTAGTGATATGCAGTGTCCCGTAGTAAGGATATAGCACACTTCAAGCAATCGTTTGGAGTACATGATAGCTCATCAAGCACACGGATAGTATTATCAAGCCACATCTCAGCTCGTTCTGCATTGTCGTCATCATTAGCTTTAAATTCTTCGGCCCCATACTTCCTAATTTTATCAATGGGAGGCCTGCTAGATCTCATCGGATCTACCATCGGAGGTGCTGAAGGTATCGGAGTTAGTTTATTCGGGGGTGGAGGTTGTTGTACACCATATTAGTCCGGATAAATTGGGTAAACCATTGATTCATCATCTGGTAGAAGGCTTGCTTAGCCTCCCCCTCATGGCTACCCGAGACAGGTCGGGAGTCTACCGGCACTGACACACATGCGAGATCAGGCGCTACGCTCTCTACATCATCAGCTACGTCTCTATCGGGATCTATTTACTAAATAAAACACAATTTTAAATGTCAGAAGTCACCACACTATCGTATTATAAACTTTAAGGCATGTATAGCTAGACTCACACGCACTACGGTAGTCCTAGAATCGACTAAGCCGTAAGCTCTGATACCAATGAAATTAACACCCCTAACCCGTATCCGTCGCCGGATTAAGGTTACGGGCATTACCAGATAAGACAAAACTTTTATTTAATCAATTTAACCTTAGTTAAACATCGTTATTAAAAGATTCAATTATAAACAGACAATCACATATGCGTTATACATACTTAATACACTAAACTAAGTCATATACAATATGATCATGGATGAACACAAAATGATCATGCTATGTACATTTCAATAATACCACACAACAATGCAAATACCATAAACCTCATTTATTATATCTTTATTGATTTATGAAGTACTCAAACAAACAAATCAATCATATCTAATTGATTTAAAAAAACATAATTCAAATATCATCTCATTTTAACTTACTATAAGGCCGAAAACACATGATTTAAAAAAAAATTATCCCATATGGCCGAATAAACAAGCTCATTACAATGACATATGTCCGGACATACAAGCTCAATAAATATCATACACCCAACTATCTACTTGGCCAAATATACAAGGATACCTATAGGAAATTACAGGTACATTACACAGCTCATACTAAGTTTGAATAAATCCAATACTCAATCAAATCAAGCAATCACACATAGCTAATTATATATATACATCATAGTGATATGCGCATTTGCCATATTCAAAAGTAAGCTTAAACATTTAACTCTTCAAGCATAATAGTTTCATTTGGATATTTCTCATAAGCTAAGTCGAAGATATACATGCATTGCATAACATAATTTATATTTCATGAAATGACCAAGGCTAATACACGCACATAAATTCTAAATGTTGCTTAACTAACACATTGCTTGCCTTGACTTAAACATTTATCCATTATTAACTTCTTTGCTTAAACCTACTAACATTTTATAAAATACAACCGAAAGTCATACATGCCAAAACTCATCCCATTCTTGGCATATTACTACTCATGTCCATTTTTCATAAGTTAACAAGACTTATGACCACATGACAATCACCCATGCACAAACATACTTATTTAGCATGAATTATTTATATCACATCCTCATTTGTCACCCAAGCAAAACATACACGCATATTACATCAAAGATAGAGTAAACTATCAACATTAACATTCAACAACTAGCCACTTTTGCATGGCTTTTATACATTATCATAATATCCTTCGAAAACTTAGATAGCCTATACATGAGCCGATAGCGTGAATGACATCGATGACGGTCCCCGGAGCTCATAGCTTGATTGAAATCTATAAAATGAAACAATAAACACACCCAAGTAAGCTTATTAGCTTAGTAAGTCTTAAGCAACTACATTATAACACTCAACCATTCAAGCATTATATACAATCAACTCATAACATTAGATATGCATGGCTTACTTATAAACTCACCATAATAAAGTATCATTACCTCACTTAACTTAATAACTTTCATTTCCTTACCAAATACACCATTTACTGATTATACATAAATTAACACATACCTATGTATATAAATACACGTACTTGAACATCTTATCCACACTCAAGCTTTTGAATAACCAGTAACCACATGGCATATTTTATATACAAATTCCGCAGCCAAATGTATAACACATTTCCTTCATCACTTTATTTACTCATCAGCATATATATATATATATATATATATAAAATTAAAGTATGAAAAATACATACCTTGTAGCCAAATTAACAAATTCACTTTAAAAAAACTTAAGCTTACATGATTTGTTTCATGACTTTATTATTACAGAATCAAAGTTCAGATTTGAAAACTCACCGGTATAGAACCTGCTAGGCATTAGCCCGAATCGCGCACACACCGGCACTAGGCCTGCTAGACTCAAGGTTCGAGATTTAAACACTGGCATTTAGCCTGCTAGGCAATAAGCCCGATATAAATCACCGGCAGAAGGGCTGCTAGGCATTTAGCGCGATATATATCACCGACACAAGGCCTGCTAGGTTGGAAGCCCGAGTATCAACATAATTAACCATTCCATACAGATTTCATAATACCAAATCACTTTTATCCCATATATTTCATAACATTATCACATATCAAAGTCGAATAAGCTTAATCACCTCAATCCAATATTGTACCACGAACATTCAACAATCTCACATATATATCCTCAAAAATTTCAAATTTCAACATTTATTAGATTACATAGATAATTTTCGACATATATTTGCTTAAAGACTTACCTCAACTATCGATGGACAACGAAGACCGGCTATTCAACAACTTTTGCCTTCCCCCGATCCAAGTCCGTTTTTCATTGTACTTGATCTAACATATTAAAATAAGTTCATTCAAGCACATTTCATCTCAAATTAGTCCCAAAACACATAAATAGGCAAATTACCATTTTACCCCTGACATTGACAACTTTTATAATTTAGTCCCTATTGTACAAAACACAAAATACACATAATTTGCACTCAATTCTTTAGGGCCAAATCTTCCGTACATCCATACAATTGCCTACATTTCATTTATTTTGCAATTGAACCTCTCCTAAAATTTATTTTTACAATTTAGCCCTAAATACTCAATTTCACCAAAATTTTCAATTCAAAACATATTAATTTCTATCATACTTTTAGTATTTTTCCATCAAACATTATAAAACACAAACATCTAACCATGGCCGAATATCAAACATGCTCAAGTTTAAAATTCTAACATGGGTCAACTAATATTCGAAGCAACCATCTCAAAAACGTAAAAACTATCAAGAACCGAAATCAAACTAACCTTGAAATTGAGATTTTAGGTGCCGAAAATCAAATGAAATCAAACCCTTTTCTTTCCTCAACATTTGGCCAAGAAAAAATAAAAGATGATAATGGCCATTTTTTATGTTTTATTATTACATAATTTATGTTATTACTTAATTACCAAACTAATCTTATAATATAAAATAAACATAACATATAAATAAGGACATTATTGGCACATACCGTCCACTACCTTTAAAATGGGCTAATTGCCCTTTTTGTACCTCATAATAAAAAGCCATTATCACATTAGCACTTTTCACTATAGTTTGTAACTTTTGCACTTTAGGCGATTAAGTCCTTTTGTTAAATTAAACACACAAACGATCAAATTTTCATACGACACTTTCACACACATTAATTCACATATAATAAGCACCGAAAATAATATTTAAAAATTTTTCGGACTCGGATTCTTGGTCTCGAAACCACCTTCCCGATTAGGGAAAATTCAGACTGTTACAACTCTCGCCCCCTTAGGGATTTTCGTCCCCGAAAATCTTACCGTTTAACAAAGTTGGATGTTGTTGCCTCATTGAATCCTTAGGCTCCCACGTAGCCTCTTCAATTCCATGTCGATTCCATAGTACTTTTACTAGCGAAATTTTCTTGTTTCTTAACTCTTTCACTTCACAAGCTAAGATACGAATCGGTTCTTCCTCATATGTCATATCGGATTGGATTTCGATCTCAGACGGGGCGATCACATGTGACGGATCTGATTTATATCTACGAAGCATCGAAACGTGAAATACGTTGTGTATCTTTTCTAATTTAGAAGGCAACTTCAATCTATAAGCAACAGGCCCGATACATTCAATGATCTCATATGTTCCGATGAACCTTGGACTTAATTTGCCTTTTCGACCAAATCGAAGCACTTTCTTCCCCGTAAACACTTTCAAAAATACCCAGTCTCCAACATGAAACTTAATGTCTTTACGTTTCAAATCAGCGTAGGACTTTTGGCGATCCATGGCAGCTTTCAAACTATCTGGCGATCTGAGGCAGCTTTCAAACTATCTCTGATTATAACCACTTTCTGTTTAGTCTCTTTAATCAAATTAACCCCGTGTATCTTATTATCACTGAGCTCGGTCCAATACAATGGTGTACGACACTTGCGGCCGTACAAAGCTTCGTAGGGTGCCATTTTGAAACTAGATTGAAAGCTATTATTATAAGCAAATTCAATCAAAGGTAAGTATCGTTCCCACGTACCTTCAAACTCGAGGACGCAACATTCCAACATATCTTCAAGTATCTGAATGGTTCGTTCAGATTGACCATCTGCCTGTGGGTGAAAAGCTATGCCAAAGTGTAGCTTGGTACCTAAAGCATCTTGAAATTTCTTCCAAAACCGCGACGTTAATCTCGGGCCTCTGTCCGAAACAATGGAAATCAGCACACCATGTAATCTCATAATTTGAGATACATACAGTTCAGTAAGCTTATCGAGTGAAAAGTCTGTATGAACTGGAACAAAGTGAGCTGATTTGGTTAGTCTCTCCATTATAACCAAGACTGCATCTTTCTTGCTCAGTGTCGTAGGCAAACCGGATACAAAATCCATAGCAATTCTATCCCATTTCCATTTAGGTATCATGATCGGCTGAAGTAACCCAGAAGGCACCTGATGTTCGGCTGTTACTTGCTGACAAATTAAGCACTTCGAGACAAATTTGGATATATCCCGTTTCATACCAGGCCACCAATAGAATTGTTTCAAATCATTATACATTTTTGTGCTACCGGATGTACCGGCAATCGACTATTATGAGCCTCATTCAATATCATCTGACTCAATTCTATATTCCTTGGAACACATATTCGGCCTTTGAAGTTCAAACAATCATTTTCATCGATTCGAAACTCTGTTTCTGTATTACTTTCACACTGAATTCATCTTGCCGTCGTATCTTTGTCAACTCTCTGAGCATCACAAATTTGTTGCATAAACAGCGGTCTTGCTTTTAATTCGTCTACTATCGAACTATCACCAGACATAGTTTAATGTGCGTTCAACGCACGAAGAGCAAATAATGATTTTCGACTTAGGGCATCCGCAACAACATTGGCCTTCCCCGGATGGTAGTGAATCACTAGCTCGTAATCTTTCAACAGCTCTAACCATCTGCGTTGTCTCAGGTTCAGATCTTTCTGAGTCATTAGATACTTCAAACTTTTGTGATCTGAATAGACATGACATTTCTCCCCAAACAAGTAATGACGCCAAATCTTCAACGCGAATACAATAGCTGCAAGCTCCAAATCATTTGTCGGGTAATTTCTTTCATGCGGCTTGAATTGTCTCAAAGCGTAGGCTACGACTTTGCCTTCCTGCATCAAAACGCAACCCAAACCATTCAAAGAAACATCACTGTAAACAACAAGTTCTTTACCTAATTCAGGCTAAACTAACACTGGAGCTTCAGTCAAAAGGGCTTTCAACTGATCAAAACTTTTCTGACACTTTTTCGACCATTCAAATTTAGTGTCTTTCTGTAATAGTTTTGTCAACGGGGTAGCTATTATATAAAAACATTTCACAAATCGTCTGTAGTAACCAGTAAGTCCCAGAAAGCTTTGAATATGGAAAACATTCTTTGGGGGTTTCCAATCGAGTATAGCCAATATTTTATTCGGATCAACCCGAATACCTGATGCTAAAATAATGTGGCTGAGGAAATTGACTTCACTTAACCAGAACTCACATTTGCTAAACTTCGCATACAACTGCTTATCTTGCAAAGTTTGTAGCACCATTCTTAGATGCTCAGCATGCTCGGTTTCATCTCTAGAGTAGATTAGAATATCATCTATAAACACTACCACAAACCGATCCAAAAACTATCTGAAAATATGATTCATCAAATCCATAAAAACAGAAGGTGCATTAGTAAGTCCAAAAGGCATAACCAGGAACTCAAAATGTCCGTACCTTGTTCGAAATGCTGTCTTTGGCAAATCAAAATCTTTGATTCGCAACTGATAATAGCCCGATCTCAAATCTATCTTCAAAAACACTGAAGCCCCTTTCAACTGATAAAGCAAATCATCAATCCGAGGCATCGGGTATTTATTCTTTATAGTCACTTTATTCAGCTACCGATAATTAATACACATTCGCATAGTCCCGTCTTTCTTTTTCACAAACAGAACTGGCGCACCCCAGGGAGAAAAACTCGGTCGTGCAAAGCCCCTATCTGTCAACTCTTGCAACTGTGCTTTCAACTCTTTCAATTCAGTAGGTGCCATTCGATATAGAGCAATTGAAATCGAAGTCGTCCCCGGTACTAATTCAATACCAAACTTTATCTCTCGAACTGGTGGTAAACCCAGTAATTCTTCAGGAAACACATCTGGGTATTCACACACAACTGGTACGGATTCAATCTGCTTTTCAGTCACTTTACAATCCAACACATAAGCCAAGTAAGCTTCACACCCTTTTCTCACATACTTACAAGCTAACATCAAGGATATTACTGCCGGTAACCCATTCAAGTAATTAGATTCAATCCGGATGATTTCACCGCTCTAATATCTCAAATCAATGGTCTTTCTTTTGCAATTAACAATAGTGTCATGCAAAGTTAACCAGTCCATTCCCAAAATTATATCGAACTCATCGAAAGGCAACAAAATTAAATCAGCTGGAAAGCATGAATTTCAAATCATCAACGGGCAACTTTTACACACTTTATCCACTAGAACACATCGACCCAAGGGGTTTGATACACGAATCACAAACTCAGTAGACTCAACAGGCAGAGTCTTACTGGGTACTAAAGTTTCATACACATATGAATGAGTCAAACCCAGATCAATCAATGCAATCACAGTAGTATCATAAAGAGTGAAAGTACCGGTGATAACATCTGGGGATGAAGCATCCTCTCTGGCATGCATAGCATATGCACTAGCAAGTGCTCGAGCCTCAGATCAAACTGCAGTGTCCTTTGTTCCTCTCTGACTGCCACCTACATTCCCAGAATGTCTGGGTGGTCTGCCTCGTGCTGACGCGTTGCTTAATCTTGTATTTCGGGCCGAATTTTGCTCAACTAACGTCGGGCACTCTCTAATAAAATGATCCGACGATCTACATTTAAAACAGGACCGATCACGAAATCTACAACTCCCGAAATGCCATTTACCACAATGCTTGCATTCAACCCAATTCTGCTGGACATTACCAACATTGGCCATCGAAGTAGCTCACAGGAGGTTGCTCTCATCTAGAGAAGTCTAAAGTATTCTTATGCCGACTGGATTTATCTTTAAACTTCTTTGGTGCGGGATGAAAGGTCTTACTCGATGATCTTTTTTGAATGTCTCTAGCTTCGGACTCAGCTTTTCTTTTCTCTTTTCCAGGCTCTTCGGTTTTGCAAGCTCGTTCGACAAGTACCACGAACTCTTCAATCTCGAGTATGCTGACTAGCAACTTAATATCTTCATTTAGACCGTCTTCAAATCTTTTACACATAATGGCTTCAGTTGACACACATTCTCGGGTATATCGGCTCAATCTGACAAACTTCCGTTCAAACTCAGTCACGGTCATTCAACCCTATTTTAATCCAAGAAATTCTTTTCGTTTCTGATCAACGAATCTCTGACTGATATATTTCTTGCGAAACTCGGTCTGAAAGAAATCCCAAGTCACTTTTTTTTTTCGGAACCACTGATACTAGTGTATTCCACTAGTGATATGCAGTGTCCCGTAGTAAGAATATAGCACACTTCAAGCATTCATCCGGAGTACATGATAGCTCATCAAGCACACGGATAGTATTATCAAACCACATCTCAGCTCGTTCCGCGTTGTCGTCATCATTAGCTTTAAATTCTTCAGCCCCATATTTCCTAATTTTATCAACGAAAGGTCTGCTAGATCTCATCGGATCTACCATCGGAGGTGCTGGAGGTATTGGAGTTGGATTATTCGGGGGTAGAGGTTGTTGTACAGCCAGATTAGTCCAGATAAATTGGGTAAACCATTGATTCATCACCTGGTAGAAGGCTTGCTTAGCCTCCCCCTCATGGCTACCCGAGACAGGTTAAGAGTCTACCGCCGCTGACCCGCATGCAAGATCAGGCGCTACGCTCTCTAAATCATCAGCTACGTCTTTGTCGGGATCCATTTACTAAATAAAACACAATTTTAAATGTCAGAAGTCACCACACTATCGTATTATAAACTTTAAGGCATGTATAGCTAGACTCACACGCGCTACGGTAGTCCTAGAATCGACTAAACCATAAACTCTGATACCAATCAAATTAACACCCCTAACCAGTACCCGTCGTCGGATTAGGGTTACGGGCATTACCAGAGAAGACAAAACTTTTATTTAATCAATTTAATCTTAGTTAAACATCGTTATTAAAAGATTCAATTATAAACAGACAATCACATATGCGTTATACATACTTAATACACTAAACTAAGTCATTTACAATATGATCATGGATGAACACAAAATGATCATGCTATGTACATTTCAATAATACCACACAACAATGCGAATACCATAAACCTCATTTATCATATCTTTATTGAATTATGAAGTACTCAAACAAACAAATCAATCATATCTAATTGATTTAAAAGAACATAATTCAAATATCATCTCATTTTAAATTACAATAAGGCCGAAAACACATGATTGAAAAAAAATTATCCCATATGGCCGAATAAACAAGCTCATTATAATGACATATGTCCGGACATACAAGCTCAATAAATATCATACACCCAATTATCTACTTAGCCAGATATACAAGGATACCTGCAGGAAATTACAGGTACATTACACAGCTCATACTAAGTTTAAATAAATCCAATACTCAATCAAATCAGGCAATCACACATAGCTAATTATATATATATATACATCATAGTGATATGCGCATTTTCCATATTCAAAAGTAAGCTTAAACATTTAACTCTTCAAGCATAATAGTTTCATTTGGATATTTCTCATAAGCTAAGTCGAAGATATACATGCATTGCATAACATAATTTATATTTCAAGAAATGACCAAGGCTAATACACGTACATAAATTCTAAATGATGCTTAACTAACACATTGCTTGCCTTGACTTAAACATTTATCCATTATTAACTTCTTTGCTTAAACCTAATAACATTTTATAAAATACAACCGAAAGTCATACATGCCAAAACTCATCCCATTCTTGACATATTACTACTCATGCCCATTTTTCATAAGTTAACAAGACTTATGACCACATGACAATCACCCATGCACAAACATACTTATTTAGCCTGAATTATTTATATCACATCCTCATTTGTCACCAAAGCAAAACATACACGCATATTACATCAAAGATAGAGTAAACCATCGAACATTAACATTCAACAACTAGCCACTTTTGCATGGCTTTTATACATTATCATAATATCCTTTGAAAACTTAGATAGCCTATACATGAGCCGATAGTGTGAATGACATCGATGACGGTCCCCGGAGCTCATAGCTTGATTGAAATCTATAAAACGAAACAATAAACACACCCAACTAAGCTTATTAGCTTAGTAAGTCTTAAGCAACTACATTATAACACTCAACCATTCAAGCATTATATACAATCAACTCATAACATTAGATATACATGGCTTACTTATAAACTCACCATAATAAAGTATCATTACCTCACTTAACTTAATAACTTTCATTTCCTTACCAAATACACCATTTACTGATTATACATAAATTAACACATACCTATGTATATAAATACACGTACTTGAACATCTTATCCACACTCAAGCTTTCGAATAACCGGTAACCACATGGCATATTTTATATACAAATTCCACAACCAAATGTATAACACACTTCCTTCATCACTTTATTTACTCATCAGCATAGCATATATATATATATAAAATTAAAGTATGAAAAATACATACCTTGTAGCCAAATTAACAAATTCACTTTAAAAAAACTTAAGCTTACTTGATTTGTTTCATGACTTTATTATTACAGAATCGAAGTTCAGAATTGACAACTCACTTGTATAGAACCTGCTAGGCATTAGCCCGAATCGCGCACACACCGGCACTAGGCCTGCTAGACTCAAGGTTCGAGATTTAAACACCGGCATTTAGCCTGCTAGGCAGTAAGCCTGATATAAATCACCGGCACAAGGCCTGCTAGGCATTTAGCCCGATATATATCACCGACACAAGGCCTGCTAGGCTCGAAGCCCGAGTATCAACATAATTAACCATTCCATACAGATTTCATAATACCAAATCACTTTTATCCCATATATTTCATAACACTATCAAATATCAAATTCGAATAAGCTTAATCATATCAATCCAATATTGTACCACCAACATTCAACAATCTCACATATATATCCTCAAAATTTTCAAATTTCAACATTTATTAGATTACATAGATAATTTTCGACATATATTTGCTTAAAGACTATCCTCGACTATCGATGGACAACGAAGACCGGCTATTCAACAACTTTTGCCTTCCCCCGATCCAAGTCCGTTTTTCATTGTACTTGATCTAACATATTAAAATAAGTTCATTCAAGCACATTTCATCTCAAATTAGTCCCAAAACACATAAATAGGCAAATTACCATTTTACCCCTGACATTGACAACTTTTATAATTTAGTCCCTATTGTACAAAACACAAAATACACATAATTTGCACTCAATTCTTTAGGGCCAAATCGTCCGTACATCCATACAATTGCATACATTTCATTTATTTTGCAATTGAACCCCTCCTAAAATTTATTTTTACAATTTAGCCCTAAATACTCAATTTCACCAAAATTTTCAATTCAAAACATATTAATTTCTATCATACTTTTAATATTTTTCCATCAAACATTATAAAACACAAACATCTAACCATGGCCGAATATCAAACATGCTCAAATTTAAAATTCTAACATGGGTCAACTAATATTCGAAGCAACCATCTCAAAAACGTAAAAATTATCAAGAACCGAAATCAAACTAACCTTGAAATTGAGATTTTAGGTGCCGAAAATCAAATGAAACCAAACCCTTTTCTTTCCTCAACATTCGACCAAGAAAAAATAAAAGATGATAATGGCCATTTTTTATGTTTTATTATTACATAATTTATGTTATTCCTTAATTACCAAACTAACCTTATAATATAAAATAAACATAACATATAAATAAGGACATTATTGGCACATACCATCCACTACCTTTAAAATGGGCTAATTGCCCTTTTTGTACCTCATAATAAAAAGCCATTATCACATTAGAACTTTTCACTATAGTTTGTAACTTTTGCGCTTTACGCGATTAAGTCCTTTTGTTAAATTAAACACACAAATGATCAAATTTTCATACGAAACTGTCACACACATTAATTCACATATAATAAGCATCGAAAATAATATTTAAAAATTTTTCAGACTCGGATTCGTGGTCCCGAAACCACCGTTTTGATTAGGGTCAAATTCGACCACACAACTCTCTCGCCCCTTAGGATTTTCGTCCCCGAAAATCTTACCGCTTAACAAAGTCGGATGTTGTTGCCTCATTGAATCCTCAGGCTCCCACGTAGCCTCTTCAATTCCATGTTGATTCCATAGTACTTTTACTAGCGAAATTTTCTTGTTTTTTAACTCTTTCACTTCACGAGCTAAGATACGGATCGATTCTTCCTCATATGTCATATCGAATTGGATTTCTATCTCAGACGGGGCAATCACATGTGACGGATCTGATCTATATCTACGAAGCATGGAAACATGAAATACGTTGTGTATCTTTTCTAATTCAGAAGGCAACTTCAATCTATAAGCAACAGGCCCGATACGTTCAATGATCTCATACGTTCCGATGAACCTTGGACTTAATTTGCCTTTTTGACCAAATCGAAGCACTTTCTTCCCCGGAAACACTTTCAAAAATACCCAGTCTCCAACATGAAACTTAATGTCTTTACGTTTCAAATCAGCGTAGGACTTTTGGCGATCCGAGGCAGCTTTCAAACTATCTGGCGATCCGAGGCAGCTTTCAAACTATCTCTGATTATAGCCACTTTCTGTTTAGTCTCTTTAATCAAATTAACCCTGTGTATCTTGTTATCACTGAGCTCGATCCAATACAATAGTGTACGACACTTGCGGCTGTACAAAGCTTCGTAGGGTGCCATTTTGATACTAGATTGAAAGCTATTATTATAAGCAAATTCAATCAAAGGTAAGTACCGTTCCCACGTACCTTCAAACTCGAGGACGCAACATTCCAACATATCCTCAAGTATCTAAATGGTTCGTTCAGATTGACCATCTGTCTACGAGTGAAAAGCTATGCTAAAGTGTAGCTTGGTACCTAAAGCATCTTGAAATTTCTTCCAAAACCGCGACGTGAATCTCGGGCCTCTGTCCGAAACAATGGAAATCAGCACAACATGTAATCTCATAATTTGAGATACATACAATTCAGCAAGCTTATCGAGCAAAAAGTCTGTACGAACTGGAACAAAGTGAGCTGATTTGGTTAGTCTATCCATTATAACCAAGACTGCATCTTTCTTGCTCGGTGTCGTGGGCAAACCGGATACAAAATCCATAGCAATTCTATCCCATTTCCTTTTTGGTATCATGATCGGCTGAAGTAACCCAGAAGGCCCCTGATGTTTGGCTTTTACTTGCTAACAAATTAAGCACTTCGAGACAAATTTGGATATATCCCGTTTCATACCAGGCCACCAATAGAATTGTTTCAAATCATTATACATTTTCGTGCTACCCGGATGTACCGACAATCGACTATTATGAGCCTCATTCAATATCATCTGAATCAATTCTATATTCCTCGGAACACATATTCGGCCTTTGAAGTTCAAACAATCATTTTCATCGATTCCAAACTCTATTTCTGTATTACATTCACACTGAATTCATCTTGCCATCGTATCGTTGTCAACTCTCTGAGCATCACAAATTTGTTGCACAAACAGTGGTCTTGCTTTTAATTCGGCTACTATCGAACTATCACCAGACATAGTCAAATGTGCGTTCAACGCACGAAGAGCAAATAATTATTTTTGACTTAGGGCATTCGCAACAACATTGGCCTTCCCCGGATGGTAGTGAATCACTAGCTCGTAATCTTTCAATAGCTCTAACCATCTGCGTTGTCTCAGGTTCAAATCTTTCTGAGTTATTAGATACTTCAAACTTTTGTGATCTGAATAGACATGACATTTCTCCCCAAACAAGTAATGACGCCAAATCTTCAACACGAATACAATAGCTGCAAGCTCCAAATCATGTGTCGGGTAATTTCTTTCATGCGGCTTCAATTGTCTCAAAGCGTAGGCTACGACTTTGCCTTCCTGCATCAAAACGCAGCCAAAACCATTCAAAGAAGCATCACTGTAAACAACAAGTTCTTTACCTAATTCAGACTAAACTAACACTGGAGCTTCGGTCAAAAGGGCTTTCAACTGATCAAAACTTTTCTGACACTTTTTCGACCATTCAAATTTAGTGTCTTTCTGTAATAGTTTTGTCAACGGGGTAGCTATTATATAAAAACTTTTCACAAATCGTCTGTAGCAACCAGTAAGTCCCAGAAAGCTTTGAATATGGAAAACATTCTTTGGGGGTTTCCAATCGAGTATAGCCAATATTTTATTCAGATCAACCCGAATACATGGTGCTAAAATAATGTGGCTGAGGAAATTGACTTCACTTAACCAGAACTCACATTTGCTAAACTTCGCATACAACTGCTTATCTTGCAAAGTTTGTAGCACCAATCTTAGATGCTCAGCATGCTCGGTTTCATCTCTGGAGTAGATTAGAATATCATCTATAAACACTACCACAAACCGATCCAAAAACTATCTAAAAATATGATTCATCAAATCCATAAAAACAGAAGGTGCATTAGTAAGTCCAAAAGGCATAACCAGGAACTCAAAATGTCTGTACCTTGTTCGAAATGCTGTCTTTGGCAAATCAAAATCTTTGACTCGTAACTGATAATAGCCCAATCTCAAATCTATCTTCGAAAACACTGAAGCCCCTTTCAACTGATTAAACAAATCATCAATCCGAGGCATCGGGTATTTATTCTTTATAGTCACTTTATTCAGCTGCCGATAATTAATACACATTCGCATAGTCCCGTCTTTCTTTTTCACAAACAGAACTGGCGCACCCTAGGGAGAAAAACTCAGTCGTGCAAAGCCCTTATCTGTCAACTCTTGCAACTGTGCTTTCAACTCTTTCAATTCAGTAGGTGCCATTCGATACAGAGCAATTGAAATCGGAGTCGTCCCCGGTACTAATTTAATGCCAAACTTTATCTCTCGAACTGGTGGTAAACCCGGTAATTCTTCAGGAAACACATCTGGGTATTCACACACAACTAGTACGGATTCAATCTGCTTTTTAGTCACTTTACAATCCAACACATAAGCCAAGTAAGCTTCACACCCTTTTCTCACATACTTACAAACTAACATCAAGGATATTACTGCCGGTAACCCATTCAAGTAATTAGATTCAATCCGGATGGTCTTTCTTTTGCAATTAACAATAGTGTCGTGCAAAGTTAACCAGTCCATTTCCAAAATTATATCGAACTCATCGAAAGGCAACAACATTAAATCAGCTGGAAAGCATGAATTTCGAATCATCAACGGGCAACTTTTACACACTTTATCCACTAGAACACATCGACCCAAGGGGTTTGATACACACTTTTCTGTTTTCCAAGCTCTTCGATTTTGCAAGCTCGTTTGACAAGTACCACGAACTCTTTAATCTCGAGTATGCTGACTAGCAACTTAATATCTTCATTTAGACCGTCTTCAAATCTTTTACACATAATGGCTTCAATTGACACACATTCTCAGGCATATCGGCTCAATCTGACAAACTTCCGTTCATACTCAGTCACGGTCATTCAACCCTATTTTAATTCAAGAAATTCTTTTCGTTTCTGATCAACGAATCTCTGACTGATATATTTCTTGCGAAACTTGGTCTGAAAGAAATCCCAAGTCACTTTTTTTTTTCGGAACCACTGATACTAATGTATTCCACTAGTGATATGTAGTGTCCCGTAGTAAGAATATAGCACACTTCAAGCATTCATCCGGAGTACATGATAGCTCATCAAGCACACGGATAGTATTATCAAGCCATATCTCAGCTCGTTCTGCGTTGTCGTCATCATTAGCTTTAAATTCTTCAGCCCCATATTTCCTAATTTTATCAACGAAAGGTCTGCTAGATCTCATCGAATCTACCATTGGAGGTGCTGAAGGTATCGGAGTTGGATTATTCGGGGGTAGAGGTTGTTGTACAGCCAGATTAGTCCGGATAAATTGGGTAAACCATTGATTCATCATCTGGTAGAAGGCTTGCTTAGCCTCCCCCTCATGGCTGCCCGAGACAGGTTGAGAGTCTACCGCCACTGACCCACATGCAAGATCAGGCACTACGCTCTCTAAATCATCAGCTACGTCTCTGTCGGGATCCATTTATTAAATAAAACACAATTTTAAATGTCAGAAGTCACCACACTATCGTATTATAAACTTTAAGGCATGTATAGCTAGACTCACATGCGCTACGGTAGTCCTAGAATCGACTAAACCGTAAACTCTGATACCAATCAAATTAACACCCCTAACCAATATCCGTCGTCGGATTAGGGTTACGGGCATTACCAGAGAAGACAAAACTTTTATTTAATAAATTTAATCTTAGTTAAACATCGTTATTAAAAGATTCAATTATAAACAGACAATCACATATGCGTTATACATACTTAATACACTAAACTAAGTCATTTACAATATGATCATGGATGAACACAAAATGATCATGCTATGTACATTTCAATAATACCACACAACAATGCAAATACCATAAACCTCATTTATCATATCTTTATTGATTTATGAAGTACTCAAACAAACAAATCAATCATATCTAATTTATTTAAAAAAACATAATTCAAATATCATCTCATTTTAACTTACAATAAGGCCGAAAACACATGATTGAAAAAAATTTATCCCATATGGCCGAATAAACAAGCTCATTACAATAACATATGTCCGGACATACAAGCTCAATAAATATCATACACCCAATTATCTACTTAGCCAAATATACAAGGATACCTATAGGAAATTACAGGTACATTACACAGCTCATACTAAGTTTAAATAAATCCAATACTCAATCAAATCAGGCAATCACACATAACTAATTATATATATATACATCATACTGATATGCGCATTTGCCATATTCAAAAGTAAGCTTAAACATTAAACTCTTCAACCATAATAGTTTCATTTGGATATTTCTCATAAGCTAAGTCAAAGATATACATACCATTGCATAACATAATTTATATTTCATGAAATGACCAAGGCTAATACACGCACATAAATTCTAAATGATGCTTAACTAGCACATTTCTTGCCTTGACTTAAACATTTATCCATTATTAACTTCTTTGCTTAAACCTAATAACATTTTATAAAATACAATCGAAAGTTATGCATACCAAAACTCATCCCATTCTTGACATATTACTACTCATGTCCATTTTTCATAAGTTAACAAGATTTATACCAAAATGACCACATGACATTCACCCATGCACAAACATACTTATTTAGCATGAATTATTTATATCACATCCTCATTTGTCACCCAAGCAAAACATACACGCATATTACATCAAAGATAGAGTAAACCATCGAACATTAACATTCAACAACTAGTCACTTTTGCATGGCTTTTATACATTATCATAATATCATTCGAAAACTTAGATAGCATATACATGCCTTAAGAACAAAAGTCTAAACATTATACGTACCAACATGAGCCGATAGTGTGAATGACTTCAATGACGGTCCTCGGAGCTCATAGCTTGATTGAAATCTATAAAACGAAACAATAAACACACCCAAATAAGCTTATTAGCTTAGTAAGTCTTAAGCAACTACATTATAACACTCAACCATTCAAGCATTATATACAATCAACTCATAACATTAGATATACATGGCTTACTTATAAACACACCATAATAAAGTATCATTACCTCACTTAACCTAATAACTTTCATTTCCTTACCAAATACACCATTTACCGATTATACATAAATTAACACATACATATGTATATAAATACACCTACTTGAACATCTTATCCACACTCAAGCTTTCGAATAACCAGTAACCACATGGCATATTTTATATACAAATTCCACAACCAAATTTATAACACATTTCTTTCATCACTTTACTTACTCATCAGCATAGCATATATATATAATATTAAAGTATGAAAAATACATACCTTTAGCCGAATTAACAAATTCACTTTAAAAAAACTTAAGCTTACTTGATTTGTTTCATGACTTTATTATTACAGAATCGAAGTTCAGAATTGAAAACTCATCGGTATAAAACCTGCTAGGCATTAGCCCGAATCGCACACACACCGGCACTAGGACTGCTAGACTCAAGGTTCGAGATTTAAACACCGGCATTTAGCCTGCTAGGCAAAAAGCCCAATATAAATCACCGGCACAAGGCCTGCTAGGCATTTAGCCCGATATAGATCACCGACACAAGGCCTGCTAGGCTCGAAGCCCGAGTATCAACATAATTAACCATTCCATACACATTTCTTAATACCAAATCACTTATATCCCATATATTTCATAACACTATCACATATCAAATTCGAATAAGCTTAATAACATCAATCCAATATTATGCCACCAACATTCGGCAATCTCACATATATATCCTCAAAATTTTCAAATTTCAACATTTATTAGATTATATAGATAATTTTCGACATATATTTGCTTAAAGGCTTACCTCGACTATCGACGGACAAAGAAGACCGGCTATTCAACAACTTTTGCCTTCCCCCAATCCAAGCCCGTTTTTCTTTGTACTTGATCTAACATATTAAAATAAGTTCATTCAAGCACATTTCATCTCAATTTAGTCCCAAAACACATAAATAGGCAAATTACCAATTTACCCCTGACATTTACAACTTTTATAATTTAGTCCCTATTGTACAAAACATAAAATACACATAATTTGCACTCAATTCTTTAGAGCCGAATCTTCCGTACATCCATACAATTGCATACATTTCATTTATTTTGCAATTGAACCCCTCCTAAAATTTATTTTTACAATTAGCCCTAAATACTCAATTTCACCAAAATTTTCAATTCAAAACAAATTAATTTCTATCATACTTTTAATATTTTTCCATCAAACATTATCAAACACAAACATCTAACCATGGCCAAATATCAAACATGCTCAAATTCAAAATTCTAACATGGGTAAACTAATATTCGAAGCAACAATCTCAAAAACGTAAAAATTATCAAGAACCAAAATCAAACTAACCTTGAAATTGAGATTGTAGGTGCCGAAAATCAAATGAAACCAAACCCTTTTCTTTCCTCAACATTTGGCCAAGAAAAAATAAAAGATGATAATGGCCATTTTTTATGTTTTATTATTACATAATTTATGTTATTACTTAATTACCAAACTAACCTTATAATATAAAATAAACATAACGTATAAATAAGGACATTATTGGCACATACCGTCCACTACCTTTAAAATGGGCTACTTGCCCTTTTTGTACCTCATAATAAAAAGCCATTATCACATTAGCACTTTTCACTATAGTTTGTAACTTTTGCGCTTTACGCGATTAAGTCCTTTTGTTAAATTAAACACACAAATGATCAAATTTTCATACGAAACTGTCACACACATTAATTCACATATAATAAGCATCGAAAATAATATTTAAAAATTTTTCAGACTCGGATTCGTGGTCCCGAAACCACCGTTTTGATTAGGGTCAAATTCGGACCGTTACAACTCTCGCCCCCTTAGGGATTTTCGTCCCCGAAAATCTTACCACTTAACAAAGTTGGATGTTGTTGCCTCATTGAATCCTCAGGCTCCCACGTAGCCTCTTCAATTCCATGTTGATTCCATAGTACTTTTACTAGCAAAATTTTCTTGTTTCTTAACTCTTTCACTTCACGAGCTAAGATACGGATCGATTCTTCCTCATATGTCATATCGAATTGGATTTCGATCTCAGACGGGGCAATCACATGTGACGGATCTTATCTATATCTACAAAGCATCAAAACATGAAATACGTTGTGTATCTTTTCTAATTCAGAAGGCAACTTCAATCTATAAGCAACAGGCCCGATACGTTCAATGATCTCATACGGTCCGATGAACCTTGGACTTAATTTGCCTTTTCGACCAAATTGAAGCACTTTCTTCCAAGGAAACACTTTCAAAAATACCCGATCTCCATCCTGAAACTCAATGTCTTTACGTTTCAAATCAGTGTAGGACTTTTAGAGATACGAGGCAACTTTCAAACTATCTCTGATTATAGCCACATTCTGTTTAGTCTCTTTAATCAAATCAACCCCGTGTATCTTGTTATCACTGAGCTCGATCCAGTACAGTAGTGTACGACACTTGCGACCGTACAAAGCTTTGTAGGGTACCATTATGATACTAGATTGAAAGCTATTATTATAAGCAAATTCAATCAAAGGTAAGTATCGTTCCCACATACCTTCAAACTCGAGGACGCAATATCTCAACATATCCTCAAGTATCTGAATGGTTCGTTCAGATTGATCATCTGTCTGCGGGTGAAAAGCTGTGCTAAAGTGCAGCTTGGTACCTAAAGCATCTTGAAATTTCTTCCAAAACCACGACGTAAATCTCGGATCACTGTCCGAAACAATGGAAATCGACACACCATGTAATCTCATAATTTGAGATACATACAATTCAGAAAGATTATCGAGCGAAAAGTCTGTACGAACTGGAGCAAAGTGAGCTGATTTGGTTAGTCTATCCATTATAACCTGCATCGCATCTTTCTTGCTCGATTAATAAATCGTAGCAAACCGGATACAAAATCCATAGCAATTCTATCCCATTTCCCTTTAGGTATCATGATCGGCTGAAGTAACCTAGAAGGCACCTGATGTTTCGCTTTTACTTGCTAACAAATTAAGCACTTCGAGACAAATTTGGATATATCCCGTTTCATACCAGGCCACCAATAGAATTGTTTCAAATCATTATACATTTTCGTGCTACCCGGATGTACCGACAATCGACTATTATGAGCCTCATTCAATATCATCTGAATCAATTCTATATTTCTCAGGAAACATATTCGGTCTTTGAAGTTCAAACAGTCATTTTCATCGATTCGAAACTCTGTTTCTGCAATACTTTCACACTGAATTCATCTTGCCATCGTATCTTTGTCAACTCTCTGAGCATCACAAATTTGTTGCGTAAACAACGGTCTTCCTTTTAATTCGGTTACTATCGAACTATCACCAGACATAGTCTAATGTACGTTCAACGCACGAAGAGCAAATAATGATTTTCGACTTAGGGCATCCGCAACAACGTTGGCCTTCCCCAGATGGTAGTCAATCACTAGCTCGTAATCTTTCAATAGTTCTAACCATCTGCGTTGTCTCAGGTTCAGATCTTTCTGAGTCATTAGATACTTCAAACTTTTGTGATCTGAATAGACATGACATTTCTCCCCGAACAAGTAATGACGCCAAATCTTCAACGCGAATACAATAGCTGCTAGCTCCAAATCATGTGTCGGGTAATTTCTTTCACGCGGCTTCGATTGTCTCAAAACGTAGGCTACGACTTTGCCTTCCTGCATCAAAACCAACCCAACCCATTCAAAGAAGCATCACTATAAACAACAAATTCTTTACCTGATTCAAGCTAAACTAACACTGGAGCTTCGGTCAAAAAGGCTTTCAACTGATCAAAACTTTTCTGACACTTTTCCGACCATTCAAATTTGGTATCTTTCTATAATAGTTTTGTCAACGGGGTAGCTATTATAGAAAAACTTTTCACAAATCATTTGTAGTAACCAGCAAGTCCCAGAAAGCTTTGAATTTTGAAAACATTCTTTGGGGGTTTCCAATTGAGTATAGCCGATATTTTATTCGGACCAGAACTCACATTTGCTAAACTTCGCATACAACTGCTTATCTCGCAAAGTTTGTAGCACCAATCTTCGATGCTCAACATGCTCGGTTTCATCTCTAGAGTAGATTAGAATATCATCTATAAACACTACCACAAACTGATCCAAAAACTGTCTGAAAATCTGATTCATCAAATCCATAAAAACAGCAGGTGCATTAGTAAGTCCAAAAGGCATAACCAGGAACTCAAAATGTCCTTACCTTGTTCGAAATGCGGTCTTTGGCATATCGGAATCTCTGACTCGTAACAAAATGTCCACTAGCTTTAAAATGGGCTAATTGCCCTTTTTGTACCTCATAATAAAAAGCCATTATCACATTAGCACTTTTCACTATAGTTTGTAACTTTTGCACTTTACGCGATTAAGTCCTTTTGTTAAATTAAACACATAAACGATCAAATTTTCATACGAAACTTTCACACACATTAATTCACATATAATAAGCACCGAAAATAATATTTAAAAATTTTTTAGACTCGGATTCGTGGTCCCAAAACCACCATTCCAATCAGGGTCAAATTCAGACTATTACATATGGAAGCTTGTAAGTGTAAGTTTCTCAATCTAGCTCTTGTGGCTATGTCTGAGTTAGAGTTTCTATGACTTAGTATGCTTTTGAGATGGTCTCTTTAGAGAAGGATAGATGTAAGAGGTTCTAAACCAGAACATCCGTGTGTATATGGTAGAGTATGATAATGAAGCCTTCGATGAGATGGTTGAGAAGGCTATAGTTATGGAGGAAGCGTTGATCGAGTCACCGAGGCCAGTAGTGACAGCCTAAAAAGAGGGGCTCTAATCAGTTTGGAGCTTCAAGATGACTGAATAAGAGAGGTCACAATTTCCAGAGTTCTAGTAAGAGAGCTCGACGAAGGTTTCAGTCGGGCTAGACCAACCAGTAAAGTAATAATGTAGTTGCTACTGGAGGACCAGCGAGAGTTTCAGAGTGACCATTATGCAAGCACTATGTTTGTAGGCACCTGATGAGTGTAGGAGGCTAACTAGGGGATGCTTCGAGTGTGGATCGAAGAAGAATTAGCTAAGGAACTGCCCAAAGAGAGTTACGGTTGTAAAAACATAGAGTTCTGAACATGCTAAAAGCTATGGTTGAGGTTGAGGTGGTAACGGTAAACAAATTGGATAAAGGACAATTGTGTTGGAATGCTGGTACCCCCATGGCATAGCAAAAAAAAAAAAAAGAATTCCGATGATCCAAACCATGGATCCATGTGTGAGGAACAAATCGGGGTCAAATAATGCTTTCGAAATTACCGAAACTTCAATCTGAGTAGACAGCAACGCCTCGAAAGCGATAATTTTAATCTACTATCGAATCAAGCCGCAACCTTTTATGATTTCGACCTCTACGTAATCCACCCAGTTTGAGGATGAACGGAAGAAAACTCCAAAACTGTTTTGGAGGTTTCTTTGCTTGACAGTTGCTAGACCTCACAAGCAAAGTTTCAGTTTTTTTAGGGTTTTCTAAAAAAAAAAAAAACTCTCTTGCTCTCACCTTTTATAATTGGTATTATATAATGAATCATAATTCATGAAATTTTTATCTGAACATAATAATCATGATTAAAAAATAAATAAATATAATAACATTGTAACCGAAAATTATAATTACATTAATTACAACAAGGATTTCGATAAATTTTATTTATTGAAATTTATATACGAACAAATTCATATATTAATAGAACTATGTTCTCATTATGTGTACAACATCCTTGTACATATAATATGTTTAATATTTGATTGCCCAATTAAATTAATTCTAAAATTAATTTATTTCATGTGACAACCATACACAATACCAACTATATTTTATTCCGTTCATTTCAACCATACGGCGTGACCCTGTAGGTTCTTGTAACATTAGCAGTAATACTAGAACGATTCTAATGTTACAAATAATGAGTGGCATCTAGCAATGCATCATTGCTACCTAAGTTACAAGAAGTCATGATTCGACATAACCTTTTGTGATTAACCTTTCATGCATTAATCCTTAAGTCCTTTATCTCAGGAATGGACACAAGTCATGGAATAGTCAAACTTGCATAGTCCATCCCATGTTTCTTGATATCTTGAGTAGACTATGATATACAAATAAGTATGACATTTCATATCAATTTATTTGAGCATGGCCATGCATTTCTAGTCTCACTCAATCAAGTGGCCTAAGATATTACTCCCATTATGTAGGAGGGACTTATCCTATATTGATCAACCATATCCCTCTACATGGATTGTGGTATATCCAACATCAGCCTTTATAGAACAACCAGCTACGGTGTACGTTTGACTATATCAAAATATACAACTCATGATGTTGCGATAATGATTATCTCAAGTCTGAGGATCATATACCTGTTAATCACTATGAGTAATGCTGTGACAATTACATAATAATCCAAGAAACATACTCATAGTGGGTCAGTCCAATATGTTGTTCTCTAACACACATATTCATGCATTGATTTTGACACTCCATATCAATGACAACTCTTTATCATCAATCAACTACATGTTAGTCTTAATGCATTATTGTTGTCCTAGTCAACAATAATACTTGACTAAGGATCTTTTTAAGAATAATCATATTATTCTCAGGACATTATTATAAAACAATTTATTTGTACTCAGAAAAAAAAACTGAAATAATAATGACAACGCCTTATATGGATAGACATGGTAAATCAAGTATGTTATTACAACCATCTAATGATTGATATTTGAGCATACTCTTAAAAATTCCACATACTGTAGTTGCTCAGATCGATTCTGGAGGACTAGTACGAGTCTATGCTGCAAAGAGTTGCATGATCTGGACTCGACTGACATGATTGTAGGTACTTTCACTTTGCGATTAATTCCTTTATTTTTATTGGTTGGCTTTCGTTTTACGTATTTATAAATTCTGAGTGACCTAGCTAGTTAGTTTGGTATTCTGATTGAGATAATTAGCATAAGTATAACTGTTATGAGTTCTTTGGGTGAAAGTGTCGTGGTGGGTAGAGTGTACCGAAGGTATCCTATGATGGTTTAGAGACAAGTCTTTCCCGTGGACTTAATGGAGTTGCCTTTTCATGGTTTCGACGTGATTCTCAAGATGGATTGGTTGTCAAACCACAAGGTGAAGGTGGATTTTGAGATGAAGTGGGATACTTAGTGAGGTAAGGATGGGTTGGAGAGACTCGAATTTCTCTCCAATGTGGTTTCAGCGACTAAGACTGAGAATATGTTGGATAAAGGTTGCAAATCTTACTTAGCCTATGTGCTAAATTTGGGGAGTAAGGAGCTAAGAGTTTAGGATATCCGAACTGTGAGGGATATTCTTAATGTATTTCTGGAGGAGTTACCAGGTTTGTCGCCACCTCGGGAAGCGGAGTTTGGCATTGAGGTTCTACTTGGTACCGAACTGATGTCTATTGCACACTATCAGTTGACACAGAAAGAAATCAATGAGTTGAAGATTTAGTTGTAAGAACTACTTGATCGTGTTTTCATTCGACCGAGTTTGTTACCTTGGGGTGCACCAGTTTTGTTCGTGAAAAGGAAGGATGGTACTTTGAGGCTAGGTATTGATTACTGATTGTTGAACAAGTTAACCATTAAGAATAAGTATTCATCACCTTAGATTGAGGACTTGTTTAATCAATTAAAGGAGTGGCAGTGCTCTCTAAGTGTTGGATTACCGGTACTCCCATGGCGCAGTAAAAAAAAAAAATTCAGCCATCCAAACCATGAATCCATGTGTGAGGAAATAATGGTTTCGAAATTACCGAAACTTCAATCTGAGTAGACAGTGACACCTCGACAACAAGAATTCTGATCTATTATCGAAACAAGCCGCAACCTTTTATGATTTCAACCTCTACGTAATCCACCCAGATTGACGATGAACGGAAGAAATCTCCAAAACTATTTTGGAGGTTTCTTTGCTTGACGGCTGCTAGACGACACAAGCAAAGTTTTGGTTTTTTTCTTTATTTTTAAGGTTTTTTTAAGCTCTATATCATTTTCACCTTTTTTTTATAATTGGTATATATATAATGAATCATAATAAAAAAATAAATAAATATAATAATGTTTTAACCGAAAATTATAATTACATTAATTATAATAATGATTTCGGTAAACTATATTTATATAAATTTATATACGAACCAAATTCATATATTAATAGAACTATGTTCTCATTATGTGTACAACATCCTTGTACATATAATATGTTCAATATTTGATTGCCCAATTAAATTAATTCTATAATTAATTTAATTCATGTGACAACCAAACACAATACCAACTATGTTTTATTCCGTTCATTTCAACCATAGGGTGTGACCCTGTAGGTTCTTGTAACATTAGCAGTAATACTAGAACGATTCTAATGTTACACCCAATGAGTGGCATCTAGCAATGCATCATTGCTACCTAAGATACAAGAAGTCATGATTCGACATAACCTTTTGTGATTAACCTTTCATGCATTAATCCTTAAGTCCTTTATCTCTAGAATGAACACAAGTCATGGAATAATCACACTTGCATAGTCCATCCCATGTTTCTTGATATCTTGAGTAGACTATGATATACAAATAAGTATGACATCTCATATCAACTTATTTGAGCATGACCATGCATTTCTAGTCTCACTCAATCAAGTGGCCTAAGATATTGCTCCCATTATGTAGGAGGGACTTATCCTATATTGATCAAGCATATCCCTCTACATAGATTGTGGTATATCCAACATCAGCCTTTATAGAACAACCAGTTACGGTGTACGTTTGACTATATTAAAATATACAAATCACGATGTTGGGATAATGATGATCTCAAGTCTGAGGATTGTATACATATTAATCACTATGAGTAATGTTGTGACAATTACATAATAATCCAAGAAACATACTCATAGTGGGTCAGTCCAATATGTTGTTCTCCAACACACATATTCATGCATTAATTTTGACACTCCGTATCAATGACAACTCTTTATCATTAATCAACTACATGTTAGTCTTAATGCATTATTGTTGTCCTAGTCAACAATAATACTTGACTAAGGATGTTTTAAGAATAATCATATAATTCTCAGGACATTATTATAAAACAGTTTATTTGTACACACAGAAAAAAAAATTGAAATAATAATGACAACGCCTTATATTAATAAAGATGGTAAATCAAGTATGTTATTACAACCATCTCATGATTGATCTTTGGGCATACTCTTACAATCTCTCACTAGCACTAAGACCAATCACTCATATATCTAATACCAAGTGACTTAGTGTGACGATCATGGTTTTGCTGTGTCAGAAGCTTGGCCAGGATATCAGCAATGTTATCATCTGTAGGTACTCTACATATCTCTACATCCCCTCGATCGATAATCTCTCGAATAAGATGGTAGCGCCTAAGTATATTTTTGGATCGCTGATGAGATATGGGTTCTTTAGCTTGTGCAATGGCTGCATTGTTATCACATCGGAGTAATGAACTTCTTGATCCAAACCGCTTCTTTTGCTGCCTCACTGGCTGTAATATACTCGGCCTCTGTCGTAGAATCGGCTATTGTACTTTGCTTTGAACTCTTTCAGCTCACAGCACCACCATTAAGGAAAAACACAAAACCTGATTGCGATCAAGAATTGTCCTTGTCGGTTTGGAAGCTGGCATCAGTGTAACCTTTTACACTTAACTCTTCCTCACCTCCATATATTAGGAACGTATCCTAAGTTCTTCTTAAGTACTTAAGGATATTCTTGACTGTGGTCCATTGACCTTCATCGGGATCTACTTGGTACCTGCTCGTCATACTTAAGGCATATGAGACATCTGGACGGGTACATAACATGGCATACATGACAGATCAAATAGTGGAAGCATATGGAATTTTACTCATGTGTTCTCTCTCTTGAGGAGTTGAAGGACACATTCCCTTCGAGAGTGAAATACAATGTCTAATAGGTAGGAATCCTCTCTTAGATTCTTCCATATTGAACCTTTTTAGTACTTTATCTATGTATGTACTTTGGCTTAGACCTAGTAGTCGTCTTGATCTATCTCTATAGATCTTGACTCCTAAGATGTAAGTGGCTTCACCCAAGTCTTCATAGAAAAACAACTTTCTAACCAAGTCATAATAGACTGCAAAGTAGTATGTCATTTCCCATGATAAGTATGTCATCCACATACAGTACCAAGAATGTGATAGTGCTCCCACTAACTTTCTTGTAAACACATGGTTCATCTTAATTTTTGATAAAACCAAACTTTTTGATTGCATCGTTAAAACGAAGATTCCAACTTCGAGAAGCTTGCTTTAATCCATAAATGGATCTTTGTGGCTTACATATCTTTCTAGTATCCTTTAGATTGATAAAACATTCAGTTTGTGTCATGTACACATCCTCTTCAAGTTTCCCGTTAAGGAAAGCTGTT
Organism: Gossypium bickii; assembly: GCA_025503065.1. Classification (NCBI taxonomy): domain Eukaryota; kingdom Viridiplantae; phylum Streptophyta; class Magnoliopsida; order Malvales; family Malvaceae; genus Gossypium; species Gossypium bickii. Next base: position 71,434,944 of record CP106716.1, on the reverse strand, counting down.
TTAACGTCCATCTGCCAGATTCCATAATCATGAAATGCAGCTATGGCGAGCAAGATCCTGATAGATTTAAACATAGCTACAGGAGAAAAGGTTTCATCATAGTCAACACCATAAATTTGGCGAAAACCTTTAGCGACTAATCGCCCCTTGTATGTTTGTACATTACCATCCATGTTGGTTTTCTTTTTGAAAACCCACTTGCACCCTATAGGTTTAACCCCTTCGGGTGGGTCAATCAAAGTCCATACTTGGTTTTCATACATAGAATCCATCTCAAATCTCATGGCCTCAAGTCATTTCTCAAAGTCTGGGCTCGTCACCGCTTCTTGATAAGTCCTAGGCTCATCTTGATCTATAAGAAGAACCTCACCATGCGTTGTAATGAGAAATCCATATCTCTTAGGTGCATGGCGTTCTCTTAAAAATCTACGCGGTGGTTGTGTTTCTACAGCAGTTACTTGTTCCTCAATTTCTTGTGGAATTTGCTATTGTTCTATCTCTTGTTAACTAGTATCTTGTGATTTTCGAATTTCTTCGAGTTCAATCTTTCTATCACTTCCTTTTCTAGAAATAAATTCTCTCTAGGAAGACACTAGTCTGAACAACAAATGTTTTGTTCTCATTGGGATTAAAGAAATAATATCCTTTGGTTTCTTTCAGATACCCCACAAAAATACACCTTTCAGATTTGGGTTCAAGCTTAGTAGACGTCTGACGTTTAACATAAGCTTCGTAACCCTAAATTTTCATAAAAGACATACTGGGACATTTCCCAGTCCACATCTCATATGGCGTCTTTTGAACCGATTTAGATGGAACATGATTTAGTGTGAAAGCAGCTGTCTCAAGTGCATGTCCCCAAAAGGAAGTCGGTAGATCAGCATGACTCATCATAAATTAAACCATGTCTAACAAAGTTCAATTTCTTCCCTCAGAAACTCCATTCCATTGAGGAGTCCACATTCCTTCAAAAGATCATCAAACTCTAGGCTCAAATACTCTCCTCTTCAATCATATCGAAGTGACTTGATAGTTTTGCCTAGTTGATTTTGTACTTCATTTTTGAATTTCTTGAACTTTCAAGGGATTCAGACTTATGGCGCATGATATAAACATACCCATATCTACTGAAATCATTAGTGAAAGTAATGAAGTAGTGAAATCCACCTCTGGCCTGTGTATTTATTGGTCCACATACATCAGAATGTATTAGGCCCAATAAATTACAAGCTCGTTCACTTTTACCAGTAAAAGAAGATTTAGTCATTTTTCTCAATAAACAAGATTCACATACTTCAAATTGTTCAAAAACAAATGAATCCAAAGACCATCTTTATGGAGTTTGGATATGCGTTTCTCACTTATGTGGCCCAAACAACAATGCCAAAGATAAGTTTGATTTGAGTCATTTATTTTAGATCTTTTAGTATTTATGTTGGACATGGGATTCATTTGATCTAAAATATAGAGGCCATTAATCAATTGTGCCGAACCATAGAAAACATTATTGAGATAAAAGGAATAATAATTATTCTTGATAATTATCTCAAAACCAATTTTGTCCAAACAAGAAATTAAAATAATGTTTTTAGTCAAAATGGGCACAAAATAACAATCCTCGAAACATAAATCAAGTCTACTAGGCAAAGATAAAGTATATGTTCCCACAGCTAATGCAACAACTTTTGCTCCATTTCCAACTCGCAGGTCCACATCTCATCTGGCCAAAGTCCTACTCCTTTGTAGTCCCTATACAGAAGTACAAATATGAGAACCACAACCAGTATTTAATACCCAAGAAGTAGTAGTTGATAAATTAATATCAATAACATAAATACCTGAAGCAGGCGTTCTGCTTGTTTTGGCCATCTTGACTTCCTCAAGATAGATAGGACAGTTTCGTTTCCAATGTCCAGTCACACCACAATGAAAGCAGTTTCCTTCTTTAGACACCCCACCTTTAGGCTTCAGTGCAGCATTTCCTTTTCCAAGATTGGGCCTACCTTTGCCCTTGGGCTTTGTCTAAACTTTGGCTTTTCCTTTGCCCTTGTTGTTACATACCATCAGTATGGGCTTGGGTCCAGCCTTTTTCATGTTGCCTTCAGCAGTTCATAACATACAAAGCAACTGTGGTAGAATCTTGTCAATTTCATTCATATTGAAATTGAGGACAAACTGGCTGTAGCTATCCGACAACGATTGCAGAATAACATCAGTGGTCAACTCTTGGCTCAATGGAAACCCAAGCTTAGACAGGCTTTCAATATAGCCAATCATATTAAGGACATGAGGTCCTACTGGGCTTCCTTCAGCCAGCTTACATTCGAATAGGGCCTTAGAGATATCAAACCTCTCTTACCGTGCTTGCCCCTGATAAATTTTTAAGGTGCTCGATCATATCATAAGCAACCATGTCCTCATGTTGTTTCTGAAGCTCAGAATTCATAGTGGCAAGCATAAGACATCGAACATCAACCATGTCATCGAGATGCTTCTTGTAAGCATCTCTATTAGTCCTCAAGGCATTAGCGGTTGGTTCATTAAGAAGTAGTTGTTCAATGACATATAATTTCTGTTCTTGTTTGAGGACAATCCTCAAGTTACGGAACCAGGCAAGAAAGTTCAAACCATTCAATTTTTCCTTCTCAAGGACTGATCGCAATGAGAGTGTATTAGTGTTTGCAGCCATAATATATCTACAACAATAAAATATGCGTGTGAGTAAATTTACCAAGTTTATATCAATCATTAAAAAGACTTTATTAAAAGATGTTCCCACTATTTTATTTCAAAATGAATAACCCTCATATATTAATTTTGGAAAGACTTTCTCAAAAGTATTTCTAGTGGGTTAAGGATCTATATTTCACCTCCTCTTAAGTCAGCTTTGGCTTTACTCTCAAGACTATGGTTATTTAGGTAAACAACATTTGCTAATTACATCATATGTAACTCCTAATAGTTGGCGAACCACTCTTGTTCTAATCATTTTATGATTTATCCAATTTACTTGCCTCTAGGTTTCTAAACATATTAGAGGAACCTAGTTAAGTCATTAACCAATTTTTAACCAGCAAATATCACTTGTTTATTCTTCGCGTTTAACCAAGATAAATACTAGTACTTCGCTTTGGCGGAACCTACATAGTATTGATCGAGCCCTTAATGAAGGCAAAATTGGAAGGCCATGTTGACTTAATATTTTAATAGAGGGATTTTATTTAGATAGTTGCACATCACCAATTATGGTCTCCTTTAGTCCATTTAGTCTTTTAATTGATCTCATCAATTAATGGGGTTTATTATTCTCAAATTTTAATATATTTAAAAAATGGCATTCTTTAGACATCCGTAGCATCTCATACATGAACAAATAAAGCAATAAATAAATACAATAGTTATAGCCCATAAACCAAGGTGGTTCAACCCAAGCCAATAGGAGAACCAAAAGGAAACCTAAAGGTGTAAATCGTTTCACAAGCTATCGGTCCACACTAGTTACCCCATCCTCCTTCTCGTCTAGCCCATAGCAACTCCTGCAAATTACAATATGCAGAAACTCATTTTACATACGAGGGAGTAAGATGAGAAGAGAAATACAAGAGAATAGTAGTAAGGCACGACATGCAGGCCGTATTTATAAAAATATACAACCTTTTATCAAATGGGTCACCAGGCTATAACTATGCATTTCAAACATCATGCATGTCAAAAATAGCATACATAATTCAACGTCTTGCTAAGGTGAATAATAAAATATCCTTTCAACCTTTTGTAGCCCACCAAGTTTTTATTATTATTAATTTTTATTAACAAAACATACTGTAAGAAGATGGGGTCTGAGGCGTCGGAGGAAGTGAGCCCCCGCAGTACGAACCACATACCCCAGTCAAATGAAACCTCACCATTTGATAACTTTTATCAACATAATCGTATTTTTAGGAATTTAATCCTTGAGGTTTCATACCGGAACAACCCTTGTTCCACTAGCCAGTTAACTCTTACTGGAAATTGTAAATACCACCGTCGCGTCATTATAGATTTGTTAATAGTTAATAGTAATATCATAAAACTGAATAGGTCACAACACCATGATTAACATTTAATCAATTATCGAAAGGAACAATTATCAGGTTATGCTTAAATGATTTAAACAGTCGAAAACGTAATAAAATTAAAGCATGAATCTCATACAATTGCATCACCCAAGTATTTAAACCCGAGTCCGTATCACACAAGTGGCTCTGATACCACTATTGGATTGCCGGTACCCTCATGGCGCAGTGAAAAAAATAATTTCGGCAATCCAAACCATGAATCCATGTGTGAGGAATGAATCGGGGTGAAATAATGGTTTCGAAATTACCAAAACTTCAATTTGAGTAGACAACGATGCCTCGGCAACAAGAATTCTGATCTATTATCGAACCAAGCCGTAACCTTTTATGATTTCGACCTCTACGTAATCCACCCAGATTGACGATGAACGGAAGAAATCTCCAAAACTATTTTGGAGGTTTCTTTGCTTGATGGCTGCTAGACCTCACAAGCAAAGTTTTGGTTTTTCTTTATTTTTAGGGTTTTCTAAGCTCTATCTCATTTTTAAGCTTTTTATAAGTGGTATATATATAAGGAATCATAATTAAAAAATAAATAAATATAATAATGTTTTAACCGAAAATTATAATTACATTAATTATAATAATGATTTCGGTAAACTATATTTATTTAAATTTATATACGAACCAAATTCATATATTAATATAACTATGTTCTCATTATGTGTACAACATCCTTGTACATATAATATGTTCAATATTTGATTGCCCAATTAAATTAAATCTATAATTAATTTAATTCATGTGACAACCAAAAAGAATACCAACTATGTTTATTCCGTTCATTTCAACCATAGGGTATGACCCTGTAGGTTCTTGTAACGTTAGCAGTAATACTAGAACGATTCTAATGTTACAAACAAAGAGTGGCATCTAGCAATGCATCATTGCTACCTAAGTTACAAGAAGTCATGATTCGACATAACCTTTTGTGATTAAGCTTCCATGCATTAATCCTTAAGTCCTTTATCTTGGGAATGAACACAAGTCATGGAATAGTCACACTTGCATAGTCCATCCTATGTTTCTTAATATCTTGAGTAGACTATGATATACAAATAAGTATGACATCTCATATCAACTTCTTTGAGCATAGCCATGCATTTCTAGTCTCACTCAATCAAGTGTCCTAAGATATTACTCCCATTATGTAGGAGGGACTTATCCTATATTGTCAAGCATATCCCTCTACATAGATTGTGGTATATCCAACATCAGCCTTTATAGAACAACCAGTTACGGTGTACGTTTGACTGTATTAAAATATATAACTCACGTTGTTGGGATGATGATGATCTCAAGTCTGAGGATCATATACATATTAATCACTATGAGTAATGTTGTGACAATTGCATAATAATCCAAGAAACATACTCATAGTGGGTTAGTCCAATATGTTTTTCTCTAACACACATATTCATGCATTGATTTTGACACTCCATATCAAAGACAACTCTTTATCATCAATCAACTACATGTTAGTCTTAATGCATTATTGTTGTCCTAGTCAACAATAATACTTGACTAAAGGTCTTTTAAGAATAATCATACTATTCTCAGGATATTATTATAAAACAGGTTATTTGTACACACAGAAAAGAAAAACTAAAATAATAATGACAACGCCTTATATTAATAAACATTGTAAATCAAGTATGTTATTACAACCATCTCATGATTGATCTTTGGGCATACTCTTACACGAAGATCGACCTGAGGTCGGGATATTATCACCTTAAGTTAAAGGAGCTTGGCATCTTGAAGACTACGTTTAGGACACGGTATGGTCATTCTGACTTTTTGGTCATGCTGTTTGGTTTGCTAACTCTCCAGCTGCGTTCATGGATCTGATGAATTGTGTCTTTCACTTGTATCTGGATCAATTTGTAGTTGTCTTTATAGATGACATTATCATGTATTCCCATATCGAGGATGATCATGATGCGCATCTATGGATTGTTCTTCAAATTTTGTGAGAGAAGCAATTGTATGTGAAGCTAAGAAAATGCGTGTTTTAGTTCAAGGAAGTGATGTTTTTGGGGCATGTGGTGTCTGCTGAAGGAATCCAAGTTGATTCGAAGAAAATAGAGGCTATTTTGGAGCGAAAACAACCAAAGAATGTTATCGAAGTTCGGAGTTTCCTACGGTTGGCTTGTTATTATCATAGGTTCATTGAGAGGTTCTCCATTATAGTTGCACCCTTAATGAAGCTACTTCAAAAGAATGTGATTTCCAGGTTGACTGATGAAAGAAAGAAGAGCTTCGAAAAGCTCAAGGCAGTTTTTATTGAAGTGCCAGTGTTGATTTAGCCATAGTCCATGAATGGTTATGTGGTCTACAATGATGCTTCTTATACAACACTCAGGTGTGTTCTTATGTAGGATAGTAAGGTTGTGGCATATGCCTCGAGACAATTGAAGCCACATGAGCATAATTACCCCACCCATGATTTGGAGTTAGCAGTAGTGATCTTTGCGCTTAAGATTTGACATCATTATTTGTATGGTGAGATGTGTGTCATCTACACTGATCACAAGAGCCTTAAGTATCTCCTTACCCAAAAGGAGTTGAACTTAAGGCAAAGGTGTTGGATTGAGCTATTGAAGGATTATGATTGTGTGATTGAGTATCATCCAGGTAAAGTGAATGTTGTTGCTGATTCTTTGAATTAGAAATCGATGGTTGAGATGTAAGCCATGTTTGCACACTTGAGTTTAATAAGTGATGGTGGTTTTTTTGGATAAATTCAGGTGAACCCGAATTTGTCACAGCAAATTAAGAAGAGGCAGTTAATTGATGAGACTTTGGTGAAAAAGATCTGACCGGTTGAGCAAGGTAGTGGTGGAGATTTTAAGTTGAATGCTGATGGTATTTTGAGTTTTCAGAGGGAGACTTTGTATGCCTGTTGATATGGACCTAAGGCATGCAATTCTTACCAAGACGCATGATAGCCATATGTTATGCATCCCAGTAGTAATAAGATGTATTGGGAATTTTTTAGAGTTATATTGGTAGCCTGGATTGAAGCGTGATGTGATTGATTTCATGGCTAGATGTTTGGTCTATTAAAGGGTAAAGACGGAGCATCAACATCCTTCAGGTTTACTCCAACCGATTAGGATTCCAGAGTGGAAATGGGAGAGGATTACTATGAACTTTGTCTCGAGTTTGCCTCTAATCCTGACAAAGTAGGATTCTGTATAGGTAATAGTCGATCAATTTCTGTAGAGTGTGCATTTCCTTGTTGTGCATACAAATTACTCATTGAAGAAATTGGTAGAGCTGTTGTAACACCCCTAACTCATATCCATCGCCGGATTAGGGTTACAAGGCATTACCGATAAAAAACACAGCTCAGAATAATCATTTATTATTATTCAAGCATAAAGTTATAATATCTTCAAAACTCGAATACCTCAATTCACATATACCAATTTTGCATATAAATCATATATCACATACAAACCATACACAAAAACTCAACCATTTTAATTCTGTTTCCTATTCAAAATTTCAAATTAAGCTATCATGAATTAACATTATAGCACACATATTTCATAAGTCAAATGTTCGAACTTTGTTACCATCACATTCATGTCATTCGAATATTTAAAATATATTCATGTATGTATATATACCCTTACAAATCAAATACCAATGCATAAGTCAAAACATCCAAATTCATACATTTATGTCATTATTCTATTATCAATTGTACCATTTCATAAACCTTTATACAACCGAATATCAAGTCAAAACAAAACATATTTTACAACTTATAAGTTATCTATATAATGATTCATTATATAACATCGCTAATTGATCAAATATAGTTCTTAAACATAACCAAATTATGTGTATTTTAATAAATCAAATTGGACCATTTTTGAACAAAAATAACAATCCAAAACATACCTAATTCACATATAAATATCATGTCTAGACATCATATATTTAACTATTCAATAAGCCATTAACACTTTTTATTTATAACCAAAAATCAAACATTAAACTGATCTTTAGGTATCAAACCACATACAAACATGTCATATGCATATGTATTTCATGTATCCATCATCAGCTGAATTTTAATGTATCCATCATCAGCTGAATATGAATACCATCATTTACCAATTCCAAGCCAATATACCAAAACAAATTATACATCAAGTTATAAATTGATACTAAGCCATTCAAATATCCAAATTCACATCATAAAGAAAAGACATCACCTAGTTATAATAACATGTATCACCAATTGAAAAACACATCCATCAACTATGTAATTACTCGAGCTGAATCACATTTTCATCAAACATGTAACACCCCAAACCCGGCCCATTCACTCCGACCGAATTTGGAATGCCACTGCGGAACACATTCGAAAAATATCCTTACTTAAGAATAAAACCGTTGAAAATTTGTTTCCTTTAACAAAACATTTTCGTGACTTGTAATATTCTAAGTAAAAATCAAAGTTTGTTATAAAAATATCAGATTCGAGCTTTACTTGAGAAAATAAAACTATTTGCAATCGACATTTAAACTATCTTTCCATAATAGGGCATAATAATAAAGATGTTTAATAAAGGTACTTAAACACTTTAGTGGGCCTTTTTACATTAAACATTTAATCAAAATACTGAAAATGTAGATACTTAATTAATCAAACAAAACGTCCTTTTTCATAAAAGTCTACTTCCTCATGGCCACCTTTGTATCCTCTCCGACCCGGTCCAAGCTTTACGCGCTACCTGAAAGGGGTTGAGAAAAATTGAGTGAGTCACCATGACTCAGTGCATAGTTAATACACATGTCCTCACATATGGGCTTGGCCCATATCCACACAGTCCATACACATGATTATGCAATTTCGAATATACAACTACAAATATACAATTATGAATATACAATTATGAATATACAATTATGAATATACAATTATGAATATATAATTATGAAGCCCAAATCCACATAGTGATCCACATATTAATCGATCCACGGTGATGCACACACGACTATAGACACGAAAAATGAGCACTTAGCCAACACCTCTTTTGAGGAAGCACATAACTAAACATCAAGCGCTAATGTCGCACGAGGCTAGCATTAGATCCCACACATAACGTACATCCTTTCCTCAAATAGTCACATCCCAAATCCCATGCATAGATATATATATTATACACCATGGCCACATATTACTCAAAACAATATACATCACATGTCATCACTTTATTACACATTCATCAATATTCAATTATTATCGAAATTCACCGAAAGATTAATACCAAAACTACTAACCTAATTATTTGATCACTCACCTTGGGTATCCACACTTTTAACCTTTATTTCGGCTAACATGCATAACACATACGTTTACATAAAATAATACATACAACACATATAACAAATAACAAACAAGAGTACATTGCGATAACTACGCACCTGACTATAGCGAGATTTTGATTTATCGATTCTAACAAGGTCTAAAATCCCGAAAGCTTCTGTTACTTCTATCGATTTGCCCCTAGAACACATAACTGAAATCGGTCACACTTAGTACCAATAACATGGCCTTAGGCCGAATATCATGAGTCATTTACCTTGAGCACTTCAATTTCCGAAAGAGTCATTTGTGCTCCTTAACACTAGCTACACACAAACAGAGCACATCATTATAGCCTTATACACATTCGGCCACAACTAAGGTCAACATTAGGTTTTTATCAAAATCCAAAATATAGTCTATGGCCGAAGGACATACTTCCTTACCTTGCTTATTTCGATCCCGAAACCAATTTGTTCCCGTCGGGTTGCTCCCGAAATTATCAAAATTCATATTAAAACGTTGTTAGAATTGGCTCATACACAACTCTATAAACAAAAGCTCTTGGCCGAATATTATACTTATCATTTACCTTGAATAGTCGAATCTTGAAGACTTTTCCTTCAATCAAAAATAAAGGCTCGATGGTCCTACTATTGTAGAATCAGCCTCACGAAAATAGGCAAAGATTTAAGGTAAAAATAAAGAATCAAGGAAAAAGGTCAAAAGATTTGGTAATAGAGACGAAAACATTCGGCTAACAACAAAGAAGGAAAACAAGACAAGTCATATTTGCTAGCCGAAAATACTTTCTAGCCTCATCAAAATCGAAGCTCCAACCTTAGGTTCCTCTCTCGGTCAAGAACAAAAAGGAAGGAACAAACAAATCAATGGCCATGCACCCAAAAAAAAAAATGAACAAGGTCATTTGGCTATGCCTTTGCATTCACAAGATCGGCCATGCAAAAGAAATATGTGGGGAGATAGAAAACAAAACAAGGAAATTTGGCACCCATTGCTAACTTGAAAAACCGAATTGAAGGTTCTTTTGCAGCTCCAGGATCAGCCAATACAGTTTGGAAAGGAAGATAAAACCCCAAATGGGAATTTCAGCCATGCTATCTTTTCCCCCAAGCCGTCCAACTCCTTCCCCAAGGCATGCTTCATTCCCATCCTCATTGAAATAAACAAATTCATTGTTTATTCATTATTCCATATCTTTACCCATCCTTTAATAAAATAAAAGGGTTAATGACCATGCTTCTCTTTTTACCAAAACCAAGGCCGGCCAAGCTTCATTTGAAATGAACAAAATTTCATTTACAACATTCTCGCCACTTATCCATCTTTCCATACCTTAAAATTATAAAAAAAACAATAAATTAAAAGATTGAACGTCCATTCGGCCCTGCTTTGCAACACCCAAGCCGCACATGCTCTCCTTTTTGCTAAGTTCCAGCATCAATTACTATTGTTAATCTATTTCCCATCATTTAATAAAATAATAAAACAATAAAATAAATATAACTAGCCCATAATAGAACAATAAAAAAAATAAAACAAACAAGCAGCAACTTTTAAGCTGCATGCTGCATGCATTTAATGCCCATGCAGCCACTTATCTTCACGCCTGAAAAAGCCAAAACAAAACAAAAACCCCAGGTGCAGCCCCCAGGTCTCGAACCCGAGACCTGGAGAGAATCCTCCAAACTTCCTGCCATTTTGCTACTGAGACTTTCATGCCATATCTCGTCGCGAATTTCTTTTAAACCTTACTTTCTTTGGCTCCCTTCACTTTAGCGCTAAAAGCAAAATATAACGGTTCCAGTGTGAACTCCAGGACTCGAACGCGAGTCCCCTTAGACGCAGCTCTCAAGCCAAGTCCTTAACCACTCGGCCACTTTGAATTTCGTGCTAAAATCGCATCGCATTTTCTTTTTAAACCTTACTTGCTGGCGTCCCTTACTTGACGTAAAAAAAATAGAATAAAGCGCAATAAAGCGCTGCCTTCAGGACTCGAACTCAAGTCCTTGTGAAGGTCTCTCTCTCGCTGCTAGCGTCTCAACCACTCGGCCAAGTCCTCTATTAGTGACAGGAACCACTTTGATTTTCTTTTAAAGCCTCCTTAGCCCATTACAGTATACAGCACAAAAATGAAAACCCATGTGCCCAGCGTTGCTCGATCCCCTGACTTGCTTGGCGCCAATTCTTAAGTGCACACGGAAGCCACTTTACTACTGGACTTTCATGTCCAAAACCTTACAAAATTTTTACTTAAGGCCTTCCTCAGCCAAATTTCACTTTTAACCCAAAATTTTCAAAATTTTCAAAATACTCCCTTTTTAATCCGAGAGTTTTAGGAACTCTAAAAACACATCAAAACCACTCTTGAGGCCCACTAACACTTGAGTTATTTTCCAAACTCGCAACCCTATTTCAGGATATTACAATTCCACCCCTCTTAAAAATAATTTCGTCCTCGAAATTACTTACGAACGAACATCCGTACATTTCAATTCACCATATATCAATCACATGTACCCAATTATACACATATACAAACATATCCAATCTCTTTCACATTTAGCATTTTCACATATGGCCACTTCTTCATAAGCATATTGAAGCTTAAATTCCATTATGGATATCATACACATCAATGGTAAGATCAATTGCACATATTAAAATACTTACCGAAGCTTTAACTATATCACATCTTGCTTAATTCAAATGAGGAAATACTAACTCACCCTATTTCTTGCAAAAATGAAAGGCTTGCACTTATCCGAGTATTTAGCTTATGGTAATAAACATGTTCCATCTTGTAAGTGATTCATGAATTCTCTATTATAACACATCATCGGCATTAAGCTGCGCTAGGCATCAAAGCTCAAATATACACCGCACAAGGCACTGCTGCTAGGCCGAAAAAGCTCAAAATATACACCGGCACAAGGCCTGCTAGGCTGAAAGCCTGAAATATACACCGGCACAAGGCCTGCTAGGCTGAAAGCCTGAAATATACACCGGCACAAGGCCTGTGAAATGAAAGCCCAAAATATACACTGCCACAAGGCTCATAGGGTGAAAGCCCGAAATATACACCTAAGAAGGCTCTGTAGGGCTGAAAGCCCAAATATAAAATTATCACCATCTGAATCACATTACAAGCTGACCACAATTATAATTCATATCACTTGTACTTATCACTTCAATAACATATCATGATAGAAAGTCTATCCACATTTGGCTTTCACTATATTTTATAACCAGAATTCCATAATCCCACATGTGCACAAGGTTATAACTAACATTAACAATATTCAATTGCTTATAGACTTACACTTAAAACATTCTCGATTTTGGTTCCAACACTCGCTGTCATGATATTTTCCACACTGAGCACACGGACGGTCCCGATTTTTCATAGCTGGCTTAATCACATGAGCAAAACTTTCAACCCTCGGTCTTTTCCGAAGACCCTCAGATAATTTAGACGATCCAAAAATCTCTTTTATCCCGGTTTCTATCTTTATCTCATCGAGTCCTTAATCCTTTCAGCTACCTTAGCTTTTTCGACTAACACAGTAAATTCCCGTTCCTGTTGAGAAGTTATCAACAGTCTCAGGCCGTCCCTTAATCCGTTCTTAAACCAGACACATCGTTCATGTTCCGTAGCCACTACTCCTCGAGCATATCGGCTTAACCTTAGGAATTTAGCCTCATATTTCGCCATGGACTTTGTTCCGTTGAACCAGCCTCAAAAACACATTCCTCTGAACATCAATGTAATAAGTACTGACATACTTCTTCTGGTATGCCGTTTTGACACACTCCCAAGTGAAATCCTCTGCTGTGACACTATTCCGAACCATGAGCCACCACTGATATGTCTCGTCGCGAAGTAGTGCCACCATTCTTTTCACTTTTTTCCTCAGGGTTTAGATCGAGCTCATCCATAACTCGCTTGGTTGCTTCCAACCAATATTCAATCGTACTGGGTGCCACGCCTGATATATCACAGAACAAATCCGCTCCATTGGCTCGAAGTCGCTCGGGAACAAATTTTCGAGTTCTTATATTTCCTCTCGCTCCAGCCACTATTTCTAAAACTCGCAGTACCGCCTGCGATACAGCATCATCTCTCGTCTAATCTTGCTGCTCATTACCAAAGGCTGGTGGTGGAGGTAGTACCTCATTATCTGATCCTTGACCCGATCTAACAGATTCCGATACGGCCATTTTGCCTCGACCACGTCATCTAGAACTCATCTCTTATCGCACAATCTAACTTAAAAAGTTTTATGCATTAGGAATTTGTTCCACTGATTATTCGCGAACAATTTTATGGAATAAAATATTTAGAAGTGGTTCTTTCGATCTCACATAGGTTCAATTCAAGTTCGCTACTTCTTATTCAGAGTGTCACATACACGTTCATAAGCAGGGACACATTCATTCACTACACCTCTATGGTCATTTCAGTCCTCAAGTCTTATGCACTTATTTTTGAATAGACTAGTCTTAGGGTTCGATAGCCCAAATTTTCTAATCTACAAGCCCAATTATGCCCATACAGTTCACATATTCAATATACCTCAATAGTCAGAGGTACTTACCAGGTGGACTTCGGGTCGGAGGTACAGGTGCCATGCCAGAACAAGCCCAAAATAGAAGTTCAAATTTTGAAAAGCCCACTTTCGAAAACTATTTTGGGGTCCAAAACCTCAAAGCTGAGTTTTAAACCTGGCTCTGATACCAAAATGTAACACCCCAAACCTGGCCCATTCACTCCGACCGAATTTGGAATGCCACTGCGGAACACATTTGAAAAATATCCTTACTTAAGAGTAAAACCGTTGAAAATTTATTTCCTTTAACAAAACATTTTCGTGACCTGTAATATTCTAAGTAAAAATCAAAGTTTGTTATAAAAATATCAGATTCAAGCTTTACTTGAGAAAATAAAACCGTTTGCAATCGACATTTAAACTATCTTTCCATAATAGGGCATAATAATAAAGATGCTTAATAAAGGTACTTAAACACTTTAGTAGGCCTTTTTACATTAAACATTTAATCAAAATACTGAAAATGTAGATACTTAATTAATCAAACAAAACGTCCTTTTTCATAAAACTCCACTTCCTCATGGCCACCTTTGTATCCTCTCCGACCCGGTCCAAGCTTTACGCGCCACCTGAAAGGGGTTGAGAAAAATTGAGTGAGTCACCATGACTCAGTGCATAGTTAATACACATGTCCTCACATATGGGCTTGGCCCATATCCACACAGTCCATACACATGATTATGCAATTTCGAATATACAACTATAAATATACAATTATGAATATACAATTATGAATATACAATTATGAATATATAATTATGAAGCCCAAATCCACATAGTGATCCACATATTAATCGATCCACGGTGATGCACACAGCTATAGACCGCCGAAATGAGCACTTAGCCAACACCTCTTTTGAGGAAGCACATAACTAAACATCAAGCGCTAATGTAGCACGAGGCTAGCATTAGATCCCACACATAACGTACATCCTTTCCTCAAATAGTCACATCCCAAATTCCATGCATAGATATATATTATACATCATGGCCACATATTACTCAAAACAATATACATCACATGTCATCACTTTATTACACATTCATCAATATTCAATTATTATCGAAATTCACTAAAAGATTAATACCAAAACTACTAACCTAATTATTTGATCACTCACCTTGGGTATCCACACTTTTAACCTTTATTTCGGCTAACATGCATAACACATACGTTTACATAAAATAATACATACAACACATATAACAAATAACAAAAAAGAGTACAGTGCGAGAACTACGCACCTGACTATAGCGAGATTTTGATTTATCGATTCTAACAAGGTCTAAAATCCCGAAAGCTTCTGTTACTTCTATCGGTTTGCCCCTAGAACACATAACTAAAATCGGTCACACTTAGTACCAATAACATGGCCTTAGGCCGAATATCATGAGTCATTTACCTTGAGCACTTCAATTTCCGAAAGAGTCATTTGTGCTCCTTAACACTAGCTACACACAAACAGAGCACATCATTATAGCCTTATACACATTCGGCCACAACTAAGGTCAACATTAGGTTTTTATCAAAACCCAAAATATAGTCTATGGCCGACGGACATACTTCCTTACCTTGCTTATTTCGATCCCGAAACCAATTTGTTCCCGTCGGGTTGCTCCCGAAATTATCAAAATTCCTATTAAAAACATTGTTAGAATCGGCTCATACACAACTCTATAAACAAAAGCTCTTGGCCGAATATTATACTTATCATTTACCTTGAATAGTCGAATCTTGAAGACTTTTCCTTCAATCAAAAACAAAGGCTCGATGGTCCTACTATTGTAGAATCAGCCTCACGAAAATAGGCAAAGATTTAAGGTAAAAATAAAGAATCAAGGAAAAAGGTCAAAAGATTTGGTAATAGAGACCAAAACATTCGGCTAACAACAAAGAAGGAAAACAAGACAAGTCGTATTTGCTAGCCGAAAATACTTTCTAGCCTCATCAAAATCGAAGCTCCAACCTTAGATTCCTCTCTCAGTCAAGAACAAAAAGGAAGGAACAAACAAATCAATGGCCATGCACCCAAAAAAAAAAATGGAACAAGGTCATTTGGCTATGCCTTTGCATTCACAAGATCGGCCATGCAAAAGAAATATGTGGGGAGATAGAAAACAAAACAAGGAAATTTGGCACCCATTGCTAACTTGAAAAATCGAATTGAAGGTTCTTTTGCAGCTCCACGATCAGCCAATACAGTTTGGAAAGGAAGAGAAAACCCCAAATGGGAATTTCGGCCATGCTATCTTTTCCCCCAAGCCGTCCAACTCCTTCCCCAAGGCATGCTTCATTCCCATCCTCATTGAAATAAACAAATTCATTGTTTATTCATTATTCCATATCTTTACCCATCCTTTAATAAAATAAAAGGGTTAATGACCATGCTTCTCTTTTTACCAAAACCAAGGCCGGCCAAGCTTCCTTTGAAATGAACAAAATTTCATTTACAACATTCTCGCCACTTATCCATCTTTCCATACCTTAAAATTTAAAAAAAAAAACAATAAATTAAAAGATTGAAGCTCCATTCGTCCCTACTTTGCAACACCCAAGCCGCACATGCTCTCCTTTTTGCTAAGTTCCAGCATCAATTACTATTGTTAATCTATTTCCCATCATTTAATAAAATAATAAAATAATAAAATAAATATAACTAGCCCATAATAGAACAATAAAAAAAATAAAACAAACAAGCAGCAACTTTTAAGCTGCATGCTGCATGCATTTAATGCCCATGTAGCCACTTATCTTCACGCCTGAAAAAGCCAAAACAAAACAAAAACCCCAGGTACAGCCCCCAGGTCTCGAACCCGAGACCTGGAGAGAATCCTCCAAACTTCCTGCCATTTTGCTACTGAGACTTTCATGCCATATCTCGTCGCGAATTTCTTTTAAACCTTACTTTCCTTGGCTCCCTTCACTTTAGCGCTAAAAGCAAAATAGAATGCTTCCAGTGCGAACTCCAGGACTCGAACGCGAGTCCCCTTAGACGCAGCTCTCAAGCCAAGTCCTTAACCACTCGGCCACTTTGAATTTCGTGCTAAAATTGCATCGCATTTTCTTTTTAAACCTTACTTGCTGGCGTCTTTTACTTGACGTAAAAAAAACAGAATAAAGCGCAATCAAGCGCTGCCTTTAGGACTCGAACTCGAGTCCTTGCGAAGGTCTCTCTCTCGCTGCTAGCGTCTCAACCACTCGGCCAAGACCTCTATTAGTGACAGGAACCACTTTGATTTTCTTTTAAAGCCTCCTTAGCCCATTCTGATGATCTGACACAAAAATGAAAACCCATGCGCCCAAATGTTGCTCGATCCACTTGACTTGCTTGGCGCCAATTCTTAAGTGGCACTCGGAAGCCACTTTACTACTGGACTTTCATGTCCAAAACCTTACAAAATTTTTACTTAAGGCCTTCCTCAGCCAAATTTCACTTTTAACCTAAAATTTTCAAAATTTTCAAAATACTCCCTTTTTAATCCGAGAGTTTTAGGAACTCTAAAAACACATCAAAACCACTGTTGAGGCCCACTAACACTTGAGTTATTTTCCAAACTCGCAACCCTATTTCGGGATATTACAAAACATACTTCCAAAATAAGCACATCAACAAGGTTGATCATTCACAAACATTAACATCATTATAAAGCCATTTTCACATGGTTAATTATATACATGTCAAAATAAACCATATTAAAACTAGGCTATACATGCCATATATCAAAAGTGCAAACTATCAAAGTACCAAAATAGCAATCGATAGTGTGATGATGATCCTTGACGATCCCCGAGCTTGAGCTAACTTTATATATCTATAAAACAACGAAAGAAATGCACAAAGTAAGCTTTAAAACCTTAGTAAGTCATCAGCAAATAAATCATCATAAGAACATGAATAATTCAATTTTGAATAGGCCAAATTAAACTAATCTCATATAAATATGCATTCACTTTTCTCATAAAATCCATAATACCACATTAGTAGCTTTACTTACCTTATTTTTTGACGAACATTTAAACCTTATACGTACCTAAACTATTTAGCTCAAATTCACATTCAGATTCATTTGACATTTCCCGTTGAACCATTCGGAATCGTTAAGGATACTCCGAAACACATGTATCAATTACAATGCCATATCCTAGATATGGTCTTGCATGTTATCACATATCAAAGCCTCTGTCCCAGACAGGGTCTTACATGAAACCACACCTCGAAAATCCTAATGTCATGACATTAGTATCCTACACTATTCCTATGGCTCATACGGGGCTTTCGACTTTGTAATTCAATCAATTCAAGCTCAAAATTATTCCTCCAACACACAATTCAATTCAGTAATATATGTATTTTACAGAAATCAATTCGGCAATATTTTTATCTAAATTTAAAAACGTCTATTTGCATATGAACTTACCTCGTATGGAAATAAACGGATCGGAACGACTATTCAATAACTTTTGAATTCCCCGATCCAAATTTGATTTCTTCCATTCCTGATCTAAATAAATTTAAATTTAACTTATTTAAGTACAAGTTCAGTCAATTTCATCCAAAAACACATAAATGAGCATTTTGCACTTTAGCCCCTAATATTTCACATTTTCTCAATTTAGTCTCTATTTTAAAACAACACAAAATACTCAAAATTTCCTTAAACCCATGGTTGGCTGAATCTTCCCTAGGTCCCTAGCAGCCCATTAATTTCATTTATTTCACATTTTGACCCCTCAATTTACAAATTTCACAATTCAATCCTTAATATGCATTTTTATAAAAAATCACTTAATTAACTATGATAATCTACCAACATTTGTTTATTTTTCATCATCAAACAACCTAAACATCAAGCTTTCAACAATGGAAAATCACAAAATCATCATCAAATCCAAAAATTAAAGCATGGGCTAGCTAATATATGAAGCAACGATCTCAAAAACGTAAAAATTATCAAAAACCGAACAAAGAACATACCTAAATTAAGCTTCCTAAGTGCCCAAATTTAAAAGCTCTCAAATGGTTTCTTTTTATTTAAGTTTTGGCTAAACAAGATGAAAATGCATGTCATTCTGTGTTTTATTTTATTTATTTAACTATTATTACTAAATTACCTAATTAACCTTTATAATTAAAAAACAAAACATATAATGGTTTTCCATCTTTGTCCACTCAAATATTCAATGGTCAAATCACAACATAAGGACCTTACATTTAATTAATCAAAGCAAATAAGCACTTTAACATATAGCATGCTACTTTACATTTTACGCGATTAAGTCCTTTTATTAAATTAAGCACACAAACGGTAAAATTAAATCATGAAATTTTCACACATATCAAATAGCATGCTGTAAATACCAAAAATAATATTAAAATAATTTTACGACCTTAAATTTTTGGATCCGAAACCACTATTCCAATTTAGCTAAAACCAAGCTGTTATAACTCTCCCTCTTAGGGATTTTCGTCCCCGAAAATCTTGCCAGTGAATAGGTTTGAATATTGTTCTCTCATAGCATCCTCGGGCTCCCACGTAGCTTCTTCGACCCCGTATCGATTCCATAAGAATTTCACTAATGAAATTTTCTTATTTCTCAATTCTTTAACCTCGAGAGCTAATCAGTTCTTCGATATACATAATATCAAATTGAATCTCAATCTCAGAGGGGAAATCACATGCGAGGGTTCTGATCTGTATCATCGAAGCATCGATATGTGAAATACATTATGAATCTTTTCTAACTCAGGTGGCAACGAAAATATATAAGAAACCGACACGAGACGCTCGATAATTTCATACGGCCCGAAGAATCTCAGACTTAACTTGCCTTTTTTGCCAAATCTGTAACAGCCCGATTTTGGGGCTAGTCAGAATACCACTAAATTGAGGTTATAGAAAATTATTTTAATATTATTTTTTGAGTTATAGCATGATTATACGAGTGCATGAAAATTTTGGTGCATTAATTTTGGTAATTACATGCTTAATTACGAAAAATGACTAAATCGCATAAAGTTTAAAAGTTCTATTCTACGAGCTAAAGGTGTCTAATAGCTATAGAATATTAATTAGAGGTCCTTAATGTAAAATTATACCTTTAAGGATGAGTGGCTGGCCATAGAGATAAGAAAATAAGATTTTTCAAGAGTAGGTAAAATTTTGGTGACTTAATTGACTAGTAATAATAAAATAAAGATAAAATCATATCATCTTTCATCTTCTTCCTACAACCACCGAAAATTTCAGTAAAAAAGGGCTTTGGGAAGCTTGAAATTTTTTAGCCATTTAAACCCTTGCAAGTAAGTGATTTTGGTGGTCTTTCTTAATAATTTTTGTACTTTTGAGACCATTGTAGCTTGAGCTAACTAAAGAGGGGACTATTTTGCAAAATGGTTGAAAGTATAGGGTTTTTCCATGAGATCATTAGTGTTGTTTACTGAAATTTTATTGAAGAAAATAAGTCTTGGTTGTTAAAGAAACAACTTTTGTGAAAGGAGTTTCCATGAAAACACCTAAAAGGGACCTTTTTGTAAAGGTTGTAAAATAGGTGGTAAATGTGTGAAAAATTGATATTGTAAGTTGCTATAAGAGTAATAAATGTTTAGCTAGGCTTGTTAAAGGAGGAAATTTGATTAGAATCAATTTACGAGCCTAGGGGCAAAACTGTAATTTTGTGGAAGTTTAAGGGCAAAATGGTAATTTTGCCAAAGTATGACTTTTGAAAAGTCTTGATCAATGTAGTGATTAAAGGAGTGACTTTGTTATTATAGATCAAGAAGAACGTGAAATTAACCTTGACCGAGGAAAAGGAAAGGTTTTGGATTAGAATTGCAAATTGGCACATTTTGGTATTGAGGTAAGTTTGTGTGTAATAAATTCAACATCATGCTAGTACGTTTTAAAATGCTTGACATTCGTGAAAATGTATATTATTTCTATGGAATTGACCAATGATGTTTCAATGAGAAAATGATGAAAATTTATGATGTTGAAGTCCCGGTTGGACCTTAGGAAGTGAGAGGATACCATCATCAAGACATGAGATTTGTAAGGTCCCACATAAGACCATGTCTGAGATATGGCCTCGGCACTGAATTGAGATCCAGTATAAGACCATATCTGGGATATGGCATCGACATCGATATGAGATCCCATATAAGACCATATCTGGGATATGGCATCGACATCGAAATGTGATCCCATGTAAGACCATATCTGGGATATGGCATTGGTATCGTATCATGTGTATGATGATTATTGTGTATCCTCAAGTATTCCAAGTAGTTCAATGGGATAAAGAGTTAAGTTTATGTTGAAGATGAGACTAGCGCTAAAGCCATGTGATGAAGTGATACAGGTACATGTGAGTAATTTATGAGAAATGTGTCCGATATGTGATATGTGATTGGTAAGAGTAAGCATGAGTAAGTTATGGCAACGTGCTTGAGAAATTGTGTTATTACTCAATTCAATGTATGAATGATATCATGAGCCTTTATGTTGCTATTTATTTCATGCGAGCTTACTAAGCTTTATGCTTACCCCTTCTCTTTTCCATTCTCCTTGTAGTACTGCCAAGCTAGGTTAGGGATCATTGGACGTTGGAGCTCGGTTCACACTATCAAGTTGTTCTTTTGGTATAGTAAAGTTTGATTATTTTGGTATAGTAGTACTGCCAAGCTAGGTTAGGGATCATTTTTTGATATGTCATATTGGTTAGCAAAAGTGTTGGCTATTAAGGTTAATTATTCATTTTGTAAATGGTCATTGAATTTGGCCAAAGCTTGTAACGAACCAAAATTGGGCCTAGTAGAATTGGGCCTATTGGGCCTTCACTAGGGGAGTGTTTAAAATTTTTGGGAACATGAGAACGACACTAATGTAAGTTGGACCTATTAGGTGAGTTATTTTGGAAGGTTAGGGGGCTTCTATGAAGTCCTGGGATCAAACTTAGGCTTTAGAAAAATTTTAGTTTTAGGTGAATAAAACCCTGGGAGTTAGTAAGTAGGCTTTAAGAATAAAATGTGAAGAAAAATGACACAAAAGGAGTTGTGGTCTAGTGGCCAATGACGCCACATGGGAGACAAGGGAATGGCGCCACACAAGGAAGCAAGGGGTCCAAGGTTCAAGTCTTGGCGCTTGCATTTCATTTTGATTTATTTTTTAAGTGAACTTAGATGTTGGACATAGACTTATATTTAGTTGCGCATGTTTTAAGACAACAAGGAGTTAGTTGGTAAAGTGGCTAGCAGCATGGATTATGTTACAAGGGAGCCTGAGTTCGAATCCCATTGCAAGCAAGAAGGGATATTTATTTTGCTAAGTTGGGACGGCCAGAGTTTGTGTTGGATTTAAACTCTGCTGAAAGAGGGATCCCATATCGGGAAGCTAGCAAGAGGGAAGGTGAGAGTATGCATACCTGGGTTGGCTTTTGGGCATAGGAGTGTTCGGAGTGTGGATCAACTCCAGAATCCTATAAGGTGTGTATTTCGCCCTACTCTAGCTGCAGAGCAACAAATGCCGAAAAGCCGGTCATAAGACGATGGTAGCCACACGAGCATGCGAGCGCACGTGTGGGAGCTTCGACGCGATAGTTGAGGCCCTCATGAGTGTTCTCATGAGTCTAGGCTGCCTTAGGCCAAGTGGGCCCAATGGGCCCGTGGGCCTATATGAATAAATTGTATGATTGTGTAGTAGATAGTGAACTGGTCTATGTGAATTTCATATCTGAGGCTAGATTTGGGCTAAATGGGCCCCATGAGTGTGTGGGCCCATTTGGGCCGAGAGTGGGCCATAGGTCTATTCGCATCCTTATCTCTGCTTAAAATACCTCGGTTTACAAAATTACTGGAATACCCTTGGTTTACAAAATTACTGAATTACCCTTGGTTTACCAAATTACCGAAATACCCTCGATGGGTAAATTATCGAAATACCCCCAAAGGGGTGAAAATTACCGTTATACCCTTAGGTGACAAAATGATCGTTATGTCCTTGATGGTAGTTAAATATTGTGTATGTGATTTTATTTATATTGTTTATACTTATAATAGATTGCACTCATAACATGTTGCATGGGTTGGGTATGATGGTTGGAGGAAGTGTAGTATGGTGGCTCTGCCACATACTGTTTTAGTGGCTATGCCACATATATTATTTTGGTGGCTCAGCCACAAATACCGTGATTAGCAGCTTGACTGCAATATTGGTGCATTTGGTGAGGTGGGTTGACTTGATCCCTACACGGTGTGATTGGTTGGTATGGGTGGTGTGATGGTTGGATTGGATGGGCTACATTCTTTTGACTGAATTATCATGATTATATGGCTTCGGACCAGACTGATACCATAAGGGCTCAGGCCCAGATAGTGACTGTTTAGGGGATTATACACTGAGTTCTCGTAACTCACCCCCTTCTTTTAGCCTTGCAGGTAATCCCCAGCGTTAGAGGATTTGGAGCTGCGGAGGACTCGGAGGTGGCCATACTTTGAATTTGCTTCGAACTGAGCTTAGTAAATTTGATTTTTAACTTATCTTTACTTTATTTTATTTATTTGGGTTAATATTTGTTGTAATAAGTCCTTTGGGAGTTTCTTTTAAAACTTTCATTTGATAAACCTATTAATTATGGAATGTTAATCGGTTAAACACGGGTTTTTAAAATATTTATAACTTTTTTCAAAATAGAACGTTGTCTTCAAAATAGAACGCTTCCACAACCAGTCGATTTTCACAACAGACACAGGTTTCAAAAATTAATAACACTTTTACAAAAATAGACATTAAGTGAATCTTGCTCTTATAAACAAACAACAAACTTGGAGTTTCAAAAAGAGATGCAACATTTTTAACGAACGCTTAGCTTTTCAACTACCTTTTGACGTGACATGCTAGATCTGACCATAACATCTAGGCCGGGTTTGGGGTGTTACAAAGCTAGCCAAGCTATAATTATTCAATAATGATGAAATTCAGGAAGTGCAAGTTTATACAATTGAATGGGTAATGTGTGAAATTTATATATATACATTATGAAGTAGTGAATATTAGAAGTGCTTTATTGTCATGCTATGTACTGCTTCAGGGTGGCAAAGGGGCTTGGTAAGTAGCCTTGTATTTGTCCACACAAGTAGACACAAGGGCATGTGTCTAGGCCATGTGTGACACACGGTCTGCCCCACGGGCATGTGGTTTGGTCGTGTGTCCCCCTGCATTCTATGTGGGCAAAAAAAATGCCCAGTAGTAACCACACGAGCTGAGACACGGTCGTGTGTCTTGACCGTGTGGATGAGACGGCCCTTGGAAATTGGCATGTGCTCAAGCCGTGTGAAGTTTGCACCTGAAAATAGGAATTTAATTTGCCACACGGTCTAAGGACACGGGCTTGTGCCTTGGCCGTGTGACCTTATTAGGATGATGACGTCAAAAATAGAATGTCAAGGTTTTTACACACAGGAGAAGACACGAGCGTGTCATGGTTGTGTGAGGGACACAGGCATGTGTCAGATCGTATGAAAACCCCTATAGGTTTGAATGAGAAATAAATTCGCACAGACAAGGGACATAGGCGTGTGTGATAACACGGCCTGCCCACACGGGCGTGTTCCTTACCACACAGGCGTGTGGCCCTGTTTTGATAATATTTCCTAAAGTTTACCAAGGAACCCGATTTGATCTCGAACTGTTTCTAAGGTGTGTTTTGGGCCTCGTAGGCATATATCTCGAAAGCTTACTCCCTTTCTTTTCCCTCGTTTTATAGTGTCAAATAGCCAGCTTTGGAGTCGAAGATAATCAGAAGATCACCCACACTATCAGCACATCGTGGTATATTTAGACTTAGCATTTTGAGTATGGCATGTATAGGGACTAGACTTAGTGAAATGTCATGTTGTTTGGCCAAGTGTGTTGGCTCTTTTAAAGATGAATTCTTTTGTATAAGGCCATAGTATTATTAATCTATGAAAAGATGAGGTTATTCATGAATGTGAATGATGCATGATTGGGTTGCTTGGTTAGAGTATGCATGAATGAGTTGATGGTTGAATGTGATTTATGTTTGTATGAGTTAGGGTGATAAAAAGAGCTTGACAAATAGCCTTATTCTTGTCCACACGGGTAGACACACAGGCGTGTGCCTAGGCCGTGTGTAACACACGGTCAGCCTCTTGGGTGTGTGGTCAGGACGTTTGTCCCCTTGCATGCCAGGTCTACAAGCAGTATGCTCAGTAGTAAACACACGGGCAGACAAACGACAATGGTCATGGGCTTGTGCCCAAGCCATGCAAAGTCTACACCTGAATTTGGAATTTAATTCGCCACACAATCGAAGGACACGGGCGTGTGACTGGCTGTGTGATGCAAGTCAGTGTCAATCACAGGCCAGACACACGGGCGTGTAACAGGCCGTGTAATTGAAACACCCCAAACCCGGCCCACGAGCCCTAACCGGACCTGGTATGTTCATTGAGTAAAACAGTTCAAAATTTCGTTTGTTACTTTGGAAAATCTGAGTGGTTTTGAAAGAAAACTTATTTTTGGGTTGGGCTCGAGTTGGAAAGAAGTTTATTCTTGAAAGCTAGGTGTCTATAAAATTTTATTTCTAAGTTCAAGACTTTAAAGTAAAAAAAAAAAAATCTGTTGGTTTGAGAGTTTATCTTATATTGAAAAACCATTTGTCTTAGGGTGTCCAAATCATTTAGAGTTTATTTTTAGAATAAAGTTTACGTAATCTTTAATTTGATAAAAATTCGTAACATAATAAAATCAAATAAAAAGCATGCATAAAACAATTCACACTATTGCCTTATTACATCGAAAACGAAACCCAGAATAAATCCAAAATTTTTTAAATATAACAAGTCCGAAATAAAATAAAATCCCGCATTGAACATGGCCACCACTAAGCTCCTGCTGACCCAGTCCATCACTGAGTGTCACCTGAAAGAAAATATTCCCCAACGGGGTGAGTCAAACAGACTCAATGTGTAACAGCCAACACTAAGTCCCAATGGTTTAGGCATATCAGTTCATACATGTACATATAATTAAATATAATGATGCAAACCCGAAACCAAACCTAGATACCATCCGCTACACATCACCCGTACCAACCTGCACACCGTGGGGACTACTAAGTCAACCCTCCTGCCGCTACACATCCTCAAAGACAGTCGCTGCAGTCGACGTGCTCATCGCCCTTATAAAATTCGTGGCATAGCCACCAGATAATTATTTTGTGACAAGAGTCACCACATTCAGATACTGTGACCGAAGTCACCACATTCAGATTTTGTGACATAAGTCACCACATCCACTTCCCCTTTTTATATCACCCTTATGCCCATGCACAATACAAAACATACAAAATCACGCCTTATAGCTTATTTCACATTCTTATCAATAGTTACATATGTGCCATATTCCAAATTGCATATAATTTATTAACATAGTGTTAAAGTTACGTACCTGAGTACTTTGTCCCATTGCATGGTACCTTTCGGCCACATTCAAGCTAATATAACACATACATTAAATTAAAGCCGTAATCTATTAAGATTCAGTGTGGGGTACACACCTGGTATACTTAGCGAGTTTATAGAAATCCCGAACAACCCGATCTAGCGCTTTAGATCTTTAATTCCTATATTCGGCCAACCCTAAACATGTTAGTAAAAGGCCATTCGGCTAATACTCAATCACTTCATAAGTTTGTTTCGGCTCTTTAAAAACATAAGAAATAGATTTGAACCATCACATTTGGCTTTGGCCGATTAGTATTCCCTTACCTCTGCGGATTTAAAAATCCCGAAATAGTTACTTGATTATGGTATCTGTCGAAATCCCCATAGACATGTGTTAGATCCAAAACTAACATCTACTCATAATAAATGGCCCTTGGCCGAATATCACATAACTTACCTTGGATATTGAAATCCTGAATAATCCTCCTTATAGTCGACTACACCAAAAATCCCAAAAGATCCTTCCAAATTTCGGCAAACAAGAATATTAATGGGATTAGTCCTAGATTTCGACAAGTCTAAAAGAAAAGAATGGAAATCGAATTTAATCTTACCGTTACTAAAGAAATCGACAACACCCTTGTCTGACACCACAGAAGATTCGGCTTTGGGATTCAATGAACAATCGGCTAGGGACTAGCAAGTACTTAGTTTCGGCTTTTATGAACTTGCGAGAAGAAGGAGAGAAGGGTTGAGTAATTCGGCAATGGTGGTAATTTTTGAAGGAAAAGATGGAGAAATCGGCTAGTTTTACTAGAGTTTTCGGCCTTGGCAAAATAAAAGAGAAAGGAGAAAGTTTGCTAGAGAATTTCGGTAGATGAACAAGGAAAAAAAGAATGAAGATTGGCCTCTCTTTTCCTCTTTCAGCCGAAATTACTACCCCAAGAATCCCCTATTCGGCCAACACTATCAAATCCCTTGCTTTTCTCTTTATCTCTTCATTTAAAATAATAAAATTAATCCATCATTTACCCCCTTATCTAGCCGAATTTTAAAAAGGATTAAACTCCTCCCTTTAGTGCCTTAATGTCGTCCATCACTCCCCCTCTCCTTCGCGCAAACATGCAAAATAAAAAACCCAAAAATATTGCTTCCCACGTGACTCAAACCTTGGCCCATTTGCACCTGTTTGTGGCGTCATTTACAGAGGCCTTAAGTGGCGCCTCCAAGCCACTTAACCAAACCCATTTGTGTGTCATATCTCCCTTACATTTTCTCTTAAGGCCACTCTGCCTAGCTTCCCCCTTTTAACTTATGATCGAATATTTTCTAAAGCATTTCCCTACATTCCAAGGTTCTAAATATTCACATAACACATTCATAACACACAAGACATGCTATTTCACACAATTTAAGCACAAATGCATAAGCCATAAATCCAGGATATTACAGTAATGCAAGTCAGCGTCGGCCATGGGTGTGGAACACGGGCGTGTAACACCCCTTAACCCGTATCCATCGCCGAATTAGGGTTATGAGGCATTACCAAACTAGACACAGTTTAGCACTGTCATTTATGGAATAAACCCAATACGCATATTTAAATTTTTCCATATCAACAAATAATGTTCAAGACTTACGTTACAAACCATGTTTCATAATGCAACACATCATTACTCATAATCTATACAAGTTTCGAATCAAGCTTCCACATAACAACACCAAATTTCATGTGTTAAACATATATAACTACATCTATTTCATTAGTCGAATATCATCATATCTTTTTATACCTTATACAAATATGCATATTAAAAACGAATAGATCCGTGATACTCTATTTGCTTTTCATTCACATATGTGACATTCGAACCTTATAGCATAACCAAACATACACATCATGCTATTATAATAGGCGTAATGTCCCTAAAACAAAAGCCATGTCAAACCGTATTTATCAATTCATCCTACCTTATTAATTAATGGACACAAGATTGTTGAATAACCTACCAAACACACATATGATATGTGACTAGTCCAAAATATATAAATACAACCACTTCATTGACCATATATTCGATCCTCAATTTAAAACTCTAATGATCAACCCAAAACATAAGTATAAACATTTTCATGATCATCTTTGAATTATAACCAAGCACATAATAATCTAAGTAGAAAAATTCACATGACATAATATGCATACTTATACATATATATATAATACATATAAATGATTATTTCTATATAACCACATTTAACTTCTAAGCATAAAATGCACACATCTTATATCAAAGATTAAAACAAACCATTATATCAAACATACAAACGATACTTAACCAAAAGTAATAGCCTTATTTGCAAGGCCATATATACATATATGCATTTACAAAATCGAACATCATTCATTCAAGTCATATTTCAGCCTATACACGCCTTTGATTCAATAAGTAAACATATATACCGAAGAGAGTGATAGTATGGTCGACTTTCTTTATGATCCTCTGAGCCCGTAGCTGAATCAACGTTCTATAAAACAGAAATACAAACACACACAGAGTAAGCTCACTAGCTTAGTAAGTTTTAAGTAATAGATAATACAACAATCGAACACTTGAACATTTTTAATCAATAAATTTAGGACATTCGATATGAACATTTCAATATGAAATTGATATAAGGCCGAATACTAGTAGTATATTAACTCAAATAATTATACTTCATTACCATCAACCTGCATCTCACCAAAGTACAAAGTGCATATATTACATGAAACACATGTTTAGAATCATATAAATACAACATTCATATCAACTACATCATCACACTAAAAATTTTGTTATATAATATTCATACACATCGATTATAAGCTCAATTTCACATAACACCGTTCTTATCATATTATTTCAACTCAAGTAATATTAAACACAACTTACCTTACTTTTGATGTATTCAAAAGGGACTTATGCTTACCTTACTTTTGATATATTCAAAAGGGACTTATGTTACACCTCGAGCAATTTATGGTTCCTTCATTTAAAAGTATCACTGGCATTAAGCCTGCTAGGCATAAAAGCCCAAATATGTCACCGGCACTAAGCCTGCAAGGCACGAAGCTCGAATATGCGACCGGCACTAAGCCTACTAGGCACGAAGCCTGAATATCAACACATTCAGCCTTTCGATACACATTACTTAGTACTAAAATATCAACCATCTCATATTCTTCATTTTACTTTCACCTATTAATCTAAACATACATATTCGCATTACATTAACCAAATTAAATTCACTACAAACTCATACTCCACATTCGGCCAACATGTATATTTATACTTTAAATTTCCAAACTTCATCATAGACTATGTTCATAAATAATTCTTTGGCATATACTTGCTTATGGACTTACCTCGACCGTCGACGGACCGCGTAAACCGGCTATTCGATGACCTTTGTCTTTCCCCGATCCAAATTCGTGTTTCTTTATTCTTGATCTAATTGAACCAAATAGTTGCCGAAAATTCAAAGCTTCTTCAACCCTTTTTTTCTTAGCTACATTCGGCCATGAGCATGAAGATGATGGCTTATTTTTTTATGTTATTTTAACATATATCATGTTATTAAAATAATTACTTATTTAACCTTATAACATAAAATTTCATAACATATAACTTAAGGGTAGATTAGACATATGCTGCCCACTACATCTAAAATTGGACTATTTACTCTTTTAATACCCCACTTTAAAAAGCCATCATCAAATAGGCACTTTTCACTATAGTTTGCTACTTTTACCTTTTACGCGATTAAGTCCTTTTTCTAAATTAAACACACAAACGATAAAATTTTTTTACTAGACTTTCACACACATTAATTCACATATAATAAACACAAAATATAATATTAAAATATTTCTCGTACTCGGATTCGTGGTCTCGAAACCACCATTCTGATTAGGGTCAAATTCGGTCTGTTACAACTATCCCCCCTTAAGGATTTACATCCCCAAAAATCTTACCGTTAAACAACATCGGATATTGTTGCCTCATTAAATCCTCAGGCTCCCATGTAGCCTCTTCAACTCCGTGCCGATTCCATAGTACCTTCACTAATGGAATTCTCTTGTTTCTTAACTCTTTCATTTCTCGAGCTAAAATACGGATCGGTTCTTCCTCATACGTCATATCGGGTCAGATTTCAATCTCAGATGGAGCAATCACATGTGACGGATCTGATCTGTATCTACGAAACATCCAAACGTGAAATACATCGTGTATCTTTTCTAATTCAGAGGGTAACCTCAATCTATAAGCAACAGGCCTAATACGTTCGATGATTTCATACGGTCCGATAAATCTCGGACTCAGTTTGCCTTTCCGACCAAAACAAAGTACTTTCTTCCACGGAGATACTTTCAAGAATACTCGATCTCCGACTTGAAATTCTATATCTTTACGTTTCAAATCAGCGTAAGACTTTTGACGATCTGATGCAGCTTTCAAACTATCTTTGATTATAGCGACTTTCTATTCAGTCTCTTTAATCAAATCAACCCCTTGTATCTTATTCTCACTAAGCTCGGTCCAGTACAATGGCGTACGACACTTGGGGCCATATAGAGCTTCATAGGGTGCCATTTTGATACTTGATTGAAAACTGTTATTATAAGCAAATTCAATCAAAGGTAAGTACTTTTCCTACGTACCTTCAAACTCGAGAACGCAACATCTAAACATGTCCTCAAGTGTTTGAATGGTTCGCTCGCATCGATCGATCGGTCATCTGCATGGTGAAAGGCAGTGCTAAAATGAAGTTTAGTACCTAAAGCATCCTGCAACTTCTTCCACAATCGCGATGTGAATCTGGGGTCTCTATCTGAGATAATAGAACTCGGCACACCATGTAATCTCACAATTTGAGATATATACAACTCAGCAAGTTTATCGAGTGAATAATCTATATGAACCGGTACGAAATGAGCCGATTTGGTCAGTCTATCTACTATAACCCAGACTGCATCTTTCTTGCTCGGTGTCATGGGCAAACCAGATACTAAATCCATAGTGATTCTATCCCATTTCCATTCAGGTATCATGATCGGTTGAAGTAACCCAGAAGGCACTTGATGCTCAGCTTTTACTTGCTGACAGATTAAGCACTTTGAAACAAATTCAGATATATCCCGTTTCATGCCAGGCCACCAATAGAACTGTTTCAAATCGTTATACATTTTCGTGCTACCCGGATGTATCGATAATCGACCACTATGAGCCTCACTCAGAATCATCTGAATCAAATCCGAGTTCTTCGGAACACACATCCGTAAGTTAAAAATCATGTTCACATTTAAACTAACTTATGAAAAAAAATCTTCTCCGAACATCATTTTATTTTAGCATACTTATATGAATAGATTAAAACATACTCGAAATTTTTAAAAATTTATGCAAATATTACCTCACCCCCTTTAAAAAGAAGCAATGTCCTCATTTCAAAAAACAAAGTAATGAATGAAAACTGAACACCAGGTAGGGTTGTAAGAAAAAGAGGTGAGTCATGAAGACTGCTTAAGTAGCAAGTATTTCTCAACAATCCATCCTAGACATGTTCATTGCCATTACCACATCACTTCACTTTTTTTTTTCTAATGAAGAGGCATTGAGCTTATTTTATTAATGCTTGCAATATCTTATTTATTATATGAGAGCAAAATACTAACTAAGTAATAAAAATAAACGCCTAAAAATAAATATTAAGGATAAGAAATTTCTCCCCTTTGTAACAGCCCGATTTTGAGACTAGTCGGAACAGTGGTTTTGGAACCACTAATTTAAGGTTGGAGAAATTATTTTTATGGGTTATGGCATGATTATATGAATACATGAAAATTTTGGTGAATTAATTTTAGTGATTTCATGATTAATTGTGAAAAGGACTAAATCGCATAAAGTGCGAAAGTTTTATTTTACTAGCTAGAGGTGTCAAATAGCTATGGAACCATAAATTAGAGGTCCATAATGTGCAATTAGACCTTTTTAAGGTTAATAGCCAGCCATAGGGACAAGAAGACTAAATTTGGTCAATGTTTGGTGGATTGGGTGACTTAATTGAATAAAAAAATAAAACAAAAAGAAAAGCTATCATCTTTTTCATTCTCCTTCTTCCTCCACCGAAAATATTAGCCAAAAAGAGATTTTGGAAGCTTGAAATTTTCAGAAATTTACACTCCTTTTAAGTAAGTGATTTTGGTGGTCTTTCTTGATAATTTTTGTACTTTTGGAACCCCTAAAGCTTAAGCTAGCTAATAAGGGGACAATTTTGTAAAATGGTTGAGAGTCTAGGGTTTTGCCATGGAAATATTCATGTTGATTTCTGAAAATTAATGGAAGAAAATGAGTCTTGGTTGTTAAATACAGAACCTTTTTATAAAGGTTGTAAAATAAGTGGTAAGTGTGTGTAATAATTGAAATCTTGAGTATCTATAAGAGGGAATATAAATTGGCTAGGCTTGGGAGTGTGAAAAATGAACACATTCATTTTGCGAGCCTAGGGGCAAAATAGTAATTTTGTGAAAGTCTAGGGGCAAAACGGTAATTTTGCCAAAATAAGAATTTTGGAGTGATTTGATTAATGTGGTTATTTAATAAGCTAAATGTGTCATTATAGATTAAGAAGAGCGTGGAATCAACCTTGATCAGGGAAAAGGCAAGGTTTCAGACTAAATTGCAAATTGACATATTTCGTACTGAGGTAAGTTTATGTGTAAATGATACATCCTTTTACTTATGTTTTTATCTATTAATGCAATGTGTGAAATGTGAATGAATATTATTGATATCTATTAAAATGGTAGAAAGTGAGGAAATTCTCAAATGAATCTTTGGAAAAGAAAATGATACGGATAAAATCCACAAATAAGTGATTATTGGTGGGCTGTGTGCGATACCACTGTATTTATCATTGTTGGTGGGCTGTGTGCGATACCACCATAATTATCATTGTTGGTGGGCTGTGTGCGAGACTACTGTGTTATATGACTATTGGTGGGCTGTGTGCGAAACCACCGTGTATCTAGTATTATTCTAAAGTGTTCATTGAGAAAATTCACTAAGTGAAATTACATGTGGCTTTGTGGTGATAAGTGCAGGGTATAAGTGTATGTAAATGTGAGCAATGTCTTATAATATGTGTTTGGGATGTGGTAAGATTTGAAATGAGTAAGTAGAATTATGATGATCTGAACAGTTCTTGATTAGTAAGTAATGTTCTTGATTGATAAGTATGTGGTATGATGTTCATGGTTTACAGATAGACTTACTAAGCTTAAAGCTTACTCCCTTCTCTTTTCCCTTGTTTTATAGTGTCGAAGAGCCAGCTTGGGAGACAGAGACCGTTGGAGGATCACCCACACTATCCATACATTATGGTATAGTTAGATTTAGCATTTGAGTATGGAATGTATAGGGACCTAGTCTATGATTAAATGTCATATTGTTTTGGCCAAATGTGTTGGCTCATTTGAAGATGAATTCTTTTGTATAAGGCCATAGTTGACGACCCTTTCTTATTAATCTATGAAATGATGGTGTTATTCATGAATGTGCAAGTTGCATGGTTGAGTAATCGGTATATTTATGGATGAATGAGTTGGTTGCTAGATGTGGTTTATGTTGGTACAAGTAGGAGTGACAGAAAGGGGTTGGTAAATAACCTTGTCCTCGTCCACACGGGTAGAAACACGAGCGTGTGTCTACACACAGCCTGCCCATAGGCGTGTGGTTTGGCCGTGTGTCCTCCTGCATCTTAAGTTGGCAAAACAAAATACCCAATAGTAACCACACGGGCTGAGACACGGCCATGCGTCACAACCGTGTGAGAGACACGGCCATAGGACATGGGCATGTGCCCAAGCCGTGTGAAGTCTGCACCTGAATTTAGGAATTTAATTTGCCACACGGCCTAGGAACTTAAGTCTGCACCTTATTGGGACGATAACGTTAGAAACAAAATGTTAAGGTTAACGCCCCAAAACTTAGGTATTTATTTTTGCATGTTTTTAACATAAATACCTATCTGCTTAAGTGGCTAAGTGATTTGGGTGTGTTCGGGAGTGTCTAAGAAGTCCTGAGTTCGAGCCTAGGCTTGTGCAAAATTTTGGTTTCTGGGGAATAAAACCCTTGCCTTTGGTTAGTAGGCATTTAAATAATTGTGTGTATAACAAGAAATAAAAAGCCTGCTGGTCTAGGGGGTAAGTGGCGTGTTACCTAGGCCAAAGGACTGAGGTTCGAATCTTGGTAGTGGCAAGGGAGTATTTATTTTGCTACTGTGCTGTGGGAGGTGATAGAGTTTAACTGAAACACTAAGGTGGTTGAGAGGATTTCAAACTAAGTGGTTGATGGGAGGTGTGATCAGGTGGAGATATTTGAGGAGGGATTTTAGGAGGAAATCAAGGGATGAGGGGAGAGGTAGTGGTGTGCCGAATTGGGACTCTGAGGCACTCAAGAATTCAGCTAGATGGGGATTCCTCATTTGAGTTGTAACACCCCTAACCCGTATCCATTGCCAGATTAAGGTTAAAGGCGTTACCAGACAGATCAGAAACATTTACAGACATTTCATAATACAATTCATCAATCACTAACAAAGTGTCCTTTTTTCTATAGGTCAACGAGACCATGATCATGCTTTTGAATGGGGTCGGGACTAAACCGAACACATATGAAATTTCTTAAAAATTTAAAAACTTTTCTAAGTTACAGAGGTCACACGCCTGTGTGGGCAGCCCATGCGCCTCCCACGGCTACTAGGCACACCCATGTGCCCTGGCCGTGCCAAAACAGAGCATGTATACTGACTTATCCACATGGACCCCAGACACGCCCCTGTTCCATGGTCGTGTATAATTAGGCTAGCTACTGACTTACTCACACGGCCACCGGCCACGCCCGTGTACTATGGCCGTGTAGGCAAAACAGGCCCCTTGCAAGGCCAAAATGCCACCCACACAAGGGTCAACCCTACAAGCAAATTACCAATTCATTTCATGTACATTTGACATCCAAAAACATATTAAACAATCAACAAATCTTGATATTCAAACTCATCTCCAATCCTACCACTTTGCCCAACTAAAAACACATATACATTCAAACATGATTCACCCACATTTACCTTTCATATAATCATTCATTTGCTCAAACATACATACTAATAATGCATTCATGCGCTTACCATAGCCTTGACCATTTCATTAACTATCTAGCCATACCAAAACATGTATCATATAACATATTTACTCATGCATATTACCAACACTTATCTAGCCACATCTCATGGCTATTTATACACATTTCAAAAAATAGTCCAAAATGACTAGCCTATACATGCCATATCTAGCTATATACATATTTCAAAGGTACCAAAACAAGTTGAGTAGTATGATGATGATCCTCGACGGTCCCCGAGCCTTCAGTAGCTTTGACGATCTATAAAACAGAGCAAACACACACAGAGTAAGCTTTCAAAAGCTTAGTAAGCCATATACAAATAAATTTAGCATAAAATACACATAATCATATTGACACAATGACAATAATGGTTCTCATAACAAATTCATCACATATATTCTTTGTCTCATTTGCTTAGCCATATCTTACCACATTCTTTAACTCAAATATCACATATACACATGGCTCATTCAAGCAAATCTTCACATATTATCTCATTATTTCAATACACATATTCAACTTAGTAAGTTCATATAGATACTTACCTTTCATACGCACTTAGTGTACATATCAAATGTACCTGAAACGGATATACAAATCACATAGTCGTTCGTATCTCGGACTTGCCCATTGAACCGTTCGAAATTAATAGGATATTCAGAGTGCTTGGAATAGTCGTACAATGCCAACGTCCCAGACGTGGTCTTACACGAATCATTACGATGCCAATGTCCTAGACATGGCCTTACACGTAAATCTCATATCGATGCCAACGTCCCAGATGCGGTCTTACACAAAATTTCGGATCAATGCCAACGTCCCAGACGAGGTCTAACATGATATCACTAAACAGAACCTATGTCATGACATACGTAATTCCTATCTATTCCTAGGTTCACACGAGACTTCTCGGACATTGACACTTCGTCAATTCTATCTCGAAATTCTTGTATACATCATCTCGTATACATTCATCATTATCAATAGTTATATGAACATACATAATGTAATACAAATACATTTCTTTGTATATCGACTTACCTCGGATTCGGATATTCATTCAAACTTGGTTATTCAACTACTTTTGCTTTCACGTGATCTAAGTCTGCTTTCATCGGTTCATGATCTATACATATTTAAATTTAACCCTTTTATTCACTAATTCATCCAATTCGATCCAAATACACACATTTAGGGCAATTTGCAATTTAACCCTCACATTTTCACATTTGGACAATTTAGTCCCTAATTCACAAAATCACAAAATACAACAAATTTGCTTTTACTCATGCTTAACCGAATACATACAATGTTCATATGAATCCATACATTTCATTTATTTCATAATTTAGTCCTTAAAAATGCTATTTTCACAATTTAGCCCTAATTAACTAAATTCATCAAAAATTCAAGAACAAAACATGTTCATTAAACACATATCTTTCATTTAACACCAACACTCATCACAAAGCTCACTATTTCATCAATGGCACATCTCATGAACATCATCAATTCTTCATATTACAACATGGGTTTTATAGTATATGAAGATACGATTACCAAAACGTAGAAATTATCGCAAACCAAAGCAAAATATACCTTAAAATTGGATCACACCTAGCCGAAACCTTCAAGGTTCTTATTCTTTCTTTTTATTTTGTATATTCGGTCAATTGAAGAAATAAAAGATGATCACTTTCATCTTTTTGTTTTATTATAAGCATATTAATATACATTTTACCAAATTAACCTTTTAATAAACATTTAGTAACATATTAGCATAAGGTTACTAATGTCTTTTAAACATCCACTAAATAAATATTGGCTTAATTGCCTTTCAAGGCCTCCCTATTTAAAAGCCATCTCAAATAGGTGTCTTTTCATAAAGCATGCAAATTTTGCATTTAATACAATTTAATCCTTTTTATCAAATTAAGCATACAGATGGACAAATTAACTTACGGAACTTTATCACAGACTTAATCACATATCAAAGGCACAAGAAATAATATTAAAATATTTCACTGACTCAGATTTGTAGTCCCGAAACCACTATTCTGACTAGGGTCAAAACTAGACTGTTACAATTCTCCCTCTTAGTGATTTTTGTCCCCGAAAATCTTACTGTTAAACAGATTCGAATATTGCTGTTTCATTGAATCTTTAGGCTCCCACGTAGCCTCTTCCACTCCATGTCGATGCCACAATTTAACTAATGGAATTCTTTTGTTTCTTAATTCTTTCACTTCACGAGCTACGATACAGATCGGTTCCTCTTCATAGGTCATACCAGATCGGATTTCAATTTCAGACGGAGTAATTACATGTGACGGATCGGATTGGTATCTACGTAGCATTGACACATGAAATACATTATGAATCTTTGCTAGCTCAGAAGACAATAATAATTTATACGTAATAGGTCCAACACGCTCAATAATTTCATACGGTCCGATGAACCTCGGACTTAACTTACCTTTACGTCTGAATCAGATTACTTTCTTCCACGGAGACACTTTTAAGAACACTTTGTCATCGATCTCAAATTCAATAGCTTTTCGTTT
The DNA here is from genome assembly GCA_025503065.1 of Gossypium bickii. Taxonomy (NCBI): domain Eukaryota; kingdom Viridiplantae; phylum Streptophyta; class Magnoliopsida; order Malvales; family Malvaceae; genus Gossypium; species Gossypium bickii. The sequence goes on along the minus strand of CP106716.1, from coordinate 71,396,611 downwards.
TAAGTCCGCATAGGACTTTTGATGATCAGACGCTACTTTTAAACTATCACAGATCACTCTCACTTTTTGTTCAGTATCTTTTATCAAATTGACCCCGTGTAGCTTATTTTCACTAAGTTTAGTCCAATACAGAGGTGTTTGACATTTACGTCCATACAAAGCTTCATAAGATGCCATTTTAATACTTAACTGAAAGCTATTATTATACCAAATTCAATCAATGGCAGGTACTATTACCACGTACCATCAAACTCAAGAATGCAACATCTCAACATATCCTCGAGAATCTGAATAATCCGTTCAGACTGGCCATCTATTTGTGGATGAAAAGTGGTACTGAAATGTAAATTCGTGCCTAAAGCTTATTACAATTTCTTCCAAAATCGTGATGTAAAACTCGAATCTCTATCTGTCACAATAGATAGTGGCACTCCGTGCAATCTCACAATCTCAAAAATATTGTAACACCCCAAACCCGGCCAAGAAGTTAGGCCCAAATTCGGCGTGTCAAATTTAAGTGTTTTTGCGAAAACTTTAGTTTCATTGAAAACCCTTCTAGAGAAAAGTTAAGTGAAATCCAGTTTCCTTTCAAAACGAGGTGTAGCAAAAAACCATTTCCTTGTTTCTATGTAAAAATTTCCTTTGTTAGCGGAAGCTTGTTCTTAAAACACAAGTAGTTTCAAAAAAACTTGAAATATGCTTAGAAGAAATAAATCCATGTTCCGTTTCAAAATTACAATGCATAGTGGAAGTAATGGAATAATAACTAGAGGGAACCCTTATTACAATCCGGAATAAAATAACTTAAAAAATCTAGGATTTAGATATTACAAAAACAAGTCTAATCGTCTTGCTAGTTGGCCACCTCTGAGTCCTTCCATCCGTCAAACCGCCTACTGAGGATCACTTGAGAAAAATAAAAGAGGGAGTGAATTTTCGAAAACTAAGTGTGTACGACCCTCGTCAAACAAACAACATACATATCATAGTAATAACATTATAATATCATACATTCAATGCAATGCAAACCCTCCCTAAATAATCCATCTGTTACTCTTCGTCTCCGTCCAACCGAAACACTTCTGTGGGGATTTCTAAATCGACCCACCCATCCGATACACTTCAAGGGTACCCCGGTTGTGGCACTACCTAACATTGTAGCAAAGCTACTTATCATATAATACGCTTAGAAAGCCATCAGTGGATCCACAATTGTCAAGCAACCATGCGATCCTCATATACTTCCTCCATTCCACAATTCCCACCCATATGTATCCTAAACAGAATATCATATGAATGCAGCAAATGTACATGTAACATCCATAAATCTTACATTCAACACATAGGGGCATTTTAGTCGTTTGACAAATTAAGGGCATTTCAAAAATTTTTCAATTTAGGGGTATTTCAGTAATTCTTAACAGTATGGGTTTTAAATTACGAACTTTTGGCCTGTCAACATGTCCTCGTTGGCTAAAGTGAACAGAAACTATGCACCAGGTGGGATTCCAGATAAGAGGAGGTGGGTCACTAGGACCGCTTAGATACCAAGCCCTCCCTAGATCTAATCCTAGGCGTCCATTGCCACACTCTACCCTAGCGACTTGTCCATAGACACGTTTGATTATTAAATTAAGTTTTATACTGCTTAAGAAGTCATCAGATCTAAGCCTAGAGTCCATTAAAACCCTAGCATGCATTTCTAAAATCCCATAAGGCCCACTAAGCCCAATCATGTCCATATAGCCCATTAAGCCCAATCATGTATATGTAGCCCATTAGGCTCGATAATAATCAAATCATAGAACCAACCATATCAATCCATCATTCAATTTCACATATCAACTCTTGCCGATTTGGGCCCAGGCCCATTTAGCCCCTTCTGGCCCAGTTGGCCAAACAGTGGCCCAAGACCATGATATCACTCTCTTGGTCTCGGTAGTCTTATCAGTGTTCCAACACGAATGTTTGCACGCTTGTGTGGTTGCTGTCGCCAACCTTTCTGTGTTTTGACTTTTTGGCATTCTGGTTTTTCGGTATTTCAGCTTTTGCCGATTTGTTGTGTGTGAAGTGTATGTACACACCTAGTAAATGAGACGTGTTACACTATCCTTGTAACAGTCCAAAGATGACCCAAATCGGAACAGTGGTTTCGGGACCACAAATCTTAGTCCGAATAAAATTTTAATATTATTTTCTGTGTTGTTGATAAGCGAATTAACATGTGTTAAATTTCAGAGAATTTATTTGCTAGTCTATGTGTTAAATTTTACTAAAGAACTAAATTGTAAAATTGTTAAAAGTGACCTTTTTAATTGATTATGTGCTAAATTATGATGGCTTTATTAAAGTGAGGTCCTTAAAGGACAATTGATCCAATGTTACTAAAGTGGACGTCCTATGTGGGAAATTAGATGAAATTTTTATTTTTATAATAACATGTTTTTAGGTAATGAATAAACAAATATTACTTTTAATTTTAAGACATAAAATAATAAAACAAAGTGGAAAGAAGGAGAACATACCTTGTTCTTAATAATTTTGGGTATGTATTTTGCTTAGTTTTTAATAATTTTTACATTTTTGGAATTGTTGCTTTGAATGCTATACAACCCATGTGGTAATTTTTGAGATTATGATACATTAAGATTCGGCTATGGTTGTATATGCATGGCATGAAATGTTTGATAGTAGATTATTAATAGTATGTGTTAAATCATCATTTTTAGAATTAGAAGTTTTGGTGAAATTAAGTGTTAGGGACTAATTTGAAAAAAATAAATTCTTGAAGGACTAAAACATCAAATAAATGAAAGAAATGGTATAGTCCCTATACACATTCGGCCCTAAGGGGTAATAGGTGAATTTTGTGTATTTTGTGTTTTGTGCAATTAGTACTAAAATGCAAAAAAATGTGAAATAGTATGGGTAAAATGGTAAATCGTTCATTTATGTGTTTGGGGACTAAATTGAATTGAAATGTACTTGAATGAGCTGAATTTTAATGTGTTTAGATCAAGAACAAAGAAAATCGGTTTTGGATCGGGGAAAATCAAATATTATCAAATAGCCAGTTTACGCGGTTCGTCGACGGTCGAGGTAAGTCCTTAAGCACAAATATATTTAAGCATTAATTTCGAATGTGTTTAATGATGATGCTTGATAAATTTAAGTATATGTGTATGTGAGAGCCGAATGTAAATATCCTACATTGAATTGGATATGTTTTGGTAAATACCAAATGAATGTGTTTACTTGATATGATAAATGGGTTGTACAATGATGTAATAATTTTATTTGTGTGATGTGAATAAGCTTAAGTGAGTTGGATATGTGATAGAATTGTGAAATGTGTATAGAATGATTGACTTTATATATTCGGGCTTAAAGCCTAGGAGGCTTCGTGCCGGTGATTTACTTCAGGCTTAAAGCCTAGCAGACCTCGTGCCGGTGATTTATTTCGGGCTTATTGCCTAGCAGGCTGAATGCCGGTGTTTAAATTTCAGACTTTAAGTCCAGCAGGCCTATTGCCGGTGTATGTGATTCGGGCTAATGCCCAGCAGGTTCTATACCGGTGTACTGAAACTCCGAGCTCAGATTGTGTAACAACAAGTATAAAATGAATCAAGAAAGTTTAAGCTTTTCAAAATGGAACATATTAATTCGGCTTTGAGGTAAGTGTTCTCATACTTATATGTTGCATATGATGTTAATGAGCAAGTAAGATGAGGAAATAATTGTATTATGCAATGGTGGCTAAAAATATATATATACATGATGCTATGGGATGATCGATTACTTGGAAATATACAAGTGAATGAAAATGTTTTTTTTTTTGTTTAAGTATACCTATGTATGTATATGTGTTAGTATAATTGGTGAATGGCGCACTTTGGAAAAATAAAATGAGAATTGATAGACTAAATGAAATAATGAAATTCGGCGATGATAAATGGATAAGTGAAATTTACGTATTTCTTTAAATGCTTTGTATTGCAAGTTAGAATGAATAGATGATTGAAGTTATATTTTAAATCGCTTTGGACTTACTAAGCTGGTAAGCTTACTTGTGTGTTATGTTCTTTTCTGTTTTATAGATTCGGTTTTTACTACGAGCTCAAAGGGATCGTTCAGCAAGTCATCCACACTATCAACTCTTTTGGTACTCATATTCTAGCTTTGATTCGAAAGGCATGTATAAGCTAGGTTTTTATTGTAATTAATGGTACTAAATTTTGTATATGAATTTAGCCTTGCGATAATGGCTAATTCTTTTGTTAAACTTTGTTGGTGTGACATGGAGTAATGTATGTATATGCGCAATAATAATGTGTAATTAGCCATGTTTTGAGTTTTGAATAAAAGTATATATATATTAAACCATGTGTACACTAAGGTAATGGGTTAAGTTCGATTATGTGATTAGCATAATAAATTGTATATTTGCTAATGAATGTTGGGTCTAAACATAGGTTAATTTATGTGTGAAAGATGAATGTATGATATAAGTGATATATATATGTCTAATATTTTTGTTGAGATTATCTTGTGTGGTTAATTATGATCAAGTCGAGTGTATGAGCTAATAGTTTAAAATGCATGTCGAATACTAGTTGAATGAGTGTTAGGTTTTGGCAAATTTAGACAGTGTTGAAAGCTTGAAGTGATTAGCTTTGAAAAAGGGACCTATGATTAAGTGAACTTGGCAGTGTGATGTTAATGAATTTAGTAAGCTTTAATTATGAAAGTTGATTTTCTTTAAGGTTCAAATGTATATAGTAAATTTGTGTATATGCTTATTGTTAAGGTTATTACGTGTATGCATGTATCATAGAAGCATGATTTATAATCAGACTAGGATACATAAATTCTGTATAACATCTTTCATCTATTATAAAAAGTACTTAAACTAAGTTTAAGTTGCGTATGCATGTATATGTATGTATATTACATGAGAGTTCAAGTTGTAATACGTAGGTACTAGCATGTAATGAATTTGAGGGATGGAATTCATCATATCTCCTTTAAATCCCTAGGTTAAATTGTTTTTACGAGTTAACGAGGAAATTGATTGTTTGCGTTATATTCAATGGGTTGACATTCGCATCTAAATTTTGATTCGGTAATGCCTCAAAATCCTTAGTCTGGAGACGGATACGGGTTAGGGGTGTTACATTTTATTGGTATCAGAGCTTACAGTTTAGTCGATCCTAGAACTACCGTAGCATGTGAGAGTCTAGCTATACATGCCTTTTACAGTATAAATGATAGTGTGGTGACTTCTGACATTTCAATTTGTGTTATATATAGTAAATGGATTCTAATCCCGAGAGAGCTATAGCAGATGATATAGAGAGTGTAGTGCCTGATCGCGCACGCGGATCGGCGCCAGTAGACTCTCGACCAGTTTCGGGTAGCCATGAGGGGGAGGCTAAACAAGCGTTCTACCAGATGATGAATGAATGGTTTACCCAGTTTGTTCAGAATAAAGCTGAAGAGCTCGAAAAAGAAAAAAGAAAAGCTGAAATAGAAGCTAGAGACACTCGTAAGAGATCAACGAGTAAGACTTACCATTCAGTGCCTAAGAAATTCAGAGATGACTCTAGCCGACATAAAGCTACTACAGATTTCTCTAGACGAGATTGACATCCAGGGAGTTCTCGAGCCACTTCGATGGCTAGTGTTGGCAATGTGCAACAGGACCGGATCGAGTGCAAGCATTATGGAAAATGGCATTTTGGGAGTTGTAGATTCCGCGATCGGTCATGTTTTAAATGTGGATTGTCAGACCATTCTATTTGAGAATGACCGATGTTAGCTGAGCAAAATACTATTCAGAATACTAAACCGAGCAATACGTCAGCACGCGGTAGACCACCTAGACATTCAGGAAAAGTAGGTGGTAGTCAGAAAGGAACGTAGGATATATCAGTTTGATCAGAGGCTCGAGCACTTGCTAGAGCATATGTTATGCGTACCAGAGAGGATGCTTCTTCTTCAGATGTTATTACTGGTACTTTCACACTTTATGATACTATTGTGATTGCATTGGTTGATCCTAGTTCGACTCATTCATATGTGTGTGAAACTTTAGTATCCAGTAGGACTCTGCCTATTGAGTCTACTGAGTTTGTGATTCGTGTGTCAAACCCTTTGGGTAGATGTGTTCTCATTGACATAGTGTGTAAAAGTTTCCCGCTGATGATTCAGGATTCCTGCTTTCCAGCTGATTTAATGTTGTTGCCTTTCGACGTGTTCGATATAATCTTGGGAATGGATTGGTTAACTTTGCATGATACAGTAGTGAATTGCAAAAGAAAGATGATTGATTTGAGATGTCAGAACGGTGAGATCATCCGGGTTGAATCGAATGATCTGAATGGGTTACCTACAGTGATATCCTTGGTGCTAGCTCGGAAATATGTGAGAAAAGGATGTGAAGCTTATTTGGCTTATGTGTTGGATAATAAAGTATCCGAAATGCAAATTGAATCAGTACCAGTTGTGAATGAATACTCAGATGTGTTTCTTGAAGAATTACTAGGTTTACCACTAGTACGAGAAATTGAGTTTGGCATCAAATTAATTCTAGGGACGACTCTGATTTCGATAGCTCCGTATCGGATGGCACCTGCCGAGTCAAAAGAGTTGAAAGCACAGTTGCAAGAATTGATAGATAGGGGCTTTACACGACCGAGTTTTTCTCCTCGGGGTGCAACGGTTCTATTTGTGAAAAAAAAGATGGGACGATGCGAATGTGTATTGATTATCAGCAGCTGAGTAAGGTGACTATAAAGAATAAGTACCCGTTACCTCGAATAGACCATTTGTTTGACCAGTTGAAAGGGGCTTAAGTGTTTTCAAAGATTGATCTGAGATCGGGTTATTATCATCTGCGAGTCAGAGATTCTGATGTGCCTAAGACTGCATTCCGAACAAGGTACAGACATTTTGAGTTTTTGGTTATGCCTTTTGGGCTTACTAATGCACCTGCTGTTTTTATGGACTTGATGAATTGGGTTTTCAGATAGTTTTTGGATCGGTTTGTAGCAGTGTTTATTGATGATATACTGATCTACTCCAAAGATGAAACTAAACATGCCGAGCATTTGAGATTGGTGCTGCAAACTTTGTGAGATAAACAGTTGTATGCAAAATTCTGGATGAAAGAAGTTAGTTTTTTGGGTCACGTTGTTTCAGCATCAGGTATTCGTGTTAACCCGAGCAAAATATCGGCTATTCTTGATTGGAAACCACCAAAGAATGTTTCTGAAATCTAAAGCTTTTTGGGACTTACGGGTTATTACTGACGATTTGTGAAAGGTTTTTCTATAATAGCTACACCTTGACAAAGCTATTACAAAAAGATGTTAAGTTCGAGTGGTCGGAAAAGTGTCAAAAAAGCTTCGATCGGTTGAAAGTCCTTTTGACCGAAGCTCCAGTGTTAGTTCAGCCTGAATCGGGTAAAGAATTTGTTGTTTATTCTGATGCTTCTTTGAATGGTTTAGGCTGCGCTTTGATACAGGAAGGCAAAGTTGTAGCCTACGCTTCAAGACAATTGAAGCTGCATGAAAGAAATTACCCAACACATGATTTAGAACTCGCAGCTATTGTGTTCGCATTGAAAATTTGGTGTCATTACTTATACGGTGAAAAATGTCATATTTACTCGGATCATAAAAGTCTGAAGTATTTGATGACTTAGAAAGATTTGAACTTGAGACAACGGAGATGGTTAGAGTTGTTGAAAGACTATGAGTTAGTGATTGACTATTATCTGGGAAAAGCTACTGTGGTTGCAGATGCGTTAAGTCGAAAATCATTGTTTGCTCTTCGTGCATTGAACACACGTATGGCTATGTTTGGTGATGGTTCGATCATAGCCAAGTTGAAGGCAAGACCGATGTTTATTCAGCAAATTTGTGATGCACAGAAATTTGACAAAGATTTGATTGCTAAGCGAGCTCAGTGTGAAAATGATGCAGAGTTAGAGTTTCAAATTGATACAAATGATTATTTGAAATTCAATTGCCGAATATGTGTTCCGAAGAACATAGATTTGATTCAGATGATTTTGAGTGAGGCTCATAACAGTCGATTATCGGTACATCCGGGTGGCACAAAAATGTACAATGATTTGAAGCAATTCTATTGGTGGCCCGGCATGAAACGGGATATATCTGAATTTGTTTCGAAGTGTTTAGTTTGTCAGCAAGTAAAAATGGAACATCAAGTGCCTTCTAGGTTGCTTCAACTGATCATGATACCTGAATGGAAGTGGGATAGAATCACTATGGATTTTGTATCTGGTTTGCCTACGACACCGAGTAAGAAAGATGCAGTCTGGGTTATTGTAGATCGATTGACCAAATCAGCTCATTTTGTACCTGTCCGTACGGATTATTCGCTCGATAAACTTGCTGAGTTGTATGTATCTCAAATTGTGAAATTACATGGTGCGCCGAGTTCCATTGTGTCAAACAGAGATCCGAGATTTACATCGCGATTTTGGAAGAAGTTGCAGGATGCTCTAAGTACTAAACTCCATTTTAGCATAGCTTTCCATCCGCAGACTGACGGTCAGTCTGAACGAACCATTGAGATACTTGAGGACATGTTGAGATGTTGCGTCCTCGTGTTTGAAGGTACGTGGGAGAGATACTTACCTTTGATTGAATTTGCTTATAATAACAGTTTTTATTCAAGTATTAAAATGGCACCTTACAAAGCCCTATATGGCCGCAAGTGTCGTACACCGTTGTATTGGATCGAGCTCAGTGAGAATAAGATACACGGGGTTGATTTGATTAAAGAGACTGAGCAGAAAGTGAATGTGATCAGAGATACTTTGAAAGCCGCATCGGATCGACAAAAGTCTTATGCTGATTTAAAGCGTAAAGATGTTGAATATCAAGTCGGAGATCGAGTGTTTTTGAAAGTTTCCCTTTGGAAGAATGTACTCCGATTTGGTCGGAAAGGCAAGTTAAGTCCGAGGTTTATCGGACCGTACGAAATCATCGAACGTATTGGGCCTATTGCTTATAAATTAAAATTGCCCTCTGAATTGGAAAAGATACACAACGTATTTCACGTTTCGATGCTTCGTAGATATAGATTTGACCCGTCACATGGAATCACTCTGTCTGAGATTGAAATCCAATCCGATATGACGTATGAGGATGAACCGATCTGTATTTTAGCTTGGGAAGTGAAAGAGTTAAGAAACAAGAGAATTCCATTAGTGAAAGTACTGTGGAATCGGCACGGAGTTGAAGAGCCTACGTGGGAGCCTGAGGATTCAATGAGGCAACAATATCCGACTTTGTTAAACGGTAAGATTTTTGGGGACGAAAATCCTTAAGGGGGGAGAGTTGTAACAGTCCAAAGATGACCCAAATCGAAACAGTGGCTTCGGGACCACAAATCCGAGTTTGAAAAAAATTTTAATATTATTTTCTGTGTTGTTGATAAGCGAATTAACATGTGTTAAATTTCGGAGAATTTATTTGCTTGTCTGTGTGTTAAATTTTACTAAAGAACTAAATTGCAAAATTGTTAAAAGTGACCTTTTTAATTTATTATGTGCTAAATTGTGATGGCTTTATTAAAGTGAGGTCCTTAAAGGACAATTGATCCAATGTTACTAAAGTGGACGGCATATGTGGGAAATTAGATGAAATTTTTGTTTGTATAATAACATGTTTTTAGGTAATAAATAAACAAATTTTAATTTTAATTTTAAGACATAAAATAATAAAACAAAGTGGAAAGAAAGAGAACATACCTTGTTCTTCTTCTTGGCCGAATGTGGGAGGAAGAAAACTCCATTGTTGAAGCTTAAATTTCGGCAACTTGGAGCTTAATTTGGGGTATGTATTTTGCTTAGTTTTTAATAATTTTTACATTTTTGGAATTGTTGCTTTGAATGCTATACAACCCATGTGGTAATTTTTGAGATTATGGCACATTAAGATTCGGCTATGGTTGTATATGCACGTCATGAAATGTTTGATAGTAGATTATTAATAGTATGTGTTAAATCATCATTTTTAGAATTAGAAGTTTTGGTGAAATTGAGTGTTAGGGACTAATTTGAAAAAAATAAATTCTTGAAGGACTAAAACATGAAAAAAATGAAAGAAATGGACTTGTATAGTCCCTATACACATTCGGCCCTAAGGGGTAATAGGGGAATTTTGTGTATTTTGTGCTTTGTGCAATTAGTACTAAAATGCAAAAAAATGTGAAATAGTAGGGTAAAATGGTAAATTTTTCATTTATGTGTTTGGGGACTAAATTGAAATGATATGTACTTGAATGAGCTGAATTTTAATGTGTTTAGATCAAGAACAAAGAAAATCAGTTTTGGATCGGGGAAAATCAAAGATTATCGAATAGCTGGTCTACGCGGTTCGTCGACGGTCGAAGTAAGTCCTTAAGCACAAATATATTTAAGAATTAATTTCGAATGTGTTTAATGATGATGCTTGATAAATTTAAGTATATGTGTATGTGAGAGCCGAATGTAAATATCCTACATTGAATTGGATATGTTTTGGTAAATACCAAATGAATGTGTTTACTTGATCTGATAAATGGGTTGTACAATGATGTAATAATTTTATTTGTGTAATGTGAAGAAGCTTAAGTGAGTTGGATATATGATAGAATTGTGAAATGTGTATAGAATGATTGACTTTATATATTCGGGCTTAAAGCCTAGCAGGCTTCGTGCCGGTGATTTACTTCGGGCTTAAAGCCTAGCAGGCCTCGTGCCGGTGATTTATTTTGGGCTTATTGTCTAGCAGGCTGAATGCCGGTGTTTAAATTTCAGACTTTAAGTCCAGCAGGCCTAGTGCCGGTGTATGTGATTCAGGCTAATGCCTAGCAGGTTCTATACCGGTGTACTGAAACTCCGAGCTCAGATTGTGTAACAACAAGTATAAAATGAATCAAGAAAGTTTAAGCTTTTCAAAATGGAACATATTAATTCGGCTTTGAGGTAAGTGTTCTCATACTTATATGTTGCATATGATGTTAATGAGCAAGTAAGATGAGGAAATAATTGTATTATGCAATGGTGGCTAAAAATATATATATATACATGATGCTATGGGATGATCGATTACTTGGAAATATACAAGTGAATGAAAATGTTTTTTTTTTTTTGTTTAAGTATACCTATGTATGTATATGTGTTAGTATAATTGGTGAATGGCGCACTTTGGAGAAATAAAATGAGAATTGATAGACTAAATGAAATAATGAAATTCGGCGATGATAAATGGATAAGTGAAATTTACGTATTTCTTTAAATGCTTTGTATTGCAAGTTAGAATGATTAGATGATTGAAGTTATATTTTAAATCGCTTTGGACTTACTAAGCTGGTAAGCTTACTTGTGTGTTATGTTCTTTTCTGTTTTATAGATTCGGTTTTTACTACGAGCTCAAAGGGATCATTCAGCAAGTCATCCACACTATCAACTCTTTTGGTACTCATATTCTAGCTTTGATTCGAAAGGCATGTATAAGCTAGGTTTTTGTTGTAATTAATGGTACTAAATTTTGTATATGAATTTAGCCTTGCGATAATGGCTAATTCTTTTGTTAAACTTTGTTGGTGTGACATGGAGTAATGTATGTATATGCGCAATAATAATGTGTAATTAGCCATGTTTTGAGTTTTGAATAAAAGTATATATATATATTAAACCATGTGTACACTAAGGTAATGGGTTAAGTTCGATTATGTGTTTAGCATAATAAATTGTATATTTGCTTATGAATGTTGGGTCTAAACATAGGTTAATTTATGTGTGAAAGATGAATGTATGATAAAATGAATCAAGAAAGTTTAAGCTTTTGAAAATAGAACATATTAATTCAGCTTTGAGGTAAGTGTTCTCATATTTATATGTTGCATATGATGTTAATGAGCAAGTAAGATGAGGAAATAATTGTATTATGCAATGGTGGCTGAAAATATATATATATACATGATGCTATGGGATGATCGATTACATGGAAATATACAAGTGAATGAAAATGTTTTGTTTTTTTTGTTTAAGTATACCTATGTATGTATATGTGTTAGTATAATTGGTGAATGGTGCACTTTGGAGAAATAAAATGAGAATTGATAGACTAAATGAAATAATGAAATTCGGCGATGATAAATGGATAAGTGAATTTACGTATTTCTTTAAATGCTTTGTATTACAAGTTAGAATGATTAGATGATTGAAGTCATATTTTAAATCTCTTTGGACTTACTAAGCTAGTAAGCTTACTTGTGTGTTATGTTTTTCTCTGTTTTATAGATTCGGTTTGTACTACGAGCTCAAAGGGATCATTCAGCAAGTCATCCACACTATCAACTCTTTTGGTACTCATATTCTAGCTTTGATTCAAAAGGCATGTATAAGCTAGGTTTTTGTTCTAATTAATGGTACTAAATTTTGTATATGAATTTAGCCTTGCGATAATGGCTAATTCTTTTGTTAAACTTTGTTGGTGTGACATGGAGTAATGGTATGTATATGCGCAATAGTAATGTGTAATTAGCCATGTTTTGAGTTTTGGATGAAAGTATATATATATTAAACCATGTGTACACTAAGGTAATGGGTTAATTTCGATTATGTGTTTAGCATAATAAATTGTATATTTGCTAATGAATGTTGGGTCTAAACATAGGTTAATTTATGTGTGAAAGATGAATGTATGATATAAGTGATATATATATGTCTAATATTTTTGTTGAGATTATCTTGTGTGGTTAATTATGATCAAGTCGAGTGTATGAGCTAATAGTTTAAAATGCATGTCGAATACTAGTTGAATGAGTGTTAGGTTTCGACAAATTTGGATAGTGTTGAAAACTTGAAGTGATTAGCTTTGAAAAAGGGACCTATGATTAAGTGAACTTGGCAGTGTGATGTTAATGAATTTAGTAAGCTTTAATTATGAAAGTTTATTTTCTTTAAGGTTCAAATGTATATAGTAAATTTGTGTATATGCTTATTGTTAGGTTATTACGTGTATGCATGTATCATAGAAGCATGATTTATAATCAGATGAGGATACATAAATTCCATATAACATCTTTCATCTGTTATAAGAAGTACTTAAACTAAGTTTAAGTTGCGTATGCATGTATTATATATGTATGTATATTACATGATAGTTCAAGTTGTAATACATAGGTACTGGCATGTAATGAATTTGAGGGATGGAATTTGTTATATCTCCTTGAAATCACTAGGTTAAATTGTTTTTACGAGTTAACGAGGAAATTGATTGTTTGCGTTAAATTCAATGGGTTGACATTCGCATCTAAATTTTGATTCGGTAATGCCTCGAAATCCTTAGCCCGGCGACGGATATGGGTTAGAGGTGTTACAATCCTCAGCCTTGAACCTAGAAGCAATACTAAACTACAATCAATCACACACTTAACCACAGTATTTACCAAAAATTAAAGCCATACCATAACCTTACCGTGTGCCACCAGTCCTAATAGCCCTTCCGTAGCTACAACTCACGAATATCCCCTAGATCTACATCAATATTAATCATTAAAGAAAAAATAATAGGTGACTTGTATCCACTTAAGTCACCCTTTACTTCACTATAGACTATTCAGCCAACTTATCCCAAAATCAAGAACACTTACCCAAAAGCCGAAACGTATGGAGAAATAGCACAAAGGGAATTCCAATTGCCGATGTAATATCCCAATTTTGGGCTTAGTCGGAATGGTGGTTTCGAGACCACGAATCCGAAGTAGAAGCAATGATTTTATGATTATTTGATGGTCTATGATATGATTGTATGTTTGCGTGAAACTTTCGTGAAGAAATTCTATGTCTAATATGTCTAATTGAAAGTTAAGGACTAAATTGAATAAGTTGCAAAATGCATGTTCTAGAAGCTTTTTGTATGAAATTGTTTTGGATTATGAATTAGGAGCCCATAAATAGCAATTTTACCAAATTCTAAAATTTTGGACAAAAATGGGTTTGTGTGGTAAAATATCTAAGAAAGGCAGTATTTTAGTAATTTAGCATATAAAGCAAAAATAGCCAAATAAAAAGATGTCATCTTCTGCATTCTTTTATGTTGCTACCGAAAATACCATGGAAGCCATGTTTGAGGTTTTTTCCAAGCTTTCCAAGCTCAATAGAAAGTCTGTTCTAGTCCTGTTTTTCATGTTCTTTACATTTTTGGAATCCCGGTAACTCGATTAAGCTAATTCTACCATTAATTAGAGCTAGGGTTTATATTTGGAAAATTACCCATATGTGAAAAGTGTGTATTTTGATGTGTCGATTTTCAGTGAAAACAAGTGAAACGGCATAATCGGTAAAAAATTATTATTGTTTATAAGTGCATGTTAGAGCAAGAATTTGATGTTGCCATAGAAGGGAAAAATATTCAGCATGTCATAAAACATAAGAAAAAAGGAATAAAGTTTAATTTACGAGCCTAGGGGTAAAAGTGTAATTTTTAAAAAGTTAGGGGCAAAATTATAAATTTGCCATAATTTGATATGTGAATGGAATTGATTATTGTGTTGATAAAATGTGTTAAATGAGTGTTATTTGACATGTTAGATCAATAAAATATGAAATTTGGACTAAGATCGGGGAAGAACAAAGTTGTGGGCTAAGTCGGGAAAATTAGCCGTTTCGGCATTCGAGGTAAGTTGGTGTGTTACTAATAATGCAATAATGTTGTAATTTATATTTGAAATCTAAATTAGTAAATTAATTGAATTATGTTGAATTAAATGTTTAATGTGCCAAGTTTATAAATTGATTTAAAATATGTCTATGGTACATGGAAGTGCATTGAAATATTGTACTTAAATGTGACTTCTATGATTTTGAATATTATGATTAATTGTGAATTAGTGTTATCATGAGACAAGTGATTAATTGAATATTGACTAAGTGGTAACAAGTGTAAAAAAGTCCTAATTGAACCTTAGGAAACGATTAGGGTACAAGTGACATGTCACTAGGAATTTTAGTGTTTTCAGTGTGAAAGTGTTCCCCGGGTGCTAGTTCATTGTATTATATCAGTAGCTAGGTGATCTTGCATGTGTTGCAGACACCTGACAGCGTGTGTGAGCAGGCCCAAAGGTAACCCCAATGATACAGTGGTAGCTTCGACTACGTTACACTGGTAGCGTCAGCTACATTACAGTGGTATCTTCGGCTACATTACAGTGGTAGCTTTAGCTACATTACAGTGATAGCTTCAGCTAAATTATAGTGTGGCACTCTGTGCCTTATTCCACGTATCCTTTAGTATTCTGTATGGTTCAACGGGTATTGAATTGATTTAATGAAAAGTGATTGAATGTGAAAAGGATTTAATCATGTGATAATAATGTGAAAGTGAACATTGTGTTTGATGCATTTATATGAGTAAGTGTGAATATGAAATTGTTTGTATAAGTGCAGGTATGAAACTATGTAGAGAATCGTATGAATAAGTAGTACAGGTATGTGTACACAATTGTTATTGTATGATGTATATGTTGAATAAAATGCTTAGATTATGATGCATTAATAGTAAGGATACAAATTAGTGAGATGTGCATATGATCAAGTGATACTTATGAGCCAAGTTATATGTTGTTTAGTGCATATGTGTAAAAAATGAAAGTGAATACATGGAAATCATGAAAAAGTGAAATTTGCATTAAAACAGTACTGGACAACTGTAATTTTGTACTTTTGAAAAATCACCAAAAATAGTGGAAATTGAATTAGAAAGTGAAGAATATATGAATTAAAATCTCAATGAGTCTATTTTCTTATAAAAGAAATAGAGTAATAAAAAGAAGTGGAAATTATGAGATATTTAAATATTAGTGAGACTGGTTCTGAATAACTTCGTGATCCCCTATTTTGTCTTGGAAAAATTATTAAAAATTGTTCAAATAAAATCATTGAGCATAGTTTATATGCTTACAATCCTTAATGAGTCTATTGTTGATTGAAATAAAGGAGAACAATAGTTGAATTCTGTACAATGAGATATCTGAGGTTTTGTAAAGATAGGTCAGAACCATCAAACAGTGAAATAAGGGAAACTTTAAGAATAATCTGGTATTGATTGGCCAGGCCAAAAATTCTGGAAATTTTATGGCAAGAAGTTATATGGGTCTAATTTCAGGAAAAATTCACAGGACTTAATTTTGTGTTCTGTAGCTTACAAAATAATTAAATTAGTGACTATGACTCAGAAAAACCGCCTAAGCTGAACATAAGAAAAAGGTGAAACTATGTGAATATTGATTCTATTTCCTTGAGCATATTTATTGAGAAATGGGTTAATATTGTTAATTAAATTGCTTTTTATTATTAATATGCCAACTTACTAAGCTATAAAGCTTACACCATTTTCCTATTTCTCTTAGTGTTGTCAAGTTGGCTCGGGGTTGGAGATCGTTGGAGGTATCATCACAATATCAATTTGTCACGTTGGAATCACGACAATTCCTAATTATTTTCAAGTGAATGGCATGTATAGAGATTTAGTTATTGATTGTATGTATTATTATGGATTAGCCAAATGTTTAGGCTTATATTGCTTCGTTGAATAGAGCCATGTGATGTGGCTGATACTGTCTATAGGTAAGTAAACCTATTTTATGTATGCATGGAGAAATGTCTTAATGTGGCTAAGTGAGAATTAGTAAAAGGAGTTAAGAAAACAAAAGGGTTGAAAAATAGCCTAATGTATGCCACACTGGGCTAGAGACACGGTCGTGTGCCTCAGCCGTGGGGTAGGACACGACCACCGCACGGGCGTACTATTTGGCCATGGTGCATAAACAGAATGCTAGTGAATTACACACGGGTTCCAGACATGGGCGTGTGAGGACAACACGGTCTACTCACACGGCTGTGTCATATGTCACACAGGCATGTGACCCTATTTTGGTAAAAATTTTCTAAATGCCCGAAAAGTTCCAGTTTGGTCCCGAACCAACTTTAATAATTATTTTTGGCCTCGTAAGCCCATAATAGGGACATAGCGTGTGACTATGAATGGTTTTAATGTGTAATTGAAATGTATGTATCGGAGAAGTGTATAAGATTGCTATAATGCCTCGCACCCTGACCTGGCGACAGATAGGGGTAAGGGGTGTTACATTTTAATGGTATCAGAGCTATGGTTTAGTCGGTTCTTGGATTAACATAGCAAGTGTGAGAGTCTAGTTATACATGCCACCAATATGTGATAATGTGATGCCTTCCGACGCGATTGAGGACAATCTTGTTAAAAGAGAAGTACTCTCCAACCGAGCTATATCTGACCATTTGATAGTGATACTGAAGTATTTGAATAAAGTGTAGCTATAATGAGTGAAACTCGAAAAAGTATAAATAATAATTCATAATGTGTATATGTGATAATGTGTGAAATGAAAGTTTATACAGTAATATACTTATTCATATTTTTCTGACCTTCACATACTGTAACATGCTTGACTAAAATTGATTAGTGAATGTGATAAGTTATTCAAATTTCGTAGAATGTATGAATTAGTGCACTTGTTTGAATGAGATAATTGGAAATTTTATGTAAGGCAAATATGAATGATAAATTGTTCGAAGTGGGTAGTATAGTTATAATAACATATGTTGATAATGAAAGATGTGTCATATGTATATATATGTGTGAGAATCGAGTTAGAGGCTATACGACCTCATCTATTACCGATGAGGTGTTTATAAGGGAAATTCATGAAAATCATGTTGATTAAGTTCCTAAGTGTGGAATAAAAGGGTTCAGTTGTAGAATAACTATAGATATGATCAAAGACTGAGGATGGTTGACAAGTGAAGGACAGACTTAGAGAAATATTAGATTGACTAAAGAATTATTTGGTTTATATAATATCATAATTAGTGAAAAATTTAACTTTGATAAATCGACTTATTCAGATAAGATACTGAATGGAAGTATTAACTGAAGTTTTTCTGAACTGATTTTCTTTAGTGAAAGGAATAATGTGGAAATTAGTGAGGGCAGAATCAGTCAGAAGAATGATGTTTAACATGTGAAGATGTTTAAGTATGACAGTCATAGTTGAGCAATTTACGACTATCTCTTTTGGGCATTCTATGTGTTCGTACCTTTTCAGAGACAATTATGATTGCTTATTTTCTGAGCAAAGAATCGTTAGTTTGATTGATCTATGATTGGTATTCCACTATCTTTTATTGGAATTCAATTCCATTATGTCTGAGATAAGAGTTGATAGTGAACTTATATGAAATGATTCTACTATTTCTTCTGGCTATTGTTATGTTTATATCTGTATAGAATATGTTTTATCTTTGTTATAATCGACTTCGAAACATATGAACCGTGTTTCTTTCTCTTTTGGTTTTCTTTACGGAATCGTCAGGATTTCTATTATTTAGTATGAATGGTATTCCAGGATATTCAGTATAGTCTTGTATCTCGGATTTCATTATCTTGGTTTTCTTTTCCATCCTTATTGTTTACTTATCAAGTGTGACTTATCATTGAATCGGTATCAACAAAAGTGTGAATTGTGACAATCAAATTCCAATGATATAATGATTTTGTTTCCTTGGGTAATTATGATATTTTTTAGTAAGCTCAAGCACGATGTTACGTTTCGTTTGAGTTAAAACTTAATGGATTTATTTTAAATAGGTGATGTTATTTTGAAATAAAGTTGTTCTGTTTATAAGTTTATTCCAATTGTGAAAGTTTGAACAATTTAGGCATGCTAACAAAGTTGAAGGTATGATTAACTGAAGATTTAGTTCTGAATTTAATTTGCATTGCACAATTGAATTATGATTTTTCAGTGACGCAATAGTGAACGGATTTGAATGTGTATATTCGCTAGAATGTAAAGTAATGGTTCATGTTTTCAAACAGTTAATATTACATTAAAAAGAGCTGTTCGGTTAGTAATTTAGAGATGGTTATTATTATGTCTGTATTGAAAAATTTGATGACACAGTTTATTTAACAAGGATTGTCATATGCTTCCTGGTTTCGAGAGTTTAATATATCTGATGGCATAGTAAAATTTGAATTTAAGACAGTGGTGATGAATTAAACTATTAAAAGATTGTGAGTGATTATCAATTGATCTGTGGGGACCCAAGTGTAATTACAGATGCTTATATGAAAAGTCCTCGTTTATTTTGTGTGAGTTGGTTACCTGATAGATCATATTAAATGATAGTTTGATTTTGGTTAAGTAAAAAGCTAAAGTTATGTATACTTGTGAATTTGAGAAACTCAGGATGTGTTAGTGGGTGATCAGCTAAATAAGTATAGTGAGGATCGACTATTGATTCTGAACTTCAAGTTGGATTTGATTATTATTATTATTCTGAGGTGGACTTCATGTCTTTGTGAAACTCGGATTTATCGCGAAAATCTGTTTAGAGTTATTAGTAGTAATATTTGGTTTATCCATTCAAGGAGAAACCAATAAGTGCAGTGATTTGAATTAAATGATTGGGCATACGAATATGAACCTGATACTTCTGACTCTGTATTCAGATGCTGATATGTCGATAGAATTAAGTTGAATGTTAAGTGTATTCAGGATTAATGATATCAGTGATAATATTAAAATGATAATAAGGCAGTACTATTGTGAATTTCATATCGGGTTTCCCTCAATCTTCAGATCAAGAGAAATGCTAGTGGGTTGTTTTCGAACGTTTGACGAAATTAGCAAAATAATTTCAAAATGTATCAATTCTTTATTTGACAGAGTTCACTGAGTTCTACTGGGATTCAGATAGATGACAGTGTGTTTATGGAAGTATCGTCTTGCAAAAGATTATTTAGTGATGTTGGAAATTATAAGAAAGATACTAAACCTCATTTTGGTAAGATTTTCGGGGACGAAAATCCCTAAAGGGGGGAGAATTGTAATATCCCAATTTTGGGCTTAGTCGGAATGGTGGTTTCGAGACCACGAATCCAAAGTAGAAGCAACGATTTTATGATTATTTGATGGTCTATGATATGATTGTATGTTTACGTGAAACTTTCGTGAAGAAATTCTATGTCTAAAATGTCCAATTGAAAGTTAAGGACTAAATTGGATAAGTTGCAAAATGCATGTTCTAGGAGCTTTTTGTATGAAATTGCTTTGGATTATGAATTAGGAGCCCTTAAATATAATTTTACCAAATTCTAAAATTTTGGACAAAATGGGCTTGTGTGGTAAAATATCTAAGAAAGGCATTAAGGGTATTTTAGTAATTTGGCATATAAAGCCAAAATAGCCTAATAAAAAGATGTCATCTTCTTCATTCTTTTATGTTGCTGCCGAAAATACCATAGAAGCCATGTTTGAGGTTTTGTTCAAGCTTTCCAAGCTCGATAGTAAGTCCGTTCTAGTCCCGTTTTTCATGTTCTTTACACTTTTGGAATCCTGGTAACTCGATTAAGCTAATTCTACCATTAATTCGAGCTAAGGTTTATATTTGGAAAATTATCCATAGGTGAAAAGTGTGTATTTTGATGTTTTATGACAGAATATGAAGCTTAGAATTATGTTAAACGACTTTTGCTAAGTGATTTTCAGTGAAAACGAGTGAAACAGCATAATCGGTAAAAAATTACTATTGTCTATAAGTGCATGTTAGAGAAAGAATTTGATGTTGCCATAGAAGGGAAAAATATTCAACATGTCATAAAACATAAGAAAAAGGAATAAAGTTTAATTTACGAGCCTAGGGGTAAAAATGTAATTTTTGGAAAGTTAGGGGGCAAAATTATAAATTTTCCATAATTTGATATGTGAATTGAATTGATTATTATGTTGATAAAATGTGTTAAATGAGTGTTATTTGACATAGACCAATAAAATATGAAATTTGGACTAAGATCGGGGAAGAACAAAGTTGTGGGGCTAAGTCGGGAAAATTAGCCGTTTTGGCATTCGAGGTAAGTTAGTGTGTTAATAATAATGCAATAATGTTGCAATTTATATTTGAAAGCTAAATTAGTGAATTAATTGAATTATGTTGAATTAAATGTTTAATGTGCCAAGTTTATAAATTGATTTAAAATATGTCTATGGTACATGGAAGTGCATTGAAATATTGTACTAAAATGTGACTTCTATGACTGTGAATGTTATGATTAATTGTGAATTAGTGTTATCATGAGACAAGTGATTAAGTGAATATTGAGTAAGTGTTATCAAGTGTGAAAAAGTCCCAATTGAACCTTAGGAAACGATTAGGATACAAGTGACATGTCACTAGGAATTTCAGTGTTTTCAGTGTGGAAGTGTTCCCCGGGTGCTGGTTCATTGTGTTATGTCAGTGGCTGGGTGATCTTGCATGTGTTGCAGACACTTGACAGCTTTTGTGAGCAGGCCCGAAGGTAACCCCAGTGTTACAATGGTAACTTCGACTACATTACAGTGGTAGCTTCGGCTACATTACAGTGGTAGCTTCAGCTACATTACAGTGGTAGCTCCGGCTACATTACAGTGATAGCTTCGGCTATATTACAGTGTGGCACTCTATGCCTTATTCCGCGTATCCTTTAGTATTCCGTACGGTTCAATGGGTATTGAATTGATGTAATGAAAAGTGATTGAATGTGAAATGGATTTAATCATGTGATAATAATGTGAAAGTGAACATTGTGTTTGATGCGTTTATATGAGTAAGTGTGAATATGAAATTGTTTGTATAAGTGAAGTGCAGGTATGAAACTAAGTAGAGAATCGTATGAATAAGTAGTACAGGTATGTGTACAAAATTGTTATTGTATGATTTATATGTTGAATAAAATGCTTACATTATGATGCATTAATAGTAAGGATACAAATGAGTGAGATGTGCAAATGATCAAGTGATAGTTATGTGCAAAGTTATATGTTGTTTTAGTGCATATGTGTAAAAAATGAAAGTGAATACATGGAAATCATGAAAAAGTGAAATTTGCATTAAAATAGTACTGGACAATTGCAATTGTGTGCTTTTGAAAAATCACCAAAAATAGTGGAAATTGAATTAGAAAGTGAAGAAGATATGAATTGAAAGATAACTGAGTCTATTTTCTTATAAAAGAAATAGAGTAAGCAAAAGAAATGTAAATTATGAGATATTTAAATTTTAGTGAGACTGGTTTGGAATGACTTCGTGATCCCCTATTCTATCTTGGAAAAATTATTAAATATTGTACAAAAATAATCATGGATCATAGTTTATATTCTTAGAATCCTTAATGAGTATATTTTTGATTGGAATAAACAAGAACCTTATTTGAATTCTGTAAAATGAGATAACTAAGTATTTGTAAAGATAGGTCAAAACCATCGAACAGTGAAGTAAGTGAAACTTTAGGAATAATCTGGTATTGATTGGCCAGGTTGAAAATTCTGAAAATTTTATGGCCATAAGGTATATGGGTCTAATTTCAGGTACAATTTGTATAACTTAATTTCAAGTTCTGTAGCTTACGAAATAATTAAATTAGTAACTGTGACTGAGAAAAACCGCCTAAGCTGAACTTAAGAAAAAGGTGAAACTATGTGAATATTGATTCTATTTCCTTGAGCATATTTATTGAGAAATGGGTTAATATTGTTAATTAAATTGCTTATTATTATTAGTATGCCACCTTACTAAGCTATAAATCTTTCACCATTTTCCCATTTCTCTTAGTGTTGTGAGGTTGGCTCGGGGTTGGAGATTGTTTGAGGTATCATCACACTATCAATTTGTCAAGTTGGAATCACGACAATTCCTAATTATTTTCAAGTGAATGGCATGTATAGAGATTTAGTTATTGATTTTATGTATTATTATGAATTAGCCAAATGTTTAGGCTTATATTGCTTCGTTGAATAGAGCCATGAGATGTGGCTCATAATGCCTATAGGTAAGTAAATCTATTTTATGCATGCGTGGAGAAATGTCTTGATGTGGCTAAGTTAGAATTAGCTAAAGGTATAACAAAGATTGATATATTGTATATTAGTACAAAGAGTTAAGAAAACAAAAGGTTTGAAAAATAGCCTAATGTATGCCACACGGGGCTAGAGACACGATCGTGTGTCTCAGCCGTGGGGTAGGAGACGGCCACCGCACGGGCGTGCGGTCTGGCCGTGGTGCATAAACAGAATGCTCGTGAATTACACACGGGTTCCAAACATGGGCGTGTGAGGACCACACGGTCTACTCACACGACCGTGTCATATGTCACACGGGCATGTGACCCTGTTTTGGTAAAAATTTTCTAAATGCCCGAAAAGTTTAGGTTTGGTCCCGAACCAACTTTAATGATTGTTTTGGGCCTCGTAAGCCCATAATAGGGACATATAGTGTGACTATGAATGGTTTTAATGTATAATTGAAATGTATGTATCGGAGAAGTGTATAAGATTGCTGTAATGCCTCCTACCCTGACCCGGCAACGGATAGGCGTAAGGGGTCTTACAGCCAAAATAGCACATAGAGAATTCGACAACCCCTATTTATAAACAAAACCAACCTCCCAATGTACCAATCGGCTCCAACTCTTCCCCATCTCATCTCCTTGTTTTTTTCCCTGATAACTCCCCAATCCTTTTCCCAAATTCTCTCTTCTGATCGCTCTCCTTAGAGTCCATCATCACACAACTTCCAACCTTTTAAAAGGCCAAAATTAAACTCCTAAAAAAATTCCAAGCTAGGATTCGAACCTAGGATCTCCTTGCTAGCCCATAACGCCACCTTCATATACCCTAAGTGGCATCATTTAGCCACTCCACCACAAGGCTCTATTTTTATTTAAAAGCCCATCTACTCACCACCTTGGTTCTTTTAATAATTAAATAAAAATTCCTTCTCCTCAAAGTTTGAACCCAGAACTTCTCCAACACCCCTAGACAATCCAAGTTTATTAAACCCTTAAAGCTAAATTTTCTTGCTTAAAAAATTTATGTGACCCAAAGCCCAAAGCCCAATTCATCTAGGCCCAAAATTCGGGGTGTTATAAAATTCGAGGCGTTACAATTCATCTAGCCCAAAGTTTCACTGCGCACTCTAATCTCAATAATTTCAACATATACCCAAAACATCCACCTACTTCAAACATTTCCAAACACACACAGAAGAAGTACAAAATTCAGATTCAAATGTTTACAAAGCCCTGACACTTCCATGGCTTCTGTCGTGGCCCCTTTCACCTCTTCTAGTGCATATCATCGATTCTCGTATAATCTGAATTAGAAATGTTATGAAGTTTTAATCAATTTCAATAATTAATCCGATGTTTTATGAAGTATTTAGTGGAGTATTGTTTTCATAGTCGTAAATCCTCTACAGTCTCAGTTCTCTATGGCTTTAGTTTTACTCTGGGCATATTCTAAAACTAGGCCACTATCTACAGTATAACAGTTCAAAATAACTAAGTATCAAGAGAACTTACTTGGTTCGACGTCGGAGACTCGGTGTGCACCCAATACAAGATTTTCTAAAATATTTTGACTAACCTGAAAACAGTTTTTAACCCCAATACTAAGACCCATTTCACAGCCCAAGCTTTGAAATCGGGCTCTGATACCACTAAATGTAACATCCCAAACTCGGCCTAGAAGTTAGGGCCGAATCCGGCGTGTCACACTGAAGTGTTTTTGCGAAAACCTTGTTTTCATTGAAAACCCTTCTAGAGAAAAGTTAAGTGAAATCCAATTTGCTTTCAAAACGAGGTGTAGCCAAAAACTATTTCCTTGTTACTATGTAAAGATTTCCTTTGACAGCGGAAGCTCGTTCTTAAAACACAATTATTTTCAAAAAAACTTGAAATATGCTTAAAAGAAATAAATTCAGGTTCCGTTTCAAAATTACAATGTATAGTGGAAGTAATGGAATAATAACTAGAGGGAACCCTCATTACAATCCAAAATAAAATAACTTTAAAACTAGAATTTAGATATTATGGAAACAAGTCTAATCGTCTTGCTAGTTGTGTAACACCCCTATCCTGTGTCTGTTGCTGGATTAAGGTTAGGAGCGTTACCGGACAGATCGGAAACATTCACAGACAAAATCATACATTCTATAATCATTCTCAGATATAATGTCCCTTAAACAGGTCCTCAAGACCTTAATCATGCTTAGAAGTCGAGTCGGGACTAAACTGAAACACATTTGAAATTTTATGAAAATTTTAAACTTTTCTAAAATACAGAGGAGACACACCCGTGGGAGGAGACCGTGTGCCCTCCATGGCTTCTAGACACCCCCGTGTGTCCTTTCGTGTCTATATACTGACTTGGTCCTCACGGCCACCAGACACGGCCGTGTGTCCCAGCCGTGGTCCTATACTGACTTCCCCACCACGGTCACCAAACATGCCCGTGTTAAGGCCGTGTTGCTTTTAGGCTACATTCTGCCAATTCTCCCACTGTCTTAGACACGCCCGTGTGCCACAACTGTGTGACATTATAGGCCATATACAAGGCGAAAATGCCACCCATAAGGGTCAAACCTATAATCAACATATATCATCCCATTTCATTCACCTATGACCATCAAAACATACCAAATAGCCAACCAAATCATGCATATTTGTCAACTAAGGTAATCACACAACAATCTATTAAATATGCATTCAATCTAACCATTCAAACCAATTCCAAACATACCAATTTGCATGATCAAATCTCAATTATGCTCAAGCACTAATCATTTATATACTTACCATTTCAAAACCATTTCATATATCTGCTAATCATACCGAAACAACTTTACATATCATACTTTTTTAAGCATATGTCAAAACATATCTAGCCAAATCACATGGATAAGTTCACTTTACAACTTTTACCAAGACTAGCCTATACATGCCATATTGAGCTATATACATTTTCAAAGTGTACCAAAATAAGTTTTGGTAGTGTGATGACGATCCGTGACAGTCCCGAGCCTTCAGTAGCTTTGACGACCTATAAAACAGATTAAACACACACACAGAGTAAGCTTTCCAAAAGCTTAGTAAGTCATATACAAATAAACTTGGTATGGAAAGCATATTTGCAAATAAATACATTGGCCATATCAATCACTTAGCCATTTTCACCATTCAAGAATCATATAAACACATAGCTCATCTTGCCACACAACTCTCGTCAAACTTTACATATTGTATCATCATAGTAAGATCACTTAGATGCTTACCTTATATACTCAATAGTGTATAAACAACGTACCTGAATCGGATTTAATATCACATAATTGTTCATATCTCGGATTTGTAATTCGTATCACAGACTTGCCCGTTAAACCAATAGGAAACTAGTAGGATATTCAGAATAGTACAATGCCGTCGTCGCAGACGAGGACTTACGTGCACTCGGATATCGATGCCACTGTGCCAGACATGGTCTTACATGAATCAATACGATGCCTATGTCCCAGACATGGTCTTATACATAAACTCACATCGATGCCAATGTCCTAGACGTGGTTTTACTCATAAAGCTTATATCGATGCCAACGTCCCAGACGTGGTCTTACGCGAGTCTCAAATCAATGCCAACGTCCCAGACGTGGTCTTACATGATGAAACAGAACAGATACCTATGTCATGACATAGCTAAACCTATCTATTCCTAGGTTCGTACGGGACTTCTCATACATTGTCACTATATCGACCTTATCTCGGAATTCATATGCGTAACATCACATAGATATTCATTATCCACAATAATCATAAGAACATATACAATTTCATACAAATGCATTTATTTGCATATTGACTTACCTCGGATTCGGTTTATCGGAATGAAAACGGCTACTCATTTACTTTTGCTTTCCCATGATCTAAATCTGTTTTCCTCGGTTCTTGATATAAACATATTCAGAATTAACCGTTTTATTCACTAATTCATTCAATTCAATCCAAAGACACACATTTGGGGCAATTTGCAATTTAACCCTCACATTTTCACATTTAGATAATTTAGTCCATATTTATCAAAACATCAAATTCACAAAATCCACTTATACACAAGCTTAGCCGAATATACCTACATCACATACAAGCCCACATTTTTCATCAAATTCACAAATTAGTCCCTCAATTTGCCATTTCCTTAATTTAGCCCTATTTAGCTAAATTCATCAAAAATTCAAGAACAAAGTATATTCATCAATTACATATCTATCATTTAACACCAAAAATCATCAAAAAGCTTCACATATCATCAATGGAATCTCACTCCCTTACACCAACCCTAGAAAAGCCTTTCTTTGTTCATGCGTATACCTGGTTCCCACATATTTCTTTTGGTACGCTTCCTTAACGTACTCCCAGGTCAGATCCTCAGCCGTGGCACCATCTCGCACAGTTAACCACCATTGATACGCTTCATCGCGCAACGATGCCACCATCCCTTTAACTTCTCCTCGGGGGTCAAGTCGAGCTCATCCATGATGCGTTAAAGTCGCTTCCAACCGATGCTCACCGTATCATCGGGTGCCACTCCCGACACTCCCCGAAACATCTCGGCTCCATTAGCTCGGAGCCGTTCAGGCACAAATTTTTGGGTTCCTGAATTTCCACCCATACCAGCCACCAATTCCAAAACTCGTAGCACAGCCTACGACATAGCATCTTCCCCCGTCTGAGCTTGCTGCTCAGCACCCACAGCTGGGGGTGGTGGTGGTGGTATTTCATTGTCGGACCCCTGACCTGATCTAACGGGTTCCGACACAGTCATCCTTCCTCTACCTCGTCCACGATGACCACGTCCTCTGGAACTCATTTCCTAGCGTCGAGATCTGATTAAGGAATTTTATGACTTAGTATTCTTGTTTCACTTATTACCCGCGAAGATGTTTTATGAAAAAGAATTTAAGAGTGGTTCTTTCGTAGTCATACAAGCACACAGTCTTTTATTCATTCATCCATCCATCAAACAATTATGAACTTTCGTTCATTCAGAGAAACGTTGTAATTTTCATCGTTGTTGTTTTTCCACTACCCAGGGGTATTTTCGTAATTTTGTCCTACAGGGGCATTTTCATAATTTTTCAAAAGGAAGAACATTCCTTGGTGTTTTTGTCGAAATGTATTTTGAGAATTCAAAGTCTCCGGGTAATTTGGAGAAATTTCAAAATCAGGTATTTTCGGTAATTTTCGACCTCGGTATTTTGGTAAATTTTCACAAATCGAGGTAAATTTGTAAAATTTAATAAATCAGGGATATTTCAAAAGTTGTAAAACTTTGTGGGTTCTTTTTGAGAATTGTTCCTTCCAAAATGGAGATGTTGCAAAAATTTTGGGAATCAGGGTCATTTTGGTAATTTTGTAAGTTAGGGGCAATTTTGTAATTTTTTCCAAAATCAAGGTATTTTGATATATTAAAAATTAGGGTTTTTGAATGTTTATAAAATAATGAAGTTTCGGCAAAATCGTTGAGAAATTTGACAATTTGTGAATCAAGGGCATTTTGGTAATTTTACCACTAGGGGTATTTTTGTAATTTCCACAAATCAAAAATTTTTCGGAAAAATCTTGTAAAGATGGTTTTCACAATCTCAAAAGAAAGTTTTAAAACTAGGGTTTGTTGTTTCGTTCTTCTTTTTTTTTCAGAACATGGCTAGTTCCCTTTCGGGTTTTAGTCCTTAGGTTTGGCCTATGACCGAGCCCTCTTTGGTCAAGGTGAACCAAAGCTACGCACCAGGCAGGATTCGAATGGAGAGGAGGTGAATCACGCGGACTGCTTAAATACCAAGCTCCTATCGAAACCATTCCTAGACATGCGTACAGAGGTTGCCACACCACTGAGCCTTCCGAGTTAGGGTGAACCGAAGCTACGCACAAGGTAGGATTCTGCGAAGAGGAGGTGAGTCACTAGAATTTGCTTAAATACCGTGCTCTTCCGGATCCAATCCTGACATGCGTCTGGGGTTACCACACCCTAGCTCGATGACTTAGCCATAGGTTTGTTTAGTGCATTAAGTCTTATGCGTTTGGTGTTTGAGTAGTCTAGTCCTAGGGTTCAAATTCCTATCATACTATTCTACGTTCCATGCCTTTTCTACCCTTCTAAAGTTCATAATATAATTCACATAATCACCCAAATAGTTAGGGGTACTTACCTGGTGGACTGCGGGTCGGAGACTTAGGTGCCACGCCAAAACACCTGCTTTATTTCAAAGAAAATCATTTGGGCTCGAATTAAAAACGTTTTGGCCTTAGCCCACAGACCGAGAGTTTAAAACTGGGCTCTGATACCAAACTGAAACACCCCACACCCGGCCCACAAGCCTGAACTAGATCTGATATGTTCCTTAAGAAAAATCGATTTCAAAATTCTTTGTTACTTAGCGAAAGTTCGTGAAATTTTCAAAGAAGTTATCAATTCGAGTTGGGCTTAGGTTGAAAAACCCATTAACTATGTTTGGAAATCTATTTATTTTAAGGTGACAAAATAATTGAGGGTTTACTTAAAAAAAAATATTTCACACTTAAACTTAAAATATAAATTAATTCATAACATAGTGGTTAAAAGAAAATAAAAGTAACGAAATAGCAACTATGGCCTTTTCGGCCTTATTACATCAATAATTCCCAAACTTAAAAACTTAAAATACTTAATAGAAATAAAGTTCCAAATAATAAAAATCCTTTCTTGCTGTGCATGGCCACCTTTAGCTCCTGCCGACCCGGTCCATTACTACTCATCACCTGAAAAATAGTCCCACAAGGAGTGAGTCTACAGACTCAATGTGTACACAAACTAACAATCAACAACTCAGGCATACATGTTCATATCAAAGACATATTCATATAAAAATGATGCAACCCAAACCCAAGCCTAGTTATCCATCCGCTACACACCACCCGTACCTGCCAATCACACCGTGGGGACTACTAAGTCGACCCTCCATCTGCTACACACCATCGAAGGCAGCCGCTGCAGTCGACGTGCTCATCGCCCATATAATTTGTGTCATTAGACACCATATTCAGATAATGTAACCGAATTTACCAAATTCAGATAATGTAACCGAAGTTACCATATTCATATTATGTGACCGTAGTCACCATATTCTGTTGGTGAGACCGAAGTCAACACCTTTTTCCCCTTTCACATAAAGCCCAAAATGCCCCAAATATTATTATATCATGCATAACATACTTATTTCTCATTCATGTTACTATTCACATGTTCAAAATATATCATATTCGTAATCCTATCAGAAGTAGGAAACGTACCTGGGTACTCTTTACCACATTTGTGGTACTTAGCCACATTCTCATTCTTATGCATATTCATATATTAAAATAATTATTGCCATAATATATTGAAAGTTAGTGTGAGTACACACACGATTAAACTTAATAGATTCCTTGAAATCCAGAAGAGAATCGATCACAGTTTAGATCTCAAATCCTACATAAGTTGATCACTTTAAAAGACCATTCGGCCACTTTTCCAAATACAACTAGGATTTGTATTACTTACCTTGTAATTGAATTGATTTTAAGAATTAAGTGCTGGATCTTTGTATTCCTCCCTTGTGAATTCGGCTAAACACTATATTACTCCATAGGTTAGTTTTCGGCTAAATAATAAATCCAAACATGTAACATAAGCCTTAGCCGAATTTCTTAGCACTTACCTTGTGATTCTAAATCTCAAAAAGTAACCCTTGGCTTATGGAGATGTTGAAATCCCTTAGATCTAAAATCCCAAAATTCCTCCTTTGGTAATCGGCCAAGAGACACAAAAGGGATTATTTCCTAGATCTTGATTGAAAGAATTAGAAGAACAAAAATTCATTGTTCTTACCTTAGATCCTTGACCCTTGTATTCAACAATTGTAGAAACCTGAGAGATCCCTTGTAGATTCGGCCAAAATTGCTAATAGAATTAGTACCCTGATTTTCAATAAAAAGAGAAGGAATACAAATCAATTGACCACAGATCTTACCCCTTTTGATGCTGTAGTTGATTACTTCCTTGCTTAGAGTCACAGAGATTCGGCTATGGAGTTTAATCAGGTATCAAAAGAAAAGACTTTTGGCTTGACAGATGAAGAAAAGAGAAAAAGAGAAGAGGAGAAGAAAATTCGGCAGAGAGAGGGTTTGCTTAGGGAAATTTCGACCACACTTGGAAAAGATGAGAGAAAATCTTTTAATTCTCCTTCTTTAGCCGAAATTACTAGGCCAAGAGTCCTTGACTTGGCCACCACTCTTCCTTGTGATAATATTATCACCTTATTTAAAAATAAATAAAGAACAATCCTTTTTATCTCTTCTAAATAATCCAAATTAAAAAGCTTTTATTTATCACATTATTATGCAATATTAATGGAAATAAAACACCTCTCTTTTTAACACATGTGCCGTCCACTTTAGCCAGGAAGCAAAAATAAAACTTCTTTTATTTGCTTCCCTTGTGACTCGAACCCAGGCCCATGCCTCTTGCACATGGCGCCATTTCCATAGGCCCTAAGTGCCATCTTCAGGCCACTTTTCCTAGCCCGTTTGTGTGTCAAATTTTACCAACTTTTTCTTTTAAGGCCATCTTGCCCTTATTTCCTATTTTAAACTTTAAAATTTGACATTTCTGCATCATTTCTAAGTTTCCTAAAATTTTCGATCGGCTCTGTTTACTTGCCATTTTCTTACATTTTCAAGTTTCCTAAAATGTATACTTTCCATTTTTGGATCATTTCCATTTTCATTTCTTAGTTTCCAAAAATGTGTACTTTCCATTTTTGAACCATTTCCTTACATTTCTGGGTTTCCTAAAATGTTCATGTTCTAATGCATTTCCAGGTTTCCAAAAATGTTCAGGTTTCCAAAAATGTTCAGGTTTCCAAAAATGTTCATTTCCATTTCCATGCATTTTCATACATTTCTGAGTTTCCAAAAATATCAAAAATTTATTCATAATGCTTAAGACTTGTCATTTCATACAATTAAACCGAAAATGCATAGGCCTTTTCCAGGATGTTACACATTTAATGCAATTCAGTCCCTTTTGTCATATTTAACACACATATAGTCAAATTAACTCACAGAAATTTAACTCTTGCTAATTCACATATCAACAATACAGAATATAATATTAAAATATTATTCGAACTTGGATTCGTGGTCACGAAACCACTATTCCAACTAGGGCATAAGCCGGACTGTTACAATTCTCCCCCTTAGGGATTTTCGTCCCCGAAAATCTTACCGTTAAATAAATTCAGATATTGCTGTCTCACTGAATCTTCAGGCTCTCAGGTAGCCTCTTCAATCCCATGTTGATTCCATAGTACTTTCACTAACAGAATTTTCTTATTTCTCAACTCTTTCTCTTCACGATCTAAAATACAGATCGGTTCCTCTTCATATGTCATATCAGATCGGATTTCAATTTTAGACGGAGCTATAACATGTGACAGATCGGATCGATAACTACGAAGCATCGAAACATGAAATATGTTGTATATCTTTTCTAGTTCAGAAGGCAACTTCAACTTATATGCAACAGGCCCAAGACGTTCAATGATCTCGTACGGTCTAATGAATATCGGACTCAATTTGCCTTTACGACCAAAACGAAATACTTTCTTCCACAGAGACACTTTCAAAAATACTTTATCGCCAATTTCAAATTCTATATCTTTTCGTTTCTAGTCTGCATAAGACTTCTGACGATCAGACGCTGCTTTCAAACAATCTCGGATCGGTTTCACTTTCTGTTCTGAGTCTTTTATCAACTCAACCCCATGTAACTTATTTTCACTGAGCTCAGTCCAATACAGAGGTGTTCGACATTTACGTCCGTACAAAGCTTCATATGGTGCCATTTTGATGCTTGACTGAAAACTGTTATTATACGCAAACAATTAAACTCAAGAATACAGCATCTTAACATGTCTTCAAGAGTCTGAATAATCCGTTCAGACTGACCATCTGTTTGTAGATGGAAAGCTGTACTGAAGTGTAATTTCGTGCCCAAAGCTTCTTGCAGTTTCTTCCAGAATCTCGACGTAAACCTCGGATCTCTATCTGACACAATCGATAATGGCACCCCTTGCAATTTCACAATCTCAGAAATATAAAGCTCAGCTAATTTGTCAAGTGAGTAGTCAGATTTTACCGAAATAAAATGGGCTGATTAGTTAATCGGTCAACTACGACCCAAATTGCGTCTTTCTTTCTCGAAGTCAGGGGCAAACCCGAAACAAAGTCCATTGTTACTCTATCCCATTTCTATTCCAGAATCAGAACTGGCTGTAACAATCCAGACAGAACTTGATGTTCGGCTTTCACTTGTTGACAGACTGAACATTTTGAAACAAAATCAGAAATGTCTCATTTCATACCAGACCACCAGTAGTGTCGTTTCAAATCCTGATACATTTTCGTACTTCCCAGATGAACAGATAGACGGCTATTATGTGCTTCATTCAACATCAACTGAATTAACTCTGGGTTTTTCGGAACACAGATACGATCTCAGAATATCAAACAATCACCAACTATTTGAAATTTAGATTCGGAATTCATTTCACACCAAGCTCGTTTCGTTAGCAATTCATTATCAAATTTCTAAGCATAACATATCTGTTGTAAGAACATCAGTTTTGCTTTTAATTCAGCTAACACAGAACTATCATCAGACAAATCTAACTGAGCATTCAAAGCACATAATGTAAACAATGATTTTCTACTCAAAGCATCAGCAACAACATTCGCTTTACCCAGAAGATAACCTATCACGAGCTCATAATCTTTTAACTTCTCTAACCATCTTCATTAACGCAAGTTCAAATCTTTCTGAGTCATCAGATATTTTAAACTTTTATGATTTGAAAACACGTGACATTTCTCACCATACAGATAATAGCGCCAAATCTTAAGTGCAAACACAATCGCAGCTAGCTCAAGGTCGTGCGTCGGATAATTCTTTTCATGAGGCTTTAACTGTCTTGAGGAATAAGCTACAACTTTGCCTTCCTGTATCAAAACACATCCTAAACCATTTAACGAAGAATCACTGTATATAATAAATTCTTTACCCGATTCTGGCTATACTAACACTGGAGCTTCTGTTAACAGAGTTTTCAACTGATCAAAACTTTTTTGACATATATCTGACCATTCAAATCTGACCTCTTTCTGAAGTAATCTAGTCAATGAAGTAGCTATTGTCGAAAAGCCTTTCAAAAATTTGTGGTAATAACTAGCCAAACCCAGAAAACTACGGACTTCAGATACATTTCTCGGAGGTTTCCAATTCAGAATAGCAGAAATCTTGCTCAGATCAACTCGACTCCCAGATGCTGACACAATATGTCCCAGAAAACTAACCTCATACAACCAGATTTCACATTTGCTGAATTTCGCACACAATTGTTTTTCTCTCAAAGTTTGCAAAACAAGTTTCAAATGTTCAGCATGTTCAGCCTAATCACGCGAATAAATCAAAATGTCATCAATGAATATGACAACAAATCAATCTAGATACAGTCTGAAAATTCTGTTCATCGGATCCATAAAAACAGCAGGAGCATTGGTTAGTGTATTTATTCTTTATTGTCACCTTATTCAACTGACGATAATCGATACACATCCTCATTGTGCCATCTTTCTTTTTCACAAACAAAACCAGAGCACCCCAAGGCGAGAAACTCAGTCTTGCAAACCCTTTCTCAGTCAATTCCTGCAACTGCGACTTTAACTCTTTCAACTCTGTTGGTGCCATTCTATACGGAGCTATCGAAATAGGTGTAGTACCAGGTAACAATTCAATACCAAACTCAACTACTCGAATCGGAGGTAAACCCGATAACTCTTCAGGAAACACACCAGAAAACTCACAGACAACAGGCACTGACTCAATCTTCCTTTTAGTCATTTTCGAATCAATCACATAAGTGAAATATGCCTCATATCCCTTATTCAAATAATCCTGAGCTTTCAAAACAGATATCACAGCAGGCAATCCATTAAAATCATTAGACTCAACTCGTACAATCTCATCATTCAGACATCTAAAATCTATAGTCTTTCTTTTGCAGTTCACAACAGCATCATGCATAAACAACCAGTCCATACCCAGAAGAATATCGAATTCATCAAATGGCAAAAGCATCAAATCAGTAGGGAAACAGATATCTCGAAACATTAACGGACAGTTCTTGCATACTTTGTCAACAAGGACACTTTTACCTAAGGGGTTCGATACTTTTATAGCAAACTCAGTAGACTCTACAGGCAAAGACTTGCTGAATACTAAATTCATGCATATATATGAATGTGTAGAACCAGGGTCTATCAAAGCAATCACAGAAGTATCATAAAGAGTAAAAGTACCAGTTATCACGTCAGGTGATGAAGCTTCTTCTCGAGCTTGGATAGCATACGCTCTGGCTGGCACTCTAGCTTCAGTTCTAATAGCATTATCCCTCGCAGTTCTCTGACTGCTACTAATATTTCTTACATTCTTCGATGACCTACCTCTCACAGGTGCAACATCAGATCTCAAATTCTAAACATTTTCTGGTTCAACAGACTCTGGGCAATCACGGATAAAATGATCAAGTGATCCACATCTGAAGCAAGCTCTGTCATTTAATCTACAGTTTCTCGAATGTCTTTTTCCACAATGTTTACATTCAGGTCTCTCGGATCAAAGATTACCAAAGCTGGCCACTGAAGTTACTGGAGTTTTACAACTCATTTGCGGTCTAGATTGATTTCTATTCGCATGTCCCACATTATCTCTAGAACGAATCTGATTATCTCTAAATCTCTTCGAAGATGACTGAAATGATTTGCTTAGAAATCTCTTTCTCATATCACGGGCTTTAGACTCAACTTTTCTTTTATCTTTCCCGAGCGCCTCAGCTTTACATGCTCGATCAACGAGTACAACGAACTCTTGTATTTCTAAAATTTGACTAGCAGACGGATGTCTTCATTAAGGCCATCTTCAAACCTTTTGCACATTATAGCTTCAGATGATACGCATTCTTGAGCATACTGACTTAGTCTCACAAATTCTCGTTCATATTTTGAAACAGTCATCCGGCCCTGTTTAAGTTCCAGAAATTCCCTCCGTTTCTGATCAACGAATCTCTCATTGATATATTTCTTTCGGAACTCACTCTGAAAGAAATCCCATGTAATTCGTTCTCTCGGAACAACAAAAATTAGAGTTTTCCACTATTGATAAGGTACGTCTCGAAGTAATGATACCACACATTTTATACATTCTTACAGAGTCAGAGACATTTCATCGAATACCCGGATAGTATTTTCAATCCAGAACTTGGCCTTTTCAGCATCATCATCTTTAGTAGCCCTGAATTCTTCTCCACCATACTTACAAATATTGTCAACCGGAGGCTTATTTAACAGATTCGGATGCATAACTGGTGGCACAACTGTAGTCTGAGGGGGATTAACCGGGGGCGGGGGTTACGAAATAGTCGGGTTATTCACAACAAACTGAGTGAACCACTCACTCATCATTTGGAAGAACGCTTGCTTAGCATCTCCCTCTTGACCACTCGTAGCCGGTCCTGAATCAGAGGGCACTGTCCCTTGCGCGAGAGCAGGCGCATTACTTTCTACGTCGTCAGCTACAAATCTTTCGGGATCCATTACTTTACGAAAATCACATTTTATACGTCGGGATTCATCGAACTATCACAATTCATATATCTGGCATGTATAGCTAGACTCTGACACGTTACGTTAATCCGAGAATCGGCTAAACAGTAGCTCTGATACAAATAAAATGGAACACCCCTATCCCGTGTTCATTGCTGGATTCAGGTTGGGAGCATTACCGAACAGATCGGAAAGATTCACAGACAAAATCATACATTCAATCATCATTCTCAGACATAATGTCCCTTAAACGGGTCCTCGAGACCTTAATCATGCTTAGAAGTCGAGTCGGGACTAAACTAAAACACATATGAAATTTCATGAAAATTTTAAACTTTTCTAAAATACAGAGGAGACACGCCCGTGAGAGGAGACCGTGTGCCCTCCACGACTTCTAGACACCCCCGTGTGTCCTTTCGTGTCTATATACTGACTTGGTCCTAACGGCCACCAAACACGATCGTGTGTCCCAGCCGTGGTCCTATACTGACTTCCCCACCACGGTCACCAAACATGCCCGTGTTAAGGCCGTGTTGCTTTTAGGCTACATTCTGCCAATTCTCCCACTGTCTTAGACACGCCCGTGTGCCACAACCGTGTGACATTATAGGCCATCTACAAGGCCAAAATGCCACCCATAAGGGTCAAACCTATAATCAACATATATCATCCCATTTCATTCACCCCTGACCATCAAAACATACCAAATAGCCAACGAAATCATTCATATTTGTCAACTAAAGTAATCACACTACAATCCATTCAATATTCATTCAATCTAACCATTCAAACCAATTCCAAAAAAACCGATTTGCATGATCAAATCTTAATTATGCTCAAGCACCAATCATTTATATACATACCATTTCAAAACCATTTCATGTATCTACTAATCATACCAAAACAACTTCACATATCATACTTCTTTAAACATATATCAAAACATATCTAGCCAAATCACATGGCTAAGTTCACTTTACAACTTATACCAAGACTAGCCTATACATGCCATATTGAGCTATATACATTTTCAAAGTGTACCAAAATAAGTTTTAGTAGTGTGATGACGATCCATGATGGTCCCGAGCTTTCAGTAGCTTAAACGACGTATAAAACAGATTAAACACACACATAGAGTAAGCTTTACAAAAGCTTAGTAGGTCATATACAAATAAACTTGGTATGGAAAGCATATTTGAAAATAAATACATTGGCACATATCAATCACTTAGCCATTTTCACCAATCAAGAATCATATAAACACATAGCTCATCTAGCCACACAACTCTAGTCAAACTTTACATATTGTATCATCAATTTCATATATATATCATCATAGTAAGATCACTTAGATGCTTACCTTATATACTCAATAGTGTATAAACAATGTACCTAAATCGGATTTAATATCTCATAATTGTTCATAGCCCGGATTTGTAATTTGTATCACAGACTTGCCCGTTGAACCAATAGGAAACTAGTAGGATATTCAGAAAGCTCAGAATAATAGTACAATGCCGTCGTCCCAGACGAGGTCTTACGTGCACTCAGATATCGATGCCACTGTCCCATACATGGTCTTACACGAATCAATACGATGCCTATGTCCCAGACATGGTCTTATACGTAAACTCACATCGATGCCAACGTCCTAGACGTGGTCTTACTCGTAAAGCTTATATCGATGCCAACATCCCAGACGTGGTCTTACGCGAGTCTCAAATCAATGCCAACGTCCCAGACGTGGTCTTACATGACAAAACAAAACAGATACCTATGTCATGACATTGCTAAACCTATCTATTCCTAGGTTCGTACGGGACTTCTCAGAAATTGTCACTATATCAACCTTATCTCGGAATTCATATGCATAACATCACATTGATATTCATTATCCACAATAATCATAAGAACATTTACAATTTCATACAAATGCGTTTATTTGCATAGTGACTTACCTCGGATTCGGTTTATTGGAATGAAAAACGGCTACTCGTTTACTTTTACTTTCCCGCGATCTAAATTTGTTTTCCTCGATTCTTGATCTAAACATTTAGAATTAACCCTTTTATTCACTAATTCATTCAATTAAATCCAAAGACACACATTTGGGGCAATTTTCAATTTAACCCTCACATTTTCACATTTAGACAATTTAGTCCATTTTTCTCAAAACATCAAATTCACAAAATCCACTTATACACAAGCTTAGCCGAATATACCTACATCACATACAAGCCCATATTTTTCATCAAATTCACAAATTAGTCCCTTAATTTTCCATTTCCTCAATGTAGCCATATTTAGCTAAATTCATCAAAAATTCAAGAATAAAGTATATTCATCAATTACATATCTATCATTTAACACCAAAAATCATCAAAAAGCTTGACATATCATCAATGGCATCTCACACATATATCATCAATTCATCAAATTAAAACATGGGTTTTGTAGCTCTCAAAGCAACGATTACAAAAACATAGAAATTATCAAAAATCAAAGTAAAAAATTACTTTAATTTAAGCTCACAAGTGCCAAAATTCAGGAGAGCATTTCTCTTCTTTTTTCTTCCTTGTTATATACGGTGGTATATGGATGAATAATAATCCACTAACATGTTTCTTTATTGTAATATAAATATACTTATAAAATAAATATAATAAAACCTTTTAACTAATAATATAGCATATAAAAACACATCATAAAAACCATGTTGCTATCCACTAGCCATATTTTGGCCAAATTGCAACATAAGTCCTTGCAATTATAAAGCCACATCACCTAAGCACTTAAACAATTAGCATACTAATTTCACATTTAATGCAATTCAGTCCCTTTTGTCAAATTTAACACACAGATAGTCAAATTAACTCACGAAAATTTAACACTTGCTAATTCACATATCAACGGCACAGAATATAATATTAAAATATTATTCGAACACGGATTCGTGGTCCTGAAACCACTGTTTTGACTACGGTATAAACAAGACTGTTACAAGTTGGCCACCTCTGAGTCCCTCCATCCGTCGAACAGCCTATTGAGGATCACCTGAGAGAAATAAAAGAGGGAGTGAGTTTTCGAAAACTCAGAATGTACAACCCTCATCAAACAAACATCATACATATCATAATAATAACATAATAATATCATACATGCAATGCAATGCAAACCTTCCCCAAATATTCCCTTTAGTACACTTCGTCTCTGTCCAACCGAAACACTTCTGTGTGGATTTCTAAATCGACCCACCCATCTGATACACTTCAAGGGTAGCCTGGTTGCGGTACTACCTAATGTTGCAACAAAGCTGCTTATCATATAATAGGCTTAGAAAGCCATCGGTGGATCCACAGTTGTCAAGCAACCATGCGATCCTCATATACTTCCTCTATTCCACAATTCCCACCCATATGCATCCTAAACAGAATATCATATGAATGCAACCATCCATAAATCTTACATTCAACACATAGTGGCATTTTAGTCATTTCACAAATCAAGTGCATTTCAAAAATATTGCAATTCAGGGGTATTTCTGTAATTTTGCAATTCAGGGGTATTTCAGTAATTCTTAACAGTATGGGTTTTAAATTACGAACTTTTGGCTTGTCAACATGTTCTCGTTGGCTAAAGTGAACATACACTATGCACCAGATGGGATTCCAGAGAATAGGAGGTGGGTCACTAGGACTGCTTAAGCACCGAGCCCTCCCTAGATCCAATCCTAGACATGCATATGTCCATTGCCACAGTCTACCCTAGCGACTTGTCCACAGACATGTTTGATTATTAAATTAAGTTTTATGTTGTTTAAGAAGTCATCGAACTAAGCCTAGAGTCCATTAAAACCTTAGCATGCATTTCTAAAATCCCATAAGGCCCACTAAGCCTAATCATGTCCATATAGCCCATTAAGCCTAATCATGTATAAGTAGCCCATTAGGCCCGATCATAATGAAACCATACAATCATCCATATCAATCCATCATTCAATTTCACATATCAACTCTTGCCGATTTGGGCCCACGAGCTCGGCAAGCCCATTTAGCCCCTTCTGGCCCAGTTGGCTAAGCAGTGGTCTGAGACCATGAGATCGCTCTCTTGGTCCCAGTAGACGTATCAGTGTTCCCACACGAATGTTCGCACGCTCGTGTGGTTTCCAGTGCCAACCTTTCAGTGTTTCGGCTTTTCGGCGTTCCAATTTTTCAATATTTTGGCTTTTGCCGATTTGTCGTGTGTGAAGTGTATGTACACACCTGGTAAATGAGACGTGTTACACTATCCTTAGCCTTGAACCTACAACCAATACCAACCTCCAATCAATCACACACTTAACAACAATATTTACCAAAAATCAAAGCCTTACCATAACCTTACCGTGTGCCACCAGTCCTATTGGCCCTTCCTTAGCTACTACTCACGAATATCCCCTATATCTGCATCAATCTTAATCGTTAAAGACAAAATAATAGGTGACTTGTCCCAAAATCAAGAACACTTACCCAAAAGCTGAAACGTATGGATAGTTTTTCGGCAGAGACTTGTAGATCCAAGTTTGATTTTGATTTTCCAAGATCTGATCCACCAAAAATCAAATGAATGATGACAGCATGATAGAGATTTGGTCACTAGAGTATTTGGCACAAGGTTTGGGGCGATGAAGAAATCAGCTCAAAGAGCAAAGGTTTTCGGGTTTTGAAGTGACTAATATTTGGTCCCCAACAATTGAGATGAAGGTGGGACGGCACAAGCAATGGAGAAAGAAGAGAATGGTATTCGATTTAAGGCTTTAGGAGAGAAGAAAATAAAACACATAAGGAAGAGGCGAGGTTTAGAACAAAAAAAGTGAAGGAGAATTCGGTAGAGCACTATAATTGCCGAAATAGAACAAAGGGAATTTCAAATGCCGAAATAGCACAGAGGGAATTCGACACCCCCTATTTATACACAAATCGACCCCCCCAAAGTCTCAATTGCCTCCAACTCTTCCCCATCTCATCTCCTTATTTTTCTCCATGATAACTCCCCAATCCTTTTCCTAAATTTTCTCTTCTGATCACTCTCCTTAGAGTCCATCATCACACCACTTCCAACCTTCTAAAAGGCCAAAATTAAACTCCTAAAAAAATACCAAGCTAGGATTCGAACCTAGGATCTCATTGCTAGCCCATAACGCCACCTTTCTATACCCTAAGTGGAGTCACTTAGCCACTCTACCACAAGGCTCTTTGATGCCATTTTTTTCCTATTTTTTTATTTAAAAGCCCATCTACTCACCGCCTTGGTTCTTTTAGTAATTAATTAAAAATTCCTTTTCCTCAAAGTTTGAACCCAGAACTTCTCCAACACCCCTAGACATTCCAAGTTTACTAAACCCTTAAAGCCAACACGTCATTTGTCAATTTCTTGCTTAAAAAAATTATGTGACCCAAAGCCCAAAGCCCAAAGCCCAATTCATCTAGGCCCAAAATTCGGGGCATTACAATTCTAGCCTGTTAAAGAAATTTCATCCTCGAAATTTCAAACTAACTATTAATCGCACCCCTCAAGTGACACCACTATGTTTTTGCTGTGCACTCTAATCTCAATAATTTCAACATATACCCAAAACATCCACCTACTTCAAACATTTCCAAACACACACAGAAGAAGTACCAAATTCAGATTCAAATGTTTATAAAGCCTGACAATTCCATGGCTTCTGCCGCGGCCCCTTGCACCTCTTCTAGCGCTCATCATATGTTCGTGTATTATCTGAATTAGAAATTTTATGAAGTTTTAATCAATTTCAGTAATTAAACCGATGTTTTATGAAGTATTAAGTGGACTATTGTTTTCGCAGTAGTAAATCCTCTACAGTCTCAGTTCTCTATGGGCTTTAGTTTTACTCTAGGCATATTTAAAAACTAGCCCACTATCTAGAGTATAACAGTTCAAAATAACTAAGTATCAAGAAAACTTACTTGGTTCGATGTCGGAGACTCGGTGTGCCTCTATCACAAGAATTTTTAAAATATTTTGACTCACTCGAAAACAGTTTTCAACCCAAGTACTAAGGCCCATTTCACAGCCCGAGCTTTGAAATCGGGCTCTGATACTACTAAATGTAACACCCCCAACGTGGCCTAAAAGTTAGGCCCGAATCTAGTGTGTCACACTGAAGTGTTTTTGCGAAAACCTTGTTTTCATTGAAAACCCTTCTAAAGAAAAGTTAAGTGAAATCCAGTTTGGTTTCAAAACGAGTGTAGCCAAAAACCATTTCCTTGTTACTATGTAAAAATTTCCTTTGACAGCGGAAGCTCGTTCTTAAAAAAAAATTATCTTCAAAAAACTTGAAATATGCTTAAAAGAAATAAATCCAGGTTCCGTTTCAAAATTACAATGCATAGTGGAAGTAATGGAATAATAACTAGAGGAAATCCTTATTACAATATAAAATAAATTAAATTAAAATCTAGAATTTAGATATTATGAAAACAAGTCTAATCGTCTTGCTAGTTGGCCACCTTTGAGTCCCTCCATCCGTCGAACCGCCTACTGAGGATCACCTGAGAAAAATAAAAGAGGGAGTGAGTTTTCGAAAACTCAGTCTGTACGACCCTCGTCAAACAAACAACATACATATCATGATAATAACATAATAACATCATACATGCAATGCAATGCAAACCCTCCCCAAATAATCCATCCGGTACACTTCGTCTCCGTCCAACCGAAACACTTCTATGGGGATTTTTAAATCGACCCACCCATCCGATACACTTCAAGGGTAGCCCGGTTGTGGTACTACCTAACATTGTAGCAAAGCTGCTTATCATATAATAGGCTTAGAAAGTCATCGGTGGATCCACAGTTGCCAAGCAACCATGCGATCCTCATATACTTCCTCCATTCCACAATTCCCACCCATATGCATCCTAAACAGAATATCATATGAATGCAGCATGTAACACCCCTAACCCGAGACCGTCGCCGGAATAGGGTTCAGAGGCATTACCGATCAATCAGAACATTTCATATCTAGAATTTACGACACAAAGTCAATCATCTTTAATCACATTCATATATAATCATGTTGTCCCTTATCAAGGTCTACGAGACCTAATTCACATGCTAAAGAGCGATCGGAACTAAACCGAACACACACAAAAATTCTCGAACATTTAAAATTTTTTCTAAGATTCAGGGATACACGCCCGTAGAAGGAGACCGTGTGCCCTCCACGGCTACTAGACACCTCCGTGTGTCCTTCCTTGTCCATATACTGACTATACTAGCACGGTCACTGGGCACGCCCGTGTGCCATGGTCGTGTTCTACTAGGCCATATACTGACTTCCCCTCTATGGCCACCAAGCATGCCCGTGTGCTATGGCCGTGTACTCTTAGCTAGCTACTGACTTGTACACCACGGCTAGCTGACACCCCCGTATCAAGGCCGTGTGCGACTAAGCTCTATTCTGCCAATTCACCCACGGTCTTTAGGCACGCCCGTGCGCCTAGACCGTGTGACATTATAGGCCATTTTGCAAGGCCAAAATGCCACCAACTTAGAGTC
Source organism: Gossypium bickii (assembly GCA_025503065.1). Lineage (NCBI taxonomy): Eukaryota > Viridiplantae > Streptophyta > Magnoliopsida > Malvales > Malvaceae > Gossypium > Gossypium bickii. The sequence continues at coordinate 71,352,380 of CP106716.1, read as the reverse complement.
CAACCTACAAGCAACAAATACCAAAACATATCATGCACATAAGGCAACCGAAAACTTACCAATATGACTATTCAATCTATGAATTCAATTCCCATTCCAACCATGACAAATTCAATACCAAACTTATCTCATCACAAGCATAATACAATCAATCCCAAACATTATTCCTTCTCAATTTCAATAATTTATACTAGCAATTTACCAACACAAAGTTACCATTCATAAGTCAATTTCTCAACTTACTATCCATATCAAAAGATGCATTATATATACCAAAACCATTTATGCCAAAACTAGCACATATCTAGCCACATCTCATGGATACATACAAATATCAAACATGATTCAAGTGACCAGCCTATACATGCCATATTTTAACTATGTACATCTTTCCAAAATAGCCCAAAATAGATTGCTGATAGTGTGACTGAGATGCTGACGATCCCCTGATCCGAGCTAGCTTTCTCGACACCGCAGCGCGAGAAACAAATCACACAGTAAGCTTTATAAAGCTTAGTAAGTTCATAATATAATACATAATATCAACATGTCATCACATAGATTAAGTTTACAATCACAAATATAATACCATCCACAACCAATATGTTCAATTAACTCATCCACAGCTACACTCATAGTTACACCAACCACATAGGTTCCAAGCGTACCTTAGCCAACACTTAGTAATCAAATACTTTTGCTAATCAATAATCACGATTCATTTCGATCTACATTCATCTCTTCCTCGATTCATTTGCACACTTAGTGCATAAATAGTTAGCCGAAGCTTAATTATCATTGTACACTTTGTACATTGATCTCAAACCGATCTTAAATCGGCATCGTACAACACAGTGGCAACCACAAAATCGAAGCTTATATTACTCCCCACACACAGTGCTGTTTATCTCGATCACGTTTTTGAATACGCACACTTAGTGCCATTTAACTCAATCTATCACATAGCATTCACTTTGTAATAATATCATACCATTTATTTCATAGCATTAAACATAACTAAATACATGTATTATGTCCGAACTTACCTCGGATGTCAAAATACCGAAATGGTCAATTAATCGAGCACTTTCCCTTTGCCTCGATCTCGATCCGAACCTCTTCTCTCTTGGTCTATACACATTTAAATTCAATCCATTCAATCACCATTTCATTCAAATTAGTCCACATACACACATTTAGGGCATTTTCCATAATAGCCCTCATGTTTTTACATTTCAACACTTTAGTCCCTATGTCACAAAATCACAAAATTTACAAAATCCACACATACACATACCTAGCCGAATACATATACATCACTTATAAGCCCACATTTTTCATCAAATTCACTATTTAGGCCCTCAATTTACCATTTTCTCAATTTAGCCCTATTTAGCTAAATTCATCAAAAATTCATGAACAAAGTATGTCCATCTGGCTCATATCTTTCATTTGACACTATAAAACATCACAAAGCTCAACATAGCATAATGGCATCTCACACAAACATCATCAATACTCAAAATTACAACATGGGTTTTGTAAAGCACAAAGCAATGATTATGAAAACATAGAAATTATCAAAAATCAAGCTCAAACATACCTTGAATAAAGCTAAATATGTGCCAAAAATCACAAAGCTTCAATGGCTCTTCCCTTTTCTATTTTTCGATGGAAGAAAGATGAGAAAATGGCCATCAAATAGTTTTGTTTTTAATTAATAATAACTTATTAAACGAATACCAACTTTACCCTTTTATAAAACATATAAAACAAATATAATTTAAGGTTAATATGTCATTTTGCCATCCAATCTTAAAATGGTTTATTAACAACATAAGGCCTCCACTATATAAAGACATCAACACTTAGGTACTTATAAATCAGCACACAACTTTTGCTCTTTACATGATTAAGTCATTTCTCTTAATTCGACACACAAACAATTAAATTATCACACAGAACTTTCACACAGACTATGTCACATAATATTCACACAGAAGATAACATTAAATTAACATTCTGACCTCGGATTTGTGGTCTCAAAACCACTGTTCTGATTAGGGTCTAAACTGGGCTATTACAACTCTCCCCCCCTTAGGGATTTTCGTCCCCGAAAATCATACCAATGAATAATTGCGGATGTTGCTCTCTCATAACGTTCTCAGGCTCCTACATATCCTCTTCGGTTCCGTGTTTGTGCCATAATACTTTCACTAAAGAAATTTTCTTATGTCTCAACTCTTTAGTCTCTCGTGCCAAGATTCGAATCGGTTCTTCACTATACGACAAGTCTGACTGAATCTCAACTTCAGTAGGAGCAATCACATGAGATGGGTCTGATCTGTACCGTCGAAGCATTGACACATGAAACACATTATGAATCTTTTCTAACTCAGATGGCAATCTCAATCTATAAGCAACCGGCCCAACTCGTTCAATGATCTTGTACGGTCCGATGAACCTCGGACTCAGCTTGCCCTTCCGGCCAAATCGAAGTAATTTCTTCCACAGAGACACTTTCAAAAACACTTTATCACCAACCTCAAACTCGATATCTTTTCATTTCAAATCTGTATAAGATTTCTGACGATATGAGGCCTCTTCCAAACTTTCACAAATTATCTTCACTTTTTGTTTGGTCTCTTTTATCAGATCAACTCCGTATATCTTATTCTCACTTAGCTCAGTCCAATACAATGGAGTTCGACACTTTTAACAATAAAGAGCCTCATACGGTGCCATTTTGATACTAGATTAAAAACTGTTGTTATAAGCAAACTCAATCAATGATAAATGCTTTTCTCAAGTATTTTCAAATTCAAGTATGCAACATTTCAGCATGTCTTCAAGAATCTGAATGATTCGCTCTGATTGACCATCCGTTAGCGGATGAAAATCAATACTGAAATGCAATTTCGTGCCTAAAGCATCATGCAATTTCTTCCAAAATCGTGAGGTGAACCTCGGATCTCTGTCAGACATTATAGATAATGGTACTCCATGCAATCTCACAATTTCATCAATATACAATTCAGCTAACTTATCCAAAGAATAATCGATTCTCACTGGAACGAAATGAGTTGATTTCGTTAATCTGTCCACTATCACCCAGATCGCATCTTTCTTACTCGGAAATAAGGACAAACCCGACATAAAGTCCATCATAATTCTTTCCCATTTCCACTCAGGAATGATAATCGGCTGTAACAAACCAGACAGAACTTGATGTTCAGCTTTGACTTGCTGACAAACTAAACATTTCCACACAAAGTCATAAATATCTCTGTTCATACCATGCCACCAATAGAACTGTTTCAGATCATTATACATCTTTGTACTCCCGGGATGTATAGTCAAATGACTATTGTGAGCCTCAGTCAAAATCATCGAAATCAACCCTGAATTTCTTAGAACACAAATCTGGTCTCTAAATCTCAGACAATTATCATTATCTATTCGAAGTTCTGATTCAGCATTTGATTCACACAGAATTCGTTCAGCCATCATTTCAACATCATTTTTCTAAGCATCACAAATTTGCTATACAAATATCGGCTTAACTTTCAATTTAGCTACCACCGCATTAGCATCATACAGATCTATCTAATTATTCAAAGTTCGCAAAGCATATAACAATTTTCGACTCAAGGCATCAGCCACAACTTTAGCTTTACCCGGGTGGTAATCTATCACAAGTTCGTAGTCTTTCAACAATTTTAACCATCTTCTCTGTCGCAAGTTCAAATCCTTCTGAGTCATCAAATACTTTAAACTCTTATGATCAGTATAAATATGAAATTTCTCACCAAGTAAGTAATGACGCCAAATCTTTAACGCAAACACAATCGCAGCCAATTCAAGATCATGCGTTGGGTAATTCTTTTCATGCGGTTTTAACTGTCTCGAAGCGTAAGCAATGACTTTCCCTTCTTGCATCAACACACAGCCCAAACCATTCAATGATGCATCACTATAGACTACGAACTCTTTGCCTGACTCAGGTTGAATCAACACCAGTGCTTCTGTTAACAACACTTTCAACTGCTCAAAACTCTGCTGGCACTTTTCTGACCACTCGAATTTAACATCTTTCTGTAACAACTTTGTTAATAGAGTTGCAATCATCGAGAAGCCTTTCACAAATCGTCTATAATATCCTGCTAGTCCTAGAAAACTACGGACTTCAGACACATTTCTTGGAGGCTTCCACACCAAAACAGCGGAGATTTTACTCGGATCAACTCGTATCCCAGTAGCTGATACAACATGTCCCAGAAAACTAACCTCACGCAACCAAAATTCACATTTGCTAAACTTTGCATACAACTAATTCTCATGTAATGTTTGTAGCATAGTTCTCAAATGTTCGGCATGCTGCATCTCATCAGACTAATAGATTAACATATCATCAATGAACAACACCACAAAGCGATCCAAATACGATCTGAATATTCGATACATCAAATCTATAAACACTGTAGGAGCATTTGTTAGCCCGAAAGGCATCACCAAGAATTCTTAATGTCCGTACCTCGTCTTGAAAGCAGTTTTCTATACATCAGATTCTTTAACTCTCAACTGATAGTAACCTGATCTCAAATCTATCTTAGAAAATACTGTGGCTCCCTTCAGCTGGTCAAACAAATCATCGATACGAGGCAACAGATATTTGTTCTTTATTGTTCTTTATTGTTCTTTTTCACAAACAGTACAGGAGCTCCCCAGGGTGAGAAACTCACGTGCAAATCCTCTATCGGTCAATCCTTGCAACTGCGATTTTAACTCTTTCAACTCTGTTGGTGCCATTCTATACGGAACTATAGAAATGGGAGTAGTCCCCGGCACTAATTCGATACCAAATTCTACTTTTTGAATTGGAGGTAATCCCGGCAGCTCTTCAGGAAACACTGATTCAATTTTCTTTTCGAACACTTTTGTATCTATCACGTATGCCAAATAAGCTTCACAACCTTTCCTCATATAGTTCATTGCTTTCATCGCGGATACAATAGCTGGTAATCCTTTCATATCATTGGATTAAATTAGAACTAACTCACCGTTCTGACTTGTCAACTCAATACTTTTTCTTTTACAATTCATAATGGCATTATGCAGAGTAAGCCAATCCATCTCCAAAATTATGTCAAACTCATCAAAGGGACGCAACATCAAATTGACCGGAAAACATAAATCACGAAACATCAATGGACAATTCTTACACATCTTATCCACCAAAACACACTTGCCTAAGGGGTTTTCGACACTCTAACCACAAATTCAGTAGACTCAACAGGCAAAGTTTTACTCGATACTAAGTTCACACACACATAGGAATGAGTTGACCCCAGATCTATCAATGCAATAACATCAATGTCAATTAAAGTGAAAGTACCAGTGATGACGTCTGGAGATGATGCTTCCTCTCGTGCATGTATAGCATAGGCTCGGGTAGGTGCTCTCGCTTCTGACATCACAGCTGCGTCATTTGTCCCTCTATGACTTTCACTCACATTTCTAGTACTTCTGGGTGGTCTACCTCTAGCCATACATTACTCGATCTTTCATTCTAAACATTTTCCTATTCAACCATTTTTGGGCAATCTGGAATAAAATGATCTCGGGATCCACACTTATAACAAACTCTATTGTTGTACTTGCCCCAGCACTCTCCCACATGTCGTCTTCCACACTGTCTGCACTCAGGCTTGTTACTCTTAACACTGCCAACACTTGATTCATTTGAAGCTTGAATTCGTGGACCACTACTTTGTCTCAAATGATCTCTATTTGGATGTCCAAACGAAGCATGCGAACAGTTACTTGCATCTCTATATCTCTTAGTAGAAGGTTGAGAAAATTTATTCATCGATCTCTTTCTTTCATCACGAGCTTCTGAATCGGCTTTCTTCTTTTCCTTACTGAGCTCTTCAGATTTGTACGCTCTTTCAACTAACACAACGAATTCATTTATATCGAGTATCCCAACCAATAACATGATGTCTTTATTCAATCCCTCTATGAAACGTTTGCACATAGTAGCTTCGGTCGAGACACATTCTCTCGCATATTGACTCAATCTTACAAATTCTCGCTCGTACTCAGTAACAGACAATCGACCCTGTTTCAATTTTAGAAACTCTTTAGTTTCTGATCAATGAAGCGTTGGCTGATATACTTCTTTCTCAACTTAGCTTGAAAGAAATCCTAGGTGATTCTCTCTCTCGGAACCACGGATATCAACGTTTTCCACTAGTTGTAAGCCGTGTCTCTCAACAAGGAAACTGCACACTTAATACACTCATCAGGGTTCAATGACATCTCATCAAAAACTCTAATTGTATTCTCGACCCAAAATTCAGCTCGCTCAGCATCGTCATCTGATGTGGCCCTAAACTCTTCGGCCCCGTACTTGCGAATTTTATCCACAAGAGGTATATTCAATCTGATCGGATCTACAACTTGTGGCACAACAATTACTTGTGGGGGTTGAGGTTGTGGAGTGGTCAGATTCTTTCGAACGAACTCCGTAAACCACTAGCTCATCATTCGGAAGAAGGCTTGCTTAGCCTCTCTTCCCTCACCACTATCATTCAGCCTTGATGTGGCCGGCGCTGTCCCTTGAGCGGGAGCAGGCGCATTACTTTCTACATCGTCAGCAACTGCTCGCTCGGGATCCATTACTATATAAAAACACATTTTTTGCTGTCAGAATTCATCACACTATCGCAATTTCAAATATGGCATGTATAGCTAGACTCATACAAGCTACGTTAGTTCGAGAATCGACTAAACCGTAGCTCTGATAACAATAAAATGTAACACCCCTAACCTGAGACCGTCACTGAAATAGGGTTAAGAGGCATTACCGATCAATCAGAACATTTAACATCTAGAATTTATGACACAAAGTCAATCATCTTTAATCACATTCATATACAATCATATTGTCCCTTACCAAGGTCTACGAGACCTAATTCGCATGCTAAAAAAGGATCGGGACTAAACTGAACACACACAGAAATTCTCGAATGCTTAAAAATTTTTCTAAGATTCAGGGGATACACGCCCGTGGAAGGAGACCGTGTGCCCTCCACGGCTGTTAGACACCCCCGCGTGTCCTTCCGTGTCCATATACTGACTATACCAGCACGGTCACTAGGCACGCCCGTGTGCCATGGCCGAGTTCTACTAGGCCATATACTGACTTCCCCTGCACAGCCATCAAGCACGCCCGTGTGCTATGGCCGTGTACTCTTGGCTAGCTACTGACTTGTACACCACGGCTAGCTGACACACTTGTGTCAAGGCCGTGTGCGACTAAGCTGTATTCTGCCAATTCACCCATGGTCTTTAGGCAAGCCCGTGCACCTAGACTATGTGACATTATAGGCCATTTTGCAAGGCCAAAATGCCACCCACTTAGGCTCCAACCTACAAGCAACACATACCAAACCATATCACGCACATAAGGAAACTAAAAACTTACCAATATGACTATTCAATCTATGCATTCAATTCTCATTCCAACCATAACAAATTCAATACCAAACTTATCTCATCACAAGCATAATACAATCAATCCCAAACATCATTCCTTCTCAATTTCAATAATTCATACTAGCAATTTACCATCACAAAGTTACCATTCATAAGTCAATTTCTCAACTTACTACCCATGTCAAAAGATGCATCATATATACCAAAACGATTCATGTCAAAACTAGCACATATCTAGCCACATATCATGGCAACTTACAAATATCAAACATGATTCAAGTGACCAGCCTATACATGCCATATTTTAACTATGTACATCTTTCCAAAATACCCCAAAATAGATTCCCAATAGTGTGACTAAGATGCTGATGATCCCCTAATCCGAGCTAGCTTTACTGACACTGCAAAGCAGAGAAACAAATCACACAGTAAGCTTTATAAAGCTTAGTAAGTTCATAACATAATACATAATATCAACATGTCATCACATAGATTAAGTTTACAATCACAAATATAATACCATCCATAACCAATATGTTTAATTAACTCATCCACAACTACGCTCATAATCACACCAACCACATAGGTTCCGAGTATACCCTAGCCAACACTTAGTAGTCAAATACTTTTGCTAATCAATAATCACGATTCATTTCGATCTACATTCGTCTCTTCCTCGACTCATTTGCACACTTAGTGCATAAATAGTTAGCCGAAGCTTAATTATCATCGTACACTTAGTACATTGATCTCAAACCGATCTTAAATCAGCATCACACACACAGTGCCAACCACAAAGCTGAAGCTTATATTACTCCGCACACACAGTGCTGTTTATCTCGATTACGTTTTCGAATACGCACACTTAGTGCCATTTAACTCAATCCATCACATAGCATTCACTTTGTAATAATATCATACCATTTATTTCATAGCATTAAACATAACTAAATACATGTATTATGTCTGAACTTACCTCGGATGTCAAAATACCGAAACGATCAATTAATCGAGCACTTTCTCTTTGCCTCGATCTTGATCCGAACCTCTTCTCTCTTGGTCTATACACATTTAAATTCAATCCATTCAATCACCATTTCATTCAATTTAGTCCACATACACATATTTAGGGCATTTTGCATAATAGCCCTCATGTTTTTACATTTCGACACTTTAGTCCCTATTTCACAAAATCACCAAATTTTCAAAATCCACACATACACATACCTAGCCGAATACATATACATCACTTATAAGCCCACATTTTTCATTAAATTCACTATTTAGTCCCTCAATTTACCATTTTCTCAATTTAGCCCTATTTAGCTAAATTCATCAAAAATTCATGAACAAAGTATGTCCATCTGGCTCATATCTTTCATTTAACACCATAAAACATCACAAAGCTCAACATAGCATAATGGCATCTCACACAAACATCATCAATACTCAAAATTACAACATGGGTTTTGTAAAGCACAAAGCAATGATTACGAAAACATAGAAATTATCAAAAATCGAGCTCAAACATACCTTGAATTAAGCTAAATATGTGCCAAAAATCACAAAGCTTCAATGGCTTTTCCCTTTTCTATTTTTCGGTGGAAGAAAGATGAGAAAATGGCCATCAAATAGTTTTGCTTTTAATTAATAATAACTTATTAAACGAATACCAACTTTACCCTTTTATAAAACATATAAAACAAATATAATTTAAGGTTAACATGTCATTTTGCCATCCAATCTTAAAATGGTTTATTAACAACATAAGGCCTCCACTATATAAAGACATCAACACTTAGGTACTTATAAATCAGCACACAACTTTTGCTCTTTACACGATTAAGTCATTTCTCTTAATTCAACATACAAACGATCAAATTATCACACAGAACTTTCACACAAACTATGTCACATACTATTCACACAGAAGATAACATTAAATTAACATTCTGACCTCGGATTTGTGGTCTCAAAACCACTGTTCTGACTAGGGTCTAAACTGGGCTATTACAACTCTCCCCCCTTAGGGATTTTCATCCCCGAAAATCATACCAATGAATAATTGCGGATGTTGCTCTATCATAACATTCTCAGGCTCCTACGTAGCCTCTTCGGTTCCGTGTTTGTGCCATAATACTTTCATTAAAGAAATTTTCTTATGTCTCAACTCTTTAGTCTCTCGTGCCAAGATTCGAATCGGTTCTTCACTATACGACAAGTCTGACTGAATCTCAACTTCAGTAGGAGCAATCACATGAGATGGGTCTGATCTGTACCGTCGAAGCATTGACACATGAAACACATTATGAATCTTTTCTAACTCAGATGGCAATCTCAATCTATAAGCAACCGGCCCAACTCGTTCAATGATCTTGTACGGTCCGATGAACCTCGGACTAAGCTTGCCCTTCCGGCCAAATCGAAGTAATTTCTTCCACGGAGACACTTTCAAAAACACTTTATCACCAACCTCAAACACTTAGGTACTTATAAATCAGCACACAGCTTTTGCTGTTTACGCAATTAAGTCGTTTCTCTTAATTCGACACACAAACAATCAAATTATCACACAGAACTTTCACACAGGCTATGTCACATACTATTCACACAGAAGATAACATTAAATTAACATTCCGACCTCAAATTTGTGGTCTCGAAACCGCTATTCTGACTAGGGTCTAAATCAGGCTGTTACACAGCAAATGTACATGTAACATCCATAAATTTTACATTCAACACATAGTGGCATTTTAGTCATTTCACAAATTAAGGGCATTTCAGAAATTTAGCAATTTAGGGGTATTTCTGTTATTTTGCAATTCAGGGGTATTTTAGTAATTCTTAATTGTATGGATTTCAAATTACGAACTTTTGACCTGTCAACATGTTCTCATTGGCTAAAGTGAACAGACACTATGCACCAGGTGGGATTCCAGAGAAGAGGAGGTGGGTCACTAGGACCGCTTAAGTACCAAGCCGTCCCTAGATCCAATCCTAGACATGCATATGTCCATTGCTACAGTCTACCCTAGCGACTTGTCCACAGACATGTTTGATTATTAAATTAAGTTTTATGTTGTTTAAGAAGTCATTAGAACTAAGCCTAGAGTCCCTTAAAACCCTAGCATGCATTTCTAAAATCCCATAAGGCCCACTAAGCCCAATCATGTCCATGTAGCCCATTAGGTCCGATCATAATCAAATCATACAGCCATCAATATCAATCCATCATTCAAATTCACATATCAACTCTTGCCGATTTGGGCCCACGAGCTCGGCAGGCCCATTTAGCCTATTCTGGCCCAGTTGCCCAAACAGTGGCCTGAGACCATGAGATTGCTCTCTTGGTCCCGGTAGTCGTATTGGTGTTCCAACAAAAATGTTCCAAGAGCAAAGGTTTTCGGCTTTTGAAGCCACGAATATTAGATCCCCAACAATTGAGATGAAGGTGGGACAGCACAAGCAATGGAGAAAGAAGAGGCGAGGTTTAGAACAGAAAAAGTGAAGGAGAATTCGACAGAGCACTATAGTTGCCGAAATAGCGCAAAGGGAATTCCAATTGCTGAAATAGCACAGAGGGAATTCGGCACCCCCTATTTGTACACAAAATTGACCCCCCAAAGTCCCAATCGGCTCCAACTCTTCCCCATCTCATCTCTTCATTTTTCTCCCTGATAACTCCCAATCTTTTTCCTAAATTTTCTCTTTTGATCACTCTCCTTAGAGTCTATCATCACACCACTTCCAACCTTCTAAAATGCCAAAATTAAACTCGTAAAAAAATACCAAGCTAGATTCGAACCTAGGATCTCCTTGCTAGCCCATAACACCACCTTCCTTTAACCTAAGTGGCGTCACTTAGCCACTCCACCACAAGGCTCTTTGATGCCATTTTTCCCTATTTTTATTTAAAAGCCCATCTACTCACCGTCTTGGTTCCTTTAATAATTAATTAAAAATTCCTTGCCCTCAAAGTTCAAACCTAGAACTTCTCCAACACCCCTAGACACTCCAAGTTTATTAAACCCTTAAAGCCAACAAGGCATTTGCCATTTTCTTGCTTAAAAAAAATTATGAGACCCAAATCCCAAAGCCCAATTCATCTAGGCCCAAAATTGGGGCATTACAAATATAAAGTTCAGCTAACTTATCAAGTGAGAAATCTGATCGTACCGGAATAAAATGGGCGGATTTCGTCAATCAATCAACTATGACCCAAATCGTATCTTTCTTTTTCTATGTCAAAGGTAGTCCAAAAACAAAATCCACCGTTACTCTATCCCATTTCCACTCGGGAATCAGATCGGTTGTAACAAACCAGATGGTACCTGATGTTCAGATTTAACTTGCTGACAGACTAAACATTTCAAAACAAAGTAAAAAATGTCTCATTTCATACTAGACCACCAATAGTGTTGTTTTAGATCACGGTACATCTTAGTGCTTCTCGGATGAACAGATAAAAGACTGTTATGTGCTTCAGTCAAAATCAACTGAATCAATTCTGGGTTTCTCGGAACACAAATTCGATCATGAAATCTCAAGCAATCATCAAAATCAACTCGAAATTTAGAATCGAAGTTCAAATCACACTGAGCTCGTTCGTAATTATTTCATTATCAACTTTTTGAGCATTACATATCTATTGTAAAAACAACGGTTTTACTTTCAATTCAGCTATCACTGAACTATGATCAGACAAATCTAATTGAGCATTCAAAGCACGTACTGCATACAATGGTTTCCTACTTAGTGCATCAGCAATTAAAATTTGCTTTACCCGGATATTAATCAATTACAAGTTCATAATCTTTCAACAGCTCTAACCATCTTCTCTGTCGCAGATTCAGATCTTTCTAGGTCATTAGATATTTCAAAATTTTATGATCTGAAAACACATGACATTTCTCACCGAACAGATAATGTCGCCAAATCTTTAATGCGAACACAATCGCAGCCAGCTCAAGATCATGTGTCGGATAATTCATTTCATGAGGCTTAAGTTGTCTTGAGGCATAAGATATAACTTTGCCTTCCTGCATCAAATGCATCCCAGACCATTTAATGAAGCATCACTGTAAATTACAAACTCTTTGCCCGATTCTGCCATACTAACACTGGAGCTTCAGTCAAAAGAGCTTTTAATTGATCAAAACTTTTCTGACATTTATCGGACCATTCAAACTTTACATCTTTATGAAGTAATCTAGTCAACAGAGTAGCTATCATCGAAAGCCTTTTACAAATCTGCGATAATAACCAGCAAGTCTCAGAAAACTACGAACTTCAGACGCATTTTTCAGAGGTTTCCATTCTAGAATAATAGAAATCTTGCTCGTATTCCAGAGGCCAATACAATATGTCCCAGAAAACAAACTTCACGCAACCAGAATTCACATTTGCTGAATGTCGCATACAATTGCTTTTCTCACAGAGTTTGCAACACAATCCTTAGATGTTCAGCATGTTCAGTTTCATCCAGTGAATGAATCAAAATGTCTTCAATGAATACAACAACAAATCGATCTAGGTACGGTCTAAAAATTCTGTTCATCAGATCCATAAAAACAGCTGGAGCATTCATTAGTCCGAAAGGCATAACTAAAAACTCATAATGCCCGTACCTCGTTCTGAAAGTAGTTTTTGGAATGTTTGAGTCTTTCACTCTTAACTAGTAGTAACTCGACCTCAAATCTATCTTTGAAAACACAGTGGCTTCTTTTAGCTGATCAAACAAATCATCAATCGTGGGCAACGGATATTTATTCTTTATTGTCACTTTGTCCAATTGACGATAGTCGATACACATTCTCATCGTGCCATCTTTTTTTTTCGCAAACAGAACAGGAGCACCCCAAGGTGAGAAACTCGGTCTTGCAAATCCTATGTCAGTCAATTCTTGCAACTGTGACTTTAACTCTTTCAATTCTGTTGGTGCCCTTCTATACGGAGCTATCAAAAGAGGTGTTGTACCAGGCAATAGATCAATACCAAATTCAACTTCACGTATTGGAGGCAATCCTGGTAATTCTTCAGGGAATACATCAGAGCACTCGCGAACGACTGACACTGATTCAACTCTCTTTTCAGACACTTTTGATACAGATATCACATATCTTTTTTTCACATATCCCTTTTTCACATATCTGTGAGCTTTCAATACAGATATCACAACAGGTAATCTATTCAAATCATTAGACTCAACCTGAACTATTTCGTCATTCGGACATCTCAAATCAATAATTTTTCTTTTACAATTCACAACAGTATCATGCAATGTTAACCAGTCCATACCCAGAATCATGTCAAACTCATTATATGGTAATAGCATCAAATCAGCAGGGAAACAGATATCTCAAAACATTAACGGACAGTTCTTGCATACTTTGTCAACCAGGACACTTTTACCTAAGGGGTTCGATACTTTTATAACAAACTCAGTAGACTCTATAGGCAAAGTCTTATTAGATACTAAGTTCATACATATATACGAATGTGTAGAACCAGGGTCTATCAATGCAATAATAGAAGTATCATAAAGTGTAAATGTACCCATTATAACATCTGGAGATGAAGCTTCCTCCTGAGCTCGGATAGCATACGCTCTGGCAGGTGCTCTAACTTCAGATCTCGCAACCGTATCTCTCCTAGTTCTCTGACTACCACTGACATTTCTTACATTTTGGGAAAGTCTACCTCTCGCTGGGACATTATCGGAACTCTGATTCTGAATAATCTCTTGCTCAACAGACTCTGGACAGTCTCGGATAAAATGATCTAATGTTCCACATCTAAAGCAAGCTCAATCATTTAATCCAGAACTTCTTAGATGCCTTTTTCCACAATGCTTACATTCAGCTTTCTTGGATCGAACATTCTTAATAGTTGCCATTGAAGTTGCTGGTGCTTTACAGCTCAACTGTGATCTAGCTCGATCTCTACTAGAATGTCCCACATTAACTCTCGAATGACTTTATTCACCTCTGAATTTCTTCGAAACAGACTGAAATGATTTACTCTGAAACCTCTTTCTCACATCTTTAGCTTTAAACTCAACTTTTCTTTTATCTTTCTCAAGTGCCTTAGCCTTACACGCTCGATCAACAAGCATAGCGAACTCTTTTATCTCTAAAATCCCCACTAGCAAACGGATATTTTCGTTGAGACCATCTTCAAATATTTTACACATTATCGCTTTCGATGATACACATTCTCGAGCATACTGACTTAGCCTAACGAACTCTCGTTCATATTCAGTGACAGACATGCGGCCTTGTTTCAACTCTAGGAATTCTTTCCGTTTTTGATCAATAAATCTCTGGCTAATGTATTTCTTTCGAAACTCAGACTGAAAGAAATCCCAAGTGACTCGCTCTCTCGGAATAACAGAAATTAATGTTTTCAACCACTGATAGGCCGCGTCTCGTAAGAAAGATACAACACACTTAATACTTTCTTCCGGAGTCAAAGACATCTCATCAAATACCCAAATAGTGTTTTCTAACCAAAACTCAGCTTTTTTGGCATCATCTTTACTAGTAGACCAGAACTCTTCGGCCCCATACTTAAGAATTTTATCGATCAGAGGCTTACTCAACAGATTTATACCCATTACTGGAGGTACAACTGAGGTCTGAGAGAGATTAGAGGGGCGGAGATTGTGAAATAGCCAGATTATTTCTCACAAATTGAGTGAACCATTCACTCATCATCTGGAAGAAAGCTTGTTTAGCTTCTCCCTCTTGACCGCTCGTAGCCGGTCTCGAATCAGATGGCGCTGTCCCTTGAGCGGGAGCAGGCGTATTGCTTTCTACATCGTCAGCTACGTCTCTTTCAGAATCCATTACTATACGTAAAACACATTTTACACGTCAGGGTTCATCACACTATCACAGTTCAAATATATGACATGTATAGCTAGACTCTGACACGCTACGTTAGTCCGAGAATCGACTAAATTGTAGCTCTGATACCAACGAAATGTAACACCCCTAACCCGTATCCGTCACCGGATTAGGGCTAAAGGTGTTGCCAGACAGATCAAAAACTTTTACAGACATTTTATAATACAATTCATCAATCACTAACAAAGTGTCCTTTTTTTATAGGTCAATGAGACCATAATCATGCTTTCGAATAGGGTCGGGACTAAACCGAACACATATGAAATTTCTCAGAAATTTAAAATCTTTTCTAAGTTACAGAGGTCACACACCCGTGTGGGTAGGCAGTGTGCCTCCCACTGCTGCTAGGCACATCCATGTGCCCTGGCCGTGCCAAAACAGAGCATGTATACTGACTTATCCACACGGCCACCAGACACACCCGTGTACCATGGCCGTGTATAATTAGGATAGGTACTGACTTACTCACACGGCCACCAGGCACGCCCGTGTACCATGGCCGTGTAGGCAAAACAGGCCCCTTGCAAGGCCAAAATGCCACCCATACAAGGGTCAACCTTACAAGCAAATTACCAATTCATTTCATGTGCATTTGAAATCCAAAAACATATCAAACAATCAACAAATCTTCATATTCGAACTCATCTCCAATCCTACCACTTTGCCCAACTAAAGACACATATACATTTAAACATGATTAACCTACATCTACCTTTCATATAATCATTCCTTTGCTCAAACATACATAATCATAATGCATTCATATGCTTACAATACTTTGACCATTTCATTACCTATCTAGCCATACCAAAATATGTATCATATAACATATTTACTCATGCATATTACCAACACTTATCTAGCCACATCTCATGGCTATTTATAAAGATTTCAAACATAATCCAAAATGATTAGCCTATACATGCCATATCTAGCTATATACATATTTCAAAGGTACCAAAACAAGTTGAGTAGTATAATGATGATCCTCGATGGTCCCTGAGTCTTTAGTAGCTTTAAAGATCTATAAAACAAAGCAAACACACACATAGTAAGCATTCAAAAGCTTAGTAAGCCATATACAAATAACTTAGCATAAAATACACATAATCATAGTGATACAATGACAATAATGGTTCTCATAGCAAATTTATCACATATATTCTTTGTCTCATTTGCTTAGCCATATCTTACCACATTCTTTAACTCAAATATCACTATACACATGGCTCATTCAAGCTTATCTTCACATATTATCTCATCATTATATTCAACTTAGTAAGTTTATATAGATACTTACCTTTCATACACACTTAGTGTACATATCAAACGTACCTAAAACGGATATACAAATCACATAGTCGTTCGTATCTCAGACTTGCCCGTTGAACCATTCGCAATTAATAGGATATTCAGAATGCTCAGAATAGTCGTACAATGCCAACGTCCTAGACATGGTTTTACATGTTAATCAAATATCAATGCCACTGTCCCAGATAGGGTCTTACACGAATAATTACGAGGCTAATGTCCCAGACATGGTCTTACACGTAAATCTCATATCGATGCCAACGTCCCAGACGTGGTCTTACACGAAATCTCGAATCAATGCTAATGTCCCAGACATGGTCTTACATGATATCACTTAACAGAATCTATGTTATGAGATACATAATTCCTATCTATTCCTAGGTTCACACGGGACTTCTCGGACATTGACACTTTGTCGATTCTATCTCAGAATTCTTGTATACATCATCTCATATGCATTAATCATTATCAATAGTTATATGAACATATATAATTTAACACAAATACATTTATTTGTATACCGACGTACCTCGGATACGAATATTCGTTCGAACTTGGTTATTCGACTACTTTCGGTTTCCCGCGATCTAAGCCTGTATTCTTCGGTTCTTGATCTATACATATTAAAATTTAACCCTTTTATTCACTAATTCATCCAATTCGATCCAAATACACAAATTTAGGGCAATTTGTAATTTAGCCCTTATATTTTCACATTTGGACAATTTAGTCCCTAATTCACAAAATCAAAAAAATACAACAAATTTGCTTTTACTCATGCTTAACTGAATACACACTATGTTCATATCAATCCATACATTTCATTTATTTCATAATTTAGTCCTTCAAAATGCTATTTTCACAATTTAGCCCTATTTAGCTAAATTAATCAAAAATTCAAGAACAAAACATGTTCATTAAACACATATCTTTCATTTAACACCAACACTCATCACAAAGCACACTATTTCATCAATGGCACATCTCATGAATATCATCAATTCTTTAAATTACAACATGGGTTTTATAGTATACGAAGCAACGATTACGAAAACATAGAAATTATCTCAAACCAAAGCAAAACATACCTTAAAATTGGATCACACCTAGCCTAAACCTTCAACGTTCTTATTCGTTCTTTTTCTTTTGTATATTCGGTCAATTGAGGAAATAAAAGATGATCACTTTCATCTTTTTATTTTATTATAAACATATTAATATACATTTTACCAAATTAGCCTTTTAATAAACATTTAGTAACATATTAACATAAGGTCACTAATGTCTTTTAAACATCCAGTAAATAAATATTGGCTTAATTTCCTTTCAAGGCTTCCCTATTTAAAAGCCATCTCAAATAGGTGTCTTTTCATAAAGCATGCAAATTTTGCATTCCATACAATTTAACCCTTTTATCAATTAAGCATACAGACGGACAAATTAACTTACGGAACTTTATCACAGACTTAATCACATATCAAATGCACAGAAAATAATATTAAAATATTTCACTGACTTGGATTTGTGGTCTCGAAACCACTATTCCGACAAGGGTCAAAACCAGACTATTACATGGGTTTTGTTTTGTTTTTCCCTCTGCCGAAATCTCCCTCTGCCGAAACCTCTCCTCTCATAAATCATTTTGCAACCCCTTACCCATGTTCGAAACCGGATCCAGATACGAGGCATTACGTAACTCAACTTGCTTAAACATGATGTTTCGGGCTGTAAAATTTTGTTTTGTCTTAAAAACTTTCCATTCAATCCCATAACATACTCATCATGGGCCTACGAGGCCTTAAACATACTTCCGGAAGGTTTCAAAAATTAATCAAAAACTTTTATGCACTTAGAAAAATTTTGCCTAAACAGGGGCCACACGCCCGTGTTACTCAAGGGACACGCCCGTGTGCCCTTGGGACATGCCTGTGTTCTTCACCCGTGGTCGATAATGACTTACGTCACACTGCTAGACACTCGCCCGTGTCTCTCACACGGCCTTGACACGCCTGTGTCTTAGCCGGTGTGCCAAAACCTTGGCATTCTGTTTATGATGTCATCATCTCACTATGGTTACACGGCCAAGGCACACACCCGTGTCCTTAGACCGTGTGTCGAATTCAATTCTTAATTTTTGGTGCAAACTTCATATGGCCTGGGGACACTTCTATGTCCTAGGCCGTGCCTCCTAAACGGCTGAGACACACGGCCATATCTCTACCCGTGTGTTTACTACTGAGCATACTAACTTGCAATTCTAGCATGCAAGGGGACACACGGCTGATCAACACGCCTATAGGGCTGTCCGTGTGTCACACGCGACTCTACCCGTGTGGACAATTAGATGGCTATCTACCAAGCCATTTGCCACCCTATCAAGTAATGACACTTATAACAAAAATTTCAATATATAAGATGACCAAATGGTACCTCTATGAACTTAAAAAGAATCACTACATCCTCAAAAGCATACATTTTATGATATTAATCTTCATTAAACATAAGAATTAGCCAAGTATTGGCCAAACTTTAATGACCATTTACAAAATGAATTTGAACAACCTTGGTAGCCAACATATTTGGCTTACCAATATGACATAACAAAATACTCAAGTCCTATACATGCCATATTCAAAATAAATCTAATTTCGCTATACCAAGTTATAGTCGATAGTGTGATCTCCAATTCTGACATTCGCGAATTCTCGAGCTAACTTTGCAATACTACAAGGAAAAAGGGCAATGAAAAGGGGTAAGCATAAAGCTTAGTAAGTTTGCGTGGAAATAAATGGCAATAATAAGCTCACAATATAATCTATCCATGGTATTAATTAACCATACACAAGTCATAGGCTTCTTGCCATATTTATACATACTCATACTTGCCCTTATCTAGCACATACCATGCCACATATCGTCATTGTTTCTTCATGAATTACTCATGAGTACCTGTATTAACTCAATCACATAACTTTAGTAAAATCCTCTTCACTATTTCTAAGCTAATCAATTCATCCCGATAATTCACCAGGGATACTCAAGGATATATATATATAAACATTAACATAACACGAAACCAATGCCACATCCCGAATGTGGTCTTACGTGGGGTCATTTCTGAGTGCCGATGCCATATCCCGGATATGGTCTTATACGGAATTTCTCATTAAGTATCGATGCCATATCCTAGATATGGCCTCATACGACTTTCATACTCAATATCGAAGCCATGTAACGACCTAAATTTGGGCCTAATAGAAATGGGCCCATTGGGCCTTGTGCACGGGAGCGTTTAAAATTTTTGAGAACAAGAGAACGGCCCTAATGCAAGTTGGACCTATTAGGTGAGTAATTTTAGAAGGTTAGGGGGCTTCCATGAAGTCCCGAGATCAAACCTGGGCTTTAGAAAAAAATTGGTTTTAGGTGAATAAAACCCTGGGATTTAGTAAGTAGGCTTTAAGAATAAAATGTGGAGAAAAATGACACAAAAGGAGTTGTGGTCTAGTGGAATATGGCGCCACATGGGAGACAAGAAAGTGACGCCATAGAGGAAGCAAGGGGTCCAAGGTTCAAGTCTTGGCCCTTGCAATTCATTTTGATTTCCTTTTAAATGAACTTAGAGTTTGGCTCATAGACTTATATTTAGTTGCGCATGATTTTAGACACAAAAGTAGCTTGTGTTGTGGTGGCATGTAACGTCTGGAGCATAGGAGAGGGCAAGGGTTCGAATCCCATTGCAAGCAAAAAGGGATATTTATTTTGCTAAGTTGGGACGGCAAGTGGTTGTGATGGATTTAAACTCTGCTGAAGGAGGGATCCCACATCGGAAAGCTAGCATGAGGGAAGGTGAGAAGCTGGCTTTAAATAGAGCAATCTATGAGGAGAGTAAGGATACCTTGGTTGTAGTTTGGGCATAGGAGGAGTTCGGAGCGCGGATCAACTCCAGATTCCTATAAGGTGCTACAAATGCCGATCACAAGGGGATGGTAGCCACACGAGCGTGCGAGAGCACGTGTGGGAGCTTCGACATGATAGTTGAGGCCATCATAAGTGCTCTTCTCGGTTTAAGCTATTTGGGCCACGATGGGCAGAAAGGAGCCATGTAGGGTCAATGGGCCTGTGGGCCCAATCGGATAAGTTGTATGATTGTGTAGTAAATAGTAGACTGGACTATGTGAATCTCATATCTGCGGCTAGATTTGGGCTAAATGGGCCAACGAGCGTGTGGGCCCACTTGGGCCGAAAATGGGCCTTAGGCCCATTCTCATTGTTATCTCTGTTTAGAATACCTTGGTTTACAAATTACTGAAATACCCTTGGTTTACAAAATTACTGAATACCCTTGGTTTACAAAATTACTGAAATACCCTTGGTTTACAAAATTACTAAAATACCCTTGGTTTATAAAATTACTGAAATACCCTTAGTTTACAAAATTACTGAAATACGTTGGTTTGTAAATTTACTGAAATATTCCTGATTTGCAAAATTACCGAAATACCCTCGGATTGTAAAATTACCGAAATACCCCTAATTTGTGAAAGTATCAAAATACCTTCAGATTATAAAATTACAAAAATACCCCTGATTTGTGAAATTACTAAAATACCCACAGATTAAAAAATTATCGAAATACCCCTAATTTGTAAAATTACAAAAATACCCCAATTACAAAATTACCAAAATACCCCTGGTTTGTGAAATTACTAAAATACTCTCTATGGGTAAAGTTACTGAAATACCCTTTATGGGTAAAGTTACCGAAATACCTCAACAGGCAAAATTATCGAGATGCCCTTACGAGGCGAAATGACCGTTTGACCCCTAATCGATTAAATGACCGTTGTAACCTCGTAGTAGTACTAGTGTTGTATGTGTTAATTGTATGATTGATTATGTTTGAGATGCACTGCATACATGGATTAGTTATGAGTAGAATTACCAAATTACACCTGTAGGGTAGGATTGCCGAAATACCCTTATAGGGTAAATTAACTACTTTGCCCCTAAGGGTAAAATACTGATTTTGTGCCATGACTGGACTGTGATGGTATGACTGTGTTTTAACTAACTTGACTGTGGTCGTGTGACTGATATGCTTGTAATAAATGGTTTAAATGACTGTTATTGAGTATGGTCAGTCTACATACACTTGTAATGATTGAGCATGATATACACGACATATTGCATGAGGTTGGGACAAAGTTACGGAGGAAGTGTACGGCCCATTGTCGTTCTGTACAAGGCTTTCAGCCTTTCTGCAAAAATTATGGCTTTGTGGAAATCGTATTTACCCATGGCTATGTGCCTAACATATATATTGATGACTCTGTGTCAATCATAATGACCTGTGGCTGCGTGCCGATTATATTACCGTCGCTGATGGCTATGTGCCAAACTTATTACGGTTATCGATAGCTTTGTTCCATCCTGATTATGGTTGATACCCATTCTATTTATAGATTTTAGCCGTTCTATTAACCGACAGCGATGTTGCGATATTCATGGCTTTTAGCCTTTCTATTGACTTAGTGCCGCAACCGGTGCTAAGCTTGGTGTGTTGCCTGGGTGGGTTGACATAGTCCCCATATAGAGAGATTAGTTGGTACAGGTGGAGAATTTGGTTGGTATGGATTGGGTACATGTTCATTGCATTGATATGATTTTGGGGCTTAGGCCCAGATTGTTACCGAATAAGGCTTAGGCCCAGACTGTTACTGAATAGGGCTTATGCCCAGACTATTACCAAATAGGGCTTAGGCCCAGACTGTACCGTAATAGGGGATTACACACTTAGTTTTCGTAAACTCACCCCCTTTTTAACTGTGAAAGTAATCCCCTGCCTTAGAGGATTTAGAGCTGCGGAGGACTCGGAGAAGACCACAAATTGCTTATGGTTTCCATTTTGATTATTTACTTTTAAATATTTTGAGTCGGGTTGTAAAGGCCATTGGGTTTTTCTTTTTAACTTATATTTGGTATTTCTTTAAATTACAAACAGGTGGTATGTTAAATACGGGTTTTTAAAACTATAACCACTATTTTCAAAATATCACGTATTCGCAAATGTTTGAATCAAACTTCCGCAACAAATAGGGTTATGAAAGTAATAATGATTTTTGCAAGAGAATGACTTTTAATAAACTATGTTTTGAAGATAAGCAAATGAATTTTGAAGTTTTACATGGCAGAAAGTTTTAAATTCTTGAAGAAGGGTTCCTAATGAAAGCATGATTTTCGTAAAACTCTTCAATGTAACACGCTAGATTTGGGCGTAACTTCTAGATCGGGTTTGGGGTGTTACAAGCCACATCCCAAATATGGTCTTATACAGAACCTCAATTCGATGCCGAGGCCATGTCCCGGACATGGTCTTACACGGGACCTTATTCATCTCATATCTTGATGATAGCATTTTCACACTTATTATAGTCCCATCGGGACTTCAACATCTCAACTTTTATCATCTTTCTCATATAACACTAATATTTAATTTCATAGAATGTTGTTATAATATTAACCATTCTCAAACATGCTAGCATAAATATTGAATCATCACATACAAACTTACCTCGATTTCAAAATAAGCTAGATCGTCGATCTAGTCCGAGACTTTATTCTTTCCCCGATCGAGGTGGACTCTTGGTTCTTCTTGCTCTATAATAGCAAATTAGATCATTTTAATCATCAAATTAATAAATGTATTTCAAAATTCATGTTTTGGGAAAATTACCATTTTGCCCTTAGACTTTGGCAAAATGACCATTTTACCCTTAGGTTCAGAAATTAATTCTAATCAAATTTCTACCTTTAATGAGCCTAGGTGAACATTTATTTCTCTTATGGCTATCATCAAAATCCAACATTTCACACATTTACTACAAACTTTATAACCTTTACAACAAGGTCCAATTAGGTGTTTTCATGGCAACACCTTTCATAAAAGTTGTTCATCTAACAACCAAGGCTCATTTTCTTCTATAAAAATGCAGCAAATAACAATGAAAGATCTCGTGGAAAATCTATAAACTCTTCACCCTATTACAAATTAGTCCCTTCATTTGAAAGCTTAGGCTCTAGGGGTTCTAAAAGTACAACTATCTTCAAGAAAAATCAATAAAATCACTTACTTGAATGGAGAAGAGCTTGCTGAAATTTTGAGCTTTCAAAAACCTTATTTTGTTTGCAAATTTTGATGGAGGAAGATGAAGAGAAAAGATGGATATGATCTTTTCTTTATTTTATTCTATTTATCAATTTAATCCACCTACTACATCAACTTTGACCAATTTTGCCTCCTATTGTGCCCTATGGCCGGCCAACCATTTACAAAGGGGCTAATTGCCTTTTAAACACCCCCAATTAACAATCTATTGCTATTTGACACCTTTAGCTTATAAAATAGAACTTTTGCACTTTATGCAATTTAGTCCTTTTTCGCGATAAAGCAAGAAATTGCTAAAATTAAAGCACCAAAATTCTCATACATTTATACCATCACACTCTAACTCATAAAATATCATGGAAATAATTTTCTCTAACCTCGGATTAGTGATCCTGAGAGCACTATTCTGACTAGCCCCCAAATTGGGCTATTATAATTCTCCCCCTTAAGGATTTTCGTCCCCGAAAATCTTACCATGAAAAGGTTGGGATTTTGGTTTCTCAATTTCTCCTCGGGCTCCCACGTAGCTTCTTCTATTCCTTGTCTTTGCCATAGTACTTTCACAAGGGCTATACTTTTGTTTCTTAACCGTTTGACCTCTCGCGCCAAATTTTAACCGGTTCTTCACCATACGTCAAATCTGGTTGTATCTCCACCTCTGTTGGTACAATGATATGTGAAGGGTCTAAACGGTATCAGTGCAACATGGATACGTGAAAGACATTATGAATCATTTCCAGTCTGGGTGGTAAGGCCAAATGATAAGTTACCGGTCTAATCTTCTCGGTAACTTCATAAGGTCCGATAAAACGAGGACTTAATTTGCCTTTTAGGCCAAATCTAGGGACCTTCCTCCATGGTGATACTTTCAGAAACACTTTATCACTAACTTGGAACTCAATCATTTTCCTTTTCAGATCCGAATAGGACTTTTGTCTATCTGAGGCTGCTGTCAGATACTCGCGTATCATTTTTACTTTCTCTTCAGTTTCCTTGATCAAATCGACCTCGTGTATCTGTTTCTCTCTGAGTTCTATCCAGTACAAGGTCGTTTGGCACTTACGCCCATACAATGCCTCATAAGGCGCCATTTTCAAACTTGACTGAAAACTGTTGTTGTAGGTGAATTCCACCAACGGTAAGTATTTCTCCCAACTACCTTGGAATTCCAAAACACAACATCAAAGCATGTCTTCGAGTATCTGAATTACTCTTTCCAGCTGTCCGTTGGTTTGTGCATGGAAGGTTGTACTAAAACTCAATTTTGTGCCCAAGGCCTCTTGTAACTTTTTCCAAAACCGTGACATGAATCTTGGATCTCTATCCGCAATGATCGAAAATGGCACAGCATGAAGTCATACTATCTTTGACATGTACAAATCTGTCAATTTATCAAGCGAATAATCGACTCGCACTGGTATAAAATGGGTCGACTTCGCGAGTCTATCTACTACGATCCACAGCATCTTTCTTTTTCAGAGTTAATGGTAAACCCGTCACGAAGTCCATGGTAGTACAGTCCCACTTGCACTCAGGAACCATAATGGGCTGAAGTAAACCCGAAGGTACTTGGTGTTCAGCCTTCACTTGTTGACAAATCAGGCATCTCGATACAAACTCAAAAATGTCCTTCTTCATACTAGGCCACCAATACCACTTCCTCAAGTCATTGTACATCTTCGTGCTACCAGGGTGCACAGTTAAACATCCGCTATGCGTTTCATGCAAAATCTTACGAATAAGTTCATCATTTTTGGGTACACAGACCCTATCTCGAAACATCAAACATTTATCAGGATTTACCCGAAAGTCTGACAAAACATTTGACTCACAAAGAACTCTTTTAGCTTGTAAGTTGCTGTCTTCTTTTTGAGCTTTACAAATATCTTGAATAATTAATGGTTTAGCCCTTATCTCGCCTAGAATGGAACCATTATCCAACAAAGCCATCTAAGTATTCATGGCTTTCAACGCGAATAGTGATTTTCTGCTCAAAGCATCGGTGACTACGTTTGCCTTTCCCGGATGGTAGTCAATCACTAACTCATAATCCTTAATCAACTCCAACCACCTTCTTTGCCTCAAATTCAAATCTTTTTGAGTCATCAAATATTTTAGGCTTTTATGGTTGGTAAATATCCGACACTTTTCTCCATATAAATGGTGTCTCCATATCTTCAATGCAAATACAATGGCTGCCAACTCTAGATCATGGAGCAGGTAATTTTTCTCGTGCGGCTTTAATTGTCTAGAGGCGTTGGCAATCACCTTATCCTCTTGCGTAAGTACGCAACTGAATCCATTTAGGGATGCATCACTATAAATCAAAACTTCTCTTCCCATTTCAGGTTGCACCAAAACGGGAGCCTCAATCAACAACGCCTTTAGTTTCTCAAAACTCTGTTGACTCTTTTTTGTCCAATCAAACTTCACATATTTTTGCAATAATCTCGTCATCGGGGTAGCTATTATGGAAAACCCTTTAACAAAATGCCTATAATAACCGGCTAGGCCCAGAAAGCTCCTAACCTCAGTTATATTCCTAGGTGGCTTCCAATCAACAATGTGCCCCAAAAATCCTACTTCCTTAAGCCAAAATTCACTCTTGCTGAACTTGGCATATAATTGTTTTTTCTCTCAAATTTTACAGAACCATACTCAAATGCTCGACATGTTCGTTCTCATCTCGAGAGTAGATCAGGATATCATCAATGAAAACTACTACAAATTTATCCAAGTATGGCCGAAAAATGTGATTCATTAGGTCCATGAAAATGGCATGGGCATTCGTTAGACCAAAAGGCATGACCAAAAATTCATAGTGGCCATACCTAGTCCTAAATGCGGTTTTCGGTATATTCGAGTCCTCAACTCTCAGTTAATAGTACCCATACGTCAAATCTATCTTGGAAAATACCGTGGCTACCTTCAATTGATCAAATAAATCATCGATTCTCGACAACGTGTACTTGTTCTTCATAGCTACCTTGTTAAGTTGCCCATAATCTATGCATAATCTCATAGAACCATCTTTTTTCTTCATGAATAAAATGGGAGCACCCCATGGAGAAAAGCTCGGTCTTGCGAAACCTTTATCCGTTAGTTCTTGCAACTGTTCTTTCAACTCTTTTAGCTCGGTTGGGGCCATTTTATATAGAGCAATAGAAATGGGGACAATGCTAGAGCTAACTCAATTCCAAATCCAGTCTCTCTAACTGCAGGTAACCCTGGCAATTCCTCTGGGAAAACATCTGGATACTCAGATACTATGGGTACCGACTCAATTCTCAACTAAATCTCTTTAGCATTCATCACAATGGCAAGGTAAGCTTCGTACCCTTTTTTTAAATACTTCTGAGTCAACAAGGATGATATCACTACTGGTGATCTATCTTGCTTATCTAATTCTACACGAATAAAATCCCCATTTTCATTTTTCAACTCAATAAACTTCTTTCCATAATGAACAACTACACCATGAGTAACTAACCAATCCATCCCGAGGATGACATCAAACTCATCAAACGACAATAACATAAGATCAAGTGGAAAGCAATGACCCCTAATCACCAAAGGGCAACCTTTGCAAACTCTATCAACCAACACATACTTGCCTAGGGATTTAGTCAATCTTATTATAAATTCAGTAGACTCTATGGGCATATTCATGCCAGAGACTAAATTTATGCATATGTATGAATAGGTAGATCCCAGATCAATTAAAGCTATAACACAAGTATCATAGAGAGAAAATGTACCCGTGATTATGTCAGAGTAAGATGCCTCTTCACGAGCACTAATGGCATATGTTCTCGCCGGTGCTCTACCATCGACTCTTGCAGTCTGCTCTCTAGATGGATTCTTGTTACTCATTTCATTTCCCAGGTTTCTCTACGGTCTCCCTCTAGCAGCACTTCCCAATCTTGCATTCTGAGACCTCTTTCTCACCCACCTCGGGGCAATCTCTGATAAAGTGGTCTAAGGACCCACATCTGAAACAAGCCTTCTCATTTTCCTGGCACTTACCAGAATAACGCTTGCCACACTATGGGCATTCCGGTCTACTCGGTCGAATGTTGCCCACACTAGCAATCGATATGGTCTGCGCTTTAGACCCCAAAAACTGTTTTGCCTTTACTTCAGTTTGAAACCCTGACTGAAGTGACTGGTCGAGTAGAAAAATCCCTTGACTTCTTAGATGAGGATTGGTAGGACTTACACAATTGCCTTTTTCTCGTGTCACGGAACTTGATCTCAACTCTTCTATTCTATTTGGCCAACTCTTCGGCTTGACAAGCCCTATCCACCAACATAAGGACTCCGACATATAAATGGATATCTTCATTTAATCCATCCTCGAATCTCTTGCACATGACAACCTCGGTAGACACGCACTCTTAAGCATACTTACTAAGCCTTACAAACTCCCGTTCGTATTTGGTCACCATCATTCGGCCTTACTTTAATTCCAAGAACTCTTTTCCCTTATGGTCGATGAATCTCTAGCTGATATACTTTTTTTGGAATTCCTCTTGGAAGAATTCCAAGCTAACTCTCTCCCTTGGTACCACCGACACAAGGGTGTTCCACCATTGATAGGCCGAATCTATCAAGAGAGATACCGCATACTTTAAGCACTCCTCAGGCGTGCATGACAACTCATCGAATACCCTGATGGTATTTTCAAGCCAGAATTCTGCCCTCTCCAGATCATTATCCTTACTAGCTCAAAATTCCTCGGTTCCTTGTTTCTGGATCTTATTGACCGGAGGCCTTTCTCTTCAACTGCAGGAGCAGGTTGAGGAATAGGTGGGGGTGGAGGGGGTTGAGCATTTGGGTTTGCTCGGGTATACTCAGTATACTAGTTGCTCATCATACATAGAAAAGCTTCTCGAGCCTCTTCTTCCAAACCCAAGGTCTCGGGTCTACTATCTGCCAGCGCGGTCCCTTGAGCGAGAGTCGGCGCATTACTCGCAGCATCATCGGCTGCAGTTTGGTCTGGATCAGAATCCGTTTACTACATAAAAACACGATTTTAAATGTCAAGAGCCATCACACTATCATTACACAAGTACTCTTACATATGGCATGTATAGCTAGACTCATACTTACACTACGTTAGTCCTAGAATTGAACAAACCATAGCTCTGATACCAATACATGTAACAGCCCTTACCCATGTTCAAAGTTGGAACCAGATACGAGGCATTACCTAACTCAACTTGCTTAAACATGACGTTTCGGGCTGTAAAATTTCGTTTCGTCTTGAAAACTTTCCATTCAATCCCATAGCATACTCATCCAGGGCCTACGAGGCCTTAAACATACCTCCGGAAGGTTTCGGGAATTAATCGGAAACTTTTATGCACTTAGAAAATTTTTCCAAAACAGGGGCCACACGCCCGTATTACTCAAGGGACACGCCCATGTGCCCTTGGGACATGCCCGTGTTCTTCACCCGTGGTCGACACTAACTTATGTCACACGGCTAGACACAAGCCTATATCATTAGCCCGTGTCTCTCACACGGCCTTGACACGCCCGTGTCTTAGCCCGTGTGCCAGAACCTTGGTATTCTATTTATGACATCATCATCTCACTATGGTCACACGGCCAAGGCACACGCCTGTGTCCTTAGACCGTGTGTCAAATTAAATTCCTAATTTCTGGTGCAAACTTTACACGGCCTGGGCACACCTTAGTAGCCAACACGGCCTGGTCAAATTAATGACCATTTAAAAAATAAATTGGAACAACCTTAGTAGCCAACACATTTGGCTTACCAATATGACATAACAAAATACTCAAGTCCTATACATGCCATATTCAAAATAAATCTAATTTGGCTATATGAAGTTGTGGTCGATAATGTGTTCTCCAATTCCGATGTCCGCGAATTCTCGAGCTAACTTTGCAATAGTACAAGGAAAAAGGGCAATGAAAAGGGGTAAGCATAAAGCTTAGTAAGTTTGCATGTAAATAAATGGCTATAATAAGCTCACAATATAATCCATCCATGGTATTAATTAACCATACACAAGTCATAGGCTTCTTACCATATTTATACATACTCATACTTACCCTTATGTAGCACATACGATGCCACATATTGTAATTGTTTCTTCATTAATTACTCATGAGTACCTGTGTTAACTAAATCACATAACTTTAGTAAAATCCTCTTCGCTATTTTTAAGCTAATCAATTTATCCCGATAATTCATCAGGGATACTCAATGATGTATATTCATAAACATTAACATAACATGAAACTAATACCACATCCCGGATGTGATCTTACATGGGGTCATTTCTTAGTGCCGATGCCATATCCCGAACATGGTCTTATATGGAATTTCTCATTAAGCATCGATGCCATATCCCTGATATGGCCTTATACGACTCTCATACTCAATATTGAAGCCATATCTCGGATATGGTCTTATATAGAGCCTCAATTCGTTGTCGAGGCCATGTCCCGGACATGGTCTTACACGGGACCTTATTCATCTCATATCTTGATGATAGCATTTTCACACTTAGTATAGTCCCACTGGGACTTCAACATCTCAACTTTTATCATCTTTCTCATATAACACTAATATTGAATTTCATAGAATGTGGTTATAATATCAACCATTCTCAAACATGCTAGCATAAATATTGAATCATCACATACAAACTTACCTCGATTTCAAAATAAGCTAGATCATCGATCTAGTCCGAGACTTTATTCTTTCCCCGATCGAGGTGGACTCTTGGTTCTTCTTGCTCTATAATAGCAAATTAGCTCATTTTAATCATCACATTATTAAATATATTTCAAAAATCATGCTTTTGCAAAATTACCATTTTGCCCTTAGGCTTTGACAAAATGACCATTTTACCCCTAGTCTCAGAAATTAATTCTTATCAAATTTCTGCCTTTAATGAGCCTAGGTGAACATTTATTTCTCTTATGGCTATCATCAAAATCCAACATTTCACACATTTACTACAAACTTTATAACCTTTACAACAAGGTCCAATTAGGTGTTTTCATGGCAACACTTTTCACAAAAGTTGTTCATCTAACAACCAAGACTCATTTTCTTCCACAAAAATGCAGCAAATAACAATGAAATCTCTCATGGAAAACCTCTAAACTCTTCACCATACTACAAATTAGTCCCCTCATTTGAAAGCTTAGGCTCTAGGGGTTCTAAAAGTACAATATCTTCAAGAAAATCAATAAAATCATTTATTTGAATGGAGAAGAGCTTGCTGAAATTTTGAGCTTTCAAAACCCCTATTTTGTTTGGAAATTTTGGTGGAGGAAGATGAAGAGAAAAGAATTTTATTCTATTTATCAATTTAATCCACCTATTAGATCAACTTTGACCAATTTTGCCTCCTATTGTTCCCTATGGCCGGCCAACCATTTACAAAGGGGGTAATTACCTTTTAAAGACCCCAATTAACAATCTATGGCTATTTGGCACCATTAGCTTATAAAATAAAACTTTTGCACTTTATGCAATTTAGTCCTTTTTCGCGGTTAAGCAAGAAATTGATAAAATTAAAGCACGAAAATTCTCATACATTTATACCATCACACTCTAACTCATAAAAATATCATGAAAATAATATTCTCTAACCTCCAATTAGTGATCCTGAGATCACTGTTCCGACTAGCTCCCAAATTGGGCTGTTACATGTTTCTCTTTTTCTCTCTTTCTAGCGCCACATTCTCTTAGTCTACTCTGCCGTTTTTGGACTGCTCCTCCTAGCACCCTACTTGTGTGGGCTGAACATACCCTTTTCTCTTCTTCTCATCTTCTCTTCTCTCTTTTTTCCTACTGTTGGCCGAATACACCCTTTTTTACGACGTTTGCTTTTATTTCTGCCTGACCAATTTTCTCTTCCACTACCCTCATCGTGCCACCTTTTTCTTTGATCTCTGCCAATTTAGTGTTCATTTCCAGTCTACAGTTTGGTACTTTCGGTAAGTTGATATTCATTTTGGCTTAAATCTTGCTTTTAGATACTTGTTAATAAGGGGAATTGATTGGATTGCAGGTAATAACCCCGAGTCCTAGTGATCATCATTTTTCCAGTGAGTGAAGTGCATAGGGATTCGGTTGTTCAATCAAGGTAAGTGGCTGGCAGTTAAGTGGATATGTATATTGATTAGAGTTCGTTTTAAATTTAATTGATATGTGAGTAACTGAATGTTATGGGTGAATATAGGTTCTAGAGTGATCGAGGACTATCTGCACATCTTTTCAGATCCAGGTGTGTAACAATACTATAATAAACAGTATCGGTGAAATGCCGAAAAGTGTGTAAACACTACCCAAATAGTATGCTGGCAAAATTCGAAAAAGTATGACACTGACTCTACACGAGCGTGCGCTCGCCCGTGTGAAAAACTAAACGCAAAAAACGTGGGCGTTATGTAACACCCCTATCCCGTATCCGTCGCTGGATTAGGGTTATAAGGCATTACCGGACAAAACTCAGTTCATCACAGACATTCATCAATCATTCATGCTACAGGTTATAATTATAACTCCATAACCTTTCAATCTCATACGCAATCACGATCCATTTGTTTATTAATCCAAACAAGCATATTCGATTCTCGATATTCAATAAATAGTTCATGCATAACCTATACTCTTATCTCATGCTACTCGAGACCTGCAAAATGAATCATGTACGAAATTTGAATACATCATTACTCCTAATTTACACAAGTTTCATACTTCTAAAATCCAAACCATTTAACCATTGAATCTATGTTATTCAAACATTTTGACACATCCAGGCATATATCGTTCACTTTATATATATATAAACTACGTGTCAATACATCTATTTCATTAATCAAATAACAGCTTATTATATCATAACTTATGCATATGCAAATATCAAAACATATAGACCCATAATATTCTGTTAAACATCCATTTATATATGTGGCATTAAAAAATTATAGCATGGCCGAACATGCTCCTAAATACATAAATATAACAAATCCCTTGACCATATATTCGGACCTCGAATTAAAACTCCAATGATCAACCCAAAACATATACTTAAACATTTTTATTATCATCACAGAATCATAACCAAACATCACAATCATATATGTCAAGCTATATATATATATATATATATATATAATATAAGCTTAAAACATGACTAAAACACATAACCATTAATACCAAAATCAAGCCATTTTCGCACAGCTTAAATACATTATCAAAACGATATTCAAACATAGAGTTAGCCTATACATGCCTTATGCCTAAAATTCAACTTCTATTAGTACCAAAATAAGTTGATAGTGTGGGTGACTTTAGTGAAGATTCCTCGAGCCCGTAGCTTGATCAAAATCTATAAAATAGAATGATGAACACACGAAATAAGCTAACATAGCTTAGTAAGTCTTAAGTAATCATAATATACCAATTGAACATTCAAGCATTTTAAAATACTCAAGAAATAATATGGAATAAAATAGCTTAACTCGAAAGTCCTTCAAAACAGAATACTTTTACCTCACTTAACATAACACTTATCAATTCCTTACCATTAGTATGCAACTTACCAACTCAGCATCAAATTCAAAATATAAAACATCCTTTCTTTATAATATAATCATAATACCCATACATGAAACTCAATAAATTCACATAAATATTCGAGCAAGTAAAGGGCCATGTACATCCGAATTACCTTTTCAATTACATAAATACATGTTCATTTAAACTCTCATATATCCAAGCATCTAATATCAATATTTCAAAGCTTAGTACTTAAATGATCTACTAATGTCGAATGCTGATGCTCATTTAGATTAACCATCATCACTATTTTACCTTTAAACTTCAATTTATAATCTCATTATATAGTTCACATATTATAGATTAAATACTCTTTTCCAACTACTCATATTTTCGATACACATAATTCCATAGGATCACATATTAATGTATATATAATAAGTATATACTTTACACTTAGTAACTTCACATAAAAGGAATATATATTCACATATATTTGTATGTATATCCATTTGACATTTCATACATTCGTATACCTGGCATCAAAGTAATCCCAATATGTCACGTAATCATAAGCATAAGACCAAATATACAGGTTCAATTTGTATCCTTCATATCAATATACATATACGAATACCTTTAACCACATTATGCTTTCATATAACCAATTTTCTCATGACCTAGTTTATAACAATTTACATCTACCAATTGTATATCACATTTCATTCATCAATTCATTTACTTATTATCATCACATGTATATATGTATAATACATGAATATGAATAACACATTCCTTGCAGCCAAATTTAACCCATTTCATTTTTTTTAAATGCTTAGGCTCACTTAATTCATTTCATGACTTTACTAGTACATAATCTAAGCTTGGGATTTCAACTCACTGATATAAAACCTGCTAGGCATTTGCCCGAATCTCACATACTGACACTAGACTTGCTAGACTCAAGGTCCGTAGTTGAAACACCGGCATTTAGCCTGCTAGGCAATAAGCCCGATATAATTCACCGGCACGAGGCCTGCTAGGCATTTAACCCGATAAATATCACCGGTACAAGGCCTGCTAGGCTTGAAGCCCGATATAAATCACCGGCACAAGGCCTGCTAGGCAATAGGCCTAATAAACTTTCACCGGCACAAGGCCTGCTAGGCATTTAGCCCGATAAACCTTCACTGCACACAAGGCACGCTAGGCTTGAAGCCCAACATTCATATTATTGAGTCATCTCATTCACATCACATACTATCAATATCACATATATTTCATATAATTCAATATCACTTTCGCACCATACCAATATTACATATATTCTATATAATTCAATATCACTTTCACGTATTACCTCAATGAGTTCGATTACATAAAATGCTAAATTACTTCCTCAAATTCGGTTTTAACATGTTTAACTCCACAAGTTCATAATTCAACATATACGATAAATTATAATCAATTATTATGGAATTAATGTACTTAAAGACTTACCTCGGATTTCGTCGGACGACGAAGACCGGTTATCCGTAAACTTGCGTTTTCCCCGATCCAAAACCGATTTTATTTGTTCTTGATCTTAAATCACCAATTTCTTCTTGGCCGAATGCTAAACCTTGTTCTTCTTTTCTTTTTATGAATTTCGGCAAGAACAATGCAAAATAAGGCCATTTTCTATCTTTGTTTTATTATAATATAAACATAACTTTTATAATAAATAAAATATAACTTTAATTATTAAATAATTAAAATAAACATGTCTTATAATGATACACCACTAGCTTTTGCCGTCCACTAACCTTTAAATTGAGTAATTTTCATTTTAAATGCTCCCAATTAGAAAAACAACCTTAACTTAGTCCTTACACTTTAAACTATCAAGTTTATAATTTACGCGATTAAGCCATTTTGTCTAATTAAACACAGAAACGATCAAATTTTTATACGAAACTTTCACACATCATAAATCACAATTAATTAGCACCGAAAATAATATTAAAAAAAATTTCAGACTCAGATTCGTGGTCCCAAAACCACCGTTCCGATTAGGGTCAAATTCGGACTGTTACAACTCTCCCCCCTTAGGGATTTTCGTCCTTGAAAATCTTTCCGCTAAACAATTTCAGATATTGTTGTCTTATTGAATCTTCAGGCTGGCATTTCTTATTTCTCAACTCCTTTACTTCACGACTAAGATATAGATCAGCTCTTCTTCATATGTCATATTAGATTGGATTTCTATTTCAGATGGCTATCACATGTGACGGGTCGGATCGATATCTACGAAACATTGAAACATGAAATACTTTATCATCGATCTCCAATTCTATATCTGCGAAGCATCAAAGCGTGAAATACGTTGTGTATCTTATTTTCACTGAGCTCGGTCCAAAATAACAGTGTACGACACTTGTGGCCATATAGAGTTTCGTAAGGTGCCATTTTGATACTTAATTGAAAACTGTTATTATAAGCAAATTCAATCAAAGGTAAGTATCTTTCCCACGTACCTTCAAACTCGAGGACGCAATATCTCAACATGTCTTCAAGTATTTGAATGGTTCGCTCAGATCGACCGTCGATCTGTAATTTGGAAAAGATCATGCTAAAGTGGAGTTTAGTACCTAAAGCATCTTGCAACTTCTTCCAAAACCGCGATGTAAGTCTCGGGTTTCTATCTGAAATAATGGAACTCAGCACACCATGTAATCTCACAATTTGAGATACATACAACTCAGCAAGTTTATCGAGCAAATAGTCTGTATGAACTGGCACAAAATGAGCTGATTTGGTTAATCTATCCACTATAACCCAAACTGCATATTTCTTGCTCGGTGTCGTTGGCAAACTAGATACAAAATCCATATCAATTTTATCCCATTTCCATTCAGGTATCATGATTGGCTGAAGTAACCCAGAAGGCATCTAATATTCAGCTTTTACTTGCTGACAAACTAAGCACTTCGAGACATATTCAGATATGTCCCGTTTCATACCAGGCCACCAATAGAACTATTTCAAATCATTATACATTTTCGTGTTACCTGGATGTACCGATAGTCGACTATTATGAGCCTCATTCAAAATCATCTGAATCAAATCCATATTCCTCGGAGCACATATTCGGCCTTTGAAGCTCAAACAATCATTTGCATCAATTTGAAACTCTGACTCTGCATCATTTTCACACTGATCCCTTCTAGCAATCATATCTTTGTAAATTTTCTGTGCATCACAAGTTTGCTGAATAAACATCGGTCTTGCTTTTAATTTGTCTATTATCGAACCTTCACTAGCCATAGCCGTATGTATATTCATTGCACGAATAGCAAATAATGACTTTTAACTTAAAGTATCAGCAACAACGTTAGCTTTCCCCGGATGGTAGTCGATTATTAGCTCGTAATCTTTCAACAATTCTAACCATCTGCGTTGCCTCAGATTCAAATCTATTTGCATCATCAATTTACTTCAAACTCTTGTGATCTGAATAAACGTGACATTTCTCACCGAATAGATAATGACGCCAAATCTTCAGTGCGAACACAATGACTGCGAGCTCTAAATCATGCGTCAAGAAATTCCTTTCATGCGGCTTCAATTGTCTCGAAGCGTAGGCTATGACTTTGCCTTCCTGCATCAAAACGCAACCCAAACCATTCAAAGAAGCATCACTATAAACAACAAATTCTTTACCCGATTCAGGCTTAACTAACACTGAAGCTTCAGTCAAAAGGGCTTTCAACTGATCGAAACTTTTCTAACACTTTTCTAACCATTCAAATCTGACATCTTTCTAAAGCAGTCTAGTCAACGGAGTAACTATCACTGAAAAACCTTTTATAATTTTGCTGTAATAACCAGCTAAGCCCAGATAACTACGAACTATAGACACACTTTTCGGAGGTTTCCAACTCAAAATAGCAGAAATCTTACTTGGATCTACTTGGATTCCAAAGACTAACACCATATGTCCTAGAAAACTATCTTCATACAATCAAAATTCTCAAAGGTTCAGTATGCTCCTTTTCATCACGTGCATAAATCAAAATGTCATCTATAATTGCCACAACAAATCAATAACAGATTCAACTTCATGAATCAGAGGCAAATCCGGTAACTCTTCAGGAAATACATCAGAAAACTCATAAACAATAGGCACTGATTCAATTTTCTTCTTAGATGCTTTCGAATCAATCACGTAGGCAAAATATGCCTCGTAACCCTTTTTTACTTAACTCTGAGCTTTCAACATAGATATTACATCAGGCAATCCATTCAAATCATTAGACTCAATCCGTATTTTCTTATCCTTTGAACATCTCGAATTTATAGTCTTTCTTTTGTAGTTCACAACAGCATTAGGCATAAACAACCAATCCCTTCCCAAAATAATATCGAATTCATCAAACAGTAAAAGCATCAACTCAGTGGAAAACAGATATCTCGAAACCTTAACAGACAGTTCTTGCATACTTTATCAACCAGAACACTTTTACCAAGGAGTTCGTTACTTTTATAGCAAATTCAGAAGATTCTACAGTTAAAGTCTTGCTGAATACTAAATTCATGCATACATATGAATGCGTAGAGCCAGGGCCTCTCAAAAAAATCACAAAAATATCATAAAGAGTAATTGTACCAGTTATGACATCAGGTGATGAGGCATCCTCTAGAGCTCGAATAGCCTACGCTCTGACTGGCACTCTGGCTTCAGATATGACAATATTGTCTCCTAACAAAGATATGGCACACTTTAAACATTCATCCGAAATACAATATAGCTCGTCGAACACGCAGATAGTATTATCAAACCACAACTCAGCCCGCTCAGCATCATTATCATCATTAGCTTTAAACTCTTCGGCCCCGTCTTTCTTGATTTTATCTACAGGAGGCCTGCCAAATCTCATCAGATCTACTATCGGAGGTACCATAGATATCGGAGATGGATTATTCGGGGGTGGAGGTTGTTGCACAGTCGGGGTAGTCCAGATATATTGAGTAAACCATTCGTTTATTATCTGGTAGAAGGCTTACTTAGCCTTCCTCCTCATGACTACTCGAGATAGGTCGAGAGTCTACCGGTGCTGACCCAGGTGCAGAATCAGGCACTACGCTCTTAACATTATTAGCTACGGCTCTATCGGGATCCATTTACAATATAAAATCACAATTCAGATGTCGGAAGTCACCACACTATCGTATTGTAATTTAAGGCATGTATAGCTAGACCCACACGTGCTACTATAATCCTAGAATCGACTAAACCGTAAGCTCTGATACCAATCAAATGTAACACCCTTATCCCGTATCCGTCACCGAATTAGGGTTATAAGGCATTACCGGACAAAACTCAGTTCATCACAGACATTCATCAATCATTCATGCTACAGGTTATAATTATAACTCCATAACCTTTCAATCTCATACGCAATCACGATCCATTTGTTTATTAATCCAAACAAGCATATTCGATTCTCGATATTCAATAAATAGTTCATGCATAACCTATACTCTTATCTCATGCTACTCGAGACCTACAAAATGAATCATGTACGAAATTTGAATACATCATTACTCCTAATTTACACAAGTTTCATACTTCTAAAATCCAAACCATTTAACCATTGAATCTATGTTATTCAAACATTTTGACACATCCAGGCATATATCGTTCACTTTATATATATATAAACTACGTGTCAATACATCTATTTCATTAATCAAATAACAGCTTATTATATCATAACTTATGCACATGCAAATATCAAAACATATAGACCCATAATATTTTGTTAAACATCCATTTATATATGTGGCATTAAAAAATTATAGCATGGCCGAACATGCTCCTAAATACATAAATATAACAAATCCCTTGACCATATATTCGGACCTCGAATTAAAACTCCAATGATCAACCCAAAACATATACTTAAACATTTTTATTATCATCACCGAATCATAACCAAACATCACAATCATATATGTCAAGCTATATATATATGTATAATATAAGCTTAAAACATAACTAAAACTCATAACCATTAACATCAAAATTAAGCCATTTTCGCACAGCTTAAATACATTATCAAAATGATATTCAAACATAGAGTTAGCCTATACATGCCTTATGCCTAAAATTCAACTTCTATTAGTACCAAAATAAGTTGATAGTGTAGGTGACTTCAGTGAAGATTCCTCGAGCCCGTAGCTTGATCAAAATCTATAAAATAGAATGATGAACACACGGAATAAGCTAACTTAGCTTAGTAAGTCTTAAGTAATCATAATATACCAATTGAACATTCAAGCATTTTAATATACTCAAGAAATAATATGGAATAAAATAGCTTAACTCGAAAGTCCTTCAAAACAGAATACTTTTACCTCACTTAACATAACACTTATCATTTCCTTACCATTAGTATGCAACTTACCAACTCAGCATCAAATTCAAAATATAAAACATCCTTTCTTTATAATATAATCATAATACCCGTACATGAAACTTAATAAATTGACATAAATATTCGAGCAAGTAAAGGGCCATGTACATCCGAATTACCTTTTCAATTACATAAATACATGTTCATTTAAACTCTCATATATCCAAGCATCTAATATCAATATTTCAAAGCTTAGTACTTAAATGATCTACTAATGTCGAATGCTGATGCTCATTTAGATTAACCATCATCACTATTTTACCTTTAAACTTCAATTTATAATCTCATTATATAGTTCACATATTATAGATTAAATACTCTTTTCCAACTACTCATATTTTTGATACACATAATTCCATAAGATCACATATTAATGTATATATAATAAGTATATACTTTACACTTAGTAACTTCACATAAAAGGAATATATATTCACATATATTTGTATGTATATCCATTTGACATTTCATACATTCGTGTACCTGGCATCAAAGTAATCCCAATATGTCACGTAATCATAAGCATAAGACCAAATATACAGGTTCAATTTGTATCCTTCATATCAATATACTTATACGAATACCTTTAACCACATTATGCTTTCATATAACCAATTTTCTCATGATCTAGTTTATAACAATTTGCATCTACCAATTGTATATCACATTTCATTCATCAATTCATTTACTTATTATCATCACATGTATATATGTATAATACATGAATATGAATAACACATTCCTTGCAGCCGAATTAACCCATTTCATTTTTTTAAATGCTTAGGCTCACTTAATTCATTTCATGACTTTACTAGTACATAATCTAAGCCTGGGATTTCAACTCACTGATATAAAACCTGCTAGGCATTTGCCCGAATCTCACATACTGACACTAGACTTGCTAGACTCAAGGTCCGTAGTTGAAACACCGGCATTTAGCCTGCTAGGCAATAAGCCCGATATAATTCACCGGCACGAGGCCTGCTAGGCATTTAGCCCAATAAATATCACCGGCACAAGGCCTGCTAAGCTTGAAGCCCGATATAAATCACCGGCACAAGGCCTGCTAGGCAATAAGCCTGATAAACTTTCACCGGCACAAGGCCTGCTAGGCATTTAGCCCGATAAACCTTCACCGGCACAAGGCCTGCTAGGCTTGAAGCCCGAACATTCATATTATTGAGTCATCTCATTCACATCACATACTATCAATATCACATATATTTCATATAATTCAATATAACTTTCGCACCATACCAATATTACATATATTCTATATAATTCAATATCACTTTCACGTATTACCTCAATGAGTTCGATTACATAAAATGCTAAATTAGTTCCTCACATTCGGTTTTAACATGTTTAACTCCACAAGTTCATAATTCAACATATACGATAAATTATAATCAATTATTGTGGAATTAATTTACTTAAAGACTTACCTCGGATTTCGTCGGACGACGAAAACCGATTATCCGTAAATTTGTGTTTTCCCCGATCCAAAACCGATTTTATTTGTTCTAGATCTTAAATCACCAATATCTTCTTGGCCGAATGCTAAACCTTGTTCTTCTTTTCTTTTTATGAATTTCAGCAAGAGTAATGCAAAATAAGGCCACTTTCTATCTTTGTTTTATTATAATATAAACATAACTTTTATAATAAATAAAATATAACTTTAATTATTAAATAATTAAAATAAACATGTCATATAATGATACACCACTAGCTTTTGCCGTCCACTAACCTTTAAATTGAGTAATTTGCATTTTAAATGCTCCCAATTAGAAAAACAACCTTAACTTAGTCCTTACACTTTAAACTATCAAGTTTATAATTTACGCGATTAAGCCCTTTTGTCTAATTAAACACAGAAACGATCAAATTTTTATACGAAACTTTCACACATCATAAATCACATATAATTAGCACCGAAAATAATATTAAAAAAATTTTTCGACTTGGATTTGTGGTCTCGAAACCACCGTTCCGATTAGGGTCAAATTCGGACTGTTACACGTTAGATGACCGAGGCCACCGTGAGCAATTTCGTGGCCTTGGGCCGTGTGGGCCCAATGAGCTTGTGGGCCCCAAACAGGTAAACCGCACTAGCGTATGGAGAATTTTGGGCCAAGCTATGTAAATTACATGGTCGAGCCTTAGCCCTCACGAGCGTGTGGGCTCACATGGGCCGCATTATGGGCCTTGGCCCATTTGCACTGTTTGACTGTTAAGGTTGCACAGGTCGCCCGAGATGATTGTGGACCTACTGATGGGTCGGTAAGTACACCTAGACCCCAAACTGATAAAATGACTGTTATGCCCCTATGTTATGTATGATCGTATATGAACATGCCATGATATTTATATGTATGTTGCATTCATGTGTGATATGTTGCATGGGATAGGACTATTATGATTGGAGGAAGTGTACTGTACTGGTAGCTCTGCTGTAAATAGTGTTTAGTGCCGCAACCGGTGCTAATTTTTGGAGTGTAGGGATGGGCGGGTGATTTTATCCTCACATGGAGTGTTGGGCTGTACGGAGTAGAGTGTAGAGGCTGGATGAGTAAGATTTCTGATTGCATGCTTAAACTGACATTGATACTATTATGGGCTAATGCCCACAACGATACTGTTATGGGCTAAGGCCCACACTGATACTGATACTGTAATGGCCTAAGGTCCAACTGAACTGAAATGTTATTGACTTGGGCTCAAGCCCAGACTGTACCTGCCTAAAGGCATGATGGGCTGTTTATTTGCATGGGTTACACACTGAGTTTTTATAAACTCACCTCTCTGTTTATCTGTACAGGTAATCCCTAGTCGTAGGCAGATTTATGTTGTGAGGGATTTGGAGGTGGCCACACAACTGTACCTATTTATATAATTGAGTTTATTCTTATAAATCTAATTTCGGTTTTTGTTATGTAATAAGGCCTCTTTATTTTTTAACTTTTAATTTGGGGATTTTTCCTATTTTAATCTACATCTGAGTAGTGGTAGAACGCAGTTTTCCAAAAGATAATTGG
Organism: Gossypium bickii; assembly: GCA_025503065.1. Lineage (NCBI taxonomy): Eukaryota > Viridiplantae > Streptophyta > Magnoliopsida > Malvales > Malvaceae > Gossypium > Gossypium bickii. Next base: position 71,309,451 of record CP106716.1, on the reverse strand, counting down.
TTTTCAAAACACTTCATTTTCGTAACTTATAATAATAGCTTCCGTATCAAACTTGGTTTTAAAGTATAGTAACAAACTAACATGATTAATGTTCTACGAGAATAACTTGAGTTTTAAAAGAACAAGATACCTTAATTTTTGTTAAAGATACATAAACAAGGTTTAATAATAAACGTGGATTTTCTAAAGAAACGATGTTTTTGAAAAACATTTCAATGTGATATCGCTAGATTCAGCCATAAAGTCTGGGTCGAGTTTGGGGTGTTACACTTAGTGGTATCAGAGTCAGGTTACAAAAACTCGACTGTGGTTTTGAGTTTCTTCTAATAACTAAAATTTTTCAAATAGAGCTGTTCCAAGCAATTTTGAAGTATTTTGAAATATTTTTACTGATGTGTGGTACACCGAATCTCCGGCGCCAATATTGTAAGTCCTTGGAAACCTCTGTTTGCTTAAAGTGAAATATGGATACTATCATCAATAGTAGACTGTACTGAAATATTTTGTTTAGGGAAAATTGAGACTGTAGTAAGACTGTGTTCTGCGAAAACAAACTCTTAAATACTGATACTATTCTACATAAGATATCTGTCAAACAAACACTGGAACTGTGAATTGATGCATAAAATTTCTAAACAGAGTATATGCAAATAGATAATGAGCACCAGAGGTACTCGTGGAAGGCCTATAGGAGGCCGTGGCGGAGGCCGTAAAGGTGCTCAGGTTGGGTCTTCGTCATCGGGTCACATGCCTAACGCTAAAGCTAGAGAGGCATCAGCTGCACCTGTGAGTGAGACTGGGTCTCACGTTCGAGTAGCTAGGGACAACGCATTCTCCAAAGCTATGTTGCGAATTTTCGAGAGGGTTGCTAGGCCTAATACTGGTATTGTAGGTCATGGGTCAGTCACGGAACGACTTCGGTCTAATGGGGCTGAGATCTTTAAGGGTATCACAAAAGTTGCTCTTAGCGTGGTTGAATATTGAACTGAGGCCACAGAAAGGATCATGGATGACCTCGACTGCACCCCTGAATAAAAATTAAAAGGTGCAGTGTCCTTGCTACGAGACGAAGCCTACCAGTGGTGGCTTACAGTTAAAGAGGGTACTCAGGCTGACCGATTGACATGGGAATTCTTCAAGACCGCTTTACAAAGGAAGTATGTGACCGCTAGTTATGTGGATGCTCGGAGGAGGAAATTTCTAAATTTGACTCAGGGGGATAAGTCAGTGGCTGAATATGAGGATGAATTTTTACGATTAAGCCGCCATGCACGTGGGATGGTGGGAACTGATTATGAGCGGTGTGTTCGTTTTGAGGACGGCTTCAGGGATAGTCTGAGATTGTTGATAGCTCCACAGAGGGAGTGAGATTTTGCCACACTAGTTGATAAGGAGATGATCACCGAGGAGCTGAAACGTACTGAGTGTCTGAACAGAGAAAAGGGTAGGAATAAGAAGGATTCAGAGCCCTCAAGTTCCGTTCAGAGGCCGAATAAAAAGGCCAGAGTGGATGGGTTGGTCAGAGTTAGGGCCCCTATTGCTGCTACTGGACCGCAGCCATGTGGTGACTATGGTAGACGCCATCAGGGCGAATGCTGGGAAAGGATTGGGGCATGTTTGAGGTATGGATCACTAGAGCACCGTATTAGAGATTATCCTTAGAGGCCTAATCAGATACAAGCTATTGACCGTTGTACTGTTAAGCCATAGAGAGGTTTTCAGCAGCTGCCGAGAGGCTGTGGCCAGGCCAGAGATGGAAATGGTACGGGCCATGGTCGCGGAGCACTCGGCAGAGGTGCTAGTCATACTGAGGCGAGGCAGCCAGCTCTGGTTTATGCTGTACGTCGCTGAGAGGACGAAGACGCCCTAGATGTTATTACTGCTACGTTCTTTATCCATAATGTACCTTATACTTCACTGATTGATGTTGGGTCTATGTATTCGTATAGAGCATGCTCGGTGTTTGAGACTTTGGGTATAATGGCTGAAACCACTGCAAGTGAAATTATTGTGTTGAGCCCTTTAGGGCAGTCAGTTAAAGTAAACAAATTGTTCAGAGATGTACCTTTGGTGGTTCAAGGAGCCATCTTTTTGGTGGACTTAATGGAATTACCTTTTGGTGAATTCGACTTAATACTGGGCATGGATTGGCTGGTTAAGCATCAAGTGAATTTGGATTGTGCTGCTAAGCGAGTGGTGGTAATAGGAAAGCATCTAAATTATCTGTCAAATGTGATTTCTGCCTTGAGGGCTGAGAAGTTGGTTCATAAGGGTTGTGAGGCGTATTTAACCTTCATCAATGGTATTGATTCTGAGGTTCCATCTGTTAAAGATATTAGAACAGTTAGAGATTTTTCGGATGTTTTTCCCGATGAACTACATGGATTGCCCTCAAACTGTGAAGTGGAATTTAGGATTGAGCTCCTACCGAGTACAGCTCCAGTGTCTATCGCCCCTTATAGAATGGCACCGAAGGAGCTTGTGGAGCTTAAGGCTCAGATTCACGAGTTACTGGATCGTGGGTTCATCCGCCCTAGTGTGTCTCTATGGGGAGCACAAATGTTATTTGTTAAAAAGAAGGATGGATCCATGCGTATGTGCATCAACTATTGGCAACTGAATAAACTGACGATTAAGAATAAGTACCCCCTGTCGAGGATTGATGATCTATTCGACCAGTTTCAAGGAGCTTCGGTCTTCTCTAATATTGATCTCTGATTGGGGTGCCATCAACTGAGAGTCAAAGAGGTTGCTGTTCAGAAGACAACGTTTAGGACTCGTTATGGTCATTACAAGTTCCTTGTAATGCCGTTTGGACTAACGAATGCACCAGTAACATTTATGGATCTAATGAACCAAGTTTTCTAGCCTTATTTGGACCGGTTCGTAGTGGTCTTTATAGATGACATCTTGCTGTATTCGAGAACTAAGGATGAACATGATGTACATCTCCGAGTTATTCTGCAGATTTTAAGGGAGAAACAGTTATACGCTAAGCTAATCAAGTGTGAATTCTGGCTACGAGAGGTAACATATCTAGGCCATGTCGTATCTACTGAAGGGATTAGAATGGATCCTCAGAAAATTGAAGCTATTTTGGATTGGAAACTGCCTAAGGCGGTATCTGATATTCGAAGTTTTATGGGTCTGGCAGGGTACTATAGACGTTTTGTTGAGTGGTTTTCGTTGATTGTTGTACCTCTGACTAAATTGTTGCGTAAATGGGTACCGTTTGTCTGGACTAATAAGCAGCAAGAGAGTTTTGAGAAACTTAAGAAGGTTCTGACGGAGGCCCCTGTCTTAATACAGCCAGAGTCTGGGAAGGAATTCATTGTCTACAACGATGCATCACATGTCGGTTTGGGGTGTGTGTTAATGCAAGAGGGTAAGGTAGTGGCATATGCATCTCGCCAACTTAAGTCCCATGAGGCGAATTATCTGATGCATGACTTGGAGTTGGTCGCAGTGGTATTCACACTAAAAAGCTGGAGGCATTACCTATAGACGAAGAGAAGTGTATCATTTACACAGATCACAAAAGCCTCAAATATCTCTTCACCCAGAAGGAGCTAAATCTTAGGCAGCATGGATGGGTTGAGCTGCTTAAGGATTATGACTGTTTGATTGAATACCACCCTTGTAAGGCCAATGTGGCAGCTGACACACTAAGCCGTAGGGCTATGACGGGTCTGAGAACGATGTTTGCTCATTTCAGCTTATTTGATGATGGTAGTTTGTTGGCTGAACTCCAAGTTCAACCGTCGTGGATTGAACATATTAGGGGTAAATAGTTGGAGGATGGGTCTTTGGGTCTTCGATTCCGACAAATTGGGAGTGGGGAAGCATCATATTTTGGACTGAATAGCAAAAGGGGTACTGTGTTTTCATAGGAGAGCCCGTGTACAAAGAGATACTGCGAGAAACACATAGTAGTCCTTATTCTATGCATCCCGGCAAAAATAAAATGTACTAAGACCTTCGAGAGTTATATTAGTGCCCAGGTCTTAAGCGTGAAGTTACCGACTTTGTGGGTAAGTGTCTGACTTGCTAGTAGGTTAAAGCTGAACATTTGTTACCTTCAGGGTTGCTTCAGCTAGTTAAAATTCCACTTTGGAAGTGGGCGAGGGTAACTATAGACTTCATTAGTGGGCTGCCCCTAACGCCTACTAAGAAGGACACAGTATGGGTCATAGTGGATCGGTTGACCAAGTCAGCCCATTTCTTACCAATTCGTATTGGTTATTCTTTGCAGAAGCTGGCTAGACTGTATGTGGCTGAGATAGTGAGACTGCATGGGGTACCGGTTCCCATCTTATCAGATAGAGATCCTCGTTTCACGTCTCGATTCTAGAAGAAGTTACACGAGGCTTTGGGTACAAGATCGGACTTGATCTTCGCGTTTCATCCCCGCATGATGGTCAATCAGAAAGGGTGATTCAAATACTGGAAGGTATGATAAGGTGTTGTGTAATAGATTTGTGAGGCTGTTGGAAAGACTATTTACCGTTGGCAGAGTTTTTGTATAACAATAGCTACCAGTCTGGTATACCGATGGCACCTTACGAGGCGCTATATCGCCGTAGGTGTCGTACTCCTTCCTATTGGACTGAGTTGGTTGAGTGATAAACCGTAATAGTAGCATATTTTAAGCCCACATTTAGCATGCTTTTGGATGATTTAAGCCTTGAATTGTGTAATTTGGTGCTCTTAATCCTTTATTTTCATGTTTTATACTCAGAAGAGCACCGGAGGATGAAAAGAACGAGAAACGAGCCCAAAACAGAATAAAAGGGCCATATCATGAAATCAACACGGCCTGGGCCCAAGACCAGATTAATAGTCTCAAACATGGCTTGGCCACGATTCACACGAGCATGTGCCCTGGGCGTGTCCCTGACGTGAGAAAGAAGAGTTTCAGTTGAATTAAGGTACTTAGAGGCAAAGAAAGCCATTCCAAGAGCCTATATATATATACCCTAAAGGCCATTCTTCAGGGGAGTCCAGTTAGGAGTCTAGCTAGGCCTAAGAGTCGAGCCAGAGGGGTCAGACTTGTGGAATTTACCCGAAGAAAGCCAGATGATTCATCTTAAGAAGTTAGAGTCATACTCAAGATGGGGGATCTCTCTTCAATTCGTTTAGGGGGTTTTAGAGTTTTTCTTATGTTTTGTATTATCTTTTCTTCCGATATGTATTCTTTTATGATTATGAACTAAACCCTCAGATACCTGAAGGGGATGAAACCTAAGATGAATCTTGTTATCATTTGCTGAACTATATGATAAATACTTGATTTGTTCTTAATTATGTGTTCTTAATTCTTACTTTGATATTTCCGAAATATTAATTCAAGTTTGATGTGCTTAGGTGGAGGAGCAAAAGTCCCTGCCTAAGAGTAGATCTAGCATAATTAAGCGAAGTTGATCGCACGCCTAGACATAGGGTGACGAGATTTTGCCGAATTAGGGTGAAACCTAATATGGGAGTCCATAGATCGAGTTAATGCAATTCTATGGGTTTTAATTAGAAACTGATTTCAATTAATCAACCTAGGGTTAGATGTTAGTAGCCTCGACGGAGGTATTAACATAACTTAGGGAATCCTACGGATCAAGTCAAGTGAATAAATCGTCTGGTTCAGAGTTAGATAACAGGTGAAGTCTAGGTGGATTCTTCCTCGGGTATTGTCGTAATCAATTGGTTTTTCCCACAAGTATTTTCCCCAATCACTTCTCCTTGTCTTAGCATCTTTAGCTTGGTTGTTAGTAAATTTTAGATTAGATAATAAATTGCTTTAATTCTTAGGCTAAATAATAAAAAGAAAGTTAGTATTAGTACTTTAGGTTCCTTTGGGTTCGACAATCCGGTCTTGCCACTAAGCTATACTACTGTTCGATAGCTGCGCTTGCCTCAATCGTTGTCATAGTTAGTTTCTAGGCTCGATCATTCAATATATAAATTTTTAAGACTCAGACAGCACACATCAAGGTTTTGGCACCGTTGCTGGGGAACCAGAAAATTAAGAAAGCTCAATTTTTATTACTTTAGCCAATTTTTATTTTCTGCAATTTCTTACTTTGTTTTTTTTTCCAATTTTTTATTCTTTCACTACTTTCAAGTACCTCTAGTTTATGACTGGAAGGAACCCGACAGGACCCCTACTTTATGACAGTGATATTGAAGGTACAATCCGCAGAAATCGTAGAGAGATAAGGCGAAGCTTAAACTACATACAAGAAGAGCAAGAAGACGAAGTTAATACCACCGAAGAGATGGCTAAGAATAATCCGCTACCTCTAGAGGCGGCCGAACATCATGCTCCTCGAACTATGTATGATTATGCTAAACTTAATTTAACAGGAATTGAGGCAAGTATTGTTAGGCCTATTATTGCTGCAAAAAATTTTGAACTGAAACATAACACTATACAGATGATACAACAGTTTGTTCAATTTGATGGTTTCGATGAGGATCCTAACACACACTTAGCGAATTTTCTAGAATTGTATGATACCTTCAAAATAAATGGCGTTTCTGATGATGCCATCCGTCTTTGGTTATTTCCCTTCTCTTTGAGGAATAAAGCCAAACAGTGGTTGCATTCTCTTCCATGAGGGTCAATCACTACATGGGATCAAATGACCGAGAAATTTTTATTAAAATATTTTTCACCGGCCAAAATAGCCAAGTTAAGGAATGATATCTCTTCTTTTGTGCAGATGGATTTAGAGACACTTTATGATATATGGGAGAGATACAAAGATTTGTTGAGGAGGTGCCCACACCATGGATTACCTTTGTGGCTATAGGTCCAAATTTTCTACAATAGTGTGAACCCTTCAACAAGGCAATTAATCAATTTAGCAGCTGGCGGAACACTGAATAACAAAACTCCTGAAGTAGCCTACGAGTTTATAGAGGAGATGTCATTGAATAACTATCAGTGGCAAGTTACAAGGACAAGGCCAACAAAAGCAGCCGAAGTTTTCAACCTTGATGCAGTAACCATGCTAACAAACCAGGTAGAGATGTTAAATAAAAAGATTGATGGTTTTTATTCTTCGCAGGTACATCAAGTTATGTAGTGCGAGACAAGTGAGGCGTGGCGAACCCTAAGTACCCACCCTAAGGACAGAGCATGGAGAGCGAACAAATGTACTATATGGGTAACAATGTCCGATCTCAAAATAACCCTTATAGTAATACTGATAATCCAGGTTGGAAGAACCACCCCAATTTCTCATGGGGTGGTCAAGGAAATCAAAGACAACAACCCCCTCAAAACTTCCAACAACAGCCCTACCCACAGGAAAAGAAGCCGAACCTTGAGGAGATGCTGGCAACATTCATAGCAATCTCAGAAACTCGTCTCCAGAATACAGAAACAAAACTTGAAAAATAGCAAGCATTAACATAGGAGCTCAAAGATCAAATTGGGCAACTTACTAAGTTAGTTTCTAAAATGCGACCAGAAAGCTTGCCTAGGGAAAAAGAGCAGGTAAAGGCAGTGACGCTAAGAAGTGGAAAGGAGTTAGTTAAAACGAAGAAAATGATACCACACGAAACTGATAAGGCAAATGCAACCCCGATCCGTGAGGAAATTAAACCACCGATCCCATATTCAGCAAAGTTGAAGAAAGACCGCTTAGACGCACAATATGGTAAATTTTTTAAACTTTTCAAACAGTTGCATATTAACTTACCTTTTGTTGACGCTATTTCGTAGATGCCAACATATGCAAAATTTTTAAAGGAGCTTCTAACAAGTAAGAGGAAGTTCGAAGAAATTTCAACAGTGGAACTTAATAAAGAATGTTCAGCTATCATCCAAAACAAGATGCCAACCAAATTGAAAGATCTAGGAAGTTTCACTATTCCCTATTTAATTAGTAGTTTGAACATAGAGAAAGCAGTTGCTGATCTAGGTGCCAGTATTAATTTAACGCCTTATAAAATGTTTAAGCAACTTGGTCTCGGGGAACCTAAACCCACTAAGATGAGTATTCAGTTAACTGACAGATCTGTTAAATATCTTATGGGAATTATCAAATATATTCTGGTAAAAGTTGATAAATTTATATTTCCTGTTGATTTTTGTGTGCTTGACATGAATGAAGACATAGAGGTACCTTTAATTTATGGACGACCCTTTTTAGCTATTGCCAAGGTTGTCATTGATGTCGGTGATGGTAAACTTGCACTAAGAGTAGGCGATGAGGAAATTATTTTTCAGATTTACGATGCTATGCGATATTTTAGGGAACAAGATGATTCTTGTTACTTTGTTGATGCTACTGATCACATTATTCAAGAGTCTTTGCAGGAAATGATGCACAATAACACGATGGAACTGTGTCTTACACAAGGTGAGGGGGTAGATGACGATATCAATGAATTGAATCCTAATTCATCCTCCTCTAGACAGACGAAAATAGAGGGTATTGAAATAAACGACAAACTAAAACAAAAACCCTCTATTGATGAGCCACCAAAATTGGAATTAAACTAGTTGCCAAAACACTTAGAATATGCATTCCTCGAGGATAATTCTATGCTACCAGTAATCATCTCTTCAGAACTAGAACCCAAAGAGAAAGAAGAATTGCTAAAGGTACTAAGGGAACATAAAAGAGCCATAGCTTGGAAAATGTCTAACATTAAGGGAATAAGCCCATCGTTTTGCACCTACAAAATTTTAATGGAAGATGAATATAAACCGTGTATGCAACCTCAGAGACGATTGAACCCCAATGTGAAAGAAGTTGTCAAAGATGAGGTAATTAAACTTCTAGATGCAGGAATAATTTATCCTATTTCTGACAGTACTTGGGTAACTCTTGTGCAGTTAGTTCCAAAGAAAGGAGGCATGACTGTTGTAGCCAACGAAAAGAATGAAATGATTCCTACAACAACAGTCACAGTTTGGAGAGTCTATATTGACTATAGAAAGCAGAACGATCCCACTAGAAAAGACCACTTCCCTTTGCCCTTTATTGATCAGATGTTAGAAAGATTATCTGGGCATATGTACTACTGCTTCTTAGACGGACTCTCCGGTTACCTGCAAATTCCAATAGCCCCTAAAGATGAAGAAAAGAAAACATTTACATTTCCATACGGTACGTTTGCTTATCGTAGAATGCCTTTTGGATTATGTAATGCTCCTGCTACTTTTCAATGCTATATGCTAGCCATCTTTGACAAACTTGTGGAAGACATTATGGAAGTATTCATGGATGACTTTTCGGTATTCAGTAATTCTTTCCATCTTTGCCTTAAGAATTTAAAATGAGTTTTAATGAGATGTGAGGAAACAAACCTTGTTTTAAATTGGGAAAAATGTCGCTTTATGGTGCGAGAAGGAATTGTGCTAGGACATAAAATTTCTAGTAAAGGGATTGAGGTAGATAAAGCAAAGGTTGAAACCATAGAAAAATTACCTCCCCCTAGTTCAGTTAAGGCCATTAGAAGTTTTTTAGGACATGCTGGATTTTATAGATGATTCATTAAAGATTTCTCTAAAATAGCTAAGCCCTTGACGAAATTACTGGAAAAAGATGTACCTTTCAATTTTGATCAGGAATGTTTAGATGCATTTAATATCCTCAAAGATAAACTAATAAATTCTCCGATTATAATTGCCCCTGATTGGAATCTACCCTTTGAACTAATGTGTGATACGAGTGATTTTTCAGTAGGTGCAGTTTTGGGACAGCAAAGAGACAAGCATTTCCAACCAATTTATTACGCTAGCAGGACATTGGCGCCCGCACAAGAAAACTACACCACCACAGAAAAGGAATTGCTAGCTGTAGTTTTTGCATTTGATAAATTTAGAAGTGTTTGGTATTATCTAAAGTTGTCGTTTACACTGACCAGTCAGCCCTTCATTATCTTTTAACTAAATCTGATGCAAAACCTCAACTCATACGATGGATCTTACTCTTACACGAATTTGATTTGGAAATTCGAGATAATAAGGGAGCTGAAAATCTTACAGTAGATCATCTTTCTAGGCTTGAAAATCCACATATTGAAGAACTAGATGAGAGTGAGGTAAACGACAGGTTTCCCGAAGAACAACTATTCACTATATCTAACTCTGAGGTACCTTGGTTTACAGATATTGCAAATTATTTAGCCGCTAACATCCTTCCAAAAAGGTTAACACACCATCAAAAGAAGCGATTCTTTACTAATGTGAAAAATTATTTTTGGGAGGATCCTTTTCTTTTCCGTGTATGTGCAGATCAGGTAACTCGGAGATGTGTTACAAAAGTAGAAGCAAGCAAAATCTTAGAACATTACCATTCAGGACCATCAGGAGGACATTACAGTGGGATCAGGACAACACACAAAATGCTCGAATCAGGTTTTTATTGGCTAACCTTGTTCAAAGACTCTAACAGATATGTTGCTTCATGCGATAAATGTTAGAGAACAAGTAATATTTCTAAACGTGATGAAATGCCTCAGACATACATGCTATCGTGTAAAATTTTTGATGTATGGGGTATTGATTTTATGGTGCCATTCCCTGGCTCATTTGGGAATAAATACATCCTAGTAGCAGTGGACTATATGTCAAAATAGGTGGAAGCTCAAGCTCTACCCACTAATGATGCCAGAATGGTAGTGAAATTTCTTAAAAAATTTTCTCAATTTGGAACACCCAGAGCAATTATTAGTGATAGGGGTACTCATTTTTGTAATACCCAATTTGACAAGGTCTTAAAAAAATATGGAGTACACCACAGGACATCTACCCCTTATCACCCTCAAACTAGTGGACAAGTGGATGTAGCAAATCGAGAACTTAAGCGCATTCTAGATAAAACAGTTGAATCAAATAGGAAAGATTGGGCGTTAAAAGTAGATGATGCTTTATGGGCCTATAGAACAGCGTTTAAAACCCCTTTAGGAACATCCCCGTACAAACTCGTCTACGGAAAAAGTTGTTATCTACCATTTGAGTTAGAGCACAAAGCTTACTGGGCGATAAAATTCTTGAATTATGATATTAAAACCACATGTGAGAAAAGGATGATGCAGATGAACGAGCTAGATGAATGGCAAGCTAATGCCTATGAAAATTCACTACTATATAAGGAAGCAACAAAACGACGCCATGATGCTCGTTTAAAAAAAATCAAAGCAATTCGAAGTAGGAGACTTGGTCCTGCTGTATAATTCAAGGGTTAAACTTTTTTCCTGGAAAGCTGAAATCAAGGTGGTCAAGCCCATTTGTGATCAAAACTATTTTTCCTTATGGCACAGTCGAGGTAACCCATCCAACTCATGGGACATTCAAGGTAAATGGTCATCGACTGAAACCTTATAATGGTGAAGATTTCAAGGAATTGAGAGAGGAGCTTCAGCTCCGTGAACCTTCATTTAGAAATGAAAACAGGGTGAGTCTAGCTTAAGACTTTAAACGAGTGCTTCTTGGGAGGCAACCCGAGCACTAACTTCACTAACATTATATTTGTAATTTTTAGCATCTAACTCCAAACTAACCAATTCAGTGAAGCGCAGGTTTCCCTACCACACGGCCTTACACACGGGCGTGCCCGTGGCCGTGTGGACACCATGGGACGAAAAACAGGCGTTGTAACATCCTGGAAAGGGCCTATGCATTTTCGGTTTAATTGTATGAAATGACAAGTCTTAAGCATTATGAATAAATTTTTGATATTTTGGAAACTCAGAAATGTATGGAAATGCATGGAAATGGAAATGAACATTTTTGGAAACCTAAACATTTTTGGAAACCTGAACATTTTTGGAAACCTGAAAATGCATTAGGACATGAACATTTTAGGAAACCCAGAAATGTAAGGAAATGGTTCAAAAATGGAAAGTACACATTTTTGGAAACTAAGAAATGAAAATGGAAATGATCCAAAAATGGAAAGTATACATTTTAGGAAACTTGGAAATGTAAGAAAATGGCAAGTAAACAGAGCCGATCGAAAATTTTAGGAAACTTGGAAATGACCCTAAAATTATGAGTTTTAAAGTTTAAAATGGGAGATTAAGGCAAAAGGGCCTTGAAAGAAAAAGTTGGTAAAATTTGACACACAAACGAGCTAGGAAAAGTGGCCTGAAGATGGCACTTAGGGCCTATGGAAATGGCGCCATGTGCAAAAGGCATGGGCCTGGGTTCGAGTCATAAGGGAAGCAAATAAATGAAGTTTTATTTTTGCTTCCCAGGCTAAGGGGTGGACGGCACATGTGTTTAAAAAGAGAGGTGTTTTATTTCCATTAATATTGCATAATAATGTGATAAATAAAAGCTTTTTAATTTGGATTATTTAGAAGAGATAAAAAGGATTTTTCTTTATTTATTTTTAAATAAGGTGATAATATTATCACAAAGAAGAGTGGTGGCCAAGTCAAGGACTTTTGGCCTAGTAATTTCGGCTAAAGAAGGAGAATTAAAAGATTTTCCCTCATCTTTTCCAAGTGTGGCCGAAATTTCCCTAAGCAAACCCTCTCTCTGCCGAATTTTCTTCTCTCCTCTCTCTCTTCTCTTTTCTTCATCTGTCAAGCCAAAAGTCTTTTCTTTTGATACCGATTAAACTCCATAGCCGAATCTCTGTGGCTCTAAGCAAGGAAGTAATCAACTACAGCATAAAAAGGGGTAAGATCTGTGGTCAATTGATTTGTATTCCTTCTCTTTTTATTGAAAATCAGGGTACTAATTCTATTAGCAATTTTGGCCGAATCTACAAGGGATCTCTCAGGTTTCTACAATTGTTGAATACAAGGGCCAAGGATCTAAGGTAAGAACAATGAATTTTTGTTCTTCTAATTCTTTTAATCAAGATCTAGGAAATAATCCCTTTTGTGTCTCTTGGCCGATTACCAAAGGAGGAATTTTGGGATTTCAGATCTAAGGGATTTCAACATCTCCATAAGCCAAGGGTTACTTTTCGAGATTTAGAATCACAAGTTAAGTGCTAAGAAATTCGGCTAAGGCTTATGTTACATGTTTGGATTTATTATTTAGCCAAAAACTAACCTATGGAGTAATATAGTGTTTAGCCGAATTCACAAGGGAGGAATACAAAGATCCGGCACTTGATTCTGAAAATCAATTCAGTTACAAGGTAAGTAATACAAATCCTAGTTGTATTTGGAAAAGTGGCCGAATGGTCTTTTAAATTGATTAACCTATGTAGGATTTGAGATCTAAACTGTGATCGATTCTCTTCGGGATTTCAAGGAATCTATTAAGCGAATCAGGTGTGTACTCACACTAACTTTTGATATATCATATGGCAATTATTTTAATATATGAATATGTATAAGAATGTGAATGTGGCTAAGTACCACAAATGTGGTAAAAAGTACCCAGGTACGTTTCCTACTTCTGATAGGATTACGAATATGATATATTTTGAACATGTGAATAGTAACATGAATGAGAAATAAGTATGTTATGCATGATATAATAATATTTGGGGCATTTTGGGCTATATGTGAAAGGGGAAGAAGGTGTTGACTTCGGTCTCACCAACGGAATATGGTGACTACGGTCACATAATTTGAATATGGTAACTTCGGTTACATTATCTGAATATGGTTCTAATGACACAAATTATATGGATGATGAGCACGTCGACTGCAGCGACTGCCTTCGATGGTGTGTAGTGGATGGAGGGTTGACTTAGTAGTCCCCACGGTGTGATTGGCAGGTACGGGTGTTGTGTAGCGGATGGATAACTAGGCTTGGGTTTGGGTTGCATCATTTTTTTTATATGAATATGTCTTTGATATGAACATGTATGCCTGATCTATTGATTGTTAGTTTGTGTACACATTGAGTCTGTTGACTCACCCCTTTGTGGGACTATTTTTCAGGTAATGAGCAATAATGGACCGGGTCGGCAGGAGCTAAAGGTGGCCATGCACAGCAAACAAGGATTTTTATTATTTGGGACTTTATTTCTATTAAGTATTTTAAGTTTTTAAGTTTGGGAATTATTGATGTAATAAGGCCGAAAAGGCCATAGTTTTATTTAATTACTTTTATTTTCTTTACCTACTATGCTATGAACTATTTTATATTTTAAGTTTAAGTAAAATTATTTTTTTTAAGTAAACCCCAAATTATTTTGTCACCTTTAACTAAATGGATTTCCAAATAAAATTTATGGGTTTCGAACTTAAGCCAACCCAAATCGATAATTTTCTAAAAATTACAGAAACTTTCTCTAAGTAATAAAGAACTTCAAAACCGTTTTTCTTAAGGAACATACCAGATCCGGTTTAGGCTCGTGGGCCGGGTGTGGGGTGTTTCAGGCGTGCCGGTAGTCGTGCAAGATAAAGAAGAAAAATATTTGCAACACGGGCTACAATAATAGGACCGCGACCGTGCGATGCAGCCGTGGTCTATCCTGTGTAACCAGCACGGGTATAAGCCACACCCGTGCTTACCAACCATGTGCGACACTGACTACATGGACACGGGCGTGGGAGAAGCGAACACAATAGCACACGCCTACGGAACACGAGCGTGCGCAACATCTCAAACGCGCCCAAATTTAAAAATCACGAAAAACAGGGGCTGAATAAAGGAAACAGGGGCGTGGCACCTGCTCGTGCCCCTTTCCCCTATTTAAAGAACATAGTCCCAGCTTTCCCCAAAATGCCCCCCAAACTCCCAACCCTAGCCGTTTCCCTTAAAATTCTCTACCCCACTCTGGCCACCATCAAAGAAACCCCCACCCTTGACTTCCCCTATCCTTTGTCTCCCACCCTCTTTCATATACACAATAAAAACCAGTACACGCCCGTGTCAACAAAGTACACGCCCGCCCAAAGGTGTTCCACCGCCCTGTTTTCCTGACTATTTGTAGCACACGCCTATGTCTCACCTCTACACGCCCGTGCTCCGCCCAACCACGCTGCCACTCCCCATAAAACACTACTGGTCACCTCTCATTGTCACATTTACCTCCATTTAACTGTTTTATAGTTAGACTTGTATTTAGTTAAAGTTTATTCTTATTATTTAATATTAGTCTATGCTATTAGTTTATCACTATTAGATTGATTTAGTCATTTAATCTCTGTTTAAATAATAATGTTTAGAATTTGATGGAATCATTAGTTGTCAAGTTTTTGCTCATGCTAAATATGGTTGAACTATCTTATTATGAGTTTGGTTTTTGTGTATTTTGGATATTGATCGAAGCATTGATATATCTTCGCAGGAAATATTACTTGAATCATTGATTATCTGATATTTTCAGGACCACAATGTCATCATCCCGAGGCAAGAATATTGTAGTCCCTAGTTCCAAAAAACGAAAAGGACCCGGTTCGTCATCAGCCAGCGCATCCGCTAAAGTACGCCACCCATTCTTACGATTTCCTCCAGGATCCCAAGAGGACCTTAATAAGATACTTCGGGCGTGACCACTCGGCACAGGGAGATGTATTTATTGGACCGCTTTGGAGTAGGTCCAATTAGTCGACGATGTACAGGCTCTCCTAACTACCGACCCTTGGAACCAATTCTTCAACATAATCGAGCCCACATATCTAGAGCTCACTTTGGAGCTCTGTTCAATATTCCACCTCCAGACAGTGATGTCGCGCCACGACGACCCCGGTACGATCCAATTCCGTCTCGAAGGCATTTTACGAGAACTAAATGTGCCACAATTTAGGGTTGCATTGGGACTCTATACCGACAAATTCATGGAGGAAAATGATCTCTCGGACCTTCATCACCATATACACAACACCCCCACAAGATGTTGGTATAATATAGTACCCAACAATAACAATTACGACCCCAGCAACTCCAAGGTGACGGCCCTTGCCCCATACTTGAGGTACGTACACGAGCTTTTAGCTCATACACTGACAGGTCGGCGAAAGAGCACTGGCGTCGTCAACACTCACGACACCTACTTCCTATGGTGCATGGCGAACGAGCACATTTTCGACCTAGCTTATTTCATAGCTCGCGCCATTCAACATTAGACGGAGCAGCACAGGAGAGGGGTCATATCTATGGGTCCCTACATCACACACTTGGCTCGATATTTTAGGCTCGTCAAACAACAACGCTCAGATCTCCTCCCTCACATTGGTAGGTCAGATGTCCCCACATGGCATCCAGATGATGCTACACATTAGGATGATTCAACGTCAACGTGGGACTGACCCCCCCAATATCGGCTAGCATCTACCATCGATGAGGAAGACCCTGAGGACATTACTGAAGATGTTCTTCCACCACAGGAAGCACAACAACAGAGCCATCGCCCAGTTCATTCGGCTGTTTCACTCTTAGACATATCTGCCCGTCTCACTCAGTTCGAGCATTACTATACACAGCAATTCAATAACACTGCTCGAAGATTCGACGGCATTGAGGTGACTCTTCAGCAGATCTGTCATCACCTTCATATCTCATCGCCACCACCACCTCCCTGCCTAGCTGATGCAGATGACCTCTGAGTCCTTTTCTTTTTCTTTTTCTTTTTTCTTTTTCTTTTTATTTTTTATTTTTTATTTTTATCTTTATTTCTACTTTTATTTTCATTTTTATTTTATTTTAGTTTACTGTCTAAAGACTTGAAAGTTTCATTAGTACTATTGATCTTAATTTATCATTGGCTATCTAACCCTAATTTTCCATAACATCCACCCCTAAAATTTAATTGATGACTTCGCAGATTAAATAGATTAAATATACCACTCAAGGAATGAAAACATCATTTATACCTAGTCATCACATTCGTCATGGAACATCCTCCAAGGATTTCATCCATAATTCAGGAAGTTTCACTTCTCTCCCTATCCTATGATTTTATTTTGCTATTATATATCTTTGTACGTTGAGGGCAATGTACATCTTAAGTGTAGGGGGTGAATATTTAATTCAAGAAAGTGCCTAACTTTCTGCATTATTTTCAAATCCCTGAATGATATCTTGTCTTTAAGTAAATCTCTCATATTATGATTAGAATGTAATTTCCTTTGATTTATGATTTTTATTGATGTGTTTTAGATTAAGTCATAGTTAATTGTGCATCGATGATTAAATTTGAAGGATACTAGATAATCAAGCATGATAAGTCTATTTTTCAAAAATTAAAATTTTTGCTAGGTTGTCTACCTGAATCTAATTATTACCATGAAGTTTGAAATTTGCAAGGTTGACATCAAATACCCATAATTTTTTGTGAGATTGTGAGCCTTATAGAGCATATATTCTTTTTTGTGCTCACTTTTTGATTATGAGTGTGTCAACATTGATTTGTTATTCTAGAACTTGCATCGATTATACATGTCGAGACCACACCTTTGATTTGATATATAGAGATGATAAAGGCACGTAGGTTTTAACCCACTTGCTCCACTAAAAGCCTACCTTCATAATTAACCCCTAGTGAACCCCGTTGATCCTAACAACCCATTTATTGACTCATCCACTAATATTAACTCAAAATCCTTTGTATTTGTTATCACCATTCCTTTTGACTACATTTTTTGTCTAGAATTGATTTGATCGGTTGCCTAACTATGATCTTTATTTCAGTAGTTAAATTTATCCTTCATTATGTACTTGATTTGTTCTTGAAAAAAATATTTCAAAGTTTATTTATTATTTGTTCTATGATCAAACGAGCTTATACATGTAAATTCCAACTCTTGAAAAAAAAAGAAGCTCATATTATTAGTTTCCAATTGATGTAATTATTCATGATTAGTTCATTTTTCTAGTTAGGTAAATTGCCAATTTAATCTCGACTTTAACCCTCTAGTTTAGCCTTTATCCACACCTTTAACTCAAGCCCCATTATAACCCTGTTAAAGACCTTGTGATCTATGTATCATCTCATTTTACAGTGGTGGAGATTTGATTTTCATGCAAGCCTATGGGATTAACTTTTCATGTTTGACTTATGAGTGTTTTTTCTTGAACCTTAAACACCTCGAGTGATTTGAGTGAATCTTTAGTGAGGATGTCAACCCTTTTCAATTTTGAATCAGAGGTAATTATTCGGATAAGGGGAAACACCTATGTTTTATGCTACAAATGTATGACTTAGATTGTTTGAATATTTAGGACCCTTTGAGTTAAATTATCAATGTATGAATTATCTCTAAATTATGATGAAACATTATTGATGAGTATTATGAATCAAGGAAGTTTATTTTAATTGTGAGTTGAGAATTTTGCTTGAGGACAAGCAAAAGTTTAAGTGTGAAGGTATTTGATAAACTGTAATAGTAACATATTTTAAGCCCACACTGAGTATGCTTTTGGATGGTTTAAGTCTTGAATTGTGTAATTTGGTGCTCTTAATCCTTTGTTTTCATGTTTTATACTTAGAAGAGCACCAGAGGATGAAAAGAACGAGAAACAGGCTACTTAGAAGAGCACCAGAGGATGAAAAGAACGAGAAACAGGCCCAAAACAAAGTAAATGGGCCATATCACGAAATCAACACAGCCTAGGCCCAAGACCAAACGGTCGTGCCTCCTTAAAAGTCTCGAACACAGCCTAGCCACGATTCATACTGGTGTATGCCCTGGGCGTGTCCCTAACGTGAGAAAGAAGAGTTTTAGTTGGATTAGGGTACTTAGAGGCAAAGAAAGCCATTCCAAGAGCCTATATATATACCCTAAAGGCCAACCTTCGGGGGGAGTCCAGTTAGGAGTCCAGCTAGGCCTAAAAGCTGAGCCAAAGGAGTCAGAATTGTGGAATTTAATCGAAGAAATCCGGATGATTCATCTCAAGAAGCCGGAGTCATACTCAAGACGGAAGATCTCTCTTCAATTCCTTCAGGGGGTTTTAGAGTTTTTCTTATGTTTTGTTTTATCTTTTCTTTCGATATGTATTCTTTTATGATTATGAACTAAACCCTCAGATACCTGAGGGGGATGAATCCTAAGATGAATATTGTTATCGTTTGCTGAACTATATGATAAATACTTAATTTGTTCTTAATTATGTGTTCTTAATTCTTGTTTTGATATTTTCGGGATATTAATTCAAGTTTGATGTGCTTAGGTGGAGGAGCAAAAGTCCCTCCCTAAGAGTAGATCTAGCATAATTAAGCGGAGTTGATTGCACGCCTAGACATAGGGTGACGAGATTTTTCCGGATTAGGGTGAAACCTAATATGGGTGTCCATAGATCGAGTTAATACAATTCTAGGGGTTTTAATTAGAAAGAGATTTATATTAATCAACCTAGGGTTAGACGTTAGTAGCCTCGACGGAGGTATTAACATAACTTAGGGAATCCTACAGATCAAGTGAATAAATCGGCTGGTTCAGAGTTAGATAACAAGTGAAGTCTAGATGGATTCTTCCTTGGGTATTGTCGTAATCAATTGGTTTTTCCCACAAGTATTTTCCCTAATCCCTTCTCCTTGTCTTAGCATCTTTAGCTTAGTTGTTAGTAAATTTTAGGATAGATAACAAATTCCTTTAATTCTTAGGCTAAATAATAAAAAGAAGGTTAGTATTAGTACTCCAGGTTCCTTTGGGTTAGATAATCTGATCTTGCCACTAAGCTATACTACTGTTCGATAGGTGCGCTTGCCTCAATCGTTGTCATAGTTAGTTTCTAAGCTCAATCATTCAATATATTAATTTTAAGACTCTGACAGCACACATCAGTGAGCGGCATGTGCTGGGCCCTAAATTGGTTTCTGATATCGAGGACAAAGTCAGATTAATTCAGGATCGATTGAAGGCGACATCTAACAGACTGAAGTTGTATACGAATTTGAAGCGCAAGGAGATTGAGTATTCTGTTAGAGACTTCGTCTTTCTTAAGGTCTCCCCACGGAAAAAGGTGCTGAGAGTTGGACAGAAGGGCAAGTTGAGCCCTAGGTTTATTGGGCCTTATCACATACTGAAATGTGTAGAACCAGTTGCCTATCAACTTGAATTACCTCTAAAGTTGGATCAGATTCATGATGTGTTCCACATATATATGATGAGGCGTTATCGCTCTGATCCCACGTACGTGATTTCGACTGAGGAGATTGAGGTTAGACTGGACCTAACTTTTGAAGAGGAATGATCCAGATTTTAGATTGTGTTGTGAAAGTTTTTAGGAAGAAGTCTATCCCACTTGTTAAGGTACTTTGGCCCAATCACAGTTTAGAGGAGGCCACATGGGAGCCCGAAGAGGCGATGTATCAACAATACCCTCATCTGTTTTGACCAAGTAAAATTTGAGGCCAAAATTTTTTTAGGGGGTAAAGTTGTAACACCCAAAAATTAGGTATTTATTTTTGCATGTTTTTAACATAAATACCTATCTACATAAGTGGCTAAGTGATTTGGGTGTGCTTGGAAGTGTATAAGAAGTCCTAGGTTCGAGCCTGGGCTTGTGCAAAATTTTGGTTTTTTTGGAATAAAACCCTTGCCTTTGGTTAATAGGCATGTAATTAATTGTGTGTATAACAAGACATAAAAAGCCTGTTGGTTTAGGGGGTAAGTGGCTGTTACCTAGGCCAGAGGACTGAGTTTCAAATCTTGGCATGGGCAAGGGAGTATTTATTTTGCTGCTGTGCTGTGGGAAGTGATGGAGTTTGACTGAAACACTAAAGTGGTTGAGAGGATTTCGAACTGAGTGGTTGAGGGGAGGTATGATCAGGTGGAGAGATTTGAGGGGGGATTTTAGGAGAAACCAATGGATGAGGGGAAAGGTAGTGGTGTGCTGAATTGGGACTTTGAGGCACTCAAGAATACGGCTAGAGGGGGATTCCTCATTTGGGTTCTATTATGTTTTTCCCTCTACCGAAACCTCCCTCTGCCGAAAATCTCTTCTCCCCTTTTTGCCTTTTCTTTCTTTTCCTTCTGCCAAAACCTCTCCTCTTCTAAACCGTTTCCCTTTTTCTCCCTTTCTGCCACCATATTCTCATAGTCTCCTCTGCCATTTTGGATTGCTCCTCCTAGCACCATGCTTGTTTGGGCAGAACATACCTTTTTCTCTTCTTCTCATCTTCTCTTCTCTCCTTTTTCATGCTGTTGGCTGAATACACTCTCTTTTACGACGCTTACTATTATTTCTACCCGACCGATTCCTCTACCCTAGCTGTGCCGCCTTTTTCTTTGATCTCTGCAGTTTTAGTGTTCATTGATAGTCTATGGTTTGGTACTTTCTGTAAGTTGATATTCGTTTTGGCTTAAATCGTGCTTGAAGATACTTGGTAATAAGGGGATTTGATTGGATTGCAGGGAATAACCCCAAGCCCTAGCGATCATCATTTTCCAGTGAGTGAAGTGCATAGGGATTCGATTGTTCAATCAAGGTAAGTGGCTGGCAGTTAAGTGGATATGTATATTGATTAGAGTTTGTTTTAAATTCAATTGATATGCGAGTAACCGAATGTTATGTTATGGGTGAATATAGGTTCTGGAGTGATCGAGGACTGTCTGTACATCTTTTTAGATCCAGATGTGTAATAGTACTATAATAAACGATATCGGGTAAAATGCCGAAAAGTGTGTAAACACTGCCCAAATCGTAAGTCGGCAAAAGCTGAAAAAGTATGATACTAACGCTACACGAGTGTGTGCTCGCTCGTGTGGTAAACTGAACGCATAAAACGTGGGCGTTTGATGACTGAGGCCACCATGAGCAATTTCGTGGCCTTGGGCTGTTTTGGGCCATGTGGACCCAACGGGCTTGTGGGCACCACACGGGTAAACCGCACAAGCGTGTGGAGAATTTTGGGCCAAGCTGTGTAAACTACATGGCCGAGCCCATTTTAGGCTAAGTGGGCCTCACGAGCGTGTGGGCCCACATAGACCGCATTATGGGCCTTGGGCCCATTTGCACTATTTAATTGTTAAGGTTGCATAGGTTAACCAAGACGACTATGGACCTACTGATGGATCGGTAAGTACACCTAGACCCCAAACTGATAAAATGACTGTTATGCCCCTATGTTATGTATGACTTATATAAGCATGGCATGATATATATATGTATGTTGCTTTCATGTGTGATATGTTGCATGGGATGGGATTATTATGATTGGAAGAAGTGTACTGTACTGGTAGCTCTGCTGCAAATAGTGTTTAGTGCTGTAATTGGTGCTAATTTTTGAAGTGTAGGGATGGGTGGGTGATTTTATCCCCACATGGAGTGTTGGGCTGGACGGAGTGGAGTATAGAAGCTGGATGGGTAGGATTTCTAATTGTATACTTAAATCGACACTCGACATCTTTATTACGGGTTAAGGCCCACACCGATCACGATCTCGATCTTCAGTAATGGGCTATGGCCCAACTGAACTGAAATGTTATTGACTTGGGCTTAGGCCCAGACTGTACTTGCCTAAAGGCATGATGGGCTTTTATTTGCATGGGGTTACACACTGAGTTTTCATAAACTCACATCTCTGTTTTTCTATACAGGTAATCCACAGTCTTAGGCGAATCGATGCTGTGAGGGATTCGGAGGTGGCCACACAACCGCACTTATTTATATAATTGAGTTTATTTCCTATAAATTTAATTTGGGTTTTTGTTATGTAATAAGGCCTCTTTATTTTTTAACTTTTAATTTGGGGATTTTGCCTATCTTAATCTACATTTGAGTAGTGGTAGAACGTGGTTTTCCAAAAGATAATTGGTTTTCAAAACACCATGTTTTCGTAACTTATAATAATAGCTTCCGCATCAAACTTGGTTTTAAAGTATAGTAACAAACTAACATGATTATCGTTCTATGAGAATAACTTGAGTTTTAAAAGAACAAGATACCTTCATTTCGGTTAAAGATATATAAATAAGGTTTGTTTATAAATGGGGATTTTCTAAAGAAACAATGTTTTCAAAAAACACTTCAATGTGATATCGCCAGATTCCGCCATAATGTCTGGGCTGGGTTTGGGGTGTTACAGTTTTTGCACGCGAGATAAGACACGGGCGTGTCATGGCCGTGTGAGAGACACGGGCCATGGACACGATCGTGTGTCAGGCCATGTGAAAACCCCTGCAGGTTCGAATTGAGAAATAAATCTACACGAGTGTGGAAAACGGGCATGCGATGCCACACCGGTGTGCAGACTATTTTTAGAAAATTTTCTAAGTTTTTCTATAGGTCTTCTAAAGCGTTTGGTTTGATCCCGAACCGTTCCTGAAGTGTGTTTTAGGCCTCGTAGGCTTGTAAAAGGGGCGATATGAAAAATTTTAAATTTGAGTGGAAATTCATGTCACGATTTTGTATGATAGCTTGTGTATGAGTATGGTAACGCGTCGTACCCTGTTCTGGCATTGAATACGGGTAAGGGGTGTTACACCCTTTTTATTTTGTGTCACCCACCACGTCTTTTTCCTCTTCCCTTCTTTGTTGCACTTGATCCCACAATCTCCTCTTCCCATGTCTCGAATGAACTCAGGAACAAAAGTGTTAGAGATATTCTTTAAAGTATTTCGTAAGGTATCATCTTTAACTTTTGCATATCTCTAGTAAGCTTGTTGTTGGTTGTGCCAGAATTTCCATGTATCCATTATAGTTGAAAATTCTAAATTGTTCATAGCAAGATTAAAACTTTGCTCAACTAGTTTAGCAACATTAGGCTTTACCTTCGGTTCAGGGCTTTTCGGTTCCTCTTCAATTTTTGCTTTTTCTATCTCATCAACTGAGTCAAATTTAGGTTCAGATTTGGTTATTGATCTATCTGATTCTGGTTAATTTAGCTCATTTGGTTCAAATTGGTTCAATAACCCTATATTCTCCAATAACCTGTCAAGGTCATGCCTTGTTATGCAACCTTGAACATAACGATCCTTCAAGTTTGCTTTTGATATTACTTGGGCCCTTAAGCAAAGCGAAGTAATCAATGATGGAAAGTAGGCATTTCATGCCTTCTTCCTTGCACAGTCTTGAATCTCCTTGAGAATAATTCTCCCAACATTGATAGACCTTTCTGTCATAATCCCATACAATAAAAGCATTCATTCCATCGTGATGGTGGAACTATGTGCAATAGCCATGAAACTAATATTGAATAAATTACAATCATACCTTAGCCACTAGATTTAAAAATTCCCTTTGCCAAGAATGACTACTATACTTTCTTATAATCGATTCGTAACCACATTAAGAACTTGTTGAAGAAAATCTCAATTGATATTTTTCACATGGCAGAGTATTCATCTTCTTCAACATCAGGTAAGTTAAATAAATCATTAATAGACTTAGAAGTAAGAGGTACCTTCTTCTTACGAACAAGAACTTTATTAACATCTGGCATGGTCAAGTTCGCACAGAACTCTCATACTAAGTCATCATTAGGCATTGATCATGCATCAAAAATTGCCCCACAATTTAAAGCGTTAATCATTTTCGAAGTGGTAATGGCATGATCATCTTGTCATTGCTCTCCAAATTAAAACATTTTTTCTGGTATCATGGGTTGATTCTTGAAGATAGCATCAAATATTTCCCTTGCTTTCTCATCCTGAACCACAATTGGATTCTCGGTAGAAGTCTTGGAAGATCTAGTTCTTTTACGAGACATGATGATTTTTTTCGAAAAAATAGGCAGAGTTTCAACAAAGGGAAAAATAAGAAATCAACAAGGTGTGTTGGTGAAAGTTGCAACGGCGATGGAATTGTGGCAGTGATAGGGTTGCTTCGGTAAAAGATTTATGATGGCAAATAGAAAATTGGGGTGAGGCTTTTGGGAACTTGAGGCCGATGGCTAAGAGAAGAAAATTAGGGTGAAAGCTAATTGTTTAGGTGTTGTGAATTTTATGAAGGTATGAAGGGTTGCTTAGGCGACAAGGTAAGGAGGAAGGGAAAAATAGCGAAAAAATTAGGGTTTTTAAAACCCTAGGAGCAACACCTAGTGGGTAAATTTCTCCCCTTCGCTGTTTTGGGTCTCGAGCCCAAACTACAATTATTTGCTGTACTGAAAAACTAAACTAAACTAGAAAAATAGATTGATCAGTACTTGGGCCAAATTGACCTTCTTATTAAACATAAATAAAAATTTGCAAATAAAAATTAAACTTGAAAATTTTATTTTCTTACTTAGAATGTTTTTTAGGAAAATTACATTAAATTAATATCCCAGGAAAGGTTAGAAGAGTCATAAATGGTCCCACTTGAGTTCCAATCTCTTTTGACAGATTTAGTTTAATGTATTAATTAAAGAAAAATAATTTCTAGGTATGTCATTTATTAAAAATACAAATATGAAAAATTAAGGGTCTTTTAAATTGAATGAGGTTTCAATTCGCTCAACTTCACCATCTTACTATTGTTTTAGACGTTAACCATTAACTTTAAATGTACCTCCATTATTATTGTACAATTCTACAACTCCATATGGATAAAATTTGTAGATGGTATAGGGTCCTTTCCATCGGGATTTGAGTTTTCCCAGAAATAACCTTAGCCTTGAATCAAACAACAACAGTTTTTGTCATTATCTGAATTCACGAGGTTTTATATGATTATCATGCCATCTTTTAGTCTTTTCTTTATACATCTTGGCATTCTCGTAAGAAAATAACCTCAACTCCTTAAGCTTATCAAGTTGCAACATCCTTCTCTCACTGACTTGCATAAGATCCAAATCCAATTGCTTCAAAGCCTAGTGAGCTTTATTCTCCAAATCAAGCGAGAAGTGACACATGTAACACCCCTAACCCATATCCATCGCTGAAATAGGGTTACAATGTATTACCAAAACTTTTCAGAACATTTTCAGATAAATAATGTAAATCACTATTCATTAATCGAGATTGTTAAGAACGTCCATTAATTGGACCCTCGAGGCGTAATACAAGCATTAGAATCCAGTTGGGACTTATTCAGAACCTCTAGGAATTTTCGAAAAATTTCAAAATTTTTATAAGGTGCAGGGCTCACACGCCTGTGTAGTCCAAGGGACACGCCCATGTGACCCTTAGACACACCCGTGCTTCAGGTCGTGTCCAATTTTGGTTGCTCTCTGGCTTGTGCCACACGGCCATGCCACACACCTGTGTGCTAGGCCGTGTGGTTAATTAATTTAATTCGAATTAGTTGCAGGTTTCACACGGCCCTAACACACACCTGTGTTCAAGGCTGTGTCACCTACACGGCTGAGACACATGCCTGTGTCTCTGCCCATGTGCTCAATTCTGATCATTCTATTTTGAAATTTTGAAACACAGGGGACACATGACCTGACCACATGCCCATGTACCAGGCCGTGTGTCACACACGACCTAGACACACGCCCATGTTCACCCACACGACTAAGACACACGCCCGTGTCTCTGACTGTGTGCTCAATTCTAAATATTCTGTTTTAAAAATTTGAAATACAAGGGACACACGGCCGGAACACATGCCCATGTACTAGGCCGTGTGTTACACACGACCCTAGACACACGCTCGTGTGTTACACATGGCCTAGACACACGCCCTTGTGTCTACACGTATGGACAAAATAAGGCCATTTCCTAGCCTCATTTATCACCCAAATTTTCCATTTTTCCTACACCAACACTTACAAGTATAATTCAACCAATTACAAGTATAATTCAAGTCAATTTCTATCATTCAAAATAATACATTTCATCATATAATTGTGTTTAATGATTTACCTTTATGTAACTTACATAATTTGCAACATTAGATGTTCATACTTATCATTTTAGCTAATGTATTGATTCAACCATAACATGTATCAAAAAATAAGTGTATTAGCCATTCCAATGGCTTTATTCATTATTTACATAACATCATTTGATTTAGTTAGCTTATACATGCAATTAACAAAATAAGATTTTCAATTATACAAAAACGATAGGTTGATAGTGTGATGATTTACTCCGACCAATCTTCAACCTTCCCGAGCTTTGAGCACTATATAACAGGGAAAATAAAACCTAGTAAGCGTATTATGCTTTGTAAGCTCATATAACAGAAATTAAACTTACCCATTATATTCGATATATTAACCATACATGCCTTTCATAAATTTGGCAATTTTGCCAACTCACTTACATTCAACCTATACGTTAGTCACAAATATATCAATATGCTTAGATGAGCTCATCATGCCATATACGTATTTAATCCGTTGAATCATTGAATTTCTGATGGATATTTCAAGTAGTACACTCGAGGTGTACAATTCCATTATCCGTCAACTCATATCCAGTAGTACCTTATAGGTACACTCTCGAGCCACACATCAGACAGCAGAATTACCTGTCCAGGCTAAATTCTAGCTGTTGCATAAACTCTAAGGGCTTTATCGGATTACTAGTCCAGGCTAAATCCTTTATATAACAAAGAATTCCCCATAGAGTTCATTCTAGATTACAGTCCAGGCTAAATCCAGCTAATTAGGATTACTAGCCCAAGCTAAATTCTAATTGAAACATATACTCGAGAGACTTATTTTGGATTACACGTCTGGGCTAAATTAATTCTACAACACATGCAGTTTTATCAAGAAAATCACATTTATCCATCGGAATTCAGTATTCATACGAAATTTTCCCCTTTATCAATAAATTTCCATCGTATACCATTCCATCCATTACAATTTCCATACATACAAATTTCATAAAACATAAACAATGTAATATAGAATTTAAAATAACACTTTTTTATGCTCATTTAAGTTATATGAACTTACCTTGATATTTGTTCGTAACTAAAATTTATTAATCCGAAATCTTGTCCTTTCCTCGATCTAGCTCTTTGTTTGGTACTTTCGGATCTATATAAATGAATTTAATCATCAATTCAGTCCATTTCATATTCTACTGAACTCAATTTACAATCTAGGCAAAACTACCATTTTTCCCCTATACTTTTGATTAATTCCAATTTCATCCCTAGGCTCGGTAATTGAAACTCATGCAATTTAATCCTTAATCCAAGCCCAACCAAAATTCTAATATAACTTTTACAGCACATGTATTCTCAAAATTTCAGAATTTTCCATGGGTTTTTTCATTTTTCAATTTAGTCCCTAAATCAAATTTCCATCAAATTTCCCTTTGTAAAAGTTGTTTATCTATCAACAACCTTTTATTTTCTACCATAAACTTTTAAATTTCAGCATGTTCATCCATGGAAAATTTTCTATACTTTGATATCTATTCAAATTAACCCACTAAATAGAGAAATTAAGCTTTCCCGATCTCAAAAATATAAAAATCACTAAAAACTTGACATAGGAACTTAACAATTTATGCTTGGAAAGCTTGTTTTCTCTCTCCTAGGGTTTCCATAGATTTTAAGTTGAAGAAGATGAATAAAGTTACGATATTTCATTTTAATTTATTTATCATATTTATAATTTTTCTCTTTCCAAATTAGTCCTTAACCTTTTCTAATTTTTCCATGGATGATTCATCAAAAATATCTACATATTTTTCATCAATGGTCTAATTACCATTTAAGGACCCCAAGTTTTGAATTCCATAGCTATTTAATCCTTATAGCTACTAGAATTCAAATTTGACATTTTATGCAATTTAGTCCTTTCTACAATTAAGCACTTAATTGATAAAATTTTATTATCAAAATTCTCATGCAATCTTTCTATCACATTACTAATAATTTCATATTATTAAAATATTTTTTCTTTTCGGCTCGGATTTGTGGTTATGAAACCACTATTCTAATTTCACTGAAATTGGGCTGTTACAACACATCTTTCCAAAGACTAATCGATAAGGAGTCATTCCTAACGGTGTCTTAAAAGCAATTTGATAGGCCCGAAGAGTATCATCAAACGTTTGAGACCAATCTTTTCTATTAGGTTACCCATTCAACTTGCCCATTTGACTATGGATGACAGGCAGTAGCAATTTTGTGTTTCACATCGTACTTGTCAATTAACCACTTCAGCCATTTGTTTACAAAATGAGATCCTTCATCGTTAATTATAGCTCTCGGAGTCCCAAATCATGTAAACATATCCTTCATCGTTAATTTTGGGTATGCCTTATCTTCAATCTACTTGGATACGTAGTTAATGACCATGAGGATATACTTGTTGCCTTAAGAAGAAGGAAATAGGCTTAGAAAATTGATGGGCCATACGCCATATAATTTTTACCTCTAAAATGTTTGTCAAGGGAATTTCATTCCTCCTTGATATGTTTTCGATCCTCTGGCATCTATCACAATTTTTCACATACGCATACGCATCCTTAAACACTGTAGGCCAAAAGAAGCCAACTTGTAAAATCATTGCTATAATGCAGAACCACCAAAGTGTCCCCCACTTGGTGATGAATAGCAGTGGTACAAGAGCTCATCAATTTCACTTCTAGCTACACACTTCCTGATTATGTTATTTGCACATTGTTTAAACAAAAATAGATCCTCCCAAAAATAATACCGACTATTGTGAAGAAGTTTCTTTCTTTGTTGGTATGTCATTTCTTGACGAATAATTTCACATGCTAAATAATTCACATAATTAGAAAACCAAGGTATTTCATGAATTCGACTTATCTCAAAGATATCCTTATTTGGAAAATTTTCATTAATTGGAACAAGTGAATGAGTTACCTCATTTTGTTCCAATCTCGACAGATGATCAACTTCTTGATTTTCAACACCTTTTCTGTCTTAGATCTCAAGGTTAAATTCTTGGAGTAAGAGTATCCATCAAATTAGAATCTTTCTTCATGAGCAAGTATTTAATGGTCGCATGATTGGTAAAAACTATAACATTGGTACTTGATCGCTGAAATCAGAGCTTTAAAATTTATAAAAGAATGATGTAACACCCTAAACCCAGCCTAAACGTTACGACCGAATCTGGCATGTCACATAAAAGGGTTATTTAAAAACTGTGCGTTTGTTAAAAAGTTCGTATTCTTTTTGAAACTCCGCGTTTTGTGGTTTGTTTATAAAAGCTGATTCATTTAATGCCCACTTTACAAAGTTATTATTAATTTGAATAAAATTGTATTTGTTGTGAAAATCGAGTTTAAGTAATTTTGAATAAAAACGGTTTATTATCATTTCAGGAAAATCCCATATTGAACATTAAATAATAAACAGTAACCAAACTGAAAGCTAAAACCAAATAAAATACCAAAGGCCTTATTACATATCAAAATCCCAAAATTAAAAGTAAGTTTAAATATAAGAAACGAGTTTACGAGAAAACATTGCAGGGCCACCATAAGTCTGCCTCGGCTCCCCAAATCCGCGGTCTAATGATTACCTAAAACATTTAAAAAGAGGGGGTGAGTTTACGAAAACTCAGTGTGTGTTTCCCCTTACAAGTGATAACTGGGCCTAAGCCCACAAAAGCAGATTGGGCCTTAGCCCTCACAATAACATACTCGGCCGAAGCACACATAAATCGAATCAGGCCGTAGCCCTAATATCATAGTATAGCAGATAACACATGCCAAATGATGCAAAACCCATTCTTTAGTCATATTCGGCCATAAGCCCATAACATAGCATATCGAACCATAGCATATTAAATCACATGTACATATAAAAATGACAATGCAGTCCCGAACCCACCTAGGTATCCATCCTCTACACACCACCCGTACCTGCCAATCACACCGTGGGGATTACTAAATCGACCCTCCATCCACTACACACCATCGAAGGCAGTCGCTGCAATCAACTACACATCGCCCTTATAATCGTGGCATAGCCACCAGATAATGTGATAGAGTCACCAGATTCATAATATGTGACAAAAGTCACCGGATACATAATATGTGACATAAGTCACCGGATAATGTGGTAAAAACCACCTGAACACTTCCCCTTTATCAATATCACCCATATGCCCATGCAACATACATATTATTGAGATATTATGCTATGTGTCATGTATGCAAAACATATATCAAATATAAGAATAACATGAGTTACCATCATAATCAGATAGACATAAAACAACAAAATCAAGCTAATCAACCTCTAAGGGCATAATCGTAATTTTACCTACCAAGGGTATTTTCATAATTTACCCACCAAGGGTATTTTCGTAAATTCACACCTGCAATGGCCTTTCTGAAGGCCTAATGTTGCCACTAGTGACTCAGCTACCATTTCCGGTCGTACCGAACGTTTGGGCTTAAAACCCAATTTCGGCCCATCCGAGCCCACACGCTCGTGTGGCACACCTAGCACGAATCTAGCCACGTATATAAGTTCCACCTAGTCTAGTTCAACATATACTAACCAATCATACAATTTACTCATATAGGCCCACGGGCCCATTGGGCCCACTTCGGCCCATCGAGGCCCAAGTAGCCCCAACCCACACGAATACTACTGATGGCCTCAACTATCGCGTCAAAGCCCCACATGTGCGCTCGTACGCTCGTGTGGCTACTAATGCCGTGTGACCGGCATTTCGGCATTTTGTCGCTCTACAGCTAGAGTAGAGAAGTACACACACACCTGATAGGAGTCTGGTGCTAATCCGCGCTCCGACCACTCCTGTGCCCAAACGCCCTCCAAGGTATGTTAACTCTCCTCCTGGAATGCTCTTTATATAGCTAGCTCTTCACCTTCATTCTTTGTGTCTTTCGATGTGGGATCCCTCGTCACAAGAGAGTTTAAATTCAATGAAACTCTTGCCGTCCAATCCATAAAAATAAATACTCCTTTGCTTCTCACGAGATTCGATCCCAGCTCCCTTGCAACATAATCCACGCCTCTAACCACTTGGCCACAAGCTCCTCTTGTGTCTTAAACCATGCGCTACTAAATATAAACTATGGCCCAAATTATAAGATCCAAGTAAAAAGAAACCAAAATGCAAAAGCCAAAACTTTAACCTTGGACCTCCTTCCTTCCTTGTGGCATCACTCCCTTGCCTCTTATGTGGCGTCACTTTGCCACGACACCACACACTCCACTTGTGCCATTTTTCTCCATATTTTACTCTTAAGGCCTACCTGCCAACTTTCAAGGTTTTTTTCACCTAAAACCAAAATTTCCCCAAAGCCAATTTTTGATCCCGGAACTTCATAGAAGCCCTCTAACCTTCAAAAATCACTTATCTAATAAGTCTAACTTGCATTAATGCCATTCTCAAAAATTTTAAACGCTACTACGCCTAAGGTCCATTGGGCTCAATTCTCCTAGGCCCAATTTCGGGATGTTACAAATCTACCCTCCTTGAAACTAACTCTGACAATGATTAAAGGCAAGTGTACCTATCGAACAGTAGTATAGCTTAGGCAAGACCGGATATGGAACCCAAAGGAACTAAAAGTATTAATACTAACTTTCTTTTTATTATTTAGCCTTAAAAATAAAGTGAAGTTGTTTTAATCTAAATATAACAACGATTAAGTTAAGGACAAAGACAAAAAGAACGAATTAGGAAATAACTTGGAGAAAGACTCAATTGATCACGACGATACCCTCAAGAAGAATCCACCTAGACTTCACTTGTTAACTAACCTTGAATCATATGATTTATTTACTTAGCTTGACCCGTAGGACTCCCTAACCTATGCTAAACCCTCTCTCGAGGCGAATAACATATAACCCTAGGTTAATTAGTGGAATTCTCGTTCTCTTATAATAACCCTCTAGAATAGCAGTAAATCGATCTATGGATTCCCATATTAGGTTTCACCCTAATCTGGCAAAATCTTGTAACCCTATCTCTAGGCGTTCAATCAACTCCGCTTAATTATGCTAGATCTACTCTTAAGTAGGGCATATTCCTCCTCCACCTAAGCACATCAGATTTGGATTAAGCATGCATAATTAAGAACAAACTAAGTATTTATCATAAAATTCAGAAATCAAATAACAAGATTCATTTAGGTTTCATCCCCTTCAGGTATCTGAGGGGTTTAGTTCATAACTAAGAAAGAAAACATCTCAAGAGAAAAGATAAAACAAAACATAAGAAATTCCTAAAACTCCCTGAAGGAATTGAAGGAGAATTACGCCGTCTTGAGTATAATTTCGACTTCTTGGGATGGATCAACTGGCTAACTTCGAGCAATTCCCACAATTCTGACCTTTCCAACTTGGCTCATTGGCCTATCTCGCCTCCCGGTTTCAGCTTCTACCGAACTCCTCTTTCAAGTTGCCCCTTTGGGTGTTTATATAGACTTTGTGATGCTTTACTTGGCCCCTAAGTTTTCTAATTTAAGTAGAATTCCTGCTAGGGTGTTTGAATAGGCTTTGGAATGTGTTTCTTTGCCTCCAAATATCTTTTCCCGAATTAAATTTCTCTTTCCAGTGACAGGGACACGGCCATGGCACACGCCCGTGTGAATCGTGGCCAGGCCGCGTTTGGACTTTTAATGAGGCACGGCCCTGTTTCTTGGGGTCCAGGCCGTGTCTAGTAATTTAATAAGGCACGGCTGTGTGGCTTGAAGTCCAGGCCGTGTCAATTTTGTAAATTGGCCTATTTGGCCCGTTTTAAGCCTGTTTTACATTCTTTTCATCGTGGGTGCTTTCCTGAGTATAAGACATGAAAATAAAGGATTAGGAGAACCTTTTTACATAAATCGAGGTTTAAATTATCCAAAACCATGCTAAATGTGGGCCTAAAATATGTTACTTTTACGGTTTATCAAATACCCCCACACTTAAGTATTTGCTTGTCCTCAAGCAAAATTCTCAACTTATAATTAAAACGAACTTTCCATAATTCATAATTTCTATCAACAATGTCTCATCATAATTTAGAGATAATTCATACATGAATAATTCAACTCAAAGAGTCCTAAAGATTCAAAAAATCAAAGTCATACATTTATAGCATGAAAACATAGGCGTTTCCCTTTACCTGAATAGTTACCTCTGATTCAAAATCGACAAGAGTTGACATCCTCACTAAAGATTCGCTCAAATCACTCAAATTGTTCAAGGTTCAAAACTAAGCACTCAACAATTCAGACATGATAGGTTAATCCCATAGGCTTGCCTGAAAATCAAATCTCCACCACTGTAAAATGAGATGATACACAAATCAAAAGGTCTTTAACAGGGTTGTAACGGGACTTAGGTTAAGGGTATGGATAAAGGCTGAATTAGAAGGTTAGAATCGAGATTGACCTGACAAATCACCTATCTAGAAATATGAACTAATGATAAGTAATTGTATCAAATGAAATTTGAAATACCAATACTCTAATACGAGCTTTTTCTTCATTATTTGGAATTTAAACATATAAGCTCACTTAATTATAGAACTAATACTGAATATACTCTTTTTTAGAACAGATAATTATAATAATAAGAAAGAACTTTTACAACTGAAATATAGAACATAGTTAGGAAACTATTTAAAATCAAATCTCGACAAAAGGGTAGTTAAAAAGAAATGGGGATAACAAATACAAAGGGTTTTGGGTTAAAATTAGTGGGCGAGTCAATAAAAAGGATTGTTAGGATTAAACGGGGTTCACTAGGGGTTAATTATAAGGGTAGGCTTTTTATGGAGTAAGTGGGTTAAATCCTAGGTGCCTTTATCATCTCTGTATATCAAATCATAGGTGTGGTCTCGACATGTATAATCAATGCAAGTTCTAGAATAACAAATCAATGTTGACACACTCATAATCAATAAGGTGAGCAAGAAAAAGAATATATGCTCTATAAGGCTCAAAAGCTCACGAAAAATTATGGGTTTTTTATGTCAACCTCGTAAATTTCAAACTTCAAAGTAATATTCAAATTTAGGTAGACAACCTAATTTTTTTTTCAAAAAAATAGACTTATCATGCTTGATTCTCTAGTATCCTTCAAATTTAATCATCAATGCACAATTATTGATGACTTACTCTAAAATATATCAATAAAAACAATAAATCAAAGGAATTTTCATTCTAATCATAATATGAGAGACTTTCTTTAGAACAAGGCATAATTTAGGGATTTTCAAATGATACTATAGTTAACCCCCCACACTTAAGATGTACATTGCCTCAATGTACAAAGATAGATAATATGACAATATAGTGAGACAAAAGATAGGGAGAGATGTGAAACTTCCTGAATTTTGGATGAAGTTAATGAAAAAAAACCGGATAGGATTGGAGGTGAACGTGGGGAAGCGTCTTGAACCGTTTGAAATTGAATCCTCGAAGCAGCCGGTCGAATTTTATTGTAACCTAAGCTAAATCTAAATGACAAAAATAATAAAAAGAAAATAATAAATAAAATAAAAATAAAAGTAAATAAGTAAATGGAAATAAATAAATGAAGAAAAAAATAAAGATGAAACTGAAAAAAATAAAATAAAATAAAATAAAAGTAAATAGTGATACAGTCCATGCCCATGTGCCTACCCGTGGTGTCCACACGGCCACGGCCACGGCCACGGCCGTGTGCAAGGGCGTGTGGTATGGAAATCATGTTTTACTTATTCGGTTAGTTTGTAGTTAGATGCTAAAAAAATATGAAAGTAAAAATTAAAATAAAATATGAAAATTTAAATGAGGTTAGTGCTCGAGTTGCCTCTCGAGAAGCGCTCGTTTATAGTTTTAAGCTAGACTTTACCTCTTATTCGTATGGCCATGGTGGTTTGAGGAGATGAAAATCCTTTCTCATGTGATCAACTTGATTTTTGATATAAAGTTTAAGTCGGGTAATATTTACCTCAAAAGTGCTGAATTTAAGATTGCTTACCTCGACTGTCCCGTATAGGAAGACATTAAGTGCCTCAAAAGTGATTTCTTCGTTTGTCTTTAGGTCTGAATTGGCGATTCGAGGGTCTTCCTTTTTCATCGATACTTGATCCCCTATTTTGAAGTGATTTGTTATTCCTATCGGGTTGTCTGGGGGTTCCTTTGGTTTTTCTTCTTGCGGTTTCGATTTCTCTTTAAAGTGTGTCTTCCACTCTTCTAGTTTGTCGACCTTAAGGCTTTGTTCCTCATATAATTCTTCTTTATTGGCATGAGGTCTATGATTCGGCTCAGGTTTGTGGCTTCGTGGTGTTTCATGTGATGAAGGTTGAACAAATTTGTTAACAACTGAATTTACTTTCTTACCTTCATCAGTCGATGTTCTGGCCGAGTCAAGAGCTTGTAGACTAATTGAATCGTCACCTATACGAAGAATGAATTCTCCTGTACCAACATCAATTTTAGTCCTTGCATTTTGTAGAAAAGTTCTTCCTAAAATTAAAGGAATCGATTTGTCCTTATCCATGTATGAAACGACAAAGCCTACTGGGAATACGAATTTATCAATTTTGATTAGAACATTTTCTACTATACCCGTAGGAATTCTGATAGTTTTATCAATTAATTGAATGCTCATCCTAGTTTGCCTGGGTTTCCCTAGACCTAGTTGTTTAAACATTTTATAAGGCATAACATTGACACTTGCCCCTAAATCAGCTAAAGCATTATCAATAGATAAACTACCAATTAAACATGGAATTGTAAAACTCCCTGGATCTTTTAGTGTTCGTGGCAGTTTATTTTGTAGAATTGCTGAGCACATTGCATTTAGCTCCACATGCGATGCCTCGTTTAGCTTCCATTTGTTTGTCAATAGCTCTTTTAAAAATTTTCTATAATCGGGTATCTGCGAAAGAGCATCGAGAAATGGTAAGTTAATGTGTAATTTCTTTAAAAGTTTAAGAAACTTACCAAACTGTTCCTCTGTGTTCTCCTTCTTCATTGCTTCGGAATATGGTATACGAGGTTGGTACACTGTAATCACCGATTTTGGTATTTCATGGCTCACCTCAACCTTACCTTCACCTACCACAGGCTCTTGCCTCAGGTCAGATTCCACTAACCTTTCACTATCATGAGCTGTTACGGCTTGAATTTGCTTTTTTGGGTTAGTTTTAGTGTTGCTTGGAAAGCTTTCTTATGGTAGTTCAAAAATCTCTGATCAAATTTCAGAAACTATCTTAGTAAGTTGTCCAACTGACTTAGTAAGTTCCCCAACTTGGTTCTTGATCCTTTGAATCGATGCTTCTTGATCTTCGAGTGCTAGTCCAGTGTTTTAGAAACGAGTTTTTGTCACCGCTATAAATTTTGTCAGCATCTTCTCAAGGTTCGACTCTTTTTCCTGTTGGTGAGGTGGTTTTTGAAAATTGGGAGGAAGTTCCTGTCTTTGGCTACTTTGATCATCTGACGAGAAATTGGAATAGTACCTCCACCCTACATTATAAGTGTCATTATAAAAATTATTTTGAGGTCTAGAATAGTTACCCATATAGTGGACTTGTTCGTTCTCCATGCCATATCCGTAGGGTAGGTACTCAAGATTCGCCACGCCTACTGGATTCGAGTCATATTGCATTAGTGGGTGTACTTGCGTAGAACCATACCAACCGTCAGATTTTTTATTTAAAAGCTCTACCTAGTTAGATAACATGGTGACCGCATCGAGGTTGAAAACATCGGCTGCTTTCGTTGGCGTTGTCTTCATAACTTGCCACTGATAGTCATTTAGCGCCATTTCCTCTATAAACTATAATTATCTCCCAAAAGCAAATAAAAGAAAAATTAACAAAGTAAAAATAAAAATATAAAATATAAAATATAAAATAATTTGCAATAAAAAAATGGCTAAAGTAATAAAAATAGAGCTTTCTTAATGTTTTAGTTCCCCGGCAACGACGCTAAAAACTTGATGAGCTTTAACAATTATAAAAGAATGATCAAACCTGGAAAATAACTCTGACAATGATTAAAGGCAAGTGTACCTATCGAACAGTAGTATAGCTTAGGCAAGACCGGATATCGAACCCAATAGAACTAAAAGTATTAATACTAACTTTCTTTTTATTATTTAGCCTTAAAAATAAAGTGAAGTTGTTTTAATCTAAATTTAACAACGACTAAGCTAAGGACAAAGACAAAAAGAACGAATTGGGAATAACTTGGAGAAAGACTCAATTGATCACGACGATACCTTCAGAAAGAATCCACCAAGACTTCACTTGTTAACTAACCTTGAATCATATGATTTATTTACTTAGCTTGACCCGTAGGACTCCCTAACCTATGCTAAACCCTCTCTCGAGGCGAATAATGTCTAACCCTAGGTTAATTAGTGGAACCCTCATTCTCTTATAATAATCCTCTAGAATAGCAGTAAATCGATCTATGGATTCCCATATTAGGTTTCACCCTAATCCAGCAAAATCTCGTAACCCTATCTCTAGGTGTTCGATCAACTCAGCTTAATTATGCTAGATCTACTCTTAAGTAGGGTCTATTCCTCCTCCACCTAAGCACATCATATTTGGATTAAGCATGCATAATTAAGAACAAACTAAGCATTTATCATAAAATTCAGAAATCAAATAACAAGATTCATTTAGGTTTCATCCCCTTTAGGTATCTGAGGGGTTTAGTTCATAACTAAGAAAGAAAACATCTCAAGAGAAAAGATAAAACAAAACATAAGAAATTCCTAAAACTCCCTGAAGGAATTGAAGGAGAATTCTGCCATCTTGAGTATATTTTGACTTCTTGGGATGGATCAACTGGCTAACTTCGAGCGATTCCCACAATTCTGGCCTTTTAGGCTTGGCTCCTTGGCCTAGCTCGCCTCCCGGTTTCGGCTTCCGCTGAACTCCTCTTTTAAGTTGGCCCCTTGGG
The DNA here is from genome assembly GCA_025503065.1 of Gossypium bickii. Taxonomy (NCBI): domain Eukaryota; kingdom Viridiplantae; phylum Streptophyta; class Magnoliopsida; order Malvales; family Malvaceae; genus Gossypium; species Gossypium bickii. The sequence continues at coordinate 71,270,901 of CP106716.1, read as the reverse complement.
TGTTTATATAGACTTTGTGATGCTTTACTTGGCCCCTAAGGTTCCTAATTTAAGTAAAATTCCTGCTAGGGTGTTTGAATAGGCTTTGGAATGTGTTTCTTTGCCTCCAAGTATCCTTTCCCGAATGAAATTTCTCTTTCCAGTGATAGGGGCACGGCCATGGGACACGCCCGTGTGAATCGTGGCTAGGCCGTGTTTGGACTTGTAATGAAGCACGGCCCTGTTTATTGGGGTCCAGGCCATGTGGCTTGAAATGCAGGCCGTGTCGATTTCGTGAATTGGCCCATTTAGCACGTTTTAAGCCTGTTTTACGTTCTTTTCATCCGTGGGTGCTTTCCTGAGTATAAGGCATGAAAAGAAAGGATTAAGAGCACCTTTTTACATAAATCGAGGTTTAAATTATCCAAAAGCATACTAAATGTGGGCCTAAAATATGTTACTTTTACGTTTTATCAGTACTTGTAAGATATGAACGAAACTTTTCAAAAGAAAAAATTATAGAAAAGAGTTCTTTTTCAGTTATCGTGTAATTAAGCTAGGCTCCCGTCAAAGTTCTGCTTGCATAGTACATAGGATGAAATACTTTGTTCCTTTTTTGACTTATCAAAGCTCCAACAGCAAAATCGCTTGCATCACACATCGATTTAAAAGGTGAGTTCTAATCAGGTGTAGCAATTATTGGGGCTAAGATTAACCAACTTTTCAACTCTTGAAAAGCTTCCAAGCATGCTTTTTCAAACTAAAAAAAATAATATCTTTCTTTAATATCATACACAAAGGCTTAGATATTCTTGAAAAGTCTTTTATAAACCTTCAGTAAAATCCAGCATGGCCTAAGAAACTCTAAACTCTTTTCACACTGACTAGAGGTGGTTATTTTTCAATCACATCCACCTTTGCTTTATCAACTTCAATTCCTCTTTTGGAAATTTTATGCCCTAAGAAAATTCTCTCCTTAACTATAAAATGGCATTTGTCCCAGTTAATGATAAGATTTGTAATATCTTTAAATCGAGTCTAGTTGTAACAGCCCGTTGACAATGATATCAGATATAGTGTTTTGGGACCACAATTTTGATGAGTAAATTATTATTTTATTATTTATTTAATTTTTTTATAAAAGCAACCCAAATGGTCACATCAGTTTATTGCATCCTTCATAATCAAATCATAGACTTCACATCAGTTTATTATTTATTTATTTAATGGTTATGGGATCAAATTAGGGTTGTATTAAAATTCTATTAAGAAAATTTAAATTTTACTTAGTTAATTAAGTGAAAAGAACTAAATCTGCAACACCCTAAACCCAGCCTAGATGTTATGGTCAAATCTGGCAGCGTTACGAGAAGGGCTTTGAAATCGATGATACTTCATAAAACATCGTATAATGATTAGAAAAAAAAGGTCCAAGTTTTACTAGGCATATTCATTTATATATCCATTACTAAAATTGTTACATCTTGTCCTTCAAAGTTAACGAAATATCTCGCAGCGGAAGTTTGAAACAAATCATTTAAATCAAAACCACGCTCGTGTTTTCAAAAACATTTGTTCGCGTAAAACTAAAATTTTGTCAATCATTATAGTTTAAAAACCATAGGCGCAACCAAGCCAAATATCCAAAATGAACAGTCCCAAAAGTCTGAAGAGTCCAAAAATTACAAAACTCTCTCGATAACCAGAAATTAAGTAAAACACGTAAATAAGGATAAGAAAAATAATAGTTTTTCGACAAGTGGACACCGTTGAGCCTCCATCGAACCGACTCGCCTATGTTTGAGGATTACTTGAATAGAATAGAAAAACAAATGTGAGTTTTCGTAAACTTAATGAGTAACCTATAACAACTCGTTTTTAGTCAAATCGGAACAGTGGTTTCGGGACCACAAATCCAAAGTTGAAATATTTATTTTATTATTAAATTTAGGTTTACATCATGATAATATGTTTTTGTGCAAATTTCGTTAAGAGATTTTATCGTTTGAGTGCTTAATTTGATAAAAAGGACTAAATCACGTAAAGTGTAAAACTTGTGTTCTATTAGATAAAGGTGTTTAATAACTATAGAACCTTAAAGTAAGAATCCTTAAGTGGTAATTAGACCATTTCAATTGTGAGTGGACATTTATGGGCTTAAAATGGATGTTCAATATGATTATATAATAAGGTTAATTTTGTAATTTAGTAATTAAGGTGAATTAAATAAAAGAAACCAAGGTATCATCTTTTATTATTTATGTTTTCAACAAAATATTAGGGTAAAGAAAAACCATTCTTATCTTCTTCATTCGGCCAAGCTTCCTAGCTCAATTGTAAGTCCATTTTTGTCCCGTTTTTAATGATTTCTATATTTTTGAGATCGTTGTAGCTTAGTCTAGCTAGCCCAGGGACTATTTTGCAAAACTATTAAAGATTTTAGATGTTGCCATTGTTGAATATATGAGTATTTTGATGTTTAATGGTAGATTATGAATGTTTGATGATAGTTATACAAGTTTTGTTCAGTGATTTTTAGTGAAAATGCAAATTAGGGATTTAGTTTTGAAATGTTGAAAATTTGTGGTCAAAATGTGAAATAAATGAAAAATATGGGATGATATATGCACTAGGGAAATTCGGCTAGCATAGGTTGGTATTAAATTGCATGAATTTGTAATTTTATGAAATAAGGACTAAATTGTAAAAGATGTGAAACATTACAGGCAATTGTGTAAAGATGCCATAAAGTGAATTTTGGACTAAATTGAATAGAGAGATAATTAAATAAGTTGATTTTGATTACATATAGATCAAGAAAAATGAAATTCGGATCTAGATCAGGGGAAAAACAAAGTTGTCGACTAATTGATCAATTTAGCCTTTTTACATTCGAGGTTAGTTCGTATGTAATAAGCATTGTTATAATTATGTTTTTAATGCTTTGATATTGTATGAATTATGAATACGACTATATGGACACGTTTGATGAAGATTCGACAAGTTTGAATTCCTGGTTGAACCTTAGGAATAGATTAGGATACGAATGACATATCATTAGGGCTTATTGTGATTATGTGATCTGGGTGTTGGTCCTGTACGTCCTACCGGTGGCTAAGTATACAGGCATGTGTTACAGTTACTTGACAGCTTGTGTGACCAGCACCGTGTAGCTACGTCTTGACCCACAACTTGTGTGAGCAGGCCCGTTAATAGCTCGAGAGTGAGCATATATGTGATGTGAGATTGAGATAACATTGGCTATGTATGTGGCACTTTGATGCGAGTTTCCTGAGTATCCGATAGTATTCAAAACGGTTCAACGGGTAAATGATAGATGTGGTTAAGTATGAGATTGATACGAGATGGTACAGGTATGTACATGAACCATATAAGCTTTGAATTGAAGAAAATTGAGAAGTTTGCATATAATTTTATGATTTAAAGATGTGAAAGGTTTGTTAGATAATATGATATACATATTGATATGTGATTTGTTGAATTGTGTATTTATGACTTTATTGAGTTCATTTCATACAAGCTTACTAAGTTATAAAGCTTACTTTGTTTATTTAAATGTGTTTTATAGTGACTTCAAAGCTAGCTCGGATTCGGGGATCGTCGGAGACTACGTCACACTATCCTACAATCACTTGGTACTTTTGAACTTTGGTATTTTGGTATATGGCATGTATAGGATTATGGTCATTTTGATATGTATTTTAGTAGTGAGTTTTTCCATTTGAGATGGCTTGTGAATGTCTATGTTTTGGTTTGTATATATAGCCATGTTTGTTGACTTATATTGGTGTATTTGATGATGTATATAAGTGTGCAAATGGCCTTTGTTTTGAATTTGGTAATTGCCCTATAAATGCTAGTTGTGATGGTTTGTTTTTGAACTAGTATTTGGAGTATGAAATAGCTCATGTTTGAAGAATGATATGTTTATGATATTAGGTAAAGTAATGCATGTTTGAATGTGTACATATTGATGATTTCAGATTGTAAGTATTGGTATGAAATTGATCAGCATATTGTGGTTTATGTGTGCCTTGTTGTTATTAGTAATAAAATGGTATGATTTATGTTTGGATGAGTTTAGAAGAATGCCTATTGATGCTATGTTTTGGTGCCTTTGAGTTTGATGTAGGTATGCACAAGTTAGGGTGGCAAATTGGCTTGGTAAATAGCCTATTTTTGTCTACACGGGCAGAGACACGGGCGTGTGTCTCTGCCGTGTGTGATACATGGTCATATACATGATCGTGTGTCCCATGGTGTTGAATTAGAAACTAAGTCAGTATGCTCCACACGGCCTCACACACGGGCATGTGATTGGCCTTGTGGCATAAGTCAGTATACCCTACAAGTTGGACACGATCTGACACACTGGCGAGTATGGCCATTTGTATGGCACACGGGCTAGCCACATGGGCGTGTGTGTTGGCCGTGTGACCCAACTCAGAGAGTTACACGGGGTCGGACATAGGCTGGGACATGGCCATGTGCTCCCATTTCGAATGTACACACGGCCTATGACACGAGCATGTCTTTGGCCATGTGAGATAGACGGCCAGACCATACAGACATGTGTCCCCTGTTTTTTAAGAAAATTTTTTATGTGTTCAAAAAAAAGTTTCCAATATTATCGGTTTAGTCCCGAACCACTCATAAAGCATGTTTAGAGCCTCGTAGGCTCATATTAGGGACAATGTGATTGAAATAAGTGATATTTGCTATTAAATTGAGCAATGTATGTGAAATGTATGAATATTGTGTTATAAGTTCGGTAATGCTTTGAAACCCTATTCTAGCATTGAGTACGGGTAAGGGGTGTTACATAACCCAACAGAGATAGTTATGCAACATACACAGAATCACATGTTCAGACATATATTGATTTGGACCTAAGTCCTTAACAGATACAAATATCAGAATCAGATAAACAGAACAGATATACAGAATCCTACCCCCATCCTCTACACACCATCTCCGACCATCCCATCACACCATGTGCGGTTAAAAACACCCACCCATCCCTACACACCATATAGTGTTGATACGACACATAACAGAATAATATGCAGTCAAGCTGCCAGAATATAGGCAAAAGTTCGACGTATAGATCACTTCCTTCCCATATACAAATCCCACCCCAAACACAGATACAAAATACAGATACAGTAATAACATATTTAACACGCTTAACATGCTCGTATACAGATAACATACATAGTTAAACAGTACAGTTAGACATACATATCAATTTTCTACTTAGATCAGACTATCAGAATATCAGATCACATTAAAAAGGGTTTGACTAGCCCTTACCGACCCTATGGTAGGCCCACAGTCGATCTGAACGACCTGTACAACCCTAAGGAAAATTTCAAAATTTTGGGCCCACATGAGTGTGGCCCACAAGCCCTGTAACACCCCAAATTTTTGGGCCTAGTAGAATTGGGCCTATTGGGCCTTGTGCATGGAAGCGTTTAAAATTTTTGAGAACAAGAGAATGGCACTAATGCAAGTTGGATCTATTAGGTGAGTGATTTTGGAAGGCTAGGGGACTTCCATGAAGTCCTGAGTTCAAACTTGGGCTTTGGGAAAAAATTTGGTTTTAGGTGAATAAAACCCTGGGAGTAAGTAAGTAGGCTTTAAGAATAAAATGTGGAAAAAATGACACAAGGATGTGAGTGGTCTAGTGGCAAGGCGTCATTAAGGGTGTAAGGGAGAGCTTGGGTTCAAGTCTTGGCGCTTGCAATTTATTTTGATTTCCTTTTAATGAACTTAGACTTTGTCCCATAGACTTATATTTAGTTGTGCTTGTTTTGTGACACAAGGAGTTTGCTGGTAAAGGTGGCAAGTGGCATGTGGAGTGTCCTAATAGTCTAAGGTTCGAATCCCATTGCAAGCAAAAAGGGATATTTATTTTGCTAAGTTGGGACGGCAAGTGGTTATGATGAAATTAAACTCTGCTGAAGGTGGGATCCCACATCGGGAAGCTAGCATGAGAGTAGGCGAGAAGCTAGCTTTAAATAGAGTGATCTATGAAGAGAGTAAGCATACCTTGGTTGGCATTTGGGCATAGGAGTATTCGTAGCACGGATTAATTCCAGATTCCTATCAGGTGTGTATTTCGCACTACTCTAGCTGTAGAGTGGCAAATGCCAAAATGCCGGTCACACGGCGATGGTAGCCACACGAGCGTGCGAGCACACTTGTGGGAGCTTCGACGTGATAGTTGAGGCCATATGAGTGTTCTTGTGGGTTTAGGCTGTTTGGGCTACAATAAGTTGTATGGTTGTGTAGTAAATATTGAACTGGAGTATGTGAATCTCATATCTGTGGCTAGATTTGGGCTAAATGGGGCACACGAACGTGTGGGCCCATTTGGGCTGAGAATGGGCTCTAGGCTCATTCGCATCGTTATCTCTGTTTAGAGTACCTTAGTTTACAAAATCACTGAAATACCCTTGGTTTACAAAATTATTGAAAGACCCTCGACTTGTAAAATTACCGAAGTACCGCGATTTGTAAAATTACCGAAATACCCTCGGTTTGCGAAATTACCAAAGTACCCCTAATTTGTCAAAATTACCGAAATACCCTCAATTTAGAAAATTATCGAAATACCCTCAGTTTAGAAAATTATCAAAATACCCCAGATTTGTAAAATTATCGAAATACCCTCGATTTGTAAAATTATCGTAATACCCTTGATTTGTGAAACTACTAAAATACCCTCAGATTGTAAAATTATCGAAATACCCCTAATTTGTGAAATTACCGAAATACCCTCGAATTGTAAAATTATCGAAATACCCTTGGATTACAACATTATCGAAATATCCTTAATTTGTGAAATTACCGAAATACCCTTGGTTTGCAAAGTTACTGAAATACCCCCGGTTTACAAAATTACTAAAATACCCCCAGATTGCAAAATTATCGAAATACCCCTATAGGATAAGATTACCGAAATACCCTTATAAGGTAAAAGGACTATTTTGCCCTTGTGGGTAAATGACTGACTTAGACTATGAATTGACTTATTTGACTGTGGTTGTATGACTGATATGCTTTTATTTCATGTTTAAATGATTGTTACTGAGCATGGCTATTTTGCATACACGTGTAATGATTGAGCATGACATACACGGCATATTGCATGGGTTGGGACATTGATTCGGAGGTAGTTCTGATAGGGTCGCACGGGTCGCATGACGACTGTGGATCCAGTATTGATTTGTTGAGGTCGCACGGGTCGCATGACGATATGGACCAACGGACGGCTTAAAGCCGCGTAATCTGATTATGGCTCTGTGCCAACCTAAACATGGTTCTGTGCCATCTTGATTATGGCTTTGTGCCAATCGTATTTAGCCGTGGCTATGTGCCTAACATATATACTGATGACTCTATGTCGATCATATTTACCCAAGGCTGTGTGCTGATTATATTACCGTCACTGATGGCTATGTGTCAAACATAATACAGTTACTGATAGCTTTGTGCCAATTATAATACCGCTACTGAAGGCTTAGAGCCATATATATATACTAGTAGCTTTGCTGCAATTTAGGTTAGTGCCGCAACTGATGCTAACATTGGGAGTGTAGGGATGGCGTGGGTGATTTATTCCCCGCAAGTAGTGCAGGGTTGGACGGAGGCAAGTGCAGGGTTGGATGGGATGGGTTAGCCTGCATCACACATTATGCATATGGAATTGATTCTGAAATGGGCTAGGCCCAATTGATTCTGTTATGGGCTGTGACCCAAATGATATTGTAGTGGGATTTGACTCACGCATGCTTTGAACTGGACTATACTGTTACTATTAAAGGGCTTTGGCTCAGACTGTTTCAGTTTCTGTTTTTGTATACTGACTGTTACTCTACTAAAGGGATTACACACTGAGTTTTCGTAAACTCACCCCATTTTTATCTGTGCAGGTAATCCTCAACCTTAGACGGGCCGGAGCTGCGAGGGACTCGGAGAAGACCACACACTGCTTATGTTTGCTATTTTGATTATTTACTTTTAAATATTTTGATTTGGGTTGTAACAATGCCTCTCTATTTTTAACTAATTATTTGTGATATTTATTTATGACATTTTCTAACTGCTAAAAGTGGGATACGATTTCCAAAACGATAACTGTCTTCAAAACACTATGTTTTCGCAATGTTTTCAAAATGCGTCTGCAACTCAATTTTTTTTTAGAACATCACATTTTCGTAAATTGTTTATTTTTGCTTCCGCAACAGATAAAGTTTTAAAAGTAATTACATTTCAAGTGGATAACAATTGTTTAAGTGTTTTGAGTTTTAACAAAGAGGCTTTAACTAGCAAACAAGTTTTAACAACAAGAAATATGGTTTTGAAAAACACTTCCATGTGACACGCCAGATTCGGCCTAAACTTTTAGGTCAGGTTTTGGGTGTTACAAGGCCAAATTGCCTTTGCTCATGTGGCCCACACGGCCTAGCCTGAAATCCACACGCCAGTGTGGTATGCCCGTGTGGGCCCATATAACCACATAATTGTTGTCACACGATCGTCTTGCACACAGCTGGCCACACGTACGTGTGGCATTTTTGGCTTTCGTCAAACCTCTTTTTCTCGAGTTTTAGGTACAAACACTTGGTTTTGGATTTGATGTGAAACTACTTCCGAGACCACCAGAACCTAAAAACAGCATTCCAATGACAGATTAACTAAAAATTTGTGAAATCCACAACAAAAAATCGAATCACACAAATGAACTTACTGCGGATAAGAACCACTACTCTCATGGTTTAGGCCGTTGAAGTGTTAACCACATGTTCTCCATCAACTCCTGCGCAAAACGTTCTCACAGAATTACTTTCCTGCTATTTTACCCCATTATCGAAATTCCAATGAAAAGAATAAACCTAATCAGTTTATAGAAACTGAAACCTATAGATAAACAAAACCCCAGTTATCAAAATCGCACGATGAACACTGAAATTTCAAAATATAATGATATGACAGCAGATTATAGACAGAATTTTAGAAAAGGAAGAGAAAGAATAATGTGGCAAAGAAAAGAGAAAACTAACGTCAGACTTTTGAGCAGACAGAGAAAAAATTGAAATAAAATGAAACAAAATAAAAAGATAATCATTTTTTCTTTGATTAACATCTCAACTCCCCACTAACAACCACATCCCATAATATCTTCCCCACTAACCACATCCAACTACTTCAGACTCCGAACTCCACTGAACCTCTAACAGACAACCGGAACAAAAATTAACACTCATACTCACGTAGGGATTCAAACATAAGACCTTCAGCAAGCTAACTCCTTACCACTCGAACCAGCAGGCTCATTCTGATATGAATTTATGAACAATATTACATAAGCCCACTCAACATGGATAAGGCTTAGATAAAAAATAACAGAATTTTTCCGAGAGTAGGACCTAAACCTAAGACCTTATACATACACCTACATCACATAACCACTAAAGCAGACACTCATTTGTCAAGATTCACAGAATCAAGATTAATTTATCCAGGGTGTTACAACTCTACCCCTTAAAAGAAATTTCGGCCCCAAATTTTACCTGATCCGAATAGATAGGTATACTACTAACACATCGAGTCCTCAGTTCCCACATTGCTTACTCAATGCCATAATTCCACCATAGAACCTTAACTAACGGAATAGATTTCCTCCTCAGAACTTTAACATTTCGATCCAAAATCTAAATTGGCTCCTCCTCAAAGGTCAAATCTGATCAAAGCTCAACCTCCTTAATAAAAACAACATGTGATGGATCTGACTAATACCGCTTCAACATCAAGATGTGAAACACAACATGGATATGGTCTAACCCCAGAGGTAACCCTAATTAATAAGCGATTGGTCCCACATGCTTCAAAATTTGATACGGCCCAATGAACCTAGGGCTCAAATTGCCCTTACTATTAAACCGCATAACCTTCTTCAACGGAGATACCTTAAGAAATACGAAGTCACCTAGAGAGCACTTGGTATCCATCCTTTCCAGATATGCATAAGACTTATGTCTATCAGAAGCTACCTTAAGATGATCCTAAATCAATCTAACTTTATCCTCAGTCCCAGAAACTAATTTAGGACCCCAAAACCCGTCGTTCACCCAACTCAGTCCAACATAGCAGAGTACGACACTAATGACCATTCAGAGCCTCTTAAGGTGCCATCTGGATGCTAGACTGAAAACTGTTATTGTAGGCGAGCTCAGCTAACAGTAGAAAATCTTTCCAACTACCTTAGAAATCAATTACATAGCTCCGAAGCATATCCTCTAGTATCTGAATCACCCTTTCAAATTGACCATCGATCTGAGAATGGAACACAGTACTGAAGTCCAATCTTGAACCTAGAGCTTCATGCAATCTCTTCCAAAATCGAGAAGTGGAGCGATGATCCTATCATAATTATCAAAACCAGTACCCCATGCAATCTTACGATCTTGAAGATATGGAACTTCACTAAATTTTGTAGAGAATAGTCTGTTCGGACTGGTATAAAATGGGCAGACTTGGTCAATCGATCCACGATGACCCACACAAAATCCTTCTAGTGGGTGTTAAAGGCAACCCACTAACGAAGTCCATTGCCACACGTTCCCATTTACACAAGGGAATTTTAAAGGGTTGGAGCAAACTTGAAGGCAACTGGTGCTCAGCCTTAACTTGCTGGCACGTCAGACAACATGCAACAGAATCTGTTACCTAGTGTTTCAAACTTGACCACCAGTATAGTGCACAGAGATCTCGATACATCTTAGTACGATCGGGATGTATAGCATAAGGACTACTATGCGTCTCCCTCAAAACTGACTGCCTCAGATTGGAATTGTTCGGTACACAAACTCGTCCTTAAAAACACAACTCTATCCTTATTCTGTCCAAAATTAAAAGTACTGCCACTATCAACCTGATAAAATCGCAGACCCAGAGACTTATCCCCTAACTGCTTTTCCCGAATCTTTCCAATTCAAGTCGGTTTAACTTGCAACTCGGCTAACAGAACCCTATCATTGAACAAACAAAGACGAGCAAACATCGCTCTCAAATCAGTCTTCGCTCTACGACTGAGAGCATCGGCCACCACATTGGCTTTACCAAGATGATACTCTATCGTACAGCCATAATCTTTGCGTAGCTCAATCCATCGACGCTGCCTAAGATTCAACTCCTTTTGAGTAAGGAGATACTTGAGGCTCTTGTGATCGGTGTAGATGACACATCTCTTACCATACAAATAGTGCCTCTAGATTTTTAACGAAAGCTCCACCACGGCTAACTCGAGATCGTGCGTTGGATAATTCCCCTCGTGTGATTTAAGCTGACGGGACGTATAAACCACAATCTTACCATCTCATATCAATACAATCCTAAACCGACGTGTGACGCATCACTGCAAACCATAAATTCTTTACCAGATTCAAGCTGTATCAGAACAGGAGCTTGAGTCAGAACCGACTTGAGCTTCTTAAAGCTCGATTGGTGTGCATCAGTCCAAACAAAAGGAACATTCTTACACAAAAGCTTAGTTAGAGGAGCTGCAATAAGTAAGAACCCCTCAACAAACCTCCGATAATAACCCATAAGACCCAGAAAACTGTGAATCTCAGAGACATTCTTAGGTTGTTTCAAGTCAAGCACAGCCTCAAACTTTCTAGGATCAACTCGGATCCTCTCAACAAAAACCACATGCCTCAAAAATGTTACCTTTCGCAACCAGAATTCACACTTGCTCAACTTAGCGTAGAGCTGTTTCTCCCAAAGTATCTGAAGTACTACTCTAAGATGCTCATCATGTTATCCTCAGTATTAGAGTACAGCAGAATATTGTCGATGAAGACCATGATGAATTGATCTAGATACAGCTGAAAAACCCAGTTCGTTAGATCCATGAATGCAATAGGAGCATTCGTCAAACCAAAGGGCATAACTAGGAACTTGTAATGCCCATAACAAGTCCTAAAAGTTGTCTTATGAATATCAGATTCTTTAACCTTAACCTGATGATACCCATAATGGAGATCTATTTTCGAGAATATCGTCGTCTCATGAAATTGATGAAACAGATCGTTGATCCTCAGAAGTAGGTATTTATTCTTTACAATCAACTTATTCAACTGTCGATAATCAATGCACATCCTCATGGTACCATCCTTTTTCTTCACAAACAGAACCGGTACCCCCCACGGAGACACACTAGGACGGAAGAAACCACGATCCAGAAGCTTTTGAAGTTGAGCCTTAAGCTCTGTAAGCTCTTTCGTTGCCATACAGTATGGAGCGATAGACACCGGAGCTGTAGCCGGTAGAAGCTCAATGCCAAACTCAACTTCCCAATTCTGAGGTAAACATAGTAACTTATCAGGAAATACATCCAAATTCTCTCACTGTTCTGATATCCTTGATAGAAATGTCCCTGAAAACTAAAACACTGACATAGGCCAAGTACACCTCACACTCTTTCCGATCTATTTTTTCGACCATTAGAGCAGAGATCACATTAGATAAGTAATCTTGACGTTCACCAATCAAAACCACCACCTTATCATCCTCCGTCCTTAAAAAAAACCCTCTTAGTCATGCAGTCCAAACTAACTCGGTGCTTAACTAACCAGTCCATACCCAGAATTAAGTCAAACTCTCCAAAGGGTAGCTTCATCAATTTTGTCGGAAACACAACCCCTTTTACCTCTAATAGAACATTCCTATATAGTCTACTAACTTGAATAGATTGCCCCAAAGGACTCAGTACAGTAATCTCACCAGAAGTACACTCAACAAAAATCCCCAAGTTTTCAGAAATAGTACTAGCTATAAAGGAGTGTATAGAACCTATGTCTATCAAAGCAGCATATGGGGCATCAAAAATTTAAAATGTACTCGTGAACACATCAAGGGCGTATCTATCCTCTTAACGTCGAGTAGCATAAACCAGTGCAAGCTGCCTCACCTCAGTCTGATTAGCACCTCTGCCTGGTGCTCTCTGTTCTTGGCCCATACCACTACCACCCCTAGCCAGTCCACGACCCCTAGGTCGCTATTTTTTTGCCCACTGAAGCTAAACAAAACCCACTTCTAAAGCTTGCATCTGATCTGCATGATGTGGACACTCTCTAATACGGTGTTCCAAAGACCCACACCGCAGACAAGCCTCTAATCTTCTACAACACTTGCCTGGATGGTGCCTACCATAGTCACCACAAGGCTGAATCCCAGTAGAAGCAACAGGAACTCTCATTCTATCAGGCCCATCAGTTCTGGCTTGTTTCCTAGGTTTCTGAATAGAACTAGAGGGCTCTGAATCCCTCTTATTCTTGCCTCTCTCACGGTCTCTATTCTGGCATTCCACGCACTTAACCTTTTACGCGATCTTTGCCTTACCCACCAGAATAGCAACCACATGCTCCCTCTACGAAGCAATCAAAACCCTCAAACTACCTTCAAACTGTCCTCAAAACAAACACATTTCTTATACTCGGATTCTACCATGCCTCGAGCATAGCTGCTCAATCTCAGAAACTCGACCTCATACTTGGCCACAGACTTATCATCTTGCGTGAGATTCATGAACTCACGCCTACAAGCATCCACATAGCTCGCGCCCACGTACTTCCTCTAGAAGGCAGTCTTAAAGTAATACCAATTCAGATGATTCAATTGAGTACCCTCCTCAACAAACAACCACCACTAATAAGCTTTGTCGCGAAGCAAAGAGACTGCACCCTTCAGTTCCTACTCAAGAGTGCATTCAATGTCGTTCACTATCCGCTCATCATAGTTTCAGTTTTATCTACATCATAAAATTTTATGCATCAGTTTCAGTGTTTATTACCAGATGCTTTATGCCTCAGATATCAGAAAATCAGAAATGTTTCAGAAGTTTAGTCTCTAACTAACTCAGTACAGCTTCAGAGAGTTCTAACTACAATGTTTTTTAAGTGCAGAAGTACTTACAAGATCGACACATTAAACTCGGTGTACCACATACTTAAAAAGAAACAAATTTTTCTTTGCAAACCTGTCCTTTTTCAAACCCAATTTTGGAACCAAAAATTCACAGCCTGAGTTTTGAAACTTGACTCTGATACAATTAAATCTAACACCTTAAACCCAGCCCAAACGTTATGGCCAAATTTGGGAGCGTTACAAGAAAGGGTTTTAAAACCGATGATACTTCATAAAACTTTGTATAATGATTGGAAAAAAGTCCAAGTTTTACTAGGCATATTCATTTATATATCCATTACTAAAATCGTTACATCTTGTCCTTCAAATTTAACCAAATATCTCGCTGCAGAAGTTTTAAAAAATTGTTTAAATTAAAACCAGACTCGTATTTTCAAAAACATTTGTTCGCATAAAAACAAATTATTATCAATCATCATAGTTTAAAAACCATAGGTGCAACCAAACCAAAAATCCAAAATAAACATTCCCAAAAGTCTGGAGATTCCAAAAGTTACAAAACTCTCCCGATAACCAAGAATTAAGTCAAACCCATAAATAAGGATAAGAAAAATAACAAATTTTGGACAAGTGGTCATCGTTGAGTCTCCGTCACACCGACCTGCCTATGTCTGAGGATTACCTGAACATAATAGACAAACATATGTGAGTTTTCGTAAACTCAGTGTGTAACCCAATTGAGATAGTGATGCAACATACATATAATCACATGTGCAGACATATACTGATTTGGACCTAAGTCCTTAATAGATACAGACATCAGAATCAGATAAACAGAACAGATATACAGAATCCTACCTCTATCCTCTACACACCATCTTTGACCATCCCATTACACCATGTGGGGTTAAAAACTCCCACCCATCCCTACACACCATATAGTGTCGATGCGACAAATAATAGAATAATATGCAGTCAAGCTGCCATAATATAGGTGAAAGGTCACCATATAGATCACTTCCTCAGCATATACAAATCCCACCCCAAACACTGATACAGAAATAACAAACTTAACATGCTTAACATGCTCATATACAGATAAAATACATACTTAAACAGTATGGTCAGACATACATATCAATTTTCTACTCATCAGACTATCAGAATATCAGATCACATGGAAAATGGTTTGACTAGCCCTTACCGACACTATGATAGGCCCATAATCGATCGGAACGACCCATAAGACCTTAGGGAAATTTTCAAAATTTTGGGTCAAGATGCCTGTGTGGCCCAAATGCCTAAATTAGCCTTGCCCTTTAGCCCACATGGGCTGGCCCGAAATCCACATGCCCAATTTGGCCTAGCCTGTGTGCCCCACACAACCACACAATTACCTTCACATGGTCGTATCTCGCACACAGCCTCACCTTCGACAATCACACGGTCGTGTGTCGCACACAGCCAGCCACACGCCCGTGTGGCGTCGATAGACCCAATTTTTGGTTTTCGAAGAACATCATTTTCTCGAGTTTTAGGTACACACACTTGGTTCAGATTTGATGCAAAACCACTCCCAAGACCACCAGAACCTAAAAACAACATTCCAATGACTGATTAACAAACATTTTGCAAAATCTACAACAAAAAATCGAATCGCACAAATGAACTTCTGCCGATAAGAACCACTACTCTCACGGTTTAGACCGTTGAAGCTCTAACCACAGGTTCCCTATCAACTCTTGTGCAAAAAATTCTCAAAGAATTACTTTCCTCCTACTTTACCCCATTATTGAAATTCTAGCGAAAAGGATAATCTCAGTCAATTTAAAGAAACCGAAACCTATAGTCAAACAAAACCCCACTTACCAAAATCACACAATAAACACCGAAATTTTGAAATACAATGATATGAAAGTAGATTATAGACAGAATTACAGGAAAAATATGAGAAAAAAGAATGTGGCAGAGAAAAGAGAAAACTAACGTTAGACTTTTGGGAAGAGAGAGAAAATTTTGAAAACAATGAAATAAAGAAAAAGATAATCAATTTCATTTTGATTAACATCTCAACTCCCCACTAACAACCACATCCCATAATATCTTCCTCAATAACCACATCCAATTACTTTAGAATCCCAACTCCACCGAACCTCTAACAGACAACTGGAACAAAAAATAACACTCACGCTCCCGCAGGGATTCAAACATAAGACCTCTAGCAAGCTAACTCCTTACCACTCGAACCAACTGGCTTATTCTGATATGAGTTTACAAATAATATTACTTAAGCCCACCCAACAGGGATAAAGCTTAGATAAAAAATATCAGAATTTTCCTGAAAGTAGGACTTGAACCCAAGACCTCATACACACACCCACATCACATAACCACTGAAGCAAACACTCATTTGTCAAGATTCACAAAAACAAGATTAATTTAACCAGGGCGTCACAAAATCGTAAAAGGTGAAAAAGTTGAGTTCTATTAGTTAAAAGGGTCAAATGGCTATGAAAATTTAAACTAAAGGACTTAAATGGTAATTAGACCATTTGACAAATTACTGGATAGTTATGGACATGGTTTTGATGAAATTATGATAAAATTTTAAGGTTAAAATGGTAATTAGGTAATTAAGCTTAAAACAAAAGAAAAGAAAAATGTGTATCATCTTTTATTTTTTCACCTTAACCGATTTTGAAGAAAAAAAAACTCCATGAATGAGTGCTTGGTTTGGCCAAGCTTATTTTAATTGCATGGTGAGTTTTCAAGCCCCACTTTTAATGATTTTTATGTTTTTGAGATCGTTTTAGTTTAATCTAGCTAGCTCGGGGGTTAATTTGTAAAACTGATAAAGATTGTGGGACTTATCATGAATGCTTTTGAATGAGTTTTGATGTTAAATGATAGATTATGATTCTTTGTTGAAAAAATAAGCAAGTTTTGTTAAATGATTTTTGATGAATTTTGGAAATAGAGATTTATTTGTTAAAGGTATAAATTATAGGTTTTTATTGTGAAATGATGATTAATATGGGTTGTTTCAAGGTCCCTTGCATATTTGTTGGATTTAGATTATAATGGTTAGATTTTCAGTTATAAGTTGAAGGACTAAATTGTGAAAAGTTAAAATATTAGGGGCAAATTGGTAATTTTGTATAAATATGAAATATAGACTAAATTGAATTCTAGAAGTACTTAATTGACTAAAATATTTATTTAGATCAAGATAAACCACGTTCAAACTTAAATCAAGGAAAAGAAAAAGCTTGAGATTAGTTCGATCTTACTTCTACACCCTAATTATCGAGGTAAGTTCGTATGAATGATAATTGTGTTAATGTTATTTAAATTGAATGTGTAACATCCCGTTTTTGGGTCAAATCGAAACAGTGGTTTCAGAGTCACAAATCTGAAGTCAAAATATTTATTTTATTATTATTTTAATTTTTAGTGATGTATTATTGGATAGTTATGGATATGGTTTTGATGAAATTATGATAAAATTTTAAGGTTAAAATGGTAATTAGGTAATTAAGCTTAAAACAAAAGAAAAGAAAAATGTGTATCATCTTTTATTTTTTCACCTTAACCAATTTTGAAGAGAAAAAAACTACATGGATGAGTGCTTAGTTTGGCCAAGCTTATTTTAATTGCATGGTGAATTCTCAAGCCCCATTTTTAATGATTTTATGTTTTTGAGATCGTTTTAGTTTAATCTAGCTACCTCGGGGGTTAATTTGTAAAAATGATAAAGATTGTGGTACTTACCATGAATGCTTTTGAATGAGTTTTGATGTTAAATGATAGATTATGAATCTTTGTTGAAAAAATAAGCAAGTTTTGTTAAATGATTTTTGATGAATTTTGGAAATAGGGATTTATTTGTTAAAGGCATAATTATAGGGTTTTATTGTGAAATGATGATAAATATGGGTTGTTTCAAGGTCCCTTCCATTTAGATTATAATGGTTAGATTTTAAGTTATAAGTTGAAGGACTAAATTGTGAAAAGTTAAAATATTAGGAGCAAATTGGTAATTTTGTATAAATATGAAATATGGACTAAATTGAATTCTAGAAGTACTTAATTGACTAAAATTATTTATTTAGATCAAGATAAACCACATTAAAACTTAAATCAAGGAAAAGAAAAAGCTTCAGATTAGTTCGATCTTACTTCTACGCCCTAATTATCGAGGTAAGTTCGTATGAACGATAATTGTGTTAATGTTATTTAATTTGAATGTGTAACATCTCGTTTTTGGGTCAAATCGGAACAGTGATTTTGGGACCACAAATCTGAAGTCAAAATATTTATTTTATTATTTTTTTAATTTTTATAGCATGATTGAGCGATTGTATGAAAATTTCGTTAAGAAATTTTATCGTTTGATTGGTCAATTTGATAAAAAGGACTAAATCGCGTAAAGCGTAAAAGTTGAGTTCTAATAGCTAAAGGTGCCTAATAGCTATAGAACCTTAAAATTAAGGTCCTTAAGTAGTAATTAGACCATTACTTGGATAGTGGATAATAATGGCTTGGCATAATTAAAATATTGAATTACTAATAAGGCTATTTTTGGTATTTGGTAAATATAGTTAATTATAATAAAAAACAAAATCCATATTTTGTGGTTATCATCTTCCTCCAACCGATTCTAACCTAGAGAAGCCATGGATATGTTCGTCCAAGCATAGTAGTTCAATTGGTGAGTGATTTTTGTCCCGTTTTTAATGATTTCTATGTTTTTGAGATCGTTACAGCTAGTACTAACTAGCCCAGGGACTAATTTGCAAAATTGTTAAAGATTTTTGTAACTACCCAGTTTATACCTTAGTCGGAATAGTGGTTTATAAAAAAATTTAATATTATTTTTCGTGTTTATAGTATGTGATTAAGCATGTGTGAAAGTTTCGTGAAATAATTTTATCGATTGGTTGTTTAATTTGAGAAAAGTGCTTAATCACGTAAATTGCAAAAGTGACTTTCTATTTGTTAAAGTAATAATTTGCTATGGTTTATTATTTGATAAGCCCTTAAAATGAAATTTGGCCACTAGATAGGTAAGTGGATGGTAATGGACAACCATAATAAAGTTTTCATATTATTTCATTAAGCATAAATAAGTCAATTAGTAAATAAAGTAAGTTAAATAAAATAAAACCATTTTCATTCATCATTTTTCACTTATTCTTGCCGAAAATTGGAAAAGAAAGAAAGCTTAAGAGCAAGCTAGGGTTCGGCTAGGAAATTGGGTGATTAAGGTATGTTCTTTGATCAGTTTTTGATGATTTTTATGTTTTTGTGATTGTTGTTAAGTGTACTAACTAGCCCATGCCACAATTTTTGAATTTGATGAAGATTTTGAGTTACGCCATTGATGAAATTGTGAGCTATGTGATGTTAGTTGATGAAAAATGAAAGATTAGGTTAACATGTTTTGTATTTAGATTTTTGATGAATTTGAGTATTATGGGCTAAATTGTGAAAATGAGAAATTAAAGGACTAAAATGTGAAATAAATGAAATATATGGGCTTAAATGGACTCTATGAAAATTCGGCTAAGCATGAAAAATGTGAAAATTTTGTGTATTTTGTGATTTTGCGAAATGAGGACTAAAATGTTAAATTGTGAAAATATGAAGGCTAATTTGTAAAATGCCCTAAATATGTGTAAATGGATTGAATTTGATGATTTGTGAATAAAAGAGTTAAATTTTAATGTGTATAGATCAAGAACCAAAGAAAACGAAATTCGATTAGGGGAAATCGAAAGTAGTTGAATAGCCATTCGTTTTTATTCTTTCTCGTACAAGGTAAGTATATATACAAATAAATATGTATGAATTGAATTGTTATTGTAACATCCTGGAATTAGGGGCTTGGTATTATTGTATGTTGCTGTGTGTTGGCATGTTTTTGTTTGTTGTTTTGATATGTTTGGGGGTCTCGGGAAGGCTCGGGGTTAAGCTTGAGCCTTGGTGAAATTTTATTCTTAAGGCACTTTAGGGGAGTGCTAGCAGAGGCAGGCCTTAAGAGTATTTAATTGTGTTTAGTTAGCATAAGAAGGAGGTGGTAGAGTGGCAAGGTGACGCCAGCTAGAGTGCATGGAAGTGGCGTTACATGGGAGCTGCAGGGAGAAGGGGTTCGAGTCGTGTCGTCAGCAATGAGGAACTTTATTTTTGCGCCTAGGGAGCTTGAGAGGTGGTTTCGACAAGGGCTCTTCATGTATGGGTGTTGAATAAGTAAAATAATTTGAATGTGAGGCCATGAGGGAAAAGTGGAGTTTGAATTATTCAAACGGATTTAAATGAGTAAACAAGAGTGAATGTAGGAGGAAAGTATGGGATTTGAGGTTGGTGGGGATGTTGGCTGGTTGTGGGAAGCTTGAAGAGGGGGGAGAAATCAGTTTGGTGTTAGGCATGGCTGTGTGCTGAAATCTTTAAGGCTAGTGGCTTGGTCTTTCTTTTTGGTGTGGTTCAATCGGTCTTAGGGGTGTCATATTGTGCCATTTTCTTCTAAGGGTCAAAACTGATTTTTTTTGAAACACTTCCTTTTCCCTCTTCCATTTTTGACCTTTTGCTCCATTTCTCTTCTAACCAAAACCGAAACTCACACCCCATTTCTTTGCTTTCATTTTCTTTCTTTACCGAAATCAAGTAGCTATTCTCACTTTCTTCATCTTTTCTTCCCTCTTGTGCACTAGCCGAATCTTTGGAAGTTGTCTACTTGTGCACTCTTCTCCCTTATCTTTCTTTCTCTCCATTTGAGTGTTAGCCGAAACTCACTTCTTTTCATTCTCTCTTTTTTGCATCCTCTTTTATACCATTAATACTTAGTCGAACCTTCCCATTCCTTGACTCATTTGTTCTTTGTCGCATCAAACCAAAACCATTGCTATCTTCTTCTTTTCTTCTTCGAATTCTCTATCTCCATCTTTTGTCAAGTGCCAAATATCCCTTGCTCCATCGTTCTCTTCTCTGGTCAGCAGTCGACTTGGTGAGTTTCGCTTCTTTTGGGACTTTTTCTTCTATTTTTTGTCAACCCTTTCTCTTTTGGCCGAATGCCTGGTGTGTTGTTTGTGAGTATTCTCTTCTCTTGGTTAAGCCGTTGGTGACTTTTAATAGTCTAAACGCTATTTTGTTCCATTTTGGTGAAGGGCCAAATTGAAGCACCCTTGTTACCGATCATCTCTCTTTCGACCTTGATCTCCAAAAGTTGTTTGATAAGTGGGTATAGTCGAATAAGGGGAATGCCCTCCTTTATGTTCCATTTAGGCCATTTGGTCGTTTCTTCTTCATTTTGAAACACTATTCTCTAACTTGTGGGCTGTTTAGGAGTTCACCTAAAGTTGTAAGCCGAATCAGTTGGTGCTATTCATTAATAATCAAGGTAAGGAATCCTTCGTTATTCTTTCTGGCAAGAATCTATTCGTGTTGCTCTATCTAAATCAAATCTTTTGGTTTAGTAATCAACGTTCTTTTTTCTGAGTTACTGATCAAGTCTCTTCATGGATCCAACTGCTAGTCAATCCAAGGAAGGGAACGAACCCCTGGTTTTGGCTCCTAAGTTTAAGAAGCGTGCTGTGTCAGCGGTTAGAGGTTTTCCACCGGGCTGTGGTAGAGAGCCAACGTCTGCTTGGGATAGGCAAATAGCTGTCGTCCCTGCTAATGAAAGCGTTGACGTAGATAGTTTGGTATTACGTGTTATCAGGTGTGTGCTACTCACATGCCTCCTCTATTGTTTTGTTATTAGCTGTAATGGCTGAAAGCCAAAATGACTGATGTGATAGGCAAAATACCCTTATGGGTAAGGTTGGAGACGCTGGATAAGTTCTTCGATATTGATATTCTTGTTAATATGCATGTACGTATATTTTGATGTTATGCATGTATGATATATGATCTGTTATACACTGTGACTTTGGTTGCTTACATATTGTGCACAATGAAAAGAGCATGGGCTCAGGATTGAATGAACGGGGAGGGAGAATCAGTGACTACGGTCACAAGTGACTTTTGTCACGAGTGGTCTAAGTACCACGGTGGTTGAAACCACGAATAATCTAATCAGTGACTTATCTCGGTGGTCAAGTACCACAGTGGGTTGGCCCCATGTATGCATTATATATCAGAGATCATCACGGTGGTTTAAGACTACAGTGGGTTGGCCCCACGAGTACATATTATAGTGACTACGGTCACGAGTGACTATTGTCACGAGTTGTCTAGGACCACGGTGGTCATGAACCACAGTGGCATAATGCCACGGGTGTTTTGGATGGAGAGCTGATCAGGGATGGGTTGCATTGCATGCACATAACATGAACTGTACTGAGTGGGCTAAGGCCCATTTTGCGTTACATGGGGAATGTACACACTGGGTCTCGATGACTCACCCCTTGCTAAATTTTACAGGTAATCAGTAGATGGTGGGTTCTGGGTCGAGACGGACTCGAGGTGGCCATGCGTTGCGTTTTCTTTTAGTAAACCCGAACTTTATCTTTAATTCATTTTTGTTTTGAGATTTCAAGTTGTAATAAGGCTGCTTTAACTTTATTTTTATCTTGGGGTTTGCTATATACTAATTTTATACATGTTAAAAATCATAAGGAAAACGGGATTTTCTTAAAACATAAATAAATGTTTTCCAAAAATACAATGAATGTATAATAAGTCGTAAATACTCTAACTTGGTATTTTTCTCAATACTGCTAATACTATTTTCAAAGGATCGTGTACCTCGACGTTGTTTTCAAAATCTCATTTTACGGAACTCGGCTTCTCTATAAAAGAAAAAAAATATATAAATCTATCTGTTTTTATAATCTAGTTATCTTTACTAAGAGTTTAGCAAGCTTTAAGTTAACCAAATCACGAATAGCCCTTAACAAGGAATCACTAAAACTAAACGTTTTTCCCAAATCACGATGTTTAGCCAATTTTTTCCAAATCTTCTCTCCTATAATATTCCAGATTCGGTCATAACGTATTGGCCGGGTTTGGGGTGTTACAGTTATTGTTTATATGTGAATGTATTGTGATGTATAGATATTTGAGCTGAATATGTGAAATCACGAAAAGTTCTGATAATATGATGACATCCAAAAAGCCATGTACGAACCATAGGAGTAGTTAGGATACATATGTCATGACATAGGATTCCGATATGAGTTGTCATGTAAGACCACATCTGGGGCGTTGGCATCGATTTGAGATTTACATGTAGGACCATGTCTGGGACATCGGCATCGTATCTGATTTCATGTAAGACCCTGTCTGGGACAGAGGCATCGATATTTAATTACATGTAAGACCACGTCTGGGATGTTGGCTTTGAACGAACTTTACGAGTTATCCGAGTATCCTTATTGGTTCCGAACGATTCAACGGGCATTCTGAGATATGATTGAATTTGTGAATATGTATCCATTTCAGGTATGTATGAAATGTAAATGAAATTTGGCAATGGAAGATAAGTATGAATATGAACATTTGATATGTGAGCTACATGAAAATGTGATATGTTTATAAGCAAGTGGTTATGAACAATGGAGCTGGATGAGGAATAAGAATTTGCTATTGTGTTATGCCATTGTTCATATGAATGAAATAGTTTATAATTGATTATGTGATAAGTTTATTTGTATATGGCTTACTAAGTTTTTGAAAGATTACTTTGTTATGCCAAAACTTTTCAATGTACAGAGGTCACACGCCCGTGTGGGCAGGCCGTGTGCCTCCCACGTCCTTCAGACACGCCCATGTGTCTGAGCCATATCAAAATAGAGCATACATACTGACTTATCCACACAGCTACCAGACACGCCTGTGTGCCATGGCCGTGTGAAATTAAGCTAGCTACTGACTTGGTCACACGAACACCAGGCATGCCCGTGTGCCACAACCGTATAACCTACCCAGGCACACTTTGAAGTGGCCCAGAGACACACGCCTGTGTCCCTTGACCGTGTATGCAAAATTAGCCATTTGCAAGGCCAAAATGCCACCCACTCTTGGGTCATACCTACAAGCACATGCAAGCCTAATTCCACACACAATTGGCAACCAAATGCATGTCAAATGACCATCATATCATCCTATCCAATCTCATCTCCAATCACGCCAATTTGCACAACCAAAACACATGTATGACTAAGAATGATTCAATCATAATTTACTATCATATAACTATTTCATTGATCACACATATGTACTCACATAGCATCAATTCCTTTACTACAATATTGACCATTTCATAGACATGAGAACATATCAAAACCAACGTCATATACCACATTCACAAATGCCTATTATCAATATTTAACTAGCCACATCACATGGTTAATTTCATATCTCAAACTTATATCAAAATGACTAGCCTATACATGCCATATTTAGCTATATACACATTTTCAAAGTACCAAAACAATTTTGAGTCGTGTGATGACGATCCTTGACAGTCCCCAAGCCTTGAGTAGCTTTGACGATCTATAAAACAAAGCAAACACACACAGAGTAAGCTTTCAAAAGCTTAGTAAGCCACATACAAATAAACTTATCATAGAATCATTCATAAACATAGCAATTTAGATTCATTTACATATCCTCATTTCAAAATACATGGATATCTCTTTAGCTCAATTGGTTTGCCATTGCTTACCAATTCATCATATCTCAAACCTTTCATTTGCTCAAATCTCAAACATACATATTTCTCAAATGTTTCTTTGCATCAATGCATATAATTACTTACCTTTCATGCTTATACAAAGCATACATATCAACATACTTGAAATGGATGTACAACTCACATAGTTATTCATTTATCGGACTTACCTGATGAACTGTTCGGAACTAAATAGGATACTCAGAGTGTTCGGAATATTCATACAATGCCAACGTCCCTGACGTGGTGTAACATCCTTAATTTAGGGTTCTACATTTTGTACTATTCCATGTGGTTGGCTTGCTATGCTTGTTATTTGGGTGTGTTCGGGGCTCTTGGGAATGCTCGAGGTCGAGCCAGGGCCCTGGTGAAATTTTGGTTTTATGGCACTTTGGTAGGGTGAGTTAGTGGAGGCAGGACTTAAGTTAAATAGTTGGTGTTCTGTTAACAAAAGGAAGTAGGGTGGCCTAGTGGAGTTGGCGTCACATGGGAAGCACGGAAAGTGAGGTTCGAAACCCATCTACAGCACTGTAGAGCTTTATTTTTGTGCTCAAGGTGGAGAAGAGTTGGCATTCGGCTGGGACTCTATCTAGGTGGTTGTTGGATGAGTCAAAGGTTTTCAAAATGATGGAGGAGAAGAGCTTGGGGAGTTTGAATTGCTCAACTAATTCGAAATGGGGGATGGAGAGTGAGTGGAGGAGACAAACAAGGGATTTGAGAGGGTGGGTGAGAGTTGGCTGAATGTTGGAGAGGTGGGAGGTGAATTTCGGCTACGCAAGGGAATTTCAGCATTTGGGGAATTAAGATAGCAAAACTGAACCACTTGAGTGTTGTGCAACTTTTTCCTTTTAGTGCACCGAAAATTCTTTGGTGCATTTTGGTTCTCATTTGCATTTTTGGCATTTACTATTCTCTATACCAAAGCTACTCTTTTTTCTCTCCTTTTGTTCTTTTCATTTGGGTGTTAGCCGAACCTATAGAAGTGACCATTTGTGTTTTTCCTCTCTATCTTTTTCCTTCAAGTTTTCATTTTCTTTTTCTCCTTTGTTCCTACCTTAGCCGAATCACTCTTCTCCTACACTTTTTTTACTTCTTCTTCTTTTCTCTTTGCTCCTCTATTTTCTTTCTTCATTAGCCGACATCAAGAAGCATCCCTTTGGTTTGCCGGAAGTCCCTTTTCAATCGGTTTTGCTTGTTGCAAGGTAACGGGTTCTCTCTTCATATGTTTTCTCTTCTTTTTTCTAAAGATCGAAGCTGTCATCCTTTTACTCCTTCCTTTTTAGGCCAAATGAGTACCCTCTCTATCTTGAAGCGTGTTCGTTCTTTCGTAGGAAAATGGAGCTCTTGACTGTAGTGGTCGAATCTAAGGCATTTTGGGACTCATTCGGAATCGCAAGCCGAATGCGTTGGTGTTCAGTTCTTCGTTGATCAAGGTAAAGAGTTCCTCTCTCGTTTCTTTACGACTAGTCTCTATTCGCTTTACTCTACCATAACCAAACCTCTTTGTTAGACAACTGCCGTTTCACTGTGATACCTTACTGAAGAGATTTTCTTCATGGAGGCGAGTGGTAGCCGTTCTAAGGGGGTGTCAATTAAGGAGGCCAAAGGGAGTGGACTCGCAGTCTAAGCTTCTAAGTTCAAACGGTGTGCAGTGTCAGTAATCTGAGATTTTTCTCCGGGTTGTGGTAGAGAGCTGACAGTTGTTTGGGATTGGCAAATCATTGTTATTCCCGCGAGTGAGAGTGACGACGATCAGGAGTGTTTAGCCCTTTGCGTAATCAGGTGTGTAATCCACACACTTTCATTTGTTTGTTTAGCATTAATATGTGTATTGGCTAAAAGCCGAAATAACCATAACGGCAATTGAGATACCCAGTGGGTAAAGCTAGAGATACTAGGTTAGTAACACTTATGACTATGCCATTCGAATAACTTAGCATGACTATATGTATGTTCTGATTATCTGATGTACATTGAGATACGTATTGCATTAATCACATTATGATAATATGTTGCACGAGATTGGTATATGATATTGATGAAAGGGGAAGTGTATTTCAGTGACTCTGTCACACTATTTCAGTGGCTATGCCACATATTTCAGTGACTCTGTCACAATTTCGGCGATGAGCAGCGTGACTGCCATCGATGGTGTGTAGCGGATGAGGGTTGATTGTAGAAATCCCCACCGATGTGTTTTGGTTGGTCAGGTGGTGTGTAGCGGATGGATTACTAGGCTGGGCTGGGTTGCATTGCATTGCATTCATTGTCTGCTATACCATGCTAATAAGGCTAAGGCCTAGTTCGTTTCTGTAAGGGCTTCGCCCAATTTGATTTCTTAAGGGCTAAGGCCCAGTTGGTGTCTGAATGGGTTCGGGCCCAGTTATTGATCATGTGAGGGATTACACACTGAGTTCTAGTAACTCACCCCTCTGCTTAATTTTGTAGGTAATCCCTAGCTTGAGGATTTGGGCCAAGGTAGTCCATGCGTTATTTATTTCGTAAACTTCGTTTTTCATTACTTTAAACTTGTTTTAATTTAGGAATTTGTTCTGTAATAAGGCTACTAGGATTTTATTTTGGTTTTTATTTTAAAGCGTTGATTGCCGATTTTGAAATGTTCAACATGGAGTTTTTCTGAAAATGTAAATAACCATTTTCCAAAACACTAACAAACGGATTACAAGTTATGAACAATGAAACTCAGGATTTTCTTAAAACTACAATAATTGTCTTAAAAAACGTCACATCTTGAAATCCAACGATTTCGATTCTCGTACTATCAAACAAGTTTCTGGTAGTTAGCAGCATTAACAACATTTTGCAAGGAAACCCTAAAAACGAATCTGATTTTCAAAATGGAAACAAAACTCAAATTTTTGACAATCGTGAAGTTTCTTCAACAACCTTTCCATGTGACATGCTAGATCCGGTCGTAACGTCTAGGCCGGGTTTGGGGTGTTACACTTGGTCTTACATGTATCCAGATATCGATGCCACTGTACCAGACAGGGTCTTACACGAATCAATACGATGCCGATGTCCCAGACATAGTCTTACACGTAAATCTCAAACCGATGCCAACGTCCCAGACGTGGTCTTACACGAGATCTAGAATCAATGCCAACATCTCAGACGTGGTCTTACATGATATCATGTAACAGACACATATATCATGACATAGTTAACCCTATCTACTCCTAGGTTCGTACGAGACTTTTTAGACATTTATAACTTGTCGATATATCCTCAGATTTCACATACATTCCATCTCGAACATTATTCATAGCAATTCAATTTTTATATGTGCACAATTAATTCAACTCAAATACATTTATTTGTATATCGACTTGCCTCGAATTTGGTTTAATGGAAACGAACTCGGCTATTCAATCACTTTCGATTTCCCGTGATTTAAGACCGTTTTCTTCAGTTTTTGATCTTAATTTGGATCAAAAGTTAGCCGAATACCCTAGCTAAATTTTCTTTTCTTCTTCTTTGATGTTTCGGCAAAAAATAAGATGATAACCAAAATCTTTCAATTGTTTGTTTTATTAAATATCATATTATTAACACATTTAAAATTTTATCCTTATTACAAAACGTATATATAACATATATACATAAGGCCATCAATGTCTTTTAACCAACCACTATCTAAATATTGGCATAATGGCCTCATAAGGCCTCCTTATTTAAAAGCCACATCAAATAGGCACTCAATCAATTAGAATGCCACTTTTACACTTTATGCGATTTAGTCCTTTTGTCAAATTAAGCACACAAACAGACAAATTTTCATACGAAACTTTCACACATACTTAACCACACACAGTAAACACAGAAAATAATATTAAAATATTTTACTAACTCGGATTTGTGGTCCCAAAACCACTATTCTGATTAGGGTCAAAACCGAACTGTTATAATTCTCCCCCTAAGGGATTTTCGTCCCTGAAAATCTTACCATTAAACAGACTCGGGTATTGTTGTCTCATTGAATCTTCAGGCTCCCACGTAGCCACTTCACTCTGTATCGGTGCCACAACACTTTTACTAACAAAATTTTCTTGTTTCTCGACTCTTTTACTTCACGATCTAAGATACGGATCGGTTCTTCCTCATATGTCATATTGGATTGGATTTCATTCTCAGACAGAAGAATCACATGTAATGGATCATATCTATATCGACGGAGCATTGACACATGAAATACATTATGTATCTTTTCCATCTCAAGTGGAAACAATAATTTGTACGCAACACGTCCAACATGCTCAATAATCTCATACGGTCCAATGAACCTTGGACTTAGCTTGCCTTTACGTCCAAATCGGAGTACTATCTTCCACGGAGACACTTTCAAAAACACTTTATCACCGACCTCAGATTCAATATCTTTTCATTTCAAGTCCGCATAGTACTTCTGATGATCAGATGCTGCTTTTCAACTATCTTAGATTACTTTCATTCTCTGTTCTGTATCTTTTATCAAATCAACCCCGTGTATCTTATTTTCACTGAGCTTAGTCCAATACAGTGGTGTTCGAAAGTTACGTCCGTACAAAGCTTTATAAGGTGGCATTTTGATACTCAACTGAAAACTATTATTATATGCAAATTCAATCAATGGTAAGTACTGTTCCCACGTACTGTTAAACTCAAGAATACATCATCTTAACATATCCTCGAGAATTTGAATAATTTGTTCAGACTGACCATTCATTTGCAGATGAAAAGTGGTACTGAACTGCAATTTCGTACATAAAGCTTCTTGCAGTTTCTTCCAGAATCGTGATGTAAACCTCGAATCTCTATCAGACACAATAGACAGCGGCACCCCATGCAATCTCACAATACCAGAAATGTAAAGCTCAGCTAATCTATCAAATGAGAAATCAGATCGTATTGGAATAAAATGGGCAGATTTCGTCAACCGATCAACTACAATCCAAATCACATCTTTCTTCCTCGGAGTCAAAGGCAATCCTGAAACAAAATCCATCGTCACTCTATCCCATTTCCACTTAGGAATCAGAACCTGTTGTAGCAATCCAGATGGAACCTGATGTTCAGCTTTAATTTGTTGACAAATTAAACATTTTGAAACAAAATCAGAAATGTCTTATTTCATACCAGGCCACTAATAGTGTTGCTTCAGATTACGGTACATCTTTGTACTTCCCGAATGAACAGATAAACCACTATTATGTGCTTCGTTCAAAATCAACCGAATCAATTCAGAATTTCTCAGAACACAAATTCAATCTCGGAATCTCAAGCAATTATCATCATCCATTCAAAATTCAGAATCAGAGTTTAATTCATATTGAGCTCGCTGTGCTAACAATTCATTATCAACTTTCTAAGCATCACAAAATTGTCGTAAAAATAATGGTTCCACTTTTAATTCAGCTAACACTGAACCATTATCAGACAGATCTAAATGAGTATTCATAGAACGTAATGCAGATAGTGATTTCCGACTCAAAGGATCAGCTACAACAATTGCTTTGCCCAGGTGATAATCTATCACAAGCTCATAGTCTTTCAACAGCTCTAACCATCTTCTCTGTCGCAGATTCAAATCTTTATGTGTTATCAGGTATTTCAAACTTTTTATGATCTGAAAACACGTGGCATTTTTCACCAAACAGATAATGTGGCCAAATTTTTAATGCGAATATAATTGCAGCTAGCTCAAGTTCGTGTGTCGGATAATTTTTTTCATGCGGCTTTAGTTGTCTCAAGGCATAAGCTATAACTTTGCCTTCTTGTATTAGTACGCATCCCAAACCATTCAACGAAGCATCACTATAAATCACAAACTTTTTGCCTGATTCTGGCTGTACCAAAACTTAAGCTTCAGTCAACAGAGTTTTCAATCGATCAAAACTTTTCTGACATTTATCAAACCATTCATATCTCACATCTTTCTGAAGCAATCTAGTTAACGGAGTAGTTATCATCGAGAATCCTTTTACAAAGCGACGATAATAACCAGCGAGTCCCAGAAAGCTACAGACTTCGGACACATTTTTCAGAGGTTTCCATTCCAGAATAGCAGAAATCTAGCTCGGATCAACTCGTATTCGAGATGCTGACATAATATGCCCCAGAAAACAAACTTCACATAACCAGAATTCACATTTACTGAATCACATACAATTGCTTTTCTCTCAGAGTTTGCAACACAATTCTCAGATGTTTAGCATCTTCAATTTCATCCTGTCAATAAATCAAAATGTCGTCAATGAATAGAACAACAAATCGATCTAGGTACGGTCTAAAATTTTTGTTCATCAGATCCATAAAAAATAGTAGGAGCATTCGTTACACCGAAAGGCATAAATAAAAACTCATAATACCCGTACCTTGTTTTGAAAGTAGTTTTCGAAATGTCTGAATCTTTCACTCTTAACTGGTAGTATCCCGATCTCAGATTTATCTTTGAAAATACGATAGCTCCTTTTTAGCTGATCTAACACATCATCTATTCTGGGCAATGGATATTTGTTCTTTATTGTTACTTTGTTCAACTGACGATAATCTATACACATCCTCATTGTGCCATCTTTCTTTTTCACAAACAAAACAGGAGCACCCCAAGGTGAGAAACTCGGTCTTGAAAAAATCCTCTATCTGTCAACTCTTGAAACTGTGACTTCAATTCTTTCAACTCTGTTGGTGCCATTCCATACAGAGCTATCGAATTAGGGGTCGTACTAGGCAACAGATTGATATCGAATTCAACTTTGCGTATTTGAGGCAATCCTTGTAGTTCTTCAGGGAACACATCAGGGAACTCACAGACAACAGGCGTTGATTCAACAGATCTAATGATCCACATCTGAAGTAAGCTCGATCATTTAATCTACAACTTCTCAGATGTCTTTTTCCACAATGCTTACATACAAGTTTCTCGGATCTGACATTTCCAACACTAGCCACCGATGTTACTGGAGCTTTGGAACTCAATTGGGATCTAGCTCGATCTCTACTCGAATATCCCATATTAGCCTTTGAACGACTATGTTCATCTCTGAATTTCTTTGAAGTAGACTGAAACGATTTACCCAAAAATCTCTTTCTCACATCTCTAGCTTCAAACTCAGCTTTTTTTTTGTCTTTCTCAAGTGCCTCAGCTTTGCACGCTCGGTCAACAAGTACTACAAACTCTTTTATCTCTAGAATCCCAACTAGCAAACGAATATTTTCGTTGAGACCATTTTCAAATCTTTTACACATTATCGCTTCCGATGATACACATTCTCGAGAATACTGACTTAGCCTTACGAACTCTCGTTCATATTCGATGACCGACATTCTGCCCTGTTTCAAGTCCAGAAATTCCTTTCGTTTCTGATCTATGAATCTCTGACTGATATATTTCTTCCGAAAATTTAGACTGAAAAAATCCCATGTGACTCGCTCTTTCGGAACAACAGAAATCAAAGTTTTCCACCACTGATAGGCCGCGTCTCGTAACAAAGATACAACACATTTAATACTTTCTTCTAGAGTCAAAGACGTTTCATCAAATACACGAATTGTGTTTTTTACCCAAAACTCAGCTTTTTCAGCATCATCGTCATTAGTAGCCCTGAACTCTTCAGCCCCATATTTACGGATTTGTTGACCTGAGGCTTATTCAACAAATTCAGATTTGTAGTCGGAGGTATAATAGAAGTCTGAGGCAGATTAGACGAGGACGGAGGTTGTGAAATAGTCAGATTATTTCTCACCACTCACTCATCATTTAGAAGAAAGCTTGTTTAGTTTCTCCCTCTTGACCGCTCGTAGCTGGTCTCAAATCAGATGGCAGTTTCCCTTGCGCAGGAGCAAGCGCATTGCTTTCTACATCGTCAGCTATGGCTCTTTCGGGATCCATTACTATACGAAAATCATATTTTTCACGTTAGGATTCATCACACTATCACCATTCGGATATATGGCATGTATAGCTAGACTCTTACACGCTACATTAGTCCAAGAATCAACTAAATCGTAGCTCTGATACCAATCAAATGTAACACCCCTAACCTGTATCCATCACCAGATTAGAGTTAAGAGGCATTACTGAATGAACAAAGACTTTTACGGACATCTCTTAGTAATACTCATTGAATTCAATCAATGTGTCCTTTAGATAGGTCAACGTGACCTTAAACATGCTTTAGAATAGGGTTGGGACTAAGCCGAATACATACAAAAATTCTCAAAAAATTTAAAACTTTTCAATGTTACCGAGGTCACACACTCGTGTGGGCAGGCCGTGTGCCTCCCACGTCCTTCAGACACGCCCATGTGTCTGAGCTGTGTCAAAACAGAGCATACATACTGACTTATCCAGACGGCTACCAGTGTAAGATCCAGAAATTGGGCCTAGTAGGATTGGGCCCAATAGGCCTTGGGAGTAGTAGCGTTTAAAATTGGGAGAACAAGAGATCGGCTTAAATGCAAGTTGGACCTATTAGGTGAGTGATTTTGGAAGGTTAGAGGGCCTCTATGAAGTCCCAGGTTCAAACTTTGGCTTTAGGGAAATTTTTGTTTTAGGTGAAAAAACCCTGGGAGTTAGTAGGTAGGCTTTAAGAATAAAATGTGGAGAAAAATGACATAAGTGGAGTGTGTGGTATAGTGGCAGAGTGACGCCACTTAGGAGGCAAGGGAGTGACGCCACAAGGAAGGAAGGAGGTCCAAGGTTTAAGTCTTGGCTCTTGCATTTTGATTTTCTTTTTAAATGGACTTTAGAATTTGGCTATAGATTTATATTTAGTTGCGCATGGTTTAAGACACAAGAGGAGCTTGTGGCCAAGTGGCTAGCGGCATGGATTATGTGACAAGCGAGCCTGGGTTCGAATCTCATGAAAAGCAAGGAGTATTTATTTTACGAATTGGACGGCAAGAGTTTGAGTTGGATTTAAACTCTACTGACGAATGATCCCACATCGGAAAGATAAAAAGAATGAAAGTGAGAAGCTAGCTATATATAGAGCATTCTAGGAGGAGAGTGAATACACCTTGGAGGGCATTTGGGCATAGGAGTGGTCGGAGCGCAAATTAGCACCAGATTCCTATTAGGTGTGTACTTCTTTACTCTAGCTGTAGAACGGCAAATGCCGAAGTGCCAGTCACGGCAATAGTAGCCACATGAGCGTGCGAGCGCACATGTGGGGCTTCGACGCGATAGTTGAAGCCACCATTAGTACTCTTGTGTGTTGAGACTGCTTAGGCCGCGATGGGCTGAAGTGGGCCCAATGGGCCCGTGGGCCCATATGAGTAAATTGTATGATTGCTTAGTATATATTGAACAAGACTAGATGAATCTTATATACGTGGCTAGATTTGTGTTAGGTGGGCCACACGAGCGTGTGGGCCTGAATGGGCCAGAATCGGGTTTTAGGCCTTATAGTCTAGTAAAGACCGAAAACGGTAGTTGAGTCGCTCTAGGTGACATTATGCCTTCGGAAAGGCCATTGGAAGTGTGAAATTACTGAAATACCCTTAATAGGTAAATTACGAAAATACCTTTGGTAGGTAAAATTACTGTTATACCCTTAGAGGTTGATTAGCTTGATTATGTTGTATTATGTCTATCTGATTATGATTGTAATTCATGTTATACGTTTTATTTGATATATATTTTGTATACATGACATACTGTATACACGAATTATTATGTCATATTGCAGGGATTTGGGATATAAATGATTTAAAGGGGAAGTGTATATTGGTGACTTTGTCACGATTAATGATGGCGTGGAGCCTAATTGTGGATTTGGTGATTTAATCATGTGTGGAATCAGTGGCTAGACCACGTATATGGACTTTGAGCAGTGTGTCTGTCAGCATGACTGCCAAAGAGGTGTGTAGCGGATGGAGGGTTGATTGTAGAAATTCCCACAGGTGTGTATGAGGATGGATATACGGAGCAGTGTGTAGAGGATGGAATACTAGGCTGGGCTAGGTTGCACTGCATTCACTATCTGATATGCCATGATGTTAAGGCTACGGCCCGAATCTATTTATGTGGGCTTCGGCCAAATATGTTACTGTGAGGGCTAAGACCAATTTGCTTCTGTGGGCTTAGACCCAGTTATCATTGTAAGGTGAATTGCACAGTGAGTTTTCGTAAACTCACCCCCTCTTTTTAAATGTTTCAGGTAATCCCTAGTTTGAGGACTTGGAACCGAGGTAGACTCTGTGGTGGCCATGCATTACTTCTTTCGTAAATTCCGCTTTCTTTATTTAAACTTACTTTTTAATCTTGGGATTTTATTATGTAACAAGGCCACTATAACTTTTAATTTCGTATTTTATTTGGTTTAGCTTTTGATATGATTACTGCCTATTATTATTAAATGTTTTCCAAAAATGTTAACAAAAGGATGATAAGCAAATAAATAATTAAATTCAAAATTTTTAACAAACACGCAGTTTTAAACAACCCTTTTACATGACATGCCAAATTCGGTCGTAACGTCTAGGCCGGGTTTTGGGTGTTACAACCAGACACGCCCCTGTGCCATGCCCGTGTGAAATTAAGCTAGCTACTGACTTGGTCAAACGAATACCAGGCACGCCCGTGTGCCACGACTGTGTAACCTACCCAGGCACACTTCGAAGTGGCCCTTGAGCCATACGACAGAGACACACGCCCGTGTCCCTTGACCGTGTATGCAAAATTGGCCATCTGCAAGGCCAAAATACCACCCACTCTTGGGTCATACCTACAAGCACATACAAGCCTAATTCCACACACAATTGTCAACCAAATACATGTCAAATGATCATCATATCATCCTATCCAATCTCCTCTCTAATCATACCAATTTGCACAACTAAAACACATGTATAACTAAGCATGATTCAATCACAATTTACTATCGTATAACTATTTCATTGATCACACATAAGTACTCACATAGCATCGATTTTCTTACTACAATATTGACCATTTCATAGACATGAGAACATATCAAAACCAACATCATATACCACATTCACAAATGCATATTACCAATATTTAACTAGCCACATCACATTGCTAATTTCATATCTCAAACTTATATCAAAATGACTAGCCTATACATGCCATATTTAGCTATATACACATTTTCAAAGTACCAAAACAATTTTGAGTAGTGTGATGACGATCCTTGACGGTCCCCAAGCCTTGAGTAGCTTTGACGATCTATAAAACAAAGCAAGCACACACAGAGTAAGCTTTCAAAAGCTTAGTAAGCCATATACAAAAAAGCTTATCACAAAATCATTCATAAACATAGCAATTTAGATTCATTTACATATCCTCATTTCAAAATACATGGATATCTCTTTAGCTTAATTGGTTTGCCATTGCTTACCAATTCATTATATCTCAAACATCTCATTACATCTCAACATATATATTTCTCAAATATTCCTTTGCATCAATGCACATACTTACTTACCTTTCATGCTTATACAAAGCATACATATCAATGTACCTAAAATGGATGTACAACTCACATAGTTATTCATTTCTCGGATTTGCCCGTTGAATTGTTCTGAACTAAATAGGATACTTAGAGTGCTCGGAATAGTCATTCAATGCCAATGTCCTTGATGTGGTATTACATGTATCCAAATATCGATGCCACTGTCCGAGACAGGGTCTTACACGAATCAATACGATGCCGATGTCCCAAACATGGTCTTACACGTAAATTTCAAATTGACGCTAACGTCCCAGACGCGGTCTTACACGAGATCTCGAATCAATGCCAATGTCCCAGACATGGTCTTACATGATTTCATATAACAGACACCTATGTCATGACATAGTTAACCCTATCTATTCCTAAGTTCGTACGGGACTTTTCGGACATTTATAACTTGTCGATATTCTCGGATTTGACATACATTCCATCCCGAACATTATTAATAGCAATTCAAATATCGTATAAGCACAATTAAGTCAACTCAAATACATTTATTTGTATATCGACTTACCTCGGATTCGGTTTAACAGAAACGAACTTGGCTATTCAATTACTTTCAATTTCCCGCGATTTAAGTTCGTTTTCTTTAGTTCTTGATCTTAATTTGGATCAAAAGCTAGCCGAATTCCCTAGCTAAATTTTCTTTTCTTCTTCTTTGATGTTTCAGCCAAAATAAGATGATAACCATCATCTTTCAATTGTTTGTTTTATTAAATATCATATTATTAACCCATTTACAAAATTATCCTTATTACAAAACATATATATAACATATATACATAAGGCCATCAATGCCTTTTAATCAACAACTATCTAAATATTTGCATAACTGCCTCATAAGGCCTCCTTATTTAAAAGCCACATCAAATAGGCACTCAATCAATTAGAATGCCACTTTTACACTTTATGCAATTCAGTCCTTTTGTCAAATTAAGCACACAAACAGACAAATTTTCAAACGAAACTTTCATACATACTTAACCACACACAGTAAGCACAAACAAATAATATTAAAATATTTCACTGACTCAGATATATGGTCCCGAAACCACTATTCCAACTAGGGTGAAAACTGGACTGTTACAAGAGAATTTTGATTAGGTTTTGAAATGCGTAAATATAGCCATGTGATATGGCTTGATAATGGATGAGACTTTGGATTGATTTTGCTCTATGTTTTGCTATGTGAAAATGGTGTAAGTGATGGGTATTAATGGTCTTGTGTGAATGGCCATTATGGTAAGCTTTAGTGAAATAGAAATAGTATGTTTCATACTTGATTTGGTAGTTGAGATGGTGAATATATTGCATGTTTGAAATGGTTTGAAATGAGATGTGAATCGTATGCTTTTGGTATGGAATTGTATATAGAGATGAATAAGAATGTTGTAACATGAATTGCGCATGTTTGGTTAAGATTTTGACCATGAATTGGGCATGAATTGAGAATAGAGTGATGCTTATAGGAAAAACCCAAAGTGGGTGGCAATTTGGCCTTGCAAATGGCCTATAATTGCCCACATGGTTGAGCAAGTGGGTGTGTGTCTCGACCATGTCCTTCAATGTTCCAATTCGAAGTATGTCAGACTTGCACACAGGGAAGACACGCGAGCGTGTGACAGGCCGTGTGATTCAAGTCAGTGTTGCACACGAGCCAGATACACGGGCGTGTGACAGCCGTGTGACCCAAGTCAGTGTTTCACATAGGGTAAGACATGGTTGTGTGAGGCTGTAACACCCTGAATTTGGGCCTAGTAGAATTGGGCCTATTAGGCCTTGCACATTGGAGTGTCTAAAAATTTTGAGAACAATAGAACGACACAATTGCATGTTGGATTTGTTGGGTGAGTGGTTTTGGAAGGTTAGGGGGCTTCTACGAAATCCTGGGTTCAAGCCATGTCATTTGGAAAATTTTTATTTTTAGCATTAGGGGAACCTTGACTCCTAGTATTAAGCCTTTTAAATAATTGTAGTTTAAAAGAGACACAAGGAGAGCCTGTGATGGAATGGTTGTGGCATCAGACGGGTGGCAAGGAGAGCAAAGGTTCAAGTCTCACTGCATGCAAAAGGGATTATTTATTTTACTCATGTGTGGGCAAGAGTTTATGTTGGATTTGAACTCTGGGTTGGAGAGTTTTAATGGGTCAAATGAGTGAATTAAGGAGGGGATCATGGAGAGATACGGGGAGGAAATCAAGGAGAATTGTGTTTGGAGAAGAGTTGGTACCGAATGGGATTTGTGGCACTCAAGAAATTCGGCCAAGAGGGAAATTGGTGCATATTTCAGTTTTTTTAGTGTTGTTTCTCTTTTCTTTTAGCTACTTTTCTCTTTTTTGGATGCTACCGAAACTGCACTAAAAGTGACCTCTCGTGCATTGTTTTTGCTCTATTTCACTCCATTTTCTTCATAGCCGAATTCTCTTCTTCCTCTCTCTCTCTCAGTTCTTTTGACCCTCCGATTATCCCCTATTGTGATAGCTGAATTTTCTATTATATCCTCTTCTGAGTCGAACTATTTTTTTTCCCTAACGCTTGTTTCTTTTGGTCGCAAGGAGTGCAGAAGCCGAATACCTCTACTCTCTCGCTATTAACTTTTTGCTGAATCTGTTCTCATTTTTTTCTCCCTTCATAAAGTTAAGGTTTTTTCTTCTCTATTTGCCAATACCAGAAAATGATGCCACAGGAGCATGCCACCGCATGTGTGGTGGACCAAGCCCACAAATATGGGCATAAGATGGTTGAGGCCACCATGAGCGTCCTCATGGGCTTCGACCGCTTTTGGGGCCAAATGGACCAGATGGACCAAGTGGGCCTTATGCGGGTAAATTTTGTGGATGGATAGGAAATAATGAGTCAGCCATGATGATCACATGGCCAAAGGCAGTTTTGGGCTAAATGGCCCACACGAGAGTGTAGGCTCACCTGGGCCGAATTTTGGGCTTCAGGCCCATTTACACCATTAAGACCATGAATGTTATCTGTGTCGCTAGAGGTGACTGTAGACCTTTGGGAAGGTTGTTAAATTATCGAAATACCCTCGAAGGGTAAAATTCCTGAAATACCCTTACAGGGTAAATTGATAGAAATACCCTTACAGGGTAAAATTACCGAAATACCCTCAAAGGGTGAAATTATCGAAATACCCCTGTAAGGTAAATTGACCGAAATACCCTCGAAAGGTAAAATTACTAAAATACCCTCAAAGGGTAAAATTATCGAAATACCCCTGTAGGGTAAATTGACCGAGATACCTGCATAAGGTAAAATGACCGATATGCCCCTGAAGGGCAAAATGACCAAAATGCCCCTACATGTTATATGGATGTTATTGTATGCTATTTATGGTATGTCTGCATTCATGTGACCTTATGCTGCATGGGGGATGGGATTATTGATCTGGAGGAAGTATATGAATTGTTAGGGTCGCATGGTCGCTTGACGACTGTGGATCCACCAATGGTTTTAAGCCGATTATGTGATTGGTACCTCTGTTGCAAAATTGGTTAGTTCTGCAACCGGTGCTACATAAGGAGTGTAGGGATGGGTGGGTCGATTAAATCCCTACAAGAGTGCAGGGTTGGATAGGAGACGGAGTGCAGGGTTGATTTGGGCATGAATGCATTGCATACACTTGTTCTGTTATTGAGATGGGCTTAGGCCCAGATAGATGTGATATGTGATATTTGATATTTGATATGGGCTAAGACCCAGCTGAGGCTATTACGGGCTAAGGCCCAAACGCCACTGTTACTGTATTAGGCTAAGGCCAGACTGAGGCTATTATGGGCTAAGGCCCAAACGCCTCTGTTACTGTGTTGGGCTTAGGCCCACATTGATTACTGAAATGGGCTTAGGCCCAAATTGATTTGATGTATGATTTATGATCGATGAAGGTTGTACACACTGAGTTTTCACAAACTCACCTTCTCTTTTTAATTTTTCAGGTAATCCTCTGTAGCGGTTTGACGTACTAGAGTACTCCAAGGTGGCCATACTACGAGCAGCTTTGAATTCCAGTATTCTATTTTACTTTACTTAAACTGTTTTCTTATTGGGTTGTAATAAGGCCGCTTTTAATTTCTGATTTTTAGTTTTTGATTTTTAGTTTATTACGATTTATATCTGCTAGAAGTAGAACACGATTTTCCAAAACAACAACTGTTTTCAAAACACTATGCTTCCACGACTTAATCTTCAAACATCACGTTTTCGCAAATCATCTGCTTTAAATTAAGCTTCCGCAACAAATAAAGTTTTAAAAGGGAATGACTTTTTAATAAACCACGATTAAAAATCTGACGTAACTGGGATTTTTACTCAAGCTTTTCTTTAAAAAGGGTTTTCAATGAAAACATGGTTTTTGAAAAACACTTCAATGTGGCATGCCAGATTCGAGCCTAACTTCTTGGCTGGTTTTCGGGTGTTACAGAGGCACACGGCGTAGCCACATGGGCAGGTGCCCAATTTTGAAAGAAAAATTTTCTGAGTTCCACAAAGTTTACGTATGAGATTGGTTTAGTCCCAAACATTTCCTAAAGCATGTTTAAAGTCTCGTAGACCTTCTAAGGGGACTATATGAATATGAATTATTATGTAATGATGTTGTATTATTGATATTGTGAAATGAGTGTAAAATGTTCCGATATGTCCGGTAA
Organism: Gossypium bickii; assembly: GCA_025503065.1. Lineage (NCBI taxonomy): Eukaryota > Viridiplantae > Streptophyta > Magnoliopsida > Malvales > Malvaceae > Gossypium > Gossypium bickii. Next base: position 71,230,156 of record CP106716.1, on the reverse strand, counting down.
TGCCTCTTAACCCTAGCCGGCGACAGATACGAGTTAGGGGTGTTACAATTTTGAATGATGCCATTTGATAAATATGTATGAGTTTTGATGTTTGATGATAGATTATGAATATTTGTTATGAGTATTACAAGTTTTGTTAAGTGATTTTTGGTGAAAATGTAAATTAGGGGCTAAATTGTGGAATGTGAAAAATGTGTGGTTAAAATATGAAATAAATGAAAAATATGGGCTGCTAGGGGTATGATGGTAATTCGGCTAGCATGGGTTAATCTTGAATTTCATGATTTTGTGATTTTGTGAAATAATGACTAAATTGCAAAAAAGTGAAAGTTTAGGGACAAATGTATAAAATAGCCTTGAAGTGTGTTTTGGACTAAATTGAATGAATAATTGATTAAACAAGTTAATTTTGAATATATTTAAATCAAGAAAAATGGTATTCGGACATAGATCGAGGGAAGAACAATGTGTCAGATTAGTTTATCTGCATTATCATTTTTACGTTCGAGGTAAGTTCGTATGTTAATAAGCATTATTATAATTGACATTTAATGCTTTATATCAAATTATTGATGAATACAATTATACGGAAACATTTGACAAAGCTTCGTCTATCTATCGGCACTTAGTGTGCGAGATCTTGATAGTTTCGGCTACGCATGGCACTTGGTGTGCGATTTGAGATAGCTCCGGCTACGTATGGCACTTAGTGTGCGAAATCTAGATAGCTTCGGCTATGTATTGGCACTTAGTGTGCGAGATTTTTGAGTATCCAACATTATTCCAAATGATTCAACAAGTATATCAAAGATATGAAATGCTGAGAGATTGTCATGTATTGGTACAGGTATGTACGTAAATTCAATTGAATACTGAATCCATGAAATTGAAAGTTCATGATCAATGTGGGAATAAATATATGGTAAACTTGGTTGATGATTATGTGTTAGGTGTTTGGGCTAAATTTGTAATATCCCGGAATTATGGCTTATGCATTTGTGCTTAAATTATGTTAACTAGCATGTCTTATGTGTTGTGGATGGGTTATGTGAAATTTTAGAACCTTGGAATGTAGGGAAATGCCTTAGAAATTATTAGATTTTGAATTTAGAAGAGGAAGCTAAGCAGGGTGGCCTTAAGAGAAAATGTAGGGGAGATATGACACAAGAAATAGGCTTGGAAAAGTGGCTTGGAGGCGCCACTTAAGGCCTCTAGAAATGACGCCACTAGCAGTTAAAAGGGGGCTTGTGTTCGAGTCACAGGGGAAGCAAATAAAAGTTTTATTTTTGCTGCAAGGATAGATAGTGATGGATGGCATTAAGGCACTAAAGGGAGGAGTTTAATCCTTTTTAAAATTCGGCTAAATAGATAGATAAATGTGGATTTATTTTATTTATTTTGAAGATAAGAGATAAATGTGGGATTATTTTTATTAAATTTTTTAAATAAAGAAATAAAGAGAAAAGCAAGGGATTGATAGTGTTGGCCGAATAAGGGACTCTAGGCTTGGTAATTTCGGCAAAAGAAGGAAAAGTGAGGCCATTAAGCATTCTTTTCTTTTCTCTTCTTCCTCTGCGGAATTCTCTAGTGAAGTTTCTCCCTTCCCTTGTTTTTTTTTTCAAAGCCGAATATTCTTTCTCAACATCCATCATTGTCGATTCTCCCTAAAGTCCTACACCTCTCTTTTTCTTTCCTTGTTGAAGCCGAGTCCGTTTAGCAATTATCAAAACCGAAGCTTGTTGATCATTGCATAACCTATAGCCGAATCTCTCAAGTGGTGTCAGGAAGGAATACTGTCGATCTCTACGTTAAAGGTAAGAGTGAATGATATTCAATTTCCATTCCTTTTCCTTTTAGACTTGTCGAAATCTAGGGACTAATCCATTATTGTTTTTGGCTGAAATTTGGAAGGAACTTTTCGGGATTTTCAGTATAGTCGACTATAAGGAGGATTAGTCGGGATTTCAACATCCAAGGTAGGTTATGTGATATTCGGCCATAGGCCATTTTTATGTGATTTAATGTTAGAATTAAATCTAACCTATGCCTATAGGTATTTCGACACCTTCATAACCAAGTAGCACTTTTCGGGATTTTAGAATCGCAAGGTAAGTGAACATATGTAAGCGGCCAAGGCCCGATTCATTGATTAAGATCTATTTCATATTATTCAAAAAGCTGAAAACTAACCATTTAGGTGATGTAGTGCCTAACCGATTGCAAGAAGAGGTATCACCAAGATTTCGAGATTTGGTTAGTGAGCAAATCGGCAGCAAGGTAAGGATTTAAGTGTGATAATCCTTCGGGATTTGGTTTTATAGCCGAATGGCTTTGGACTAACATGTTAGGGTTGGCCGAATATAGGAATTGAAGATCTAAGTGTTAGATCGGGTTGTTCGGGATTTCAATAAACTCGCTAAGTATACCAGGTTATGTTCGGGTTGTTCGGGACTAACTATTTCTCGATAGATGTATGGTTATGTTTTATTAAATATGTTAGTAAGAATGTGGAAAATATGGCTAACGTACCATGCTATGGTACAAAGTACTCAAGTATGTTTCCCACTCCTACTATGAGTATAATATGATCTGTATGGCATATGTGAAACCATAAGAATGTGAATAAGGCATGATATTGCATGATATGTATGACATGGGCATAGGGGTGATTATGAAAGGGGAAGTGAATGTGGTGGTCTTATACCACAATATGTGGTGACTTCGGTCACATTATCCGAATATGGTGACTCATGTCACAAATATTTTATCTGGTGGCTATGCCACGAATTTTATAAGGGCGATGAGCACGTCGACTATAGCGACTGCCTTCGATGATGTGTAGCAGATGGAGGGTTGACTTACTAGTCCCCACGGTGTGTAGGTTGGTACGGGTGATGTGTAGCGGATGGTATCTAGGTTTGGGTTCGGGATTGCATCACTATTATATCTGTTACATGCATGAATTTGTTTTGCCTAAGTTATTTGGGACTTAGTGTTGGTTATACACACTGAGTCTGTTTGACTCACCCCGTTGGGGAATATTTTCTTTCAGGTGACGCTCAGTAATGGACCGGGTCGGCAGGAGCTCAGTGGTGGCCATGCTCAGCTAAGAGTTTAATTAATTTTAGACTTTTTCATTTAAAGTATTTGGATTTATTTTGGGATTGTTTTCATTTGTAATAAGGCCAAAGTATGAGACTACTTTATGTTTGCTTTTATCACGATATTATTATTGTTAAAACAAAAGTTGTTTAAATTGTTTTTGTTAACATAAACGTTACATGTTTTGACACCTAAATATGAATGATTTTCAATTTAAGAAAAACTTGGAAACGGAGAAATAAAGTTGAATAAATACTTAGATTTCAAGAATAAACTTGTTTCAACTCAAGCCCAACCCAACACAAGGTAAAATTTCTTTCAAAATCATCCAAATTTTCCTAAGTAATCAAAAGGTTTTGAACCGTTTTACTCGAGGAACATACCAGACCCGGTCAAGGCTCGTGGGCCTGGTTTAGGGTGTTTCAGCTTGGTATCAGAGCCCAGTTTTAAACTCTTGGCCTAGGGTTTAAAGCCCATAATGTATTTTAAAATAAGGTCCAAACAAGTTTTGAGAAAAACTTTTCTGAAAAGAGCAGGTTTTCAGGCATGGCACCCAAGTCTCCGACCCGAAGTCCACCAGGTAAGTACCCCTATCTATTGTGTGAATTATAGTATGATTTGTATAAGGTTAGAATGGGAATGTAGATTAGTATGATAGGTACTTGAACCCTAGGACTAGTTTACCCCAACAATTACATAAGACTTAAGTGCCTAATTAAACAAACCTGTGAACTAAGTCGCCGAGTTAGGGTGTGGCAACCATCGTGCGCATGTCTAGGATTGGATTCGGAAGAGCCTGGAACTTAAGCAGTCCTAGTAACTAACCTACTCTTCGCTGGAATCCTACCTGGTGCGTAGCTTCGGTTCACCCTAACCAAGAGGACTTATTCACGGGCTAAACCCAATAACTAAAACCCGAAAGGGATTAGCTGTGTTTTCAAAAAAACTTCGGTTTTAAAATCACTAAATTACCCCTCTAGATTGTAGCAAAAATGTAGGTTGAAAATGTTCCAAAAAATTTCGATTTCCAAAATTACCTAAATACCCCTAGGGGTAAAATTACTAAAATGCCCTTGGTTTCCAAAATTGCCATACTACCCCCGATTTCAATAAAATATCCAAAAAATGTATCGTTACAAAATATTAAAGTACCTTGATTTGGAAATTTACGAAATTACCCCTGTTTTACAAAATTACCAAAATGAACCCCGATTTCTAAAATTTCTGCAATGACACCGATTTGGAAAGAAAATTCTCAAAAGGAACCCCCAAGTTTTGCAAACTTTGAAATACCTTTAATCTATGCAATGACACCGATTTTTGGAAGTTACCCTGGTTTATTACCAAAATACCCCTGTAAGAAAAATGACGAAAATACCCCTGGGATAGGAATAAGACAAAATGTTAGGATAATGAATGTGTGTGGTAGATACTATTGAATGAATGTTTGAATGAATGTGCTCCTCTGAATTAGGATAGAAAACTTGAACAAAAACTTTGATGGATCGAAAGAACTGCTATTAAACTCCTCTCATAAAATTTCTTCGTGAATAATCAGTGGAACAAGGACTAATGCATAAAATTTCTTAATTAGATTAAAACGTGAACGTAGATATGAGCTCTAGGGGACGTGATCGTAATGTGCGAGGACGCGGTCGAGGTAGAATGACCGTGTCAGAACCCGTTAGATCGGGTCAAAGGTCTGAGAATGAGGTACCACCACCACCACCACCAGCTGTTGGTGTTGAGCAGCAAGATCAGACGGGTGATGATGCTGTATCGCAGGCTGTGCTACGAGTTCTTAAAATGGTGGCTGGAGCTGGTGGGAATATAGGAGCTTGGAAGTCTGTACCCGAGCGATTCTAAGCCAATGGAGCTGAGGTATTCCGTGGCGTATCTGGTGTGACACCCAGTACAGCTGAGTATTGGTTGGAGGCGACGGAACGAATTATGGATGAGCTAGATTTGACCCCTGAGGAGAAACTGAAAGGAATGGTGTCACTGCTACGCGATGAAGCATATCAATGGTGGCTCACAGTTCGGGATGGTGCCACAGCTGAAGATCTGACTTGGGAGTATGTGAAGGCGACTTATCAGAAGAAGTATGTCGGCACGCGTTACACTGACACGCAGAGGAAGGCATTTCTGGGGTTGGTTCAAGGGAACAAGTCCGTAGCGGAGTACGAAGCTGAATTTTTAAGGTTGAGCCGGTATGCTCGAGGAGTGGTGGCTACGGAGCATGAGCGATGTGTCTGATTTGAGGACGGACTTAGGGATGACCTGAGGTTGCTAATAGCTCCACACCAGGAGCGGGAGTTTGCCGCATTAGTCGAAAAGGCTAAGGTAGCTGAAGGGATTAAGGACTCTGTAAGGCAGAACTCTGATCGGAATAGATAGAGGAGAGGTTTTGGATCATCAGGACCGTCTAGGAATGTGCAGAAGAGGCCTAGAGTTGATGGGCCGCGAGGTCAGCAGTCTGGTACAGGAGGGCAATACCGTACTTGTACTCAGCGTGGTAAGATGCATCTAGGAGAATGTTGGAAGAAAACAGGAGGATGCTTCAAGTGTGGGTCTAAGGATCACATGATTAAGGATTGTCCCATAAAGATAGACGGGAGTCGACCCACAGGTCAGGGAGCTAATCAGGCTCGCAGAGGTGGACAGCAGCCTCAGCGAGGTCGTGGGCTGAATGGTAGAGGTAACGGTGCTAGAAGAGGACAAGGAACACCCGGCAGAGGTGTTGGGAATACAGAGGTAAGACAGCTGCGTCTGGCTTATGCGGTTTGTCGGAGGGAGGATGGAGACGCGCCGGACGTCATAACCGGTATGTTCCTTGTATTTGGTGAACCTTATGTTGCTCTGATTGATGTGGGCTCGACCCATTCCTATGTTGCATGTAGTGTAGTGGAAACACTAGGCATAGCCTCTGAACTTTCTGCTAGGGAGATGACTGTAGTAAGCCCATTAGGCCAAACTGTAGTGGTGAATAAAATCTTTCGGAGTGTACCTCTAGAGATTCAGGGAGTGAACTTTCCTGCTGACTTAATGGAACTACCCTTCGGAGAATTCAATCTTATACTTGGTATGGACTGGCTAGCTGAGCATCGGGCTATGTTGGATTGTACAGCTAAGCGAATGGAGTTAAGAACCCCAAAGGATAAAGTGGTAATTATCATAGGAGAGAGAAGAAACTACTTGTCTAACGTAGTTTCTGCTCTTAAGGCTGAGAAGATGGTTCGGAAAGGGTGCAAGGCTTTCTTGACTTTCGTTAGTGCGTTGGATGCTAAGGAAGGGGGACTCAATAGAGTAAGGACAGAAAAGGAATTTGTGGATGTTTTTCCGGAAGAATTACCTGGAATACCCCAGAAGAGAAGTGGAGTTTGAAATTGACTTGCTGTCGGGAACAGCTCCTGTGTCAATCGCCCCGTATCGTATGGCACCCAAGGAGTTGGTTGAGCTCAAGGCTCAAATCCAAGAGTTACTTGATCGTGGGTTTATTCGACCTAGTGTGTCTCTATGGGGAACACCGGTCTTGTTTGTGAAGAAGAAGGGCATAACTATGCGCATGTGCATAGACTATCGTCAGTTGAACAAGCTGACCATCAAGAACAAGTATCCTTTGCCAAGGATTGATGACTTGTTCGATCAGCTGAAAGGGGCAGCAGTATTTTCGAAGATAGACCTACGGTCGGGATATCATCATCTTAAGGTGAAGGAGGCAGATATCCATAAGACGGCTTTCCGAACAAGATACGGGCATTATGAGTTCTTGGTAATGCCGTTTGAGTTGACGAACGCCCCGCCGCGTTCATGGATATGATGAACCGGGTCTTTCAACCCTACTTGGATAAGTTTGTCATTGTGTTCATTGACGACATCCTTGTGTACTCCAAGTTTGAAGAGGAGCATGATGAGCATCTTCGGGCTGTGTTGCAAGTGCTAAGGGAGAAAAAGCTTTATGCCAAATTCAGCAAGTGTGAATTTTGGCTCAAGAAAGTTGCATTCTTAGGGCATGTGGTATCCGCAGAAGGAATAAGGGTGGATCCTCGAAAGATTGAGGCAGTGCTAGATTGGAAACCACCTAAGTCTGTGGCTGAGATTCGTAGTTTCTTGGGATTGGCAGGCTACTACAGAAGGTTTGTAGAAGGGTCCTCATCAATAGCTGCACCGTTGACAAAGTTGCTGAGGAAGGAAGTACCTTTCGTATGGACAGATAAGCAACAGGAGAGCTTTGAGAAGCTTAAGATGGTTTTGACCGAAGCTCCGATTTTGATTCAGCCGAAGGCAGGGAAAGATTTTGTGGTGTATTATGACGCTTCTCATATAGGATTGGGATGCGTACTGATGCAGGATGGGAAAGTAGTTGCTTATGCGTCTCGGCAATTAAGGCTTCATGAAGTTAACTACCCAACTCACAACTTGGAATTGGCGGCAGTGGTCTTTACTCTTAAGGTATGGAGGCACTACCTTTATGGAGAAAAGTCGGTGATCTACACAGACTACAAGAGTCTTAAGTATCTATTGACTCAGAAGGAGTTGAATCTAAGACAGCGAAGGTGAGTGGAATTACTGAAGGACTATGATTGTTCTATAGAGTATCACCCGGGCAAGGCGAATGTAGTGGCGGATGCCTTAAGTCGGAAGGTTGTGTCAGATCTGAGGGTGATGTTCACACATCTAAGTTTGTATGACGATGGAAGTCTGTTAGCAGAGTTGCAAGCCAAGCCGACATGGTTGAATGAGGTAAAAGAAAGTCAGTTGGTGGATGAGGATTTAAGTGCTAAGTTACAGCAAGTGTAGAATAGAGAGTTGGAAGATTATGGTATCAATGACGAAGGAGTGTTGTGTTTCAAGGGAAAAATCTGTATGCCGAAGAATGAGGACCTAAGGCAGAGAATTCTTCGGGAATCGCATAGTAGCCCTTATGCTATGCATCTCGGAGGCGGTAAGTTATACAAGGATCTAAGGGAACAGTTTTGATGGCCTGGTCTGAAAATTTGTCAGCAAGTGCATGACATGTCAGCAAGTTAAGGCTGAACACCAAGTTCCGTCAGGATTGCTTCAGCCAATAAAGATTCCGCAGTGGAAATGGGAAAGAATCACCATGGACTTCGTTAGCGGGCTTCCCCTTACGCCTACTAATAAGGACTCGGTATGGGTGATAGTGGATCGATTGACAAAGTCCACGCATTTCATCCCAGTACAGGTTGACTATTCTTTGCTGAAGTTGGCAGGCAGAGATTGTAAAGTTGCATGGAGTTCCGGTATTGATCATCTCTGATAGAGATCCAAGGTTTACGTCTCGGTTTTGGAAAGCTCTACATCAAGCGTTAGGCACCAAGTTGGATTTCACTACGACTTTTCATCCACAGTCGGACGGCCAGTCTGAACGAGTAATCCAAGTGTTAGAGGATATGTTGAGGGGCTGTGTGATGGACTTCAGAGGAAGTTGGGAAGAATATTTGCCTTTAGCGGAATTTGCTTACAACAACAGCTATCAAGCTAGTATTCGGATGGCACCATATGAAGCGCTGTATGGACGGAAGTGTCGCACTCCTACATGTTGGATGAAATTAGGGGAACGTTGAGTTTTGGGTCTGAAAATTGTGGCTGAATTCGAGGAGAAGGTTGGGGTAATTCGAGCACGGTTGAAGGAGGCATCTGACAGGCAGAAATCGTATGTATATCTCAAGCGCAAGGAAATAGAATTTGTCATAGGAGATCAAGTATTTCTTAAGGTTTCGCCTTGGAAGAAAGTGATGAGGTTTGGTCGTAAAAGGAAGTTAAGTCCCAGGTTTATAGGACCTTATCGGGTAATGAAGCGAGTTGGACCAGTGGCATACCAGCTAGAGTTGCCACCGGAGTTGAGACAGATGCACAACGTTTTCCATGTGTCTATGCTACGTTATTATCGATCGGATCCATCTCATGTGGTACCGGTTGAAGAGGTGGAGCTAAGGCCAGATTTGTCCTACGAGGAAGAGCCTATTCAGACTTTGGAGCGAGATGTGGAAGTGTTAAGGAGGAAGTCAATACCTCTAGTCAAAGTATTATGGCGTAATCATGGATAAGAAGAAGCTTCGTGGGAGCCAGAAGAAGCAATGCGACAGCAATACCCTCACCTATTCTAGCCAGGTAATTTCGAGGGCAAAATTATTTTAAGGGGGTAGAACTATAATATCCCAGAATTATGGCTTATGCATTTGTGCTTAAATTATGTGAACTAGCATGTCTTATGTGTTATGGATGGGTTATGTGAAATTTTAGAACCTTGGAATGTAGGGAAATGCCTTAGAAATTATTAGATTTTGAATTTAGAAGAGGAAGCTAAGCAGGGTGGCCTTAAGAGAAAATGTAGGGGAGATATGACACAAGAAATGGTCTTGGAAAAGTGGCTTAGAGGCACCACTTAAGGCCTCTGAAATGACGCCACTAGCAGTTAAAAAGGGGCTTGTGTTCGAGTCATAGAGGAAGCAAATAAAAGTTTTATTTTTGCTACAAGGATAGATAGTGATGGACGGCATTAAGGCACTAAAGGGAGGAGTTTAATCCTTTTTAAAATTCGGCTAAATAGATAGATAAATGTGGATTTATTTTTATTTTGAAGATAAGAGATAAATGTGGGATTATTTTTATTAAATTATTTAAAGAAAGAAATAAAGAGAAAAGTAAGGGATTGATAGTGTTGGCCGAATAGGGGACTTTAGGCTTAGTAATTTCGGCAAAAGGAGGAAAAGTGAGGCCATTCAGCATTCTTTTCTTTTCTCTTCTTCCTCTGCCAAATTCTCTAGTGAAGTTTCTCCCTTCCTTTTTTTTTTCAAAGCCGAATATTCTTTCTCAACATCCATCATTGTCGATTCTCCCTAAAGTCCTACACCTCTCTTTTTCTATCCTTGTTGAAGCCGAGTCTCTTTAGCAATTATCAAAACCGAAACTTGTTGATCATTACATAGCCTATAGCCGAATCTCTCAAATGGTGTTAGGAAGGAATACTGTCGATCTCCACGTTAAAGGTAAGACTGAATGATATTCAATTTCCATTCCTTTTCCTTTTAGACTTGTTGAAATCTAGGGACTAATCCATTATTGTTTTTGGCCAAAATTTGGAAGGAACTTTTCGGGATTTTTAGTATAGTCGACTATAAGGAGGGTTAGTCGGGATTTCAACATACAAGGTAGGTTATGTGATATTCGGCCATAGGCCATTTTTATGTGATTTAATGTTAGAATTAAATCTAACATATGACTATAGGTATTTCGACACCTTCATAACCAAGTAGCACTTTTCGGGATTTTAGAATCGCAAGGTAAGTGAACAATGTAAGCGGCCAAGGCCCGATTCATTGATTAAGATCTATTTCATATTATTCAAAAAGCTGAAAACTTACCATTTAGGTGATGTAGTGCCTAACCGATTGCAAGAAGAGGTATCACCAAGATTTCGGGATTTGGTTAGTGAGCAAATCGGCAGCAAGGTAAGGATTTAAGTGTGATAATCTTTCGGGATTTGGTTTTATAGCCGAATGGCTTTGGACTAACATGTTATGGTTGGCCGAATATAGGAATTGAAGATCTAAGTGTTAGATCGGGTTGTTCGGGATTTCAATAAACTCGCTAAGTATACCAGGTGTGTACCCCACACTATTTCTCGATAGATGTATGGTTATGTTTTATTAAATATGTTAATAAGAATGTGGAAAATATGGCTAAGATACCATGCTATGGTACAAAATACTGAGGTACGTTTCCCACTCCTACTATAAGTATAATATGATCTGTATGGCATATGTGAAACCATAAGAATGTGAATAAGGCATGATATTGCATGATATGTATGACATGGGCATATGGGTGATTATGAAAGGGGAAGTGAATGTGGTGGTTTTATACCACAATATGTGGTGACTTTGGTCACATTATCCGAATGTGGTGACTCATGTCACAAATATTTTATCTGGTGGCTATCCCACGAATTTTATAAGGGCGATGAGCACGTCGACTATAGTGACTGCCTTCGATGATGTGTAGCGGATGCAGGGTTGACTTACTAGTCCCCACGGTGTGCAGGTTGGTACGGGTGATGTGTAGAGGATGGTATCTAGGTTTGGGTTCGGGATTGCATCACTATTATATCTGTTACATGTATGAATTTGTTTTGCCTAAGTTATTTGGGACTTAGTGTTGGTTATACACACTTAGTCTGTTTGACTCACCCCGTTGGGGAATATTTTCTTTCAGGTGACGCTCAGTAATGGACCGGGTCGGCAGGAGCTCAGTGGTGGCCATGCTCAGCTAAGAGTTTAATTAATTTTAGACTTTTACATTTAAAGTATTTGGATTTATTTTGGGATTGTTTTCATTTGTAATAAGGCCCAAGTATGAGACTACTTTATGTTTGCTTTTATCACGATATTATTATTGTTAAAACAAAAGTTGTTTAAATTGTTTTTGTTAAAATAAACGTTACATGTTTTGACACCTAAATATGAATGATTTTCAATTTAAGAAAAACTTGGAAACGGAGAAATAAAGTTGAATAAATACTTAGATTTCAAGAATAAACTTGTTTCAACTCAAGCCCAACCCAACACAAGGTAAAATTTCTTTCAAAACCATCCGAATTTTCCAAAGTAATCAAAAAGTTTTGAACCGTTTTACTCGAGGAACATACCAGATCTGGTCAAGGCTCGTGGGCCTGGTTTGGGGTGTTTCAAAATTGAATTGTGATATAGTATATTTTACTCACTTAAATTGTGTCTCAACGGGTAAATGAATGACAAGAATATATATGAGATTGGTACGAGGTGGTATAGGTATGTGTATAAATCACTTTAGCTTTGAATGGGAGAATTGATGACGAATGTATATGGTTTTGTAAATGAGCACTTGAAAGGTTTGATAGTTAAGGAAAGTTGCATATTGACATATTGAAATTATTGAATCATGTTTAAGTGATTACATTAAATTTATCTCATACGAGGTTACTAAGTGTTATAGCTTTGTAACACCCCTAACCAGTATCCATCGCCGGAATAAGGATACGGATCATTACCAGAGATTTAAGAATAATCACAGATAATTGTTCTATATACTGTCATAACAAAACTGTCTATTGGGATCATAGTCACTAAATAATTTATATCTTGAGCTAAAAAATTCTAAATTAATATCCGATTGATTTTTCTGAAACTAGACTCAAATATCTTCCTACCATAAAATTTTAAGAATTTATGGTTTAGCCAATAAGTACAATTAATTCTTCAAATTCATCCCTGTTCTGCTATTTGACAATTTTGACCTTTCTTCACCAAAAATTAATTATCTCTTAGTACAGGATTCAGATGATATTCTCGTTTTTTTCACTTGAAATTAGACTCATTAAAAAATTAAACATATAAATTTAAAACCCCAAGTATTTTTATACAAGTTTTAATGATTTTCCAAAGTCAGAATAGGGGAACCCAAAATCATTCTGACTTTGTCTCATAAAAATTCAAATATCTCATAAAATGAAATTCTTTTCTTACATCGTTTCTCCTAGGTAAAACTATACTTGATAGGATTTAATTTCATATTTTATTAAACCTTTAAATCGATTTTCACATTTTTTAGTGATTTTTCAAAGTTATACTACTACTGTCCAAAACTGTTTTAATGCTAATTTTACTCTTTCATGATTTCTTTGTATTAACTTTCATTTTGACATACATAACACCAAAACATAACCATAACTAGCCATTCCAATAGCTAGAAATTATCAAATATTTACATGCCATTCATTGGCCAATTTAACATATACATCAACAATAAAGACTTAAACATATCATTTCCTTACCTTCATATACATGCTCATAACATCATAGTTTATCTAGTTCACACATACCTAATCACATTTAACATAACAACTCCCCACATGTATCATTTAGTCTAATTTTATTAACATATAATTATAAACCACATCACACAATGACATTGGCATAGGCATATGAGTAATTAATATGCTTGCAACCCATTAGCCAATGTAAGCCAATTTGTATGGCTAAATACCTAATCAATCATTAAACATTACAAGCCAATACATTTGGCCATATCATAATGACACATACACAAAATGACTAAGTCCCTATACAAGCCATAGACTCAAAGGTTTGCGTTCATTTACCCAACATGATAGCTTGATAGTTTGATAGCATCTCCGGCGATTTGCAACCCGAGCTAGTTTGGTGACACAATGAGGCATAGGAAAGGAAGAGGAGTAAGCTATATAGCTTAGTAAGTTAACATGCAAACAAATAATCATGGATATCATACAATTAACATAACAAAATTTACATATATGTCATCATAGTTTCATAGGCATAACTTACTCATTTTCAATCTTACCAAAAGTTCATCACATACCCGAGCTCATTCATATGAATTTTTTGTACATACCTGTACCAACTCGTAACATATAATACTCTTTCTCATCTTTGATACAATCTTTGAATTACCCATTGAACCACTTTGAATACTAAAGGATACTCGGGAATCTCATACATAATGTACCATACCAACGCCATATCCCAAACATGGTCTTACATGGAAATCTCAATTGATGCCAATAGCCCAGCTATGGTCTTACACGAAGTCTCATATCGGCGCCATATCCCAGATATGGTCTTATACGAAATCTCATAACAATGCCATATCCCAGATATGGTCTTATATGTAATCTTAGTGACCCTAATGTCATGACATTTGTATCCTATTTATTCCTAATGTTCAAACGGGATTTTCTCATTTGTCATATCATCGTCAATTGTATCCACATTGCCATTTATACAATCATATATTAATAAAACATTTAAAATACAATTGTAACATTGCATTATTTACACATGAACTTACCTCGACACATGAATGGCGAAATGGGCCTAATCGTCACATACTTTGTTTTCCCCCGTTTTAGGTCCGAACCTCGATTTTATTGATCTATAATATCACATTTGACTTATTTAATCATTATACTATTCAATTTAGCCCAAAATCACATTTTGGCAAAATTTATATTTTTGCCCCTAAACTTTGTCATATTTATATTTTAGTCCTTATGCTCGTAAAATGATTTCATTCAATTTCTTTGTACTTTAAGCCTAGCCAAACCATTTTCATGCTTATAGCAGCCTACATTTTCCATTAAAATAGATTTTTACAACACTTTTTATACTATTTTACAAATAAGTCCTTTTTATGCATTTTCATCAAAAATCACTTAGCAAAAGTTGTTTATCTAACATTAAACTTGCATAATCACCCATTAAACATCAAAATACACAAATTTCTAACATGGGTCAAACCCTAGACCTTCATCATATCTCAAATTAATGGTATAAATAGATAGATCATATTACAAGGATTTCAAAAACAAGAAAATCATTAAAAACGGGGCTAGAATGGACTTATAATCGAGCTTGAAAGCTAAAAACACCCTAGCCATGGTTTCCTCTTGAAATTTCGGCCATGGAGGAAGATGGAAAAATTTTTGGGTTTTTATTTTGTTTATTAAATCATTTAATTACTAAATGACCAAAATGCCCCTAAATTAAAAATTTCTATATCACCTATTTCATGTCCAATTTTGTCCAAAAAATTATCCAATTGTCTAATTACCTTTTAAGGACCTCCAATTTAAAATTTCATAGCAATTAGACACCTCTAGCTTCTAGAACTCAAGTTTTGCACTTTTTACGATTTAGTCCTTTTGACTAAATTGAGTGCCCAAACATCAAAATTTTCAAATGACATTTTCACGAAATCATTTCGTGAAACTTTAGATAATAAAAATATAAGAATATTAAATTTTTCCTTGTCAAATTTGTGGCCCCAAAACCACTGTTCCGATTAGACCCAAAATCGGGCTGTTACAACTCTCCACCCCTTACGAATTTTCGTCCCCAAAAATCTTACCAGAATTGAGGTTAGAATATCATTTACTCGAAATTTCTTATACCTCATCAAAGAATCCTCTTCAAGGTGATACTTTCGGAAACACTCTATCAGCAATCTGAAATTCCATACCCTTAAGTTTCAAGTCTGTATACCACTTAAGTCGGTTTGAAGTTGCTTTAAACTTTCATGAATCACTTTCACTATTTCCCAAAATCACAAATCAATTCAACCTCGTATATCTTTTTCCCAATTATCTTTGAACTCAAAACTTAATGCCAGAGAGTACCATCAAAGATATAAAGTACTCTCTCAGACTTACCATCGATCTAAAGATGAATTACAGTGCCAAAATGCAACTGCATACTCAGAGTTTTTTGTAGCTTTCTCCATAATTGTGATATAACCCTCGGATCTCAATCTGAAATAATGGAGACTGGCACTCTATGAGAGTTAACAACCCCAGAAACATATAACTCGACTGATCTGTCAAATAAGAAACCTATACATTCCAAAATGATTATAAGGAATTTTGTCAAACGACCAACCACATTCCAGACAACATCTTCCTTTTCGAGGATAAAAGAACTCCAATCTATAGTAACTCTATCTCATTCTTACTTCGGTGCCATCACTGACTGTAATAGTCCTGAATACTTTTGATATTCGACTTTTACCCATTGACAAATCAACACCTGAACGCAAACTCAAAAATATCATGTTACATTCTCAATCGCCGAAACATTTACTTTAAATAACTGTATATTTTATTACTTCCTGAATGAATAGACAAGCTACTACTGTGAGCCTCGAACAAATTTTTCTACATAAGCTCTGAATTATTCAGTGCAAATTCTATCTCTGGAAAATAATAACAATCATCAGGTCTAACTTGATATTCAGAATCAAGAGTCGTTTCATATTGTACTTGTTTAGCTTGCAATTCACTAACACATTTCTGAGCTTCTCAAACTCGCAAAGAAAACATCACTTTAGCTTTTAACTCAGCTAGAATCAGACCAACATTAGATAGGGTTAATCATGTAACCAACACTCACAAAATAAACAAGGATTTTCCGTTCAATCATCCGTAACTATATCTGCTTTCTCAAAGGTAAATCGATAACTACACTTATTCTAATTAATTCAATAGTACATTATTGAAAAATCACGAATTCTTTACTCAACTCAAACCTAACCCAGACTTCAACTGTTTAAAACTTTGCTAACACGAATCATACCATTCAACTTTCACGATTGTGATAATCTTAACAATCAGAACAACTTTAACTCGTAATAGCATCATTCGATTAGAACAATCCAATAGGTATATCTCTGTATCATACTTTCTAGAAAATGAATTCTCTATATCAGACTATCCGTCTATATCTGACCAGCTCATTTAGATACAAACAACAGAGTCGATCTCAACTATTAAATAATAAATATCAAAATACTTCTTTCTTTATGCTATTAAAACAACTCAAACATACAATCTTTCATAATTCCCTTAACATGCTAATCAAAGATCTTTACAACCGCATTAGCTCAAGAAAACAAAATACTCTGATTTAGCTCATTAACCTTTTATCGAACTTACTTGAGAAATGAAAACCATCATACAATTTAAGCTCGTTCTTTCACCATTTATACCTTTGCCAATGTTAATTCCTTTCACAAAAATTAGAGAAACCCTGATATCAATATCACCACGTTTCTTTGATCTAACCAGAAATACAAATATACTAGACATAGTTATCACAAGCGGAAGAACACATTTTAAAGATTAGCCATGACTGATAAGTTACGAAATAAGGATGATAAGAAAATCGAGATAAGGAAATCCAAGATGCGATACCATATCGGAAGTCTGAAAATATAACTCTAAGAAAATAATAAAGATCTTAATGATTTCTCAGAGAAAACTAGAAGAAAAACACTGCTTACTAACTCTGGAATTCCATTGTAACAGAGATAATATATTTTTTGTATATATGCATAGAAGACATAACAACATCCAGTAGAAACAGAAGAATAACCTCATAAAAATTTCGTCATCAATTTTATTCTAAACATAATATAATAGAATCCCAAGAAGAGATAAGAATTGCTGATCATCAACCAACCAGACCATCAGTGCTTTCGTCTAACATTAGAGTTAGCTAACATTCCCACACGATAAGAATTTCATCAAAAAATGAACTATCATATATCTCTCTGAGGATAAATGAATATATAGAATACCCAGAAGAGGTCATCATAATCTATTGAACTATAACTATTACACATAGACATCTTTACAACTCAAATATCCTTTCTCTGACTATTTCTATTATCATGAACCCCGTATTATTCCATTCACTAATGAAAATCAATTCGGGAGAAATTTCAGCAAACACATTCTTTAGATATCATACCTGAATGAGTTGATTGGCCGAGATCAACTTTTTCCTTAACTGTGACATCGCAAAATCCAAATGATCTTTAAAGCAACCTAGCATCTTTTCCAGAACTAAGTTCATTTTCCAAACTATTCCCAACTCTATCTGCATTGCTAATTATTCCACCATTGAACTCTTTAGGTTAATACTTGTGAACTTATTCAACATAATTCTCGTAAATTTTTGTTATAAAAGCAGCACTGATAAGGAGATGAGGTCGTAAAGCCTTTAACTTGACTCTCATAAATACACACATATGACCTAGCATTCATCATCAACATAATATCATCACAATCATATAATTCATTACAGGAAAATTAACATACTTATTTATGCTACACGAACTTACCAATTGTATTTATTCAAACAAATGTACATAAACATATATTCCTTCAATTTTGAGTAAGTTTACTTGTCACGTTCACTTAATCAAACATGTTAGGCACATAACATCATAGGAATACCAACCAAACATGGATGAGCTTATTACAATATAGACTTTCATTTCATTTCATTTTTCTGTATTTCTCAACTTATGGTTATCTCATTTCGTACATCATCACATACATATCATGAATTCTTATTCATACCTTTCCAAGTTTCGACTCACACATTTCAAATATCTTAATAGCACTTTCAGCTTTATTGAAAATAGCTCGGTTGGAAAGCATCTCTGTCTCAATAAAACCATTCTCATCAGAGTCGGGAGATACCACACTATCAAAGGTAGTAATACAGCATGTATAACTAGACTCACATACGCTACGTTACTCTAAGAATTGACAAAATCGTAGCTCTGATACCACTAAATGTAACACCTTTAACCCCGTATCCATCACTGAAACAGGGCTACAAAGCATTACCAGAGATTTCAAAACAATTATACATAATCGTGATATTTACTGTTTATAACAAAACTATCCACTTGATTCATAGTCACTAAATTATTTATATCTTGAGCTACAGAATTCTAACCTAAGATCCGCTTAATTTTTTTGAAACTAGACTCAAATATCTTCTTACCATAAAATTTTCAAAATTTATGGTTTAGCCAATAAGTACAGTTAATTCTTCAAATTCATCCTTGTTCTGTTGTCTGACAGTTTCACCTTTCTTCACTAAAAATTAATTATTTCTTAGTACGAGATTAGGATGATGTTTCCCTTTGGTTATATTGAAATTAGGCTCATTAAAAAATTAAACATATAAATTTAAAACCCCAAGTATTTTTATACAATTTTTAATGATTTTCCAAAGCTCGAACAGGGGAACCCGAAATCATTCTAACCTTGTCTCACAACAATTCAAATATCTCATAGAAAGAAATTATTTTTCTTACACCGTTTCCTCTATCTAAAACTAGAATCAATAGGATTTAATTTAATATTTTATTCAACCTCTAATTTAATTTCCACAATTTGTTTTGATTTTTCAAAGTTATACTACTGTTGCCGTCCAAAACTATTTTAACGCTAATTTTACTCTTTTATGATTTCTTTGTATTAACTTTCATTTAGACATACATAACACCAAAGCATAACCATAACTAGCCATTCCAATAGCTAGTCATTATCAAATATTTACATGCCGTTCATTGGCCAATTTAACCTATGAATCAATAATAAAGACTTAAACATATCATTTCCTTACCTTCATATACATGCTCATAACATCATACTTTATCAAGTCCACACATACCCAATCACGTTCAACATAACAACTTCCCACATGTATCATCTAGTCTAATTTCATTAACATACAATTATAAACAACATCACACAACGACTGGCATAGGCATATGAGTAATTAATATGCTTGCAACCCATTAGCCAATATAAGCCAATTTATATGGCTACATACCAAATCAAATCCTTAATCATTACAAGCCAATACATTTGGCCATATCATAATGACACATACACGAAATGACTAAGTCCCTATACATGCCATAGAGTCAAAGGTTTGCATTCATTTACCCAACATGCTAGCTTGATAGTTTGATAGCATCTTCGGTGATCTGCAACCCGAGCTAGTTTGGTGACACAATGAGACATAGGAAAGGAAGGGGATAAGCTATGTAGCTTAGTAAGTTAACATGCAAATAAATAATCATGAATATCATACAATTAACATAACATAATTTGCATATATGTCATCATAGTTTCATAGGCATAACTTACTCATTTTCAATCTTACCAAAAGTTCATCACATACCAAGCTCATTCATATGAATTTTTCGTAATACCTATACCAACTCGTAACATATCATACTCTCTCTCATCTTTGGCACAATCTTTGAATTACCCGTTGAGCCATTTAGAATATTAAAGGATACTCGGGAATCTCATATGCAATGTACCATACCAACGCCATATCCCAAACATGGTCTAACATGGAAATCTCATATTGATGCCAATAGCCCAGCTATGGTCTTACACGAAGTCTCATGTCGTCGCCATATCTTAGATATGGTCTTATACGAAATCTCATAACGATTCCATATCCCAAATATGGTCTTATACGTAATCTTAGTGACCCTAATGTCATGACATTTGTATCCTATTTATTCCTAAAGTTCAAACGAGATTTTCTCATTTATCTTATCATCGTCGATTGTATCCACATTGTCAGTTAAACAATTCATATAATAATAAAACATTTAAAATACAATTGTAACACTGCATTATTTACACATGAACTTACCTCAACACAAGAATGGCGAAATAGGCATACTCGTCACATACTTTGTTTTCCCCCGTTCTAGGTTCAAACCTCGATTTTATTGATCTATAATATCACATTTGACTTATTTAATATTATACTGTTCAATTTAGCCCAAAATCAAATTTTGGCAAAATTTACATTTTGCCCCTGAACTTTGTCATATTTATATTTTAGTCCCTAGGCTCGTAAAATGATTTTCATTCAATTTCTTTGTACTTTAAGCCTAGCCAATCCATTTTCATGCTTATAGCAGCCAACATTTTCCATTAGAATAGATTTTTACAGCACTTTTTATACTATTTTACAAATTGGTCCTTTTTACGCATTTTCATAAAAAAACCACTCAGCCTGTATCGGGTAAAGAGTTTATGATTTTAAGTCATGTGTCATTGAATGGTTTGGAGTGTGTTTTAGTACAAGAATGTATAGTGATGGCTTATGCTTCCATACAGTTAAAGTTGCATGAAAAGATTTATTCGATGCGCGAATTAGAGATGGTTGACATTGTAATTGCATTGAATAGTTAGCGACATTAATTGTTTGGTGAGCAATGTAACCTATTTGATGACTACAAGAGTTTAAAATATTTGATGTTACAGAGAGATCTAAATTTGGGACAGCAAAGATGGCTTGAACTATCGAAAGATTTTGAGTTCGTAATTGGTTATCATCCTGGACAAATGATTATAGTCGCGGATATTTTGAACAAGAAATCTTTGTGTGCTTTACAAGTGATGAATAGACGATTGATCTTATCGGATGATGAATATATATTAGCTGAGTTAAAAGCTAAATTGTTGTTTATTCCGTGATTTTGTGAAGCTCAGAAATGTATCGTGAACTATAAGTTAAAAGACTTCAACGTGGATTGACTTCTGATTTTGATCTTCAGATTGGAATCGATGATTATTTATCATTTCGAAATAGAGTTCGTGTATCGAGAAATTTGAAGATTATACAACAATTGTTATATCTAATTCATAGTGGTAACTATCTGTTCATTTGGGGAATACTAAGATGTAAAATAATCTAATACAGTTTTACTAGTGAATGAGTATGAAACGTGATACTTTTGACTTGTACCCAAATGTCTGATTTATCAATAGGTTAAAGTTGATTATCAAGTACCTTCGGGATTGTTACAATCTGTGTTATTATCTAAGTGGAGATGAAATAGAATTTCGTTGGATTTTGTAAAAGGAAGATGTTATCTGAACTATTGTTGATTGTTGAAAAAGTTTGTACATTTTATCTCAGTACGTATAGTTTCTCTCTTGATAGACTAGCTAAATTATACATTTCTAAAATTATCAATTTTTACAGAGTGCTAGTCTCCATTATTTTAGATAGAGATCCGAGGTTTATATTGTGTTTCCAAAGAAAACTACTGTAAACTTTGGGTATGAGGTTGCATTGTAACACTGCATTTCATTCTCCAACTGATGGATAATATGACAAAGTGATTCAGATTCTCGAAGATATGATTTGTTACTGTATTTTAGAATGTGAAAGCAATTAAGAAAGACAATTACTTTTGGTTGAGTTTGAGCATATTAATAGTTATCATATGAGTATAAAGATGGCATTGTATGAAGTATTGTATGATTGCAATTACTGAACTCCATTGTTATTGGATCGAGCTTTGTGAGAAAAAGATTCACATGATTGGTTTCAATAGAGAAATTGAAAAGAAAGTGAAAGTAATTTATAACAGTTAGAATGTAGTTTCAGATTGAGACAAAACATATACAGACTTGATACGTAAAAGCATTGAATTTCTGTTAGTGGACTGAGTGTTTGTGAAAGTATTGCTGTGAAAAAAGAATTTCTAGAATTAGCTATAAAGAGAAGTTGAGTTCATGATTCATCGGGTCGTATGAGATTATTGAGAAAATAAAGCTAGTGGCTTATTCAACTTATATTACTGTCAGAACTTGAGAAGATCCATAATGTGTTTCTTATATCAATGATGCGATGATTCAGATAAGACCCTTTGTATATAATATCTCTTTCAGAAGTTAAAATTCAGCTTGATATGACGTATAGCGAAGGAAAGATCAAAATCTTAGCTCGTGAGATTCAAGAGTTGAGAAATCTGAGGCTATGTGAGAAATTGTTAAGGTTATAAGAAAGCAAATCTCTAATTTATTCTCTGATAATATTTTCGGGGACGAAAATCTCTAATGGGGAGAGTTGTAACAGCCTGTTTTTGGGTCAAATCAGAACAGTGGTTTCGAGACCACAAATCTAAAGTCAAAAATATTTATTTTATAATTATTTTAATGTTTACAACATAATTGAGTGATTGTATGAAAATTTTGCTAAGAAATTTTATCGTTTCATTGGTCAATTTGATAAATAGGACTAAATCGCGTAAAGCGAAAAAGTTGATTTCTAATAGCTAAAGGTGAATAATAGCTATAGAACCTTAAAATTAAGGTCTTAAGTAGTAATTAGACCACTAATTGGATAGTGTATGATAATGGCTTGGCATAATTGAAATATTGAATTAGTAATGAGGCTATTTTTGGTATTTGGTAAATATAGTTAATTATAATAAAAACAAAAACCATATTTTGAGGTTATCATCTTCCTCCAACTGATTCTAACCTAGAGAAGCCATGGATATGTTTGCCCAAGCTTAGTAGTTCAATTGGTGAGTGATTTTTGTCACGTTTTTAATGATTTTTATGTTTTTGAGATCGTTGCAGCTAGTACTAACTAGCCTAGGGACTAATTTGCAAAAATGTTAATATTTTGAATGATGCCATTGATGAATATGTATGATTTTTTATGTTTTATGATAGATTATGAATATTTCTTATGAGTATTACAAGTTTTGTTAAGTGAATTTTTGGTGAAAATGTAAATTAGGGGCTAAATTATGAAATGTGAAAAATGTGTGGTTAAAATGTGAAATAAATGAAAAATATGGGTTGCTAGGGGTATGATGGTAATTTGGCTAGCATGGGTTAATCTTGAATTTCATGAATTTGTGATTTTATGAAATAAAGACTAAATTGCAAAAATGTGAAAGCTTAGGCGTGTAACACCATTTACCGTATTCGACGCCGGAACAGAGTATGAGGCATCGCCAGACTTAAACACAAGCAAACATACAAAACCGAGATATAATTTATATCCAAATTTAAAACCTTTCACATACTTTCATATCATCCCTAATATGAGCCTATGAGGCTCAATACATACATTGGAAGTAGTTCGGGACTCAAACGGGAACTTTAGAAAATCAGACAGCACTTAGGAAATTTTTCACTAAAATAGGGTCACACGCCCGTGAGGTCCAAGGGACACGCCCGTGCTACTGGCCGTGTTCAAAATAGGGAGCTCTCTGACTTGTGCCACACGGCCGTGTCACAGGCCCGTGTGCTAGGTCGTGTGGTCGATCTAATTTTCATGATTTTTCATAAATTAGGTGCAGACTTCACACGGCCAGGGCACACGCAAATGTTCGAGGCGTGTAGTACACACGCCCATGTCTCTGCCCGTGTGCTATATTCTGGACATTCTGTTTTGCAACAATTAAGGTGCAGGGGACACACGACCGGAACACATGCCCATGGGGCAAGCCATGTGTCACACACGGCCTAGGCACACGACCGTGTGTCTACCTGTGTGGACAAAAATAAGGCTATTTACCAAGTCATTTTGTCACCCTTCCATGCACAAACCTACACAACAAACATAGAACCATTCCAAGTGTATACATGCAACCAAATCAGCCACTACAAGATATGAATACATCATTCACATGCTATCATTTATCACATACAACCACCACATACTTATCAACTCAAACCATGCAAATTTCCCATATCCATGAAAAGCATCATCATATGCATATATATATATATATGTATATTATATTCTTAAACCAATATTAGCCAATTTCAATGGTCATTTATAAAATGAATTACCAACCAACATAAGCCAACACATTTGGCTAAATCAATTATGACACGTAAAAAAATGACCAAGTCCTTATACATGCAATAACTCAAAATATTAGAATCAATGGTACCTAAAATGTTAAGTTGATAGTGCGAATGGATCTCCGACAGTTTCCGATCCCTGAGCTGGCTTGATGACACTATAAGACAAGGGAAAAGAAAAGGGGAGTATGTAACGCTCCAAATTTTGGGCCTAGATGAATTGGGCTTTGGGTCTCATAATTTTTTTTTAAGCAAGAAAATGACAAATGACTTATTGGCTTTAAGGGTTTAATAAACTTGGAGTGTCTAGAGGTATTGGAGAAGTTTTGGATTCAAACTTTGAGGAGAAGGAATTTATAATTAATTATTAAAGGAACCAAGGCGGTGAGTAGATGGGGTTTTAAATAAAAATAGGGAAAAATGGCATCAAAGAGCCTTGTGGTGGAGTGGCTAAGTGACACCACTTAGGGTATAGGAAGGTGGCATTATGGGCTAGCAAGAAGATCCTAGGTTTGAATCCTAGCTTGGTATTTTTTTTTAGGAGTTTAATTTTGGCCTTTTAGAAGGTTGGAAGTGGTGTGATGATGGACCTTAAGGAGAGTGATTAAAAGAGAAAATTTAGGAAAAGGATTAGGGAGTTATCAGGGAGAAAAATGAGGAGATGAGATGGAGAAGAGTTGGAGCCGATTGGGACTTTGGGGGGGTAGGCAGAGTTTCCGTTTTGTCTATAAATAGGGGGTGCCAAATTCCCTCTGTGCTATTTCGACAATTGGAATTCCCTTTGTGCTATTTCGGCAATTATAGTGCTCTGCCGAATTCTCCTTCACTATTTTTTCTATTCTAAACCTTGCCTATTCCTTATGTGTTTTCTTCTCTTCTAAAGCCTTAAATCGAATATCATTCTTTTCTTTCTCCATTGCTTGTGCCGTCCCACCTTCATCTCAATTGTTGGGGACCAAATATTCGTGACTTCAAAAGCCGAAAACCTTTGCTCTTGGAGCCGATTTCTTCATCGCCCCAAACCTTGTGCCGAATACTCTAGTGACCAAATCTCTTTCATGCTGTCATCATTCCTTTGATTTTTGGTGGATCGGATCTTGGAAAAAATTGGAATCAAGCTTGGATCTACAAGTCTCTGCCGAAAGGCTATCTATACGTTTCAGTTTTTGGGTAAGAGTTCTTGATTTTGGGATAAGTTGGCCGAATAGTCTATAGTAAGGGAAAGGGTGAGTTAAGTGGATTCAAGTCATCTATTATTTTGTTTTTAATGGTTAAGATTGATGCAGATCTAGGGGATATTCATGAGTAGTAGCTAAGGAAGGGCTATTAGGACTAGTGGCACACGGTAAGGTTATGGTAAGGCTTCGATTTTTGGTAAATATTGTGGTGAAGTGTGTGATTGATTGGAGGTTGGTATTGGTTGTAGGTTCAAGGCTGAGGATAGTGTAACACATCTCATTTACAAGGTGTGTACATACACTTCACACACGACAAATCAGAAAAAGCCGAAATACCGAAAAATCAGAATGCCGAAAAGCCAAAATGCTGAAAGGTTGTCGCCGACAACCACACGAGCGTGCGAACATTCGTATGGGAACACCAATACGACTACCGGGACCAAAAGAGCAATCTCATGGTCTCGGCCACTATTTCGCCAACCGGTCCGGAATGGGCTAAATAGGCCTGCCGAGCTCGTGGGCCTAAATCGGCAAGAATTGATATGTGAAATTGAATGATGGATTGATATGGATGGTTGTATGATTTGATTATGATCGGGCCTAATGGGCTACATATACATGACTGGGCTTAATGGGCTATATGGACATGATTGGGCTTAGTGGGCCTTATAGGATTTTAGAAATGCATGCTAGGGTTTTAGTGGACTCTAGGCTTAGTTCTGATGACTTCTTAAACAACATAAAACTTAATTTAATAATCAAACATGTTTGTGGACAAGTCGCTAGGGTAGAGTGCGGCAATGGACATATGCATGTCTAGGATTGGATCTAGGGAGGGCTTGGTACTTAAGCGGTCCTAGTGACCCACCTCCTCTTCTCTGGAAACCTACTTGGTGCCAACGAGGACATGTTGACAGGCCAAAAGTTAGTAATTTAAAACCCATACTATTAAGAATTATTGAAATACCCTTGAGTCGTAAAATTATAGAAATACCCCTGAATTGTAAAATTATAGAAATACCCCTGAATTGTAAAATTTTCGAAATGCTCTTGATTTGTGAAATGACTAAAATGCCACTATGTGTTGAATGTAAGATTTATGGATGTTACATGTACATTTGATGCATTCATATGATATTCTGTTTAGGATGCATATGGGTGGGAATTGTGGAATGGAGGAAGTATATGAGGATCGCACGGTTGCTTGACAATTATGTATCCACCGATGGCTTTCTAAGCCTATTAAATGATAAGCAGCATTGCTGCAACGTTAGGTAGTACCGCAACCAGGCTACCCTTGAAGTGTATCAGATGGGTGGGTCGATTTAGAAATCCCCACAGAAGTGTTTCAGTTGGATGATTTGCTTTGCATTGCATGTATGATATTATTATGTTATTATTATGATATGTATGCTATTTGTTTGACGAGGGTCGTACACACTGAGTTTTCGAAAACTCACTCCCTCTTTTATTTTTCTCAGGTGATCCTCAGTAGGCGGTTCAACGGATGGAGGGACTTAGAGGTGGCCAACTAGCAAGACGATTAGACTTGTTTTCGTAATACCTAAATTCTAGATTTTAAGTTATTTTATTTCAGATTGTAATAAGGGTTCCCTCTAGTTATTATTCCATTACTTCCACTATGCATTGTAATTTTGAAACGGAACTTGGATTTATTTCTTTTAAGCATATTTCAAGTTTTTTTTGAAAATAATTGTGTTTTAAGAATGAGCTTCCGCTGTCAAAGGAAATTTTTACATAGTAACAAGGAAATGGTTTTTGGCTACACCTCGTTTTGAAAGCAAATTGGATTTCACTTAACTTTTCTCTAGAAGGGTTTTCAATGAAAACAAAGTTTTCGCAAAAACACTTCAATGTGACACACCGGATTCGGGCCTAACTTCTAGGTCGGGTTTGGGGTGTTACAGAGTAAGCTATATAGCTTAGTAAGTTCCTATGCAAATAATAAGCATTATAATCACACATTTAACATACAAATAACATGATAACTTGGCATAAGTAGTATTTACGTCTTCTATTCATTACTTACTCATTCATAAGCTTACTAAGGGTTCATCACATATTGAGCTCATTTCTCAATGAGTTTTACGTATGTATCTGTACCAACTCCCAACCTAACCATAATCTTTTACAACTTTGACATTCTCGTTGAATTTCCCGTTGAACCACTTGGAATACTAAAGGATACTCAGGAAATCTAACACACATAGTACCATGCCAATGCCATATCCCAGATATGGTCTTACATAGGATCTTGTATCGGTGCCAATAGCCTAGCTATGGTCTTACACGAAGTCTCATATCAATTCCATATCCCAGATATGGTCTTACACGAAATCTCATATAGCCCTAATGTCATGACATTTGTATCCTAACTATTCTTAAGGTTCTACCGAGATTTCTCGCTTGTTGAACTTTGTCGATTACATTCGAAGAGTAAATCACAATTCATGCAATATTAAAGCAATTAGAGCATAAATAACAATGTGTTTTTTATATATGAAC
The DNA here is from genome assembly GCA_025503065.1 of Gossypium bickii. Lineage (NCBI taxonomy): Eukaryota > Viridiplantae > Streptophyta > Magnoliopsida > Malvales > Malvaceae > Gossypium > Gossypium bickii. The sequence continues at coordinate 71,202,304 of CP106716.1, read as the reverse complement.
TTACCTCGGTACAAAAATAGTATAAATGGGACCAAATCATCAAATACTTTGTTTTCCCCCAATCTAGGTCTGAACTCATTTCTCTTGATCTATAATAGCAAATTTAACTCATTTATTATTCACATTATTCAATTCAGTCCAAAAATCTTATTATGGCAAAATTACAATTTCCCCTAAACTTTGACATATTTATATTTTGGTCCCTAGGCTCGTAAAATAAAACATGTTCAATTTCTTTAATGTAAAAGCCAAGCCAAACCATTTTTATACCTATAATAGCCCACAGTTTCCATTAAAATACACTTTTACTACATATTTTATAACCTTTACAAATAGGTCCTTTTAAGCATTTTCATGAAAAATCACTTAGTAAAAGTTGTTTATCTAACATTAAACATTCATTTTCTACAATTAAACATCAAAATACACAAATTCCAACATGGGTCGAACCTAGACCATGATTATGCCTTGAATTAATGGTAGAAATAGAAAGATCGAGTGATAACGACTTTAAAAATGTAAAGAGCATTAAAAACGGGGCAAGAATGGACTTACAATCGAGCTTGAAAGTGAGCCAAACCCTAGCTATGTCTCCCTTCTAATTTTCGGCACAAGGGGGAGAAGATGGACAAGATTTTAGCTTTATTTTCCCTTTTTATTCATTTATTTACCAAATGACCAAAATGCCCTTCACTTAAAACTTTGAAATTTTATCTCACCATGTCCATTTTTGTCCACTAACTTAAAAAGTGGTCTCATTACCATCTAAGGACCTTCAATTTAAAATTTCATAGAAATTAGACACCTCTAGCATGTAGAACTCAACTTTTTCACTTTTTACAATTTAGTCCTTTTTACTAAATTGGGTGCCCAAACGTCAAAATTTTGGAACGAAATTTTTTCAAAATCATTTTGTAAATCTGTAGACCTTATAAATGTAATAAAAATGAATTTTACTACGTCAAATTTGTGGTCCCGAAACCATTGTTCTAACTAGGCCCAAAATCGGGTTGTTACAAAGGGCAAATGTGTAAAATAGCCCTAAACTATGTTTTGGACTAAATTAAATGAATAATTTATTAAATAAGTTAATTTAGAATATATGTAGATCAAGAAAAATGGAATTCAGGCCTAGATCGAGGGAAGAACAAGGTGTAAGATTAGTTAATCTGCGTTATCGTTTTTAAGTCCGAGGTAAGTTCCTATGTTAATAAGCATTATTATAATTGAGATTTAATGCTTTATATCAAATTATTGATGAATACAATTGTATCGATATCAGAATACCCTGCACTTGGTCCAAACACCACGAATAGAATCTGTATGTTACGGGGAAAACGAGTTTGAAAATTTCGAGGTTGCACTAAATAGATTTCATAAAACTTTGTTCCGTTTGAAAAACAGTTGTTTAATTTCGTTAATAAAACATTTAATCTTAGTAAAAATTTGATTTCAAGTTGGGAGACAATGGATTTTCATTCATTTATAAAGTCAGTGTGATACCCGATGGTATAGTTGAAAACATATCGTGGGAATTTTGAAATCGTTGTCATATTAAGTTTTAGCAAATTAACCCCAGTTATTTTGTTAAAGCATATAAAAATCTAACTTAAAACATAACATCATAAGGCATAATTTAAAAGCCTTTACAAATCCGAAATAAAATCCAACCGAAAATAAATAACTAAGTACCCAAAATGTAATGTCTGAGTAAAACTTTTATTCAGCATGGCATGAGCATCCCGAGTCCATCCCGGCTCCAAGTCCGCGTCTACGAGTTACCTAAAATGTTAAGGGAGAGGGTGAGTCGAGTGACTCAGTGCGTAAATCCCGCTCCCGAAGAAACAACATGCTAACACACATCATACATAGCAACAAAATTAATGCAACCCGATCCTAACCATCCATATCACCTTTTCTACCCCGTGTGGTACCAAACCACTGGTGGTGCCAAACCACTGGTGACATATAGTCACAATGTGTTACCAAAACACTGGTGTCCCAAAGACACAATATCCGTCAATGTGGTACCAAACCACTGGTGTCCCAAAGACACAATTGTGCTACCAAAGCACTGGTGACCGTAGTCACAAATCCAATGATGATGGGGCCAACCCATCGTGTGATACCAAATCACTAGCAGACGGTCCCATATCTCAAGTGGGGCCAACCCACGGTGGTCAAACCACAGGGACAAGTCGCAATGAGGTGCCAAACCTCTGGTGTCCCAAAGACACAATGTGCTACCAAAGCACTGGTGACCGTAGTCACAAAATCCGTGATGGGGCCAACCCATCGTGTGTTACCAAAACAAGGCGTCAATCCCGTATAATCATCTCGTGGGGCCAACCCATCGTGGTACTGAGCCACAGGGACGAGACGCCGAGGTACCAAACCTCTGGAGGTGCCAAACCTCTGTGACCCAAAGTCACAAAGTGTGCTACCAAAGCACTGTGCTCGCCAAAGACAAAGTATCACCGCTCCCCTCCACTCGTATCACCCATTAGCATACTGCACTCATGTAACCATGCATATCATACAAATCGTGCATATCATGCTAAAATGTTTAACATCATATCCCATATCATACATCCATAATCATGGTATCATGCGATCATCGAGAACCTTGTAACAATAATACGACTTACCCGAGTCCAAGATCATAGCCAAAAGAGTATCATATCAATCCATCAAATCGCCATGATTTTAATAGGCAAACAGGTTCAATAACAATATTACTAAATATGGGTGTGTTAGTTACACACCGATAATACTGAGTCTAAAATCCCAATCGAGACGATCTAAGTCCCTCGAGTACTGGACTCCTACAATCGGCCAAACATAGGGTTAGGCATCTAAGACATTCGGCCAAAGGCTTTATACCAAGAGAAGTCATTTCAAACCCTTACCTTCACTTCTTAACTTGGTTTCCAACCAACCCCGAACCAAGCAGTGGTTCTCCTTTAACAATCGGCTGCACTAAAATAGAAGAACCATTAATCCTTAATAGCTTGGCTAAGCGAGATAAAAATTAACTAATAGTACTGGCCCACTCCCATACTTACCCCACTTGGCTAATCAGAGAACGAAGGCTCCACTTGATAGCTTCAAACTCCTGAATATCCCAACAAGAAATTGGTTTAACAAAGAAGAATAACACCCATCAATGGTTGCCATATTCGGCTCTTAAACAACCAACATCAACATAGTATAAAGAGAAAAAGGAGATGGCCATTCGGCCAAAGACTTACCAATATCCAACGATTGAAGCAAAACCACAACCCCAGCAAGATTCGGCCAAGGTTTTTGAGAAGTAGAAAGAAAGTGATTAGGAGGTAGATGCTTTTCGGTTTTAAGGGAAAATCAATATGAAATGGGAGCAAAGTTTCGGCAGGAATTGAGAAGGATGAATGGAAGAATCGGTTGGGAAGAAAATGGTAAGTTCGGCTCTTAAGAAAATGAAGAAACTATGTAAGGGAGAGAAGAGAGTATTCGGCCTACCAAGTAGAGGAAACCAAAGCAATTTCGGCTACCAAAAGATGTTGAGAGACCAAATGCACAATCGGCTAAGCGCAAAAGAAATGAGAAGAACGGCAATGTATGTTTGCTTTGGTCTTACGGTTTTCAAGAAGTAAAGAGAATAAGAAAGAAATTGAAGTTTCGGCTGGCTAGAAGAAAAAGAGAGAATTTGGTTTTAGCTCTTGATGGCCGAAAATGCTAAGAAAAATTGCCAAAAGAATTTCGGCACCCCCTACTTCCCATGCTTACCAAACCGTCCACTCCCCCTACAAATTCTCCTAAAATTCGGCCATATCCCCACTTTTACTCCAAGCCATAAGTTCAAAATAGTTTGAACAAGTCAAACTCCTACTTTCACTCTCCACCCACCAATTCCTCCTTGACTAAGTCTTAGGCGAGTTTGAACTGCCACAAACTCCTCCCCATGCCACAAAATGAGTGCCAAAAAGTGGCCACTCATGACTCGAACACAAGGCCACCTTCCCTTGTAGATGACGCCACACTCAGCTCCAAGTGGCACATGCTTTGCCACTTTGTCGGCCTTATTTTTGTGAAACAAAATCCCAAATAAAATACACATCCCTCGGCTCCATCACTCCCGACTTAACACCCAAAAACCAAAATTTTCCCATACACTCAGGCATACACCTAGCCTACAATTAAGCCCCTAAAACATAAAAATAGCAACATAGCACACCAACATATGCAAAACATGCCATAACAAAAATAGCCCCAACCCGGGATATTACGCTTCTACCCCCTTAAGAATAATTTCTACTCGAAATTACAGTCAAAAGAGTCGGGTATTGCCGCCTCATCATATCCTCGGGTTCCCACGTGGCTTCTTCCACGCCATGATTCCGCCAAAGAACCTTAACTAAAGGCACAGACTTTCTACGTAGAACCTTCACATCCCGATCTAGGATCTGCACTGGTTCCTCTTCCATAGTCAAATCTGGATTTACCTCGATCTCCTCCACTGCTACTACATGTGATGGATCTGAACGATACCGTCGAAGCATCGACACGTGAAAAACATTGTGAATCTGGCTAAGCTCCGCTGGCAACTCAAGCTGATACGCCACTGGTCCAACTCGTCTCAACACCTTATACGGCCCAATAAACCTCGGACTTAGCTTGCCTTTTCTGCCAAACCTCAGCACCTTCTTCCAAGGCGAGACCTTTAAGAAAACCCGATCTCCCACAGCGAACTCTATATCTCTTCGCTTAAGATCGGCATAAGACTTTTGCCGGTCCGAAGCTTCCTTCAAACGAGCCTGGATCAACCTAACCTTGTCCTCGGTCTCAAAGAACCAACTCGAGTCCCAACAACCGACGTTCACCTAACTCTGTCCAACATGTAGGTGAGCGACACTTCCTACCATACAGCGCCTCATATGGTGCCATTTTGATGCTTGCTTGGTAGCTGTTGTTATAGGCGAACTCGGCTAACGGCAGAAACTCTTCCCAACCGCCTCAAGTCCGTAACACAACCTCTCAACATGTCTTCCAAGATCCGAATAACCTTTATTGCCGCCGCCGATCGCGGGTGTGTCGTTGAAATCCAAGCGCACCCGAGCTGATGCAACGCTCTCCAGAACCTCGACGTAAACCTGGGATCCCTATCCGAGATTATCGAAACTGGTACACCGTGCAGCCTTACTATCTCTGACACATAAAGCTTCGCCAACCTCTGAAGTGAATAGTCCACTCTCACCGGAATGAAATGGGCCGACTTAGTCGACGGTCCACAATAACTCCAAATCAATCTTTCTTGCGTGGCGTGGCGAAAACCACCGATTTAAATCCATAGTTATCCTTTCCCATTTCCACTGAGGGATTTTCACAGGCTGGAGCAAACCCGACGGTAACTGATGTTCAGCCTTGACCTGCTGACAAGTCAGACACTTCCCGACAAACTCTGTCACCTCTTTCTTCAAGCCAGGCCACCAAAACTGCTCTCTAAGATCCCTATACATCTTACTACCTCCAGGATGCATAGCATAAGGACTGCTATGTGCGTCTTGAAGAATCTTACGCCTCGACTCAACGCTTTTGGGCATACAAGCCTTCCTTGAAAACACGAGAACCTCATCACTAGACAAGTCAGTAACCCTCCAACCCACCATTCGCACTTGTAACCTTCGCGCACTCGTAACCTCATCCTCCAACTGTTTCTTTTTGATCTGCTCAACCCAAGTAGGCTTAACCTGCAACTCTGCCAGAATACTCCCGTCGTCATACAAACTCAAGTGGGCAAACATCGCTCTTAAGTCCGAAACAACCCTACGGCTAAACGCGTCTCCCACCACGTTAGCCTTGCCCGGATGATATTCAATCGAATATCGTAGTCCTTGAGCAACTCAACCCATCTACGCCGCCTCAAATTCGAGATCCTTCGAGTCAATAGATACTTCCGACTCTTATGATCTGCGTGGTAGACTATTGATCTCTCACCGTACAAGTAATGCCTCCGCATTTTTAGGGCGAAGACTACGGTGCTAGCTCTAAATCGTGCGTCCGGATAGTTGACCTCGTGTGGCCTCAATGCCGAGAAGCGTAAGCCACAACCTTACCTCTCCCGCATCGGCACACAACCCAATCCCGTATGTGATGCGTCGCGAAGATAATCGTGAATTCCTTACCACCTCAAAGTTGAATTAAAACAGAGCCTCGGTCAAGATCTTCTTTAACTTATCAAAACTCTCCTGCTTTGTTTCTCACCACACGAACGGTACTCCTTCCTTAACACTTAGTCATCGGCGCGCAATCAACGAAAAACCTCACGAATCTTGGTGAGTATCCTCGCCAAACCCAGAAACTCCGAATCTCACCACTCGACTTAGGAGGCTTCCAATCCAAAATCGCCTCAACCTTCCGAGGATCTACTCTAATCCCCACCGATACTACATGACCCAAAAACGTCACTTCACTAAGCGAACTCGCACTTACTGAACTTAGCATAGAGTTGCTTCTCCCTCAAAATTTGCAATACCACTCTTAAGTGTGCATCATGCTCTTCTTCCGACCTTGAGTAAACCAAGATGTCGTCAATAAAAACCACGACGAAGCGGTCCAGATCATCATTGAAACACCCTATTCATCATATCCATAAAAGTCGCCGAGCGTTGGTCAACCCGAACGGCATTACGAGAATTCGTGAGTGCCCGCACCGAGTCCGAAACGCTATCTTATAGATATCCGCTTCCTTAACTTTCAATTGATGGTACCCAGACCTCAAATCGATCTTTGAAAACACTGATGCGCCTTTCAGCTGATCAAACAAGTCATCTATCCGTGGTAACGGATACTTGTTTTTAATCGTCGGCTTATTCGGTTGGCGTAATCGATACACATCCGCATCGTACCGTCCCTTCTTCTTGACGAATAATACCGCGCTCCCCCCGGTGAAACACTTGGCCTAATGAAGCCTCGATCCAACAAATCTCCGAATCGAGCCTTAAGTTCCACCAATTCCTTTGGTGCCATCCTATATGGAGCAATAGACACCGGCGCAAATCCCCCAGTAGCGATCTATCCCAAACTCTACCTCACGATCCGGTGGCAAACCCGAAGCTCCTCTGAAACACATCAACAAATTCCTTAATGATTTAACCTTCTCAACAAAGAGACTCTTTAGCCTCCAAGGCATACACATGAACCACATACGCTTCACGACCCTTCCCGACCATCTTTACAAACTTTTAATGCCGACACCACATTGGATAAGTAATCTCTCCTATTACCTATCATAATCACTTCATCTCCCTTATCCGTCGATAGAACCATGCGCTTAGCGCGCAATCCACCTTGGCCTCGGTACTTAACCAACCACCCATTCCAAGAATTAGATCGAACTCCCCAAACGGCGGCTCCATCAAATCAAGCGAGAAAAACTACCCCTTGGAGTTCTAGGGTACATCCTTATATAGCTTATCTACGACTACAGAGTGACCTAGAGGGCTAAAATGCGGTCATTTGTCTAGAAGCGCTTTACGAGTCTAAGTCCATGGTCTCAACTATACTACTAGCAACATACGAATCGCGTGGAACCCAAGTCAATTAAAGTAGTATAGGAGAACCAAAAATCAAAAACGTCACGGTGATTACGTCCGGTGCGTCGCCCCTCCTCGCGGCGCCTAGGCTGCATACACACGCACCAGTATCGTGCCTCGTAACTACCCGCACACCTCTGCCCGGTGGTGCTCCACGACCTCGGCCAAATCCATTACCACCTCTTCCATTACCACGGCCCCTCCGTGGTGGCGGTCCATTACCTCCGAATCGACACGACCCGACTCTCGGGCAATCTCGCCATCCTACGCGGGCGAGTCCCTAATGCGATGATCCGAGATCCACACTCGAAGCAACCCTTTCCACCACCCAACAACCACCCCAATGAGATTTCCCACCCGATTACATCACTGGCGGTCCCCCGCCTAGCAAAGAATAAATCTAGCGGCATCGATTCTCGCCCACTCGGTCTAGCCCTCTTTGCGGATTACGGGCGATCCATCCGTAGACCCAAAGCTCCTCTTAAGCCTACTCCTGTCCATACTGCTCTTATCGACTCTTTAACACCCTCGGCTACCTTAGCCTTCTCAACTAAGACAAAGAAAACTCGCGCTCTGCTGTGGAGCAATCAACGACCTCAACTCGCCTCGCACCATCCTCGAAACGAACACACCTCTCATGCTCCGTGGCTACAATGCCCCGGCATACCTACTCGACTTGAAACTCACCTCGTTTCAACAATGATTTACTCCCGAACAAGCCTCGAAATGCCTTTCACTGGGATTCGATGTAGCTAGCCCCGATGTATTTCTTTTGATATGCAAACTCTGAAATAATCCCATGTCAAATCTTCTGCGCCACACTATCCCGAACCGTGAGCCACCACCGATATGACTCATCCCGAAGAAGCGATCGATGCCCTTCCCGGCTTCTCTTCACCGTCAAGTCCGATCATCCATGATCCGCTCCGTTGCCTCAGCCAATATTCAAAGATGCTAGGAGCAACACCCGATACACCTCGGAAAAATTCGGCCCCATTAGCCCGAGTCGCTCAGAACAGATTTCTAACTCTTGCACCACCACCTACACCACCTACTCTTTCCAAAGACTCGCAGCGATCGCTGTGACAATCGCATCGTCTCGGTCGATCTTGGAACTCACCACCTCCACTGGTGGCGAACCCAGATCTCATTTTCTCCGCTTGACCAGATCCTACGGGTTCAGAAACTGTCATCCTACCTCGACCTCGACCACGAGTATTACGGCCACGTCCACCTCGAGTACTCATGACTAAACGATCTACGTTTCTGATTAAGAAGATTTTTATGCATTAGTATCGTTCCACTTTCTTAACCGCAAAGAAATTTTATGGATGGAGTTTAATCAGGGGTTCTTTCGAGCAACCAAGGTTTCAATCTTCTATCCTATTCACCCAAAAGAGGTCATACATCCATTCCTTAACCCTTTCCATACCTATTCACTCTTCGGACATTGCCGCCCATTCTAGCCCAAGGGTATTTTCGTCCTTTTCCTACAGGGTATTTTCGTAATAAAAGATATTTTAAACTTTCGTAAAACCGGTCACTTTGAAATTCCAAAAATTTGAGAGTGTTTCTTTGAAAATTTTGTAAAATACTTCGTTTTGGAAACCAGGGGTATTTTAGTAATTTTCACAGACTGAGGGCGTTTTCGTAAATTTCCAAAATCAAAATTTTCGATTGATATTTTGTAAAACGGAGTGTTTGAATTTCGTACAAATTTATTAAGTTCGAGATTTTATAAACCGGGGGCATTTTAGTAAATTTACCCCTAAGGGCACTTTTGTAATTTTCACAAATCGAGAAATTCGTTGTAAAAGTGACATTCTCAGTTTTGAAAGAGTTTATTGCAAAAAGTTTGAAAACATTAGGGTTGTTGTTGTATTTTCGAAAACATGGCTAATTCCCTTTTCGGGTTTTAGTCGTTAGGTTAAGTCTATGATGGGCCTTCTTGATCAGGGTGAACTCGAGCTACGCACCAGGTGGGATACCCGCGAAGAGGAGGTGAGTCACGAGGACTGCTTAAATACCAAGCTCTTCCGGATCCTCTCCTGACATGCGTCTGGAGTTACCACACCTAGCCCCGTGGTGAGTCATAGATTGGTTTAGTGCTTTAAGTCTTATGCTTTAGTTCGAGTGTTTGAGTGACCTAATCCTAGGGTTCAAGTCCTATAAATCTATCTACGTTCCATATCACCTACCCTTCTACAGATAGTAATTCACAAAAGAGTTTAGAACTACTTACCTGGGCGAACTGGTGCCGGAGACTCGGTGCCATGCCTTGTAAACCATACCATGTCTTTAACCCAAAACATTTAAAATGCATTTTGAAAATGGTTTGGGCCTCGGGCCCACAAATGAGCTTTTGAACTTGGCTCGATACCACAATTGTAACACCCTGCACCGGTCCAAACACCACGACCGAATGCGGTATGTTACTGGAAAACGAGTTTGAAAATTTCGAGGTTGCACTAAATAGATTTCATAAAACTTTGTTCCGTTGAAAAACAGATTGTTTAATTTCGTTAATAAAACATTTAATCTTAGTAAAAATTTGATTTCAAGTTGGGAGACAATGGATTTTCATTCATTTATAAAGTCGATGTGATACCCGATGGTATAGTTGAAAACATATCGTGGGAATTTTGAAATCGTTGTCATATTAAGTTTTAGCAAATTAACTTGCTTATTTTGTTAAAGCATATAAAAATCTAACTTAAAACATAACATCATAAGGCATAATTTAAAAGCCTTTACAAATCCAAATAAAATCCAACCGAAAATAAATAACTAAGTACCCAAAATGTAATGTCCGAGTAAAACTTTTATTCAAAGATGGCATGAGCATCCCGAGTCCATCCCGGCTCCAAGTCCGCGTCTCACGAGTTACTCCGAAATGTTAAGGAGAGGGTGAGTCGAGTGACTCGATCGCGTAAATCCCGCTCCCAAGAAACAACATGCTAACACACATCATACATAGCAACAAAATTAATGCAACCCGATCCTAACCATCCATATCACCTTTTCTACCCCGTGTGGTACCAAACCACCGGTGGTGCCAAACCACCGGGTGACATATAGTCACAATGTGTTACCAAAACACTCGTGTCCCAAAGACACAATATCCGTCAATGTGGTACCAAACCACCGGTGTCCCAAAGACACAATTGTGCTACCAAAGCACTGGTGACCGTAGTCACAAATCCAATGATGATGGGGCCAACCCATCGTGTGATACCAAATCACTAGCAGACGGTCCCATATCTCAAGTGGGGCCAACCCACGGTGGTCAAACCACGGGGGACAAGTCGCAATGAGGTGCCAAACCTCTCGGTGTCCCAAAGACACAATGTGCTACCAAAGCACTGGTGACCGTAGTCACAAATCTGGTGATGGGGCCAACCCATCGTATGTTACCAAAACACTAGCGTCAATCCCGTATAATCATCTGTGGGGCCAACCCATCGTGGTACTGAAAGCTCTTCGGGGCGAGAGACGCCGAGGTACCAAACCTCTGGAGGTGCCAAACCTCTGGTGACCCAAAGTCACAAAGTGTGCTACCAAAGCACTGGTGCTCGTCAGCACAAAGTATCACTGCTCCCTCCACTCGTATCACCCATTAGCATACCAGACTCATGTAACCATGCATATCATACAAATCGTGCATATCATGCTAAAATGTTTAACATCATATCCCATATCATACATCCATAATCATGGTATCATGCAGATCATCAGTAACCTTGTAACAATACTGACTTACCCGAGTCCAAGATCATAGCCAAAAGAGTATCATATCAATCCATCAAACTGCCATGATTTTAATAGGCAAACAGGTTCAATAACAATATTACTAAATATGGGTGTGTTAGTTTCACACCTGATAATACGAGTCTAAAATCCCAATCGAGACGATCTAAGTCCCTCGAGTACTGACTCCTACAATCGGCCAAACATAGGGGTTAGGCATCTAAGACATTCGGCCAAAGGCTTTATACCAAGAGAAGTCATTTCAAACCCTTACCTTCACTTCTTAACTTGGTTTCCAACCAACCCCGAACCAAGCAGTGGTTCTCCTTTAACAATCGGCTGCACTAAAATAGAAGAACCATTAATCCTTAATAGCTTGGCTAAGCGAGATAAAAATTAACTAATAGTACTGGCCCACTCCCATACTTACCCCACTTGGCTAATCAGAGAACGAAGGCTCCACTTGATAGCTTCAAACTCCTGAATATCCCAACAAGAAATTGGTTTAACAAAGAAGAATAACACCCATCAATGGTTGCCATATTCGGCTCTTAAACAACCAACATCAACATAGTATAAGGAGAAAAAGGAGATGGCCATTCGGCCAAAGACTTACCAATATCCAACGATTGAAGCAAAACCACAACCCCAGCAAGATTCGGCCAAGGTTTTTGAGAAGGAGAAAGAAAGTGATTAGGGGGTAGATGCTTTTCGGTTTTAAGGGAAAATCAATATGAAATGGGAGCAAAGTTTCGGCAGGAATTGAGAAGGATGAATGGAAGAATCGGTTGGGAAGAAAATGGTAAGTTCGGCTCTTAAGAAAATGAAGAAACTATGTAAGGGAGAGAAGAGAGTATTCGGCCTACCAAGTAGAGGAAACCAAAGCAATTTCGGCTACCAAAAGATGTTGAGAGACCAAATGCACAATCGGCTAAGCGCAAAGAAATGAGAAGAACGGCAATGTATGTTTGCTTTGGTCTTACTTGTTTTCAAGAAGTAAAGAGAATAAGAAAGAAATTGAAGTTTCACTGGCTAGAAGAAAAGAGAGAATTTGGTTTTAGCTCTTGATGACCGAAAATGCTAAGAAAAATTGCCAAAAGAATTTCGGCACCCCTACTTCCCATGCTTACCAAACCGTCCACTCCCCACAAATTCTCCTAAAATTCGCCATATCCCCACTTTTACTCCAAGCCATAAGTTCAAAATAGTTTGAACAAGTCAAACTCCTACTTTCACTCTCCACCCACCAATTCCTCCTTGACCAAGTCTTAGGCGAGTTTGAACCGCCACAAACTCCTCCCCATGCCACAAAATGAGTGCCAAAAGTGGCCACTCCGCATGACTCGAACACAAGGCCACCTTCCCCTTGTAGATGACGCCACACTCAGCTCCAAGTGGCACATGCTTTGCCACTTTGCTGGCCTTATTTTTGTGAAACAAAATCCCAAATAAAATACACATCCCTCAGCTCCATCAGCTCCCCTGACTTAACACCCAAAAACCAAAATTTTCCCATACACTCAGGCATACACCTAGCCTACAATTAAGCCCCTAAAACATAAAAATAGCAACATAGCACACCAACATATGCAAAACATGCCATAACAGAAATAGCCCCCAACCCGGGATATTACAGATACATTCGACAAAGCTTCGGCTATGTACCGTCACTTAGTGTGCGAGATCGAGATGGTTTCGGCTATGTATGGCACTTAGTTTGCGACTCATGCTACGTATGGCACTTAGGGTGCAAAATCTAGATAGCTTCAGCTATGTATTGGCACTTAGTGTGCGAGATTGAGATAGCTTCGGCTATGTATTGGCACTTAGTGTGCGAGATTTCTAAGTATCGAACATTATTCCAAATGATTCAACAAGTATATCAAAGATATAAAATGGTAAGAGATTGTCATGTATCGATACAGGTATGTACGTAAATTCAATTGAATATTGAATCCATGAAATTGAAAGTTCATGATCAATTTGGGAATAAATATATGGTAAACTTGGTTTATGATTATGTGTTAGGTGTTTGGGCTAAATTGAGTTGTGATATAATATGTTTTACTCAAATAAATTGTGGCTCAACGTGTAAATGAAAGACGAGAATGTATATGAGATTGGTACGAGATGGTATAGGTATGTGTATAAATCACTATAACTTTGAATGGGAGAAATGATGACGAATGTGTATGGTTTTGTAAATGAGCACTTGAAGGGTTTGATAGTTAAGGAAAGTTGCATATTGACATACTGAAATTATTGAATCATGTTTAAGTGATTACATTAAATTTATCTCATACGAGCTTACTAAGCTTTATAGCTTACCTTGTTTCTTTTCCCATGTTTTATAATGATATCGAAGCTAGCTCAGATTCGGGGATCGTCAAAGATCACTTCACACTATCCACCTATATCTTGGTATTAATGAACTTTGGTAATTTGAGTATATGGCATGTATAGGGACTTTGAGTCATGTTAGTTATATTTTGGTAATGATTTTGGGCAAATGAATTGGCTTGTAAATGCTTATATTTTTGTTTGTATATATGGCCATGGGTGATGGCTTAATTTTTGTATATTTGGTATGATTGAATTATGTGCATATATATATATATATATATATATATATATATATATATATGCTTATGTCTAGTGCTTATCTAGTTGTTTAAAATGATTGATGGTGATAAGTACCATGGAAGGTAAGTTAATGATTTGCGGAATTGGTAACATGTTTGTGAATGTAAATGTTTTGAGTTGTAAATATAGCCATGAGAGTTGGCTTAATTTGGTGAATTTTGGTTATGTGCATATATGTTGATATTAGATGTGAATTATGTTTGTGAATTGGTTCAAAATGATGTATGATTGGTAAAGGTATAGTTAGTTGAATTGGTATGTCTTGATGGAGTAAGGTTTGAAGTTATAAGCATGTTGAATGTTGGTATTGAAAATGGTATGGATTAGTCTTGATTGTGGTTGAATAGAATGTTATTTATGCTATGAATTGGTACCGTTTGAGCTTGTTTAGGTATGTGTAAAATGGGCGGCAAAATGGCTTGGTAAATAGCATATTTTGTCCACACGAGCAGAGACACGGGCGTGTGTCTCAGCTATGTGTGACACACAGTTAAGTTACATGGTTTGTGTGTCTCCTTGTATTGAAATGAAAATGAAGTCAGTATGCTCCACATGGTCTCACACACGAGAGTGTGATCGGTCGTGTGGTACATGCCAGTATACCCCTAATTGGCACATGGCCTAGCACACGGGCGTGTGACTTGGCCGTGTGGTATAAGTCAGTATACCCTACAGGATTGATAAGAACTGGCACATGGGCATGTATGGCCATTTTTAAGGCACACGAGCTAGCCATAGGGGCGTGTGTGTTAGCCGTGTGACCCAAGTCAGTAAGTTCACTTGTTTGGACATGGGGTAGGACACAGGGTGGGACACGACCATGTACTTCCGTTTCAAATGTTCCCATGGCCTGTGACACGGGTGTGTGTCCCCTATTTTTGAGAAAAATTTTCTAAGTGTTAAAATTATTTTCTGAGTTATTGGTTTAGTTCCGAACCAAACCTAAAGCATATCTAGGGCCTAGTAGGGTCGTATTAGGGACTTTATGATTGAATATGAATGGTTTTAAATTGAACGCAAATTTATGACTCGATTTGTATTTTCGGTTGTGATGAAAGTTTAGTAATGCATTGAGCCCTATTCCAGCGTTGAATACGGGTAAAAGGTGTTACAGAATGTTTACAATGTAATGTTTAATGTAAATGCATCGATATATAAACGTATCAATGCTATGACGAGTTGACGGATACTGAGTCCCGGTTGAACCTTAGGAATTGTTAGGATACAAATGACATGTCATTAGGGATTTCATGTTTCGGGTGCTAGTCTTGAATGTCCTATCGATGGCTGAGGTCCTGAATTTGTTGCGGATTCTCCACAGCTTGTGTAAGCAGCATCGTGTAGCTTACATTTTGACCTACAACTCATGTGAGCAAGGATGTGAAGGAAAGGTTACGGTTATATGTAAAGGCACACTTCGTGTGAGCTTTCCCTTGTATCTGATGTAATTTTAGATGGTTCAATGGGCAAGAATGTAACACCCCAAACCCGACCTAGACATTACGACCGAATCTGACGTGTCACATCAAAGTGTCATTTGAAAATTGGTATTGTTGATAATAGCTCATTACTGAATGTTAAAACTTTTTGGGAAACGTTGGGGTTGTAAAATCAAAACCTTGTTATTCACTTAATGGCCATATCATTTACTAATCAGGATTTAATTATTGCAGAAGCTTGCTCTAGTTGTCAACATTAAGGTTTGAAAATCGTAATTTTCTTTAGAAACCGTTATTGTTTTAAAAACTCGTGTTTCCTAGACTAGCAGATTGAAATAAAGAGAAATACCAAATAAAATTTTAAAAATCCCCAAATGGCCTTATTACAACATTAATAACCCAAATTATTAAAAATAAAATAGCTAAGTCTAGGATTAAAACATATCAAGCGTGTGGCCACCTCCAAGTCCCTCGCAGCTCCAAATCATTTAAGGCTGGGGATTACCTGCACAGTTAAAGAAAAGGGGCGAGTTACGAGAACTCAATGTGTAATCCCCAATCATGCAATAATAGTCTGGGCCTGAGCCCCATTCAGTATCAGTCTAGTCTGGGCTTTAGCCCTATACAGTAGCAATGTGGGCCTAAGCCCAAATGATCACAGAACAGAACAGTAATGCAACCCAACCCAATCCAGCCAACACACCACCCGTACCAACCAACACACCTTGTGGGGACAAAGTCGACTCACCCAGCCAACACACCAATATCGCAGCATAGCTGCTAGTAGTAATGCAACAAAACTAATAATGACAGTAAACATGGGCCAAGCCACTAAAATCAGAATACGTGGAGAAGCCACTAGATCAATAAAACGTGGCAGAGCCACTAGTACAGTACTTCATCCAAATACAAATCCCCACCCCAAAGCAGAATGTCGTGTCATAAATAATTCGTGTATGTAGTATGTGACAAACATAAACAGTCATATAACAATCACATAAATATCACTTAAGCTACCACCAGGGGTATACCGGTTACTTTTTCGATTAAGGGTAAAACGGTAATTTCACCCCTCGGGGAATTTCAGTAACTTTACCCTTCGAGGGTATTTCGATAATTTTACCATTCGATGGTGTTTCGGAAACTTTACCCTTTGGGGGTATTTTGAAAATTTCACCCGTCGAGGGTATTTCGATAATTTTACCTTTCGAGGGTATTTCAATAATTTTATTCCTATAACGGCCCTTCCAAAGGCCTACAGCCGCCTCGAGCGACACATACCCTTTTTAGTCAAATCAGTGTAATTGGGCCCTAACCCTAATTTTTAGCCTAAGTGGGCCCACACGCTCATTGTAACACTCATATCCCGAGTTCGTCACCAGATTAAGGTTAGGAGCGTTACCGGACAGATCGAAAACATTCACGGACGAAATCATACATTCAATGAACGGGTCCTCAAGACCTTAATCATACTTATAAGTCGAGTCAGGACTAAACTGAAACACACATGAAATTCCATGAAAATTTGAAACTTTTCTAAAATACAGGGGAGACACGCCAGTGGGAGGAGACCAGCAAAAATGTTTGGATACTGGTTTATCATACTCTCTTCTATTTCCCATGTAGCTTCTTCTATTCCATGTCTTTGCCACAATACTTTCACTGGAGTGATACTTTTATTTCGTATCTGCTTGAATTCCCAAGCTAAAATCTTGATTGGTTCTTCACCATGAGTCATGTCGGGAAGAATCTCTATTTCTGACGGGGTAATTACATGTGAAAGATCTGATCGGTAGCGTCTCAACATTGACACGTAAAACATATCATGTATCTTTTCTAATTCTGATGGAAAAGCTAAACGGTAAGCTATCAGCCTAACTCTTTCAATGATCTCATAAGGTCCGATGAAATGGGGCTTAGCTTGCCTTTCCGGCCAAATCTGACAACTTTCCTCCATGGTGACACTTTCAAGAAAACTTTATCTCCAATTTGGTACTCCATCTCTTTTATCCTTAAGTCCGAATAGGATTGCTGTCTGTTTGATGCAGCTTTCAAACATTCTCGTATCACTTTAACTTTCTCTTCAGCTTCTCTAACCAAGTCAATCCCGTGAATTTGGTTTTCCTCGAGTTTAGTCCAAGACAAAGGTGTTCTGCACTTACGCCTATATAGGGCCTCATAAGGCGCCATCTTTAAGCTCAATTGGAAACTATTATTATAGGCAAATTCTGCCAATGGAAGGAACTTTTCCCAACTACCTTGGAATTCGAGAATACAACATCTGAGCATATCCTCAAGTACTTGAATTACTCTCTCCGACTGACCGTCAGTCTGAGGATGAAAATCCGTACTAAAGTTTAACTTTGTACCCAGGGCTTCTTGCAGCTTCTTCTAAAATTGGGATGTAAATCTAGGGTCTCTATCCGATATAATTGATAAAGGAACTCCAAGAAGCCTTACTATTTCTGAAACATACAAGTTTGCCATTTGTTGAGGGAGAAATCCACTCGTACTGGTATGAAATGGGCTGACTTCATAAGTCTATCAACTACAACCGATATAGCATCCTCCTTACTTGGTGACAATGGTAAACCCGTTACAAAATCCATGGTGACGCGGTCCCATTTCCACTTGGGAACCAAGATGGGCTGAAGTAAACCCGAAGGTACTTGGTGTTCAGCCTTTACTTGTTGACAAATCAAGCACTTGGAAACAAACTCTGAAATATCCTTCTTCATTTTCGGCCACCAATACAGTTGCTTCAAGTTATTGTACATCTTTGTACTACCCGGTTGTACAGATAAACACCCATTATGTGCCTCGTGCAAAAATCTCTGAATAAGCTCTTCTTTTCTCGGTACACAAACCTGATCTCTAAACATCAAATATCCATCAGAATCAATTCGAAAGTTGGATTTGACATCTGACTCACACTGAGCTCTCTTGATTTGTAATTCGTCATCTTCTTTCTGAGTCTCAAAGATCTCTTGAAGAAACATTGGTCTAGCTCTCAACTTAGCTAAAGTAGAACCATCGTCGGATAAAATCATTCTTGAATTCAATGCTCTTAAAGCAAAAAGGGACTTCCTGCTCAAAGCATCGGCGACCATATTCGCCTTTCCTAGATGGTAATCGATGACCAACTTATAATCTTTTATCAACTCTAACCATCTCCGCTGCTTTAAGTTCAACTCTTTCTGCATCATCAAGTACTTCAGACTTTTGTGATTAGTAAAAATCTGACATTTTTCACCATATAAATGGTGTCTCTAAATCTTCAAAGTGAAGACTATGGCAGCTAATTCTAAATCATGCGTCGGATAACTCTTCTCATGAGGTTTCAACTGTTTGGAGGCATAAGCAATCACCTTGCCTTCTTGCATGAGTACACAGGCTAATCCATTTAAGGATGCATTGCTGTAAATTATAAATTCTTTCCCTAACTCAGGTTGTACCAAAACTGGTGCTTCTGTCAACATTGCTTTCAGTTTCTCAAAACTTTGCTGGCATCTTTCTGTCCACTCAAGCTTCACATTTTTCTGTAACAATATGGTCATCGGGGTTGCAATCATGGAAAACCCTTTGACGAATCGCCTGTAATAGCCGGCTAGGCCTAGAAAACTTCTAATCTTAGAAATGTTCTTTGGTGGCTTCCAGTCCATTATGGCCGAGATCTTATTTGGATCTACTTGAACTCCATCTTTCGAGACAATATGTCCCAAAAATCCCACTTCCTTGAGCCAAAATTCACTTTTACTGAACTTGGCATACAACTGATTCTCTCGTAGAATCTGTAAGACTGTCTGTAAGTGCTTAGCATGCTCATTCTCGTCTCTATAATAAATCCGTATGTCATTAATAAAAAATGACTACGAACTTATCAAGGTATGGTCTAAAGATGCGATTCATTAAGTCCATACATACCACAGGAGCATTGGTCAACCCAAAAGGCATGACTAAAAATACATAATGCCCATACCTCGTTCAAAAAGCAGTCTTGGATACATTTGAATCTTTCACTCTCAGGTGGTAGTACCCCGATCTCAAGTCTATTTTGGAGAACACAGTAGCTCCTTTCAATTGATCGAACAAATCATCAATCCTAGGCAATGGGTACTTGTTCTTTACTGTCACTTTATTGAGCTGACGATAATCTATGCACAATCTCATGGTGCCATCTTTCTTTTTTACAAACAAAACTGGAGCACCCCATAGTGAACAACTTGATCTTGCAAAACCTTTGTCTGTCAACTCTTGCACCTGTATATTTAGTTCTTTCAACTCTGTTGGAGCCATCCTGAAAGGAGTAATGGATATAGGTACAGTACCAGGGGCTAACTCAATGCTGAACTCTACCTCTCTAAATGGTGGTAGTCCCGATAATTGCTCGGGGAAAACATCCATATACTCACATATGATCGGCACTGACTCAATCTTCCGCTCTGTTTCTTTATCATTCATCACAAAGGCTAGATATGATTCATACCCTTTCCTTAAACATCTCTGTGCTATCATATTAGAAATCATTTCCGGTAATCCCTCATGTTTCTCTGATTCTATATGAAGAATATCTCCATTTTTACATCTCATCTCAATGTATTTCTTCCCACAATTTACAATCACATTATGAGTAGTCAACCAGTCCATACCAAGAATGAGGTCGAATTGATCAAATGGTAACAACATAAAGTTTGCTTTAAAGCAATGATCTCTAACCATTAATGGACAATCTTTACATACTTTATCAACCAACACACTCTTGCCTAAAGGATTGGACACTTTAATCATAAATTCAGTAGAATCTATAGGCATGCTCAAATCAGATACTAATTTCATACAAATGTAAGAGTGTGTGGATCTGGGAACTATTAAAGCAATAACTTTGGTATTGTAAAGAAAAAAGGTACCTGTAATAACATCAGGGGAAGATGCATCTTCGCGAGTGTGAATGGCATAGGTCCTTGCAGGCGCTCTACCCTCAGGTCTTGTGGCCTGCTCTCGAGGGTTACCTCTTCCACTTGCCCCGCTTCCCAGGTTCCTTTGCGGTCTCCCTTTGACCATACTCCTGGGTCTTGGGTTTTGAATTCTCTCTTCTTTAGTCATCTCTGGACAATATTTTATGAAATGGTCTTGGGAACCACATCTAAAACATGCATTTTTATGTGCTCGGCATTCTCCAAGATGGCGTTTCCCACAATGTGGGCACTCGGGTCTACCAGGTCGAATGTTCCCAACACTTGCAACTGAAGTAGTCTGTGCTCCATTCCCTAAATATTGTTTACTCTTGTCTTTCCTTGAAAATCCCGTGGAAGTAGCCGATCGGGTAGGGAAATCTCTTGACTTCTTGGACGAGATTTGAATGACTTATTCCACTGTCTCTTTCTAGAGTCACGAGACTCCATTTCAAACTTCTTCTTCTCTTATACTAGTTCTTCAGCTTTACAAGCCCTTTCTACTAGTACAAGAAATTCCTTTAACTCCAGGACAGCAACTAACAACTTTATATCTTCATTTAATCCATCTTCAAACCTTTTACTCATGATGGCCTCAGTGGATACACATTCGAGAGCGTACTTGCTGAGTCGTACAAACTCTCGTTCATAATCATTTACTGACATCTTGCCTTGATTCGGCTCTAGAAATTCCTTCCTCTTTTGGTCTACAAACCTTTGGCTGATATACTTTTTCTTGAACTCTTCCTAGACGAATTCCCATATGACCCTTTCTCTCGGTACTACCGACACCAAAGTGTTCCACCATTGATACGCAGAATCTCTTAAGAGAGAGATTACACACTTCATGCATTCTTCAGGTGTGCATGACAGTTTCTTCAATACCCTGATGGTATTTTCTAACCAGAATTCAGCCTTCTCTGGATCATCATCTCTTTTAGCGCGGAATTCTTCTGCCCCATGTTTCCTGATCTTATCAATTGGAGGTTTATCTCCTCTTATCACCTCTACTACTTGAGGGGCTACTAGAGCAGGTTGTGGAACAGACGGGGTGGAGGGGGTTGTGCATTCAGGTTCCCCCGAACGAACTCTGTATACCATGTGTTCATCATATGGAGGAAGGCTTCTCTAGCCTCTTCTCGTCCTTGACTCACTGTAGTGGGTCTATTCTTATTCTCGTTTAGCACCGTCCCCTCTGCGGGAGCTGGTGCGTTACTTTCTACATCATCCGCCATATGTCTGTCGGGATCCATTTACTATATGTATAAACATAATTTAAGTCGTCAGGAGTCGTCACACTATCATTATAATAACATTCTTACGTATGGCATGTATAACTAGACTCATGCTCTTACAACGTTAGTCCTAGAACCGACTAAACTGTAGCTCTAATACCACTAAAATGTAACACCCCTATCCCAAGTTCGTCGCCGGATTAAGGTTAGCAACGTTACCGGATAGATCGGAAACATTCACAGACAAAATCATACATTCAATCGTCATTCTCAGACATAATGTCCCTTGAACAGGTCCTCGAGACCTTAATAATACTTATAAGTCGAGCCGAGACTAAACTAAAACACACATGAAATTCCATGAAAATTTGAAACTTTTCTAAAATACAGGGGAGACACGTCTGTGGGAGGAGACCGTGTGCCCTCCACAGCTTCTAGACACCCCGTGTACCCATCCTTGTTTATACTAACTATACTAACACAGTCATTAGGCACGCCCGTGTGCCATGGCCTTGTACTTTTAGGTCATATACTGACTTCCCCACCATGGCCGCCAAGCACACCCGTGTCGAGGCCGTGTACTTTTAGATCATATACTGACTTCAACCACACGGCCTGGGCACACGCCCATGCTTTAAACGTGTGTCTTACACGGTTCTTACACACGGCCGTGTAAAATGACCATGGTCTAACTTTATTAAACATTAAGGTGCAGGGTTAACACGGTCTAGACACACGCCCGTGTGTCTAACCGTGTAGGCAACTAGAGGCTATTTACCAAGCCATTTGCCTCCCTAAAATTAAGATCAACCCAACTCAAAACAATACAATTCATTAATAACAATTTTCATGAACAATACTACGTATTTCATTGATATCTATATACAAACAACTTAAACAAGTTTGGTCAATCACTTAGCCATATACAAAAGAATAATAAACTTGATAGCCTATACAATGGTATTACACAAAACATATTCTCAAAATGAATGATTCCTATACATGCCATGCTTAGTAATATAATTTGGCTATACCAAAATAAGGGTTGATAGTGTGCTACGAGCTCCGACTCCAATGATCCACAAATTATATTGGCGGGACTACATAGAAAGAAACAATCAAAGACGTAAGCATTTAGCTTAGTAAGTTTGCATGAATAACATGTAATAAATAAACTTGCATCAGATAAACCATTTGATATAAGAATGGTATCATTATCTCATCTATAAAGCTTACTTACTCATACATGATTCTTACTTGTCTCATGGTACTCACTAATCTCATACTTGTAAGGTAACAATGTACCTGTATCAGTTGATCACATTGATCAGCATACTTAAACCTAATAATTATGTCTTCTAACTCATCATTCATAACATGAATAATATTCAATTTCAACTTAGTAATAGCTATGCTTTCTTTACATTCTTGTTTTCACATTTTAGCTTACTCATTTGCCCGATCAATTTCCATGAACTACCGAGAATACTAGATCTCTTGTCATGTACTTCATGCCAATGCCATACTCTAGATATGGACTTATATGGAAGATCTCTTCTTGAATCAATGCCAAGCTTGAGTCCTTGGGCTAACATGATAACTTGCTTGATAACTTGATCAATGCCAAGCTTGAGTCCTTGGGCTTACATGATAACTTGCTTGATTGCCGATGCCATGCCTTGGCTTGGTCTTATACGAACTTTCTTATCTCATGTAATAGACTGTATCTCTGGGGTAATTCATCTTCAATTGGGACTTTCTCTTGTTTAATCTTGTTGACTTCTTTGTTTAACATAACATTAAACCATTCATGATAACAATGTATATTATACTAAGAAATTAAATGATAAAATCATAAAGCTTAGAACTCATACAAACTTACCTCAATATACAAAATGTTTGTAGTTATGCAATTTAGTCCTCGACTTTGTTCTTGCCGCGGTTCGATCCGAGCTTTGCTTTTCTTGATCTGTAATCATAAATTAGATCATTTAATAATCATATTGACTAAATTGACTCATAACTTATAATTTGGAAAAATTACTATTTTACCCCTATACTTTCTCATATTTGCACTTTTGCCCCAAGGCTCGTAAAATTATTTTCATGCAACTTTCTTAAACTACATGCTTAGCTGAATCATTTTCTCTACTATAACAATCATCAATTCTCTCTATTTCCAATAGGAATGACTAATTTTATAACTTTTACAAAATGGTCCATACTATCATGTTTCATGAAATTCATTAAAGAAAAGATGTTTATCTAACATCAAACTCTCATAAACTCCCATAAAACATCATTTAGCATACATGTCACTCATGGGTACATTTTTAAACATGCATCTTAGCTCATCAAATAGCTAAAAATAGCTTACTCATGCTACCGGGACTTCAAAAATACGAATAATATCAAAAACCGGGCTTAGGAGCACTTACTAGCAAGTTTGAAAAATTGAAGAACCCTAGCTATGGCTTCCTTTAATTTTCGGCAATGGGGGAAGAAGATGATGAGATTTTTATCATCTTTTTCCTATTTTAATCACTTATTAGACAAATGACCAAAATGCCCTTATTACTAAAAATTTCTATAATACCATCTCAAGGTCAATTTTGTCCAAAAATTAAATTTTGGGCAAATTGTTACTTAAGGGCTCATAATTCATATTCTAAAGCTATTTCATACAAAAAGCTTCTAGAAACTCAAATTTTGCAACTTTTGCAATTTAGTCCTTTTTGGACCAATCAACCTCAATTTAATAAAATTGCTTCATGAAACTTTTATACTAGCATGCAAACATAAAATGAACTTTAAAAACTCATAATTTTACCTCGGATTCGTGGTCTCGCACCACTATTTCAGCTAGGCCCTAAATCAGGCTATTACACTCGTGTGGCCCATTGAGCCCAATTCCGATCGCGGCTATGCGAACTTCACAACCCAGTCTATTATCTGACACTATCGTGAATTTTACCCATGTAGGGCCTATAGGCCCAATGGCCCATCTCGACCCAACGTGGCCCATTACGACCTAAGCCCACGATCATGTTCGTGGCATCCTCAACGGTCTATCGCCAATGATTGTGGCTGAGTTTATCAATACGAGCGGTAGCAGGCTTGAAAGCCCTTAGATGTCGAAGTTTCGACTTATCGGTTTCTCGGCTTTAGTCGATTCACAATTCGTCATATTTAGAGAACTAAAACTGGGTGTAGAATTACACACCTTAATTTCAAAATCGCTCCCAAATCCACGAACACCCAACCTAGAACCATCGAAATCTGATGTTAGTCTTTAATCGCTATAGTAACACCCTCCTTAAAGCACATACTTTGAAATGTCTTCCTTACCTTGCTTCAAAGAGAGTGTTCTTAATTCCTCAACGTTCGTGGCTCAGAACCAAACCCACACCTTGCCTAGAATCTGGATTATAACCAAACATTTGTTAGATAGAAATATCTACCAACCCATCAACAAAAAGGCAACATTCGGATTAGAAGAACAAAGGGTACCATAACTTACCCTTACCGTTTGTCAGAAAATTTTATGAAGACCAACTTACCAGCAATGGTAGAACCGATGAGTGCTCGACCAACCCCCTAACAGTATGAAAATGGCTAGCCCAATAGGTGAGGAGTATTCGTCCTAATAAAAGAGGATCTACCGGAAGAGAATAGAAAAAGAATGGGGTCACAAGACGAGGGGGTATTCAGCTAGTAAGAGAAGTCAAGAGAACTCAACCAATGACGGAGGGGTAAGGCTATAATCAGTCACAGAGGAGGGTGAAAGCAACAAGTGATTTGCTGAAGGCTCAATTGTATAGTAGTAAGAAAGAAAAGATATGGAAGAGAACGACCCAATTAGGTTGTGAAGAGGGAAGAGTCGGCAGCAGAAGAAAAGAAGAGTGCAACCGTGTGCAGAGGGAAGAAAATGTAGTAATGTGCAGAAAACAAAAAAGTGCAAAATGCCTACCACCTTCAATTGCCAAAAGAAAACAACCGAAATACTTCTAGGAAGAAAAAGACTCAAAAGCCAAAATATGGTAGGAGAGCAAGGGAAAATTCGGCAACCACTAAACCACTGCCGAAAAATGACTAACATTTCCCCCTCAGCCAAAATGACCAAGTTTGAGTCTCCCCAAACGGCACAACTCTCCACTTCCCCAAATCCTTGATTCACTCCACCAATCCTTTTTGAATTGCTCCCAGCCTCACATTCGAAATTGTTGACCAAGTCTTCAACCTTTTCTGCAGAGTTTGATCCAAACTCTACCTCTTGCACCATCCACTCATAAAATAAAAACCCCCTAATTTCTTGTCATGGGATTCAAACCCCACTCCCCTTGCCATCTTTGTGATGCCACAGCCACTAAGCCACAAGCTCTTTTTGTGACACATAAACACACATAATTATACATAAGTCCTACTGCTAACAGCCAATTTCACATATGAGCAAAAATTAAAAATTTTCTAAAGCCCATACTCGAACCCAGGCCTCCTAAGAACCCCCAAATGTACTTAAATTCCTATTCAAGCACATCATGGAATTTAAGCCAATTTAGAAAAATTACAACCCCACATTTTTGGGGGATTACAAAGAAAATGAAATGAATTGGTAAGTATGCAAGTGGAATTAAACATAATCTTAGGGAAAGGATTTATGAATTCAATAATGTATTTCATATGGAAATCTACTTATCTTATGGTTAAATTCATTTGGATCATGTACAAGTGTACTAACTTATGAATTTGATGATGTTGTATAGGCTTATGTCAAGCTTATGGTTTTCATTGGTATTATACCTATGCTTTATATTATGCAAATGAAATGGTAAGTTAAGTTTTTGTTTATACAAGCTTGCTAAGACTCACAGCTTACATTGTTTCTTTCTTTTGTTTTATAGATTATCGGAAGCTCAATTTGGTTGGAAGCTCATCGGAGATCTATCACACTATCTAGAAGTAAATTCGGTAGTTTTTGAGCTTTTTGGACAAGGTTTATAATGGCATGTATATGGTGGTTTATAATGGTGTTTAGATGAATATGTAAATGGTAATTTGGTATGTTTGTGCCTTGATGTTTATGTATAGTTGATGGACTTATAATGCTTGTTTAGCTGTGTCCTTTTGGTCACTTTTTGATAATTGATGTGTATGGCATTTCGGTACAAGATGTTAGCTTGGAAATGGTCATTTATGATGTGTTTTAGACACATAATAGAATAAGGTCTTTATGCATAGAATTAGATAATGTGAACATGTTTTGGTAAATGTTATTTTGTTATAATTGTGGTGCCTTTGAATGGCATATTGGTTAGTTGAATTAGGGTCTTGAAATGGTATCTTTATGTACGTATGGATGGTGGTTTGAACCCTTGAATTTGTGTTTAAACGGTTTGAATGGTTATAAATGAAATGGTTTTGAAATGGCTTGATTTTAGGTAAATTTTGGGTTCACACGGCTTGAGACACGGGTGTGTGACAATCTCATATGACCTAGTGACACAGCCGTGTGTCATCTAGGGATTTCTTAAGGTTCAAGTCAATGAGTTACACGGCCTGGAACACAGGCGTGTGACACGACCATGTGACCCTACTGAGTGAGTTACACAAGTGAGGACACTGGTTGGGACACAGCCATGTGTCCCCTGTTCGAAAGTTACACAGCCTGGGGTGATTCCACACGGCCGTGTGACCCCTGTTTCAAATTTTTGTAACTTTTTTTCCTTAACTTCCTATTTTGCTTCAAATTAGTCCCAAATTGCTTCTAAGCTATTTTTAAGGCTTCGATGACTCGATTTAGGGACAATATGCATGTGAATGAATGGTTTGTAATATATTTAAATTATTGTATGATATAATGTTTAAATGTTTTTGATTGTACAATAATGCCTCGTAACCCTAATTCAGGGACGGAGACGGGTTAGGGGTTTTACACTAGTAGTTTCGAGCATATTTCTTGGGTTCCGAGCATGAATTTAGGAATTTATCCGGTTAATAGAAATTTTTAATTTAATTTAGGAGGTCAATTTCATCTAAAATCGATTAAACAATAATCTGAAAAAATAAAAATATTTTTGGAAAATTAATTTTAAAGTAACTAAAAAATTAGTAGTGAAAATAATTAATTTGGGTCGAAAAAGAATTTTAAAAGAATTTTTATTGGGAGTTAATTTGAGTTAAATTTAAATATTAATTAAATTGGATTTAATTATAAAATAAGGGAAATTTTGGAGCATTTATTTGGCAAGTAAACCTTTAAGTTTAGAATTTTGGAGGGAAAGGATCAATTGGTAAAATAAAGGAAGTGTGGGAGTGGCCATTGGACAAATTTCCTAATTTTTAAATTTCTGGTGGGTTGTTTAAGTTTTAAACACAATGCATCTAGCCTACTTTTTACACCATTTACATCAGATTAGAGAGCAATAAAATTAGTTTTCTTTGCATGGTTTTAAAGATCTATCATTAAAGAATAGATTCAACAAATTTCCTTCTCAAAATGCTCTCTCGTTTCATCCGAAATTATTCACAAAAGTAGCTAAAAATATTATGAAATTTCTCAAGATTCTTGAATCAAGATTTTAAATCAAATGAGCTAGAACGAATTAAAGATAATTATTATTTCTAAACCTATTTTTTTGATGATTAGAAGCATATTTACATGATTTGAGTGATAATTACATGATTTTTTATCTATGTCATCTTCTTCAAAAGCTTAAGGTGCTTTAATGGTGGATCTTGAATTTTGAGAGGAAATCCACAAATCAATAGATGTTCCAACTCAAAATGGATCTATTAGAAGGTTTTTGATCTTATTTATCAAGATTAAACATGTTTTGTAAGGTAATTTAAAGAAATTTGAATTTCATCATCTTCATGAACCGATTTTCCTAATTTTTGTGAAATTGAGTTAAATGTGAAATTGATGCTTAGTATATGTTTATTTGGTCTAGTATTGATGTTTGGAAGTGATTAGGAGGGCTAGAGTGGTTGATTTTGTGAGAAATCGAGTTTTCGACTTGATGATACAAATCCAGTAAGGTAACTTTGAGTGAGAATTTTGTGTAGCCTAGTTGATGAAACTTTGTGTTTATTATATCTTTTGAAAGGTGGTAATATCTATTTTATCACTGTTGAAGCTTCGAATCTTGAAGAGGATTGAGCTAATCGAAATTGAAGCTTGGATTTACTTGGTTGATCACTTGGTTGTTGTTGAGTTAGTTGTGTGGTGAGTGTTATTAAAGGGCAATTTGGTTAATTGACCCTCACTTATGCTTAATTTATTGATTGCAAATATTTAATTGAGTTTTGGTTGGTTAATTTTGCAAGATTATTAATATATGTTTAAGTGATGAAATTTTTGTTAAGTGTTGGTAAGTGAGCATCTAGTGATTTTATGTGCTTGATTTGATTTATTATAATGGTGAACTAAGCAAGCATGCCAGGGTTTCTGGTTCATGGTATGTTGATATTTCAATTGTTAAATGAACATTGATGTTAAAATGGATATGTTACATGATTCACATATGCATTTTGGCACTTTAAATTGAGCACATTATTTATTGAAATTATGTTATGATTGACTGATTATATTGGCATTATAGCATGGTGGATCCATTGGATATAGTTGGCATGCTATAGGGTTTGTGAGTACTCACCAAAGTGATATGTTATTTGTGAGCAATGAGGCTTTAGGTGGACTAATTTGGAGTGTATAAAGGAGTGTTGAGCTTGTATCTCCTCTCAACGGGACTAATTTGAGGTGATATAAGAGAGCATTTGGCCTCGGGTAGCTCAATCTGGGACTGGTTTTGATTCTGATTAGGAGAAAGGAGATCCGTTTATCCGATGTATGATCACTTGATCAAGCCATGATTGTATATGCCAATATAAATGTATGAAATGTTATATGCTAAATTGATGATTATATGTCATGATTAATTATGAGTTTTGATACATGGTTGAGCATGACATTGAACTATTATGGATTAATATTGTGACTAAAATTTTTTATTTGATTGGTTTCAATTTAAGCATGATTTGGGTGTAAATTTACTCGTCGTTTTATTAACATTCATTGAGCTTTTTAAGCTCACACCCTCTCATTCGTGCAGTTAACTGACGGGATTGACAAGTTAAGGAGCCAAGCAAGAGAGTTCCAAGAGATTAAGGCTCGATAGAGATTTAGTTACACTTTTTAAATATGTTAGTCAAGCATTGTGGAACTTCTGGGACTTAGTTTAATTTTAGTTGTAATTGGACTTAGACATCGGACATTTTTAATTTTGGATGGTTTTATAATATGATATATGCATTTTTGTGTCATCATGCATCGATAAAATGTGGCAGGTCGTTACATAAACCGAAAGGCATTTGCCTAAAAGCAAATGTACTGTAATCCACAATAATATTATGTTCCAAATATCCATCTAAGAAATAATAATATTCGTTACCTGCTAGTCGATCCAATACCTAATCCACAAAAGGCAATGAAAAATGATCCTTCCGAGTGGCTTTGTTCAATTTTCTATAATCAATACATATTCTCCAACCTATGATAGCTCTCATCAAGATTAACTCATTAAGTTCATTATCGACAATCATGATCTCGCCTTTCTTTGGTACACACTGTACAAGATTTACCCATAAACTATCTGAGATAGTGTAGATAATTCCTGCATCTAACCATTTGATCACTTCCTTTTGAACTATTTCTTTCATGATAGGGTTGAGTCTCTTTTTCAAATCAATCCTATCTCTTTCACCCTTCTTTAAAATAATTTTATGCATACAGAAAGAAGGGCTTATACCTCGAATATCAGCTACGGTCTAACCGATCACCTTTTTAAATTTCTTTAAAGCAACAATTAGTTGCTCCTCAAGTTGTTTTAATTCTACTAAAACAATCATAAGCAAAGTAGAACAATTATCTAAATAAACATATTTTAAATGGGAAGGAAGTACCTTAAGTTCAAGTTTGGGCGATTCCCCGATTGACAACTTCAGTTGCACAAACTCCCAAACTTCAAATTCTAGAGGTTCAGACCGTGTTGGTTGAACATAATCCCTCAAACTGGCTTCCATCAAAGCCATGTTTTCATTATCTTTTTCATCTTCCAATTGCTCAGACCCTAAAGTGTTCTCCAATGAGTCTTCAAAATTGTTCTCCCATTCCATAGAAACTAAGGTCTCTAGCTATTCCATCATTGAACATTGCTCTGTTGGATCGAGAAATTTCATTTCTTTAAGAACATTAAATGTTACCCTATCATCTTGAACTCTCATTGTGAGTTCTCCTTTTTACACATCTATCAATGTTCTTCTCGTGGCTAGGAAAGGTCTCTCTCAGATGATCGACACTTCCTTATCTACTTCAAAATACAAGATAATGAAATAAGCATAAAAAATGAATTTATCGACTCTTACCAAATGTAACAGCTCGATTTAGGGCCTAGTTAGAATAGTGGTGCGAGGCCACAAATCCGAGGTGAATTTATGAGTTTTTAAAGTTTATGTTATGTTGCATACTAGTGTAAAAGTTTCATGAAGCAATTTTATTAAATTGAGGTTGATTGGTCCAAAAAGGACAAAATTGCAAAAGTTGCAAAATTGAATTTCTAAAAGCTTTTTGTATGAAGAAGCTTTAGAAAAATAATTAGAAGTCCTTAAATGTCAATTTTCCAAAAATATAATTTTTGGACAAAATTGGTCGTGAGTTAGTAAAATGGAAAATTTTTAAGTGAGGGGCATTTTGGTCATTTATCTAATAAGTGATTAAAATAGGAAAAAGATGAAAAAAATCTATTCATCTTATTCCCCTTGTGCTGAAAATTTGGAGACTCCATAGCTAGGGTTCTTCATCGTTTTCAAGCTTGCTAGTAAGTTCAATTTAGCCCCATTTTTAATATTCTTCGTATTTTTGAAGTTCTCGTATCATGAGTTAGCTACTTCTAGCTATAAAATGAACTAAGATGCATGTTTAAAAATCTACCCATGAATGACATGCATGGTAAATGATATTTTATGGAAGTTTATGAGAGTTTGATGTTAGATAAACATCTTTTTCTAGGTGAATTTCATGAGTAATAAGTCAATTTAGTCAATGTGATTATTAAATGATCTATGTATGAGTAATAAGTCAATTTAGTCAATGTGATTATGAGTAATCAACTACAAAATAGTAATTTTACCCAATTATGAGTAATAAGTCAATTTAGTCAATGTGATTATTAAATGATCTATGTATGATTATAGATCAAGAAATACGAAGCCCGGATCAAAATCGAGGTAAGAACAAAGTCGAGGACTAAATTGCATATCTACATACATTTTGTATATTGAGGTAAGTTTGTATGATTTCTAAGCTTTATGATTTATATCATTGAATTGCTTAATATAATGTACACTATTTCCATGAATTGTTTAATGTTATGTTCAACCAAGAAATCAATGAGATTAAGTATAAGCAAGTCCTGTTTGAAGATGAATTTCCCAGGATACTCGATCTACCACAATATGAGAGCCAGTGTAAGACCATGTTTGGAACATGGCATCGGCAATCAAACAAGATATCATGTAAGTCCAATGCAAGCTTGGCATTGAACAAGTTATCATGTAAGTCCAAGGCAAGCTTGGCATTGAACAAGTTATCATGTAAGTCCAAGGCAAGCTTGGCATTGAAAAGCTATCAAGAGAAAGACTTCATATAAGTCCATGTCAAGACATGGCCTTGAAACTAAGATGAGATATTCCATGTAAGACCATATCTAGGATATGGCTTTGGCATCAAGTTATGTGGGTCGAGATTTAGTATCCTCGGTTATTTGCAGAAATTTATCGGGCAAATGAGTAAGGTTAAAAATGAAATGGCAAGAGGCTAAGAAAGCAAAGTTATTATCATGTTTATATTAAGTATTACTTATATTATGAATGATGAAATAGAGCATCATGATTATTATATCAAAGTATGCTGATCAATGTGATCAACTGATACAGGTACCATGTTTACCTTACAAGTATGAGAATATTAAGTATCATGAGACATGTAAAAAATCGGTATGAGTAAGTAAGCTCTATAGCTGAAATTTATGATACCATAGTTATGTCAAATGGTTTATATTAAGCAAGTTTATTAAAATGTGTTTTTCCATGCAAACTTACTAAGCTAAACGCTTACGTCTTTAATCCTTTCTTTCTATGTAGTCCCGCCAAGCTAACTTGTGGATCATTGGAGTCGGAGCTCGTAGCACACTATGAATCTCTATTTTGGTATAGCCAAGTTATTTTACTAAGTATGGCATGTATAGGAAGCATTCATTTTGAGAAAATGGTTTAAGAAGGGCCATTGTATAGGCTATCAAACCATTATTCTTTTGTATATGGCTAAGTGGTTGGCCAAAATTTACTATATGTATGTTGTTAAATTCAATTAAGCATGTTGTATGGTTCATGAAATGTATTGTGTTGATCTTGATTTAAGGGTGGCAAATGGCTTGGTAAATAGCCTCTAAGTGCCCACACGGTTAGACACACGGGCGTGTGTCTAGGCCGTGCGTACCCACACCGTATTATTATTAGTCAGAATAGGCCACGGGTAAATCCCACGGCCGTGTGCATGAGCCGTGTAAGACACACGGTTTGGGCATGGGCGTATGCCCAGGCTGTGTGAATCAAGTGAGTAACTCCCCACGGTTGGAAGACATGGGCGTGTTAAGGGGTATACAGGCGTGTCCCAAGTTACATGGGCGTGTGACCCCTGTTTCTAAAAAAGATTTTCGATCAAGTTCCAAAAGTTTTTAGAGTTATGCTTATGGCCTCGTAGGTCTATAACATATATGAATAGACTAAGAAAGATAATTTTTTATGTCGGAACAAAATTTTACAGCTCGTAAGTTTATGTTAAGTGTGTTCAAGCATGGTAATGTCTTGTATCCAGTCTTTACATCGGTCTCGGGTAAGGGGTGTTACACCAAAATATTCTCGATCTTTCCTGTAGGGTATGCTAAAGATCGATTCGTTAGTTGAAGTGCCACAGTCGTGGGTCTTATTTCACCTATTCCCAAAAGTTTGAAAATACACTTAGGCATCAAGTTGATGCTTGCTCCTAAGTTGCACAAAGCTTTATCACGGTAAGATTCTCTGATATTACCGGGTATAGTAAAGCTTCCAGGGTCCTTCAGTTTCAGAGGAAGCTTGTTTCTTAAGAATGCACTACACTCCTTCGCTAAAGTGACAGTCTCATACTCACTAAGTCTTTTCTTCTTAGACAGGATGTCCTTTATGAACTTGACATAATTGGGCATTTGCTCTAAAGCCTCCACTAATGGGATATTGATGTAAAGCTACTTTAAGATGTCCACAAATTTCTTGAATTGCACCTCCTATTTCTTCTTATTTGGTTGGAACTTTGTGTTGAATCAGACAACTTTTCTGAAGAGATAAATCTGCATGTAGAGAAGATTTTTGCATATCAGAATTTACTGGGTTAGATTTTACCTCATCAGATTTTCTAAGTTCTAGCTCTACTAGTGTAGGATTTTCAACTGATGGTTGACTTTCCTCCTTAGTATGTTCATCTTCAATCACAACCATCTTGGGCTCTAAAGTCTTACCACTTCATAAGGTCACTACCTTGCAATGTTCCTTACCCAAATTTCTTAGATTTTCTGTATCGTTTGCCCAGGTTCCTTGCGGTCGATTGCGAAGCTCTGTAGCTAACAACCCATTTGGTTCTCCAAATTTTTCAGTGTTGCTACTTGACTTTAGATTAAGGCATCATTCTTTGTTAACTCTTGAAATGAGTTATAAGTCATACTTTTAGACTTAGTTAACTACTTGTACTTAAGTAAATTAGTTTCAATTTAGTTAATCGAGCATTGCATGTAAAGACTTGGGATGGTGATTACTTTAGTTCATCTGTACTTTTAATTGTTGGTGGTAAGGCTTTGTGGTGGTTGAATGACAAGTTTGATGAAGAAAACTATCAAAGGATGGAGATTTTTCGAGGCATTATGAGAGATTGCCATGGCAATGCTGAGGAAGAAAATGATAAATACCGAGTCATCAATTAGAGCATTCAACAATTGGCCCCTACATGCACATGTAATGGAAAATATCCACATCAAAATTTGGTAAAAAGCAACTATTGGCTGACGGCTTTTACCCTAAAGGAGGACCCAAGTATAAAAGAAAAAGAATGGAGGTCTTCCAAAGGGAGAACAGAAGGTATAGTTGATTGCAAATATGGAGCTTTGAGAGAGGCCTATTTGTTTCAATGAGGGTAATTTGAGCTACTCGGAGCTTGGGTGAAGACGCGCACCAGTCACCAAGTTGGGGGAATTCATGTTGTGAACCCAGATATTTCCTCTATAATTTGTTCTAAATCTGTTAATTTAAATTGTTATTTTGGGATGTTGATGATATTAAAATACTTGAATTTGTGTAGCTCAGTCAGGAGCTAGCTTAGCATAGTTGGGGATTAATTTTGATGATGGTTTAACTCTGATGAATATTTATGGATGAATATGATTCAACTTACTACTTTACCCAAGGTTTATTTCTGTTTATATACTTAATAGGGTATTGATAAATGCTTGATAAGTTTGAAAGTAATTTAATATCGACAGAGTTAGGTTGCTTGGACCAACATTGAGTAATATAAGAGAGCGTTGAGTGAAATGCTAGTTTAAACTCTAGACATAGAGATTTACTTTATACGATTTAAAGGATTGTGCTTCAGTCATGGTTGCTTAGCATATAAATGTATACTATCTTAGGTGTGAGCAACTTTAGGTCTTGCTTTCGACAGAGGTAGACCATATTAGTACCCAATCAAGCAGTAGGTTACCATTTTTTTGCCATGGCATTGTTCCTGAGTTATAACTAATTCATCCCAACCTTTACAATCAATATTGTAATCTTGTTAGAATCTCGAGTGCTTTTATTTGCAATCTACAATAGTAGATTTCATTACTTTCATTTTTAGTATATTAATTGCATTGTTATTTCTCAAAATACCATTCGATTAATTTATCTCTTCTACTTACTTGCAATAATTTTGAGAAAGAAAACTAATCTAATCCTCGTGGGAACAATACTCACTCATCAATTTATTACTTGATTCGATGTGTATACTTGCATAATTCGTACATCATATTCACGTATGATAAGTTTTTCATGCCGTTGTCGGGGATTGGCGATTGACAACTTTAGTTTTTGTTATTGTAATATATTTTATTTTTAGTTGTTAACTTGTTTTTTTTTCTTGATCACAATAGGTATATTACTAGTTGTATGCGTAGAGACATTCCTGTTGAAAAACTCTATCTTTTAGATCCAGAAGTTGAAAAACCCTGCAAAGAAGGAAAAAGATATCGAAGAGCAATGAGTCAATGTGGTAATAATCAACCTAGTTAGTGAGCTACTTAATTCAAGAGCTGACAATGGTAATCCTAAGGTTGCTCAAATGTTTGATAATAGGGATAGGCCAATTCGAGAGCATGTAGTTCCTATCTTAGATTATATGAACCCTGGAATAGTCAAGCCACAAATTCAAGCCCCCCACTTTGAGATGAAACCTATAATGTTTCAGATGCTGCAATCAATTGGCTAGTTTGATGGTTTGCCAACTGAAGATCCTAGATTACACCTGAGACACTTCTTGGAGATCTATGTTTCCTTCAGACAGCAAGGTGTTCCTGAAGATGCCTTAAATGTAACAACCCATTTTCAGTGAAATCAAATAGTGGTTTCAAGACCACAAATCTGAGCCGAAAAGAAAATTTATTTTAATATTATTGCATGATCTGCATTGTAATAAGAATGTCATATGAAAATTATAATAAGAAATTTTTATCGATTATATGCTGAATTTTGGAAATGACCAAATTGCATAAAATGAAAAAGTTGAATTTTAGTAGACAGAAGGATCAAATAGCTAAGGAATTCAAAACTTGAGGTCCTTATATGGCAATTAGACCATTAATGAAAAGTTAGTAGATATTTTAGAATGATTCATCCATGGAAATTTAAAAAAAAGGCAAGGACTAAATTGGAAATTAAATTAATTAAAAGATGATAATAGAAAATATCATCTTATTTTCATTATATTCCTCAATATTTGCATGGAAACCGTAGGAGAGAGAAAGGAAACTAATCAAGCTTAATTGGGTCCGAACAACTCAAATTCGAAGTTAGATCGAGGAAAAGAAAAAGTTTCGGATTAGTAGAATTTCTTGTATGGACAAATGTTAATATGGTTCAATTGAATATTGTGTTTGGATTGAATGTGATATGAGATTATGTGGATTTTATGAATGTTAAAAATGCATGAAATAATCATATGCCCAAAACAAATCCAGAAAATGTTAAATTTTGTATGAGTATTGAATTTTGGTGGATAGGTGATTACCTATATCAAAAGTGGTTCTACATATGTTGCAGGCAGGATTTAGCACAGACGAGTAATCCTGATATAGCCTCTCGAGTATCCTGATATAGCGTTCTTGTGAGCATATTGATCTGTAGTGATTTAGCATGTGTAACAGTCCAGTTTAGACCCTAGTCGGAACAGTGGTTTCGGGACCACAAATCTGAGTTTGAATAATATTTTAATATTATTTTCTGTGCATTTAATATGTGATTAAACATGTGTTAAATTTTTGTAACTTAATTTGTCCGTCTGTGTGCTTAATTTGATAAAAGGATTAAATTGCATTAAATGTAAAACAAGCATGATATTTGTAAAAGTGTTTATTTGAGATGGCTTTTAAATGAGGAGGCCTTAAGTGGCAATTAAACCATTTATAAGTTAGTGGGTGGTTAATAGTCAAAAATGGCCCTGAACTATATGTCATAATATGTTTATTAAAAGGGTTAAATTAGTAAATTGATAAATAAAGTCTATTAAACAAAAATCAAGGCTAAAATGCTATCATCTTTATTCTTCATCACCGAAAATAAGAACAAAGAAGAAGGGTTTGAATTCTTTTTACATTCGGCACATATTTAGGCTAGATTAAGGTATGTTTTTGATCGATTTTTGATAATTTTTACGTTTTTGTAATAGTTGCTTCGAATGCTTCAAAACCCATGTCTTAATTTGGAGAATTTATGATGTTTATGAGATGTGCCATTGATGAAATGGTGAGCTTTGTAATGAGTTTTGGTATTAAATGAAAGTTATGTGCTTAATGAACATGTTTTGTTCTTGAATTTTTGATGAATTTAGCTAATTAGGGCTAAATTGTGAAAATAGTATTTTGAAGGACTAAATTGTGAAATAAATGAAATGTATGGATTGATATGAGCATAGTGTGTATTCGGCTAAACATGGGTGAAAGCAAATTTGGTATACTTTGTGATTTTGAGAATTAAGGACTAAATTGTCCAAACGTGAAAATATGAGGGCTAATTTACAAATTTCCCTAAATGTGTGACTTTGGATTGAATTGAATGCATTGGTAAATAAGAGGGTTAAATTTGAATACGTATAGATCAAGAACTGAAGAAAACATACTTAGATCGCGAGAAAGTGAAGGTAGTTGAATAACCGAGTCCAAACGAATATCCGAATCCGAACGAATATCCGAATTCGAGGTAAGTCAATATACAAATAAATGTATTTGTATTGAATTATGTATGTTCATATGACTATTGAAAATGATGAATTCTTATGAGATGTTGTATATATGAATTCCGAGATAAGATCAACATAGTGCTAACATCCGAGAAGTCCAGTGTGAACCTAGGATTAGATAGGATTAACTATGTCATGACATAGGTGTCTGTTATGTTATACCATGTAAGACCATGTCTGGGATGTTGGCATCGATATGAGATTACGTGTAAGACCATGTTTGGGACATTGGCATCGTATTAATTCGTGTAAGACCCTATCTGGGACAGTGGCATCGATATTTGATTATATTTAAGACCACGTCTGGGACGTTGGCATTGTACGATTATTCCGAGCACTCTGCATATCCTATTTGATTCTAAATAGTTCAACGGGCAAGTCCGAGAAATGAATGAATAAGTGATTAGTACGTATGTTTTCAGGTACGTTTGATAAGTACACATTGTGTGCATATGAAGGTAAGTATTTTATTAAACTTACCAAGTTGAATTATGTATCTGAATATGAGAATATAAGTGTGTTATATGAATGGAAAAGCTATGAGAAAAATAAAGTATGTGGTGATATGCAAGATTGAAAGATGAATGGTTAAGTAAATGTGCCAATGGGAATGATGATTATGAAAATGAGTTAATAGTGAACTCATATTGATTATATGTCTTGATTGCCTATATGTTAAGTTTATTGTATATGGCTTACTAAACTTTTGAAAGCTTACTTTCTGTGTGTGTTTGCTCTGTTGTATACACCGTCGAAGCTACTGAAGGCTCGGGGACCATCGAGGATCATCATCACACTACTTAAACTTATTTTGGTACTTTTGAAATGTGTATATAGCTAAATATGGCATGTATAGGCTAGTTGTTTTGGTTTGTGGTTGAAAAGTGTGTAGTTAGCCATGAGATATGGCTACATAAGTATTGATAATATGCATGAGTAAATATGAAATATTGTATATGTTTTAGTATTGCTTGGTAATTATGAAATAGTTAAGTTAATGGTAAGTATATGGATGAAATGTGAGTATGCATGTTTGATCAAAGAAGGGAATATATGAAAGGTAAATGTAGATGAATCATTCTTGAATGCATATTTGTTTTAGTTGTACAAATTGGCATGATTGGAGTTGTAATTGTATGTGAAGATTTGATGATTACTTTGATATGTTTTGGTTGCCAAATATGCATGAAATGAATTGGTAAACTGCTTGTAGGGATTGACCTTGTGTAGGTGGCATTTTGGCCTTGCAAGTGCCCTGTTTTGTCTACACGGCCATGGCACACGGGCGTGCCTAGTAGCCGTGTGATTAAGTCAGTATCTAGCCAAGTTTGAACAGCCGTGGCCCACGGACGTTCCTAGTAGTCGTTTGAATAAGACAGCATTTAGCTTATGAGTACACAGTCATTGTACACGGGCGTGTCTGGTGAACATGTGGATATGTCAGTATATATACTCTAATTTGGCACAGCCAGGAGACACGGGTGTGTCCAATAGCCGTGGGAGGCACACGACTGGGTCACATGGGCATGTGACCTTGACAGTTTTGAGTAAGTTTTAAATTTTTGAAAATTTTCTTATGTGTTTGGTCTAGTCCCGGCCCTACTCTAAAGCATGATTAAGGTCTCATTGACCAATATAAGGGACACTATGATTGCAATTGATGAATGGTTGTATGAAATTTCTATAGAAGTTCCCGATCTATTTGGTAACGCCTTTAACCCTAATCCGGTGACGGAAAGGGGTAGCGGTGTTACATTTGATTTGAATCAGAGCTACGGTTTAGTTGATTCTTGGACTAATGTAGCGTGTCAGAGTCTAGTTATACATGCCATATATCTGAACTGTGATAGTGTGATGAATCTTGACGTGTAAAATGTGATTTATGCATAGTAATGGATCCCGAAAGAGCCGTAGCTGATAGTGTAGAAAGCAATGCGCCTACTCCCGCACAAGGGACAGCGCCATTTGATTCGAGACCGATTATGAGCGGTCAATAAGGAGAAGCTAAACAAGCTTTCTTTTAGATGATGAGTGAATGGTTCACTCAATTTATGAGAAGTAACCTGACTTTTTCACAACCTCCGCCCCCAGTTAATTCCCCTCAGACTTCAGTTGTACCACCGGGTATGTATTCGAATCTGTTGAATAAGCCTTTGGTTGACAAAATCTGTAAGTATGGGGTTGAAGAGTTCACGGCTACCAGTGATGACGATGCCACGGCTACCAGTGATGACGATATCGAGAAAGCTGAGTTCTAGTTAGAAAACACTATCTGAGTATTCGATGATATGTCTTTAACTCTTGAGGAAAGTATTAAATGTGTTGTTTCATTGCTACGAATGCGGCTTATCAGTGGTGGAAAACTTTGATTTCTGTTGTTCCGAAAGAGCGAGTCACATGGGACTTCTTTCAGGTTGAGTTCCAGAAAAAATACATCAGTGAGAGATTTATTGATCAGAAACGAAAATAATTTCTTGAATTGAAACAGGGTTGTATGACTATCTCATAATACGAAGGAGAGTTCGAGACCGAGTCAATATGCTTGTGAATGTGTATCCACTGAGGCAATAATGTGAAAAAGATTCAAAGATGGTCTTAATGAAGACATTCATTTGCTTGTCGAGATTCTAGAAATAAAATAGTTTGTTGTACTCGTTGACGAAGCATGCAAAGCTGAGCCACTCGAGAAAGATAAAAGGAAAGCTGAGTTTGAAGCTAGAGAGGTAAGAAAAAGATTTCTGAGTAAATCATTTCAATCTGCTTGGAAGAAATTTTGAGATGAGCATAGCCATTCAAAGGTTAATGTGGGACATTCGAATAGAGATCGAGCTAGGTCACAAATGAGCTCCAAAACTCCAGCAATTTCAATAGCAAGTGTTGGAAATGTCTGATCCGAGAAAACTGAATGTAAACATTATGGAAAAAGACATCTGGGAAGCTGTAGATTGAATGACTGAGCTTGTTTTAGATGTGGATCATTAGATCATTTCATCCATGATTGCTTAGAGTCTGGTGAACCAGAGATTGCCCAGAATCTAAGATCTGATAATGCTTCAGGAAGAGGTAGACTTTCCCGAAATGTCAAATAACTAGGAGAGATAATGTCACGAGATTCGAAGCTAAAGCACCTGCC
Source organism: Gossypium bickii (assembly GCA_025503065.1). Lineage (NCBI taxonomy): Eukaryota > Viridiplantae > Streptophyta > Magnoliopsida > Malvales > Malvaceae > Gossypium > Gossypium bickii. The sequence continues at coordinate 71,160,948 of CP106716.1, read as the reverse complement.
AGAATGTATGCTATCCGAGCTCGTGAGGAAGCTTCATCTAGAAATATTATCACGGGTACATTTACGCTTTATGATACTTTTGTGATTGCATTCATAAACCCAGGTTGTACACATTCGTATATATGTATGAACTTAGTATCCAGTAAGACTTTACCTGTAGAGTCTACCGAATTTGTTATAGAAGTAATGAACCCCTTAGGTAAAAGCGTCTTGGTTGACAAAGTAAGCAAGAACTATCCGTTAATGTTTTGAGATGTCTGTTTTCTTGCTGATCTGATGCTATTACCCTTTGGTCAGTTTGATATTATTCTGGGTATGGATTGGCTGACATTTCGTGATGCTGTTGTGAACTGTAAAAGAAAGGTTATTGATTTGAGATGTTCGAATGATGAAATAGTTCGGGTTGAATCTAGTGATTTGAATGGTTTGCCTGCTGTGATATCTGTATTAAAAGTCCAGAGTTATATGAAAAAGGGATATGAAGCCTACTTTGCTTATGTAATTGATTCGAAAGTGTCTGAAAAGAAAATTGAATTAGTGCCAATCATTTGTGAGTTTTCTGATGTATTCCCCAAAGGATTATCGGGATTGCCTCTAATGCGTGAAGTTGAATTTGATATTGATCTGTTGCCCGGTACAACACCTATTTCGATAGCTCTATATAGAATGGCACCAACGGAATTGAAAGAGTTAAAGTCACAGTTGCAAGAATTAATAGATAAAGGGTTTGGAAGACCAAGTTTCTCACCTTGGGGTGCTCTTGTTCTATTTGTGAAAAAGAAAGATGGCACGATGAGAATGTGCATTGACTATCGTCAATTGAAAAAAGTGACCATAAAGAACAAATATCCGTTGCCCATGATTGACAATTTGTTTGATCAGCTAAAAGGAGCCACTGTGTTTTCTAAGATTAATCTGAGATCATGATATTATCAGTTGAGAGTAAAAGATTTAGACATTCTAAAAACTACTTTTATAATGAGGTAAGGGCATTACGAGTTTTTAGTCATGCCTTTCGGACTAACGAATGCTCCTGCTGTTTTTATGGATCTGATGAATAGAATTTTCAGACCGTACCTAGATCGATTTGTTGTTATATTTATTGATGACATTTTGATTTATTCACGAGATGAGACTGAGCATGCTGAGCATCTAAAGACAGTGTTGCAAACTATACAAGAAAAGCAATTGTATGCAAAATTCAGTAAATGTGAATTCTGGTTGCGTGAAGTCAGTTTTCTAGGACATATTGTATCTGCCTCTGGAATAAGAGTCGATCTGAGTAAAATTTCTGCTATTCTGGAATGGAAACCTCTGAAAAATGTGTTCGAAGTTCGTAGCTTTCTGGGACTTGCTAGTTATTATCGAAGGTTCTTAAAAGGCTTTTCGATGATAGCAACTCTGTTAACTAGATTGCTTCAGAATGATGTAAAGTATGAATGGTCCGATCAATTTGAAAAAAGCTTTGATCAGTTGAAAACTCAGTTGACTGAAGCTCCAATTTTAGTACAGCCAGAATCGGGTAAAGAATTTGTAATTTACAGTGATGCTTCATTGAATGGTTTGGGATGTGTACTGATGCAAGAAGGCAAAGTTATAGCTTTTTCCTCAAGACAATTAAAGCCTCATGAAAAGAATTATCCGACGCACGACCTTGAGTTAGTTACAATTGTATTCGCATTAAAGATTTTGCGTCATTATCTGTTCAGTGAGAAATGTCAAGTATTTTCGGATCATAAAAGTCTAAAATATCTGATGCCTCAGAAAGATTTGAATCTGTGACAGAGAAGATGGTTGGAGTTGTTGAAAGATTATGAACTTGTGATATATTATCATTCGGGTAAAGCAAATGTTGTTGTTGATACACTAAGTAGAAAATCATTGTTTGCACTGTGTGCTTTGAGTGCTCAATTAGATCTGTCCGATGATAGTTTAGTAATGGCTGAATTGAAAGAAAAATCATTGTTCTTACAGCAGAAATATGATGCTCAGAAAATTGACGATGAAATAATAGCGAGACGAGCTCAGTGTGATTTGAACTCTGATTCTGAATTTGAGTTGATAATAATGATTGTCTAAGATTCCAAAATCGAATTTGTGTTCTAAAAAACTTTTAGTTGATTCAGTTGATTTTGAATGAAGCTCATAATAGTTGACTATCTATTCATCCAAGAAGCACTAAAATGTATCATGATCTGAAACAACATTATTGGTGGCCTGGTATGAAAGGAGATATTTCTGACTTTGTTTTGAAGTGTTTAGTCTGTCAGCAAGTTAAATCTGAACAGTAGGTTCCGTCTGGGTTGTTACAAGCAATTCTGATTCTCGAGTGGAAATGGGATAAGGTAACAATGGACTTTGTTTCTAGATTGCCTCTGATTCCGAGAAAGAAAGATACAATTTGGGTCGTAATTGATCGATTAACGAAATCCATCCATTTTATTCCGGTACGATCTGACTATTCACTTGATAGATTAGCCGAGCTCTACATTTCGGACATTGTGAGATTGCACGGGGTACCACTATCCATTGTATCAGACCGAGATCCGAGATTTACATCACGATTCTGGAAGAAATTGCTAGAAGCTTTTGGCACGAAATTGCATTTCAGTACAGCTTTTCATCTACAAACGGATGATCAGTCCAAACAGATTATTCAGATTCTTGAGGATATGTTTAAATGCTGCATTCTTGAGTTTAATGGTACGTGGGAACAGTACTTGCCACTGATTGAATTTGCGTATAATAATAGTTTTCAGTCAGGTATCAAAATGGCACCATATGAAGCTTTGTACGGGCATAAATGTCGAACACCTCTGTATTGGATCGAACTCAATGAAAATAAGCTACATGGGGTCAATTTGATAAAAGATACAGAACAGAAAGTGAAAGTCATCCGAGATAGTTTGAAAGCAGCGTCTGATCGACAAAAGTCCTAAGCGGATTTGAAACGAAAAGATATTGAATTTGAAATCGGCGAAAAAGTTTTCTTAAAAGTATCTCCGTGGAAGAAAGTATTTAGATTTGGACGAAAAGGCAAATTGAGTCCGAGGTTCATCGGGCTGTATGAAATCATCGAGTGTGTTGGACCTATTGCATATAGGTTGTTATTGTCATCTGAGCTAGAAAGAATTCACAATGTATTCCATGTTTTGATGCTCCGTAAATACAGATCTGATCCGTCACATGTGATTACTCCGTGTGAGATTGAAATCCGATCTGATATAAGTTATGAAGAGAAACTGATCCGTATCTTAGCCTGTGAAGTAAAAGAGTTGAGAAACAAAAGAATTCCGTTAGTAAAATTGTTGTGGCATCGACACGAAATGGAAGAGGCAATGTGGGAGCCTGAAGATTCAATGAGACAGCAATATCCAAACTTTTTGACGGTAAGATTTTCGGGGACGAAAATCCCTAAGGTGGGAGAATTGTAACAGTTCAGTTTTGATCCTAGTAGGAACAATGGTTTCGGGACCACAAATCTGAGTCTAAATAATATTTTAATATTATTTTCTGTGCCTTTAATATATGATTAAACATGTGTTAAATTTTCGTAAGTTAATTTGTCCGTCTTTGTGCTTAAATTGATAAAAGGATTAAATTACATTAAATGCAAAACTAGCATGATATTTGTAAAAGTTACTGGGTGGTTAATAGTCAAAAATGACCTTGAACTATATGTTATAATATGTTTATTAAAAGGGTTAAATTAGTACATTGATAAAAAAAAAAGTCTATTAAACAAAAATCAAGGCTAAAATGCTATCACCTTTATGCTTCATCACCGAAAATAAGAATAAAGAAGAAGGGTCTGAACTCTTTTTACATTCGACACATATTTGGGCTAGATTAAGGTATGTTTTTGATCGATTTTTGATAATTTTTACATTTTCATAATCGTTGCTTCGAATGTGTCAAAACCCATGTCTTAATTTTGAGAATTTATTATGTTTATGAGATGTGCCATTGATGAAATGGTGAGCTTTGTAATGAGTTTTGGTATTAAATGAAAGATATATGTTTAATGAACATGCTTTGCTCTTGAATTTTTGATGAATTTAGCTAATTAGGGCTAAATTGTGAAAATAGTATTTTGAGGGACTAAATTGTGTAATAAATGACATGTATGGACTGATATGAGCATAGTGTGTATTCGGCTAAACATGGGTGAAAGCAAATTGTGATTTTATGAATTAGGGACTAAATTGTTCAAACATGAAAATATGAGGGCTAATTTGCAAATAGCCTTAAATGTGTGACTTTGGATTGAATTGAATGCGTTGGAAAATAAAAGGGTTAAATTTGAATATGTATAGATCAAGAACCGAAGAAAACGGACTTAGATCGCGGGAAAGCAAAGGTAGTCTAATAACTGAGTCCGAACGAATATCCGAATCCGAATGAATATCCAAATCCGAGGTAAGTCAATATACAATAAATGTATTTGTATTGAATTCTGTATGTTCATATGACTATTGAAAATGATGAATGCTTATGAGATGTTGTATACATGAATTCTGAGATAAGATCGACATAGTGCTAACATCCGAGAAGTCCCGTACGAACCTAGGATTAGATAGGATTAACTATGTCATGACATAGGTGCCTGTTATGTTATATCATGTAAGACCACGTTGGGGACGTTGGTATTGATTCAAGATTTCGTGTAAGACCACGTCTGGGACGTTGGCATCGATATGAGATTTACGTGTAAGACCATGCTTTGGACATTGGCATCATATTAATTCGTGTAAGACCCTGTCTGTGACAGTGGCAAAGATATTTGATTATATGTAAGACCACGTGTGGGACATTGGCATTGTACTATTATTCCAAGCACTCTGCATATCATATTTGATTCCAAACGGTTCAACGGGCAAGTCCGAGAAATGAATGAATAAGTGATTTCTACATCTGTTTTCAGGTACGTTTGATAAGTACACATTGTGTGTATATGAAGGTAAGTATTTTATTAAACTTACCCAGTTGAATTATGTATCTGAATATGAGAATATAAGTGTGTTATATGAATGGAAAAGCTATGAGCAAATAAAGTATATGGTGAGATGCAAGATTGAAAGATGAATGGTTAAGTAAATGTGCCAATGAGAATGGTGATTATGAAATTGAGTTAACAGTGAACTCATATTGATTATATGTCTTGATTGCCTATATGTTAAGTTTATTTGTATATGGCTTACTACGCTTTTGAAAACTTACTCCGTGTGTGTGTTTGCTCTATTTTATACACCGTCAAAGCTATTGAAGGCTCAGGGACCGTCGAGGATCATCATCACACTACTCAAACTCGTCTTGGTACTTTTGAAATGTGTATATAGCTAAATATGGCATGCATAGGCTAGTTGTTTTGGTTTGTGGTTGAAAAGTGTATAATTAGCCATGAGATATGGCTACATAAGTGTTTATAATATGCATGAGTAAATAGGAAATATGGTATATGTTTTAGTATGGCTTGGTAATTATGAAATGGTTAAGTTAACGGTAAGTATATGGATGAAATGTGAGTATGCATGTTTGATCAAAGAAGGGAATATATGAAAGGTAAATGTAAATGAATCATGCTTAATTGCATATGTGTTTAGTTGTACAAATTGGCATGATTAGAGTTGTAATTGTATGTGAAGATTTGATGATTACTTTGATATGTTTTGGTTGCAAAATATGCATGAAATGAATTGGTAAACTGCTTGTAGGGATTGACCCTTATGTGGGTGGCATTTTGGCCTTGCAAGTGGCCTGTTTTGCCTACACAGCCATGGCAGACGGGCGTGCCTAGTAGCCGTGTGATTAAGTCAGTAGCTAGCCCAAGTTTGCTCGGCCATGGCAAACAGATGTGCCTAGTAGCCATGTGAATAAGACAGTATTTAGCTTATGAGTACACGGTCATAGCACACGGGCGTGTCTGGTGACCGTATGGATAAGTTATTATATATACTTTGATTTCGCACGGCCAGGAGACACGGGTGAGTCCAGTAGCCGTGGGAGGCACATGGCCTTGTCACATGGGCGTCTGACCTTGACAATGTTGAGTAAGTTTTAAATTTTCGAGAATTTTCGTATATGTCCGGTCTAGTCGGCCCTACTCTAAAGCATGATTAAGGTCTCGTTGACCAATATAAGGGACGTTTTGATTGCGATTGATGAATAGTTGTATGAAATTTTTGTAAAAGTTTCTGATATGTTCGGTAACGCCTTTAACCCTAATCCGGCGATGGATACGGGTTAGGGGTGTTACAGCATGTGTTGCACACTACCGCAGCTCTTTGTGAGCATCCAGATATGTGATCAATTGTGATTCTGCATATAATGTGGACACAAATGCAACTCTTTATGAGCATTCTGTTAAGTTCACTTGAACTCTCTACTACCTTATCTGGTACTCCCTGATATTATCTCTTTGGAGATATCTGATAAGCTCTATGAGCTTCTTGAGTAAAACTCTTACGAGTTTCCTAATTAGCCCGGATAAGTGTCCTGTTACATGGCTCTTCTGAGCATCCTAATATGCTGCTCGAGGGTGTGCTTCATGATTAAGTGCCCTATTTGGTACCCGTGATTATGAATTGACGGATTATAGATTTGTACACCTTGAGTGTACTATTTGAGTATCCATCGATATTTCAATAATTCAACGGATAAAACTTTTGACATGAGAAAAATGATGAGATAAATAGAAATACGCCTTGAATGCTTTTGGATTATTTGATGAAGGGTTATATGATGAGCTCATCTATGCTTATTTGATGTTCAAATGTATTATATGACTAACTTGCTTGATTGAGTATATGTGTTTAGGTAAACTTTCCAAATTGATAAAAAGCATGTTAACTGCATGCTTAATATTAATAAATATGATTGGTAAGTTTTAATTCCTGTTATACAAACTTACTAAGCATTATATACTTACTAGGTTTTATTTTCTCTGTTTTATAGTGCACAAAAGCTAACGAAGGTTGGAGATCGGTCAGAGCGTCATCACACTATTAACTAGCTTGTTTTGGTATAAATAGTAAACTTATTTTGGTATAATGGCATCTATAGGTAACTTGGCCATTATTGGCTTATAAATGTTTTTTGTTATCTAGCCATTGGAATGGCTAGTAATGATTTGTTTTGGTATATTTATAAGGTTATATTATGAATAATACCTATGTGTTAAGTATATTCTTTAGCCATTGGATGTGATTACTTCACTTACTGCTTAGGTATCTTCTTTAGCCAACATGATAAAGACCATGCAGAAACCTAGTAAGGTGAAAGAGTTGAAAGTAGTTGGGTTATCCTGTGTTTACTATGGTGAGGATCATGTGTTTGAAGAGAGTGTCCCTTAAACCCAACATCTGTCTACTATATGGGTAACTTCAATATGAACAACAACCCCTATTCCAACACGTATAACCCTGGTTAGAAGTAACAACCAAATTTTAAGTGGAACAATCAAGGAGCTGGAAATTCCAACACAGCTATCAGACCCAATACCATGAATGTCCCACCTAGTTTCCATCTGTCTATATCGCCTCAACAACGAGCTCAAAAAGGGAAGACATTGTCTTCTTCCCCATATATTGAATCTCTATTGTAGGATTATATGGCCAAGAACGATGTTGTGATCCACAGCCAAGTGTCATCTTTACGAGCTTTAGAGAACCAAGTCAGACAGATAACTAATGCTTTGAAGTCAAGAATAAAAGGAACTTGCCTAGTCATACCAAAAATGCAAGACCAAATGAGAAAGAACAATGTAAAGAAATCACTCATAGAAGTGGCACATGGCTAGACAGAGTTGACAAAAGTGTTGTTGCTAAAACAAAAACTTCAGAATCTGACCAAAGCAAAGCTCTTAAACAACACAAGAAGAGCACCACAAAATGAGAAAACCGGACCAGTTAATGCCAAAGAAAACTCAGATAGCACCACTGAACACAATGTCATATCAATTGTAACAGCCCGGTTTATACCCTAGCTAAAATAGTGGTTTCGAAACCACAAATCTGAGTCAAAAAATTATTTTAATATTATTTTTCGTGTCTACATCATGTGAATTGGTATGTGTGAAATTTATGTGATTTAATTTGCTCGTTTGTGTGATTTATTTGCAAAAAGGACTAACTTACAGAAAATACAAAAGTAGCCTTCTATTTGATTAAGTGTTGAATGGATGTGTCTTTATAATTAAAGGGTCCTTATGCTGTTATTATGCCATTAACTTGAAAGTGGACAATTATGGCCATCCATTATATGTTTATAAATGTTTTAAACCAAGGTTAAAATTGGTATTTGATGATTAATGTTAATATAATTAAAATAAAAACAATTTGTTGGCCATTATCATCATCTTTTCACCGAATTTGAAAGAAAAGAAAGTGTTTAAAGCTTAGTTTCATTCGGCCATTGATAAGCTTAATTGAGGTATTATTTTTTATTCGTTTTCGATAATTTTTACGTTTTTGTGATCATTGCTTTGTGTCTATCAAGGCCATGCTTAAATTTTAGAAATTGTTGATGATTGTGTGATGTGCCATTGTTGAATTTGTAAGCTTTGTGATGTTAAATGGTGAAATATGAAAGATATGTGTTGGATTAATATGTTCTGTATTGAGATTTTTGATGAATTTGAGTATTTTGGGCTAAATTGTGAAAATGAGAAATACATGGGGCTAAAATGTAAAATAAATGAAATATATGGGCTTATATAAGCTAAGGGAATATTCGGCCAAACATATGTATAAAGAAATTACGTGTATTTTGTGATTTTATGAAATAGGGACTAAAATGTCAAAAATGTGAAAATGTGAGGGCTAATTTGTAAAATACCCTAAATATGTGTATATGGATTGAATTGAATGATTTGGTGAATAAAAGAGTTAAATTTGAATGTATATAGATCAAGAACCAAAGAAAACAAGGTTAGATCGGGGGAAATCGAAAGTAGTTGAATAGCCGTTCGTTTCCGTTCTTTCCTGTACCAGGTAAGTCTATATACAAATAAATGTGTTTGAGTTGAATTATTATTGTTTACATGTTAATGAAATGTGATGAATGGCTATTGGAGCTAAATATGTGAAATCCAAGAAAATTATGATAATGTGATGTCATTCGAAAAGCCCCGTATGAACCATAGGAATAGCTAGGATACATATGTCATGACATAGGATTCCGATATGAGTTATCGTGTAAGACCACGTCTAGGACATTGGCATCGATTTGAGATTTACGTGTAAGACCATGTCTGGGACATCGACATCATATTTGATTTCGTGTAAGACCCCGTCTGGGACAGTGGCATCGATATTGATTACATGTAGGACCACGTCTGGGACGTTGGCATTGTACAAGCTTTATGAGCTATCTGAGTATCCTTATTGATTCTGAATGGTTCAATGAGCATTCCAAGAAAGGAATGAGTATACGAATGTGCATCCGAATTTCGGTACATATGTATGTATAAGAAATTTGGCAATAAAACAGTACGTATGTATATGATCATTTGATATGTGAGCACAAGTGAACATGATCAATTTAGATATAAAAGAAATATGATTCGTGATTGTGTTATGCCATGAACCATATGTATGAAATGGTTTATAATTGTTCTATGTAACACCCCTAACCCGTAACCATCGCTGATCTAGGGTTAAAAAGCATTATCGAACATAATGAAACATTTATGATTATTTCTCAAACATACATTCATCATCATCATATCACATCAAATTATATATGTAGAGTCCCTTTTAAGAGCTCTACGAGACCTTAAACATGCATTAGGAAAGGGTCGGGACTAAACCGAGCACATACAAAATATTTTTTCAAAATTCAAACATTTTTCAAAGCTACAGAGGTCACACGCCCATGTGGGCAGGCCAGCACACGGCCTCAGACACACCAATGTGTCCAAGCCATGGCAAAATAGGGCATACATACTACCTTGTCCACACAGCCGAGGACACGCCCGTGTGCTTAACTCGTGGGTAACACTAACTTAATTCACATGGCCTATTACACGCAGGTGTGTCTGGCCCGTGTGCGAGTCTGACTTGTTTCAAATTACAAACTAAAGAGACACGGTCGAGACACAGGCCCGTGTGCTCAACCGTGTGGGTAAATATAGGCCATTTTCAATGCCAAATTGCCACCCAAATTTTGGGTCACCTACATGCTCAATTTCCTTATCCCAAAACATACATTTAAACCACCATTCCATCAATTAATTCAAGCATAAAACATACCATTTCCATTCTCACCAATTCATACCATAATCATCATACACATAAACCACATATACATATTATAACCATCATTTTCACATATCCATAACTTATACTAAAAGCATTCAACTATCAAGCCATATCACATGGCAAGATCAAAACATCTCAAAATATACCATAATCACTAGCCTATACATGCCATATACGAAATATACAACTTTCAAAAGTACCAAAATAGATGGCTGATAGTGTGATTGAGTCACTGACGATTCCCGGATCCGAGCTAGCTTTAATGACACTGTAAAACAGAGAAAGACTTCATACAGTAAGCTTTTTAAGCTTAGAAAGTTCGTAATATAACACATTTGACTCAACAATTCAAATTCACTATACAATATTAACTATCACATGGTATAATTCACAATAATGCACAATCTCATCCATAGTCAATACTCACATGATCATCCACTTATCCCATATACAATATCATCAACCACATAGGTTCCGTACATACCTGTACCATCATTTCATTAACGATCACTTTTGCTGCTCAATGCTCAATACCACAATTCGTTCAATCTTCTTTAACCATTCGATTTACTCGCACACTTAGTGCCAATTTCTTAGCCAAAGCTTTAATATCATCGCACACACAGTGCCTTTACATTAAACTAAATTTAACTCGGTATCGCACAGACAGTGCCAACCAATATAGTCGATGCTTTCTTTATCTCGCACATATAGTGCCATTCCCACTGTATCGATTCTATTTATGCACACTTAGTGCCACATCTCCTCAAATTCACATTTCAGATTTACTAAATCAACAACCACATTTTCATTCATTACATAACATGTGAGCATAGTATAAACAATTTGTATTATACACGAACTTACCTCAGACGTAGAAATACGATACAAGTCGATCAATCGAGCACTTTGTTCTTGCCTCGATCTAAGTCCAAATTTCTCTTTTCTTGATCTATACATATTCAAATCTAACTCATTCATTCACCAAATCATTCAATTCAATCCACAACACATATTTTGAGCATTTTACAAAATAGCCCTCATATTTGCACATGTTGACATTTTAGTTCCTATTTCATAAAATCACAAAATACACACAATTTCATCATACACATGCTTAGCCGAATTTTCCCTTACTGATATAAGCCCACATATTTCATTTATTTCACATTTTAGCATGCATTTCAAAAGCCCCATAAGGCCTATTCATGTCCATGTAACCCTTTAAACCCTATCATGTTTATATAGCCCATTAGGCCCAATCTTATTCAAACCACACAACCATATCGATCCATCATTCAATTTTCACATATCAATTCCTATTGATTTGGGCCCATGAGCTCGGTAGGCCCATTTAGCCCCTTTTGGCCCGGCTGGCCAAATAGTGGCCCGAGCCCAAAAGATCGCTCTCTTGGCCCCGATAATCGTATCGGTGTCCCTACATGAACATTCGCACGCTCGACATTTTGACTTTTCGGGTTTTCAGCTTTTGCCGATTTGTCGTGTGTTAAGTGTATGTACACACCTGGTTAATGTGATGTGCTATCCTATCCTCATCCTTGAACCTACAACCAATACCAATCCTAAATCAATACACACTTAACCACATTATTTACCTAAAAACCGAAACCTTACCATAACCTTACCATGTGCCACCGGTTTTAGTAGCCCTTCCTTAGCTAATATTCACGTAAATCTGCACCCACACAAATATTATCAAAGATCGAGTGACTCATATTCCACAAAAGTCACCTCTATAAGCCATACTTACATTCGGCCACCACCACTAAAACGAGTACACTTACCTCCTTGCTAACGATCCTTATCACGCTTGTGATCATTGAACCTTACCCTTGTTAATACAAGGTTAACAACAAGGAGAAATTAGACAGCCCTTCGGCTTTTAACAAAACACACTAAGGAGGTTGATTAAGTACTTACCCTTTGATCCTACGGCCTAGATAGCTACTGAACAAGATCCGACTTTTAATCACTTGATCAACAAATTTGTGATGGAGGAAAGGCAACAAAGAATCGGCACAAACAGGGATTTCGGGAAATAGGAATGATGGTGTTCGGTAATGGAAAAAAAGATGAGGGAAGAAAAGAAAGAAAGATGGAAACTCAAAGAACCCTTCTAAGGAATTCAACACCTCTTTTTATAGCCAAAGCCGAACTACCTTCCCCCTACAGTCCCATTCGATACCAACACATCCACACCTCAAACCCCTATCTTTTCTCTCTTATATTTACCTTAAATTTCTCTCCTGAACTTTTCCCTTCCAGAGTCCGCTCTAGCGCCACTACCTTCCTTCCATGTGTAAAAATAAAACCCCTTAATTCGCCACTCTTAAGCCTCGAACTTGGACCTCCTCACCTGCTAGTAATGCCACCTTGTAGCTCCCCAAGTGACGCCATATTGCCACTGGACCACAGGCCCAACTGTGTCCTATTTTCCCCTTAATATGCTTAAGAGGCCTAATACCTGAGACTAAGGTCCAATAAGGCAAAAAAATAAAAAATTTTCCCTATGGTCTTCCCTATCCCTAAGACTTCGAATAACCCTGGTAATACCTTAAAATTAATATTCTAAGTGCTACTTGTACAGTCCAACTTCAATGAAAAGAAATTTAAAGTTTCGGGATTTTGGGGCGTTACAATTCTACCCTTCTAAAAAAATTTTAGTATCAAAATTTACCTGATTGAAACAAGTGAGGGTATTGTCGTCGCATTGCCTCCTCAGATTCCCAAGTAGCCTCCTCGACATTATGGTTATGCCAAAGCACTTTGACCAAAGGGACAGACTTCCTTCTTAGCACCTTAACATCTTGATCAATTACTCGAACTGGCTCCTCTTCGAAAGTTAGGTCTGGTCTAACCTCAATCTCCTCGACTGACACGATGTGAGAAGGGTCAAAACGATAGTGCCTTAGCATTGATACATGGAACAAATCGTGTATTTGGCTCAGTTCAGAAGGCAATTCCAGTTGAATGCAACTGGTCCAATTCGCTTCAATACCCGGTATGGCCCAATGAATCTAGGACTTAACTTGCCCTTCCGACTGGACCTTAACACCTTCTTCCAAGGGGAAACCTTAAGGAAAACTAAGTCCCCCACCGCATACTCAATCTCTCTCCGTTTGAGGTCAGCATATGACTTCTGCCTATCTGTCGCCTCCTTCAACCAATCCTGAATCAACTTTACCTTATCTTCGGTGTCTGTTACAAATTTCGGACCCAATACTCACCCCTCACCCAACTTAGTCGAACAAGTCGGAATACGATATCTTCGCCCATATAGTGCTTCTTATGGTGCCATTCTAGTACTTGCCTGATAACTATTGTTATACGCAAATTCAGCTAACGGCAAGTAATCCTTCCAACTACCTCGAAACTCAATTACACACCCTCTCAGCATATCCTCCAAAACTTGAATTACCCTTTCTGACTGACCATCAGTCTGAGGGTGAAATGCTATACTAAAATCTATCCTTGTACCTAGTGCTTCATGCAGATTCTTCCAAAAATGAGACGTAAAATGAGGGTCTCTATTGGATATAATAGAGACTAGAACCCCATATAATCTCATAATCTCTGCTACATACAACCTTGCCAACTTCTGTAGTGAGTAGTCGGTGCGGACCGGTATAAAATTGGCACACTTAGTTAACTGATCCACAATAACCCACACAGAGTCCTTAGTAGTAGGCGTCAAGGGTAGCTCACTAACGAAATCCATAGTAACCTGCTCCTACTTCCATAGTGGGATCTTAATCGGCTGAAGTAACCCTGATGGTAGTTGATGTTTCACTTTCACTTGCTGACATACCAAACATTGCCGACAGACTCCATAACCTTGTGTTTCAATCTTGCCCACCAATAAAGCTTTCGTAAATCCCGATACATCTTGTTACCTCCAGGGTGCATAGCATAGGAACTACTATGCACTTCCCATAGTATAGACTTCCTTAGCTCTTCGTCCCTTGGCACACAATATCTACCACGGAAACACAACAACCCGTCACTATTTAACCCAAAATTCATCGTTTCCCCATTCTCAATTTGCTAGAATCGAGAACGTAAAGCTTCATCCAATGATTGTTTAACTTTAATTTGCTCAACACACAGTGGCTTCACTTGCAACTCGGCTAACAAACTCCCGTTGTCGTACAAACTCAACCGAGCAAACATCGCCCTCAAGTCCAACATAGCCCTATGGCTTAACGCATCAGCCACCATATTTGCTTTGCCCGGGTGATATTCGATCGTGCAATCATAATCCTTTAACAGCTCAATCCATCTACGCTGCCTCAAGTTCAACTCCTTCCGAGTCAAGAGGTACTCCAGACTCTTATGATCCATATAGATGGTGCACTTCTCCCCATAAAAATAATGCCTCCAAATCTTAAGTGCGAATACCACTACTGCCAACACCAAATCGTGGGTTGGGTAATTTCTTTCATGAGTCTTAAGCTGGCGCAAGCAATGAAACTCAGAGTTTTCCAAAAAGTACCGCAACATTTTCAACAAGCAACTTTTCTAAACAATCGCTTAGCTTCTCAACATCCCTTCAATGTGACACGCCGAATTTGGGCCTAACTTCTAGTCTGGGTTCAGGGTGTTACATTTTATGGTATCAGAACCCAGTTGCAAAACTCGGCTGTGGAATGGGTTCAAAAATGTTTTCAAAGCTGTTTGAAACTTGGTTTTAAAATGCACGTCTTTAGTATGGCACCACGAGTATCCGACACCAAATTCGTAAGTCTTCTCATTCTATGATTATTGTTGTGATAATGTTATGACTGTAGCGAGAAATTGTACTAGACAGTAGTACATTGGAACTTCTAGCTTTAGGAGTTAAAACTATAGAGATTGAGACTACATGAATACGAGAATACGATGCGGGAAAACAACTTCTATACTTACACTCCATAAAACACTTTTTAATAAACATTGAACTACATACTGATTCATAAGATTCTTAATCAGATTAAGTTGACTTAGCAAACATGAGCGCTGAAGGACGTGGACGCGGTAGACGTGGCCGTGGTAGAGGACGAGGTGTTGGGATTGGGTCCGAAGCATCTGGGCACATGCCTGAAATGGACGCACCTGCATCACTAGTGACTGAAACTGGGTCACATGACAAGATGGGAGGGGAGGATGCTCTATCCCAATCTATGCTGCGAGTACTGGAAAGGGTTGCTGGGGCAAGTACTGGGTTGGAAACTCGTGGGTCTATATCTGAGCGACTTAGATCGAATGAGGCTGAAGTTTTTAGGGGCATTTCGGGTGTAGCCCCAAATATAACAGAATACTAGCTTGAGGTTATAGAGTAGATTATGGATGACTTGGATTGTATGGATGAACAGAAACTGAAAGGGGTTGTGTCATTGCTGAGAGACGAGGCATACCAGTGGTGGCTCACTGTTAGAGAAGGCACTCAAGCTGATCGTATCACCTGGGATTTCTTTAAGATAGTTTTCTAGGGAAAATATGTTAGGGCTAGCTATGTGGATGCCCGGAGAATAGAATTTCAAAATCTAGTTCAGAGAGGTAAATCTATGGTAGCGTACGAGGCAAAGTTTTTGCGTCTGAACCGGTATGTCTGGGGAATAGTGTCGACTAAATATAAACGCTGTGTGCATTGAGGATGGGCTGGGTGATGAGTTGCGGGTACTGATAGCCCCGCAGAGGGAGAGGAATTTTGTAATGTTAGTGGAAAAAGCTAAAATTGCTGAGAGGTAAAACATTTGGAGCGGCGAAATCGAGATAAGGACAGGGGCAAGAACAAAAGAGATTCTGGGTACTCAGATCCTGCAAGAGGGTTTCACAAAAAGCCCAGGTTCGAGGGGGCAGCTCGAGTGGTGTTCCGGCTGTTACCAATCAATTGCAGCCCTACGTAGACTGTGAGAAACTTCACTCGGGGGAATGCTGGAAAAGAACTGGCGGGTGTTTCAGATGCAGATCCAAGGATCATCAGTTTAGGGATTGTCCTCGAGAGCCTATTCAGACACAGGTAGTTCATCAGAGATTTGTGCAGCTAGGGGGAGGATGGAAATGGTATAGGACGTGATCGAGGAGCACCGGGTAGGGGTACTGGTAACATGGGTAGCACAGATGCGAGACAACCAAGGCTGGTCTATGCGACTAGACGTCGAGAGGATGGCGACGCACCGGACGTCATAACCGGTACGTTTTTCATATTTGATGTACCCTTTACAACTTTGATAGATATTAGATCTACCCATTCATATGTTGCATGTACTGTGCCTGGAACCTTGGGTATAAAATCTGAGATTGCTGCTAGATAAATGTCTATGATTAGCCCTTTAGGACAATCTATGGTAGTGAATAGGTTGTTTAAAGATGTGCCTTTAGGGGTTCAAGGAGTGGTCTTTCTGGCAGATTTGATGGAATTGTCGTTCGACAAGTTTGACCTTATATTGGGCATGGACTGGTTAGTTAAGCACCGTGTGAACTTGGATTGTACGGTTAAGCGGATGGTATTAAGAACTCCAGAAGATAAGGAAGTGATGATGATAGGTGAGAGAAGGAATTTCCTGTCCAAAGTGGTTTCTGCTTTAAAGGCTGAAAAGTTGGTGCAAAAAGGGTGTATAGCGTTTCTAGCTTTCATCAGTGCTTTGGATGCCAAGGAGTTGTCGGTAGAGAATGTTAGAACAGTGAAAAAGTTTTCGGACGTCTTTTCTGAGGAGCTTCTGGGATTACCTCCGGATTGTAACACCCCGTACCGAGATCTATGCTAGGGCTGGATACGAGACATTACCATGCTTGATCTCACTTAAACATACATTTACAGGCGGAAAAATTTCGTTCTGACCTAAAAAATTCTCTTTCTTAGTCTAATCATATGCTTCATGGGCCTACGAGGCCTTAAACACTTAACCGAAAACTTTCAAAACTTAATTGAAAACTCTTCCCTGAAGCAAGGTTCACACGCCCATGTGACTTGGAACACGCTCGTGTACCATTAGACACGCCCATGTCTTCCAACTGTGGGGAGTTACTGACTATGTTCACACGGCCTGGACACGCCCGTGGACCTAGACCATGTATTATTCCGTGATATACTGACTTGATCACACGGTTGGGGCACACGCCTGTGTATCCTGGCCGTGGGGATTTTACAATTTCATGGACAAGGTGCAGACTTCACACGGCCTGGGTACACGCCCATGTGTTGGCCGTGGCCTTCACAAGGTTTGACCCATGCCTGTGTGTCACACTAGTTAGATAAATTAGCAGGCTATACACCAAGCCATTACTTTCCTAAAATGCACACTCTCATACTTCATCTCAAAATAATCAATTTTCTATCTCATAAGCAAGTCTAAGAACTCACTTCCATCATACAAGGTAAAAAAAAAGGCAATTCACTTTATGAATTTCATCTACATTGAGAGAAAAAGTTTTCCAAGTATTTGCCTAACTTATAAACCATTTACAAAATGACTTACATAACAAACACTTTAACTAACAATTACAACTTGACAAAATACCCAAGTCCTATACATGCCATATTCAAAACAAGTCTAAAATTGTTATACCAAAGTGTTGTTGATAGTGTGGTTCCCGAACCCCTGCGTCTACGATCCTCGAGTTATCTTGGCAATACTATAAGAAAGATGGGCAATGAAAAAGGGTAAGCATTAAGCTTAGTAAGTTGCATGGAAATAAATAGCAATCATAATACTCATAAATGAACAATTTATCCACAACATTAGCTAATCGCACACAAGTCAAGACTTCTTGACAATACTTACTTACAATTGCCCTTATCTAACATTTACCGTAACACATATTGAGCCAATTTCTCATGACTCATTCATTAGCACTTGTATTCATTCACATCTCTACAGTTAAATTCATCTGCTTATTCCACCATACACTGAAAATAGTCAATGACATGTTTTTATAATCACTACGATAAGTACGAGGCCAATATCACATTTTCTTGGTAGTCTTACATGAAGTTTCCTCTAGGTACCGATGCCATGTCCCGGACATGGTCATATAAGGAATTACCTCTATATGCTAATGCCATATCTCGGATATGGTCTTACACCAGCTCTTATCTCAATGTCGATGCCATGTTTCAGACATGGTCTTACATTGGCACTCATAGTGTGGCCGCTGCCATGTCCCAAACATGGTCTTACACTAACACGCATAATACAGTCGATGACATGTCCGGGACATGGTCTTACACTGACCCTCATAATACGGCCGATGCCATGTCCCAGACATGGTCTTACACTGACCCTCATAATACGGCCGATGCCATGTCCCAGGCATGGTCTTACACTGACCCTCATAATACGATGATAGTATTTTTCGTATTCATCATAGTCGATTAGGACTTCAATATCATATTCACATAAGTTTCTCAATTTATTGAAGTATCATGCATCAACATGACATCAACCTTTCTCAATTATACTAATATAATACTGTATTAAATCACATACAACTTACCTCATTTTCAAAATGAGCTAGTTCTTCGGTTTAGTCCACGACTTTATCCTTTCCCCGATCGAGGCAAATTCTTGTCTCCTCTTGCTCTATAATAGCAAATTAGCTCATTTTAATCGCCACATTAACACAAGCATCTCAATAATTATGCTTAAGCAAAAATTACCATTTTACCCCTAGATTTTGACAAAATGGCCATTTTGCCCTTAGGCTCGGGAACTAATTCTAATCACATTTTTATCCTCAACAAGCCTAAGCAAACATTTAATGCTCTTAAAGCTATCATCAAAAATCAATATTTCACATACTTACTACAAAATTTATAACCTTTTTATTAAGGTCTTATTTGGTGTTCTCATGCTAACACCCTTTTTAAAAGTTGTTCATCTAACAACTAAGGCTCAAGTTCTTCCATAAAAATGCAGTAAATAACTAAGATAGCTCTCATGGTAGAACTCTAAACCTTTCACAACTTTGCACAATAGTCCCCTCATTTGAAAGCTTAAGCTTTAGGGGTCTCAAAAGTACAATTATTTTCAAGAAAAGTTCACTAGAACACTTACTTGAATAGATGAGACTTGCTGAAATTTTTGAAGGTTTCTACCCCTTATTTGCTGCAATTTGCAGCGGAAGATGATAGGAGAAAAGATGATAACTTCTCTCTCCTTATTTTATTCATACAAGTCAAATTAGTCCACTTACTACTACTAACTTTGACTAAATTTGACAATCTTGACTCCCATGCTCTCTTATGGCCGGCCAAGCCTCTTCCAATTTCTAAATTGCCTTTTAAAAACACCCAATTAACAATCCATGGCCATTTGGTACTTTTAGAATATGGAATGGAACTTTCGCACTTTATGCGATTTAGTTCTTTTTCTTGATTAGGCATGAAATCTCTAAAATTAAAGTACCAAAATTCTCATGTATTCATAAAATCATATACTAACTCATAAAAATGACATGAAAATAATTTCTCAAATCTTAGATTAGTGATCCCGAGATCACTATTCCAACTAGCCCCTAAATCGGGCTGTTACAATTCTCCCCCTTAGGGATTTTCGTCCTCGAAAATCTTACCAGTGAAAAGATTGGGGTATTGGTTTCCCATGTAGCCTCTTCTATTCCGTGCCTTTGCCATAGGACTTTCACTAGGGCTATGCTTTTATTTCTTAACTGCATGACCTCACGAGCCAATATCTTAACTGGTTCTTCACCATAAGTCAAATCTGGTTGAATCTCTACCTCTGTCGGCTCTATAACATGTGAAGGGTCTGAACGGTATCGGCGCAACATAGGTACATGGAAGACATCTTGAATCTTTTCTAACTTAGGCGGCAAAGCTAACAGATAAGCTACCAGTCCTATCCTTTCGGTAACTTCATAAGGTCCGATAAAGCACGGACTCAACATGCCCTTCCGACCAAATCTGAGGACTTTCCTCCAAGGTGATACTTTCAAGAATACTTTCTCACCAACTTCATATTCTATCTCTTTCCTATTTAAATCTGAATAGGACTTCTATCTATTTGAGCCGGCTTTCGGGTAGTTACGTATCACTTCTACTTTCTCTTCAGTTTCTTTAACCAAATCAACCCCGTGTATCTATTTCTCTCTGAGTTCTGACCAATACAAGGGCGTTCGACACTTACGTGCATACAATGCCTCATAAGGCACCATCTTCAAACTTGACGCAAAACTGTTGTTGTAGGCGAATTCCACTAATGGTAAGTGTTTCTCCCAACTACCGTGGAATTCCAAAACACAACATCTGAGCACGTCTTCTAGTATTTGAATTGTTCTCTTTGACTGCCCGTCGATTTGGGGATGGAAGGCTGTACTAAAACTTAATTTCGTGCCCAAAGCTTCATGCAGCTTTTTCCAAAACCGTGACGTAAATCTCAGATCTCTATCTGAAATGATTGACAACGGTACACCGTGAAGTCTTACTATCTCTGACATGTACAAGTCTGCCAGTTTATTGAGTGAGTAGTCGACTCGCACTGGTATAAAGTGGGATGACTTAGTGAGTCTATCGACCACTACCCAAACTGTATCTTTCTTCTTGGGAGTCAACGGTAAACCTGTCACGCAATCCATAGTGATACGGTCCCACTTCCACTCAGGAACCATAATAGGCTAAAATAAACCCGAAGGTACTTGATGTTCAGCCTTCATTTGTTGACAAATTAGGCATTTTGATACAAACTCAGAAATATCTTTCTTCATACCAAGCCACCAGTACCATTTCTTCAAATCATGATACATCTTTGTGCTACCAGGGTGTACATTCAAACATCCGTTATGTGCTTCATGCAAAATTCTGCGAATGAGCTCATCATTCCTGGACACACAGACTCGATCTCGAAATGTAAGACATCCATCAAGATTTACTCGAAAGTCTGACTCAACACCCGACTCACATAAAGCTCTCTTGTCTTGCAAACTGTTATCATCCTTCTAAGCTTCGCAAATCTCTTGGAGGAATAATGGTTTACCCCTCAACTCGACTAATACAGAACCATCATTTAACAAGGTCATGTGGGTGTTCATGGCTTTTAATGCAAACAATGATTTTCTGCTCAAAGCGTCTGCGACTACATTTGCTTTTCCTGGATGGTAGTCAATTATCAACTCATAATCTTTAATCAACTATAACCACCTTCGTTGCCTCAAATTCAATTCCTTCTGAGTCATCAAATATTTTAGGCTTTGATGGTCGGTGAAAATCCGACACCTTTCACCATATAAATGATGTCTCCAAATTTTCAACGCAAACACGATTGCGGCCAACTCTAAATCATGGGTCGGGTAGTTCTTCTCGTGCGACTTCAACTGTCTAGAGGCGTATGCAATCACTTTACCCTCTTGCATAAGTACACAGCCTAAACTGTTCAAGGACGCGTCACTGAAAACCATAAATTCTCTTCCCGGCTCAGGTTACACCAAAACAGGAGCCTCAGTCAATAGTGTCTTCAATTTCTCAAAACTTTGTTGACATTCCTCTTTCCAAATGAATTTCACATCTTTCTGCAGAAGTCTTGTCATCGGTATAGCTATCACGGAAAACTCCTTGACAAAAAATACCTATAGTAGCTTGCTAAGCCTGGAAAACTCCTCACTTCAGTTACGCTCCTCGGTGATTTCCATTCAACAATTACTGAAATCTTGCTCAGGTCGACTCTAATCCCATCTCCCGAGACAATATGCCCTAAAAATCCCACTTCCTTGAGCCAAAGTCCACTCTTACTAAATTTGGCATACAATCATTTCTCTCTAAAAACTTGTAGAATCATACTCAAGTGTTCAGCATGATCATTCTCATTTCGAGAGTAGATCAGTATGTCGTCGATGAAGACCACAACAAATTTGTCTAAGTACGGTCGAAAAATGCGATTCATTAGATCCATAAAAATCGCGGGGGCATTAGTTAGGCCAAAAGGCATGACCAAAAATTCATAGTGGCCGTACCTAGTTCTAAATACGGTCTTCGGCACATCCGAATCCTTAACTTTCAACTGATAGTACCCCGATCTCAAATTTATCTTAGAAAATACAGTAGCTCCCTTCAATTGGTCAAACAGATCGTTGATCCTCGGCAACGGGTACTTATTCTTCACGGTCACCTTGTTGAGTTGCCGATAGTCTATACATAGTCTCATGGAACCATCTTTCTTTTTCATGAATAGAACGGGAGCACCCCATGGAGAAAAACTCGACCTCACGAAACCCTTATCCGTTAATTATTGCAATTGTGCTTTCAACTCTTTCAATTCAGTTGGGGCCATTCTATAGGGGGCAATAGAAATAGGGGCAGTGCCTGGAACTAATTCCATCCCAAATTCAATCTCTCTATCTGGAGGTAATCCTAGCAACTCCTCTGGGAAAACATCTAGGTAGTCTCATACCATGGGTACTAATTCAATTTTCAATTTAGTCTCTTTATTGTTCAACACAAAGGCAAGATAAGCTTCATACGCTTTCCGTAAGTACCTCTGAGCTGACATGGCTGATATCATTATTGGTAATCCATCCAGCTTATCTGATTCAACACGAATAAAATTTCTGTTTTCATCTCTCAACTCAATATGCTTCTTTCCACAGTTCACAAATACCTTAGGAGTAACTAACCAATCCATCCCGAGGATGACATCAAACTCGTCAAATGGTAATAATATAAGATCGACCGGGAAATAATGACCTTTAATTATCAAAGGACACCCTTTACAAACTCTATCAACCAACACACACTTACCTAAGGGTTTTGACACTCTTATAATGAATTTAGTAGACTCTATAGGCATGCTGATGCTAGAGACTAATTTCATGCATATGTACGAGTGAGTAGATCTCGGGTCTATTAAAGCCATAACACGAGTTTTATGGAGAGAAAAGATACCCGTGATTACATCGGGGGAAGATGCCTCCTCACGAGCACGAATGGCATGTGTCCTCACCGGTGCTTTACTTTCAATTTTAGCAGTTTGCTCTTTAGGTGGATTCTTGTTTCCCATCTCAATCCTCAAGTTTTTCAATGGTCTTCCCTTGGTGGTACTTCCGATCTCGCATTCTGAGGCCTTCCTTTTCTCATATATCTCGGTACAGTTTCTGATAAAATGGTCCAAGGACCTACATCTGAAACAATCTTTCTCATTAGCTCTGCACTCACCAAAATGGTGCCCGCCACACTGAGGGCATTTCGGTCTATTTGGTCAGACGTTGCCCACACTAGCAACTGATGTAGTTTGCCTTTTTGATCCCGAGAATTGCTTGCCGTTATTTTGGGTTGAAAACCCTACTGAAGGGACTGATCGAGTAGTGAAATCCCTCGATTTCCTAGATGAGGATTGGTGAGACTTGTTCAGTTGTCTCTTCTTCGAGTCACGAGACTCGTACTCGGCTCTTCTCTTATATCTGGCCAACTCTTCGGCTTTACAGGCCCTATCCACCAACACTACGAACTCCTTTAATTCAAGAACTCCCACATATAGGCGGATATCTTCATTTAATCCGTCCTCGAACCTCTTACACATGATGGCCTCGGTAGACACGCACTCTCTTGCATACTTGCTAAGCCTTACGAACTCTCGTTCGTAGTCAGTCATTGACATACGGCCTTGCTTCAATTCTAAGAACTCATTTCTCTTGTGGTCGATGAACCTCTGGTAGATATACTTCTTCCGGTATTCCAATTGGAAGAATTCCTAACTAACTCTCTCCCTTGGCACCACTGACACCAAGGTGTTCCACCATCGGTAGGCTGAATCTCTAAGAGAGATACCGTACATTTTAAGCACTCCTCAGGCGTGCAGGATAACTCATCGAATACCCAAATGGTGTTCTCGAGCCAAAATTCTGCTTTCTTCTGGTCATTATCCTTATTCGCCTGAAATTCCTCGGTTCCCTATTTTTGGATCTTATCCACTGGAGGCCTTTCTCTTCTCACTACCTCAACTACTTGATGAGCTACTGGAGCGGGTTGAGGAATAGGTGGGGTGGAGGGGGCTGAGCGTTGGGATTTGCTCGGGTATACTCAGTATACCAGTTGTTCATCATGTGGAAAAAGGCTTCTCGAGCCTCTTCCATCTGACCCAGGGTCTCGGGTCTACTACTAGCTGGCGCGGTCCCTTGAGCGGGAGCCGGCGCATTACTCGCAGCATCATTAGTTGCAGTTTGGTCTGGAGTAAAGTCCATTTACTACATAAAATAAAATTTTGTGTAACGGCCCGATTTAGGGCGTAGTCGGAATAGTGGTGTGAGACCATGAATTCGAGGTGAATTTATGAGTTTTCAAAAGTTTATGCCATGTTTGCATGCTAGTATGAATGTTTCATGAAGCAATTTTATTAAATTGTGATGGATTGGTCCAAAAGGACTAAATTGCAAAAGTTGCAAAATATGATTTTCTAGAAGCTATTTGTATGAAATAGCTTTAGAATAGTAATTAGAAGTCCTTAAGTAGCAATTTTTCCAAAAATATAATTTTGGACAAAATTGGCCTTGAGATGGTGTAATAGAAATTTTTAAGAGAAAGGGTATTTTGGTCATTTGCCTAATAAGTGATTAAAATATGAAAAAGATGAGAAAAATTCACTCATCTTCTTCCATGTTGCTGCCGAAAAAGTGGAGACACCATAGCTAGGGTTCTTCATTTTTTTCAAGCTTGCTAGTAAGTTCATCTTAGTCCCGTTTTTGACATTCTTCATATTTTCAAAGTTCTCGTATCATAAATTAGCCATTTTTAGCTATTAAATGAGCTAAGATGCATATCCAAAAATTTACCCATGAATGACATGTATGCTAAATGATGTTTTATGGGAGTTTATGAGAGTTTGATGTTAGATAAACATCTTTTCTTTAATGAATTTCATGAAACATGATAGTATCGACCATTTTGTAAAAGTTATAAAATTGGTCATGCCTATTAGAAATAGAGAGAATTGATGATTGCTATGGTAGAGAAAATGATTCAGCTAAGCATGTACTTTAAGAAAGTTGCATGAAAATCATTTTACGAGCCTTGGGGCAAAAGTGCGAATATGGTAAAGTATAGGGGTAAATTAGTAATTTTTGCCAAAGTATGAGTTATGAGTCGATTTAGTCAATATGTGTAACATCCTGGAAAGGGCCTATGCATTTTCGGTTTAATTGTATGAAATGACAAGTCTTAAGCATTATGAATAAATTTTTTATATTTTTGGAAACTCAGAAATGTATGAAAATGCATGGAAATGGAAATGAACATTTTTGGAAACTCAACATTTTTGGAAACACGAAATGCATTAGGACATGAACATTTTAGGAAACCAGAAATGTAAGAAATGGTTCAAAATGGAAAGTACACATTTTTGGAAACTAAGAAATGAAAATGGAAATGATCCAAAAATGGAAAGTATACATTTTAGGAAACTTGGAAATGTAAGAAAATGGCAAGTAAACAGAGCCGATCGAAAATCTTAGGAAACTTAGAAATGATGCAGAAATGTCAAATTTTAAAGTTTGAAATAGGAAATTAGGGCAAGGAGGCCCTAAAAGAAAAAGTTGGTGAAATTTGACACACAAACAGGCTAGGAAAAGTGGCCTAAAGATGGCACTTAGGGCCTATGGAAATGGCGCCATGTGCAAGAGGCATGGGCCTGGGTTCGAGTCACAAGGGAAGCAAATAAATGAAGTTTTATTTTTGCTTCCAGAAGGCTAAGAGTGGACGGCAAGGCTTCTAGAAAAAAAGGGAGTTTAAATCCCTTTAAAATTCGGCAATTTATGAAGATAATAGAGGATTTTTTTTAGGATTATTCAGAGGAGTTAAATAATGGATTAAACTCTTTTATTTATGATAAATAAAAGATAAAGTCACGAGATAGAGGAGTGGTGGCCAAGTAAGGGACTCCTAGCTGATAATTTCGGCTATAAAAGGAAGGCAGGAGGGCTACTCATCAATTTTTGCTTCCTCCTCATCTCTGCCGAAAATTTTAGGGTTCTCTTCTCTTTTCTTTTGTCTAGCCGAATTCCCTAGCCTCCTCTCTCCTTTTCTTTTCTTTTTTTTTTTCAAAAATCAAAAACACAATCCAACCTAGCCGAATTCTTCATAGCATCAAAAGCCAAATTCACAAAGCCGAATCTCAAGTAGTGTCGGAAAGATCTCATTCGAATTCAAAAGGTAAGAATCTTGTGGTTATCAATTATTCTCCTCTTTAAGTCACATAGAGGCTAATGTTATTATTTTTGTGGCTGAAACTATAAGGAGTGTTTCGGGATTTCTAGTGCTATCAACTACAAGGAAGAGATCATTTGGGATTCAAGAATCTAAGGTAAGATCTACACATATTTGGTCAAAGTTATGGATTATATGTGAGATTTAAGTCTAACATGAAACTATAGGAATTTCGACAGACATACAAGGCAAGGATTACATTCGGGATTTGGAAATTTTAAG
This sequence comes from Gossypium bickii, assembly GCA_025503065.1. NCBI lineage: Eukaryota > Viridiplantae > Streptophyta > Magnoliopsida > Malvales > Malvaceae > Gossypium > Gossypium bickii. The sequence goes on along the minus strand of CP106716.1, from coordinate 71,134,263 downwards.
GTAAGTCCATAGATCCAATCGGCCAAGGTTTATTCTTTAGAAATACAAATCCTACTAGGATTTGGTTTTAAGGTAAAAAGGTTTATTTATGTGTTTAAATAATTTGGCGAAATATGGGATTGAGATCTAAAGCAACAGATCGATTTCTTCGGATATCAAGGAACCTATTAAGCAAATCAGTGTGTACTCACATTAACTTTCGATATATCATATAGCAAATTATTTTTAATATATGAATATGTATAAGAATGTGAATGTGGTTAAGTACCACAAATGTGGTAAAAAGTACCCAGGTACGTTTCCTACTTTTGCTTGGATTATGAATATGTTATATTTTTAACATGTGAATAGTAATATGAATGAGGAAAAGATAAGTATGTTGTGCATGATAAATATGTGGGCATTTCGGGTTATATGTGAAAGGGGAAGAAGGTGTTGACTTCGATCTCACCAACGGAATATGGTGACTACGGTCACATAATTTGAATATGGTAACTTCGGTTACATTATCTCAATTTGGTAACTTCGGTTACATTATTCGAATATGGTGTCTAATGACACAAATTATATGGGCGATGAGCACGTCGATCGCAACAATCGCCTTCGATGGTGTGTAGCGGATGGAGGGTTGACTTAGTAGTCCCCACGGTGTGATTGGCAAAATCTTGGTGGTGTGTGTAGCGGATGGATAACTAGGCTTGGGTTTGGGTTGCATCATTTTTATATGAATATGTCTTTGATATGAACATGTATGCTGAATTGTTGATTGTTAGTTTGTCTAAACATTGAGTCTGCATGACTCACCCCTTTGTGGGACTATTTTTGAGTAATGAGCAATAATGGACCGAGTCGTGAGGAGAGCTAAAGGTGGCCATGCACAAAGAAGAAAGGATTTTTAAATTTAGGACTTTATTTCTATTAAGTATTTTAAGTTTTAAGTTTGGGAATTATTGATGTAATAAGGTAGAAAGGTCATAGTTTTATTTAGTTACTTTTATTTTCTTTAACTACTATGCTATGAGCTATTTTATATTTAAGCTTAAGTAAATATTTTTTTTTAAGTGAGGCAAGTGGGCTTTCAATCTAAGCCCAACCCAAACCAATATTTTTCTCAAAATTACACAAACTTTCTCTAAGTAACCAAGAATTTCAAAACCGTTTTTCTTAAGGAACATACCATATCCGGTTCAGGCTCGTGGGCCGGGTGTGGGGTGTTTTAGTTTGGTATCAGAGCCCAGTTTTAAACTCTCAGCCTGTGGGCTAAGGCCCAAAACGTTTTTAATTCGAGCCCAAATGATTTTCTTTGAAATAAAGCAGTTGTTTGGCATGGCACCTAAGTCTCTGACCCGCAGTCCACCAGGTAAGTACCCCTAACTATTTGGGTGATTATGTGAATTATATTATGAACTTTAGAAGGGTAGAAAAGGCATGGAACGTAGAATAGTATGATAGGAATTTGAACCTTAGGACTAGATTACTCAAACACCAAACGCATAAGACTTAATGCACTAAACAAACCTATGGCTAAGTCACTAAGCTAGGGTGTGGTAACCCACATGACGCATGTCTAGGATTGGATCCTAAGAGCACAGTATTTAAGCGGTCCTAGTGACTCACCTCCTCTTGGCAGAATCCTCCTGCAGTGCGTAGCTTCTGCTCACCCTAACTCGAAGGCTCGGTGGTGTGGCAACCTGCATGCGCATGTCTAGGAATGGTTTCGATGGGAGCTTGGTATTTAAGCAGTCCACGTGACTCACCTCCTCTCCATTCGAATCCTGCCTGGTGCGTAGCTTTGGTTCACCCTGACCAAAAAGGGCTCGGTCATAGGCTAAACCTAAGGACTAAAACCCAAAAGGGAACTAGCCATGTTTTGAAAAAAAAAAAAAAAAGAAGAACGAAACAACAAACCCTAGTTTTAAAAACTTTCTTTTGAGTTTGTGAAAACCATCTTTACAAGATTTTTTCCAAAAAATTTTTGATTTGTGGAAATTACAAAAATACCCCTAGTGGTAAAATTAGCAAAATGCCCTTGATTCACAAATTGTCAAATTTCTCAACGATTTTGCCGAAACTTCATTATTTTATAAACATTCAAAAACCATAATTTGTAAAATATCAAAATACCTTGATTTTGGAAAAAAATTACAAAATTGCCCCTAACTTACAAAATTACCAAAATGACCCTGATTCCCAAAATTTTTGCAACATCTCCATTTTGGAAGGAACAATTCTCAAAAAGAACCCACAAAGTTTTACAACTTTTGAAATACCCCTGAGGTCAAAAATTACCGAAATACCCCCGAATTTTGAAATTTCTCCAAATTACCCCGAAACTTTGAATTCTCAAAATACCTTTCGACAAAAACACCAAAGAATGTTTTTTTTTCTTTTGAAAAATTACGAAAATGCCCCTATAGGATAAAATTACGAAGATACCCCTAGGTAGTGGAAAAACAACAACGATGAAAATTACAACGTTTCTCTAAATGAATGAAAGTTCATAATTGTTTGATGGATGGATGAATGAATAAAAGACTGTGTGCTTGTATGAATACGACAGGACCACTCTTAAATTCTTTTTCATAAAACATCTTCGCGGGTAATAAGTGAAACAAGAATACTAATTCATAAAATTCCTTAATCAGATCTCGACGCTAAGAAATGAGCTCCCGATGATGTGGTCGTCGTGGACGAGGTAGAGGAAGGATGACTGTGTCAGAACCCGTTAGATCGGGTCAGGGTTCTGACAATGAAATACCACCGCCACCACCACCCCCGGGCCTATGGGTGCTTGAGAAAGCGAGCAAGCTCGGGACGGAAGATCTTTGTGTCGCAGTCGTCTTTGCGAGTTTTGGAATTGGTGGTCAGTGCGGTAGAAATTCGGGAACCCAAAATGCGTGCGAACGGCTCCGAGCTAATGGAGCTGAGATGTTTCGTGGAGTGTCGGGAGTGGCACCCAGTATAGCTGAGTACTGGTTGGAAGCGACGGAGCGCATCATGGATGAGCTCGACTTAACCCTTGAGGAGAAGTTGAAAGGAATGGTGGCACTGTTACGCGATGAAGCATATCAATGGTGGTTAACTGTGCGAGATGGTGCCATGGCTGAGGATCTGACCTGGGAGTACATTAAGGAAGCATACCAAAAGAAATATGTGGGAACCAGGTATACGGATGAACAAAGAAAGGCTTTTCTGGGGTTGGTGCAAGGGAGTAAGTCTATCGCGAAATGTGAAACGGAATTCCTGAGGTTGAGCCGTTATGCTCGAGGTGTAGTGGCGACTGAACTTGAACGCTGTGTCCGTTTTGAGGACGGATTGAGCGACGACCTGAGACTGTTGATAGCACCGCATCAGGAGCGGGAATTTTCTACTTTGGTGGAAAAGGCCAAGGTGGCCGAGGGAATCAAGGATGCTACCAAGCAGGCTGTGGATAGGAATAAGCCCAAAAGAGGTTTTGGGACATCTGGAAAGGGTCATAAGAGGCCTAGAGTTGACAGGCCACGGAATCAACAAGCTGGTACGGGCTGGCAGTATCGCCCTTGTGAGCATTGTGGAAAGAGGTACTTGAGAGAATGTTGGAGAAAGACGGGAGGATGTTTCAAGTGTGGGTCCAAGGACCATATGCTTAAGGATTGTCCCAAGCAACCAGATGAGAGTCGGCCGCGACTCGGAATGTTAGTCGGTGGTAGAGGCGGGGACGCAGCAGCCTCAACGGGTCGTGGTTCGACCAACAGAGGTAATGGTCTTGGCAGAGGCCGTGGAGCACAGTGGCCGAAGTCTTTGCTAATCTGAGAGGCAAGGCAACCGGGTTTGGTGTATGCAGTTCGCCGGAGGGAAGATGGTGACGCACCGGATGTAATAACCGGTACGTTCTTTATTTTTGACAAACCCTATTTTGCTCTGATTGATGTGGGCTCGACCCATTCCTATGTTGCATGTAGTGTAGTAGAAACACTAGGCCTAGACTCAGAACTCTCTGATAGGCAAATGACTGTAGTAAGCCCATTAGGCCAAGCTGTGATGATAGATAAGATCTTTTGGAATGTACCCCTAGAGATTCAGGGAGTGAACTTTCGGACTGACTTAATGGAGTTACCCTTCGGAGAGTTTGAGCTTATACTTGGAATGGATTGGCTAGTAGAGCATCGAGTCGTGTTGGATTGTGCAGCTAAACGTATGGAACTAAGAACCCCCGAGGATGAGGTAGCAGTGATGATCGGAGAAAGGAGGAACTACTTGTCTAACGTAGTTTCGGCGCTGAATGCTGAGAAAATGGTTAGGAAGGGGTGCGAGGCATTCTTATCCTTCGTAAGTGCGTTGGAAGGTAAAGATGAAGGTGTTCATGGAGTTAGGGCGGTAGGGACTTCGTGCATGTGTGTTCCCGCATGAATTACTGTGAATACCCCGGATAGGGAGGAGGAATTTGGAATAGACTTGTTACCGGGAACAGCTCCTATATCAATCGCTCCATACCGAATGGCGCCAAAGGAGTTAGTAGAGCTCAAGGCTCAAATCCAAGAGTTGTTCGATCGTGGGTTCATCTGACCCAGTGTGTCTCCATGGGGAGCACCGTTCTTGTTTGTGAAGAAGAAGGACGAAACTATGCGTATGTGCATAGATTATCGTCAGTTGAACAAACTGACCATCAAGAACAAGTATCCTTTGCCAAGGATAGCTAGCTTGTTCGACCAGCTGAAAGGGGCAGCTGTGTTCTCGAAGACAGACCTAAGGTCGGGATATCACTAGTTGAAGGTGAAGGAGGCTAACATTCATAAGACCGCTTTTAGGACAAGATACGGTCATTTTAAATTTGTAGTGATGCCGTTTGGGTTGACGAACGCTCCAGTCGCATTCATGGACATGATGAATCGGGTTTTCCAACCCTACCTAGATAAGTCCGTCGTTGTGTTCATCGACGATATTTTGGTGTACTCGAAGTCGGAGGAGGAGCATGATAAGCATCTCTGAGATGTGTTGGAGGTGTTAAGGGAGAAGAAGCTCTATGCCAAATTCAGCAAGTGTGAATTTTGGCTTAAGGAGGTAGCATTCTTAGGTCATGTGGTATCCGCAGAAGGAATAAGAGTGGATCCTAGGAAGATCGAAGCAGTGTTGGATTGGAAACCACCTAGGTCTGTGGCTGAAATTCGAAGTTTCTTAGGATTGGCGGGCTATTACAGAAGCTTCGTGGAAGGATTCTCGTCAATAGCCGCGCCTTTGACAAAGTTGCTAAGGAAGGAAGTACCCTTTGTATGGACGGATAAGCAACAGGAGAGCTTTGAAAAGCTTAAGAAGGTCTTGTGGAAGCTCGGTGTTAATTCAGCCGGAGGCAGGCAAGGATTTTATGGTGTACTGTGATGCTTCGCATACGGGATTAGGCTGTGTGCTAATACAAGATGGAAAAGTGGTCGCTTACGCATCTCGATAGTTAAGGCCTCATGAGGTTAATTACCCAACCCATGACTTGGAACTAGCAGCAGTGGTTTTTCCCTCAAGGTTTGGAGGCACTACCTTTATAGAGAAAGGTTAGTTATCTACACAGACCACAAGAGCCTTAAGTACTTGTTGACTCAGAAGGAGTTGAACTTGAGGCAACGAAGGTGGGTGGAATTACTGAAAGACTACGATTGTTCAATAGAATATCATCCGGCAAGGCGAATCGGTAGGCCGATGCCCCGAGTAGGAGGAAGGTTGTGTCGGATTTAAGGGCTTTGTTCGCTCACTTGAGTCTCAGTATGATGATGAAAGCTTTGTTGGCGACTGCAAGTCAAGCCCACGTGGCTGAATGAGGTGAAAGAGGGACAAATGGCTGATAAAGATCTAAGTGCTAAGTTTCAACAAGTACGGAGCGGAGAATTAGGGGATTATGGCGTCAATGAAGAAGGATTGTTGTGCTACAAAGGAAAGGTCTGTATGCCGAAGGATAAGGAGTTGAGACAAAGGATTCTTCTTAAGCGCATGGTAGCCCTTATGCTATGCATCCCGAGGCATCAAGTTGTATAAAGATCTAAGAGAACAATTTTGGTGGTCCGATCTTAAGCGGGAAAAATCAATTCGTGGGAAAGTGTCTGACGTGTCAGCAAGTTAAGGCTGAACACCAAGTTCCATCGGGATTACTTCAACCAATTGAGATTCCCCAATGGAAGTGGGAGAGAATTACCATGGACTTCGTTAGTGGACTTCCCCTTACGCCAACTAAAAAGGACTCAATATGGGTGATAGTGGACCGTTTGACAAAGTCCGCGCACTTTATCCCAAAGAAGAATAGATTATTCTCTTGAAGTTGGCTAAGTTATATGTGGCGGAGATCGTAAGGTTACATGGAGTACCGATGATCGATCATCTCCGATCGAGACCCAAGGTTTACGTCTCGGTTTTGGAAGGCACTTCACCAAGCTTTAGGCACCAAGTTGGACTTCACTACAACTTTTCATCCACAATCCGACGGGCAGTCTGAACGGATTATACAAGTGTTGGAGGATATGTTAAGGGGTTGTGTTATGGATTTTCGAGGAAGTTGGAAGGATTATTTGTCTTTAGCTGAGTTCGCCTACAACAATAGCTATCAGGCAAGCATTCGGATGGCACCATATGAAGCATTGTATGGTCAGAAGTGTAGAACTCCTACTTGTTGGACCGAGTTAGGAGAACTTCGTGTTTTGGGTCCGGAGTTAGTGGCAGAAACTGAGGAGAAGGTTGAGATAATACGGGCAAGGTGAAGGAAGCCTCGATAGCGTAAGTCGTATCACGGACCTTAAGCGGAAGGAAATTGAGTTTGAAGTGGGAGACCAAGTGTTTCTGAAAGTCTCACCTTGGAAGAAGGTAATGAGGTTCGGTCGCAAAGGGAAGTTAAGCCCAAGGTTTATAGGGCCCTATCGAGTAGTAAAGCGAGTTGGACCAGTGGCATATCAAGTGGAGTTGCCACCAGAATTGCAACAAATGCACGACGTATTCCATGTATCCAAGCTACGTCGCTATCGATCGGATCCGTCTCATGTGGTACCTATTGAAGAAGTGGAGCTAAGGCCGGATCTATCCTACGAGGAAGAGCCGATTTGAATCTTGGAACGTGATGTGAAAGTACTACGGAGGAAGTCAGTACCTCTAGTCAAGGTGTTATGGCGAAACCATGGATCGGAAGAAGCTTCGTAGGAGTCAGAAGAGACAATGCGACAGCAATACCCTCAGTTGTTTAGTTAGGAAATTTCAAGGACGAAATTTTGTTTAAGGGGGGTAGAACTGTAACATGCTAGAAAGGGCCTATGCATTTTCGGTTTAATTGTATGAAATGACAAGTCTTAAGCATTATGAATAAATTTTTGATATTTTTGGAAACTCGAAAATGTATGAAAATGCATGGAAATGGAAATGAACATTTTGGAAACTCGAACATTTTGGAAACTCAACATTTTTGGAAACACGGAAATGCATTAGGACATGAACATTTTAGGAAACCCAGAAATGTAAGGAAATGGTTCAAAAATGGAAAGTACACATTTTTGGAAACTAAGAAATGAAAATGGAAATGATCCAAAAATGGAAAGTATACATTGTAGGAAACTTGGAAATGTAAGAAAATGGCAAGTAAACAGAGTTGATCGAAAATTTTAGGAAACTTAGAAATGATGCAGAAATGTCAAATTTTAAAGTTTAAAATAGGAAATTAGGGCAAGGAGGCCCTAAAAGAAAAAGTTGGTGAAATTTGACACACAAACAGGCTAGGAAAAGTGGCTTGAAGATGGCACTTAGGGCCTATGGAAATGGCGCCATGTGCAAGAGGCATGGGCACAGGTTCGAGTCACAAGGGAAGCAAATAAATGAAGTTTTATTTTTGCTTCCAGAAGGCTAAGAGTGGGCGGCAAGGCTTCTAGAAAAAAGGAGTTTTAAATCCCTTCAAAATTCGGCAATTTATGAAGATAATAGAGGATTTTTAGGATTATTCAGAGGAGTTAAATAATGGATTAAACTCTTTTATTTATGATAAATAAAAGATAAAGCTATCGATAGAGGAGTGGTGGCCAAGTAAGGGACTCCTAGCTGATAATTTCAACTATAAAAGGAAGGCGGGAGGGCTACTCATCAATTTTTGCTTCCTCCTCATCTATGCCGAAAAATTTTAGGGTTCTCTTCTCTTTCTTTTGTCTAGCCGAATTCCCTAGCCTCCTCTCTCTTTTTCTTTTCTTTTTTTTTCAAAAATCAAAAACACAATCCAACCTACCCGAATTCTTCATAGCATCAAAAGCCAAAATTCTGCCAAGGCCGAATCTCTGAAGCAGTGTCAGGAAAGATCTGTCAAATTCAAAAGGTAAGAATCTTGTGGTTATCGATTATTCTCCTCTTTAAGTCACATAGAGGCTAATGTTATTATTTTTATGGCCGAAACTATAAGGAGTGTTTCGGGATTTCTAGTGCTATCAACTACAAGGAAGAGATCATTCGGGATTCAAGAATCTAAGGTAAGATCTACACATATTTGGTCAAAGTTATGGATTATATGTGAGATTTAAGTCTAACATGAAACTATAGGAATTTCGACAGACATACAAGGCAAGGATTACATTTGGGATTTGGAAATTTTAAGGTAAGTCCATAGATCCAATCGGCCAAGGTTTATTCTTTAGAAATACAAATCCTACTAGGATTTGGTTTTAAGGTCAAAAAGGTTTATTTATGTGTTTAAATAATTTGGTCGAATATAGGGACTGAGATCTAAAGCAACAGATCGATTTCTTCGGGATATCAAGGAACCTATTAAGCAAATCAGGTGTGTACTCACACTAACTTTCGATATATCATATGGCAATTATTTTTAATATATGAATATGTAAAAGAATGTGAATGTGGTTAAGTACCACAAATGTGGTAAAAGTACCAGTGCACGTTTCCTACTACTAGGGATTATGAATATGTTATATTTTTAACATGTGAATAGTAAGATGAATGAGGAAAAGATAAGTATGTTGTGCATGATAAATATGTGGGCATTTCGGGTTATATGTGAAAGGGGAAGAAGGTGTTGACTTCGGTCTCACCAACGGAATATGGTGACTACGGTCACATAATTTGAATATGGTAACTTCGGTTACATTATCCGAATTTGGTAACTTCGTTACATTATTCGAATATGGTGTCTAATGACACAAATTATATGGGCGATGAGCACGCCGATCGGTATGCTTGCGACGCGCTTTGATGGTGTGTAGCGGATGGAGGGTTGACTTAGTAGTCCCCACGGTGTGATTGGCAGGTACGGGTGGTGTGTAGCGGATGGATAACTAGGCTTGGGTTTGGGTTGCATCATTTTTATTTGAATATGTCTTTGATATGAACATGTATGCCTGAATTGTTGATTGTTAGTTTGTGTACACATTGAGTCATTGACTCACCCTTTTGTGGGACAATTTTCGGGTAATGAGCAATAATGGACCGGTCTACGGGAGCTAAAGGTGGCCATGCACAGCAAGAAAGGATTTTTAAATTTAGGACTTTATTTCTATTAAGTATTTTAAGTTTTAAGTTTGGGAATTATTGATGTAATAAGGCCGAAAAGGTCATAGTTTTATTTAGTTACTTTTATTTTCTTTAACTACTATGCTATGAACTATTTTATATTTAAGCTTAAGTAAATATATTTTTTTTTAAGTGAGGCAAGTGGGCTTTCAATCTAAGCCCAACCCAAACCAATATTTTTCTCAAAATTACACAAACTTTCTCTAAGTAACCAAGAATTTCAAAACCGTTTTTCTTAAGGAACATACCATATCCGGTTCAGGCTCGTGGGCCGGGTGTGGGGTGTTTCAATATGTTTATTAAATGATCTATTTATGACTGTAAATCAAGAGAAACGAAGCCCGGATCAAAATCGAGGCAAGAACAAAGTCGAGGACTAAATTGCCTATCTACCTACATTTTGTATTTTGTGGTAAGTTTGTATGAGTTCTCAGCTTTATGATTTTATCATTTAATTGCTTAGTATAATATACATTGTTATCATGAATGGTTTAATGTTATGTTAAACAAAGAAGTCAATAAGATTAAACAAGAGAAAGTCCTGATTGAAGATGAATTACCCGGGAGATACGGTCCATTACATGAGATAAGAAAGTCCATATAAGACCAAGCCAAGGCATGGCATCGGCAATCAAGCAAGTTATCATGTAAGCCCAAGGACTCAAGCTTGGCATTGATCAAGTTATCAGCAAGTTATCATGTAAGCCCAAGGACTCAAGCTTGGCATTGATCAAGTTATCAAGCAAGTTATCATGTAAGCCCAATGACTCAAGCTTGGCATTGATCAAGTTATCAAGCAAGTTTTCATGTAAGCCCAAGGACTCAAGCTTCGCATTGATCAAGTTATCAAGCAATTTATCATGTAAGTCCAAGGATTCAAGCTTGGCATTGAATAAGTTATCATGTAAGACCAAGGCAAGCTTGGTATTGATCCAAGAAGAGATCTTCCATATAAGTCCATATCTAGAGCATGGCATTGGCATGAAGTACATGACAAGAGATCTAGTATTCTCGGTAATTCATAGAAATTCATCGGGCAAATGAGTAGGCTAAAGTGTGAAAACAAAAATGTTAAGAAAGCATAGCTATTACCAAGTTGAAATTGAATATTATTCATGTTATGAATGATGAGTTAGAAGACATAATTATTAGGTTTAAGTATGCTAATCAATGTGATCAAGTGATACAGGTACCTTGTTACCTTACAAGTATGAGATTAGTAAGTACCATGAGACAAGTAAGAATCATGTATGAGTAAGTAAGCTTTATAGATGAGATAATGATACCATTCTTATGTCAAATAATTTATCTGAAGCATGTTTATTTGTTATGTGTTATACATGCAAACTTACTAAGCTAAATGCTTACGTCTTTGATTGTTTCTTTCTATGTAGTCCTGCCAAGCTAATTTGTGGATCATTGGAGTCGGAGCTCGTAGCACACTATCGACCCTTATTTTGGTATAGCCAAATTATATTACTAAGTATGGCATGTATAGGAATCATTCATTTTGAGAACATGTTTTGTGTAATTCCATTGTATAGGCTATCAAGTTTATTATTCTTTTGTATATGGCTAAGTGGTTGGCCAAACTTATTTAAGTTATTTGTATATAGATATCAATGAAATACGTAGTATTATTCATGAAAATATGTTATTAATGAATTGTATTGTTTTGAGTTGGGTTGATCTTAATTTCAGGGAGGAAAATGGCTTGGTAAATAGCCTCTAGTTCCCTACACGGTTTGACACACGGGCGTGTGTCTAAACCGTGTTAACCCTGCACCTTAATGTTTTAAATAAAGTTAGACCACGAACATTTTACATGGCCGTGTGTAAGGACCGTGAAAGATACACGTTCAAAGCATGAGCGTGTGCCCAGGCCGTGTGGTTGAAGTCAGTAGCTTCACATGGTTGGTAGACACGGATGTGTTTAGGCCGTCTGAATAAAGTCAGTAACCTCCCATGGTTGTAAACATGGGTGTGTCTATGGGTACATGGGCGTGTCTCTAAGTAACATGGGCGTGTGAACCCTGCTTCCAAGTTGAGTGTTAAATGAAGTGTCCAAAAGAGTTCGGACCATTGTTAAAGGCCTCGTAAGCCCATAATATGCATGCTATGATCAAGAAAGAAAAGTTTTAAGTTGGTTCAAAATTTTATAGCCCGTAAGTACATGTTTAAGTGAGTTTAAGCATGGTAATGCCTCGTATCTAGTCCTAGCATCGGTCTCTGGTATAGGGTGTTACATTTAGTGGTATCAGAGCTACGATTTAATAGGTTCTAGGACTAACGTAGCACGAGTATGAGTCTAGCTATACATGCCATACGTAAGAATGTTTTTATAATGATAGTGTGACGACTACTGACTACTTCAATTATGTTCATACATATAGAAAATGGATCCCGACAGAGCTATGGCGGATGATGTAGAAAGTAATGCACCAGCTCCCGCAGAAGAGATGGTGCCGAATGAGAATGAGAATAGACCCACTACGGTGAGTCAAGGAGGAGAAGAGGCTAGAGAAGCCTTCCTCCATATGATGAATGCCTCCAATGTCCATCACCTAAATTGGGCTGTTACACGGATCGTGAGGTGGAATTTGGCATTAAACTATTGCCAGGAACGGCTTCGATGTCTATCGCCCCTTATATGATGGCGCCAAAGGAGCTAGTGGAACTGATAGCTCAGATTCAAGAACTGTTGGACCGGGGTTTTATCAGACCAAGTGTGGGGAGCGCTGGTGTTGTTCGTAAAAAAGAAAGATGGGTCGATGCGTATGTGTATCGACTATCGTCAATTGAACAAGCTCACTGTTAAGAACAAATACCCGTTAACTAGAATCGACATTCTGTTTGATCAGTTGCGAGGAGCTTTGGTTTTCTTGAAGATTGATTTAAGGTCAGGATACCGTCAGCTAAAGGTTAAGGAGGCAGACATTCAGAAGACAGCATTCCGAACTCGGTATGGACATGTTTTTGGTGATGCTGTTCGGGTTAAGAAATACACCAGTCGCATTTACGGATATGATGAACCGTGTCTTTCAACCCTACCTAGACTAGTTCGTGGTGATATTCATAGACGACATCTTGTTGTATCAAAGACAGAAGAAGAGCATGATTAGCATCTGCGTGTTGTGCTGCAGATATTAAGGGAGAAGCAGCTGTATGCCAAATTCAGTAAGTGTGAATTTTGGCTGAGGAAGGTGACCTTTTTGGGGCATGTTGTGTCTGCCGAGGGGATTAGAGTTGACCTCCGAAAGATCAAAGCTGTGTTGGATTAGAAACCACCAAAGTCAGTGTCGAAAATCTGAAATTGTCTAGGTTTGGCTGGGTACTACAGAAGATTTGTTGAGGGGTTTTCACTGATTGCTGCACCCTTAACCAAGTTGTTACGAAAAGGAGTACCGTTTGTTTGGGCTGATAAGCAACAGGAAATCTTTGAGAACCTAAAGAGGATTTTGACTGAGGCACCAGTGTTGAATCAGCTTGAGGCTGGGAAAGAGTTTTTTATCTATTGTGATGCATCGCACACAGGGTTAGGATGTGTGCTAATGCACGAAGGGAAGGTTGTGTCATATTCATCTTTGCAATTAAGGCCGCATGAAGTGAACTATCCCACTCATGATTTGGAGCTAGCTGCGGTGGTGTTCGCCCTAAAGATATGGAGGCATTATCTGTATGGAGAGAAGTCAATCATCTACACCGATCACAAAAGCCTAAAATATCTTCTTACCCAAGAGGAGTTAAATTTAAGGCAACGGAGGTGGATAGAATTATTGAAGGATTATGACTGCTCAATCGAGTACCACCTGGGTAAAGCCAACGTGGTAGCGGATGCTTTAAGTCGGAAGGTGGTGTTGGAATTAAGAGCTATGTTTGCCCATCTCAGCCTTTACGAGGATGGAAGTTTGTCGCCAGAGCTTCAGGTGAAACCGTCTTGAGTTAGTCAGATTAAGGGGAAACAAGTGTTGGACGAATCGTTGGGTCCTCGATTTCAGCAAGTGAAAAGTGGCGAGACGGTGGACTTTGGATTAAACAACGAAGGGGTATTATGTTTTCGCGAAAGAGGTTGTATGCCGAAGGATTCTGAGTTAAGATATATGATTTTACGGGAGGCACATAGTAGCCCATACGCTATGCACCTCAGTGGAAGCAAGATGTATCGAGATCGTCGTGAGTAGTATTGGTGGCCAGGGTTAAAATAGGATGTTACCGACTTCGTGAGAAAGTGTTTGACGTGTCAACGAGTGAAGGCAGAACACCAGTTGCCTTCAGGATTGCTGCAACCGGTAAAGATTCCACTTTGGAAATTGGAGAAGGTAACGATGGATTTTGTTACTGGGTTACCTCTGACGCCTACTAAGAAAGACTCGGTGTGGGTGATCGTTGATTGGCTGACTAAGTCCGCTCACTTCGTACCAGTTCGTACTGACCACTCGCTTCAAAAGTTAGCCAAGTTGTATATGGCAGAAATTGTGAGGCTGCATGGGGTGCCAGTGTCTATCATATCGAACAGGGACCCAAGATTTACATTTCGGTTTTGGAAGGCATTGCATCTAGCTCTGGGTACTAAATTGGATTTCAGCACAGCATTTCATCCTCAGACTGATGGTCAGTCGGAGAGGGTAATCCAGATCTTAGAAGACATGTTAAGGGGTTGTGTAATTGATTTCAGTGGCAGTTGGGAAGACTATTTGCCTTTAGCAGGATTTGCATACAACAACAGCTACCAGTCCAGCATCCAAATGGCACCCTACGAGGCATTATATGGTCGTAGGTGTTGTACCCCTACTTGTTGGATAGAACTGGGTGAGCGACGGTTGTTGGGTCCAGAACTGATTGCAAAGACAGAGGAAAAAGTTAAGTTGATTCAGACTCAGTTAAAAGAAGCTTCTGATAGGTAGAAATTGTACGCGGATCTGAAGCGTAAGGAGGTAGAATTTTCAGTGGAGGATCTGGTCTTTTTGAAGGTCTCACCTTGGAAGAAGGTCTTAATATTTGGACGGAAGGGTAAGTTGAGTCCCAGATTTATTGGGCCATATCGAATACTGAGACGTGTGGGACCGGTCGCTTATCAGCTTGAGCTACCTCCGGAGTTAGATCGAATACATGATGTATTCATGTTTCGATGCTGAGACGATACCGTTCGGACCCATCTCATATAGTGCCAGTGGAAAGAATTAAAGTCAGACCAGATCTATCTTTTGAGGAGGAACCCGTGCAGATTTTAGATCGGGATGTGAAAGTGTTGAGAAGGAAGCCTGTCCCGCTTGTTAAGGTGCTGTGGCAAAATCACGGATCTGAGGAAGCCACGTGGGAGCCGGAGGAGGCAATGCGACAGCAGTACCCTCATCTCTTTTAATCAGGTAAAATTTTGAGGCCGAAATTTGTTTAAGGGGGTAGAATTGTATCATCCTAAAATCTAGGGGTCTGTAAGTTTGTGCAATTGCATGTTATGCTGGCTCTATGTGTTGTTTAAGGGGTGTTTGGGGGCCCTAAGAAGGCCTGAGGTCGAGTTTGGGCCCTGGTAAAATTTTGGTTTTTGGGCACTTAAGGGGAGAAGGCTGTTGGGTGCAATGCATAAGGGAAAAAGGTGGTATATTGTTAGCACAAGCTAGGCATGTGGCAAGGTGGCTGTGGCGTGAAAAGGGCAGAGAGGAGAGCTTGGGTTCGAATCCCACTTGCTGTAATTTATTTAATTTATTTTATGCTAAGCGGGTGAAGGTAGTAGAGTTCAGCATGGACTCTGCAAGAGGAGTTGAAGACTTAGTAAAATGCATTTGAATGAGTGATGGAGAGGAGTTTGAGGAGGAAATCAAGGAGCAAATTATGGGATTGAAGTGAGAGGGAGTAGTGGCTGATTTTGGGGAAGTGCATGGGGGAGAATTTTGGTCAAGAGGGATCTTTTGGGTTGATAGTGCATTCGATTTTGGTAGGGGGAGTGAGTCCCGAAATTATGTAACATTTTGTTTTTCTTCTTGTTGAACTTTTATGTGTTAAGAGTTTCTTTTCTTTTTGGCCATTTTGTGCATCTTTTCTTGCCGAAAATCGTGACCATTGAGGGACTTCTCCTCTTCATTTTTTCTTCATCTTTTCTTTGGTGTTAGCCAAAACTTCCTTGCACCCCTCTTTTCTTCTACTCTCTTTTATCTTTCTCGTACCATTCATTTTCTTTTGCACTACCACAAGTCGAATCTCTTTTCTCCTCTCTACGTGATTGATCACCTTTCTCCTGGCCGAATCTGGTAGGTTTAAGTTCTTCCTCTTCCTCCCATTTTCTCTTTTCTTTGGCTGAATGTATACCCTCACCATTTGTTAGTTTCGTTGCATCACTAAGCGGGTATCGCCAATGTATTTATTTGAATATATGCCTTCCATACCAAGTTTATTTCTATATGACTTACTAAGCTTTTGGAAAGCTTACTCTGTGTGTGATTTCTCTGTTTTATAGGTCGTCAAAGCTACTGAAGGCTCGGGATCGTCACGGATCGTCATCACACTACTAAACTTATTTTAGTACACTTTGAAAATGTATAAAGATAGATATGGCATATATAGGCTAGTATTTTGGTATAAGTTGTTATGTGATCTTAGCCATATGATTTGGCTATTTATGAGTTGAGACTTTGCTTAAATGAATGTGATATATGATGCATAGCTTGATTTGGTTGAAGCATGTGAAATGGCCAAGTTTTGTGTGAGCAAATGAATGAATTATGCTTGTAATGATATGAGTTTTAGTCTTTGAAATTGTCATGGTTGGAATTGGTATTGAATGCATGGTTTGGATGATTATTTTGGTATGTTTTTGATGGTTATATGTGTATGAGATATCTTGTTAAAAATGGCTTGTAGGGATGACCCTTATGGGTGGCATTTTGGCCTTGTAAATGGCCTATAATGTCACACGGTTGTGGCACACGGGCGTGCCTAAAGACCGTGGGCGATTAGCAGGATGTAGCTTAGTAGTACACGACCTCGACATGGGTGTGTCAGTTGGCCGTGGTGTGCAAGTCAGTAGCTAGCTAGGAGTATACGGCCATGGCACACGGGCGTGCTTGGTGGTCGTGGTGGGGAAGTCAGTATATGGCCTAGAAGCACACGGCCATGGCACATGGGCGTGCCTAGTGACCGTGTTGATATAGTCAGTATATAGACATGGAAGGACACACGGAGGTATCTAGAAGCCGTGCAGGGCACACGGTCTCCACCCACGGGCGTGTCTCCCGTGTATTTTAGAAAAGTTTAAATTTTTCCATGAGATTCTTTATGTGTTTCAGTTTAGTCCCAACTCAGTTTATATGCATGTTTAGAGTCTTGATGACTCATCTAAGGGACACTATGATTGTTAATGATGAATGTAATGTATGAAATGTTATGTAAGTTTCCGATCTGTCTGGTAATGCTATTAACCCTAGTCCGGCGTCGATTACGGGTTAGGGGTGTTACAAACATTTAGCAGCTCCTTCTTGCATGAATTTCCCAAATACATGTACTCCTTTAATTGCCATCTATTGAACCTCAATTGTGCATGTACCCTCCCATTCTTTGCACCAAGCTGTACATGAACCTTGTATTAAATACATCTTCACATTCGGCTGAACCTAAACACAAAATGAACCCATTACATCCAAGGCATATTCGGTTGAACCTTAATAAACATACTTTAGACACTTTAATTAAACAAATAATTAAACTAAGACAAACTTAACATTGACTTATCAAAACACAATAAATTCTGCTAGCTCAATTCATACTAAAAACATGTAATAAGCTATAATGAACTAGTAAACTAATCAATGAGCTGAAACGAAAATAAACTAATTAAAGTAAACATTTAGTTTATTCAAGCAGTAATGTAAATGAGCTAGAAAGAAATAGAAACGAGATCAAACAAACTTAAATGAGCTCAAGTGAGCTGATTTAAGCTGGACTGAGCTCGGGAAGCTGAAATTGAGCTAGAATCAGCTTGCACTAAGGTGCAAGGATTGTCTAAAGTGGTAGCCCGAGCTTGGCTCATAGAAATAGTGAGCAGCCTTGCGTAGTCCTTGTTCAAGTTGGACAAGGTCCCGATCATGCTCACATCATTCCCCCCTTCTTTAAAATGACTTGTCCTCAAGTCAAGCCGTTGGTCGAATGGGGCGAATGGCAAATGAGTCAACTGAAATTTATAGTCATGAGTTAGCAAAAAGTGATCCAAGCAAACATGTAGTCCAAGCATAAGCATATCGAGACAAGTATAATTCATGTGAATGGACAGATTCAAAACATCATTTTTACAATCATGCAAACAAACCATTTTACTCGCCAATGCCTTGTCTAGTGTTCGAAACAAAAATGTATATGTTTTAAGGCATTCGAACATCTCAAATGGCTTCCACAAATCATGGGTTAGATAAATGGAATGACAGTAATGGGTCAAAAGGTGTACATAGTCATCACAAGTAGGCAAATGAAAATATTCACATGATTCATGATTTTGCATATTTGAACTTTGCAATTGCCGTTTGGACATATTTTTATCCAAGCATTCATTAACATAACAATTATCACAAGAAAAAATCTTCTTATCATCATCCCAAACAACTATATCATCTTCAAACACTGTAGAGCTATTAACCACAGCACGATTCAAGCAATTGTCAAAAACCAAAACATCAACAAGATTTTTGTCATCATCCGAATAGAACAAAGATGTTTTAAAAATTTCAAGAATCATACTGGAAACAAGGAAATTTATACACTTTTTCATGCTCTTTTTAACTCAAATTTATGCAGTTTCGATTAAATTCATTCGAAACATAATTAAATATTTTAAAATAATTAAATTGTGCTAAAAATATGAACATGATGAATTTTAATTAATTTTATATTTAATTTTGATTTATTTTGACTATTTTCGACAGATTCGTACAAAGGGCGAAAATTGGCTCGGCAGACACTACTCGAAGAATAAACCCGAGAATCAATTTGAAGTATCAAGGCGAATTTATTTCTAGCCTAAGACGGTCTGATTATGAATATTTAATCATAATATAATTAATTTTAATTTATTCCCAAATTAATTTGGGCTAAATAAATTAATCTTAATTACTTATGAAAAAGGCCCAGTTGAACCGCATCAGTTGAACTAAACCAGTTGAACCGAACCGAGCAAAGAGTTGGGCAGCCCAAACAGTCAACATTGCTGGCCCAAATAAGCTTATTAGCTGATTAATTAAGTTGCAAAGAAGCCCTTGAAGACTCTTCAAAGTTGCATTCAAACCCCTCCAAATATTGTGGCTTTGTAAATTTGCCCCAAGCTATTTTTAGCAAAGTTGAATCCATCAACTTTGCCACATAGGTGGCCGGCCAAGGGAGGCCTCTTTTGCTGCTGCTATTTACTATTTTTAGTAGCCTTGATCAGCTATAAATACACCTCCTTGCTGATCATTTCAATCACACCTCAAGCCTCCACAATTCACCTCTCTCATTTTCTCTCAATTCCCTTTGTTCCATTTTCTTTCGGCGTGTTCTTGTGCCGATTTCTCCTCTTGGAAAAGAGGTATTTTCCCAGCAATTTGGAGCAGCAATTGGAGTATTTGTAAGCCGCCTTCATTGCTGAGGCCAACGAAGAACGAAGAACGGAGCAATCAGTCAAGCCACGGAGAAACACCAAATTTGCCTATTGTTCCCTATCTCTTTAAATTGCATTGTTGTTTTAACGAACATGTTTATGAATATTTATGCCGTTGGAATGTATAATTTAATCAACTTATCTTGAATTTAATTCGTGTTGGTTTGATTTCATTTTGCTCTCTTAGATTATTAAAATTGTGTTTATGCTGTTAAAGGCCTCGGTGAAATGTTTGATTAAGTAAAATCATGTTAAGTTATCTGGCATTTTAATTGTTTAGATAGCTAATGAATTAATTATTTAAACGCATTGAAATTGTAATTAATGGACACAATACTTAATCTGTGCATGTTTAATTCTTCTAAGGTAGCTAAAGATTAAATTAGCATTGTATTTGACGATACATATGCCTCGCATAACTTGCAGGATTTTTTGTGATTAAATTGTTTCAAGGTAAAAATACTTTGTTACTTCACATGATCTTTTATATGATTGTTAGGGTGAATTAATCGTTTGCATCGACGTAGGAATATGCGAGAGATTGTTTAATTTAATAAGTATGTATTTAATTTAATAAGTATGTATGTGCAATAACATGCTTACTAGTAGAAGTCTGTTTAATCGTTCAAATTTGCATAGAAATATGTACAAGAGATGAATGGATTTTTATTTGTAAGTATGTTCATAAGTTAGCAAATTACCGAGTTGCCATGTTTTAACATGTATAAACACAAGCTTAATAATTCTAAGGTAAGAAATGCTATTAACCCAACACAATTATATCATCTTGATTAAAATCAGTTTTTGAAATTGTGCCCTTGAACTTTATTTTATTTTACTTTGTTTTTCTTTTAGTTTCCAAATAGTTTTTAAAAATCAAATATTTTTCCATCACCAAAGTGTTTGAAATCATTTTCATAAATAATTCTTTTACAGTCCCTGTGGGTACGATAAGTCGACATTTACTTGTTACGATTGTGTACACTTGCAGATTTCCACCGTTCCAAGTTTTTGGCGCCGTTGCAAGGGACTGTTTTAAAAGACATTTTTTTTGAAATTGTTAATTTTGCATTGTGGTTTTTTTTCTCTTCTATTAAATTTTAATTCCTTTTTTTTTTTTTTTTGTGTTTGTTTCAGAGTATTTGTCAAATTATTGACTTACTTCCTGTAAGCCCTGAATTTGAAAGGACTTCCTGACAAAGGAGAAGACAAGCGAACCAAAGAAGGACCGAAGTTATGAATTTCGAAAATCCAAACCAAAATCCAAGAGAGCGATGGGCCTTATAATCCTCACAATTTGATCATTGTTGCCGATGATAGAAACTGTGCCATTCAACAATATGCCTTTCCTCTATTCAATGAGCTCAATCTGAGTATTAAGAGACCCGAAAGTGAGGCACAACAGTTCGAGTTGAAGCCAGTCATGTTCCAAATGTTGCAAAATATGGGTCAATTTAGTTTGATTCCTAATGAAGATCCACATCTTCATCTTCGACTATTCATGGAAGTGAGTGACTCATTTAAACTAGTCAGAGTGACTGAGAACGCCTTGAGACTGAGATTATTTCTATACTCCTTAAGAGATAGAGCACGAGCGTGGTTGAACTCCCTACCGTCTGGTTCCATAACTACATGGCAAGAGTTGGTTGAACATTTCTTAATGAAATATTTCCCTCCATCTTTAACCACCAAGATCCGAAATGAAATCACTTCATTTCAGCAACTTGATGAAGAATCTTTATATGAGGCATGGGAGCGGTTTAAGGAGTTATTATGAAAGTGCCCTCATCGCGACATTCCTTACTGCGTTCAAATAGAGACTTTCTATATTGGTCTCAATATTCATACTAGAATGATGGTGGATGCTTCGGCAAATGGAGCTCTTCTTTCTAAGTCTTATAACGATGCTTACGAGATTATTGAAAGGATTGCCAGCAATAACTATCAATAGCCAACCAACCGAGGAGCCTCAGAAAGACGAGCAGAAGTAGTACATAAAGCAGACACACTTGCTTCTTTGGCAGCCCAGGTATCCTCTATGTCTTCTATGCTTAAGAACATAATTGTTAACAATTCCAATGGTAATCTGTTAGGTCAACAGCCGAACCTCGAGAATATTTCTTGTGAATACTGTGGAGATGGCCATTTCTTTGAAAATTGCCCATCGAATCAAGAGTCAAATTATTACATGGGAAATCAGAATTAGAATGGTCTGCAATCAAATTTTTACAACTCTTCATGGCAGAATCATCCAATTTCTTCATGGAGTAATCAATGGGCGGACCATAGCGACGTTGTTATGTCATTTCTACCAAATTATCCATCGGAATATTCTCAAGAAGTGCAACAACCCCCATCAATTGAATCTTCAAGTGATCCTGAGAATCTACTAAAGGCATACATGGCAAAGAATGATGCCTTAATCCAGAACCAAGTAGCTACATTGAAAAAATTGGAGAATCAAGTGGGCCAGCTTGCAACTGAACTTAGGAACCGACCACAGGGTACCTTACCTAGTGACACGGAGAATCCGAGAAATCCGGGAAAAGAAAATTGCAAAGCAATCTCTTTTCCAAGTGGAAAGATATTAGAGCCCAAGGTGGTTGAGGTTCAAGATGAGCCTGTTGTAGCTCAAGACAAAGAGGAATTTCATCCAAGTGTTGAAACTCTTATATGACAGAAGTCAGACTCAGTAATTCTTGATGAGGTAAACTCTAAATCAGTTAGTTCTGATTATCTAACACCCTTGTCAAATGCAGAAAAAATTCCACAAAAGAGTTGTCTGGTTAAAGCTAAGATTCCACCATTGCCATATTCTCAACGATTCCAAAAGCAGCAACGAGATACTCAGTTGAAAGAAATTTTTGATGACAAGGTGACTTTTAATGTCTTCAATGCTGCTAAATCCCCAGATGTAGTTGAAGACTGTTCTGCTATTTCCAAGATGGAATCGTTGGCTTCTATAGAATTGGAGCTCAAATCTTTAGACAATCCGTTAGAACATATTCTACTGGAGGATTCACCAAGTGATGATGAAGACAAGGAATGTTTGGCTTGGTTAGAAGCTAATTCGAAGGAACTCACTCAAGAAGTTCCACTCGAATCATTAGAGTTATCATCTCAAGAGTATATGCAACCAGCATCATTGATTGAAGAGCCAGCTAAATTGGAACTAAAGATTTTGTCTCCTCATTTGGAATATGACTATTCGAGCCTATCTTTGACTTTACCTATCGTTATTTCAGTTGTGTTCACCAAAGTTCAAGAAGAAGAGGCACTTGTGATTTTGGAAAGGCACAAGAAGTGTGTTGGATGGATTATTGCAGATGTTTGAGTCACGGGTTGGAGCATTTGTAGGAATTACAGGAAGTTAAATAAGGCCACCAGGAAAGATCATTACGGATTTTCTTTTCCTAATAAGATGTTGGACAGATTTGATGGGAAAAAATATGCTTACTTCTTAGATGGTTATGGTTGGTATGACAAATGGCCATTTGACACCACCATGGTCAATGAAAATCCTAAATAAAATAGAGGGAGTTCTCTTCACTTTCTTTATCGTTATTTTATATTCTTATTTTTTTTTTTCATTTGAATAAAATGGTACGCTTAGATAAACTTTTCTTTAGTTCATTACATTAATTAAAACTCTGTCTAGGAGTTTGGGATTTAAGCGGGACCATCCGTGACCCCTCCAATCTTTCCTGGGAGTTTAATTTAATGTAATTTTTCAAAAAAAAAAAATCTAAGTAGCCCAAAGAATTTAAGTATTTGTTTTGTTAAATAAAGGGTCAACTTTTATCCCAAGCACTAATTTCTTTGAGTTTTTTTTTTATTTTTTGTTCAGGAGCTTAGGATCCAAAAAGGAGCTGCCATTGGGCTTAAGACACTACTAAGTAGAGGAATATTCAACCATTTTCTGCACAAACCTATAGCCCTTACCTTGCTCTACCACAACTCCCAGTAGCCCAATAGTGCATCTCACTTAACCCCTTAATGTTGCAGCCCTTAACTCCCTGAATCACCACCCCAAACACCTTCATTCAAAGTCATCAACTACTGCACCTAAACTATCCTTAAAACCACCACCCTCTTCAACCCTAACCCTCAGCTACTCACCCAGCTGCCCAAAATTGAAACCACCCTTAACAAATTTCCCAAGTTTGACGCTGAGAGTCCCTTTATCTAGCATCATTCCACGAAGTGAACAGTTTGGTATAATGGCTATGCTGCAACACATGTAGTTGCAGTAACAAGATTACTAGAGATACTTAAAAATAAGGGATGACTCAATCAGAGATGCATTTAAAATATATATTTCATAACCCATTTATTTTTCTGCATGAATTTCTAGGCTTTATACTTGAACCATGGACTCCAATGTCGAGGAAGGAAAAAGATGAGTCAGATTCTGATAGACCCGCAAACAAATAAAAAAGGGAGGACTTCAACTTTAGTTTATTTTTATTCTTAAGTTATTCTAGGATTAGGTTAATTAGGAATTATTATTTTTGCACAATAAAACAAAAGATAGGAATCATGAATAAAATCTGAACAAGTCACAAAGGCTAAAGTGTGGCAATAGATATATACATGTCTATGATTGCATTTTAAAGGGAGCCTGGTACTTAAGCAGTCAATTTGACTCACCTCCTCTTTTCTAAATATCCTACCTGGTGTATAGTATCTATTCACTTTAAACAATGAGGACATTGTTCACTTTAAGTAGGGGGACCAAAAATTTGAATTACTTCCACTCAGAATAAAATTTTCTTTTAATTATGCCTAGGATATATTTTGTTCAATAATTTGAAAATTTGTTAAGTATGCTAAACTTTAGTATTAATAAAGTTCTATTATTTCAATAAGTTATTATGTTAGCTTAATAATGATATGAATGTAATGTTAATAAAGCATGCAAATTCGTACCATAAAATTTTTAATTCCCTACGAAAAAATTAGGCATGCATGAAAGTTTAAGTCTTTAGAATTGACTTAGTAATTTCTTGAGGTGAAATCCTAGGAAGCATGGAACGTTGAAAATGATCTAGGCAACTATTGTTTGGACCGTTTGAGCGTTTCAAGCCGACCCTGATAAAATTATCCTTTGAAACCCAATTTTGAGACTATATGGCCTAATTTTATTTGGACCTATGCAATATTTAGCCATCAATTTTCTCTTCAATACTTCTCAAATCGTCCCAAACACTAGCTCAGTACTATTCAAGATATCGTTCGAAAATAAGTTTGGAGGAGTTGAAAAGAAGTATTGTAACACCCCAGACCCGGTCCAAACACCACGACCGAATCTGGTATGTTACGGGGAAAAATGTGTTTGAAAGTTACGGGTTTGCACTAAATAGATTTGATAAAACTCTGTTCCGTTTAAAAAAACAAGTTGTTTAATATCGTTACTAAAACATTTAGACTGAGTAAAAATTTGATTTCAAGTTGGAAAACGATTGATTTTCATTTATTTATAAAATCAGTGTGATACCCGATGGTATAGTTGAAAACATATCGTTAAAATTTTGAAATCGTTGTCATTTCAAGTTTTAGCAAATTAACCCAATTATTTTGTTAAAGCATATTGAAATCTAACTTAAAACATAAACATCATAAGGCATAATTTAAAGGCCTTTTACAAATCAAAATAAAACCCAACCGAAAGTAAATAACTAAAGTACCCAAAATGTAATGTCTGAGTAAAACTTTTTATTCAAAGATGGCATGAGCACCCCGAGTCCATCCGGCTCCAAGTCCAAGTCCTGAGTATCCCCGAAATGTCAAAGGAGAGGGTGAGTCGAATGACTCAGTGCATAAATCCCGCTCCCGATAAAGCAACATGCTAACACACATCATACATAGCAACACAATTAATGCAACCCGATCCTAACCATCCGCATCTCCTTTTCTACCCCGTGTGGTACCAAACCACTGGTGACCCAAAGTCACGAGTAATTCGATGATGGGGCCAACCCATCGCGTGATACCAAATCACTAGCGACAATCCCGTATCTCTCAAGTGGGGTCAACCCACGATGGTGTCAACCACAGGGACGAGTCGCAATGAGGTGCCAAACCTCTGGTGTCCCAAAGACACAATGTGGTACCAAACCACTGGTGACCGTAGTCACGATAATAGAGTGATGGGGCCAACCCATCGTGTGATACCAAATCACTGGCGTCAATCCCGTATAATAACTGTGGGGCCAACCCACCGTTGTACTAAGCCACTGGGACGAGACGCTGAGGTGCCAAACCTCTGGTGACCCAAAGTCACATTATATAACTGTGGTACCAAACCACTGGAGGTGCCAAACCTCTGGTGTCCCACAGACACAGTGTCCCAAAGACACGGATATCAAATCCCCCCTCCTCTCATATTACCCAATATGTCATATTGTTGCAAATCATGTAATACATGCCAACACGCCCATAATACATCTCATAGCATACATAACATAAATCATAATGTCACAGGTATCAACAATCGAACTGGTAATAACATAGACTTACCCGGATCCGTACACATACCCCATTTGGGTATCCAATTATCCATCACACTGTTATGATTTTTAACAGGCAAATAGGTTTATCAATAGCATTACTAAGAATCAGTGTGTTAGTTACACACCTGGTAAATACGAGTCTAAAGATCCCAACGAATCGATCTAGGTCCCTCGATTGACTTGCTCCTAAAATTGGCCAAACATAGGGGTTAGGCATCCACAATATTCGGCCAACACCATTTAGACCAAAAGGGTTTGTCGAATCACCCTTACCTTGCTATTGGTTTGATTTCTTATCAAACCCGAACCACAATGGTTCCTCAGATAATCGGCCACCTCCTAAAACAACAACAATCGTACCTTAACAACTTGCCTTAACGGGATACAAAGAATTAACTAAAAGAACTAGCCTTTACCATTACTTACCGATTGCTTAACAGAGAAAAAGGCTCCTCTTGCTTGCCTCCAAGAAATCCAAATGTCCTATAACAAGAGTCGTTTAAACATAAGAGATTAATACCCCTCCCCCAATGCTGAAATCGACCCCTTTAATCAACTCAAATCGATTAAGAAAAAGAGAGAAAAATAAATGACCATTCGGCCAATAACTTACCAACACTCAAACGATTAAAGCAAGAACCCCCAACACACTATTGATATTCGGCCAAGGGAGACTACTAGGAGAGGAGAGATTCGGCCTAAGTGTTTAACACACACTTCTATACGATTCTTAGCGAAAAAGAAAAGAAAGAGAATGGAAGATGGAAATATAGGTTCGGCACAAAAGAAATGGGAAAATGAGTGGAAAATTCGGCTTCACAAATGAACCAAGGAAAAAGAGGATGGAGAGGAGGATATTCGGCTACCAAATGAACACCAAAGATCAAAGATGTTTCGGCTAGATTTAGGAGTGTGGTATTTCGGTTCAAGAAGTGAAAAAGAAAGATGAGAGAATTCTTTAGAATTTCGGCTTTGGTTTGTCAAAATGAAAGAATTTGGTTTAGTCTCCTAATGGCCGAATATGCATCAAATTCCAAAAGAAAAATTCGGCCTACTCACTCCCCACTTCCCAAAACCGGCCACCCTCTCCACAACTCCCCCAATATTCGGCCAAATCCCCCCAAACACTCCACTCCCCACATTCAAACAACAAGACCAAGTCTTCCTCCTACAATTACTCTCCACCAACCGTTTGAATGGTTTGACTTGGTCCAAGGAGGAATTTGAACTCCATCCAACTCCTCCCTCCTATGCCGTCCAAAAAGAAGCCAAAAAGTGGGGATTTTCGTTGCTTGAACCCAAGACCTCCCCCTTGCACATGACGCCAAACCAAGCTCCAAGTGGCACAAGATCTGCCACTTTGCTAGCTCGCTTGTTATGCTCAAAAATACCAATTAAAAATACATATGGCCCAACTCCTTCAGCTCCTCTCAAGTAAAGCCAAAAATTAAAATTTTCCTACCTACTCAGGCACACTTCTAGCCTACAACTAAGCCCCGAATCACACAAACAACAACATAACCAACCAACACATGCAAAATCATGCAACCACAAAATAGCCCCTAACCCGGGATATTACAAGTATCAATTGCTCGAAAAATTGAAGTACATGTAGCAAGTGCTCGAATTTGAGCTTGAAAATTTGCAAAAAAAAAAGTACTAGAAATAAATGGTCAAAAGAGCAAAAGTTGGTGCATCAAGGGTGAGAATTCTGAAGGTTCAACTTTAAGCTGAGTCTAGGGTTTTTAGGCCAAAAATTTGTCTATCTCTTACCTACCCCTAAGCCCAGCCACGTTACAACCTTGTTAAAGACCTATTGATTCAAAGTTCCAATGTTACCTACATTAGTGTAGAGAAATTGCTTTGTTCAACATATGAAGACATCAGTTAAGCTTAATGATTGCAGTTTAATTTTGAATAAGGGGTTAAAATCATATTGGTAGGGATTAACATGCCTTTATTAAGAAACATTTAGTCTAATTTTGCTATTGTAGTAATTGTTGAGATTAATTTCAACGATATATATACTTGAGTAGCATAATTATAAAATATCTTATTTTTGAGCATAAGTATATTAAATTCATAATTTTGAGAAAAAAGTTGTTCTGAAGGAGTTTTTCAAAGGTGTTTCCGAGAAAATTCTTTTTAAATTTGTGCATTACTTGGGACGAGCAATGAATTAAGTTTGGGGGTGTGGAAACACGGAAATTTATACACTTTTTCATTCTCTTTTTAATTCAAATTTATGCAGTTTCGATTAAATTCTTGTCGAAAAACAATTAAATATTATAAAATAATTAAATTGTGCTAAAAATATGAACATGGTGAATTTTAATTAATTTTATAGTTAATTTTGATTTATTTTGACTATTTTCGACAGATTCGTACAAAGGGCGAAAATTGGCTCGGCAGAAACTGCTCGAAGAATAAACCCGAGAATTAATTTGAATTATCAAGGTGAATTTATTTCCAGACTAAGACGGTCCGATTATGAATATTTAATCATAATATAATTAATTTTAATTTATTCCCAATTTAATTTCGGCTAAATAAATTAATCTTAATTAATTATGAAAAAGGCCGAGTTGAACCGCATCAGTTGAACCAAACCAGTTGAATCGAACCAAGCAAAGAGTTGGGCAGCCCAAACCGTCCACATTTCTGGCCCAAATCAGCTTATTATCTGATTAATTAAGTTGCAAAGAATCCCTTGAAGACTCTTCAAAGTTACATTCAAACCCCTCCAAATATTGTGGCTTTGTAGATTTGCCCTAGGCTATTTTTAGCAAAGTTGAATCCATCAACTTTGCCACATAGGTGGCCGGCCAAGGGAGGCCTCTTTTGCTGCTGATATTTGCTATTTTTAGCAGCCTTGATCAGCTATAAGTACACCCCCTTGCTGATCATTTCAATCACACCTCAAGCCTCCACAATTCTCCTCTCTCATTTTCTCTCAATTCCCTTTGTTCCATTTTCTTTTCAGTGTGTTCTTGTGCCGATTTCTCCTCTTGGAAAAAAGTTATTTCCCAGCCATTCGAAGTAGCAATTGGAGTATTTTTAAGCCACCTTCATATTCGAGGCCAACGAAGAACGAAGAATGGAGCAATCAGTCAAGCCACGGAGAAACACCGGATTTTTCTCTTGTTCCCTATCTCTTTAAATTGCGTTGTTGTTTTGACGAACATATTTATAAATATTTATGCTGTTGGAATGTCTAATTTAATCAACTTAGCTTGAATTTAATTCATGTTGGTTTGATTTCATTTCGCTCCCTTAGATTATTAAAATTGTGTTTATGCTGTTAAAGGCCTCGGTGAAATGTTTGATTAAGTAAAATCATGTTAAGTTATCTGGCATTTTAATTGTTTAGATAGCTAATGAATTAATTACTTAAACATATTGAAATTGTAATTAATGGACACAATACCTAATCTGTGCATGTTTAATTCTTCTAAGGTAGCTGAAGATTAAATTAGCATTGTCTTTGACGATACATATGCCTTGCATAACTTGCAGGATTTTTTGTGATTAAATTGTTTCAAGGTAAAAATACTTTGTTACTTCACATGATCTTTTATATGCTTTTTAGGTTGAATTAATTGTTTGCATTGACATAGGAATATGGAGAGATTGTTTAATTTAATAAGTATGTATGTGCAATAACATGCTTACTAGTAGAAGTCTGTTTAATCGTTCGAATTTGCATAGAAATATGTACAAGAGATGAATGGATTTTTATTTGTAAGTACGTTCATAAGTTAGCAAATTACAGAGCTGCCATGTTTTAACATGTATAAACACAAGCTTAATAATTCTAAGGTAAGAAATGTTATTAATCCAACACAATTATATCATCTTGATTAAAATTAGTTTTTGAAATCATGCCCTTGAACTTTATTTTATTTTATTTTACTTTGTTTTTCTTTTAGTTTCCAAATAGTTTTCAAAAAATCAAATATTTTTCCATCACCAAAGTGTTTGAAATCATTTTCATAAATAATTCTTTTACAGTCCCTGTGGGTACGATAACTCGACATTTACTTGTCACTTTATTACTTGTTACGATTGTGTACACTTGCACATTTCCACCGTTCCACATACCTTGTTGACTTTTAAGAACAGGAAAGCAAGGGTCGATTTTACCTTTTTCAATCAACACAAACCTTCTCTCATCGGAATTGTAGTGTAGTCGAAGCTCCTTGGTTCAATTAACCTGAAATGATGAAGAAGCACAAAGACAACTTGCGCTTTCAAAGTGTTGCGTTCACAATAATAAAAGAGGTTAATGTCACCATGGATGATGGACTCAAAGGGACATGCTGAAATGTGATTTAAAAATTGAACATATATATATGTGCCAGGTTTAAAAACATGAGTCGATCTTACCTTTTCGGGTTGGAATATGAATTTCATGTACAGCCACATAAAATGATCAAGGAACGATTTTAAATTGTAATCAAAATTGGCAAATTTCATTTCCTTAGTCAAAGACCAAGCATAAAACAAACATAAATTACTCGCACAAAATTTAGGTTGCTTGATTCTCCCACATATCGAACCAAAATAACAAATTTCGGGTTTGAACACACGAGTTTGATTACTTGTTCCAGCACGTAACAAAAATTTCATTTTCACAAGTTAATCATAAATCCTAGGCAAACAAGACTTAGAAACGCAAACTTTCAAACAATTAAATCTCTCAAATCTCACTCGAATAGGCATGCAAATACATGAATGTTTCGCACCAAGAATTAAAGAATTCGCATGGTCAACAAAAACAAACAGATTAGATGTCAACTTTTTAGCACACGAGTCCAAATTTTGTTTGTGCTGTTTTAATCTCGTTTCATCATCGAACTTGCCAACACCATACGAATCATGAGAAAAAAATTTTCAAACCATCATCCCAAAGTCAACATCATTCAGGAGTTGATGCTGAGACAAATCAAGATGAGAAGTTCTTTTGCTAACTAAGTCTTTGGCAAGCTCACCATTAACATGCATATGAGATTGTTGAGATTCGACTAACAAAAAATCCTTACCGTGCTTACCTTTAAACGTCGATAGACTAGGGTCATTTTTGTTCTTACCTTTCTCGATCAATCGAAATCGCCTCTCATCGGGAAGGTAATTAATATGGAACTTACTAATCAAATCTTCAGAAACCTGAAAAGAAAGAACAGAACAAGAACAGCTCTCATGTGAGTTAGTTAAAACAACACTCATTTTTTCTTACTCTCACTCACTATCATATTTTTCTAACTCATTTTCTTTTCTTTCTTCAATCTCTCTCTCCTTTTCAATTTTATTTTCGTCCTCACACTCTTTTACGATTTCTTTCTCTTTTTCAATTTCTTTTTCTTTCATCTCTTTTTTTTCTTTTCTCGAGTTTGATCAAGATCCGCTCATTTTCTCTCATGATCATCTCTTGTCTCTCTTTTCTTTTTATTTCTTTTTCTCTCGTTCTTTCTTAACAACTTGAAGATAAAAAAAGAATTAGAATGAGATGTTTTTTGACAGAAAGAAGGAGAAGAATCTACATATGAACCAAGTTCAACTTATCGGGAATATTTCTCTGTGGGTGATTGCCTTGACGCATACGAAGAATAACTTGTGCTTTCTCATTCGTCACCTTGAAAGGTTTCAGACTCGAAGTTTGCTTCTCTTCGTCTCAAATTCCTTGATGAATAAGAACCACGATATAGGTCTCTTCCCAAATAGTCATTGGACGATTGTTTTATTGATAATCTTGACTCCATCCCTCAACTTAGTGAAATTTGCTTTCGTCGGGCTCTTTCCTCCACTCGGTCCAATCGTTTTTGTAATGGTTCTAGTTTTCTATCAAACAATCGATCTATCTCTTGCATCACATATTGAAATTCGAATTCTGAAAACTCTTCTCGTAACATGATTTTATTGCTGAAAAGAAAAGTGATTAAAATAAAACAGAAAGTAAATACCTCACCACAAAATCTCACGATTCCCTCGGAAAGAAAATAATGATTTCACTCACACTCATGTTTGCACTCATTTTAAAGGCTTTTTCTATCACTCTAGTGTGCTCGCTCGCTCTTGCCTTTTACCACTCGACCTCTCTCTCACTATTTCACATTTTGTCTTGATTAGAGCTATTTGCTGCTTTGGGGTCGGTTTCAATTCAAGAGATATTTCGTTTACAGTGCTGGTAGGCTAAAATAAAGAAAAATTTGGTTTGAGTGTGGCGTTGGGGAAAAAGTAGATAGAAAAAACACAAAACTTTGCTCAATCGGGAGTAGAAAAGGCTGAATACAAAAATGAACTTTCAATACTTCACTTTTTTCGTTTAATACTCGAATATTTTTTTTATAATTTTATATACTTTTCTATTTTTTTTAACTACAATATAAAAGAACTTGAATACAATAATTTTTTTAATTCAAATTATTTTTACAAACCTATATAGGGATGAATAGAACGTCAGCGCTCCTCGTTTTACAAGCTCTGATACCAAATGATGTGATCCGGCTCGATTTTGTTGTGTCGATTCACTTAAGTGTCCGATCATTGACGAGGAGATTGCTCGAAACGTTGAAAAAGTTTAATTTCGGTTATGGGTAAGCGGAAGTTTAACAAGGTAGTTTGAAAAGAAGAAATAAGTTTATAAGAATATAGTAGGCTCGATTTAACAAAGAAATAAAGATGCATAAATCTGGATAAGTGGTGGAATAGAAATACGAACTTAACTTCAAGAATGATTCAACACTATATAACAGTGTCACCCCGATCCTTATATCATTAAGGTGGAAAGGTGGTTTGGTAGAGGATAGGTGAATGCCACACTGGTTAAGGTGACAAGTTCAAGAACAAGTTCGTAGATGCCACTAGCAAGCTAGATAAGTCAGACGAGACTCGTACGAAATATGAGAGGAGGATGCCTCACTCAAGAACACAATGTTCATATAATCAAAATGGCAAAAGTCCATTACAATTGAAACATTCTAAGTATTTATAGCCTAACTTAGGATAGCCGAATGGACAAAAACACAAACTTAATGGCTAAGAAATTCGGCTAGAATAATCTAGAACAAACTAGAACAAAAGCATTAATTTACTAAGTCCACATTCAGCCGAATGAAGCTTCAATGGTCAGCTTCATGACTAAGTAAATTCAAGTTGGATGTGCAAGGATGCATGTTATCTCAATGGCATGTCTAAATTTGGCTATGGGCATAAATGAAGCATTAAAATTCAGTTCATGCTTGAAAATGGTGCATGAATTGGCCGAACCATCATGTTGCTTCACTTGATGTATTCATGCATTCTTAACCTTGAAGGAAACCTTAATTCCATGAATGTGCAGCCCTTTAATGTTCCTACATCTCCCTTGGTCGAATGAGGATTTATTGTACCCTGAATACTTGAATGTTCATCTTGAAAAGGCATGAAGCATGCATAAAATGTCCCAATGTATGTTCCTCTATAAATATGGTCCATGAACCTTCAAATGCATGAACATTCAGCAGCTCCCTCTTGCATGAACGTCCCAAATACATGTACTCGTTTAAATGCCATCCATTGAACCTCAATTGTGCATGTACCCTTCCATTCTTTGCACCAAGCCATACATGAACCTTGTATTAAATACATCTTCACATTCGGATGAACCTAAACACAAAATGAACACATTAAATCCAAGGCATATTCGGCTGAACCTTAATAAACATACTTTAGACACTTTAATTAAACAAATAATTAAACTAAGACAAATTTAATATTGACTTATCAAGACACATTAAATTCGGCTAGCTCAATTCATACTAAAAACATGTAATAAGCTATAATGAACTAGTTAACAAATCAATGAGCTGAAACGAAAATAAACTAATTAAAGTAAACACTTAGTTTATTCGAGTAATAAAGTAAATGAGCTGGATAGAAATAGAAACGAGCTCAAACGAGCTTAAATGAGCTCAAGTGAGCTGATTTGAGCTGGACGAAGCTCGAAAAGCTGAAATTGAGCTAGAATCAGCTTTCACTAAGGTGCAAAGATTGTTTAAAGTGCTAGCTCGAGCTCGACTCGTAGAAATAATGTGCAGCATCGCGTAGTCCTTGTTCAAGTTGGATAAGCTCCCGGTCGTGCTCACATCAGTATGTATATGTGTAACATCCCGATTTAGGGCCTAGTCGGAATAGTGGTGCGAGGCCACGAATCCGAGGTGAATTTATGAGTTTTTAGAGTTTACGTTATGTTTGCACGCTAGTGTAAGAGTTTCATGAATCAATTTTATTAAATTGAGGTCGATTGGTCTAAAAAGGACTAAATTGCAAAAGTTGCAAAATATGAGTTTCTAGAAGCTTTTTGTATGAAATAGCTTTAGAATATATATTAGAAGTCATTAAGTAGCAATTTGCCCAAATTATAATTTTTGGACAAAATTGGACATGAGTTAGTAAAATAGAAATTTTTAAAGAGAAGTGTATTTTGGTCATTTATCAATTAAATAATTAAAATATGAAAAAGATGAGAAAAATCACTCTTCTTCTTCCTTCTGGGTGCCGAAATTTTGAAGAACCCCATAGCTAGGGTTTGTTCATCTTTCAAGCTTGCTAGTAAGTTCATTTGAGTCCCGTTTTTAATATTCTTCGTATTTTTGAAGTTCTCGTATTATGAATTAGCTATTTTTAGCCATAAACTAAGCTAAGATGCATGTTCAAAAATCTCCCCATGAATGGCATGCATGTTCAATGTTGTTTTATGAAAGTTTATGAGAGTTTGATGTTAGATAAACATCTTTTCCTAAGTGAATTTCATGAAAAGTGAATATAAGGACTAGTTTGTAAAAGTTGTGAAATTGGTCATACCTATTAGAAATAGTGAGAATTGATGATTACTATAGTTGATACTATTAATCAGCTAAGCATGAAGATTAAGAAAGTTGAATGAAAATTAATTTACGAGCCTAGGGACAAAAGTGCAATTATGAGAAAGTATAAGGGCAAAATAGTAATTTTACCCAATTATGAGTAATAAGTCAATTTAGTCAATGTGATTATTAAATGATCTATTTATGATTATAGGTCAAGAAAAACGAAGCCCGGATTGAAACCGAGGCATGAACAAAGTCGAGGACTAAAGTGCATATCTACATACATTTTGTATATTGAGGAAAGTTTGTATGATTTCTAAGCTTTATGATTTTTACTATTTCAATTGCTTAGTATAATGTACACTATTACCATGGAATGTTTAATGCTATGTTAAACAAAGAAATCGATAAGATTAAGCATGAGAAAGTCCCGATTGAAGATGAATTACCCAGGATACTTGATCAAGTTATCATGTAAGTCCAAGGCAAGCTTGGCATTGAGCAAGTTATCATGTAAGTCTAAGGCAAGCTTGGCATTGAACGAGTTATCATGTAAGTCCAAGGCAAGCTTGGCATTGAACGAGCTATCATGTAAGTCCATGCCAAGCTTGGCATTGAACAAGACATCAAGAGAAAGACTTCATATAAGTCCATGTCAAGACATGGCCTTGAAAGCTAGATGAGATATTCCATGTAAGACCATATCAAGTATATGGCTTTGGCTTCATGTTATGTGGAAAGAGATTTAATATCCTCGGTTACTTGCAGAAATTCATCGGGCAAGCAAGTAAAGTTAAAATGAGATAACAAGGAAGCTCAGAAAGTAAAGCTATCATCAAATTGAAATTTAGTATTATTATGTTATGCATGAAGAATTAGGGATCATGTTTATTATATTAAAGTATGCTGATCAATGTGATCAAGTGTTATAGGTACCTTGTTTACCTTACAAGTATGAGAATATTAAGTATCATGAGACATGTAAGAATCATTATGAGTAAGTAAGCTGTATGGCTAAAAATATGATACCATTGTTATGTCAAATGGTTTATATTAAGCAAGTTTTTCTAAAATGTATCTTACATGCAAACTTACTAAGCTAAGTGCTTACGTCTTTAATTCTTTTTTTCTATGTAGACTCGCCAAGCTAACTTGTGGATCATCGGAGTCGGAGTTCGTAGCACACAATCAATCCTTATTTTGGTATAGCCAAATTATTTTACTAAGTATGGCATGTATAGGGAGTATTCATTTTGAGAACATGTTTCAAGAAGGGTTAATGCATAGGTTATTATTCTTTTGTAAATGGCTAAGTGTTTGGACAAATTCACTATGTATGTATGTTTACTGAAGTCAATGGAGTATGTAGTATTGTTATTGAAGATGTATTAGCTGATCTTAGTTTCAGGGTGGCAAATGGTTTGGTAAATAGCCTTAAAGTGCCCACACAGTTAGACACACATGCGTGTGTCTAGGCCGTGTATGCCCTGCACCCTATTGTTTTAAAACAAGATAGGCCACGGTTACTCCCCACGGCCGTGTGGATCAAGTCAGTAGCTTCCCACGGTTAGAAGACACACGGTTGTAGGCATGGGTGTGTCTAAGGGTACACAGGCGTGTCCTATGTTACATGGGCGTGTGAACCCTGCTTCAAGGAAGAGTTTTCGAGTAAGTCCTGAAAGTTTTCTAATAAGAGCTTAAGGCCTCGTAGGCCCCTGAAAAGGATGATTAGTCTAAGAAAGAGAGGTTTTAAGTTGGAACGAAATTTTACAGCCCGTAAATGTATGTTTATGTGAGATCAAGCATGGTAATGTCTCGTATCTAGTCCTTGCATTAGTCTTGGGTACAGGGTGTTACAATATGAATCATACGAGCTTAAAACCGAAGAAGTTATGAAGTTTGCATATAAGCATATGATTAAGCGTGTTGAACGTTTGTTTGTATTTATTAATTACAAGCTAATAAGTACAAATTGATGGTTTGTGTATTTATGATTAGTTTTGAGTTTATTTCATACGAGCTTACTAAGCTATAAAGCTTACTTTGTTTGTTTTTCCCATGTTTTATAGTGATAATAAACCTATCTTGGATTTAGGGATCGTTAGAGATCACTTCACACTGCCACCTATCACTTGGTACCTTTGAACTTTGGTATTTTAAGTATATGGCATGTATAGGTATTCTAAGTCATTCTGATTATGGTTTGATAATGAGTTTGGTCATTTGTAATAACTTGTAAATGTATATGTTTGGTTTGTAAATATAGCCATGAGATTTGGCTTAATTTGGTGGATTTGGTTATGTGCTTATATGTGCATATATGGTTGATATTTGAGTTCATGGATGGATATGTGAATGACCTATATTATGAGGTTTGTGGAATTGGTATCATGCTTATAAATTGGTGAAAAATGATGTATGTTAAGTAAAGGTTTAACTAGTTTTTTGGTATATGTATTTTGGTATGTTTTGGTTGAGAAAAATTTGAAGTATAAGCATATTGGTTGCTAGTATTGGAAACAATATGAATTAGCCTTGATCGTGGCTAAATTGGATGTTTATTTATACTATGGATTGGTGCCAATTTGGTTGTTTAGGTGAGCATAAGTCAGTTTACCCTACAGGATTGGCACGGGCTATCACACGGCCTGGCACATGGGCATGTATGGCCACTTTGTAGGGCACACGGACTAGACACATGAGTGTGTGGTTGGTCGTGTGACCCAAGTCAGTAAGCTCACTTGTTTGGACATGGGGTAGGACACGGGCTGAGACACGACCATGTGCTTCCATTTCGAATGTTCACATGGCCTAAGGCATCGGCGTGTTTGGTGGTCGTGTGAGACACACGGCTTGGCCACATGGGCGTGTGTCCCCTATTTTGAGAAAGAAATTCAAAGTTTCGTGAAAGATTCTTGAGTTATCGATTTAGTCTCGAAACCATTCCCAAAGCATGTTTAAGGCCTCGTAGGCTCATATAAGAGACAAATTGATTGAGAATGAATGATGATTGTATGTACTGATTGAATATATGAGAAAAGTATTGTTTAAATGAATTGTAAGTCCGGTAATGCTCCGTAACCCTATTTCAGCATTGAATACGGGTGAGGGGTGTTACACATATACATACAACCAATATGCCTAAAAAGCACCTCAATCACAACCATTAAACATGTAAAATCATATGCCCAATTTGGCCAAGAGTTCAACTAATTTATAACTAAGTTTATGCCAAATCATACCATTTTGTTTACCTATCAAATTCACACCAAAGAATACCAAGTATGCCATTTAACATCTAACACCAGTAGCCATACATGTCATCTATAACAATTATGCCAATTCACCATATTTAAATTTGTCAAAAGACGATTTATAACATAAAATTTTAAGTACTATTCCAGCTTCTATCATTCAAGCATCATAAGCCATGATATCAACCATTATAAGGCCAAATATATACATGCCAAAATTCATACCATTTCACCATCCAAAATGCCATAAACACAAGCCAAAAATAAATGGCTAAATCATCAAAAAAAAAAAAAAAAAACTCCTATACATGCCATTATAACCAAAACTTAGAAATACCAAAATCTACCGATTTAACTGATGGATAGTGTGATGTAACCCCGACAAGTCTCCAACCCGAACGAGCTTTCGATTCACTATAAAACACGAAAAATAACACAGAGTAAGTATAAATGCTTAGTAAGTTTGTATAATGTAAAAATTAAACTTACCACTTCAATACATAATAATTAAGTTTAACATGGCATAATCCAACCACAACTTGGCCAAAGCCTAAGCATTTACACCAAACATGTTAGCCATATAAGCATAAAACATAAGCAATATACTCATGGATGATCACAACATCTAAACATGTAACATATGCATATATCATCCATCTCAACTTTCATTATTCTGTATATCACCACTTCAATGCAAATCGCGTGTGTTCATGTCTTAGTTCGTACTGAACTCTTATCACTTTCTTTCAGATCATGCTCGTTGAACCATTTAGAATACAATTGGATACCTAGGATAGCTCACACATAGTGTGCTAACTCATATGATTGTAATCTGTCAATTCTTGTACATGTATGCTGTAACACCTCAAACCCGGCCTAGAAGTTAGGCCTGAATCTGGTGTGTCACATTGAAGTTTTTTTTAAAACATTTCAGTAACGCGATAACTGAAAATAGTTATTTACGTTAGCTTATTTTTAAAATGTGGTACATTGAAAAATGATTAGTTTTATTCCCAAAACATCTTTTCAGTTGCAGAAGCTAATTTTGAAAGTAATTGATTTAAGAAAAAAACTATGCCGCGAAACCATTTTGAAATGTCGTGAAAACATAGTGTTGTTTTAAAAAACAATTAACATTTTGGAAAAACCACAATTTACTTCTAACATATATAAATTAAAATAAAACCAAACCTAAAATTTAAAGTCCGAAAACTTTAAAAGGCCTTATTACAACCCAAATCAAAATATTTAAAAGTAAAAAATCAAAACAGCAAGCATAAGCAGTGTGTGGTCTTCCCTGAGTCCCTCGCAGCTCTGGTCCGTCTAAGGCTGGGGATTATCTGCACAGTTAAAAATGGGGTTAGTTTACAAAAATTTAGTTTACTAGAGTAACAGTCAGTATACGAAAATAGAAACCGAAATAGTCTGGGCCAAAGCCCTTTAACCGTAACAGTACAGTCCAGATCAGAGCATACGTGTGCCAAAGCCCACTACAATATCATTTGGGTCACATCCCATAACAGAATCAATTGGGCCTAGCCCAAACCAATAACAGAACAAGTGGCCCTAGGCCCAGTACAATGACAGATTTCATAACAAGATATGCAACTGTATGAGGATGCATCCCACCCCAATCCAGCCAACACACCACCCGTACCAACCCTACATTTACGTAGGGATAAAATCGACCCACCCAGCCATCACACCAATGTTAACACCAGTTACGGCCCCAACTGAAATCACAACAAATCTGCTAGTATATATATATGCGGCTCTAAACCTTCAGTACCGGTATTATAATTGGCACAAAGCCATCAATAATTGTATTATGTTTGGCACATAGCCATCAGCGACGGTAATATAATCGACACACTGCCTTGGGTAAATATGATCGACACAGAGCCATCAATATATATGTTAGGCACATAGCCACGGGTAAATACGATTGGCAAAAAGCCATAATCAAGATGGCACAGAGCCATACTTAGGTTGGCATAGAGCCATAATCAGATTACGCGGCTTTAAGCCGTCCATCGGTCCATAGTCGTCTCGTTCGACCCGTGTGACCTTAACAGATCAATACTGGATCCACAGTAGTCATGCGACCCGTGCGACCTTATCAAAACTTCCTCCGTAACAATGTCCCAACCCCATGCAATATGTCGTGTATGTCATGCTCAATCATTACACGTGTGTGCAAAATGGCCATGCTCGGTAACAGTTTACACACATACTAAAAGCATATCAGTCACACGACCACAGTCAAATCAGTTAAAACACAGTCATACATTCACAGTTAAATTAGTCATAGTCCTAATCAATCAGTTACCCGCAAGGGAAAAATAGTCATTTTACCCTGTAAGGGATTTCGGTAATCCTACTCTTTAGGGGTATTTCGATAATTTTGCAAACCAGGGGTATTTCAGTATTTATACAAATCGGGGCTATTTCAGTAATTTCACAAATTGGGGGTATTTTGGTAATTTTGTAAATCGAGGGTATTCTGGTAATTTTGTAAACTAGGGGTATTTCGATAATTTTGCAAATCGGGGGTATTTTAGTAATTTGCAAATTGGGGGTATTTTGGTAATTTTGTAAATCTGGGGTATTTAAGTAATTTTTCAAATCAAGGGTATTTCGGTAATTTTGCAAATCGGGGGTGTTTCGGTAATTTCACAAATCGAGGGTATTTCGGTAATTTTACAAACCGAGGGTATTTCAGTAATTTCACAAATCAAGGGTATTTTAGTCATTTTGCGACCTTCCCGAAGGTCTACAGTCGCCTCGAGTGACATAGATAACATATATGGTCATAATGGTGTTAATGGACCCAAGGCCCATTTTCAGCCCAAATGGGCCCACACGCTCGTGTGGCCCATTTAGCCCAAAACTGCCTTTGGCCATGTGATCGTCATGGCCGGCCCATTATTTCCTATCCATCCACAAATTTTACTCGCGTAGGGCCCATGGGCCTATTGGGCCCACTCGGCCCATTCCGATCCATTTGGCCCCAAAAACGGCCTAAGCCCATTAGAATGCTCATGGTGGCCTCAACCATCTTACTCCCATATTCATGGGCTCGGTCCACCACACGTGCGATCACACGCTCGTGTGGCATCATTCGCAAGTATTTTGGCTTTTCGGCATTTTGTCGATCTACGACCAGAAGGAGTGTGGTTACACACACTCTATCGACTTTCTTACCGACTATCGAATACAGGGTAAAAATACACACTTTCAGCTTTTCAGCCGTTCATCAACAAAGCACAGAGTTACACACCTGATTGCAAGCTTTCGTAAAACCCAAGAACACCAACCTACACTTAACCCAAAATTACAATTAGTCTTCCATGCATTAATGATCGAAAGCACTTAATCCCCAAAAGGATATTCACTACCATACCTTGACTGAGTACCAAGTGATCTATTGCCCTTAGATCATTG
This sequence comes from Gossypium bickii, assembly GCA_025503065.1. NCBI lineage: Eukaryota > Viridiplantae > Streptophyta > Magnoliopsida > Malvales > Malvaceae > Gossypium > Gossypium bickii. The sequence continues at coordinate 71,093,084 of CP106716.1, read as the reverse complement.
ACTAAGGATTGATCACCAATCCTTGGTACAACCTGCATTGTATCTTAACCTCTTTAACTATTACCATGAATGAAAATAACTAGAACCGAAAGAACGACAACTTACCACTATGTAGAACTAAGAACAATCGATAGAAGAAATCAGCCTAGACCCACACCAATAGTCGAGACGCTTGCATCCTTTTTTCATGAATCGAGAACACAGGAAGATGTTAGAAGAAAAGACCACAACGATGGGGAGAAACAAGAGTAAACCAAGAGCACTTACCGATTCATCAGAGAACCCTTACTAGCCGAAAACAGAGTAAATGACTAAGAGGAAATTATTCGACTAACCCAACACATGGAAGGAGAGGAGAACTGAAACAATAGAAATGAGGGGGGAAGAGTAGATATATTCGGTCAAAGACAAAAGAGGAGGAAATGCTAATGACCGATTGGAAGAGGGGGAGCATGAAGGTTCGGCAAAGGTAAGCAATAATTAAGGGAAGAAATGATCAGCAATAGCAACCTACTCGAAAGATGCCAGAGTATTCTGCCAAGAAAAGGGAAAAACGATTCGCCTCCAACAGAGCACAAGACGAGAAAGAAGAGAATAAAAGAATAAGTTGCATCTAAAGTCGGCTAACAATTAATGGTCAAAAAGAAAAGACTCGGTTGAAGAAAACGCAAAGAACAATTCTAGCACCAAAGAACAAAAGAGCCAAATTTGGAAAAAGAAAAGCAAAATTCAGTAATGCCCTCCTTTATTAATCCCCAAAGCCGACGATGAGGAAAACCTTCCTAGCAAAATTTTCTTAGGCTTCCTATACCAATTCGGCACAAACCCTCATCAATTCAAACTCTACCTTTTTCTCCATAAATCACTCCCTGAATTCTCCCCTAAAATCTCTCCGCATTTTCCTCCTCCAAAGCCCCAATAACCATCATCCATATCCCATGATAATCTCCCCTTTTTACCAAGTCCACAACCATTCCAAAGAGTTTGAATCCACCATAACTCTTGCCATCCATGCTGCAAAATAAAACCTCCCTTGCTCCTCAAAAGACTTGAACCTCAGACCACAAGCTTCACTCCCTATGCCACTTGCCACTAAGCCACAAGCTCCTCTTGTGTCACAATTTAATCTTAATTACTCAAAAGGCTTAATACCAGGAGACAGGGTTCCCCTAATGCTAAAAAATAAAAATTTCCCCAATGACATGACTTGAACCCAAGACTTCTTAGAAGCCCCTAACCTTTCAAAATCACTCACCTAATAGATCCAACATGCATTTATGCCGTTCTCTTGTTCTCAAAAATTTTACACACTCCCATGCCCAAGGCCCAATAGGCCCAATTCTACTAGGCCCAAAAATTCAGGGCGTTACATATGCTCACATGAGCTGCAAAAACGAGCCTGCTCATAAGAGCTATAGAGCATCCACAACACATGTCGAACCTCAGCCATATGTAGGACATTCAAGACCAGCACCCAAATCCTGTAAACCCTAATGACATGTCATTTGTATCCTATGAATTCCTAAGGTTCAAACGAGGCTCGGTAGTCGATGTAACATCGTTGGATACACAACCGCTCTATATATGGCAGTTCACAGTACATGTATAATTCAATTAAAAGCACATAAATACAATATAATAACACAAACTTATCTCGACGATTAAACGTAGATACAAAGGCGATTATTACAAAACTTTATTTGCCCCGGTCTAAAGCCGTATGAGGTTTTTCTTGATCTAAATGAATAAATTCAGCTCAATTCAATACTTATTTTATTCAATTTAACCCAAGCTCATACATTAGCAAAATTACATTTTTGCCTTTATAATTTTGATTTTGTTTCAATTTATTCCCTAGCTCATAAAAATGAAAATTCATGCAATTCACCCTTAACCCACTATAATCAAATTCCATATAGGTCCTTAGCAAGCCCTACATTTCATTTATTTCACAATTTCACCATGTATATTTTTCTATTCTTCAATTTAATCCCTAATTGACAATTTTATAAAACATAACTTAACAAAAGCTGTTTATCTAACAACAACTAACCATTTTCTTTCATAAAACATAAAAAAACCTATATTTATTCATGGAAAACCCCTAATCTTTTAACAATTTTACAAATTAGTCCCCGGGCTAGCTAGATTAAGCTATAATGATCTCGAAAACATAGAAATCATTAAAAATGGAACAAACAATACTCACACGCAAGCAAGCTAGAGTTAGCCGAATGTTTGAGCTTCCATGGCTTCCTTTCTTTTTGATTTTTAGTTGAAGAAGGAGTAAAAAGATGATACATTGATTTTGTTTTATTTAATTTATCATTATTTACCAAATTACTATTATAACCCTTTAAAACATTAAAATTTTCAATAATACCAAGGCATCACATTTCACTATCAACATGAATGGTCTAATTATCACATAAGAACTCATACTCTAAGGTGCTATAGCTATTTATTACCGTTAGCTACTAGAACTCAACTTTTGCACTTTATGTGATTTAGTCCTTTTTATCAAATTAAGCATGCAAACGGTAAAATTTCTTAACGAAATTTTTATACAGTATTACTAACATGATATAAACATTAAAATAATAATAAAATAAATATTTTCACGTCAAATTTTTGGTTCCAAAACCACTATTCTGAGTTCACTGACAACAGGTTGTACAACTCCCTCTAAAGAAATTTTCGTCCCCAAAAATCTTACTAGAAAAGAGGTTTGGATATTGTTTTCTCATAGCTTCTTTAGATTCCTAGGTGGCTTCCTTTATCCCTTGATGTTGTCGAAGAACCTTTATTAAAGTTATGCTCTTATTACTCAATTCTTTAACCACTCGAGCCAAAATTCTGATCGATTCCTCTCTGTATGACATATCAGGTTGAATCTCAACATTCGCCACTGAGATAACATTTGAAAGGCCATAGTAGTACTGTCATAACATAGATACATGAAACATGTTATGATTCTTTTCTAACTCTGACGATAAAGCTAATCGATATGCTACTGGTCTGATTCTTTCAATAATCTCATACATCCCGACAAATCACGGACTTAGCTTTCTTTTCCGACTGAAATGAAGAAATTTTTTCTAAGGTGACACTTTCAGGAATACTCTATCGTCGACTTGAAATTCAATATCTTTATGTTTCAAATCCGCATATGGTTTCTGTCGATTCGAAGCTACTTTCAAAATATCCCAAATCACTTTTACTTTTTCTTCAATCTCTTAAATCAAATCAATCTCGTGAATCTTTTTTTAACTGAGCTCAATCCAATATAACGGAGTTCGACATTTACGACCATACAAAGCCTCATACGGTACCATCTTTATCCTCGATTGATAAATATTATTATACACGAATTTCTCCAAGTTTCCTTCGAATTCTAACACACAACAACGAAACATATCCTCGAGCATCTGAATTACTCGCTCAGATTGACCATCAGTCTCAGGATAAAATTCAATGCTAAAATGCAACCGTGTACCAAGAGCTTCTCATAATTTTTTCAAAACCGTGATGTAAACCACGGATCTCTATCCAAAATTATTGAAATTGGCACCCCGTGCAATCTGACAATCTCAGTAACATATAACTCAGCTAATTTTTCAAGGGATTGATCTGTTGTAACAGCCTAATTTTTCAAGGGACCACAAAATGCAACCGTGTACCAAGAGCTTCTCATAATTTTTTTCAAAATCGTGATGTAAACCACGGATCTCTATCCAAAATTATTGAAATTGGCACCCCGTGCAATTTGACAATCTCAGCAACATATAACTCAGCTAATTTTTCAAGGGATTGTTCTGTTGTAACAGCCTAGTTTAGACCCTAGTCAAAACAGTGATTTCGGGACCACAAAATTGAGTCAAAAAATATTTTAATATTATTTTCTAAGTCTACAGCAAGTGAATTGGGATGTGTGAAATTTCTGTGAATTAATTTGATCGTTTGTGTGATTAATTTGCAAAAAGGCCTAAATCACAGAAAATGCCAAACTATCCTTCTATTTGAATAATGGTCGAATTGATGTGTCTTTATAAAGAGGAGGTCCTTATGTTGTAAATTGACCAATGAATTTTTGAGTGGACAAAGATGGACAACCATTAAGTGTTTTAATTATGTTTTATTAAAGGATATTTTGGTAATTGATATATTATTATGTAATAAAATAAAACAAACATAAAATATGGCCATTATCATCATCTTTTCACCGAAAATTAGAAAGAAAAGAAGGGTTTTAAAGCTAGCTATATTCGGCCTTGGTTTAGCTTAATTAAGGTATGTTTTTGTTTCGGTTTTTGATAATTTCTACGTTTTTGTGATCGTTGCTTCGTGTTCTCTTAATCCCATGCCTTAATTCATGAAATTGATGATGATTTTGAGTTATGCCATTGTTGTTGTTGTAAGCTTTTTAATGTGAAATGGTGAAATATGAAAGTTTGATGTTAGATTAATATGTTTTGTCTTTGAATTTTTGATGAATTGGAGTATTATGGGCTAAATTGTGAAAATGAGAAATTGAAGGACTAAAATGTGAAATAATTTAATATATGGGCTTATATGAGCTAAATGAATATTCGGTCAAACATATGTATAAAGAAATTATGTGTATTTTACGATTTTATGAAATAGGGACTTAAATATTAAAATGTGAAAATATGAGGGCTAATTTCTAAAATCCCTTAAATATGTGTTTATGGATTGAATTGAATGATATCATGAATAAAGGAGTTAAATTTGAATGTGTTTAGATCAAGAACCAAAGAAAACGGAATTAGATCGGGGAAAATTGAAAGTAGTTGAATAGCTGTTCATTTCCGTTCTTTCCTCTACGAGGTAAGTCTATATACAAATAAATTTGTTTGGATTGAATTATTAATGCTTATATGTTAATGAATTGTGATGAATGACTATGGAAGATGCTTATGTAAAGTCCAAGAAAGTTTTGACAATATGACAATGTTCAAAAAGCCCCATAAAAACCATAGGAATAGTTATGATACATATGTCATGACATAGGATTTTGATATGAGTTATTGTGTAAGACCACGTGTGGGATGTTGGCAACGATTTGAGATTTACATGTAAGACCATGTATGGGACATCGGCATCGTATATGATTTTTTGTAACACCCTGTCTGGGACAGTGGCATCGATATTTGATTACATGTAAGACCACGTCTGGGACGTTGGCGTTGTATGAGCTTTCAGAGATATCTGAGTATCCTTATAGATTCCGAACGGTTCAACGGGCACTCCGAGAAATGAATGACTATGTGAAATGTGTATCTGATGTAGGTACTTTTGAAATGTATACAAAGTTTGAGTATGAAAAGTAAGTATATGTGAAAATGTGGAATTGAGATATATGTATGAGAGAATTGAGATAAGTTGTGTTATATGCAAATGTGCTATGATAAATTGAGCCAAATAAGAAATATGAATTTGCTATTGTGTTATGCCATTGTTTATATGAATGAAATGGTTTATAAATGTTCTATGTGATAAGTTTATTTGTATATGGCTTACTAAGCTTTTGAAAGCTTACTTTGTGTGTGTTTGCTTTGTTTGATAGATTATCGAAGCTACTGGGAGCTCGGGGATCGTCGAGGATCATCACCACACTATCGAACTATATTTTGGTACCTTTTGAAAATGTACATATTGAAGTATGGCATGTATAGGCTAGAGAACTTTGATAATATTTTGAAATGTGTAAATATAGCCATGTGATATGGCTTGATAATGAATGTGATTATAGAGTGAATTTAGTGTATGTTATGTGATGCAAAATTTAATATGTTTTGTTGTGCTCATGAATGGCCAAATGAAATGGTCAATTTCGATATGTTTTGGCTTCTTTTGGGTTATAATTTAATGCTTGTTTGATGCTTTTAGGTATGACCAAATATGGGTGGCAATTTGGCCTTGCAGATGGCCTATAATTTCCCACACAGTTGAGCACACGGGTGTGTGCCCCGACCGTTTCCTTCACTGTCCCAATCGGAAGCTAGTTAGAATTGCACACAAGCCAGACACACGGGCGTGTGACAGACCGTGTGATTCAAGTTAGCTTTGCACACGGGCTGAGACATGGTCCAAGGCACGGCCATGTGCCTAGCGACATGGGCGTTTGCTCTATTTTGAAAGAAAATACTCTAAGTTTCGTAAAGTTTCTGTATGAGTTCGGGTCAGTCTCGAACCTTCTCTAAAGCATGTCTAAGGTCTCGTAGACCTTCTAAAAGGATAATGTGAATGTGAATGATGATGATTTGTTTATGCATAATGTATATTTATGAAATATCTATAAAATGCTCCGATATGTTCGGTAATGCCTCTTAACCTTAGTCGGGAGACGGATACGGGTTAGGGGTGTTTCATCTGTATATACTAGAATAAAATGTGTAGACTTTGTCAGATGATCCATGAAAACCCAAATTACATCTTTTTTTCTTGGAGACAGGGGTATACCCGATACGAAGTCCATCATAACTCACTACCATTTCCATTCCGGTATCATCACTGGCTGTAATAAACTAGAAGGTACCTAATGGTTAACTTTAACTTGCTAACAAACTAAACATCTCAATACGAAGTCAGAAATCTCTGGTTTCATTCCTAGCCACCAGTACATCTGTTTCAAATCACTGTACATCTTATTACTTCCCGGATGAACAGACAAACTGCCGCTATGACTTTCATGTAAAATTTTTTGAATGAGCTCCGGATCATTCAGTATGTAAATCCTGCCTCTAAAACGTAAGCAATCATTGGATCCAACCTAAAATTCTGAGTTAGAAGTTAACTCACTCTATTTTCGTTTAGCTAGCAACACGTCATCACACTTCTGAGCCTCGTAAATCTAATGTAAAAACATCAGTTTAGATTTTAGCTCAACTAAAATCGAACCATCACCAGATAATGTCAGTCGTGTATTCATCGCTCATAAAGCAAATAAAGACTTTCTACTCAGAGCATCAGCAATTACATTTTATTTACCCGAATGGCAATTAATGATCAAATCGCAATCTTTCAATAGCTTAAGCCATCTATGCTGTCTCATATTCAAATCTTGCTATGGAATTAGATACTTTAAACTCTTATGATCTGTAAATATATGACATTTTTTGTCGCACAAATGGTGTCTCCAAATCTTGAACACAAACATAATAGCTTCCAATTCTAAATCATGAGTCGGATAGTTCTTTTTATGCGACTTTAACTATCTAGAAGCATAAGCTACTACTTTACCTTTTTGCATCAAAACACGGCCTAAACCATCCAAAGATGCATCACTAAAAATCACAAATTCTTTACCCGATTCAGGCTAAACTAGTACTGGTACCTCGGTCAACAGTGTTTTCAACTAATTAAAACTTTGCTGACATTTCTCGGACCATTCAAATTTTGCATCATTCTGTAATAGTCTCGTCATTGGTGTAGCTAACATCAAGAATCCCTTGACAAATCTTTTGTAATAACTGGCTATAAATACTTAGCATATTTCAAGTTGTACATATAGACTTTTACCAAATTATATGAACATTATGTTCTTTGTGAGGTTTCTTCCTTTCTATTTTGTTTGAGTCTTGATTGACTTATCTAGCTCGCTAGTGGCGTCAAACCCGACTCCTTCCTGAACTTAACACTTAACCGGTATGGCGTTCATCCATCTCATTATATGTAATATCCTGAAATTGGGCTTATGCATTTTTGCTTAATTTTATGAAATAGCATGTCTATTGTGATATGGATGTGTTGTGTGCATTTTTAGAACCTTGGAAATATAAGGAAATGCCTCAGAAATGTTAAGTTTTAAAGTTTAAAAGAGGGAACTAAGGCAAGGTGGCCTTAAGAAAATTTATGGAGGAAATATGACATGAAATTGGGCTTGGAAAAGTGGCTTGGAGGTGCCACTTAAGTCTCTGGAAATGACGCCATACACAGTGCAAAGAGGGCTTGGTTCGGGTTGCGAAGGAAGTAGGAAGGAGTGTTTATTTTTGCATCCAGAAGGCGCCTGGCGAAAGAGGTTTTAAAAGAAATTCTGGGTGAATCGTGTTACAAATAGCTCCTTGGCAAAGTGGCTTGGGGCGTTATCTGTGGAGCAAGGAGCAGGTCTCATGTTCGAGTCTTGATGACAGCAGGGAAGCATGTTTTTATTTTGCTTTTGGCGTTAAGACAAGGGGGAGCTAGGGAAGGAGGTCTTAATAGGAATTGTGGGGAGTTTATGTCACAAAAAAAAGCCTTGGCAAAGTGGCCTGGGGCGTTATCTGCAGCTTGCGTCCAAGGGCTCCAGCAGGTCTTGGGTTCGAGGCTGGTGAGCAGCAATGGGAGTGTTTTATTTTGCTTTTGCGTCAGGTGGGGAGGAAATTGGATGGCACATGGACTTTCAAATGGATAAGGATTTAGCTTAATTCTTCTATTAATATTCGGCTAAGGTAGGATAAATTATTGTTTTATTTTATTTTATTTTAATAGGTGATAAGAGAATATATAGGAGTTTGATATGGGATAATGTGATGATTTATTTTATTTTATTTGTTAAGAGATAAAATGGGAGAGGAAAAGGAGGGATATGATAGGAGATGAAGTTATGGCCGAATGGGGGGTTCTTTGGGTGGAATATTCGGTCATGGAAGGGGTTTAAGTGATGGATTATTTTATTTTCTATTGATAAGGTGATAAGAGAAAATCAAGGGATATGATAAGGGGGAAGCTAGTGGCCGAATATAGGACTTTAGGGGCTGGAATTTTTGGCTATGAAGTGTAGTAGGGGAGTGCCGAATTATTTAATGAGCATTCATCTTTTTCTTTCTCTTTTGTTGCTTTGCTGAATGCTCCTAAGTCTCTACCATTCTTCCACTTTTCTTTTCTTCAACTCCACATTTGTTTTATTGTTAGCCGAATGTTTTATCTCCATTGAGAGCCATTGCCGAAATCTCTTAGTCACTTTTATACCTCTTTTCTTCCATCTACATCTACTTTTAAGAGATAGCCGAATGTTCTATCATCATTTGGAAAGCCTTAAAGCCGAAGCAGTTAGCCGGGATCTATCCTCTTTTAGTCATCACAAGCAACGATAGTGCTAGCGTTAAGGATCATCAGAGGAGTCTTTCGAGATTGAAGTGATTAAGGTAAGTACTGTACCATTCAGCCATAAGTCTTATTGATTATTAAAGTTAGCCGATTCTAACAAGTGATTAATAAGGAACAAGTATCAGCTTTTCGGGATTTGAAAACCAAAAGGGTAGGCACTTATGAATATTTGGCCATAGGCATTGTATTGTGAATTAATGATTGGAAAATTGGATCTAACATGTGACCATAGGTATTTCGACATCTCTATAGTCAAGTGGTGTTTCCGGGATTTAGATCCACAAGCTGATTGCAAGGATAAAACATTACAAAGTTTCGGGATTTGAGTGATAGGCAAATCGACAACAAGGTAAGTTTCGGGATTTGATTAACTGGTGGAATGGCCTTTAGCTAAAATATTGCATGTTGGCCGAATGTAGGAACTTGAAATCTAAGGATCTAGGACGCTAGATCGAGTCTCCGGGATTTGGAGTAAATTCGTTAAGTGTATCAGGTGTGTATCCCACACTATTTTTTAATATGATTGATGGCAATGTTTAATATGTGCATGTTTATAAGAATGTGAATATGGCTAAGGTACCGTGTTATGGTACAAAGTACTCAGGTACGTTTCCTACTCCTACTAAGATTATGAAATATGTTATCTTTAACATGTGAAAAGTGATAAGAATGTGAATTTAAGTATGATATGCATGATATGAATGATATGGGGCATACGGGTGATATGAAAAGGGGAAGTGAATGTGGTGACTTCGGTCACATTATCTGAATGTGGTGATTTCGGTCACATTATCTGAATGTGGTGTCACATGACACAAATAGTATCTGGTGGCTATGCCACGAATTTTATAATGGCGATGAGCATGTCGTCTGCAGCGGCAGCCTTTGATGGTGTGTAGCGGATGGAGGGTTGACTTAGTAGTCCCCACGGTGTGCAGGTTGGTACGGGTGATGTGTAGCGGATGGCATCTAAGTTTTGGGTTCGGGTTGCATCATCTTTTCTATCTGTTATATAAATACGTATGTGATATGGTAAAGTATGCCTGGATTGTTAAATTTTAGTGTTGGTTACACATTGAGTCTGTTTGACTTACCCCGTTATGGGAACATGTTTCAGGTGATGAACAGTGATGGACTGGGACGGCAGAACTTGTGGTGGCCATGCTCAGTTTGAAGTTTATTTAATTTTGGGACTTTTACATTTTAAGTATTTGGACTTATTTTGAATTTTGAATGTTGATGTAATAAGGCCATAGTTGAACTATTCTATTGTTTCGTTTTATTCTATTACGTTACAAATTTTTATTTAGTTAAAGTATTAAGTAAATTTATTTTTAAACTAACTCTAAACGTTTTATCACCTAAAATTTCAATATAAGCGAAACTTGTTTCCAACTCGAGCCCAACCCAACAAAAATAATTTTTCTTTCAAAACACACAGTTTTTTTTTCAAAGTAACTAAAGAATTTGAACCGGTTTACATCGAGGAACATACCAGATCCGGTCCGGGCTCGTGGGCTGGGTGTGGGGTGTTTCAATTTGGTATCAGAGCCCAATTTTAAACTCTCAGTCTGAGGTTTAAGGCCCAAAACATTTTCAAATCGAGCCCAAATGAGTTTTATGAAAATAATTTTTGGAAATAAGCAGGTTTCTGGCATGGCACCTAAGTCTCCGACCCGCAGTCCACCAGGTAAGTACCCCTCTCCATTGTGTGATTTATAATATGAATTGTAGAAGGGTAGGAATGGAACGTAGATTAGAAATTTAAGTGATTGAACCCTAGGATTAGTGTACCCCAACAATTACATAAGATTTAAGTGCCTAATTAAACAAACCTATGGCTAAGTCACCGAGTTAGGGTGTGGCAACCATGGTGCGCATGTCTAGGATTGGATCCGGAAGAGCCTGGTATTTAAGCAGTCCTAGTGACTCACCTCCTCTTAGCTGGAATCCTACCTGGTGCGTAGCTTCGGTTCACCCTAACCAAGAGGACTCAATCACAGGCTAAACTCAATAACTAAAACCCGAGAGGGATTAGCCGCATTTTCATGGAAACCCTAGTTTTAAAACTCCTAAAATCACCCTTTTAATTTGTGAGAACTATTTTTATAAAATTTTCCGAAAAATTTCTGATTTATAAAAAATTACCTAAATGCCCCTAATGGTAAAATTACAAAAATGCCCTTGGTTTATAAAATGACCAAACTACCCATAGTTTTATCAAAATTTCCTTACTTTATAACAAGTTCAAAAACCCTAAATTGCAAAATATCAAAATACCTTAATTTTGGAAAATTACAAAATTGCCCCTAACCTACAAATTACCAAAATGACCCTAATCTCCAAAATTTTTGCAATATCACCAATTTGGAAAACAAATTCTCAAAAAGAACCCCCCAAGTTTTGCAAATTTTGGAATACCTCTGTAATATTAAGCTTTACAAATTTACCCTGGTTTATTACCAAAATACCCCTGAGTTTCAAAACTACCGAAATACCCTCGAATTTTAAAATTTCCAAACATACCCTCGGGAATGCAAAATTACCAAAATACCCTTATTGACAAAATCACCAAAGAACCTTATTTTGAAAAAAATTACGAAAATACCCCTGTAGGAAAAATTACGAAAATACCCCTAGGGTAGGAATAGACAAGAAAGTCGAATAGTGAATGTGTGCGATAGGTACTACTGAATGAATGTTTGGATGAATGCGATTCTCTGAATTAGGATAGGAAACGTGAACGAAAACTTTGATTGATCGAAAGAACTACTTTTGAACTTCTTTCATAAAACTTCTTCGCGAATAATCAGTGAAACAAGGATTAATTCATAAAATTTCTTAATCAGATTAAAGCACAAACGTAGGCATAAGCTTTAGGGGACGTGGACGTAACGTACAAGGATGCGGTAGAGGTAGAATGACCGTGTCAGAACCTGTTAGATCGGGTCAATGATCTGAAAATGAGGTACCGCCACCGCCACCACCAGCTGTTGGTGCTGAACAGCAAGATTAGATGGGAGACGACGCTGTATCGCAGGCTGTGCTACGAGTTCTTGAGTTAGTGGCTGGTGCAAGAGGAAATTCGGGAGCTCAAAAGTCGGTACCTGAGCGACTTCGTGCCAACGGAGCTGAGGTATTCCGTGGCGTATCTGGTGTAGCACCCTGTACGGCCGAATATTGGTTGGAGGCAACCGAGCGCATTATGGATGAGCTCGATCTGACCCCTGAGGAGAAGTTGAAAGGAATGGTGGCACTGTTACGCGATGAAGCGTATCAATGGTGGTTAACAGTTCGGGATGGTGCCACAGCTGAAGATCTGACCTGGGAATATGTTAAGGCAGCTTATCAGAAGAAATATGTTGGCACACGGTATACTGATGAGCAGAGAAAGGCTTTTCTAGGGCTGGTTCAAGGGAACAAGTCCGTGGCGGAATATGAGGCTGAGTTTTTGAGATTGAGCCGATATGCTCGAGGAGTGGTGGCTACGGAGCATGAGCGGTGCGTCTGGTTCGAAGATAGTCTAAGGAATGACCTAAGGTTGTTGATAGCTCCACATCAGGAGCGGGAATTTTCTACGTTAGTTGAAAAGGGAAAGGTAGCTGAGGGAATTAAGGATCTGTGAAGCAGAATATGGATCGGACTAGGCCAAAAAGAGGTTTTGGATCGTCAGGATCATCTGGGAATAAGAGGCCTAGAGTTGATGGGTCGCGAGGTCAGCAAGCTGCTACAGGAGGGCAGTATCGTACTTGTGATCAGTGTGGGAAGAAGCACTTAGGGGAGTGTTGGAAAAAGACGGGAGGATGATTTAAGTGTAGGTCCAAGGACCATATGATCAAGGACTATCCAATGGAACCTGATGGGAATCGACCAAAGAGACTCGTAATGTTAATCGTTGTTGGTAGAGGTGGGCAAAGAAATTCAACGAGGCCGTGGTCCGAATGGCAGAGGTAATGGAGCTGGCAGATGACGTGGAACATAGGGCCGAGGTGTTGCTAATATTGAGGCAAGGCAACCGGGTTTAGTTTATGCGATTCGCCGGAAGGAGGATGGAGACGCGCCGGACGTCATAACCGGTACGTTCCTTATTTATGGCAAGCCCTATTTCGCTTTGATTGATGTGGGCTCGACCCATTCTTATGTTGCATGTAGTGTAGTCGAGACACTAGGCCTAGAGTCTCAACTCTCTGATAGGCAGATGACTGTAGTAAGCCTATTAGGCCAAACTGTAGTGGTGAATAAGACCTTTCAGAGTGTACCTCTAGAAATTCAGGGAGTGAACTTTCGAGCTAACTTAATGGAACTACCCTTCGGGGAGTTTGAACTCATACTTGGTATGGATTGGTTGGTTGAGCACCGGGCCGTGTTGGATTGTACGGCTAAGTAAATAGAGTTAAGGACCCCGGAGGATGAAGTAGTGGTTATGATAGGAGAAAGAAGAAACTACTTGTCTAATGTAGTTTCGGCGTTAAAGGCTAAAAAGATAGTTCAGAAAGGGTGCAAGGCATTTTTAGCCTTCGTAAGTGCGTTAGATGGAAAGAAAAGAGGAACTAGTGGAGTTGGAACGGTAAGAGACTTCGTGGATGTTTTTCCAGAGGAGCTACTAGGAATACCCCCAGATAAGGAGGTGGAATTTGGAATAGACTTGCTACTGGGAACAGCTCTTGTGTCAATCGCTCCATACCGAATGGCGCCGAAAGAGTTGGTTGAGCTCAAGGCTCAGATTCAGGAGTTACTTGACCGTGGGTTTATTCGACCCAGTGTGTCTCCGTGGGGAGCAGTGGTCCTGTTTGTGAAGAAGAAGGACGGAACTATGCGTATGTGCATAGATTATCGTCAGTTGAATAAGCTGACCATCAAGAACAAGTATCCTTTACCAAGGATAGATGACTTGTTCGATCAGCTGAAGGGGACCACAGTTTTCTCAAAGATAGATCTACGGTCGGGATATCATTAGTTAAGGGTGAAGGAGGCGGATATCCATAAGACAGCCTTTAGGACAAGGTACGGCCACTATGAGTTTGTAGTAATGCCGTTTGGGTTGACGAACGCCCCAGCCGCGTTCATGGATATGATGAACCGGGTTTTTCAACCCTACTTGGATAGGTTCATCGTTGTGTTCATCGATGACATCCTTGTGTATTCGAAGTCAGAGGAGGAGCATGATGAGCACCTACGGGTAGTGTTACAAGTGTTAAGGTAGAAAAAGCCCTATGCCAAATTCAGCAAGTGTGAATTTTGGCTTAAGGAGGTGGCATTCTTAGGACATGTGGTATCCGCAGAAGGAATAAGGGTGGATCCTAGAAAGATTGAAGCAGTGTTGGATTGGAAACCACCTAGGTCCGTGGCCAAGATCCGAAGTTTCTTAGGTTTGGCAGGCTATTACAGAAGGTTCGTGGAAGGGTTCTTGTCAATAGCCGCGCCTTTGACAAAGTTATTGAGGAAGGAAGTACCCTTCGTATGGACAGATAAGCAACAGGAGAGCTTTGAGAAGCTCAAGGGGGTTTTGAATGAAGCTCCAGTGTTAATTCAGACGGAGGCAGGAAAAGATTTTGTGGTGTACTGTGACGCTTCGCACACGGGATTAGGCTGTGTACTAATGCAAGATGGCAAAGTAGTCGCTTATGCGTCTCGACAATTAAGGCCGCATGAGGTTAACTACCCAACCCATGACTTGGAATTGGCAGCAGTGGTTTTCGCTCTTAAGGTTTGGAGGCACTACCTTTATAGAGAAAAGTCGATAATCTACACAAACCACAAGAGCCTCAACTATCTATTGACTCAGAAGGAGTTGAACTTGAGACAGTGAAAGGTGGGTGGAATTATTGAAGGATTATGATTGTTCGATAGAGTATTACCCGGGCAAGGCGAATGTGGTAGCAGATGCTCTAAGACGGAAGGTGGTGTCGGATCTGAGGGCAATGTTCGCACACTTGAGTTTGTATGATGATGGGAGTCTACTGGCAAAACTGCAAGTCAAACCAACATGATTGAATGAGGTAAAGGAAAGTCAGTTGGTGGATGAGGACTTAAGTGTTAAGTTACAACAAGTACAGAACGGAGAGTTAGAGGATTATGGTGTTAATGACGAGGGAGTATTGTGCTTCAAGGGAAAGGTCTGTACGCCAAGGGATGAGGAGTTAAGATAGAGGATTCTTCGGGAAGTGCATAGTAGCCCTTATGCTATGCATCCCGAAGGCACTAAGCTGTACAGGGATCTAAGGGAACAGTTTTGGTGGCCTGATCTTAAACAGGAAGTTACTGAATTCGTGGGAAAATGTCTGACGTGTTAGAAAGTTAAGGCTGAACACCAAGTTCCATCGGGATTACTCCAGCCAATCGAGATTCCGCAGTGGAAGTGGGGGAGAATTACCATGGACTTTGTTAGTGGGCTTCCCCTTACGCCTACTAAGAAGGACTCGGTATGGGTAATAGTGGACTGTTTGACCAAGTCCGTGCACTTTATCCAGGTGAGATTTGACTATCCTTTGCAGAGGTTGGCAAAGTTATATGTGGCGAAAATTGTGAGGTTACATGGAGTGCCGGTGTCAATCATTTTAGATAGAGACCCAAGATTTACGTCTCGGTTTTGGAGGGCACTTCATCAAGCTTTAGGCACTAAGTTGGATTTCACTACGGTTTTTCATCCACAGTCGGACGGGCAGTCTGAACGGGTAATTCAGGTGTTAGAAGATATG
This sequence comes from Gossypium bickii, assembly GCA_025503065.1. Lineage (NCBI taxonomy): Eukaryota > Viridiplantae > Streptophyta > Magnoliopsida > Malvales > Malvaceae > Gossypium > Gossypium bickii. The sequence goes on along the minus strand of CP106716.1, from coordinate 71,077,278 downwards.
TTGAGGGGCTGTGTGATGGATTTCCGAGGAAGTTGGGAGGACTATTTACCTTTGGCAGAGTTCGCCTACAACAATAGCTACCAAGCTAGTATTCGAATGGCACCGTACGAAGCACTGTATGGTCAAAGGTGTCGGACCCCTACGTGTTGGACGGAATTGGGAGAACGTCGAGTTTTGGGTCCTGAGATTGTGGTCGAATCCGAAGAGAAGGTTGAGATAATTCGGGCATGGTTGAAGGAAGCATCGGATAGGCAGAAATCATATGCAGACCTCAAACGAAAGGAAATAGAATTTGATGTGGGAGATCAAGTGTTCCTTAAAGTGTCACCTTGGAAGAAGGTAATGAGATTTGGACAAAAAGGAAAGTTAAGTCCAAGGTTTATAGGACCCTATCAAGTATTGAAGCGAGTTGGACCAGTGGCATACCAGCTAGAGTTGCCACCGAAATTGAAGCAGATGCACGACGTATTCCATGTGTCCATGCTATGTCGATATCAATCAGACCCATCTCATGTGGTACCAGTCGAGGAGGTGGAGCTAAGACCAGATTTGTCCTACGAGGAAGAGCCGATTCAGATATTGGAACGTGATGTGAAAGTGTTACGGAGGAAGTCGGTTCCTCTAGTCAAAGTTTTATGGCGCAATCATGGAGTAGAGGAAGCTTCGTGAGAGCCAGAAGAGGCAATGCGAGAGCAATACCCTCACTTATTTTAGCCAGGTAATTTCGAGGACGAAATTATTTGAAGGGGGTAGAACTGTAATATCCTGAAATTGGGCTTATGCATTTTTGCTTATTTTTATGAAATAGCATGTCTATTCTGATATGGATGTGTTGTGTGCATTTTTAGAACCTTGGAAATGTAAGGAAATGCCTTAGAAATGTTAAGTTTTAAAGTTTAAAAGAGGGAACTAAGGCAAGGTGGCCTTAAGAAAATTTATGGAGGAAATATGACATGAAATTGGGCTTGGAAAAGTAGCTTGGAGGTGCCACTTAAGTCTCTGGAAATGACGCCATACACAGTGCAAGGAGGGCTTGGTTCGAGTTGCGAAGGAAGCAGGAATGAGTGTTTATTTTTGCGTCCAGAAGGCACCTGGCGAAAGAGGTTTTAAAAGAAATTCTGGGTGAATCATGTTACAAACAGCGCCTTGGCAAAGTGGCTTGGGGCGTTATCTATGGAGCAAGGAGTAGGTCTCATGTTCGAGTCTTGTTGGCAGCAGGGAGGCGTGTTTTTATTTTGCTTTTGGTGTTAAGACAAGGGGGAGCTAGGGAAGGAGGTCTTAATAGGAATTGTGGGGAGTTTATGTCACAAAAAAATGCCTTGGCAAAGTGGCCTGGGGCGTTATCTGCAGCTTGCGTCCAAGGGCTCCAGCAGTCTTGGGTTCGAGGTGAAAGCAAAGAAATGGGAGTGTTTTATTTTGCTTTTGCGTCGTGTGGGGAGAAATTGACGGCACATGGGACTTTCAAATGGATAAGGATTTAGCTTAATTCTTCTATTAATATTCGGCTAAGGTAGGATAAATTATTGTTTTATTTTATTTTAGTTTAATAGGTGATAAGAGAATATATAGGAGTTTGATATGGGATAATATGATGATTTATTTTATTTTATTTGTTAAGAGATAAAATAGGAGAGGAAAAGGAGGGATATGATAGGAGATGAAGTTGTGGCCGAATGAGGGGTTCTTTGGGTGGAATATTCGGTCATGGAAGGGGTTTAAGTGTTGGATTATTTTATTTTCTATTGATAAGGTGATAAGAGAAAATCAAGGGATATGATAAGGGGGAAGCTAGTGGCCGAGTATAGGACTTTAGGGGCTGGAATTTTCGGCTATGAAGTGTAGCAGGGGAGTGCGGAATTATTTTATGAGCATTCATCTTTTTCTTTCTCTTTTGTTGCTTTGCCGAATGCTCCTAAGTCTCTACCATTCTTCAACATTTCTTTTCTTCAACTCTACATTTGTTTTATTGTTAGCCGAATGTTTTATCTCCATTGAGAGCCATTGCCGAAATCTCTTAGTCACTTTTATACCTCTTTTCTTCCATCTACATCTACTTTTAAGAGATAGCCGAATGATCTAGCATCATTTGGAAAGCCTTAAAGCCGAAGCAGTTAGCCGGATCTATCCTCTTTTAGTCATCACAAGCAACGATAGTGCTAGCGTTAAGGATCATCAGAGGAGTCTTTCAGGATTGAAGTGATTAAGGTAATTAATGTACCATTCGGCCATAAGTCTTATTGATTATTAAAGTTAGCCAATTCTAACAAGTGATTAATAGGGAACAAGTATCAGCTTTTCGGGATTTGAAAACCAAAAGGGTAGGCACTTATGAATATTTGGCCATAGGCCATTCTATTGTGAATTAATGATTGGAAAATTGGATCTAACATGTGGCCATAGGTATTTCGACATCTCCATAGTCAAGTGGTGTTTCCAGGATTTAGATCCACAAGCTGATTGCAAGGATAAAACATTACAAAGTTTCGGGATTGGAGTGATAGGCAAATCAGCAACAAGGTAAGTTTCGGGATTTGATTAACTAGTCGAATGGCCTTTACCTAAAATATTGCATGTTGGCCGAATGTAGGAACTTGAAATCTAAGGATCTAGGACGCTAGATCGAGTCTCCGGGATTTGGAGTAAATTCGTTAAGTGTATCAGGTGTGTATCCCACACTATCTTTTAATATGATTTATGGCAATGTTTAATATGTGCATGTTTATAAGAATGTGAATATGGCTAAGGTACCGTGTTATGGTACAAAGTACTCAGGTACGTTTCCTACTCCTACTAGGATTATGAAATATGTTATCTTTAACATGTGAAAAGTGATAAGAATGTGAATTTAAGTATGATATGCATGATATGAATGATATGGGGCATATGGGTTATATAAAAAGGGGAAGTGAATGTGGTGACTCCGGTCACATAATCTGAATGTGGTGATTTCAGTCACATTATCTGAATGTGGTGTCACATGACACAAATATTATCTGGTGGCTATGCCACAAATTTTATAATGGCGATGAGCATGTCGTCTGCAGCGGCAGCCTTCGATGGTGTGTAGCGGATAGAGGGTTAACTTAGTAGTCCCCACGGTGTGCAGGTTGGTACGAGTGATGTGTAGCGGATGGCATCTAGGTTTTGGGTTCGGGTTGCATCATCTTTTCTATCTATTATATAAATACGCATCTGATATTATAATGTATGCCTCGATTGTTAAATTTTAGTGTTGGTTACACATTGAGTCTGTTTGACTCACCCCGTTGTGGGAACATGTTTCAGGTGATAAACAGTGATGGACAGGGACGGCAGAACTTGTGGTGGCCATGCTCAGCTTGAAGTTTATTTAATTTTGGGACTTTTACATTTTAAGTATTTGGACTTATTTCGAATTTTGAATGTTGATGTAATAAGGCCATAGTTGAACTATTCTATTGTTTCATTTTATTCTATTACGTTACAAATTTTTATTTAGTTAAAGTATTAAGTAAATTTATTTTAAAACTAACTCTAAACGTTTTATCACCTAAAATTTCAATATAAGCGAAACTTGTTTCCAACTCGAGCCCAACGCAACAAAAATAATTTTTCTTTCAAAACACACAGTTTTTTTTCTCAATGTAACTAAAGAATTTAAACCGGTTTACATCGAGGAACATACCAGATCCGGTCCGAGCTCGTGGGCCAGGTGTGGGATGTTTCATTATACCTTTGGTTCCTACCTCTTTAGGTAACGGGTCAAGGTCCATCTTCACTTCATCACCAACCACCTTAAGCGATATAAGTCCCAAGGCAATAGTCCTTATAGTATTGAATCGTTCTTGGAGCTTGAGTTCGCTTTTCCATTACATCCTATCTATCAACTATTTACCTTATTTCTTTGATAAACTAAACCTACCAAAAATCATACCTAGCCTATCATTCAAACAACTTTGTCAACTTTCGCTCATACTTAGCCTAATACGTTCTTTTCTTAAGCCGAACAATACTTCCTCACCGATGATCGGGCAATTTAGGAGACTTGACTCAACATCACCGAGTCGGTTCCGTTCATAAGCCCTAGCGAGTGCTCGTGCTTCGGATCTCACAGCAGAATCTTTTGTTCCACCACAACTACTACTCACATTTCCAGGATTGTGAGGTGGTCTACCACTTATGGCAATGTTACTCGGCCTCATAGTCTGAACTTTCTCTTTCTCGGACTTCTCTGGGCAATCTCTAAGATAATGATCGAAGGAACCAAACCTGAAACATGCTCCATTCTTCAATCTACATTCGCTGAAATGTGGTCTTTTACAGTGCTTGCATTCGGGCCTATTATCCCTAACACTACCCACAGTCCCTATAGACATACCCTGAGGCTCTGGGCTCGAATGTCGATTACTTCTGTCTCTACTAGAATACCCCACTAGAATACCCATAGTCCCTATAGCATTCTTTTGGTCTCTTTGATGACTACTAAGGCTTCCCAGTCGATCTCTTTCTCGAGTCTCTAACTTCAAAATCAGCTTTTCTTTTCTCTTTGCTTAGCTCATTGACTTTATGTACCCGATCAACTAAAACAACAAATTCCTTTAGCTCAAGAATCCCAACTAGAAGCTTTATATCTTCAGTTAACACTTTCTCAAATCATTTACACATGACGGTCTGGGTTGGAATGCATTCCTAGGCATATTTACTCAGTCTGACAAACTCTTGTTCCTACTCTAACACGGACAACAGCCCTGTTTGAGCTCAAGAAATTTCTTGCATTTCTAATCAAGAAATATCTGACTAATATATCTCTTTCGGAACTCGGTTTGAAAGAATTCCCAACTTATACGTTCTCTCAACACCACTGGTAGGCTGAGTCTTTCAACAAAGATACAACACACTTAACACATTTAACCGGTGAACAAGATAGTTCGCCAAAAACCCTGATCATGTTCTCTAACTAGAATTCCACTATCTTAGTGTAACACCCCTAACCCATACCCGTTGTTGGAACAGGTTTCGGAGCATTACCAGAACATTCAGAACATTTTCTGTTAAAATACGAAAATTTACTATTTATTTATCGAGATATTCCATAATGTCCCTTGATCGAGCCCTCGAGGCCAATACGAACATTAGAAATGAGTTGGGACTTATTTTAAACCTCTAGGAATTTTTCACAAAATTTCAAAATTTTTCCAAGGTACAGAGCTCACATGCCCGTGTGACCCTTTAGACATGCCCGTGCCTCAGGTCGTGTCCAATTCAGGTTACTCTCTGACTTGCGCCACATAGCCATGTCACACACCTGTGTCCTAAGCCGTATGGTTAATTAATTTAATTCAATTTAGATGCAGGTTTCACACGACCATGACACGCGCCTGTGTTCAAGAACGTGTCACCCACACGGCCGAGACACATGCCCGTGTCCCTGCCCGTGTGTTAAATCCTGGACATTTTGTTTTGTAAATTTTAGAAGTAGGGGACACACGGCCAGTTCACATGCCCATGTACTCAAGCCGTGTGTCACACATAGTCTAGACACACGCCCGTGTGTCTACCCATATGGACGAAATAAGGCCATTTCCTAACCCTATTTCTCACCCAAATTTAACCATTTTCCTGCTCCAAAACTCACAAGTATAAACCAACCAAATCCAACCAATTTTCCATCATCCAAATTAATACATTATTTCCTATATCATACTTTTAAGCTTACCTTTACATTATCTCATATAATATACTTCATGAAAGTCCTATTTAACTTGGTTAACATGTAATAATTAACATCTTATAAATTCATACCATACCAAAAACAACCATTTCTAGCCATTCCAATGGCTAGATTAGAAGCCAACATTATAAATCATTATTTGGTCATATTAGCCTATACATGCCATTATACCAAAATAAGATTGACATTTATACCAAAATCAAGGAATTGATAATGTGATGATTACTCTGACCGATCTCCAACCTGCACGAGCTTTGAGTACTATAAAACAGGGAAAATAAACCTAGTAAGCATTATATGCTTAGTAAGCTCGTATAACTAAAATTACACATACCAATCATATTTAAAATTTAAAACATGTAAAGCATATATCCATAAATTTGGTAAATTTTCCAAATCACAAACATTCATTCAACATGTCAGTCACAAATATACCAAAATGCTTAGATGAGCTCATCATGCTACATTCACGTTCCATTTCATCTTTTTCATGTCACTTATTCATTGTTTCTGTTGAATTATCGAATTTTCGATTGTGGATGTTTCCAGTAGTACACTTGAGGAGTACAATTTCTTTATTCGTCAATTCATATCCAGTAGTACCGTCTAGGTACACTCTCGAGCCACATATCATACAGTAGAATTACCAGTCCAGGCTAAATTCTAACTGTAGCACATATATTTTAAGGGCTTTCTCGAATTACCAGTCCAGGCTAAATCCTTGTATGACAAAGAATTCCCTATAGAGTTCAATCTGGATTACCAGTCCAGGCTAAATCTATATTGAAAACACATATGCTCGAGAGTCCATTTTATTTTTATAGGATTACCCGTCCGGGCTAAATCCTTTCCATGATGAGATCAATAAATTACCCGTCTGGGCTAAATCTTTATTGCAACACATGCAGAATCTCATTCCACATCGGGAATCACCTATCCAATTGGAATTCAATACTCAAATGGATTTTAACCCTTTTTCAATCATTTTCCACCATATACATAATTCATGCTCCATGTACATATAATTCACATATTGTGTTTCATACAACCCAATAATCAAATCAACACATATTCATGCTTATTTAAGTTATAAGAACTTACCTTAATAATTGTTCGTATCAACTAACACGAAACTTTCCCTTTTCCTCGATCTTTCTCTTTGACTGGTAGTTTTGGATCTATATAAATAAATTTAATCATCAATTCCATACATTTAACATTCGATTGAACCCATTTCATATTCTAGGAAAAAAATATCATTTTGCCCCTAAACTTTTAAGTAATTTCAATTTCGTCCATTGGCTCAGAAAATGAAATTCATGCAATTTAATCATTATTCCAAGCCTAACCAAAATTCTAATACAACTTTGACAGCACACATGTTTAATAAAATTCAGAATATTTCCATGAATTTCATCACTTTTCAATTTAGTCCCTATACATGTTTCCATCAAAAATCACTTTGTAAAAGTTGTTTATCTATCAACAACCTTCCATTTTCTACCATAAACTTTTAAATTTCAGCATATTCATCCATGGAAAATTGTCTATACTTTGATTTCTTTTCAAATTAACCCCCCAAATAAAGAAATTAAGCTTTCTTGATCTCAAAAATTTAAAAATTACTAAAAACGAGAAATAGGAACTTACCAATTTATGCCTTGAAAGCTTCTTTTCTCTCTCTTAGGGTTTCCATGTATTTTAGGTTGAAGATGATATGAAAATAATATGATATTTCTTTTAATTGAATTATCATCTTTTAATTTTCCTTATTTCCAATTTAGTCCTTAACCTTTTTCAATTTTTCCATGGATGATTCACTAAAATATCTACATAGTTTTTATCAATGGTCTAATTACAATATAAGGACCTCACATTGTGAATTCCATAGCTATTTGATCCTTATAGTTAATAGAATTCAACTTTGAAATTTTATGAAATTTAGTCCTTTTTATAATTAGACATGTAATCAAAAAATTTTTATATAAAATTTTCATGCAATCTTTCTAACATATTACCAATCATTTCATGAAATTTAAATATTTTTTTTCAAACTCAGATTTGTAGTTACGAAACCACTATTCCGACTGCACTGAAATTGGGTTATTACAACTCTCCCCCTTAAGGATTTTCGTCCTCGAAAATCTTACCAGTAAAGAGATTAGGGTACTGTTTTCTCATGGTATCCTCCGGCTCCCAAGTAGCTTTTTTAATTCCATATTTTTGCCAAAGAACTTTTACCAATGCCACCTTTTTATTTCTCAGCTCTTTTGCTTCTCTTGCCAAAATATTGATTAGTTCTTTATTATATGTCATATCGGACTGAATCTCAACTTCTGTCGGAGAGATAATATCTGAAGGATTTGATCGATACAGTCGTAACATTGATACATGAAAAATATTATCAATCTTTTCAAATTTCGGTGGTAGTGGTAGTCGATAGGCAACTGGCCTAATTCTTTCAATAAGAAACATAAGGTCCAATGAATCGTGGACTCAATTTCTCTTTACGACCAAACCGGAGAACTTTCTTCCAAGGCAACACTTTCAAGAATACTTTGTCACAAACCTAAAATTATATCTCTTTTCTTTTCAAATCAGCATAAAACTTTTGCCAATTCGAGGCTGCTTTCAAGCTATCCCAAATCACCTTTACCTTTTCTTCAGTTTCTCGAATTAGATCAACTCCAAGAATCTTCTTTTTGCTAAGCTCTGTCCAATACAACAGTGTTCTACATTTTTGACCATACAGAGCTTCGTACGGTGCCATTTTAATACTAGACTGATAACTTTTTTATAAGCAAATTCAATCAGAGGCAGGTATTTTTCCTAGTTACCTTCAAATTCAAGTACACAACATCGAAGCATATCCTCCAAAATCTGTATTACCCGTTAAGATTGGCCATCTGTTTGAGGATGAAATGCAGTGCTAAAATGCAATTGTGTACCCAGTGCTTCTTGCAATTTATTATAGAATCGAGATGTAAACCAGGGATCTCTATCAGAAATAATGGAAACTGGTACTCCATGCAATCTAACAATCTCAGAAACATATAACTCAGCCAATCTATCCAAGGAATAATCCATACGTACTAGAATAAAGTGTGCAGACTTTGTCAACCGATCAACAATTACCTAAATGGCATATTTCTTCTTTGGAGTCTTAGGTAACCCAGATACAAAGTCCATAGTAATCCTCTAGAAGGTAACTGATGCTCTGCTTTTACTTGCTAACATTTTAGGCATTTAGATACAAATTTAGAAATATCCCTTTTCATTCCCGACCACCAGTACATCTTTTTCAGAACATTGTACATTTTATTACTACTAGGATGAACAGACATTGTACCATTATGGGCTTCATGTAAAATATTATGTACTAATTCTGAATTTTTCAAAACACATTCTATCTCTGAACAATAAACAACCATCAGACCCGATCTAAAATTTTGAATTAGAATTTAATTCACACTGCTCTCATTTAGCTTGTAATTCATCATCATTCTTTTGGGCTTCACAGATTTGCTGCAAAAATGCTGGTCTATCTTTTAACTCAGCCACAACCGAATCATCATCAAATAAAGATAATCAGGTATTCATTGCTCTTACAGTAAATAAAGATTTTCTGCTTAGTGCATCCTCGGCTTTTCCCAGATGGTAGTCAATGATCAAATCATAATTCTTTATGAGCTCAAGCCACCTGCGTTGTCTCAAGTTCAAGTTTTTCTATGTCATCAAGTACTTTAGACTTTTATTATCAGTATAAATATGACATTTTTCACCATACAAATAATATCGCCATATCTTCAATGCAAACACAATGGCTGCTAACTCAAGATCATGTATTCGGTAGTTTTTTTCCTGTGGATTAAGTTTTCTAGAAGCATAAGCAACTACTTTTCCTTCTTACATTAAAACACAACCTAAACCATTTAAAGATGCATCACTGTAAATTACAAATTCCTTAGCCGATTCAGGTTGTGCTAATAGACATTTATCATCCCCTCAAACTTTACATCTTCTATAATAGACGAGTTATCGGAAAAGCTATCATCGAGAATCCTTTAACAAATCTCCGATAATATCCAGCTAGGCCAAGAAAACTTCTAACCTCTGACACATTCTTTGGTGGACTCCAATTAACAATTGTTGAAATTTTACTCCGATCATGTAACACCCCAAACCCGGCCCAAACACCACGACCGGATCTGGCATGCCACTAGGAAAGAATTTATAAGGTATTACGAAATTCAGAAGATTATTAAGTTGCTTTTAAAACCCCAAGTTTTGTGGTTCAATTGAAAACCCATTATTCCTTTATGATAAAATTTAATTTGCCAAAACCTTGTGATTAGGTGATATTTGAAAACACATGTTGCTATGTTTGATTAAGCTAGAGGTATGTTGTGGAAATCCATTTGTAAAATCGTTAATTATAAAAAAAAAATTTATTTGCACTTCAGTGAATAAAACATCTTATCAATTATCTTAGATTTAAAGCGTCTAAAACTTAAAACCGAAATTTTAAACCGAATTAATAGTGGCCTTATTACAGCATAGAATCCCAAAAATTAAAGATAAATAATGTTCTAATTTAAAAGAAAGAAAACTGTCCATGGCCACCTCGTAGTCCTCTCCGGCCCAATCCAATGCACTAAGTATTACCTGCAAAGATGTTAAGCAAACAGAGTGACTCAAAAGACTCAGTGTGCAATTTGCAAGCACCTTTATACCATTTGGGCTTTAGCCCCTTTTTCATACTCACATCGCGCGAAGCCCATTCGAAATTAGATGGGCCTTAGCCCACAGTACAGAATAGTAGAATAACATATGCAAGATGATGCAAAACCCAACCCAGCCTAAATATCCATCCGCTACACACCACCCGTACCAACCAATCACACCAATGCGGATTTTTACAATCAACCCCCACCGCTACACACCATCGGCGACAGTCATGCTGCAGTTAGCCGCTCATTGTCAGAAATTGTGATAGAGTCACCAGGCTGAAATGGCGTAAGCCACCGGAAACTGAGTTGTGACAGAGTCACTAGGCTGAAATGGCGTAAGCCACCAGATATACTTCCCCTTCTATTCATAGCATATCCCCTCATGCAACATAAAATCATGATGTATGCATGCAACAAATTTCAACATGTATCAAATGCTTAGAGTGCGCTAATAATCATGTCAGTACAATTACATATTTATCACAGATAAAAGTCACTAACCTGATGCCTTGCTTTTACTCACCATATGTAAAAGAACAGATAATGCCGAAGTTTCTGCATTTAACAGAGCATAAACATACTTAAAAGTAATAGTAAAAAGGTGTGAATATTACACACCTGCATACGAGGAGAACTAAGATCTCAATACTATCGACACTCTCGAAAGAGGGAACGACTGCAATTTGCCTATTCTGCTCTGACGCTGGTCCATAACCCGATGGCCAGTCTCATACTGCCGATACCGCAAGTCACTTAAACTTAGTGGCAAGGACTACAGGTCCAACCCCCTCATTTGCTTGACTGGTATTTGATTCCATGAAAGAAATCTTGGTCAGAAGACCGGGTTAAGGCATTGAAGAATATGGAAATGAGAACACACATTCAAACGAAGAGGTTCCTTACCTAAATCGATAAAAACTGAAAGCTTCAGGCTTGGATTAGGAGATCAATTGAGTACCTATGTAAATACCATGTAAGAATCGGTTTGAAAGAAATAGATTAGAAGAAGTGGCCTTTCGGCCAAACGAGTGGTAGACACCCCCATACCTTGATCGTCCACAACCGATTGTGCCCCAAAGACTCTTCAAACACTGGCCAGATGAAGAAAGAATACAAAGACGAAGCCCCTCCTACATTCGGCCAAACTACCCACTAACAAGATTAAAGCCTTCAATTTGAAAACCAAAGAGAAAAAAGAGAAAATAGAAAGGGGAGGAGAACACTTACCACAACTAAGAAGAAACCGATTGAGACGGTTAGGGAACAGAGTGACAGTAATCTTCTGAGATAAGAATGAATGAAGGAGATAAACACACAAGAGGGATTCGGTTAACAGTAACAATAAGAACAAAGGAAGAAGAATAAATTTCGGCTTTGAAAAGGAACAAATGAAAGATATGAGGACAAGTAGGTGTTTCGTCTTTGAATAGATGTGAAAGAAAACAAAAGGTGAATCATCATGATGTAGGTTGAAGATTCGGCTATGAAGAAACAATTGAGCGAAAAAGATGAAATGGAGAAAGTGGTAGAAGGGTTCGGCTAAGGGGTTATCAAATGCAAAACACGTTTGAACAAAAGAAGAAGAGAATGGTCTCGGCTTTAGATGGTGAAGCAATGTACTCACGTTACCATAAATGCAAAAGAGGGGGGAAAAGATGGTTTCGATTTTTAGCTGAATGAAGAATCAACAATAGCCTTAGGAGTTTCGGCCAACAAAGAAAAGAACCAAAAGTTTCCAAAATGCACAACACCTAATGCCGAAAAGAAAGAGCTCACCACACCAAATTACTAAACACTTCAAAAATTTCGGCACCTATACTCACCAAAATTGAATGCCACCACCTTCTTGACCGAATTGCCCTCCCAACACAACCAAAAATTCGGCCACTCCCCTTTACATCCCTACATTCACTCATGATCACCCGTTCGAATCAGTTTGAATAATTCAAACTCCCTCTTTCTCCATTGGCCAGCCATTCAAAACATTTAACCAATTCAACACCCACTCTTCAAGGTCCCTAGTCAAATCCATCACCCCTCATCCTGACGCTAAAAAGAATTCCCAAAATGTGAACTATGCGACTCGAACCTACTCCCTCACTGCTCCCTGTAGCGTCACTCACCTGCCTCTTAAGTGGCGCCTCTTCGCCACTTTACTCTTGCACTTCTTGTGTCATCACAACACAATTAAATACCCTTAAGGCCTACCCCAGCTAGCTCTCCCCTAAGATGCCTAAAAGTAAAATTTTCACCAAGGCTCAGGGTTGACCCGGGGACCCCAAACGTGACAAATTAACAGATAGAACATACCAACAACACAGAATCATAAAAAACGCAAAGCCCCTACTTCCAGGATGTTACAGCTCTACCCCCTTAAAGAAATTTTGGCCTCGAAATTACCTGGTCAAAAGAGATGAGGGTATTGCTGATGCATAACATCCTCTGGCTCCCATGTGGCCTCCTCTGAACCGTGGTTCCGCCACAAAACCTTGACCAAAGGGATTGATTTCTTTCTCATCACTTTAACGTCTCGATCTAGGATCTGCACTGGTTCCTCTTCGTAGGTCAGGTCAGGTCTTATCTCGATCTCTTCAACTAGAACAAAGTAAGTCAAATCCGAATGGTAGCATCTTAACATTGAAACTTGGAACACATCATGTATCTATTTCAATTCTGAAGGTAACTCAAGCTGATACGCCACCAGTCCCACACGTTTCAATACCCGATAAGGCCCGATGAACCTGGGACTTAGCTTGCCTTTCCGTCCAAACCTCAAAACTTTCTTCCAAGGTAAAACTTTCAGAAACACCTGATCTCCTACTAGAAATTCTATATCCTTACGTTTCAGATCAGCATAGGATTTTTGCCTGTCAGAAGCCTCCTTCAACCGAGTTCGAATCAACTTAACTTTCTCCCTTGTTTCCGTAACCAATTCCGGACCCAACATCTAATGTTCTCCCAATTCTATCCAGCAGGTAGGGGTACGACACCTCCGTCCATACAACGGTTCATAGGGCGCCATCTAAATACTAGACTGGTAGCTGTTGTTGTATGCGAATTCTGCCAACGGTAGAAACTCTTTCCAACTCCCCCTGAAATCTATGACACAACCTCTCAACATATCTTCCAAGATCTGAATTACCCTCTCAGACTGACCATCAGTCTATGGATGATAGGCTGTGATGAAGTCTAGTCTTGTACCCAGTGCTTGATGCAATGCCTTCCAAAAACGCGACGTAAACTTGGGCTCTCTATCCGATATGATCGACACTGGTACCCCATGTAGCCTCACAATCTCTGCCACATACAGCTTAGCCAACCTCTGCAGAGAATAGTCAACACGAACAGGTATGAAATGAGCGGACTTCGTCAACCGGTCAGCAATTACCCATACCGAATCTTTCTTAGTAGCCGTAAGAGGTAGCCCACTAACAAAGTCCATTGTGATCCTCTCCCATTTCCACTGTGGAATCTTCACCGGCTGTAATAACCCCAAAGGAAATTGATGTTCTGCTTTTACTTGCTGACACGTTAAACACTTGCCCACAAATTCGGTAATCTCCTGCTTCAATCTAGGCCACTAGAACTGTTCACGCAAATCCCGATACATCTTATTCCCACCAGGATGCATAATATAAAGGCTACTATGTGCTTCCTGAAGAATCATCTGCCTCAACTCAACATCCTTCGGCATGCAAACCCTCTCACGGAAACACAAAACCCCATCACTGTTTAGACTATAATCCTCTACCTTACCATTCTGCACTTGCTGAAGTTGAGCACTCAAGACACCATCCGATATCTGCTTCTCTTTAATCTGACTTACCCACGTTGGTTGCACTTGGAGCTCAGCTAACAAACTCCCATCATCATACAAACTGAGATGGGAAAACATTGCCCTCAAATCCGATATCACTTTCTGACTTAACGCATCTGCCACCACGTTAGCTTTACCCGGGTGGTATTCTATCGAGCAATCATAGTCCTTCAACAACTTAATCCACCTTCGCTACCTTAAATTCAACTCCTTCTGAGTTAGAAGATATTTCAAACTCTTGTGGTCAGTGTAGATAACGGACTTCTCCCCATACAGGTAATGTCTCCAGATCTTCAGAACGAACACCACCGCAACCAACTCCAGATCATGCGTGGGATAGTTTATCTCATGCGGTCTGGACTGCTGAGACGCATATGCAACAACCTTCCTATCTTGCATTAACACACACCCTAACCTCGTGTGTGAAGCATCACAATAAACGACGAACTCTTTCCTGGCCTCAGGCTGAATCAAAACCGGAGCCTCTGTTAAAATCCTCTTTAGTTTATCAAAGCTTTCCTACTGCTTGTCAGTCCAAACAAATGATACCCCTTTCCTCAACAACTTAGTTAAGGGTGCCGCAATTAAGGAAAATCCCTCAATAAACCTTCTGTAGTAACCAGCGAATCCCAAGAAACTCCGAAACGGACTTAGGCAGTTTCCAGTCCAACACAGCTTCAATCTTTCGGGGATCAACCCGTATCCCTTCTGCAGATACCACATGACCCATAAAGGTAACTTCTTTCAACCAAAATTCACACTTGCTAAATTTGGCATACAGCTGCTTCTCCCTCAAAATCTGCAGAACCACCCAAAGATGCTAATCGTGCTCCTCTTCTGTCTTGGAATAAAACAGAATGTCGTCTATGAGCACTACAACAAAACGGTCTAGATAGGGTTGGAAAACCCAATTCATCATATCCATAAATACGGCTGGTGCATTCGTCAACCCAAACGGCATCACTAGAAACTCATAATGACCATAGCGAGTCCGAAAAGCCGTCTTGTGAATATTCGCTTCCTTGACCTTGAGCTGATGATATCCTGACCTCAAATCTATCTTTGAAAAGACCGAAGCCCCTTTGAGCTGATCAAACAGATCGTCAATCCTCGGTAGCTGGTACTTGTTCTTAATCGTCAACTTATTTAACTGGCGGTAGCCAATGCACATACGCATGGACCCGTTCTTCTTCTTCACAAATAGCACCGGCGCTCCCTACGGAGATACACTTGGTCGAATGAAACCACAATCTAATAGCTCCTGGATCTAAGCTTTAAGTTCAACCAGCTCCTTCGATGCCATCCTATAAGGGGCAATAGACACCGGAGCCGTACCCGGAAGTAGCTCAATTCCAAACTCCACTTCACGATCCGGAGGCAACCCCGGAAGTTCCTCAGGAAAGACATCCACAAATTCCTTTACTGTTCTAACCTCACTCGTAGTCACTTCCTTTGCATCCAATGCACTGACAAAAGTAAAGAAAGCCTCGCATCCTTTCCTCACCATTCTTTCCACCTTTAGAGCAGACACTACATTTGACAAGTAGTCTCTCCTTTCGCCTATCACTAAAACTTCATTATCCTCAAGAGTCCTTACCACCATGCGCTTAGTAGCACAATCCAAGTTTGCTTGATATCTTACCAACCAATCCATACCTAAGATCAAATCAAACTCCCCAAATGGTAGTTCCATCAGATCAGTCGGGAAAACCAACCCTTGTATTTCTAGAGGCATACTTCTAAAAAGTTTGTTTACCATTACAGATTGTCCTAAAGGGCTAAGTACAGTCATCTCCCTAGAAGTAATTTCAAAGGTCATGTTTAAAGTTCCAGACACCACACTAGCAATGTAGAAATGCGTCAACCCAATATCAATTAACGCAGTAAATGGCAAACCAAAAATAAGGAACGTACCCGTTATAACGTCTGGCGCATCACCCTCCTCTTGGCTTCTGGCTGCATAAACTAACTCGGGCTGTCTTGCCCCTGTATTCCCATCACCTTTGCCCGGTGCTCTGCGACCCGGACTGAAACCATTTCCTCCTCTAGCTGGACCACGACCCCTCTGTGGTTACTGACCACCCCTCTTGAACTAATCAACAATCTGTCCAACTGGCCGCACCTGCTCTACTTGTGGACAATCCTTAATCATATGATCCATAGATCCACCCCTGAAACATCCACCGGTTCTCCTCCTACACACCCCAGAATGCCTTCTCCCACATAGAGCACATGATCGAAACTGACCCATCGCCACAGGCCTCACAACCCGAACTAGCCCATCAAACCTAGGCCTCTTTTGAAAACCTCCCGATGATTCTGACAACCCCAAGCTTCTCTTATTCTTACCCTTATCTTTCTCCCTATTTTGGATCTCAGTTCGCTTCAACTCTTCAGCTATTTTTGCTTTTTCAACCAGGGTGGCAAAATCTCTCTCCCGCTGTGGAGCTATCAACACTCTCAACTCATCTCGCAGCCCATCTTTGAACCGCACGCAACGCTCATAATCAGTCGCCATTATTCCTCGGGAGTAACGGCTCAAGCGCAAAAATTTCGCGTCAAACTCAGTTACAAATTTGCCCCCTTGTACCAAATTCAAAGATGCCTTCCTCTGAGCATCCACATAACTGGCCCCAACATACTTTCTCTGAAATATCGTATGAAAGAAATCCCAGTCAATCTGATCCATTGGAGTACCCTCTCTTACGGTGAGCCACCACTGATATGCCTCATCCCGAAGTAGAGACACCGCTCCTTTTAGCTTCTCCTCTGCCGTGCAATGTAAATTATCCATAATCCGCTCGACTACCTCAAACCAATACTCGGCTACGTTTAGAGCCACTCTAGAAATACCTCTGAACATTTCAGCTCCATTTGCTCGGAGTCTCTCAGGAATGGACTTTTGAGATGCTGTTCCGGTGCTTGCCCCAGCCACTCGCTCCAACACACGCAGCATCGCTTGAGACAGGGCATCATCCCCACCAGTTCTATCTTGCGATCCCGCTTCAGCCACAGGTGATGCTGGCACTTCACCTTCAGGCTCATTTCTTGTTTCCGAGAATTCAGCCTCAACACCCCGGCCTCTCCCACGGCCGCGTGCAACACGTCCACATCCTCTACCACTCATGTCTAATGTTTCGCCTTACTCTGGTTTACAAGTTTTATGAATTAGCATTTCATTTCACTATTGATTAATGCGCAGTTTTATAAGGTTTGAGTTATAAGTAGTTTTTTCGCAAAGCACATGTATACCTAAAAGTTTTCATCTCTACAGTAGAGTTTCTAAATTCTAATATCCAAAGTGACATATCCATATAATTTAACTACCTCATGCACATCACTTAACAATCAGATGACTTACATGGCAGACTTGGGTCGGAGACTCGGGTGCCATACTTCCAGAAAACAGGTACATATGTATTTTCTTTCTAAATCATCTTAAACACAAAATTTGGAAAACATTTTGAACCCAAGAACCCACAGCCGAGCTTTTAAACTTGGCTCTGATATCAAAATTATAATACCCCAAACCCGGCCCAAACACCACGACCGGATCTGGCATGTCACTAGGAAAGAATTTATAAAGTATTACGAAATTCAGAAGATTTTTAAGTCATTTTTAAAACCCCAAGTTTTGTGGTTCAATTGAAAACCCATTGTTCCTTTATGATAAAATTTAATTTGCCAAAACCTTGTGATTAGGTGACATTTGAAAACACCTGTTGCTTCATTTGATTAAGCTAGAGGTATGTTGTGGAAATCCGTTTGTAAAATCGTTAATTAAGTTATAAAAAAAAACTTTATTTGCACTTCGGCGAATAAAACATCTTATCAATTATCTTAGATTTAAAGCGTCTAAAACTTAAAATCGAAATTTTAAACCAAATTAATAGTGGCCTTATTATAGCATAAAATCCCAAAAATTAAAGATAAATAATGTTCTAATTTAAAAGAAAGAAAACCGTGCATGCCCACATCGTAGTCCTCTCCGGCCCGGTCCAATGCACTAAGTATTACCTGCAAATATGTTAAGCAAATAGAGTGAGTCAAAAGACTCAATGTGCAATTTCCAAGCAACTTTATACCATTTGGGCTTTATCCCCTTTTTCATAATCACATCGTGCGAAGCCCATTCGAAATTAGATTGGGCCTTAGCCCACAGTAAAGAATAGCAGAATAACATATGCAAGATGATGCATAACCCAACCCAGCCTAAATATTCATCCGCTACACACCACCTATACCAACCAATCACACCAATAGGGATTTCTAAAAATCAAGCCTCACCGCTACACACCATCGACGACAGTCATGCTGTAGTTAGCTGCTCGTCGTCAGAAATTGTGACAGAGTCACCAAGCTGAAATGGCATAGCCACCAGAAACAGAGTTGTGACAGAGTCACCAGGCTGAAATGGTGTAAGCCACCAGAAACGGAGTTGTGACAGAGTCACCAGGCTGAAATGGCATAAGCCACCAGATATACTTCCCCTTCCATTCATGGCATATCCCCTCATGCAACATAAAATCATGATGTATGCATGCAACAGATTTCAACATGTATCAAATGCTCAGAGTGAGCTAATAATCATGTCAGTACAACTACATATTTATCACAGATAAAAGTCACTAACCTGATGTCTTGCTTTTACTCACCATATGTAAAAGAAAAGCTAATGCTGAAGTTTCGGCATTTAACAGAGTATAAACATACTTAAAAGTAACAGTAAAAAGGTGAGAATATTACACACCTGTATACGAGGAGAACTAAGCTCTCAATACTATCGACACTCTCGAAAGAGGGAACAACTACAATCTGCCTATTCTACTCTGACGTTGGTCCACAACCCAGTGGCCAGTCTCGTACTGCCAATACCGCACATCGCTTAAACTTAGGGGCTGGGATTACGGGCCCAACCCCTCCTTTGCTTGACTGGTATTTGATTCCATGAAAGAAATCTTGCTCAGAAGACCGGGTTAAGGCATTAAAGAATATAGAAATGAGAACACACATACAAACGAAGAGGTTCCTTACCTAGATCGACAGAAACCGAATGCTTCAGGCTTGGACTAGGAGATCGATTGAGTACCTATGTAAATACCATGTAAGAATCATTTTGAAAGAAATAGATTAGAAGAAGTGGCCTTTCAGCCAAACGAGTGGTATACACCTCCTCACCTTGGTCGTCCACAACCAATTGTCCTCCAAAGAGTCTTCAAACGCTGGCCAGATACAGAAAGAATACGACGACAAGGCCCCTCCTACATTCGGCCAAAGTACCCACTAACAAGATTAATGCCTTCGGTTTGACAAGCAAAGAGAAAAAAGAGAAAATCAAAAGGGGAGGAGAACACTTACCACAACTAAGAAGAAATTGATTGAGACAGTTAGGGAACAGAGTGATAGCAATCTTCTAAGATAAGAAAGAATGAAGGAGAGGAACACACAAGAGGGATTTAGCTAACAGGAATAATAAGAACAAAGGAAGAAGAATAAATTTTGGCTTTGAAAAGGAACAAATGAAATATATGAGAGACAAGTAGGTGTTTCGGCTTTGAATAGATGTGAAAGAAAACAAAAGGTGAATCACCAAGGTGTAGGTTGAAGATTCGGCTATGAAGAAACAATTGAGAGGAAAAGATGAAATGGAGAAAGTGGTAGAAGGGTTCAACTAAGGGGTTATCAAACGCAAAACACGTTTGAACAAAAGAAGAGGAGAATGGTCTCGGCTTTAGATGGTGAAGCAATGTACTCATGTTACCAAAAATGCAAAAGAGGGGGGAGAAGATGGTTTCAATTTTTAGCTGAATGAAGAATCAACAATAGCCTTAGGAGTTTCGGCCAACAAAAAAAAGAACCAAAAGTTTCCAAAATGCACAACACCCAATGCCGAAAAGAAAGAGCTCACTACACCAAATTGCTAAACACTTCAAAAATTTAGGCACCTATACTGACCAAAACCGAATGCCACCACCTTCTTGACCGAATTGCCCCCCAACACAACCAAAAATTCAACCACTCCCCTTCACATCCCTATATTCACTCTTGATCACCCGTTTGAATCAGTTTGAATAATTCAAACTCCCTCTTTCTCTCTTGGCCACCCATTCAAAACATTTGACCAATTTAACACCCACTCTTCAACGTCCCTAGCCGAATCCATCACCCCTCATCCTGACGCCAAAAAGAATACCCAAAATGTGAACTATGCGACTTGAACCTGCTCCCTCACTGCTCCCTATGGCGTCACTCACCTGCCTCTTAAGTGGCGCCTCTTTGCCACTTTACTCTTGCATTTCTTGTGTCATCACAACACAATTAATTACCCTTAAGGCCTGCCCCAGCTAGCTCTCCCATAAGATACCTAAAAGTAAAATTTTTACCAAGGCTCAGGCTCAACCCTGAGCCTTCCCGGGGACCCCAAACATGACAAATTAACAGATAGAACATACCAACCACACAGAAACATAATAAACGCAAATCCCCTACTTCCCGGATGTTACAGATCAACCTTGATATCTTCAGCAGATACAATATATCCAAGAAAACTGACTTCCCGTAGCAAAAATTCACAATTACTGAACTTGTCATATAATTGTTTCTCTCATAAAGTTTGCAATACAGTTCTCAAATGTTCAACATGCTCTTTTTCATCTCAGGAATAAACTAAAATATCGTCAGTAAATACCACCACAAACCTGCCTAGGTACAGTCTGAAAATTTTGTTCATCAAATCCATAAACACTATCGGTACATTTGTCAGCCCAAATGGCATCACCAAAAACTAATAATGACCATATCTAGTCCTGAAAGTTGTCTTTGGAACATCTGAATCTTTTACCCAAAGCTGGTAATAACCCAAACGAAGATCAATCTTTGAGAATACAATAGCTCCCTTTAATTGATCAAATAGATCATCTATACAAGGAAACGGATACTTATTCTTTATAGTGACTTTGTTGAGTTGCCTATAATCAATTAACAATCTCAGAGATGCATCTTTCTTTTTAACAAATAAAATCGGTGCACCCCAAGGTGAAAAATTGGGTCAAGCAAAGCCTCTGCCAATTAATTCTTGTAACTGTGCTTTCAACTCCAACTCTACTGTAGCCATTCTATAAGGTACTATTGATATTAGTGTTGTTCCCAAAATAAGGTCTATAGAAAACTCCACTTCTCTAACCGGTGGCAAATCAAGTAATTCTTCCGAAAACACATCTGGAAATTCGCACACTACCGGCACTTACTAAATCTTTGACTCAGTTACCTTTGTGTCCAACACATAAGCAAGATAAGCATCATATCCCTTTCTGATACTTTTTGTGCTAATACTGCTGAAATAACATTAGACAACCCATCTAGTTTATCAGATTCAACATGAAGTAACTCACCATCTTGACATTTCAATACAATATATTTCTGTTTGCAATTCATTACTGCATCATGTTGGGTTAACCAATCCATTCCCAATATCACATCGAATACATCAAAAGGCAATATCATTAGATCAGCCAAGAAGCATTTACCCTTTACCATAAACAGATAGTTTTTACAAATTTTATCCACCATAACACAGTGACCAAGGGGATTTGAAACTTCCACCACAAATTCAGTGAATTCAATAGGTAAATTTTTAACAGTCACTAAATTTGTGCATATCCATGAATGTGTTGAACCAGGATCAATTAATGCAGTAATATCAGTATCAAGAAAAGAAAATGTACCAGTAATAACGTCTGGTGCTGAAGCATCTTCTCTGCCACGTATAGCATATGTCCTTGCTTGAGCTCTTGCTTCAGACTTAGCTGTTGAATCTTTTGTAGCACTTCGGCTACCACTAGTATTCCTAGGATGTCGGGGTAGTCTACCTCTTGAAACAGGATTTGGATTATTCGGTTTTGAAGTCTGTTCAGCATCCCTTTCAAATATTTCTAGACAATTTCTAAGAAAATGATCAAAGCAGCCACATCTATAATAGGCACCTTTTAGATGACATTCTCCATAATGAAATTTGTTGAAATGTTTACATTTTGGCTTTGTATTTCCCACACTACCAACACTAGTCACAGACGGTGATGGAGACCTCGGATTAGAGCATTGAGAATCCCACTCTTTTCTAGAATACCCAGCAGAGGTAGTAAACAGATCCTAGTATCTCTTTGATTTCTTTGAAACAGATGATTGAGACTTACCAATAAGTCTTTTTCCAGAAAATAGAGCTTCTCTATTTGCTTGTTTCTTCTCTTTACTCAACTATTCTGCTTTCTTTGCCCGATCAGCTAGTGCTGCAAATTCTCTTATTTCAAAAATACCAATCAATAACTTGATATTTTCATTTTGTCCTTCCTCTAAGCGTTTAAACATTGCAACTTCAATTCGAACCCATTCTTGAGCATACTGACTCAACTGAACAACTCCCTTTAATATTCAGAGATAGACATATTCCCCTGTTTAAGCTCTAAAAATTCATTTCTTTTCTGATCCAAAAATCTTTAACTGATGTACTTCTTTCTGAATTTCATCTGAAAGAACTCCCAAGTAATACTTTATCTTGGAACATCTGAAGTTACAGTTTTCCACCAATGATAAGTTGTGTCTTTTAGCAGAGATACATCATATTTCAGGCATTCGGCTGGTGTACATGATAATTCATCTAATACCCGGATAGTATTTTCCAGCCAAAACTCAGCTTTTTTTGGGTCGTCTTCAATCGTAGCCCTGAATTCTTCAGCCCCATACTTTCTAATTTTATGAACTGAAGCCTTTCTAATTCAAAAAGTTTCAGTACCCTGTGATCTCTCAGGGACAGTTTGAGAAGCAGGTGGGGGAGGTTGTGATTGTGGAACAACCAGATTTCTTCTCAGATATTCAGCAAACCATTCATCCATAATTTCAAAAAAGGCTACTTTGGCATGTTCACCTCGGCCCTCAGATTCGGGCCTTCTACTGCTACTATTTGTAGCTCGTTGTACGGAATCTTGAGAAGCACTCTCAGCTTCATCAGATTCATCTATAGCTTGGTTGGAAGATATTTACTATATGAAAAACACATTTAACAATTGTCAAGAGATATCACATTATCATCAATTTATAATGGCATGTATAGTTAAACTCATGCTCGCTACGTTAGTCCAAGAATGAGCTAAACCGTAGCTTTGATACCAATAAATGTAACACCCCTAACCCGTACCAGTCGCCGGAATAGGGTTTCAGAGTATTATGAAAATATTTAGAACATTTTTCTATTAAACTACAAAATTTACTATTCATTTACCAAGATCATCCATAATGTCCTTGATTGGGGCTTCAAGGCCCAATACGAACATTAGAAATGAGTCAGGACTTACTCGGAATCTCTAGGAAATTTTCGCAAAATTTCAAATTTTTTCCAAAGTACATGGCTCACATGCCCGTGTGATCCAAGGGACATGCCACTGTGACCCTTAGACACGCACGTGCCTCAGGCCGTGTCTAATTTAGGTTGCTCTCTAACTTGCGCCACACAGCCATGCCACACGCCTGTCTGCTAGGCCGTGTGGTTAATTAATTTAATTCGATTTAGGTGCAGGTTTCACATAGCCATGACACACGCCCGTGTTCAACACCGTGTCACCCATACGGCTGAGACATACAACCGTGTCCCTGCCTGTGTGTTAAATTCTAGACATTCTATTTTGCAAATTTTAGAAGCAGGGGACACACGACCAAATCACATGCCCATGAAGTCAGGCCGTGTGTCACACATGGTCTAGACACACGCCCGTGTGTCTACCCATGTGGACGAAATAAGGCCATTTTCTAACCCTATTTCTTACCCAAATTTAACCATTTTCCTACACCAAAACTCACAAGTATAAACCAACCAAATCCAGCCAATTTTCCATCATCCAAATTAATACATTATTTCCTATATCATACTTTTAAGCTTACCTTTACATTATCTTATATAATATATTTCAATTTACATGTAATAATTAACATCTTATAAATTCATACCATACCAAAAACAATCATTTCTAGCCATTCGAATGGCTAGATTACAAGCCAACATTATAAATCATCATTTGGTCATATTAGCCTATACATGACATTATACCAAAATAAGATTGACATTTATACCAAAATCAAGGAGTTGATAGTGTGATGATTACTCCGACCGATCTCTAACCTTCACGAGCTTTGAGCACTATAAAACAGGGAAAATAAACCTAGTAAGCATTATATGCTTAGTAAGCACGTATAACTAAAGTTACACATACCAATCATATTTAACATTTAAAACATGTCAAGCATATAT
Source organism: Gossypium bickii (assembly GCA_025503065.1). Classification (NCBI taxonomy): domain Eukaryota; kingdom Viridiplantae; phylum Streptophyta; class Magnoliopsida; order Malvales; family Malvaceae; genus Gossypium; species Gossypium bickii. The sequence continues at coordinate 71,052,724 of CP106716.1, read as the reverse complement.
CCATCAATTTGGCCAATTTTTCTAATCACAAACATTAAATCAACATGTTAGTTACAAATATACCAAAATGCTTAGATGAGCTCATCATGCCAAGTTCATGTTCCATTTTATCTTTTTCATGTCACTTATTCACTATTTTCGTTAAATTATCGAATTTTTGATGGATGTTTCCAGTAGTACACTTGAGGTGTACAATTTTGTTATCCATCAATTCATATCTAGTAGTACCATCTAGGTACACTCTCGAGCCATATATCATACAGCAGAATTACCAGTCTAGGCTAAATCCTTGTCTGACAAAGAATTCCCTATAGAGTTCAATCTGGATTACTAGTCCAGGCTAAATCCATATTGAAAACACATATGCTCGAGAGTCTACTTTATTTTTATAGGATTACCCATCTAGGCTAAATCCAATTACCCATATGGGCTAAACCTTTACTGTAACTCATTCCACATCAGGAATCACCTATCCAATCGGAATCCAATATTCAAATGGATTTTTAACCCTTTTTCAATCATTTTCCATCATATACATATTTCGTGCTTCATGTACATATAATTCACATATTGTGTTTCATACAACTCAATAATCAAATCAACACATATTCATGCTTATTTAAGTTATACAAACTTACCTTGATAATTGCTCGTATCTACTAATCCAAAACTTTTCCTTTTCCTCGATCTTTCTCTTTGTCTAGTATTTCTGGATCTATATAAATGAATTTAATCATCAATTCCGTACATTCAACATTCAATTAAACCTGTGACATCCTAGATTAGGGGTTATGCGTTCGTGCATAATTCGAGTGATAGTAGGCTTGGACTATGTTTGGACATGTTTTAAGGGTTTCGGGAACTTTAAATTATAAGGGAATGCTTTGGAAAAAAAAATTGGATTTAAGTGTAAAAAGGGGAAACTAGGCAAGAAGGCCTTAAAAGAATTTTGTGGAGTTTAGGACACAAGAAATTAATTGGCAAAGTGGCTTGGGGCGCTAAGGTGCAAAGGGAGTGCCAAGGAGAAGGGGTTCGAGTAACATGGGAAGCAGATGGGCTTTTATTTTTTTTAGCATTAAAAAGGGGATTGGGCTAAAAAGGCTTTAAAGGAATTTTGTAGGCATTTTTAGCATAAGAATGGCTTTGGTAAAGTGGCTTCCAAGCGCTACTTAAAGGCTTGGGAAGGACGCCAATAAGGGCTTGGGTTCGAAGCAAGGTGGCAGCAAGCGTGTTTTTATTTTTGGTCTTGGCGTTGAGAAAAGGGAGCTAGGGAAAGAGGTGTTAAAAGAAGTTTTGGGTTTATCATATCACAAATAGCGCCTTGGCAAATTGGCTGGGATGTTAGCTGCAGTTTATGGTTCCAGGAAGTCTCGGGTTCGAGGCTGGTGAGCAGCATAAGGGGGTGTTTTATTTTATTTTTATTTTGCGGCAGATTGGAAAGGTGGTGGACAGCATGTGGGCTTCTTTGGATGAAGATAAAGCTTTGTTTATTTCTCTTATAATCGGCTGGAAAAGTGGGATAATGCTTGGTTTATTTTTTTTTATTATTATTGGATAAGAATAGAAGATAAGTGTGGTTTTTTTTTAATTTGAATGAAGCAGATAAAATGAAAGATAATTGCTATTTTAATTTATTTGAATAAGAGGTTGATTGGGATTTGTTAAGTGGGAAGGTGATGGCCGAATATAGGACTTTCTAGGGTGGTATTTTCGGCTTTGGGGGTATGTTTATTTGGGGTGCCGAAATTTCTTCTTAATGAAGCATTCATCTTTTTATTTTAAGTTACTTTGCCGAATTTGCACCTTATTTTTTCTTCGACAAAAGCCAAATTCTCCTAAGCCTTCTCCATTCTTCTATTCCTTCTTTCTCCAACTCCAAACCTATTCCTTGTGTTAGCCGGACCTTGTAAGTACCATACTTCCTTTTATATTTTATTTTATTAAAGAGCCATAGCCGATTATTAAAAGTGCCTTTATTCTTTTCTTCTGTCGCAAGTTTCAAAAGCCGAAGGTTGAAGATCTAGTTCTATTTCTTGGTTGTGGCCGCACCTAGGAGGGTGATTCGTGAAGTTGATCGCTAGGAGTAAGCAACGTATAGTGCCGACATTAGGGGAGCCTTTCGGGAATTCAAGTCATCAAGGTAAGTGACTTGTGATATTCGGCCATAGGCCACATTATGGGAATAAATGGTTGACTGATTCTGTCTATGGTGATTTACGAAAATCGACAGAAGTGTATAGCAAGTTTCGGGACTCAGATCATTGTGGTAAGGATATTTAGTAAATATAGTTTCGATTCAAAATATTTAGATTAAAGTATTAGTGTTTAACCGTTGGTTCTAATTAAGATATCATTAATGGACATGGATGCTAGTCAAGAGAGGAAAGGGGAAAAGTCCCCATCCCAAGTTTAAGAAAAGATCCGTCTCGGTGGTTCGAGATTGGCCACCGGGTGTAGACTGAAAGAGCGGGAGAAAGCTATAGGCAGATAGCCATAGTCTCGCTTAGGGATAGCGTCGGGATCGAGAGTTTAGAACTCCAAGTAATCAGGTGTGTGATTAACCCACCGTTTTCCGGGTATTTGTGTTATATCTGTATGTGTGTTATGAATGTGCTAACTAATGCAGTGAAAATTGTGATATGGATACCCTTAAGGGGTACGACGATAATCAGGTTAGTATCAATCTGAATGTGATGTGGTTATTAATATGTATATGTGATAAACATGCTCATGCATCATTATATTATGTTACTATTTTATGTTGCATATGCATGGGTGGGATATGTTATGAAAGAAGGACAGGGTGTACTTCAAGTACGTGGTTTGATGTTAGCCTTGAGCTACATCGTGGATTGACGTTGACTGAGGTCACGTTGTGGATTAATTGCGATTAAGTTCGCGTGGCTTGATGAGTGGCTATGTGCCTCATCGTGGTTGATATCGGCTATGTGCCATATCGTGGTTGATGTGTGACTATGTGTCCCATCATGGTTTTGGTGTTAGCTACGGCTACATCGTGGATTGGCGCTGACTGAGGTCGCGTTGTGGATTATTGTGCTTAATTGCACGTGGGCGGCGATGATTGCCTTTGGAGTGAAAAGGAGAGGGTGATTCGATAATCCCCGTGTGTGGTAGGCTGGATACAGGGGTGTGTAGAGGATGGACCCTAGGTTTGGGTTGGGTACATTTTGCATAGTTATATCTGATATGTGAATTTAATGTGAAAGTGGGCCAAGCCCAATGGATATGTGGACTAATGTGGAAATGGGCCAAGCCCAGTATGTGAATGTGGATTTGAATAAGAAATGGGCTAAGCCCAGTATGTGTAAAGTATGTGGTTAATTACCGTGTTACCTGATAAGTGATATGAGTAGGGGCCAAGCCTGTAATGTGATATTATCTTAATATGATATATGCTATCTGATATATATATGTTATTACGTGGTTAACATGTGGGTGGAATTCAGTGGTTAATTACACACTGAGTCTGTATGACTCACCCAATTATTTGTCAAACCTTACAGTGACGCTTGAAGTGGGGCCCGGGTTGGAGTGGATACAAGGTGGCCCATGCAGTGAGATATTTTAATTGATTACGTATTTATATTTCTTTTCGTAATTCTAAGTATTTATTTATTGTAATAAGGGCCATTTGAGATATTTATGAATTTTGCTATGTTTTAAATTGGATTGTCGATTAAATTATTATTCAGGAAATGTTTTTAATTTTGGCCACTTATATATTAAAAGTATATAATAAAGTTTTAATTCGGATATTTTGTAACATCAAAGTTTTACATATAATTTTGAAATGGACATGGTTTTCAAAAGACGACAAATTTTAATGTTTTATCTTAAGTCAAAAATATTTTCAAACGTTTTCCGCAGTGGCATTTCAAATTCGGTCGTAACGAATGGGCCGGGTTTGGGGTGTTACAAATTGGTATCAGAGCCCGGTTCAAAACTCGGCTTTGAGGTTTTGGGCCTGAAAAACATTTTCAAAATGGGCTTTTCAAGAAAAATATATATATATATATATAGGGACTTTTATTTCAGGTTTATTCTGGCATGGCACCTGTACCTCCGACCCGAAGTCCACCAGGTAAGTAGTTCTAACTACTGAAGTGGATTATGAATGTGAATTCTATAAGTGTGAAGGGAACGTAGATTAGTGAACTAGGATCTGTTGAACCCTAGGGCTAGTGCACTCAAACACATGCATAAGACTTAAAGGACTATTAAACAAACCTGTGAAGTAAGTCACCGAGTTAAGGTGTGGCAACCATTGTACGCATGTCTAGGATTGGTATTCAGTAAGAGCTTGGTACTTAAGCAGTCCTAGCAACTCACCTCCTCTTTACTCGAATCCTACCTGGTGCGTAGCTACGGTTCACCTTAACCAAGAGGACTTATTCATGGGCTAAACCCGATAATTAAAACCTGAAAGAGACTAGCCGGCAGTTTTAAAAAATTCCTAGTTTTAAAGTTCCTAAATTACCCTTTTAAAAAGATTATTGTGAAAATTTTTCCAAAGTATCTCCGATTTACAAAATTACTAAAATGCCCTGTGTTGTAAATTACTAAAATACCCTTAGTTCTTAAGATTTTCAAAAATACCCTCGACATTTGCTAAAATATTTCTACTTTACAAAAATACCAGAAAATTCTATTTTTGCAAAATGCTAAGATAACCAGATTTGGAAAATTACTGTATAACCCCTAGATTACGAAATTACCAAAATAACCCCGATTTTAGAAATTTCTGCAAAACCTTGATTTGGAAAATCTTTCTTTCAAAATACCCATGAGTTTGAAAAAAATTTCGAAATGACTTTTGTGATTTTCTAATTGACCCTGATTTATTACCAAAATACCCCTGTAGGACAGAGACGGAAATACCCCTGGGATAGAAACGGGCAGAAATGTCCGAATAGTGAATGTGTGTGGTAGATACCACTGAATGAATGTGTTGATGAATGAATGTGTCTCTATTTATGAACGTGAATGTGACTCTTTGAATTAGAATAGAGAACTTGAACTGAAACTTTGTGTGATCGAAAGAACCACTTTTAGAACTTCTTTTCATAAAAATTGTTCGCGGTTAAACAGTGGAACAAACACGAATGCATAAAACTTCTTAATCAGATTAAATCGCGACGTTAGAGATGAGTTCTAGGGGACGTGGTCGTCATGGACGCAGTAGAGGTAGAATGGCAGTATCGGAACGGTAGGGTCTGACCATGGGTCAGAAAATGAAGTGCTGCCGCCAGTAGTAGGCACGGAGGAGCAGGATCAGATAGGAGAAGATGACGCAGTATCGCGGGCCATGTTACGAGTGCTAGAACGTGTGACAGGAGCTAGTGCGGGAAATGGAACTCGAAAGTCAGTATCGGAAAGGCTTAGATCGAACGGAGCCAAGATCTTTAGAGGAGTGTCAGGAGTAGCTCCGAATGTAGCGGAGTATTGGTTGGAGGCAGTTGAAAGAATCTTGAACGATTTGGACTGTACTCCTGAGGAAAAGCTGAAAGGTGCTGTTTCGTTACTCCGAGACGAAGCTTATCGATGGTGGCTCACTATCAGGCAAGGTGTTCCGGCAGATCGAGTGGATTGGGAATATTTTAAGCTTAAGTTTGAAGGAAAGTACGTAGGAGCCAGTTACTTGGACTCGCAAAGGAAGGCATTTTTAAACTTGGTTCAAGGAAGTAAGTCGGTAGCAGAGTATGAAGCCCAATTTGTGCGGTTAAGTCAGTACGCCAAAGGGATTGTGGCTACTGATTATGAAAGGTGTGTTCGATTCGAAGACAGATTGCGGGATGAGTTGCGAGAGTTGATTTCTCCGCACAGAGAAAGAGACTTCACCGTTTTGGTAGAGAAAGCTCGGATAGCTGAAGAAGTTAAGAGGACTGTAAGAGAAAACTGAGAAAAGAATAGGAACGGGAATAAGAGAAGTTTTGGACCGTCAGCATCGTCTGGAGATGTTCAGAAAAGAACAAGGATTGAGAATTCTGTACGTGCACCAGTACCAATTGCTGAGAATCGGAATCGTTCATGTGCTAAGTGTGGAAGAGCTCATTCAGGAGAATGTTGGGGAAATAGTAAGGAATGTTACCGGTGTGGGTCTAAGGCTCATTTGGTTAAGAAATGTCCTCAAAGGATGGATAGGGCTCGAGGTCAAGGTCATGGAACACCAAGCGGTGGTGCTGAAGGTTCAGATGTGAGGCAACCAAGGTATGTTCCTTAACCCTGGAATCTCTTTTGACTTGATTGTTATGAGATAGTTCGTGTTTGTATGTTAGCAAGGTGTATGGAACCTTGAATGCGAATCTTGAGATAGTATCTAAGGAATGTGGTAGTTTTGTTAAGATCAGAGTGCGCAGCGGTAGAATAGGGTGAGGAGTTAAGAATGCACGATTGCTTGATAGTAAGTAATTTCGAGGACGAAATTATTTTAAGGAGGGTAGAACTGTGACATCCTAGATTAGGGGTTATGCGTTCGTGCATAATTCGAGTGATAGTAGGCTTGGAGTATGTTTGGACATAAGAAATTAATTGGCAAAGTGGCTTGGGGCGCTAAGGTGCAAAGGGAGTGCCAAGGAGAAGGGGTTCGAGTAACATGGGAAGCAGATGGGCTTTTATTTTTTTTAGCGTTAAAAAGGGGATTGGGCTAAGAAGGCTTTAAAGGAATTTTGTAGGCATTTTTAGCATAAGAACGGCTTTGGTAAAGTGGTTTCCAAGCGCTACTTAAAGGCTTGGGAAGGACGCCAATAAGGGCCTGGGTTCGAAGTAAGGCGGCAGCAAGCGTGTTTTTATTTTTGGTCTTGGCATTGAGACAAGGGAGCTAGGGAAAGAGGTGTTAAAAGAAGTTTTGGGTGAATCATATCACAAATAGCACCTTGGCAAATTGGCTGGGACGTTAGCTGCAGTTTATGGTTCCAGGAAGTCTCGGGTTCAAGGCTGGTGAGCAGCATAAGGGGGGTGTTTTATTTTATTTTATTTTACGGCAGATTGGAAAGGTGGTGGACAGCATGTGGGCTTCTTTGGATGAAGATAAAGCTTTGTTTATTTCTCTTATAATCGGCTGGAAAAGTGGGATAATGCTTGGTTTATTGTTTTTATTATTATTGGATAAGAATAGATGATAAGTGTGGTTTTTTTTAATTCGAATGAAGCAGATAAAATGGAATATAATTGCTATTTTAATTTATTTGAATAAGAGGTTGATTGGGATTTGTTAAGTGGGAAGGTGATGGCCGAATATAGGACTTTCTAGGGTGGTATTTTCGGCTTTGGGGGTATGTTTATTTGGGGTGTCGAAATTCCTTCTTAATGAAGCATTCATCTTTTTATTTTAAGTTACTTTGCCGAATTTGCACCTTATTTTTTCTTCAACAAAAGCCGAATTCTCCTAAGCCTTCTCCATTCTTCTATTCCTTCTTTCTCCAACTCCAAACCTATTCCTTGTGTTAACCGAACCTTGTAAGTACCATACTCCCTTTTATATTTTATTTTATTAAAGAGCCATAGCCGATTATTAAAAGTGCCTTTATTCTTTTCTTCTGTCGCAAGTTTCAAAAGCCGAAGGTTGAAGGTCTAGTTCTATTTCTTGGTTGTGGCCGCACCTAGGAGGGTGATTCATGAAGTTGATCGCTAGGAGTAAGCAATGTATAGTGCCGACATTAGGGGAGCCTTTCGGGAATTGAAGTCATCAAGGTAAGTGACTTGTGATATTCGGCCATAGGCCACATTATGGGAATAAATGGTTGACCGATTCTATCTATGGTGATTTAGAAAAATCGACAGAAGTGTATAGCAAGTTTCGGGACTCAGATCATTGTGGTAAGGATATTTAGTAAATATAGTTTCGATTTAAAATATTTAGATTAAAGTATTAGTGTTTAATTGTTGGTGCTAATTAAGATATCAGTAATGGACATGGATGCTAGTCAAGAGGGGAAAGGGAAAGTCCCCATCCCGAAGTTTAAGAAAAGATCTGTCTCGGCAGTTCGGGATTGGCCACCGGGGTGTGGGCCAGCAGCAGGAGAAAGCTATAGGCAGATAGCCATAGTCTCGCTTAGGGATAGCATCGGGATCGAGAGTTTAGAACTCCAAGTAATCAGGTGTGTGATTAACCCACCATATTCTGGGTATTTGTGTTATATCTGTCTGTGTGTTATGAATGTGCTAACTAATGCAGTGAAAATTGTGATATGGATACCCTTAAGGGGTACGACGATAATCAGGTTAGTATCAATCTGAATATGATGTGGTTATTAATATGTATATGTGATAAACATGCTCATGCATCATTATATTATGTTAATATTTTATGTTGCATATGCATGGGTGGGATATGTTATAAAAGAAGGAAGGGTGTACTTAAAGTACGTGGTTTGATGTTAGCCTTGAGCTACATCGTGGATTGACGTTGACTGAGGTCACGTTGTGGATTAATTGCGATTAAGTTCGCGTGGCTTGATGAGTGGCTATGTGCCTCATCGTGGTTGATATCGGCTATGTGCCATATCGTGGTTGATGAGTGACGAAGTGTCCCATCGTGGTTTTGGTGTTAGCTACGGCTACATCGTGGATTGGCGCTGACTGAGGTCGTGTTGTGGATTATTGTGCTTAATTGCACGTGGACAGCAGTGATTGCCTTTGGAGTGAAAAGGAGAGGGTGATTCGATAATCTCCTGGTGTGTGGTAGGCTGGATACGGGGGTGTGTAGAGGATGGACCCTAGGTTTGGGTTGGGTACATTTTGCATAATTATATCTGATATGTGAATTTAATGTGAAAGTGGGCCAAGCCCAATCGATATGTGGACTAATGTGGAAATGGGCCAAGCCCAGTATGTGAATGTGGATTTGAATAAGAAATGGGCTAAGCCTAGTATGTGTAAAGTATGTGGTTAATTACCCTGTTACCTGATAAGTGATATGAGTAGGGGCCAAGCCCAGAATGTGATATTATCTTAATATGATATATGCTATCTGATATATATATGTTATTACGTGGTTAACATGTGGGTGGAATTCAAGTGGTTAATTACACACTCGAGTCCAGTATGACTCACCCAATTATTTGTCAAACCTTACAGTGACGCTTGAAGCTCGGCCAGGGTTGGAGTGGATACAAGGTGGCCCATGCAGCAGTATTTTAATTGATTACGTATTTATATTTCTTTTCGAAATTCTAAGTATTTATTTATTGTAATAAGGGCCATTTGAGATATTTATGAATTTTGCTATGTTTTAAATTGGATTGTCGATTAAATTATTATTCGGGAAATGTTTTTAATTTCGGCCACTTATATATTAAAAGTATATAATAAAGTTTTAATTCGGATATTTTGTAACATCAAAGTTTTACATATAATTTTTAAATGGACATGGTTTTCAAAAGACGACAAATTTTAATGTTCTATCTTAAGTCAAAAATATTTTCAAACGTTTTCCGCAGTGGCATTTCAAATTCGGTCGTAACGAATGGGCCAGGTTTGGGGTGTTACAGAACCCATTTCATATTCTAGGAAAAAATACCATTTTGCCCCTAAACTTGTAATAAATTCCAATTTCATCCCTAGGCCTGGAAATTGAAATTCTTGCAATTTAATCCTTATTCCAAGCCTAACAAAAATTCTAATACAACTTTTACAGCACATATGTTTAATAAAAATCAGAATTTTTCCATAAATTTCATCAGCTTTCAATTTAGTCCCTAAACATGTTTCCATCAAAAATTACTTTGTAAAAGTTGTTTATCTATCAACAACCTTTCATTTTCTACCATAAACTTTTAAATTTCAGCTTATTCATCCATGGAAAATTTTCTATACTTCGATTTCTTTTCAAATTAACCCCATAAATAGAGAAATTAATCTTTCACGATCTCAAAAATATAAAAATTACTAAAAACGGGACATAGGAACTTACAAATTTATGCCTTGACAGCTTCTTTTCTCCTTCCTAGGGTTTCCATGTATTTTAGGTTGAAGATGATATGAAAATAAGATGATATTTCATTTAATTTATTTCCTCATTTCTAATTTAGTCCTTAACCTTTTTCAATTTTTCCATGGATGATTCACTAAAAATATCTACATAGCTTTTACCAATGGTCTAATTACCATATAAGGACCTCACATTGTAAATTCCATAGCTATTTGATCCTTATAGCTAATAGAATTCAACTTTGGCATTTTATGCAATTTAGTCCTTTTTGTAATTAGACACGTAATCGATAATTTTTTTCTATAAAACTTTCATGCAATCTTTCTAACATATTACCAATCATTTTATGAAATTTAAATAAATTTTATTTTTTTCGGACTCAAATTTGTGGATATGAAACCACTATTCCAACTTCACTGAAATTAGGTTGTTACATTTAGGATTATCTTCAACAGTAGCCCTGAATTCTTCAGCTCTGTAGTTACAAATCTTATCAATAGGCGGCTTATTAACTCGTAGCGGTCCAAACCTTGAGGAATAACGAGGAACAGTTAGGGAACAGGAGGGGGTGGTGGTTGTTAAGCAGCGAGGTTCGTGCGTACAAACTTGGTAAACCATTCGCTCATCATCTTGAAGAAGGCTTCCTTAGCCTCTCCTCCCCAGCCTTCAGATACGGGCCTTGTACCACTTGATGCTACTTGTAACACCCCTTACCCTATTGAATGTCGGAACAGGGCTCGAGGCATTACCGGACTTATAACACAAGCATTTATACAATTCCAAGTAATAAATTTTTGTCCAAATTTAAAACCATTCATGTTAAATCATAATGTCCCATATACATGTCTACGAGGCCCAAAACATACTTTGGAAGTAGTTCGGGACTAAATCGAGAACTTTAGAAATTTTTACAAAACTTAGAAACTTTTTCATGTTACAGGGCTCACACGCTCGTGTGGTCCAAGGGACATGCCCGTGTGACCATTAGACACGCCCGTGCTATAGGCCGTGTTCGAAATTAGGGTGCTCTTTGACTTTACTCCTTGTACGGAGGCTTAAGCGTTACTCTCAACTTCATCAGAGTCACCTTGGTTGGATGTCGTTGCTATAAGAAAACATGTTTCAAAATGGGTTAGGAGTTATCACACTATCACAGGTTATATAATTGCATGTATATCTAGACTCACACATGCTATGTTCAGTCCAAGAATCGACTAAACTGTAACTTTAATACTAATAAATGTAACACCCCTAACCCGTATCCGTCGCCACAATAGGGTTACAGAGCATTACAGGAGATTTAAATTCAAAACAAAAAAGGTAAAACATTTAATTCACATCATCAATCATAGCAAACCAATCAAAGACATACATATTGTTCCTTATACAAACCTTTGAGGCCCTAAAAACACATTATAAACAAATCGGGACTAAGCTGGAAACATATATAATTTTTCAAAAAAAGTTTAAAATTTTCAAACTACAAGGGTCACACGGCCGTGTCCCAGGCCATGTGGACATTCAAAGTAGGGACACACGGCCGTGTCCCAGCCTATGTCCGTGCCTGTGTAACTCACTAACTTGGGTCACACGGCCAAGCCGTACACCCATGTGCTAGGCCGTGTACCCTTCAAAATGGCCTCAAACGCCCGTGTGCCAGGCCGTGTGCTAGGTCGTGTAACAGCCTAACTTGCAACCCTTTGTAACCTACAGGGGACACATGGCTGTGTCGCCTAGCATGTGTCACACACGGCTGAGTCACACGCACATGTCTCTGGCCATGTGGACGAAAAAATAGGCCATTTCCAAGCCATTTTTCTCACCCATTCATGCATCCACCTACAACCAATTTGCCACATATAATCAAGCACTCCAAAGTGCACCAAACCATGCCATAATAAGTTATTCAAATAAGGTACATATACATACAACCAATATGCCCAAAATGCACCTCAGTCACAACCATTAAACATGTATAATCATATGAACAATATGACCAAAAGTTCAACTAATTTATAACTAAGTTTATGCCAAATAATACCATTTTGTTTACCTATCAAATTCACACCAAATAGTACTAAGTATGCCATTTAACATCTAACACCAGTAGCCATACATGTCATCTATAACAATTATGCCAATTCACCACATTTAAACATGTCAAAAGACCATTTATAATATAAAATTTTCAGTACTATTCCATCTTCTATCATTCAAGCATCATAAACCATGATATCAACAATTATAAGGCCAAATATATACATGCCAAAATTCATACCATTTCACCATCCAAAATGCCATAAAACAAGCCAAAAACAAATGGCTAAATCATCAAAAAAAAAAACTCCTATACATGTCATTATAACCAAAACTTAGAAACACCAAAATCTACCAATTTAACCGAAGGATAGTGTGATGTAACCCCAACAAGTCTCCAACCCGAACAAGCTTCCGATTCACTATAAAGCACGGAAAATAACATAGAGTAAGCATAAACGCTTAGTAAGTTTGTATAATGTAACATTTAAACTTACTACTTCAACACATAATAATTAAGCTTAACGTGGCATAATCCAACCACAACTTGGCCAAAGCCTAAGCATTTACACCAAACATGTTAGCCATATAAGCATAAAACATAAGCAATTTAATCATGGATGATCACAACACATAAACATGTAACATATGCATATATCATCTATCTCAACTTTCATTATTCTGTATATCACCAATTCAATGCAAATCGCGTGTGTTCATGTCTTAGTTCGTATTGAACTCTTACCACTTTCTTTCATATCATGCTCGTTGAACCATTTAGAATACAGTTGGATACCCAGGATAGCTCACACATAGTGTGCTAACTCATATGATTGTAATCTGTCAATTCTTGTACATGTATGCTTACATGAGCTGTGAAAACAAGCCTGCTCACAAAAGCTGTAGAGTATCCACAGCATATGTTGAACCTCAGCCATCGGTAGGACATTCAAGACCAGCACCCAAATCATGTAAAACCTAATGACATGTCATCTGTATCCTACGAATTCCTAGGGTTCAAACGAGGCTCGGCAGTCGATGTAACATCATTGGATACGCAATCGCTGTATATATGGTAGTTCGCAGTACATGTATAATTCAATTAAAAGCACATAAATACAATATAATAACACAAACTTATCTCGACGATTAAACGTAGATGCGGAGGCGATTATTACAAAACTTTATATTTGCCCCGGTCTAAAGCTGTACGAGGTTTGTCTTGATCCAAACAAATAAATTCAGCTCAATTCAATACTTATTTTATTCAATTTAACCCAAACTCATACATTAGTAAAATTACATTTTTGCCCTTATAATTTTGATTTCATTTCAATTTATTCCCTAGCTCATAAAAATGAAAATTTATGCAATTCACCCTTAACCCACTATATTCGAATTCCATATAGGTCCTTAGCAAGCCCTACATTTCATTTATTTCACAATTTCACCATGTATATTTTTCTATTTCTCAATTTAATCCTTAATTGACAATTTTATCAAAAATCACTTAACAAATTTTTTTTATCTAACAACAACTAACCATTTTCTTCCAGAACATATCAAAAACAACCTATATTTTTTCATGGAAAAACCCTATCTTTTAACAGTTTTACAAATTAGTCCCCGTGTAACACCCCTAACCCGTAACCGTTGCTGGACTAGGGTTAAGAGGTATTACTAATCATTTTCGAACATTTCATACCATTCCACATCCAAAATAACAATTCTGGTTCATATAGTCCCTTAAATAGGTCAACAAGACCTTAGATATGCCTTAGAATATGGCTGGGACTAAACCAAATACACACGAAAATTTCTAAAATTCAAAACATTTTTCTAAGTTATAGAGGTCACACGCCCGTGTGGGTAGGCCGTGTGCCTCACACGACCTCGAACACGCTCATGCGTCCAAGCCGTGGCAAAACAGGGCATACATACTGACTTGTTTACACGGCCTGAGACATGCCCGTGTGCCTCACCCGTGGTCGAAACTAACTTGCACCACACAGCCAATCACACGCCCATGTGTCTTGCCTGTGGTCGCTACTGACTTGATCCACACGGCTAGTCACACGCTCGTATGTCTTGCCTGTGGTCGACTCTAACTTGATTTAAAACGCAACCTCGAAAGACACGGTCGAGCCACACGCCCGTGTGCTCAACCGTGTGGCCAATTATAGGCCACTTTCAAGTCCAAATTGTCCTCCACACTTTGGAATCACCTATATGCATTAAACCAATACCAATTCATCATTTACATAGTTCACACATAATAACCAAAATCATCTAACATCCAAGCCATATCACATGGAAAGGTCCAACACCTCAAAATGCACCATATTTACTAGCCTATACATGCCATATACCAAATATGTACATCTTTCAAAAGTACTGAAATAGATAGCCGATAGTATGATCGAGTCGCTGACAGTCCCTAGATCCGAGCTAGCTCTACTAACATTATAAAATAGATAAACACATCACACAGTAAGCTTTAAAGCTTAGTAAGTTCGAAATATAATACATACCATTCAATAATGCAACATCAATACATAATTAAATCATCACATAGATAGATGCACAATTAGGTACATTATCATCCTCAACCATATGCTCAAATATCCATTCATTCAACCATTAAAACTATCATCAACCACATAGGTTAAAACATACATTTCCCAATACTTAGTTAATAAACGTTTTTGCTATTCAATGCTCGATACCATATCTCATTCACTGCTCGATATCTTTTCAACTCAATCGCACACTGAGTGCCCAAGTCATAATTGAAGCTTAATTAATATTGCACACTTAGTGCCTAGATACAAAACCGAACTTAATTCGGCATCGCACACACAGTGCCATTCAGTAAAGCCGAAGCTTCCATTACTTCGCACACATAGTGCTATTCATCTCTGTCTCGATTTCAATTACGCACACTTAGTGCCACATTTCTCAATCTCATATTTAACATTTCTAATTCAATAATTATACATTCATTCAATTCACATCACATAGATATAATTTAACAACTAGTATTTTATCCGAACTTACCTCGGACGTCGAAATACCGAAACTACCCAATTAATCGAGTACTTTGTTTTTGCCTCAATCTTGATCCAAATTTCTCCTTTCTTGGTCTATACATATTCAAATTTAACTTATTCAATCACCAATTCTTTCAATTTAGTCCACACACATATATTGAAAGCATTTTACAAAATAGCCCTCACATTTTCACATTTCGACACTTTAGTCCCTATTTCACAAAATCACAAAAGACACAAAATTTCTCTTCACTTATGCTTAGCTGAATTTTCCCCATGCTAAAAAAAGCCCATATATTTCTTTTATTTCACATTTTAGTCCCTCAAAATATTATTTTCACAATTTAGTCCAAATTACTCAATTTCATCAAAAATTCAAATACAAACTATGTTAACCCAACACTAAGTTTTCATATTTCACCAACTATCAACACAAAGCTCACATATTCTTCAATGGCACATCTCAAAATCTTCATCGAATTCTAAAATTAAAGCATGGGTTTGATAGTACGCTAAGCAACGATCACTAAAGTGTAAAAATCATCAAAAATCGAAACAAAAACATACTTTAATTATTAACAATACTAGTCGAATGTGAGAAAGCTTCTAACCCTTATTTTTCCTTTAACATTTGGTCGAAGAAAGATTAATATTCCACTTATTCTTGATTTTGTTTTATTTATTATTACCTTAATAGACATTTTACCATTTTACCCCTTTTTAATATAATATAGAAAACATATATTTAAAAGTCCTTAATCGTCCATGCCAAGGTCTAATGGCCAATTTATAACATAGGGACCTTTCATTTCATAAGCCATGCCAAATTAGCACTTTAACAATCATCACACAACTTTTACATTTTATGCGATTAGGTCCTTTTCTCAAATTAAACACATAAACGATAAAATTTTCGTACGAAACTTTCACACATGCTAATTCACATATTATGAACATCAAAAATACTATTAAAATATTTTTTCGACCACGGATTTGTGGTTCTGAAACCACTATTCTAACTAGGATCTAAATTGGGCTGTTACAACTCTCCCCCCTTAGGGATTTTCATCCCCTAAAATCTTACAAGTGAATAGGTTCAGATATTGCTCTCTCATAACATCTTCAGGCTCCCACGTAGCCTCTTCTACTCCGTGTTTGTGCCATAACACTTTCACTAAAGGTATTCTTTTGTTTCTCAACTCTTTAATTTCTCGTGCCAAAATTCGAATTGGTTCTTTACTATATGACAAATCTGACTGAATCTTAACTTCAGTAGGAGCAATCGCATGCGAAGGATCAGATCTGTATCATCGAAGCATCGATACGTGAAACACATTATGAATCTTTTCTAATTCAGGTGGCAACAACAATCTATAAGCAATTGGTCCAATTCGTTCAATAATGTCATACGGCCCGATGAACCTCGAACCTAACTTGCTTTTTCAGCCGAATCGAAGTATTTTCTTCCACGGAGACACTTTCAAAAACATTTTGTCACTGACCTCAAATTCAATATCTTTCCGTTTCAAATCTGCATAAGACTTTTGATGATCTGAAGCCGCTTTCAAACTTTCACGAATCACTTTCACTTTCTGCTCAGTCTCTTTTATTAAATCAACCCCGTGAATCTTATTCTCACTCAGCTCAGTCCAATACAATGGTGTTTGGCATTTATGACCATAAAGAGCCTCATATGGTGCCATTTTGATACTAGATTGGAAACTGTTATTGTACGCAAACTCAATTAACGGTAAATGCTTTTCCCACGTACTTTCAAACTCAAGTATACAACATCTCAACATATCTTTGAGAACCTGAATGATTCGCTCAAATTGACCATCCGTTTGCGGATGAAATGCAGTACTAAAATATAGCTTTGTGCCTAAAGCTTCTTGCAATTTCTTCCAAAACCACGAGGTAAATCTTGGATCTCTGTCAGATACAATAGATAGTGGCACCCCGTGCAATCTCACAATCTCAGCAATATACAATTCGGCTAACTTGTCAAGTGAATAATATGTTCTCACCAGAACAAAATGAGCTGATTTCGTTAATCTATCAACTATTACCCATATTGCATATTTCTTTCTCAGAGATAAAGGTAGTCCCGACACAAATTCCATCGTGATTCTCTCCCATTTCTACTCAGGAATCATAATTGGTTGTAACAAACAGATGGAACTTGATGTTCAGCTTTAACTTGCTGGCATATTAAACATTTCTGACACAAAGTCAGAAATATCTCTTTTCATACCATGCCACCAATAAAATTGTTTCAGATCATTATACATTTTTGTACTCCCTAGATAAACAGTTAAACGACTATTGTGAGCTTCATTCAAAATCAACTGAGTCAACTCTGAATTTCTCGGAACACAAATCCGACCTGTGAATCTCAAACAATCATCACTATCAACTCGAAATTCTGAATCAACATTTAATCCACACTGAACTTGTTTAGCCATTATTTCAACATCACTTTTCTGGGCATCACAAATTTGATGTAAGAACATCGGCCTCACTTTCAACTCAGCCAAAACTGAACTATCATCACATAGATCTATCTGAGTACTCATGGCTTGCAGAGCACATAAAGACTTTCGACTCAAAGCATCAGCAACTACATTAGCTTTACCCGGATGATAATCAGACACAAGCTCATAATCATTCAACAATTCTAACCATCTTCTCTGTCATAAATTCAATTCTTTCTGAGTCATCAAGTACTTCAAGCTCTTGTGATCAGTAAAAACATGACATTTCTCACCAAACAAATAGTGACACCAAATCTTTAATGCAAACACAACCGCAGCTAGCTCAAGATCATGCATCAGATAGTTCTTTTCACGTGGCTTTAACTGCCTCAAAGCATAAGCAATTACTTTGCCTTCTTGCATCAACACATAGCCCAAACCATTCAATGATGCATCACTGTAAACTATGAATTCTTTACCCGATTCAAGTTCAACTAACACTGGCACCTCTGTCAATAATGCTTTCAGCTGCTCAAAACTCTGCTGGCACTATTCTGACCACTCGAATTTAACATCATTTTATAGTAACTTCCTCAACAAAGTCGTAATCGTCGAGAAGCCTTTCATAAACCATCTATAATATCCCGCTAGTCCCAGAAAACTACGGACTTCAGACACATTTTTCGAAGACTTCCACACAAGAATAGTTGAGATCTAACTCGGATCAACTCGTATTCCCACAGCTGATACAATATGCCCCAGAAAACCAACCTCACGCAACCAGAACTCACATTTGCTAAACTTTGCATACAATTGCTTCTCACGTAGAGTCTGTAACACTATTCTCAAATGCTCTGTATGTTGCGTCTCATCACATGAGTAAATCAGAATGTCATCATTAATAAACACCACAACAAAACGATCCAAATACAGTCTAAATATCCGGTTCATCAAATCTATAAATTCTGTAGGAGCATTCATTAGTCCAAAAGGCATTACTAAGAATTCATAATATCCATACCTTGTTCTGAAAGTAGTCTTCGGTACATCTGATTCTTTAACTCTCAACTAGTAATAACCCGATCCCAAATCTATTTCTGGAAAAATTGTAGCTCCTTTCAATTGATCAAACAAATCATCAATACATGGCAGGGGATACTTATTCTTTATCGTCACTTTATTCAACTGTCGATAATCAATACACATCCTCATAGTGCCGTCTTTCTTTTTCACAAACAACACAGGAGCACCCCAGGGTGAAAAACTCGGTCGAGCAAATCCTCTATTGGTAAACTCTTGCAACTGTGACTTTAACTTATTCAATTCTGTTGGTGCCATTCTATACGGACCTATTGAAATAGGAGTTGTCCCCGGCACTAAATCAATACCAAACTTGACTTCCCGTATCAGAGGTAATCCCGGTAGTTCTTCAGGAAACACATCTGGAAACTCACCTACTACAGGTACAGATTCAACTTTCTTTTCTGTCACTTTTGTATCTATCACATAAGTAAGATAAGCTTTGCAGCCCTTTTTCACATAATTCAAAGCTTTCATTGACGATATAACAACTGGTAACCTATTCAAATCATTGGATTCAGTACGAACCATCCCACCATTCCGACTTCTCAAATCAATGCTCTTTCGTTTACAATTCACAATAGCATTATGCAAAGTGAGCCAATCCATGCCCAGAATAATATCAAATTCATCAAAAGGTAGTAACATCAAATTAGCCAAAAAGAAAATATATCAAAACATCAACAGACAGTTCTTGCACACTTTATCCACCAAGATACACTTGCCTAAGGGGTTTGATACTCTAATCACAAATTCAGTAGACTCAATAGGTAGAGTCTTACTTGATACTAGATTCACACACACATAAGAATGAGTAGAACCTGGATCTATCAATGGAATCACATCAGAATCAAATAGAGTAAAAGTACCAGTGATAACGTCTGGAGATAAAGCTTCTTCTCGTACGCGTATAGCATAGGCCCGGCAGGTGCTCTTGCCTCAGATCTCAAAGTTGTATCCTAGTCCTTCTCTAACTTCTACTCACATTTTCGGTGTTTCTAGGAGGTTTATCCCTGGCCATTGTGTTACTCGGTCTCACACTTTGAACATTATCTTTTTCAGCTAACTCTGGGCAATCTCGAATAAAATGATCTCGTGATCCACATTTATAACAAGTTCTATTGTTGTACTTGCCCCAACACTCTCCAACGTGTCGTCTTCCACATTGTCTACACTCAGGTTTGTTGCTTTTAACACTACCAACACTTGACTGAATTGGAGCTTGAGTTCTTAGACCAACACATTGTCTAGCACGGTCTCAATTGAATGTCCAAACGAAACATTTGATCGATTGCTTGCATCTCTAAATCTCTCCGTCAAAGGTTGAGACGACTTACTCATCAATCTTTTTCTCTCATCACTAGCCTCAGAATCTGCGTTCTTCTTTTCTTTGCTAAGCTCCTCAGCTTTGCAGAATCTTTCAACTAACACAACAAATTTATTTATGTCAAGTATTTCAACCATCAATTTAATGTCTTCATTCAACCCTTCAATAAAACGTTTGCACATAGTAGCCTTAGTCGAAACACATTCACGTGCATACTGACTCAATCTCACAAACTCCCGTTCGTACTTAGCAACGGACATGCAGCCTTGTTTTAGCTCTAGAAACTCTTTACGTTTTTGATCTATGAATCATTGACTGATATATTTCTTTTGGAATTCAAATTGAAAGAAATCCCAATTGATTCTCTCTCTTAGAACCACATAATTCAATGTCTTCCACCAGTTATATGTTGTATCTTTCAACAAGGAAATTGCACATTTAATGCATTCATCAGGAATCAACGACATTTCATCAAATACTCGAATGATATTCTCGAGCCAAAACTCAGCTCGCTTAGCATCATCATCAACTGTGGCCCTAAACTCTACGGCCCCGTACTTTCGGATCTTATCCACAGGAGGTTTATTCAATCGGATCAGATCTGTAACTTGTGGCACAACCGGTACTTGTGGGGGTGGAGGTTGTGGAGCAGCCGAATTCATTCGAATGAACTCCAAAAATCACTCACTCATCATTCAGAAGAAGGCTTGCTTAGCCTCTCCCTCTTAGCTACTATCATTCAGCCTAGATGTGACTGGCACTGTCCCTTGAGCAGGAGCAGGCGCGTTACTCTCTACATCGCAATTATATATATATGGCATGTATAGCTAGACTCACACGCGCTACACTAGTCTGAGAATCGACTTAACTGTAGCTCTGATAACAATTAAATGTAACACCTCTAACCTGTAACCGTCGCGGACTAGGGTTAAAAGGTATTACTAATCATTTCCTAACATTTCATATCATTCAACATCCAAACATAACAATTCTCGTTTATATAGTCCTTAAATAGGTCAACATGACCATAGACATGCCTTAGAATATGGCTGGGACTAAACCGAATACACGTAAAAATTTATGAAATTCAAACATTTTTCTAAGTTACAGAGGTCATACGCCTGTGTGGGTAGGTCGTGTGCCTCACACGGCCTCGGACACACCTATGCGTCCAAGCCATCGCAAAACAAGGCATACATACTAACTTCTTCACACGGCCTGAGACATGCCCGTGTGCCTCACCTGTGGTCGAAACTGACTTGCAGCAAATAGCCAATCACACACCCGTGTGTCTTGCCTGTGGTCGAGTCTAACTTGTTTTAAAATGCAACCTCGAAAGACACAGTCGAGCCACATGCTCGTGTGCTCAACCGTGTGGGATATTATAGGCCATTTTCAAGGCCAAATTGTCATCCACACTTTGGAATCACCTATATGCATTAAACCAATACCAATTCATGTCTCAAATGCAACCAAAACATACCATTTCAAACACCAATTAATCATCAACAATACCATCTATTCTTATACTCAATTCCTACTCAAATAAATCCATTCAAAGCACCATTTTTACAACTCAAATCATGTAAGCTAAACATAATTTAGTCAAGCCACAGATTCACACTTAAAACACCATTTCCATCAACTAATTCAAGCACGCAATATACCATTTCTAACCTCACTGTATCATACCACATTAATCATTTACATAGTTAACACATAATAACCAAAATCATCTAACATGTAACACCCCTAACCCATAACTGTCACTGGACTAGGGTTAAGAGGTATTACTCATAATTTTCGAACATTTCATATCATTCCATACCAAACATAACAATTCTCATTCATATAGCCCCTTAAATAGGTCAACGAAACCTTAGACATGCTTTAGAATATGGCCGGGACTAAACTGAACACACACGAAAATTTCTGAAATTCAAACATTTTTGTAAGTTACAGAGGTCACACGCCCATGTGGGTAGGCCATGTGCCTCACATGGCCTTGGATACGCCCAAGTGTCCAAGCCGTGGCAAAATAGGGCATACATACTGTCTTGTTCACACTGCCTAAGACATGCCCCTGTGCCTCACCCGTGGTCGAAACTAACTTGCACCACACATCCAGTCACACGTCTGTGTGTCTTGCCCGTAGTCGCTACCGACTTAATCCACACGGATAGTCACACGCTCGTGTGTCTTACCCGTGGTCGAGTCTGACTTGTTTTAAAATGCAACCTCGAAAGACATGGTCGAACCACACGCCCGTGTGCTCAACTATGTAGGCAATTATAGGCCATTTTCAAGGCCAAATTGCCATCCACACTTTGGAATCACCTATATGCATTAAATCAATACCAATTCATGTCTCAAATGCAACCAAAACATACCATTTCAAACACCAATTACTCATCAACAATACCATCTATCCTTATGCTCAATTCCTACTCAAATAAATCCATTCAAAGCACCATTTTCACAACTCAAATCATGTAAGCTAAACATCATTTAGTCAAGCCACAAATTCACACTTAAAACACCATTTCCATCATCTAATTCAAGCATGAAATATACCATTTCTAACCTCACTATTTCATACCACATTCATCATTTACATATTTCACACATAATAAACCAAATCATCTAACATCCAAGCCGTATCCCATGGCAAGGTCCAACACCTCAAAATGCACCATATTTACTAGCCTATACATGCCACATACCAAATATGTACATCTTTCAAAAGTAACAAAATAGATAGCCGATAGTGTGATCGAGTCGCTAACAGTCCCTTGATCTGAGCTAGCTTTACTGACACTGTAACACAGAGAAACACATCACACAGTAAGCTTTAAAGCTTAGTAAGTTCGAAATATAATACATACAACTCAATAATGCAACATCAATACATAATTAAATCATCACGTAGATAGATGCACAATTAGGTACATTATCATCCTCAACCATATGCTCAAATATCCATTCATTCAACCATTAAAACTATCATCAACCACATAGGTTCAAACATACCTTTGCCAACACTTAGTTAATAAATGTTCTTGCTATTCGATGCTCGATACCATATCTCATTCGCTGTTCGATATCCTTTCAACTCAATCGCACACTTAGTGCCCAAGTCATAGTCGGAGCTTAATTAATATCGCACACTTAGTGCATAGATACAAAATCAAACTTAATTTGGCAATGCACATACAGTGCCAATCAGTAAAGTCGAAGCTTCCATTACTTCGCACACACAGTGCTATTCATGTCTGTCTCAATTTCAATTATGCACACTTAGTGCCACATTTTTCAATCTCATATTTAACATTTCTAATTCAATAATTATACATTCATTCAATTCACATCACATAGATATAATTTAATTGTAACACCCCTAACCCATATTCGTAACCGGATTAGGGTTACGAGGCATTTACAAAGGAAATACAGCTTTCATATAATCATATAATCACATGGAACCTATCCACAAATACATATACAGATACATCGTTTTGCTAATTTAAATATTAGTCTTAAATTATTAATCACACCGGATATACTAATCATATCTCAAAGTTCAATCAAATTCATTTCAATTCTATATCATTTTATCAAGTCAATATACATGTCTTAAAATACATACATAAATCATGAGCTTATCATAATAATGATATATTCGAACTACATATAATGATTATTAGCCATGTGCAAAATGCAATTCAAAACCAAATATACCTACGAGTACATTTGCTAATTAATTCCATGTATTGCCGAATACATAATTCATGATATTAATCTTATATTAATTTATTTAAGCAAAAACATGCAACTTAATACATATCACTACTTACTTAAGCAATTGGCCGAATATACAAAGTCCCATTTATGACATTTCATATTTATTTCCTAACACAAGTCGAGTTTGGTGATTTCTTGTACCTAGTAAAATTCAAACAATCTCATAAGCCATTTATAAATAAATGTATATAAAAAATCATAGTTATACACATTTCTATATTCGAACATAAATCCAACCAACTAGTTCTTTGAGCATATTAACTACATTTGACTATAGCACATAGACTTGGCCGCATATTCATGCATACAATACACAACGTAACCTCCCTTTTCAAATTTATTTAATCAAAGCCACATTGATTACATGTTCATAAGGAGATACTATTAACCTAACACACACATGAACTAATATATCCATTGGAATTGCATAAATATACTCAATTCTTCCACCACATGCTTTTATCTCAATTAAACACTCTAGTGCTCAACTTCAAATATTCCTGCATAGACATTTTCACTACCATCATCAACTCAACTTAACTACTCAATATAACTGTCATAATATATACTTTCAAGGTAAACCTAAAACATAACAAAAGCACACAACCAAGAACATTTATACAAACCAGTCTATCTAACACACAAATAAAGTTTTAGCCAAGAGTAATAGCCATTTCGCAAGGCTAAACATAAATATACAAGATCTAATACCATTTATTAACGACATAACCTAGCTAATACATGCCTTTCTAATCAAACTAGATTTAAGTACCAAAGGAGTTGATAGTGTGGACAACTTTCTTGACGATCCCTTTGAGCTTGTAGCCTTTACTGAATCTATGAAACAGAGGCGAACATTTCACACAAGTAAGCTTACTAGCTTAGTAAGTCCTAAACTCATAATAATATAACATTCAATCACTTAAACATTTAAATACGTTTATTTAAACAGATCGAATACTAACAGTTCATTATCCTAAGTAATTGTACTTCATTTCCATAAACTTGTATCTCTTCAAAGCACAAAATAAATATATTACAAGAATCACATGCTCCAAGTCATATAAGTACAGCATTCATGACAACCATGTTATTGTACTAAAATTTCCTTTCACTCCTAGCATTACTATTTGAAAACCAAATCTCCACAATAGTATATTCAAGCTCAATTTCAATCATATAATACTCATACACATCAACCTTAATCTCAAATGTACATAATACTGTTCTCATAGTATTAACTCGACTCAAGTAACCTTAAACATAACATACCTTACTTGCTTACCTGAGCCTTTAACTAGATACATTAGCTATGTTTTGCTTTGAACAAAATTCGGATTATCCTTTGTAAAACACATCACCAGGCATCAAGCTCGCTGAGGCGTCAAAGCCCGATAAATACCATCGCACAAGGCTCGCTGAGCTCAAAGCCCGAAATAAGTCACCGGCACTAGGCCTGATCGGCATTTAGCCCGATACAAATCACCGGCACATGGCCTGCTAGGCATTTAGCCCGATACAAATCACCTCAATTATCCATTCAATACACATCACTTATTGCTAAATCACAACATCAAATATACTTCATTTTAACTTCACATTTCAAGCTAAACAAGCTTATTCATAATAAAATTTACAATTACATTTCAACTTAGCCTTATTCTAACATTCGGCTATCACCTTAATTCATACTCAAATTTATCAATTATTATCACTAAACAAGTTCATAAATAACTCTTTGATATATTTAAACTTAAGGACTTACCTCGGTTGTCGATAGACCGTGTAAATCGGCTATTCGAGAACCTTTGTCTTTCCCCATTCCAATTCCGTTTTTCTTTGTTCTTGATCTAAACATATCAAAAGTAATCTCATTCAAGCACATTTCGTTTCAATTTAGTCCCAAAACACATAAATGGGCAAATTACTATTTTACCCCTAATATTTCACCACTTTGCAATTTAGTCCTATTTGCATAACACACAAAATATACCAAATTAGCTAAGAATATACAAGGGTCGAATATTCTTAGGGACTTTATAAGCCCTCTCATTTCATTTATTTTGCAATTAAGTCCCTCTAAAATTTTGTTTTTACAAATTAGTCCTATTTATTTAATTTCACTAAAACTTCCAATACAAAACATATCAATCTTTAACCTATCTTAAATTTCAAATCATCAAATATCATAAACCACATAAATTTATCAATGGCCGAACATCAATAATGCATAGATTTACAAATTAAGACATGGGTTAGCTACTGTTCAAAGCAACGATCTCAAAAACGTAAAAATTAACAAAAATCGAAATCAAACTAACCTTGATTTTGTACTTCTAATTGCCGAAAATCAAAGGAACAAAAACTCTTTTTCTTTCTCCCATCTTCGGCCAAAGAACAAAATGAGATGATAATGGCTTTCTTATTTTATTAATTATGAATATAATAGGTTATTTAATTAATTTACTAACATAACCTTTAAATTAAAACAAACTATTACATATATTAATGGCATATTAGTCAAAAGCCACCCACTAACTTATAAAATGGAATATTTACCCATTTAATACCTCAAATTAAGAAGCCATCATCATTCTAGCACTTTACACTTTAGCAGGCAACTTTTACGCATTACGCGATTAAGTCCTTTTAATCAAATTAAGCACTTAAACGATAAAATTTTCATATGAAACTTTCACACACATCAATTCACATATAATAGACCCAAAATATAATATTAAAATATTTCTCAGACTCGGATTCGTGGTCCCGAAACCACCGTTCCAACTAGGGTCAAATTCGGTCTGTTACATTAACAACTAGTATTATATCCGAACTTACCTCGGATGTCGAAATACTGAAACTAGCTGATTAATCGAGTACTTTGTCTTTACCTCAATCTCGATCCGGGTTTCTCCTTTCTTGGTCTATACATATTCAAATTTAACTTATTCAATCACCAATTCATTCAATTTAATCCACACACACATATTTAAGATATTTTACAAAATACCCCACATATTTTCACATTTCGACACTTTAGTCCATATTTCACAATTTCACAAAATACACATAATTTCATTACACCATGCTGAGGTCGAATTCTCCTTAGTATCATACAAGCCTATATATTTCATTTATTTCACTTTTTAGTCCCTCAAAATATTATTTTCAGAATTTAGTCCAAATTACACAATTTCATCAAAAATCCAAATACAAACTATGTTAACCCAACACTAAGCTTTCATATTTCTCCAGCTATCAACACAAAGCTCTCATATTCATCAATGGCACACCTCAAAATCTTTATCAATTTCTAAAATTAAGACATGGGGTTGATAGAACACAAAGCAACGATTACAAAAACGTAGAAATTATCAAAAACGAATAAAAAACACTTACCCGATTGAAGCTTATACTATGGCCAAATTTTAAAAGCTCAAACCCTTGGTCTTTTATTTTCAATTTTCGGTGGAATAGGATGAACACTAATGCCACTAATTTCATGTTTGTTTATTAATATTAACTTAATACACAGTTTACCATTTTGCCCTTTGTTAAAACATTTTTATTTCATTCATTTAATGGTCATTTTTGTCCATCTCCACTATCAAAAGGCTATTTACCACATAAGGACTTCTCATTTAATAAGCCATGCCAAATATACACTTTAACAATCAGCACACAGCTTTTACATTTTATGCGATTAAGTCTTTTTTCTTAATTCGACATACAAACGATAAAATTTTCACACCAAATTTTCACACATGCTCAATCACATATTATAAATATCAAAAATAATATTAAAATATTTTTTCGACCTCAAATTTGTGGTCTCGAAACCACTATTCTGACTAGGGTCTAAACCAGGATATTACATAACATCCAAGCCATATCACATTGCAAGGTCCAACACCTCAAAATGCACCATATTTACTAGCCTATACATGCCATATACTAAATATGTACATCTTTCAAAAGTACCGAAATAGATAAACGATAGTGTGATCGAGTCGCTGAAAATCCCCAGATCCGAGCTAGCTCTACTGACACTTAAAACAGAGAAACACATCACACAATAAGCTTTAAAGCTTAGTAAGTTCGAAATATAATACATACTACTCAATAATGCAACATCAATACATAATTAAATCATCACATAGATAGATGCACAATTAGGTACATTATCATCCTCAACCATATCCTCAAATATCCATTCATTCAACCATTAAAACTATCATCAACCACATAGGTTCAAACATACCTTTTCCAACACTTCGTTAATAAATGTTCTTGCTATTCGATGCTCGATACCATATCTCATTCACTACTCGATATCTTTTCAACTCAACCGCACACTCAGTGCCCAAGTCGTAGCGAAGCTTAATTAATATCGCACACTTAGTGCGTAGATACAAAACCGAACTTAATTCGACAACACACACACAATGCTAATCAGTAAAGTCGAAGCTTCCATTACTTCACACATACAGTGCTATTCATGTCTGTCTCGATTTCAATTACGCACACACTACAGCAAATTTGACTTTTGGCAGCGTTTTTAGTGGCGTTTTGAACAAAAACACCCGTAAAGTTCTACATTAGTGGCGCTAAAGACAAAACACCGTAAATGGTTGGAGATATAGTTAAAACGCCGCAAAAAAAGTATTAAAATTTATCCAAACAGTGTCGTTTCAGCAGAGGAGGAAAAACTTTTAGTGGCACATTTAAAAAAAAGGCCGCAAATTTGTTATATTAGTTGCATTTGTAATAAACGCCGCAAATTTGCAATACTAATTCGACAAAAATGACGCAGTTCTAGTACAACATATTAATATTTTAGTGGCGTTTATTAAAAAATGCCGCAATTTTACAATAATCATTTTCCATAAACGGTGACGTTTCATTCTAGAGTAGTAAAGACTTAGTGGCGTTTATAATTAGCACCGTAAACTTAAACTCAAACGACAATGTTTGACAACAGGGAAATATTTTTAGTGGTGTTTTTAGTAAACGCAGCAAATATGCAATACCAATGCCTTAATCGACGTCGTTTCTCGACAGGGAAATAATTTTTTAGTGGCGTTTGTTATCAACGCCTGAAATTTGCAATACCACTTCGACTAAAACGGTGACGTTTCATTTTATAATATTAAACACTTAGTGGCGTTTATACAAACGCCGTAAAGTTAAACCCAATCGACACCGTTTTGCAACTGAGAATAAGATTTTTAGTGGCGTTTTTCCTAAACGCCGCAAATATGCAATACCAATATGTCCTAAACAACTTCGTTTCAAGTTAGGGAATTAACTTTTAGTGGCGTTTTTTGCTAAAAATGCTGCAAATGTGCAATAACCATTGCCTTAAATGACTACGTTTCACGATATGGACTTAATTAATTAGTGGCGTTTTTAATAAATGCCACAATTTTGCATTACCAATTCCATTTATACGCCACCGTTTCATTAGAAAGCATTAAACTTTTAACGGCATTTTTTAAAAATGCCGCAAAATTGCAATACCCATTTGCCTAAAACGACGACGTTTTCAAAAAAGGGAATAAATTTTTTATGGCGTTTTCCATAAACGCCGCAAATTTGCAATACCAATTTGCTCCAGACGACGTCGTTTCTCATCATTAATTTATTTTTTAATGGCATTTTTGCTGAAAACGCCGCAAATGTTATGCAGTAGTGGCATTTTCCATAAACGCCGCAAATAATGTTATTTCAATTTGACTTAAACGACTTCGTTTTATTTACCTAAAAAATCCTCTAGTTTTTTATTCAAATTAGATTTTCCCAAAATTTAACATAAAACCCTTTATTTCTTACACCCTTGAGTTCTTCCCTAAATTCTTTTCCCCAATTTCTCCAAATCCATTAGTTATTGATAATAATAAAAACATCGCAATAAATATAATATTTTAGGGTTTAAGATTTAAGGTTTAGATAGTATGATTTATGGCTTTATATTTATTGGTTATGGTTTAAGGGTTTAGTGTTTAGGGTTTAGGGTTTAGGGTTTTATGTGTATTGGTTATGTGGTTCGAGTTAAGGGTTTCATGTTTAGTTGTTATATATATGGTTTAGGGTTTGTGAATTGTAATTTAAGATTTAAGGCGTTTGAATTAAAGTTGTACATGTTAAGGGTTTTGGTCTACAGTCTAAGGTTTAAGCTGTACAACTTAGGGTTTAGGATTTGTAGTTTATGGTTTAACAGTTTTGAGTTTAGGGTTTATGGTGCAAGGGTTTTGGGTCTCTTTATATTAATTAAAATAGAGTTTATTTGTAATTTTCTATTTAAAAAATTTAAAAAAAGTTAAAGTACTATTATTTAAAAGAATTTTACTATTTTTTTTTGTATATGATTAATTATTTTTAAATTTATACAGTAAATAATTTTTATGTAATTGTAAAAGAGATAATATTAATTTTAATATATTAAAATTATCATTATAGTTTAAATTATTTAAGAGATTGTAACATCCCGAAATTGGGCCCAATGGGCCTTGGGCGTAAGAATGTTTAAAATTTTTGAGAACAAGAGAACGACATTATTTCAAGTTGGACTTTCTAAGAAGGTAATTTTGGAAAGTTACGGGGTTTCTATGAAGTCTCGGGTTCATGTTAGGCTATAAGAAAATTTTATGTTTAAGTCTTTAAGGAGATAGAGTAAGTGAGATTAAAACTTATGGAAATAAGTGAGTAAATGGTTAGCATAAATGAGCAATTGGTAAAGAGGATATGATGCCACATGAAGGACTTTAAGGGAAGAGGTTCAAATCCCATTGTGTGCAAATTTTGACTAATATATGGCAAGTTTGACTTCTTTATTTTTGGTAAGGTGGCTAAGAAATAAGGAAAGGTTGAGGTTGGGGAAAAGAATCAAAAGGAAAAGGCAAGTAAGGGGAACAAGTGGCTTATTTCGTGGAGAATGCTATGGAAAGTGTGGTTGGCAAAATTTTGACCCTTATGGCTATGCATGTGGACGGTTTTGGGGGTAGATAGCAGCTGAAATTTTACTTTGGCATTTGGTAAGGTCTTGGTATTGATTTGGCCAAAAATCTCATTTGCAACTTTGTGTCATTTTCTCCCAAATTGCTATTCTCCTTGCCGAAATCTTCTAGCACAATAGTGCATTTCTTTTGTTTCTTTCTTCTCTTTGGATTGGTCACATATTCATCTTTTGTCCATCTTTCTTGATAGCCGAAACTTCAAGTTGATATTAAGCAAATTCTTCTTCTTTCTTCTTGATTGTTGAAACTATAAAGCCATTAGTGAGTACTTTTCTTTCTTTGTTTTGCCGAAACCACCTAGCCTAATTGATCATCTTCTCCATCTTCCAAGTTGGGCTTTTCTTTCTTGATTAAACTGGATAAGTGTTTTTATTCAAATCTTTTCATTCTTTTTTCCTTTAGCCGAATGAGAGTCCCTCATTATTTGGTTGTTTCATCTTGATTCTAAAACTGAAATGGTGTTCTCCCTTACTTCCTCACATCTTGATAATCTTTTATTTGTAGTATTCTAGTGGATTGGCCGAATACCACATCATTGCCTAATCATCTCAAGTCATAAGTTAATTGGTGGGAATTGGGATTATAATCAATTAAAGTAAGGAGTCTTTTCATATTCCATTCGATATCACTACTCGGTTATTGTGTTAATCGGATCAAAGTTTTGACTAATCGATTATGTTTTAGGGACGAAATCACTCGATATGTTCTACCTTCGGACATAGTGGTAAGTGATTCAAGTGTAAGTGATATGAAATCTTTTGGAAATCCGAGCCTAACTTTTGGTTGGTATTGTTCTAGGTCATCGACGAGTGGTTCGTTAGGAAATCAAAATCAGGTGTGTAATCCCGTACCTTCCGAATACGTGTTTGATATGGTGTGTAATCTCACATCTCTCTGAAAGTTTGTATGATATATTCTGTGATTTGGTCAAAATACCGAAGAAAACCAAAAATCGGCATCCGTGATCACTTGGGCGTGCGTATGATCGTAGTGGTAATCATATTTTGTAATAAAACAGTTTCGGTTAGAAGCAGTGACGTGTTTTTGAAAAATCATGAAAAATAGGAGAAATGTAATTAGAAAGTGAACAAGATACCAAATTAAAGCTTACTGTGCATACTTTAATATGTAAGAAACGGAGAAGGAAAAATAATTTTATATTCTGAGATATCTTAATTTTAGTGAGACTGGTTCTGACTGACTTCGTGTTTCCCTGACCTGTCTTGGAAAAGTCATATAAAATTGTAAAAAGTGAATTATGTACAGATTCCAATAGAAACAAGTGGAAGCAACATATGAAAACTGTACAGTGAGATATTTGAATTTTAGGTAAGAGAGGTCAGAGTCATTGGTTAGTGAAACAAGGGAAACTTTAAGGAATAAACTGTACTAAATGGATACACAAAAAATTCTGGAAAACTTTTAGTAAAAAGATATATGAGTCTAGTTTCAAGGAAAATTTACGGATTTAGATTTCGAGATTTCTAACTCAAGTTATAGTAAATTTAGTTAGTACGACGCAGATGGACAGTTTTAAATTGTTATGCCCAAATTAGTAGTTAAGTCTGGATTGCAAAATTACTGAATTACCCTTAGTGATAAGGGCCAAATTATGGAAATGCCCCTAAAGGGCCGAAATACGAAATTGCTTATGGGCCGAATGGACATATTGATTAATGGGCCAATATGATATTTTGCAAAATGGGCCAAGATGATATTTTGCTTAATTGGCCAACTTGATAAATTGTTATAATGGGCCATAAATTTTGTAAGAAATATCTGAATACAATGTTGTGAATTGTTATGCATTATATACATGTTTTGCATGGGATGGGATAATGATGAAGAGAAGTTCTGGTAGCTCTGCTACATAAATCTGGTGGCTCTGCCATAAATCTGAAAAATGGCAATGCCATGTAAGTTCTGTTAATCTGGTGGCTTGTCCACAAATCTGATATAAATGGCTTAATGCCTACGTTTGGTGTGTTGGCGAGGTGGGTTGACTAAAGATCACCCACAGGTGTGTTGGTTGGTACGGGTAGTGTGTAGCGGATGGAAAACTAGGTTTGGTTTGGGAATTGCATATCATATGCATACTATATATGATACATTTATATTATTGAAAATGGGCTTAGGCCCAAAATATGGCTAAATGGGTTCCGGCCCAATGGATAGGGATTTCACAGTGAGTTCTTGTAAGTCACCCCCATTTCTCTTAACCCTTGTAGGTAATGCTTGATGGTATGGACTTGGGCTATGGATGACTCGGGGGAGGCCATACTTCAGAAATGGTTATTTGGACTTTAGACTTTTTTCTCGTTTATTTTATTACTTTACTATTTGAGGTTAAATGTTGTAATAAGGCCTCTGGACAATTTTTATTTTGCTTTATGGTTAGGATGTTTTTATTATTTTTCTTAAATGGTTTAAAAAGGGAATTTTCTAAAAACTTAAATAATGGTTTCCAAAATCGATTAACAAATGGATTTCAAAATAAACTTTTACAAATACTTTTAATACGGATATTTTCTCTCGAACTATTAATGATATTGTAACACTTCAAACCCGATCTATGCGTTAAGACCAAATTTGACATGTCACACAAATCGAACATACATCTAATCTTTTAATGATTTAAAGAAAACAGATCCTTAAAATATTTTGGAATGGAGTTTACAAAAAAAAAACGAGGTTGATTTTAAAATCTATGATTTAAGATGTAAAAGATTATAAATTGAAACTTAGAAAAAAAATACTGACTTGATATTCCGAGAAATTTAAAAGAGTTCAAAAGAAATTTTGAAAACAAGAATTTTAAAAGAATTTCTTTCTTTTGAAGAAAATTTTCCAGTTAATAATATTTAAGAATAAAACCCTTATTGCACTTAAATTTGAGGAAAACATTTAATAAAATAATCTCGCTTAAGTTTCTAAATCATGATATAAAATCCATCCACAAGTAAAACATCCATAAAATTTAACCAGAGGCCTTATTACATCACAACTTAAATAGTAATTAAATAAAAGTACTTAAGAGAAATTCAAAGTTTAAATAAACCATTATTCGTAGTTTGGCCTCCACTGAGTCATCCCCGGCCCAAGTCTCCATTACTGATCATTACCTGAGAAGGGTAAAGGAAACAGGGTGAGTTACTTTCGAACTCAGAGTGTAATTCACTTATCATAGTCCACTAGGCCAAAACCATCTAAGCATTTAGTTAGGCCTGAGCCCATTTCAAGTATAACAATTTATCATGTATAAAATGCAAGTGGTATGCAATTCCCAAACCAAACCTAAATTTCCATCCGCTACACACCACCCGTACCAACCACCACACCTGTGGGGAGCTTTAGTCACCCACCCCGCCAACACACCAAACTGGGCATTAAGCCATATATTAAACTGGGCATTAAGCCATATATTAAACTGGGTATTAAGCCATATATCAAACTGGGCATTAAGCCATATATTAAACTGGGCATTAAGCCATATATCAAACTGGGCTTTAAGTCATATATCAATTTGTGGACAAGCCACCAAAATTTTGTAGCAAAGCTACCAGAACTTCTCTTCGTCAAATATCCCAACCCATGAAATCATGTATACAACATGCATAATAACTCATTAATATAATTATTCCAACATAAGGCCCATTATAATTTTTTTTGCAATCTGGCCTATATCACATTTTGGCCTATTTCACAATTTGGCCCATTTCATCTCATATCACACTTGGCCAATTTATCAAATAAAACATATGGCCCATTTATCACATATGGCCCAAAATATGACATATGGCCCAAAATATCACATTTTATCGTTTTAGCCCCTTTAAGGGAAATTTCATAATTTACCACATTCTTAATACTGATTTCACAATCTTAACACTAAAGTGTTAATTATACCATATTTTTCGATTTCACCAACTTTGCGATTTTTAATGCAATATTCACTACGGTATAGTCATCTAACCCGTGAGATACAGTGTGAGATTACACACCTGATTATGGTGAGGACTACGCTTTCCTGATCGTTGATACCTAAATACGTTATAACGCTCGATTAGAACACTAACACTTAAAATAAATCTATGCTAATGTAAGCGGTCTAGGTTTTTACCCTCGAAAACTCGATCAACTACTATTTGTCGGTTCTCCCCGGTTGACGGTTCACAACCCGGTGGAAAATCCCGGATCGTCGGTGCCTCTCGACTACGAACAACCTCGAATAACTGATTTTCACTGGATGAGGGTCCAAAACCCGGTGGAAAATCTTGGATTGCCGAAACAGCCCTTCGCTTGAAACTAGAGGGAATAGTGAATCCGCCCCTCTTCCAAACACTATTCACCACCCTTTTTGACCCTATCTTGTTTGCCTTCATTAACAAAAGAATATTAGTCCAACTAATTTTTCAGAAATTAAGACGATTGGTTTTAAGGGCCAAATCGGCTTCCCACGATATCCTTACGTTCAAAGGATGAAAATCAAGCGATAGCGTCCCTTACACTTTGGACCGAATCCTAGCGATTCACGATGATTACGGACACTCCGAGTGTCGAAATTTCTCTATTTCACTATAAAGACGAAAAGGATTTGTCTAAGAGAGAGATAAATGATGATATTTTCGTTCAAAAGACCCTCCCAAACCAATATGTAGATTCGACATAAGAAAAGGAAGAAAATAAAGAATTGAAGAGGGTTCTTATCGGTTGATCAAAATGAGAGTAGAAAGAATGATTGATAAGAAAAATATATGTTAAGAGGAAGATTCGGCTATGAAGAAAAATTGAAGGAGATGGTGTTAGCAACATTCAGCCATGGAGGAAAAGAGAAGGGAGAAAATGTTGGATGAGTTTTGTAAGAAGAAAGAGATGAAGTAAAGGTATAGGACAATTAGGTGTTTCGGTTTTTGGTTCATTTCAAGAATGAAAGATGAACAAAGAGAGAGGTTTGAGGCTAGAGAGCATTCGGCTATGGGGAAAGAAAAGAAAAAGAAAATGGCCTTCCAAGTTTTGGTGTTTTCGGCACTAGAGAAATGGTTTGAGAAAAAAGGTAAAATTAAGACCAAATGGTCAAAATGGAATGACCAAAAGAAGAAAAACAAAAGATGCTCACCAATGCTCAATATGCATTCGGCTAGGGAGAGAAAGATGAAGAGAAAAGCTTTTGGAAAGAAACACAAAATAACCAAATGAGAATGACCAACTAGTTACCATATCCTTACCAAAGCCGTCAAAATTTTGGCCACCCCCCTAGCCTCTAAAACCATCCAAATACATGGACACGAAGGTCAAAGTTTGGCCATTCCAAACTTTCCAAAACATCCTCCTTGTAAAGTGCCTTGTGTTCCCCCTACATGCCTTATCCCATTGATTCCTTTCCCTATGTTCAATTCTTGCCTTAATCCATTAGCCACCTTGCCATAAAAATGAAGTCTAAGCTACCATAAATGCTTGCTTGACTGACACTATAAAGATGGAAAGAAAAAAAATAAAATTCCACATGCATAACAAGAGATTCAAACCTCTTCCCTCAATCAGACACTCATAGCGCCAACTCCACTTTACTACTTGCTCATCTTATGCTAACTTTTGCCAATTAATTACCTTAAACATCAAGGTTACTTGATCCACTTCAATAAAGTACTATTTACCAAAATTTATTCCAAAATCCAAATAAATCCCGAGCCTTCTCGAGACTATTAAAACACACACATTGAATCATTTCACTAGCTAAGCACCAAAATTATGCAACATATCGATTCTAAATTTTTAGGATGTTACAATTCTACCCCCTAAAGAAAATTTCATCCTCGAAATTTACCTGATTAAAAGAGGTGAGAGTATTGTTGCCTAATTGTGTCCTCCGGCTCCCACGTAGCTTCCTCCGCTCCGTGATTACATCATAGAACCTTAACCAATGGCACAGACTTCTTTCTTAGCACCTTAACATCACAATCTAAGATTTTCACTGGTTCCTCCTCGAAAGACAAGTCTGGCCTTATCTCAACTTCTTCTACCGGAACAATGTGAGTCAGATCCGATCGATAACACCTCAACATAGAAACATGGAAAACGTTATGAATCTGACTTAACTCCAGAGGTAATTCAAGCTGATAAGCCACTAGTCCTACACGCTTCAACACATGGTACGGTCCAATGAACCTAGGGCTCAACTTGCCCTTCCTTCCAAATCTGAAGATCTTTTTCCAAGGTGAGACTTTCAGAAAGACCTGATCTTCCACTACAAACTCAATATCCTTACACTTCAGATCCGCATATGACTTTTGTCTATCCGAAGCTTCCTTTAACCATGCTCGAATCGCCTTTACTTTTTCTTCCGTCTCAGATATCAATTCAAGACCCAATAACTGTTGTTCCCCCAATTCAGTCCAACAAGTAGGGGTACGACACCTACGACCATATAACACTTCATAGAGTGCCATTTGGATACTAGATTGGTAACTGTTATTATACGCAAACTCTGCCAACGGTAGAAAATCTTCCCAACTACCTCTGAAGTCAATCACACAACCCCTTAACATGTCTTCCAAAATTTGAATTACTCTTTCAAACTGACCATCCAACTGAGGATGGAAAGCCGTGCTGAAGTTAAACTTTGCTCCTAAAGCCTCATGCAAAGCTTTCCAAAACCGCAATGTAAAACTAGGGTCCCTGTCCGATATAATAGACATTAGTACCCCATGCAACCTCACGATCTCCGATACATACAACTTAGCCAACTTCTGCAGTGAGTAATCCGTACGAACTGGTAGAAAATGAGCAGTCTTCGTTAATCGATCCACTATCACCCAGACGGAATCTTTCTTAGTAGGTGTTAAGGGTAACCCACTAACAAAGTCCATTATTATTCGCTCCCATTTCCATAATGGATTCTTTATCGGTTGCAACAATCCCGACGGTAATTGATGTTCCGCCTTCACTTGTTGACAAGTCAAACACTTACCCACGAAATCAGTAACCTCCCGCTTTAACCTTGGCCACCAATACTGT
Organism: Gossypium bickii; assembly: GCA_025503065.1. Taxonomy (NCBI): domain Eukaryota; kingdom Viridiplantae; phylum Streptophyta; class Magnoliopsida; order Malvales; family Malvaceae; genus Gossypium; species Gossypium bickii. Next base: position 71,014,973 of record CP106716.1, on the reverse strand, counting down.
TCACGGAGGTCTTGATACATCTTACTTCCTCCGGGGTGCATAGTATAAAAGCTACTATGCGCCTCACGAAGAATCACTTGTCTCAAATCTGAATCCATGGGCATACACACTCTTCCGCGAAAACACAGCACTCCATCTTTATTCATTCCAAAATCCCCTATTACACCACTTTCAACTTGTTGAATTAAGGAACCCAACTTTTCATCTGATATCTGCTTCTCCTTGATCTGTTCTAACCACAAAGGCTTCACTTGAAGTTCTGCTAGTAGACTGCCATCCTCATACAAACTGAGATGAGCAAACATTGCTCTTAACTCTGACATTACCTTACGACTCAACGCGTCTGCCACCACGTTAGCCTTTCCAGAATGATACTCGATTGAGAAGTTATAATCCTTTAACAGCTCCATCCACCTCCATTGTCTTAAGTTCAACTCCTTTCGAGTAAGGAGGTACTTAAGACTCTTATGGTCTGTATAAATGATCGACTTCTCACCATAGAGATAATGCCTCTAAATTTTTAAAGTAAAAACCATAGCAGCCAACTCCAAGTCATGAGTAGGATAGTTGACTTCGTGCGGCCTTAACTGACGGGATGTATAAGCCACCACTTTTCCATCTTGCATCAACACACATCCTAAACCCGTGTGCGACGCACCGCAGTAAACAATAAACTCTTTTCCAACCTCAGGATGAATCAGTACTGGTGCTTCCATCAAAATCTTCTTCAATTTCTCGAAACTCTCTTGTTGTTTATTTGTCCACACAAACGGTACTCCCTTTCGTAACAGCTTAGTTAGGGGTGCAGCAATCCACGAAAACCCCTCAACAAAGCGTCTATAATAGCCAGCCAAACCTAAGAAACTTCGAATCTCAGCCACTGACTTCAGTGGTTTCCAATCCAACACAGCCTCTACCTTCTGGGGATCAACTCTGATTCCTTTGACTGACACAACATGTCCCAAGAAGATCACTTCCTTCAGCCAAAATTCACATTTACTGAATTTGGCATAAAGTTGCTTTTCTCGCAGTATTTGTAGTATTATGTGCAAATGTGAGTCATGTTCTTCTTCATTCCTCGAATATACCAAGATATCATCTTTGAACACCACCACGAACCGGTCTAGGTAGGGTTGAAAGACTCAGTTCACCATGTCCATAAATGCAGCTGGTGCATTGGTTAAACCAAACAGCATCACCAAAAACTCAAAATGTCCATAACAAGTTCGGAATGCTGTCTTATGAATATCTGCCTCCTTAACCTTGAGTTGATGATAACCCGATCTCAAATCAATCTTAGAGAAACCTAAAGCTCCTCTCAATTGATTAAACAAGTCGTCGATTCTCGGCAATGGATACCTATTCTTGATCGTTAATTTATTCAACTGCCTATAATCAATGCACATATGCATCGACCCATCCTTCTTATTGACGAACAAAATTGATGCTCCCCACGGAGACACGCTCGGTCGAATAAATCTCCATTCCAACAATTCTTGAATTTGAGCTTTAAGCTCCGCTAACTCCTTCGGCGCCATTCTATAAGGAGCAATGGACACTGGAGCCGTTCTGGGCAAAAGCTCAATGCCAAATTCTACTTCCCTATCTGGAGGTAGACCTGAAAGTTCTTCGGGAAAGACATCTGGAAATTCTTTCACCGTTCTCACACTTCCACCGATAATTTCTTGGCATCCAAAGCACTAATGAAGGCTAGTAACGCTCCATACCCTTTTTGCACCAGCTTTTCTGCCTTTAAAGCAGATACCACATTTGCCAAATAGTTCCTTTGTTCACCTATCATTACTACTTCCTTATCTTCCAAAGTCTTGATCGACATCCGCTTTGCAGCACAATCTAAGTGCGCCCGGTGCTTTACCAACCAATCCATGCCCAAAATAAGATCGAACTCACTGAAAGGCAGTTCCATCAAATCCGCCAAAAATATTTCTCTTTGAATTTCTAAAGGCACGTCTCTGTACAATTTATTCACGATCACAGATTGTCCTAAAGGACTAATTACCGTCATCTCTCTATCGGTAATCAAAAATCTAATATTCAGATTTCCTGATATAGTACTAGCAACATACGAGTGGGTAGACCGGATATCTATCAAAGTTGTAACAGGTACCTCAAAGATGAAGAACGTACTAGTTATCACATCAGGTGCATCACCATCCTCCCGACGCCTGACCGCATAGACTAACCCCAGTTGTCTTGCCTCCGCGTTACTTCTGAAGCCATTATCTCGACCCGGTACACCTTGACCTCGTCCAGCGCCATTATTACCACGACCCCTCGCTCCTCTAGTTGGCTGTGCATCAGGGTTACGAGCTTCTTGAGTGGGAGCAGTCCGTCGAGGGCAATTCTTAAATTGGTGGTCCTTAGAACCACATTTAAAACAACCACCGGTTCTCTTCCAGCATTCCTCGGGGTGTCTTCTTCCACAGTTAGCACATTGTTGGATCTAGTTGGTAGCCACAGGTGCTCTAGCCTGAGCTGGCTCATCATTTCGAGGCCTCTTTTGGAACCTTTTAGCAGAACCCGAGTACTTAAAGTCCCTCTTGCCTCTGACTCTTTCCCGGTTCTGACGTTCTAATTTCTCAGCCTCTTCGGCTATCTTGGCTTTCTCCACAAGCGTGGAAAAAGTTCTTTCTTGTTGCGGGGCTATCAGAACCCATAACTCATCATTCAGCCCATCCTCAAAGCGTATACAGCGCTCATGATCAGTTGGCACTATTGTCCGAGCATAACAGCTCAAGCGTAGAAATTTTGCCTCGTAAGCTGCCACCGTCTTATTTCCTTGAACCAGATTTAGGAATTCCTTCCTCCGGGCATCCACATAACTTGCCCCGACATACTTTCCTTGAAAAGCAGCTTTGAAGAAATCCCATGTAACACATTCAGCCTGGGTGTCTTCTCGAACAGTAAGCCAACATTGATACGCCTCGTCCCTCAACAAGGACACAGTTCCTCTTAGTTTTTGTTCGGCAGAACACTCCCGGTCATCCATAATCCACTCTACAGCCTCGAGCCAATATTCTGTAACATTTGGGGCTACTCCAGAGATACCCCTAAAAACCTCGGCACCACTCGATCTAAGTCGTTTCGAAATTGATCCACGAGCTGCTGGCCCAGTTCTAGCTCCAGTAACCCTTTCCAAAACTTGCAACATTACTTGGGTCAAGGTAATGTCCTCCCTCGTATGGTCATGTGATCCAGCCTCAGTCCCAGGTGATGCAAGTGTGTCCATTTCTGGTATATGTCCCGACGCTTCAGACGCAACCCTTGCACCTCGACCTCTACCACGGCCACGCCTACCACTTCTATGTCCTCTAGCGCTCATTTTGACTATTTCAGTTTAATCTGATTACAAGTTTTATGAATCAGTATACTATTTCAGTGTTTATTAACGATGTTTTATGATATATAAGAAGTGGAGTTGTTTTCGTAAACGCATCCTATAGTCTCAATCTCTATAGTTGCAACACGTAAAACTAAAAGTTCTAGAGTGTTCCTATAGTCATGTCATAATAATAATAATAATAATTAAATTTGCATACACTTACTTGACTTGGTGCTGGATACTCGTGGGGTCATACTACCTTTAAAAACATGTATTCTATAAATTCAAAACAGTTTTAAACGAAAATCGTTGTTGAACCCAAACCACAGCCGAGTTTTGAACTGGGCTCTGATACCATAAAATATAACACCCCAAACCCGGTCTATGCTTTAAGACTAGATTTGACATGTCACACAAATCGAACATACATCTAATCTTTTAAAGATTTAAAGAAAATAGATCCTTAAAAATATTTTGGAATGGAGTTTATAAAAAAAACGAGGTTGATTTTAAAATCTATAATTTAAGATGTAAAAGATTATAAATTGAAACTTAGAAAAAAATACAGACTTGATATTCCGAGAAATTTAAAAGAGTTCAAAAGAAATTTTGAAAACAAGATTTTTAAAGAATTTCTTTCTTTTGAAGAAAATTTTCGAGTTAATAATATTTAAGAATAAAACCCTTATTGCAATTAAATTTGAGGAAAACATTAAATAAAATAATCCCGCTTAAGTTTCTAAATCATGATATAAAATCCATCCACAAGTAAAACATCCATAAAATTTAACTAAAGGCCTTATTACATCACAACTTAAATAGTAATTAAATAAAAGGACTTAAAAGAAATTCAAAGTTTAAATAAACCATTATTCGTAGTTTGGCCTCCACTGAGTCATCCCCGGCCCAAGTCTCCATTACTGATCATTACTTGAGAAGGGTAAAGGAAACAGGGTGAGTTACTTTAGAACTCAGAGTGTAATTCACTTACCAAAATCCACTGGGCCAAAACCGTCTAAGCATTTAGTTGGGCCTAAGCCCATTTAAAGTATAACAATTTATCATGTATAGAATGCAAGTGGTATGCAATTCCTAAACCAAACCTAAATTTCCATCCGCTACACACCACTCGTACCAACCAGCACACCTGTGGGGAGCTTTAGTCACCCACCCCGCCAACACACCAAACTGGGCATTAAGCCATATATTAAACTGGGCATTAAGCCATATATTAAATAGGGCATTAAGCCATATATCAAACTGGGCATTAAGCCATATATTAAACTAGGCATTAAGCCATATATCAAAGTGGGCCTTAAGTCATATATCAATTTGTGGATAAGCCACCAAAATTTTGTAGCAAAGCTACCAGAACTTCTCTTCGTCAAATATCCCAACCCATGAAATCATGTATACAACATGCATAATAATTCATTAATATAATTATTCCAACATAAGGCCCATTATAAATTTTTTTGCAATTTGGCCTATATCACATTTGGCCTATTTCACAATTTGGCCCATTTCATCTTATATGACACTTGGCCAATTTATCAAATAAAACATATGACCCATTTATCACATATGGCCCAAAATATGACATTTGGCCCAAAATATCACATTTTATCGTTTTAGCCCCTTTAAGGGCAATTTCGTAATTTATCATATTCTTAATACCGATTTCACGATCTTAACACTAAAGTGTTAATTATACCATATTTTCCGATTTCACCAACTTTGCGATTTTTAATCCAATATTCACTACGGTATAGTCATCTAACCCATGAGATACAGTGTGAGATTACACACCTGATTACGGTGAGGACTACACTTTCCTGATCGTCGATACCTAAATACGTTATAACGCTCGATTAGAACACTAACACTTAAAATAAATCTATACTAAAGTAAGCGGACTAGATTTTTACCCTCGGAAACTCGAACAACTACTATTTGTCGGTTCTCCCCGGCTGACAGTTCACAACCAGGTGGAAAATCCCCGATCGTCGGTGCCTCTCAACTACGAACAACCTCGAATAACTGATTTTCATCGGATGAGGGTCCACAACCCGGTGGAAAATCTCGGATTGCCGAAACAGCCCTTCGCTTGAAACTAGAGGGAATAGCGAATCTGCCCCTCTTCCAAACACTATTCACCACCCTTTTTGATCCTATCTTGTTTGCCTCGATTAACAAAAGAATATTAGTCCAACTAATTTTTCAGAAATTAAGACGATTGGTTTTAAGTGCAAAATCGGCTTACCACGAAATCCTTACGTTCAAAGGATGAAAATCAAGCGATAGCGTCCCTTACACTTTGGACCGAATCCTAGCGATTCACGATGATTACGGACACTCCGAGTGTTGGACTTTCTCTATTTCACTATAAAGACGAAAAAGATTTGTCTAAGAGAGAGATAAATGATTATATTTTCGTTCAAAAGACCCTCCCAAACCAATATGTAGATCCGGCATAAGAAAAGGAAGAAAATAAAGAATTGAAGAGGGTTCTTACCGCTTGATCAAAACGAGAGTAGAAAGAATGATTGATAAGAAAAATATATGTGAAGAGGAAGATTCGACTATGAAGAAAAATTGAAGGAGATGGTGTTAGCAACAGTCAGCCATGGAGGAAAAGAGAAGGGAGAAAATATTGGATGAGTTTTGTAAGAAGAAAGAGATGAAGTAAAGGTATAGGACAATTAGGTGTCTCGGTTTTTGGTTCATTTCAAGAATGAAAGATGAACAAAGAGAGAGGTTTGAGGCTAGAGAGCATTCGGCTATGGAGAAAGAAAAGAAAAAGAAAATGGCCTTCCAAGTTTTGGTGTTTTCGGCACTAGAGAAATGGTTTGAGAAAAAAGGTAAAATTAAGACCAAATGGTCAAAATGGAATGACCAAAAGAAGAAAAACAAAAGATGCTCACCAATGATCAATGTGCATTCGGCTAGGGAGAGAAAGATGAAGAGAAAAGCTTTTGGAGAGAAACACAAAATGACCAAATGAGAATGACCAACTAGCTACCACATCCTTACCAAAGCCTTCAAAATTTCGGCCACCCCCCTAGCCCCTAAAATTGTCCAAATACATGGACACCAAGGTTAAAGTTTGGCCATTCCTAACTTTCCAAAACATCCTCCTTGTAAAGTGCCTTGTGTTCCCCCTACATGCCTTATTCCATTGATTCCTTTCCCTATGTTCAATTCTTGCCTTAATCCATTAGCCACCTTGCCATAAAAATAAAGTCTAAGCTACCATAAATGCTTGCTTGACCGACACTATAAAGATGGAAAGAAAAAAATAAAATTCCACATGCATAACAAGAGATTCGAACCTCTTTCCTCAATCAGACAGTCATGGTGCCAACTCCACTTTACTACTTGCTCATTTTATGCTAACTTTTGCCAATTAATTACCTTAAACATCAAGGTTACTTGATCCACTTCAATAAAGTACTATTTACCAAAATTTATTCCAAAATCCAAATAAATCCTGAGCCTTCTCGAGACTATTAAAACACACACATTGAATCATTTCACTAGCTAAGCACCAAAATTATGCAACATATTGATTCTAAATTTTTAGGATGTTACAGATATTTTCAAAAGACTCGGATTCTCTTTCGAATTTTCAACATCATTTTCAAGGTCACGATTTTGTAAGATCACTAGTTCAAATTTATTGATTTATCAATCAAATCTTTGAGGTTAGTAGTATTTTATCAAATCAAACTTGTTTTCTTGATTTTAACAAAGCAATATTTTAGTACGAATAAAAAGGGTTTAACATGTTTTGCTCGTGTGACATACCAAATTCTCTCATAACGCATAGGCTGGGTTTGGGGTGTTACAGAGATAGTGGATAAGCTTTTTATATATTAGAATTAAAAAAATTGTAAAAAGTGAAGTATTAGCGGCGTTTATGACAAAATACCGCAAAAAAAGTTGAATTAAAACGATGTCTTTTTTTATCCTGATTTAGTGATGTCAATTCATTTAAAAAACGGTGTCGTTTTTGTTTCATCCCTTTTCTCTCCAAATACCGAAAAATTTGCTATCCCTAATACCCCGAAATTTCCCCAAGTTCCCTAAACCTGAAATTGCTTGAGTATTTCCCCAAATTGCTTCGAAATTTTTTTCCCAATCACTTCATTTCTTCCCCAGTTTCTTTTCCCCAATTTCCCCTAATTGTTCGCTTGAGTATTTCATCCCCAATTTCCCAATTTTCCTAGTTTCCTCCGATGTTGCTATCAAAATAGTCGAAGAGCTCGCCTGTGAACTCGCCAAAAACCGTTATTTTCACAAGGTTCATTCAACAGTTAACTCACCATTTTCTAGTTGTTTCTTTCGTTTTTAATTAAAAATTGAAAATAATTTGTTTACTTTGATGAGAGACTGTTTATGTATGTATGTTTGTATTTATTTATTTATTTTTCTTTTGTTTTTCTGCTATTTTAGACCCTAATTGATTTGAAATTGTTAAATTTACTGCTTAGTTGATGGTTGAATTGCTGGCAACATGTGTTGTGAAATTCGGTGATATGTTCTTTGGATTTTATATTTGTTGTTGTAGCATGCAGGAAAAAGATCCACGAAAAAGGCTGCAATATGAAATACATATATATATGTCTATCACTGCTCAATACATATATATATTGGTCGATAAATTCAATTGTATAAGGTTTCAACTATCGGGCATTCGATATTTTGGAGTTTTTACTATATATTTGATTTTTTTTATAAAAAGAAGGATTAAACCATAACTAAACTATGTGAGGCAAGACATTTTAAAATAATTATCATGCAGTAACATGAGGACTTTATTTGACGGTTGTATAAAGAAATACTTACCAAACAGTTTTGAGAGCACCATTAAAATTAACCCACCAACTACTTTGTTGCTCTCTTTCATCTTTTAACGTTTTGCAATATTCTGTAGTTGATTTTTGTGTTTATGTTGAATATGTGGGCCATTGATTTTCTCTGTGGTTAGTGATGAGAAGATTGGGTGATTGGCTTGTTGTGATTTACTTGCTAATTAGGAGAACTTATTACCGCTAAGGAGGGACAATTCTATGTTGGGTTCATGTAGAGAAGATTTTGCACCTTCACTACAATCGTCTAATTTGCACACAAAGCACTGAATTCGAGAGATGAAGTGAATGGTAGCCCAAAATTAACGAAAGCTAAGAGTTAAAGGTGATTTCTATGTCAGAATCGTATTGAGAGAGCTTAGGGTATGTGAGTAGTAACCATATAATTAGGAGCAACAAGTCTTTGGCTCAATCGTCAAATCACTAATTGCATCATACAATTATTCATTCTTCAAATTTCACTTAAAAATGATTTTTTTTTAAATGTCGCATGATCTTATTTGTGATAGCCCGATATAGGGCCTAATCGGAACAGTGGTTGCGAAACCACGAATCTGAGATATAAAAGTTTATTGCAATTAATTATTCTAATTCATAGAGTACTTGATTGTAATGGGGGTTTGAAGTAGGAGTCCTTAAATGGTAATTAGACCATTATATTTCCATGGACAAAAATGGACATACATAGATAAAAATAACTAAAGTTTTAATGAAGGGCATTTTAGTCATTTGGTATTAAAAAAGAAATTAAAAGGGAAAATGTAACACCCCAAACCCGGCCCAAACACTACAACCGGATCTGGTATGTGACTTGAATGATTTTGCAAAACATGTCGCATTTTGGAAAATGATTTCTAGGTTTAATCATTAATACCGAAAAACTTAATAATTTATTAAGTCATATAAGATATAAAGTTATAAATTGCCTTGGTGAAATTTAATTAAAATCCAAAAATCTTGTACATGTCTTAGCTTAATTTTAATCATAAAAAATAAAATGTCTAATAATTAAGCCTAACTTAAACCCAAAAACATAAATAATAGTCTAGTGGCCCATGGCCTTATTACAACGAGATTTTAAACCCATTAAATAAAAATATAAAATAATAAACTAAAGTCTTTTTTGCTAAATCCCAAATGTTCTTTTGCATGGCCACCTTGCTCTACTCTCTAGCCCGATCCGACACGCTAAGTGTCACCTGAAATTGTTAAAATAAAAGGGTGAGTCGTGAGACTTAGTGTGCAACCCTCGTGCACCATTAGATTTTGGGCCTTAGCCCCACAGAATATATAACAGAATATAACATAACAAAAATTATGCAAAGCCCAACCCAAGTCCTAGGTTTCCATCCGCTACACGCCACCCTCACCTGCCAGTCACACCATTGGGGATTTCTACAATCAACCCACACCGCTACACGCCATTGATGGTAGTCATGCTGCTCATCGTCAAAGTTGTGACAGAGTCACCAGGCTGAAATGGCAAAAGCCACCAAAAACAGAGTTGTGACAGAGTCACCAGGCTGAAATTGCAAAAGCCACCAGAAACAGAGTTGTGACAGAGTCACCAGGCTGAAATAGCATCAGCCACCAGAACAAGTCACGGCAGAAGCCGCTACAACACAACACTTCCCCTTTCAATAAACCCAACCCCATGCAATCAGAATACAGCATACTTGTCACGTATGTCATCTTAACAAGAACATTCACTTAGGAATGACAGAGATCACTAACCTGGTGATTCACTTTTACCCTCCTTGGGTTTCAATCATTATGCCGGGATTTCGGCATTTATCAGAATATAATAGATTTATTATGTAAATATATATATTAGCAAACAATCTAATGGTGTGGGAAGTTACACACCTGATTAATGTCAATACCCTTGCTAGACTGATCTACAACTTTGCTCAAAAAGTCAGAAAGATGTGAAAATAGGGCCTCTCTTATATTCGGCCAAGGGTTAGTAAATCCCAAATTTACACGTTGAAACTAATAGATCTTCTTACATTGAAATCTCGAAAGTAACACGATTCGAGTGCTACCGATCTATAACTTAGAGATCTATGCAATTGACTCCACTAAAGTTCCTGTAATATCCCGGGTTAGGGGTTATTTTGTTATTGCATTCGTTTGAATGTGTTTGGGTTGCATTGTGATGTTTTTGATTGTTTTGGGGCTTAGTTAGGAGCTTGGGGTAAGCCGGAGTGGTTGAGAAAATTTTAGTTTCAAGTGTTATGTGAAGGGAACTGAAGGAGCTGGGGTTTATAAATTAATTTTGGTGAATGTTAGCACAAGAGATGAGCTGCTGGAGTGGCAAAGCATGCGCCACTTGGAGCTTGTGTGTGACGCCAACTGCATGGAGAGGAGGTCCTGTGTTCAAGCTGCAAAGACCTCACTTTTTGCTTCTATTTTGACGGCATAGAGGGGAGAAGTTGTTGGCAGTTCAAACTCTGCCATGGACCAAGTCAAATATTCAAATGATGGGTGGAGAGTAAATGGTGGAGGTTGACTAGTTCAAACTAGTTTGAATGGATGGTTGTGAGCAAATGGGGGTAGTGGCCGAAACTTGGGGACTTCATGGGGGGAGTGGACGGCTTGGTAGGTGGGTAAGTGTGATAGCCGAAATTCATTTTGGCATCTTTGTGCATATTCGGTCATTAGGAGTCAAAATCAAATTTCTCCCTTTTTGTCAATAGTAGCCGAAACTTCAGAGGGTGTTCTTTCATTTCTCCTTTTTACTTCTTGAAACCGAAAGTCCAAGCACTTAGTTGCCGAAATTTGCTTTGCTTTCTCTCAATTTTGTTGATAGCCAAATGTCCCCTTCCATCTTTCTTTCTTTTCATTTGTGTTGAGCCAAAACCATTACCCTATTATCCTCATATTTTCTTTCTTCTTTCTTGAAGCACTTGAGCCGAACCTCTCTTCAACTCTTGGCTGATTTCTTTCTTCTCTTGAACCACATTTATTTTGTTTTACTTGTAGATTGTAGCCGAATCCCTCCCTTGTGCTGCCGAAATTTCTTTCTATCATTTGTTCTTATTTTGGCCGAATACCAACCCCTCTCTTTTCATCTTTCTCTTGCGTTTTCTTCTTGGGTAAGGCCGAATCTCTCTTCTCTCCTAGTAGTTTCTTCATTGCTGAATATTAGAAGGGTGTTGGTCTTGTTGGGGTTCTTGTTTCAATCGGTTGGAGTAGGGTAAGTGCTTGGCCAAATGGCCATTTCTTCTCTCTCTCGTTCTTATTTGATTTTGGTTTGATTAAATGTCGATTTCGGGTATTGGTTGAAAGGAGTTAACCTCTTATATTGGAACCGACTTCATTATAAGGCAACCGGGATTTCGAAGCAGTCAATTGAAGCCTTCAACTGTGGGTGATCGATTGGTAAGTGGTGGTAAGTGTTGGTTTTGTTGGTCTACTCTTTTGGTTGCCTTAAGTCAAAGTTTCGAAGGACTAATCTTTAATCTTAATAGGGTGTGCCGATTATTGAAGGAGAACCATCGGTTGGTTCGGGATTTGGTAGGAAACCAAATCAAGTGTAAGGTGAGGGTTCAACATTAACCTATTCGGTTTAATAGCTATGGCCGAATGGTCTAGGTTACTAACCCCATGATTGGCCGATTATAGGAGCAAGGTAATCAAGGGGCTTAGATCAGTTCGTTGGGTTTAAGGCTTTCGTTTAACAGGTGTGTAAACTAACACACTCTTGCTTAGTAATATGTTTAATAACCTGATTGTTTAATAAGCCGAAACAGTATAGTTGATTGATATGATACCTTAAGAGGTATGTGCACGGATTCGGGTAAGTCCGTTTTATTATGAGTTCTGATATTGATATACATGATATCATGGTTTATGATGTATGAGCTGTGAGATGCCATTTTAAACATGTTAGCATGATTTGCATGATCTTGCATCAGTATGACATGGTTATGGGTGATATGAGAGAAGGGGGATTATGATATCCGTGTCTTTGGGACACTAGAGGTTTGGCACCTCCAGTGGTTTGGTACCACAGATTGATTTATTGTGACTTTGGGTCACCAGAGGTTTGGCACCTCAGCGTCTCGTCCCAGTGGCTTAGCACCACGGTGGGTTGGCCCCACGGTTGATATTACGGGATTGACGCCAGTGATTTGGTATCACGCGATGGGTTGGCCCCATCATTGGATTCGTGACTTCGGTTACCATTGATTTGGTATCACATTGTGTCTTTGGGACACCAGGGGTTTGGCACCTCATAGCGTCTCATCCCAGTGGCTTCGTACCACAGTGGGTTGGCCCCACAGTTGAGATACGGGATTGACGCCAGTGATTTGGTATCACACGATGGGTTGGCCCCATCATTGGATTATTCGTGACTTTGGGTCACCAGTGGTTTGGCACCACACTTATGGATATCGTGACTTTGGGTCACCAGTGGTTTGGCATCACCAGTGGTTTGGTACCACACGGGGTAGAAAAGGTGATATGGATGGTTAAGATTGAAGTGCATTAATTGTATTGCTATGCTATGATGTGTGTTAGCTTGTTGCATTAATCGGGAGAGGGATTTATGCACTGAGTCTTGCGACTCACCTTCTCCCTTATCATTTCAGGTGACACTTAGATCGCGGACATGGAGCCGGGTGGACTCGAGGTGACCATGCCATGAATAAATTCAGATTTGCACTGATTTAAATACTTGGTACTTTATTTCCTTTATTTTCATTTGGTTTTGCTGGGATTGTAAATGGTTTTTTTTTAAATTATGCCTTGGTTATTTATATGCTCAAATGTGATTTCAAATATGCCTTAACAAAGTATTGTATTAATACTGGATAAAACTTGAAAAGGAAAAGGGTTTTTAAAACTACAAAGCGATATGTTTTAAACTTTACCATCGGGTATCACACTAAAACATTAAAATGAATACACCCAAATGCTTTCCAAACTTGAGATTTTATTCACCCTAAGTTTAAAATGTTTCTAAGCAAACACAAGGAATTCTTCCCAGATTTCTAAATGATTATAAATTTGTTTTACTTGTGGGTTCAACTAAGTTTTCAAAATTCCCGGGTTTCAAAATACACTATCATTTTTAAAACCATCATGCCCAAGATTTTGACAAGTACAAACTATAACAAAGAGGATCCTATCAAATCTTTAACCGAAAACCAAACCCCTCAAACACGTTTTCCCCGTAACATACCAGATTCGGTCGTGGTGTATTGACCGGGTTTGGGGTGTTACAGTTCCCTTCATATTTCGGCACAAGTAGGCACCACAGAAGCAATTCGGTAATCACAGGAGATGAGATCTAGGGATTTCGGCTTTTAAGAAAATCCCGAAAAAAGTATGAACAAGAGAAGGATGATGTGTCTTTGGCTTTTAAAATACTTGAGTGAAGGTTTCTGACAGGAAAAGAGAAGAAGAAAAGAAAACAAGGAAGTGACTTGAAGATTTCGGCTAGGAAGAAAAAGAATGGAAAGAGTTTCGGCTTTTGAATCAAAGTGAAGATGAGGGATTATGCTTAGAGATTTTGACTTTTGCAGAGAATGAAGAAGAAGATGGAACTTTAGGAGTTTTCGGCTTTTACTCAGAGAAGAAGAGAAAAGAATGAGAGAAAAACCCAAATGCCGAAATTGAAGAGATATTCCCCCTATTTATAGAAATTTCGGCACTTACCTAACCTTGCAGATAAATCCTATCTTTTCTCCTTTATCTTAATCTACTAGCTTATCTAAAAGAGACTTAATTATCTCTAACTCCTCCCTCCTTTATCAGCATATTATCCACATATTTTAATCATTAAAATCCCTAAATTTTAGCCTTTATCTGCTTATTATCCATATAAAATAAATTCCTAAATAATAGCCTTTATCTACTTATTATCCACATATTTTAAACATTAAAACCCCTAAATTTTAGCCTTGGCCACTAATCCTAATGCCCAAAATTTAGCTAACTTAAATTAAAAGAATTGGGCTCCATGAAACTTAAATTTGGGCCCCTTACTTCCTTGTGTGGCGTCACCTCCTAAGATTGAGCCACAAGCCCACTTTGGTATTTTAAACATAGATGCTACCTTTTAAACCCTATAATGCTCAAACAAATAATTTTAATCAAGGCCTCTACCCAAGCCTGAGCCCAATTCGAACCCCTAACACTTAAATTAACACATTAAACATATCCACCCACTAAACGCGTAGGCCCAAAAATTCAGGATGTTACAGAAAAAGATGGCAACATATGTCCATCTTCTTCATTAGGATGAAATTTAAAGGGTTCTCCATAGCTAGGGTTTGTTTCAAGCTTCCAAGCTCCATAGTAAGTGATTCCAAGCCCCGTTTTTAATGTTTAAGTTTTTGGAGTCCCGGTAACTTGATTTAGCTTATACTAGCAATAATTTAACCTAGGGTTCATATTTGGAAAAATACCCATAGGTGCAATGTGTTTATTTTGATGTTTTATGATAGAGTATGAGGTTTGAAATTATGTTAAACAACTTTTGCTAAGTGATTTTAAGTGAAAACGAGTAAAACGGCTTAATTGGTAAAAATACCTAATGTTCATAAGTACATGTTAGAGTGAGAATTTGATGTTGTAATAGAAGGGAAAAATGATCAGCATGTCATAAAACATAAGAATAAGGGATAAAGTTTAATTTTCGAGTTTTGGGGCAAAAGTGTAAATATATGAAACTTTAGGGGCAAAAACATAATTTTGCCAAAATATTGTGTATGAATTGTATTTGAATGGAATGTTGATAAATGTATTAAATTATGCTAATATAAATCAAGAAAGAAGGAATAGTGAAGGTGATCGGGGAAAAGAGAAGGTTATCGACTAATTTACGAAAATAGTCGTTTTGCATCCGAGGTAAGTTATGTGTAAATAATAGCAATATATTTTTATAAATTGTGAATTATATTTGATATGTGAATTAATATTGAATTTGGAAGGAAAATTGTTCATGAATTATTCAAGTGATAAAGTGTTTAAAATAAGTGTTAAGAGTAAATTCCCGGTTGAACTTAGGAATAGAAGTGGATACAAGTGATATATCACTAGAGACCAGTGTTACAGTGTTACAGTGAGTCCCGGGTGCTGGGTGATCTAGCATGTGTTGCAGACACCTGACAGCTTGTGTGAGCAGGCCCGTGAACATTTCCAGTGTTATTGATCAGTGGTAGCTTCTACATTACGATGGTAACCGGCTACATATCGATGGTAACCCGGCTACATATCAGTGTGGCACTTATGTGCTTATTCTTTACGTATCCGTGTATATTCCAAGTGTTCAACGGGATTAATAATAAATTAAAGTGAATATGAGATGAAGTGTGTATGCAGGTATAATTGAAAGAATGAGCATATGTGAAAATGATTAAGTACTTAAATGTATGTGCAAGTGAACTGGTAAGATTGTACATGTGTAAGTGATTAAATTTGCTAAGAAGGATATTAATTAATTGTATGTGAAAATGTTAATTATTGATTGAGTGCTTATTATTTACATGTAACTTACTAAGCTATTAGTAGCTTACTCGTTCTTTTCCTTTCCTTTGTTTTATAGTGTGTTGAACTTACTTGGATTGGAGATTGTCGGAGCCTCGTATCACACTATCAAGCCTTTACTTTCGTATATAAATGCTTTTGAAATGTTTTAAGTTATGGCATGTATAGGGATCGAATTATTTTGTATGGATACCTAAGGGATGTTTACTACAAAGAAAGTAAGAAAAAGTAAAAATTTGCAATGAAACAGTTTTTGAACAACAGCAGTAACGTGACTTTGAGAAATCACCAAAAATAGGAAAAATGGAATTAAAAAGTGAATAAGATATAGAATTATAGCTTATTGTGTCTAATTTCATATGAAAGAAACAATGTAAGCAAAGAAATTATATATTCTATTATATTTGAATTTTAGTGAGACAGGGTCATAATGGTATTTGAAGTCCCCTATTTAGACTTTCAAAATACATTTAAAATTGTACAAAAATAATTATGAGTTATAGTTTATATTTATAGATTCCTTAGTGAGTCGACTTTCAGTAGAAATAAATAGGAACAAAATATAAAAATTGTACAATGAGAAAATTGATTTTTAGTGAAGAGTGGTCAGAACCATTGGACTGTGAAACAGGAGAGACTTTAATGAATAATTGTACTAATTGGATAAACCAAAAATTCTAAAAATTTTATGGTAAGAATATGTATGAGTCTAGTTTCAGATAAAATTTACGGATCTAAATTTAGAGCTTTTTAACTCGAGTTACAATTAAATAAATGAATGTCGCGTAGATGGACAGATTTATTGTGAATGATGAAATAAATTATTATTTTTTTACCCGAAGTAGTAAGATAAGTTAAATAACGCCTCGTGCTCGACTCTGGAAACGGTATCGAGTGTGTGGTGTTACATTATTTGACTGAATAGGCATTTTAAAAGATTGAGTGACTAGTAACAAAGCCGAACAAGCATTTAAAAAAAAATTGACAATACAGTTAGTCGAATTTTGACCTTTGATTGCTATTTAGTTTGTACTTTTACATTTTTGAAACATGACTTGTTTTATTGTTTGACCTCTGAAGATATATAAGTATTTGGACTCTTCCAGCTTCAACTTCCTGTTTCCTTCAGCTTCAACTTCCAGTGAGTCAACTTCAGCTTGTGGTAAAGCTAATTATACTTCAAATTTGTATATCTTTTTTTAAATTCTGGAAATGAAACGGCCATATTTATTCTGCAGATTGTTCTACCCTAGTTTCATCTGCAGATTGTTCTACCTTAGTTTCTTCTGCAGATTGTTCTGTGTTAGTTTGCTGGTAAGTTTTTATTGTTTAGATTGTTCTACCTTTTTTTATATCATAAATATGAGTATAGTTGTAAGTAAAATACGCATGTTATTTATGTTAAAACAAATACTTGTTAAATACTTGTAACTCAATTTTTAATTTTATATTGTAACTTAATTACAACAAATATGCATGTTAGGTTCTGGTGTCTACTTTCCACTCCCTAAATTGAAGGGAAAACAAAGAGAAACGAACCCCCACCAAATAACACAGATCGTCAAAGCTTGTCTGAAAATTAACAAGGTTATTTGCTCTTAAATTTTCCTTTCCAATTTATTTGTTTTCATGTTTCTTAATTTTTCTACCTTCTTTTTTCTTTTGGATTAATTTGGGAATCTGATTATTGGTGATTTTTTTTATGTTCATTCTAGAATTTTTACTAGCTTGATTGATTTTTTGGGTAAGTTTTGTTTTTGGTAATTTGATTTATTACAAAAAAAAAAAAACCTTTAAATTGGTCTTTTTTCCAACATTTTCCTTGTCTCTGGATTTCTCAGGTCAATGCTTTTATTTGATTTATTATAAATATCATTTTTTTTTTGTTTGAATCTTACATTAAAGTTGAGCCTTTCCTTTTATTGCCAATTGGTTTTAGGTTGAATGTTTAATTATATATATACCATCATTTCAAGATATAGTTTTATTTTATATTATTTCAACTGGTTGTGGCACTTAGTTATGGCTTTTTAGTATATTAATTGTTGTTAGTGATTTATATAGAATGCATGATATTGGGTTAATTTTTAAAATATGCATGATATAAAATATTGTTGTTAGTGATAATATGCGATAAAAACGTCATGATAATATGCTTTGCTTTATTAGATAATCGCTACTTTATTCATGTTGATTTTTAATTATTGATATTTTTAAAATATATTTTCTTCAACTTTTACACTTTTTTTATTAAAAAAGAAGAAGATAAAATTGTAAAATTTGATAAAATGGGCTTATTGCAACTTAATCTATGAATACTTTATGGCTATATATAAGTTGAAATTTTAATCTATTGCCAACTAATTTAAAATTAATCGATGCTTAACATGGAATCTAAATTCACAAATTACATTTTTAAGTCCAACATACTCCTTCTTAACTTTTGGAGTTTATTGTAGCTGTAATTATGAATTTTATCTTTCTATTTTACAAAAATTAAAAAAATGTAATTTCGCATAATTTAATTTTTCAAATTTAGTTGTCATAAGTTTTAAAACCAATTAATATTTGTATATATATATATATATATATATATATATATATTTTCGACACTATCTAAAATATGACTTCTTAAGTCTACTGAGCACATCTATTATTTACAAATAGATAATACATGCCTCTTCACACATAATTTCTTAAAACAATTATTTTGTAAAATTTTATTAAATTATTAACTATAGAAAAACTTTACATATATTTTTTTTTTCATTTCTTACACTATAATATCATAAATGTTTAATGCTATAGGACATCCCTCGACCCAATGTAAAATTTGTATGCTTTTGTCGGTACTTGGTACCAAAATATTTTATATCATGCATATTATCACTAACAACAATTAATTAAAATTTTTAACCCAATTATGCGATAAAAATTTTAAAAAAATTATGTTAAATCTTAAGTGGATTATTTTAATGATAAAATTTAACAGTATTACCCAATTAAATTGAATATTTTCGTAAAACTTACATAACTTACATAAAAATATATTATATAATAACTTACTTAACTTACGTAATATTAAAAGAATATACTTGAAAATCCCTCAAATAATTAAATTACATAATCTTCTAAAATTGAAAGTATCCTTTTCCAATCCACTTTCTTTTCACATTTCACTTTCATTAATATCAATTATGATACCCCTGTTTAAATCTTCTTCCATTTCTCAAGTAATTCATTTTCAAAATCCCATTTTAAATGTGTAAATAATATTAACATTTGGTTAAATTGGTCCAAACTATACAAATATTTATATGTTTTCTTTCTTATTTATCTTTATTTTTATTTTATGCTATTTTAATCACGAAAAATATTTTGTTTTATTTTCTTTTATTTTTAATTTACCTAATTAAATAAATTGTATTTAAAGTTATATTTTAAATATTTTATTTTACTTTAATCAAGAATTTTTTTAATATTTTAATTTATTTTAAAGTTCAAATTTACATGACCTACATAATTTAAAGTTTAAATTTCATAACTTACATAATTTACATAACTTACATAATTTAAAGTTCAAATTTCATAACTTACATAATTTACATAACTTACATATTACGTAACTTACATAATTTAAAGATCAAATTTCAAAACTTACATAATTTACATAACTTACATAAAACATAACTTACATAATTTAAAGTTCAAATTTCATAACTTACATAATTTACATAACTTACATAATTTTAAGATCAAATTTCATAACCTACATAATTTACATAACTTACATAATACGTAACTTACATAATTTAAAGATCAAATTTCAAAACTTACATAATTTACATAACTTACATAAAACATAACTTACATAATTTAAAGTTCAAATTTCATAACTTACATAATTTACATAACTTACATAATTCATAACTTACATAATTTTAAGATCAAATTTCATAACTTACATAATTCACATAACTTACATAATATGTAACTTACATAATTTAAAGATCAAATTTCATAACTTACATAATTCACATAACTTACATAATACGTAACTTACAAAATTTAAAGATCAAATTTCATAACTTACATAATTCACATAACTTACATAATACATAACTTACATAATTTAAAGTTCAAATTTCATAACTTACATAATTTACATAACTTACATAATACATAACTTACATAATTTAAAGTTCAAATTTCATAACTTACATAATTTACATAACTTACATAATTCATAACTTACATAATTTTAAGATCAAATTTCATAATTTACATAACTTACATGATACATAAATATATATCATATCATAACTTACATAACTTAATTACACTTATTGTAACACCCCAAACCCGGCCTAAACGTTACGACCAGATCTGGTATGTTACAGGGTGAAGTAAAAATGAATTTCGATGACTTTAGGAAAAACCGTAGATTTGAAAACTTTTCGATTAAGGCGATGTCTTGAAAACAGTGATTTGTTAGTTTAGGAAAATTTCAATTTATGTTAATCGAATATTTGTTATGCTTGGTGATACTTGAAAGAAAACGTTTATTTTGCATTACTCGTATTTTGAAAACCCCATCTTCACTTTCGTGATTAAGTTATCATGGTATCAAATTTTAAATAAATAGTAAATAAAAAAAAAACCAAATATTAACTTAGAAAGGCCTTATTACATAGCAAAAATCCCCAATTAAAAATAAAATATAGCAAGAAATAAGTTTATGAGAAGAAAAGACTTTATGGCCTCCACGAGTCCTCCTCGGCTCCCACGTCCACGATCTACTGATTACCTGAAAGGTTAAGCAATGGGTGAGTCACCGAAACTCAGTGTGTAAATCCCATAAATTACATAAACTACTCATGGCCCACAATCGCATATTGGGCCTTAGCCCACTTAGGATGACATAAAAATAAATGAATGCATTATGTCCCAGCCCAACCTAGTTTTTCATCCTCTACACGCCACCCCGCACCAACCCATCACACCGTGGGGATTTCTACAATCAACCCTCTATCCGCTACACGCTAATTTGGCAGTCATGCTGATAGTCATACTGCTCAAGGACAAAAAAACGTGGCTTTACCACCGATCACTATGTGACCAAAGATAATATAACGTGGCTTAGCCACCGATCACCATGTGACCAAAGATAATACAACGTGGCTTAGCCACCGATCACCATGTGACCAAATAATCAAGCACTTCCCTTTTATATCATATCCATATGCCATGCATAACATACATGTCATAATGAATGCAACATGCTATCAACAAAGTAAAAGATTACTACATATATCCATACACGCAAGGAAAACGTTACAGTCACATACCTGACATCCCTAGCCTTACCCACAAGGGTATTACGACTGTCCACACAGCCTTTTCCGGCTTTTCAGCCCATACAATAATAATACAGATAAAATAAAGTGTGTGAAGTTTTACACACCTGATAACACGCAAACTAATACTCTCTATGTAGACACTACCGATAGCAGAAACGACTTGAAACACCCCAAACCCGGCCCACGAGCCTCGACCGAATCTGGCATGCTCCTCGAGTAAAACACTTCAAAAGCTTGTTTGTTAGTTCGGAAAATTTGGGTCATTTTGAAAAGAAATTGATTTGAATTGAAAACGGTGTCGTTATAGAAGTCTATAATTAATTAAAACTTTATCTTCGTATTTGAAAACTATAAGTTAAAAGGAATGCCGAGTTGTTTAAGAGTTTACTTTTAAATTAAAAATCATTTGTGTTTAGGTGTCAAACATTTAAAAATTTATTTTAAAGAAAAGTTATTTAATCTTGATTTAATAATAATCGCATAATAAACCAAATAACATGCATGCTTAAAACAGTTAATAGTAATGGCCTTATTACATCAAAGCAAAACTCGAAATAAATCCAAAACTCAAATGTAAAGTCTCAAATTAAAATGACACTAAGCTGAGCATTGGCAACCACTAAGTCTCTGCCGACCCGGTCCATTTATTGAGTGTCACCTGAAAAGATATCCCACAACGGGGTGAGTCAACAGACTCAATGTGTAACAACCAACACAAACTCCCAACGATTTAGGCATAACAAATCATATATAAAACAATTATAAACAATGATACAATCCCGAACCCAAACCTAGATAACTATCCTTTACACATCACCCATACCAGCCAATCACACCGTGGGGATTACTAAATCGACCCTCCATCCGCTACACACCATTGAAGGCAGCCGCTGCAGACGACTTGCACATCGCCCTTATAAATTATGCCATAGCCACCAGATAATAATATGTGACATAGGTCACCACATTCAGATTATGTGACATGAGTCACCAAATATCGTGCTAAAAACCACCAGATCACTTCCCCTTTTCAATATCACCCATATGCCCATGCACAATACAAAACATACAAGAATCATGCCATATACCGTATTCCATATTCATAACAATTCACATATATGCCATATTCCAAATGTTCATAACATTTATTAACGTAATATTAAAGGTTACGTGCTGAATACTACACTACCATTGTATGGTACCTTTAGCCACATTCTTAACTCATATTTTCATTAACACATATATTAAATCAATACCATAAATCTATCAAGAATTAGTGTGGGGCTACACACCAGGTATTAACGTGTTCACTGAATCTCGAAAGTCTCGATCTAATGCTCTAGATCCCTAGTTCCTACATTCGGCCAACACTAAGCATTTTAGCAAAAAGCCATTCGGCTAAACAGTCAAATCCTGAAGGATTATCACAACCAAAATCCTTACCCTGCTGCCGATTAGTTACTAATCAAATCTCGAAATCACTATATGTTAATGGAGATATCGAAATACCTACATGATCTATGTTAGATCCAATTTTAACACTCAATGAACACCATAAATGGCCTTCAGCCTAAGATCACCCTTGCTTACCTTAGATCTAGAAATCCTGAAGATCTCCTCCTGAAGTCGGCTACAATAGGAATCCCGAAATTCCCCTTCAAGTATTCGGCCAAAGCACATTAATAGGATTAGAGTCTTGATTTTGACTAAAAGAAAAGAAATAAAACGACGACAATTGAATCATTACCCTTCTTCACTGAAATCGATCAGTACCTTTGCACCTCGAACCCACGAGAGATATTCGGCTATGGGCTAGATGTTGATCAATTGGTTTCGGCTTTTGGAGTTTAATGAACAATCGGCTATGGTCTAGGGAGAACTTACTTCCGGCTTTTGGAAAATTGTGAAAAGAAGAAGAGAAAGGTTGAGCAATTCGGCAATGGTGATAATTGAAGATTCGGTTTCAACAAGAGGATGAAAAGAAAGAGTATGAGGCTTTAGGGAGAATCGGCAATGATGGGTTTTTGAGAGAGGGGTAATCGGCTTTGGTCAATTGAAGAGAAAAGGAAGAAGAAACAAAGAAAGCAAGTTGAATTCCTAAGGATTTTCGGCACAAGTGAGAAAGATAAGAAGAGCATAAATTTTCGGCACACCTATCCTACTATCATCAAACCGAAAGTGCCATCCTCCAATGCCCCATATTCAGCCAACTCCTCTTCCCCTATCAACTCCTTCTTTTTCTCCTAAAACTTCTCTTCTTTACCCATTTAAAATAATTTAAATAAATCAACAATTATCTCCCTACCTTAGCCGAATTTTAAAAGGAGTTTAATCACATCTACAACTCATCCCCTCAGTCTCCCAATGCCGTTCACCTCTGCTCATCCTTGCTGCAAAATAAAACTCCCTTTTGCTTCCCTTGCTACTCGAACCTAAGCCCTGCTCCCTGCTTGTGGCGTCACTTACTAGGGCTTTAAGTGGCGCCTCCTTGCCACTTTAACAAGCCCATTTTTATCTCTAATTTCCCCTACAAATTCTCTTAAGGCCTATCAAGCTTAGCTCCACTTCAAGACTTAATATCTGATAATTTCTAAGACATTCACCTACACTCTAAAGTTCTCAAAATTCATAAAACACATTCAAATTACCCACAGGCATGCTTCCACATATATTTGAGCAAAAATGCACAGGCCCTAAATCCCGGATATTACAAGTCTACCCCTTTAAAATAATTTCGACCTCAAAATTACCTGCTAAAATAGGTGAGGGTATTGCTGTCGCATTGCTTCTTCCGGCTCCCATGAAGCTTCTTCCGATCCATGGTTACGCTATAACACTGTAACTAAAGGAACTGATTTCCTCCGTAATACCTTCACTCTACGATCTGAATCGGCTCTTCCTCGTAGGATAAATCTGGTCTCAGCTCCACATCCTCAACTGGCACTATATGAAATGGATCCGATCGATAACGACGTAGCATAGAAACATAGAATACATCGTGCATCTGTTTCAACTCTGGAGGCAACTCTAACTGGTATGCCACTGGTCCAACTCGCTTCAATACCCGATAAGGTCCTATAAACCTGGGACTTAACTTCCCTTTGCGACCAAATCTCATCACTTTTTGCAATGAAGAAACCTTAAGGAACACCTGATCTCCCACAGCAAATTCTATTTCCTTCCGCTTAAGGTCCGCATACGACTTCTGCCTGTCGGATGCCTCCTTTAACCTTGTCCGTATTAACTTAACCTTCTCCTCGGATTCTGCCACAATCTTTGGACCCAAAAGTTGATGTTCCCCTAACTCCGTCCAACACGTAGGTGTGCGACACTTCCGTCCATACAGCGCTTCATACGGTGCCATCCGAATACTGGCTTGATAGCTGTTATTATATGCAAATTCTGCTAAAGGCAAGTATTTTTCCCAACTTCCTCTGAAGTCTATTACACAGCCCCTCAACATATCTTCCAACACTGGGATCTCTCTCTCAGATTGACCGTCCGACTGTGGATGAAACGCCGTAGTGAAATCCAATCTGGTGCCTAAAGCTTGATGTAGTGCTTTCCAAAATCGAAACGTAAACCTTGGATCCCTATCTGAAATAATTGACACCGATACTCCATGCAATCTCACAATTTCTGCCACATACAACTTCGCTAACCTCTATAAAGAATAGTCAACCCGCACTGGTATGAAATGCGCGGACTTTGTCAATCGATCCACTATCACCCATACCGAGTCCTTCTTAATAGGCGTAAGGGGAAGCCCACTAACGAAGTCCATGGTGATTTTCTTCCACTTCCACTGCAGAATCTTTATCGGCTAAAGCAATCCTGACAGAACTTGGTGTTAAGCATTAACCTGCTGACACGTTAAGCACTTCCCTACAAATTCTGTAACTTTCCGCTTAAGGCCAGGCCACCAAAACTGTTCCCGTAGATCCTTATACAACTTGCTACCTCCAGGATGCATAGCATAAGGACTACTATGTGATTCCTGAAGAATTCTCCGCCTTAACTCCTCATCACACAGACCTTACCCTTGAAACACAATACTCCCTCGTCATTAATACCAAAATCTTCCAACTCCCTATTCTGCACTTGCCGTAACTTAGCACTTAGAGCCTCATCCACCAACTGACTTTCTTTCACCTCATCCAACCATGTCGGCTTGACTTGTAACTCTGCTAACAAACTTCCATCCTCATACAAGCTAAGATGTGCAAACATCACTCTCAGATCTGACACTACTTTCCGACTTAGGGCATCCGCCACTACATTCGCCTTGCCCGGGTGATACTCTATGGAACAATCGTAATCTTTCAATAACTCCACCCACCTTCGCTGTGTCTCAGGTTTAGCTCTTTCTGAGTTAGCAGATACTTAAGGCTCTTGTGGTCTGTGTACATCACTGACTTTTCTCCATATAGATAGTGCCTCCATACCTTAAGAGTAAAGACCACTGCCGCCAATTCCAGGTCATGCATCGTGTAATTAACCTCATGTGGCCTTAATTGTCGAGACGCATAAGCGACTACCTTCCCGTCCTGTATCAAAACACATCCCAATCCTGTATGAGAAGTGTCACAGTACACCACGAAATCCTTCCCTGCCTCAGGTTGAATCAAAACTGGAGCTTCAGTCAACACCCTCTTAAGCTTTTCAAAGCTCTCCTGTTGCTTATCTGTCCATACGAAAGGTACCTCCTTTCTCAACAACTTTGTCAAAGGTGCGGCTATCGATGAGAACCCTTCCACGAACCTTCTGTAGTAGCCTGCCAATCCCAAGAAACTACGAACCTCAGCCTCAGACTTAGGTGGTTTCCAATCCAACACAGCCTCGATCTTCCGAGGATCCACCCTTATTTCTTCTGCAGAAACCACATGCCCTAAGAATGCAACTTCCTTAAGCCAAAATTCACACTTTTTGAATTTGGCATAGAGCTTCTTCCCCCTTAACACTTGCAACACTACCCGGAGATGCTCATCATGTTCTTCCTCAGACTTGGAATACACTAGGATGTCGTTGATGAACACAACGATGAACCGATCCAAGTAAGGTTGAAAAACCTGATTCATCATATCCATGAACGCAGCTGAGGCGTTTGTCAATCCGAACGGCATTACTAAGAACTCATAATGCCCGTATCTTGTCCGGAAAGCTGTCTTATGGATATCTGCTTCCTTCACCTTAAGCTGATGATATCCAGACCGTAAGTCTATCTTTGAAAACACCGCGGCCCCCTTAAGCTGATCGAACAAGTCGTCTATCCTTGGCAAAGGGTACTTGTTCTTGATGGTCAGCTTATTCAACTGAAGATAATCTATACACATACGCATAGTTCCGTCCTTTTTCTTCACAAACAAGACCGGTGCTTCCCATGGAGACACACTGGGTCGGATAAACCCACGATCAAGCAACTCCTGAATCTAAGCCTTGAGCTCAACCAATTCCTTTGGTGCCATTCTATACGGGGCAATTGACATAGGAGCTGTACCAAGTAGCAAGTCAATTCCGAACTCCACCTCCCTGTCCGGAGGTATCCCAGGTAACTCCTCCGGAAAAACATCCACAAATTCCCTTACCGTTCTAACTCCACTAACTCCCCCTTCTTTTGCATCCAACGCACTGACGAAGGTCGAAAATGCCTTGCACCCTTTCCGAACCATATTTTCAGCCTTTAATGCGGAGACTACGTTAGACAAATAATTCCTTCTTTCTCCTATCATAATTATCTCCTCATCCTCCGGGGTCCTTAACTCCATTTGCTTAGCCGCACAATCCAACTTAGCCCGATGTTCCACTAGCCAGTCCATGCCAAGAATGAGATCAAATTCTCCGAAAGGTAGTTCCATCAAGTCGGCAGGGAATATCACTCCCTGAATCTCTAAAGGTACATTCCAAAATATCTTATTCACCACTACCGTTTGACCTAATGGGCTTACTATAGTCATCTCCCTATTAGACAGTTCAAAGCCTATTCCTAACGTTTCAACTACTCTACATGCAACATAAGAGTGGGTCGAGCCAACATCAATTAAAGCAAAGTAAAGCTTGTCAGCTATAAGGAACATACCGGTTATGACGTCCGGTGCGTCTCCATCCTCTCTTCGGCGAACCGCATACACCAGACCCGACTGTCTTGCCTCTGTATTACCAACACCTCTACCCAGCATTCCCCGTCCTCTTCTAGAACCATTACCTCTGCCAATCGGACCACGACCCCGCGGTGGCTGCTGTCCACCTCTTCTAGCCTGATTGAAACCCTGACCTGTTGGTCGGCTTCCATCTGTTTTCATAGGACAGTCCCTAATCATGTGTTCCTTGGACCCACACTTGAAACATCCCCTGACTTCTTCCAACACACTCCTAGGTGCATCTTTCCACACTGAGTACAAGTACGGTACTGCCCTCCTATAACAACCTGCTGACCTCACGGCCCATCAACTCTATGCCTCTTTTGAACATTCCCGGATGACCCTGACGATCCAAAACCTCTCTTTTGCCTATTCCGATCTGTATTCTATCTCACAGATTCCTTGATCCCTTCGGCTACCTTAGCCTTCTCTACCAACACAGCAAACTCCCACTCCTGCTATGGAGCTATCAACAACCTCAGGTCATCCTTCAGTCCGTCCTCAAATTGGACACATCGTTCATGCTCCGTAGCCACGATTCCTCGAGCATACCGGCTTAACCTTAAGAATTCTACCTCGTACTTTGCTACGGACCTATTCCCTTGAACCAGCCCCAGAAATGCCTTCCTCTGTGCATCAACATAACTAGTACCAACATACTTCTTCTGATATGCCGCTTTAACGTACTCCCAAGTGAGATCCTTAGCTGTAGCACCATCCCGAACTGTGAGCCACCATTGATATGACTCATCACGGAGAAGCGACACCATTCCTTTCAGTTTCTCCTCAGCAGTTAGATCCAGCTCATCCATAATTAGCTCGGTCGCCTCCAACCAATACTCAGCCGTACTGAGTGCCACACCGGATACACCACGGAACACTTCAGCTCCATTGGCTCGGAATCGCTTGGCTACAGATTTTCGAGCTCCCATACCTCCACCTGCTCCAGCCACCATCTCAAGAACCTACAGCATCGCCTGTGATACAGCATCATCCCCCGTCTGATCCTGATGCTTAACTCCAACCGCTGGTGGTGGGGGTGGTGGTACCCCATTTTCGGACCCTTGACCAGACCTAACGGGTTCCGATACGGTCATCCTGCCTCTACCACGCCCTTGCACATTATGACCACGTCCCCTAGAACTCATGCCTACGATCGCGATTTAATCTGTTTTAGAAAGTTTTATGCATTAGTCTTTGTTCCACTGATTACCCACGAAGAAATTTTATGTAAAGGAGTTTAGTAGTAGTTCTTTTGATCATTTCAGGGTTTTTGTTTCGAGTCTTCTATCCTAGTTCAGAGAAACACATTCATTCAATAGTATCTACTACATACATCCATCACTCGAACATTTTCGTCCATTCTAATCCCAGGGGTATTTTTGTAATTTGTCCTATAGGGGTGTTTTGGTAATTTTCAAAATTCGGGTATCTCAATATTTTGTAAAATAGGGGTTTTTGGTATTTTTGTAAAGTAAAAAATATTTTAGAAAAAAAATTGAGGCTAATGTGGTAATTTTATAAACCAAGGGTGTTTTAGTAATTTTACAACCAGGGCATTTGGGTAATTTTGTAAACCGGATATTCTTTTTAAAATCTAGAATAGTTTTTTACAAATCAAAGGGGTAATTTGGTGATTTTAAAACTAAGGGTTTTTATTAAAAAATATGGCTAGTCCCTTTCGGGTTTTAATTATTGAGTTTAGCCTGTGAATGAGTCCTCTTGGTTAGGGTGAACTGTCACTACACACCAGGTAGGATTCGAGCAAAGAGGAGGTGAGTCACTAGGACTGCTTAAATACCAGGCTCTCCTTGAATCTAATCCTAGACATGCGCACAATGGTTGCCACACCCTAACTCGGCGACTTACTCACAGGTTTGTTTAATTAGGCCTTAAAGTTTTATGTAATTCTGTATTGAAGTAAGCTAATCCTAGGGTTCAATAACTTAATATACTAATCTACGTTCCCATTATTCCCATATACAATAAATCACACAACAGTTAGGGGTACTTACCTGCTGGACTTCGGGTCGGAGACTTAGGTGCCATGCCTGAAAACATGTTTATTTCACAAAAATTTTCACAAAATTTATTTGGGCTCAATTTTGAAAACGTTATGGGCTTTAAACCCAAGCCCGAAAGTTTAAAACTGGGCTCTGATACCAAACTGAAACACCGCAAACCCGGCCCACGAGCCTCGACCGAATCTGGCATGCTCCTTGAGTAAAACACTTCAAGAGCTTGTTTGTTAGTTCGAAAAATTTGGGTCATTTTGAAAAGAAATTGATTTGAATTGAAAACGATGTCGTTATAGAAGTCTATAATTAATTAAAACTTTGTCTTCGTATTTGAAAACTATAAGTTAAAAGGAATGCCGAGTTGTTTAAGAGTTTACTTTTAAATTAAAAATCATTTGTGTTTAAGTGTCAAACATTTAAAAATTTATTTTAAAGAAAAGTTATTTAATCTTGATTTAATAATAATCGCATAATAAACCAAATAACATGCATGCTTAAAACAGTTAATAGTAATGGCCTTATTACATCAAAGCAAAACCCGAAATAAATCCAAAACTCAAATGTAAAGTCTCAAATTAAAATGACACTAAGCTGAGCATTGGCCACCACTAAGTCCCTGCCGACCCGGTCCATTTACTGAGTGTCACCTGAAAAGATATCCCACAACGGGGTGAGTCAACAGATAACAACCAACACAAACTCCCAACGATTTAGGCATAACAAATCATATATAAAACAATTATAAACAATGATGCAATCCCGGACCCAAACCTAGATAACCATCCTCTACACATCACCCATACCATCCAATCACACCGCGGGGATTACTAAATCGACCCTCCATCCGCTACACACAATCGAAGGCAGTCGCTACAGACGACTCGCACATCGCCCTTATAAATTGTGGCATAGCCACCAGATAATAATATGTGACATAGGTCACCACATTCAGCTTATGTGACATGAGTCACCAGATATCATGGTAAAAACCACCGGATCACTTCCCCTTTTCAATATCACCCATATGCCCATGCACAATACAAAACATGCGAGAATCATGCCATATACCTTATTCCATATTCATAACAATTCACATATGTGCCATATTCCAAATGTTCATAACATTTATTAACGTAATATTAAAGGTTACGTACCTGAATACTCTGTACCATTGTATGGTACCTTTAGCCACATTCTTAACGCATATTTTCATTAACACATATATTAAATCAATACCATAAATCTATCAAGAATTAGTGTGGGGCTACACACCTGGTACTAACGTGTTCACTAAATCCCGAAAGTCTCGATCTAATGCTCTAGATCCCTAGTTCCTACATTCGGCCAACACTAAGCATTTTAGCAAAAAGCCATTCGGCCAAACAGTCAAATCCTGAAGGATTATCACAACCAAAATCCTTACCCTGCTGCCGATTGGTTACTAATCAAATCCCGAAATCGCTATCTGTTAATGGAGATGTCGAAATACCTACATGATCTATGTTAGATCCAATTTTAACACTCAATGAACACCATAAATGGCCTTCGGCCTAAGATCTCCCTTGCTTACCTTCGATCTAGAAATCCGAAGATCTCCTCTTGAAGTCAGCTACAATAGGAATCCCGAAATTCCCCTTAAAATATTTGGCCAAAGCACATTAATAGGATTAGAGTCTTGATTTTGGCTAAAAGAAAAGAAATAAAATGACGACAATTAAATCCTTACCCTTACTGCTGAAATTGACTGTACCTTTGCCTGAACCCACAGAGATATTCGGCTATGGGCTAGATGTTGATCAATTGGTTTCGGCTTTTGGAGTTTAATGAACAATCGGCTATGGTCTAGGGAGAACTTACTTCCGGCTTTTGGAAAATTGTGAAAAGAAGAAGAGAAAGGTTGAGCAATTCGACAATGGTGATAATTGAAGATTCGGTTTCAACAAGAGGATGAAAAGAAAGAGTATGAGGCTTTAGGGAGAATCGGCAATGATGGGTTTTTGAGAGAGGGGTAATTGGCTTTGGTCAATTGAAGAGAAAAGGAAGAAGAAACAAAGAAAGCAAGTTGAATTCCTAAGGATTTTCGGCACAAGTGAGAAAGATAAGAAGAGCATAAATTTTCGGCACACCTATCCTACTATCATCAAACCGAAAATGCCATCCTCCAATGCCCCATATTCGGCCAACTCCTCTTCCCCTATCAACTCCTTCTTTTTCTCCTAAAACTTCTCTTCTTTACCCATTCAAAATAATTTAAATAAATCAATAATTATCTCCCTACCTTAGCAAAATTTTAAAAGGAATTTAATCACATCTACAACTCATCCCCTCAGTCTCCCAATGCCGTCCACCTCTGCTCATCCTTGCTGCAAAATAAGACTCCCTTTTGCTTCCCTTGCTACTCGAACCTAAGCCCTGCTCCCTGCTTGTGGCGTCACTTACTAGGGTTTAAGTGGCGCCTCATTGCCACTTTAACAAGCCCATTTTTATGTCTAATTTTCCCTACAAATTCTCTTAAGGCCTATCAAGCTTAGCTCCACTTCAAGACTTAAAATATGATAATTTCTAAGACATTCACCTACACTCTAAAGTTCTCAAAATTCATAAAACACATTCAAATTACCCACAGGCATGCTTCCACATATATTTAAGCAAAAATGCACATGCCCTAAATACCAGATATTAGACGACTGTTATTTGTCTACTGTTCTATTCTGAAGCCAGTCTACAACCTGGTGGCCAATCTCAAACAGCAGACACGTGCGCTTTTTGAACTTAGGGGCTGGGATTACGGGTCCAACCCTTCTTTCATTTGGCTGGAATTTGAATCCATGAAACGTTCTTGGTCAGAAGATACTAGAATGAGATGACGGTTGATTAACAAACAATGGATTAAGGTCAGCGAGTAACGAGAAGAGAACCCAAACGTATTACTAGAGAGAAAACCCTTACCTTAAGATCCCGAATAGAAAGATTCGGTTCAGAGATTGATCGATTTGACTTGAAATTCAAATACTTCAGCTAACAAGGTTTCTGGAATAGGCGGCCCCAAAGAAGAAAGAATATGAAAGAGTATGAGTCAAAACAAAGCATCAAACAAGCCAATTAGCCATTCGACTTTGGCTACTACAACTGAAATGTGAACAGGAAAAGATGACAGAGTCCGTCTTACCTTAACGACCCAACTCGATGAGAGATCCAAAGCAGATTCCTGTTACCTTGTTCCACCGCATCAGGCTAATACAAATATCTTAAGGGATTTTTAAAGGTCAAAATCAAAAGAAAATGATCGGTAGCAGGAGCTTAGTTTTGGCCAAAAAAAGAAAATAATGGCATAAGGGATGTTCGGCTTTAGCAAGAAATAGAGAAAAGAATGGAAGTGAATAGGGGTTTCGGCTCTGTATGAATATGAGGGAAAAAGAATGGTTTCGGTTTAAAATAAAATAAGTAAAGAACAAAAGTGATCACAAAAGAAATAGTGTGTTGCTTTCGGTTTGTGAAGCTTAAGAGTATGAGTGGGGAGAAAGAAAGATTGGGTAGAGGCTTTCAAGGTTTCGGCTTATGAGAGGAAGAGAAGATGAATAAGAGAACAATGAGAATGATGAGTAGAATGATGCTAAGATGCGGCTTGAGAGTCTTCGATGGAGAAAAGAAAATGAAGAAAAAGAAAGTGCATCAATGGTCTATCACATTCAGCTGAAGAAGAAAAGAGAGGAGAATAGATGTTGACTAATACAATTTCGGCACACCCAAGAATTATGGACTCAAAGAGAAAGAAAAGAAAGAGACTTCTAAGGCTTAATCACAAAACGGCACCCACATCCCCCTAATACCCGAGTTTGTTCTAAAGAAACTAAAATCGAACCTAAGACCACTAATGAGTTTCGGCACACCAATACAAGCCAAAACCAATTGCTTTCTCCCTTCCACAAGCTCCCAAAATTTGGCCACCACCTTCACCAACCCTCAATCTTATTCTCCTCCAAACTTCACTCTCGATCACCCATTTGAAAAGGTTTGAACCATTCAAACCTCACCTTTCTCTCTTGGCCTATCATTCAAAAATTTTGACCAATTCAACATCCACTCTTCAAGGTTCCTAGCTGACATCCAACACTACTCCCCTTGACGCCAAAAAGAATTCCAAAATGCAAATTGTGCAACTCGAACCAGCTCCCTCCTTGCTTCCCTATGGCGTCACCTACCAATACTCTAAGTGATGCCTCCTTGCCACTTTGCCACTTCAATTCTTGTGTCAACAACCACAAGCAAATACCCTTAAGTCTTGCCCCAGTCAGCTCTCCCCTGAAACTGCCCAAAAACAAAATTTTTTCTAGGCTTTGGCTTAACCCCGAGCCTTCCCTGGACCCCCAAACACACCAAAATAATGTACAAAACACAGCATACACACACAACATACATTATATACAGAACCACTAAAACCAGGATGTTACAGTTCTACCTCTTAAAAAAATTTCGGCCTCGAAATTACCTGATCAAAAGAGATATGGGTATTGCTGCCGCATAACATCCTCTGGTTCCCATGTAGCCTCTTCTGAATCGTGGTTCTGCCAGAACACTTTAACCAAAAGGACTGATTTCCTACGTAATACTTTGACGTCACGATCCAAGATCTGAACTGGTTCCTCTTCAAAGGATAGGTCCGGCTTTACCACAATTTCTTCCACTGGCACAACATGAGATGGATCCGAACGGTAGCGCCTTAACATAGAAACATGAAATACATCATGAATCTGACTTAATTCTGAAGGTAGCTCGAGCTGATAAGCTACTGTTCCCACGCGTTACAACACACGATAAGGCCCTATGAAGCTGGGGCTTAGCTTACCCTTTCGACCAAACCTTAGAACCTTCTTCCACGGCAAAACCTTTAAGAAGACCCAATCACCTACCACAAATTCTATATCCTTGCAGTTCTGATCAGCGTAGGACTTTTGCCTGTCATAAGCTTCCTTCAACTGAGCCCGAATTAACCTAACCTTGTCCTCTGTTTCAGAAACCAATTTTGGACCTAACAACTATCGCTCACCCAACTCTGTCCAGCACGTAGGAGTGCTACACTTCCACCCATACAACGCTTCATACAGTGCCATTCGAATACTAGATTGGTAACCGTTGTTGTATGCGAATTCCACCAACGGTAGAAATTCTTCCCAACTACCCTTGAAGTCTATGACGCCGCCTCTCAACATATCTTCTAAGACCTGAATTACCCTCTCAGACTGACCGTCAGACTGAGGATGGAATGCTGTACTGAAATCTAACTTCGTACCCAACGCTTGATGCAACGCCTTCCAGAACCTCAACGTAAACCTAGGGTCCCTGTCTGATATGATAGATACTGCTACTCCATGCAACCTCACAATTTCTGCTACATACAGCTTAGCCAACTTCTGTAGAGAATAGTCGACCCGAACCGGTATGAAATGAGCAGACTTCGTCAAACGATCAACAATTACCCAAACCGAATCCTTCTTAGTAGGTGTGAGAGGTAGCCCACTAACAAAGTCCATTGTGATCCTCTCCCATTTCCACTGTGGAATCTTCATCGGCTGCAACAACCCTGAAGGTAACTGATGTTCCGCTTTTACCTGTTAACACGTCAAACATTTACTCACAAATTCGGTTACCTCTCGCTTTAGACCTGGCTGCCAAAACTGTTCTCACAAATCCTGATACATCTTACTTCCTCCAGGGTGCATAGCGTATGGGCTGCTATGCGCTTCCCGTAAAATCTTACGCCTCAACTCAGTATCCTTTGGCATGCAAGTCTTTCCTCGAAAACATAATACCCCATCACTTTTCACACTGAATTTCGTTGTCTCATCACCTGATCCCAACTGAAACTTCGACTTTAACAACTCATCAGCCTACTGCTTCTCTTTAATCTGACTGACCCAAGAAGGTTTCACTTGAAGTTCAGCTAATAGACTCCCATCATCGTATAAACTGAGGTGAGCAAACATTGCTCTCAAGTCATAGAATGCATCCGCCACCACGTTAGCTTTACCCGGATGGTATTCGATTGAGCAATCATAATCCTTTAACAATTCGATCCACCTCCTCTGCCTTAAATTCAACTCCTTCTAGGTGAGAAGGTATTTTAGGCTCTTGTGATCTGTATAAATGACGGACTTCTCCCCATACAGATCATTTCTCCATATCTTCAAGGCAAATACTACTGCTGCCAATTCCAAATCATGTGTGGGATAATTTACCTCATGTGGTCTTAACTACTGAGACGCATATGCTACCTCCTTCCCTTCTTGCATCAACACACATCCAATCCTGTGTGTGACGTATCACAGTAGACAACAAACTCTTTCCTAGCCTCAGGCTGTATCAACACTGGAGCCTCTGTCAAAATCATTTTCAGCCTCTCAAAACTCTCTTGCGGCTTATCAGACCAGACAAATGGAACCCTTTTCTGCAACAACTTAGTTAATGGTGCCGCGATTAACGAGAATCCCTCAACAAACCTTCTGTAATACCCAGCCAGACCAAGAAAACTCCAGATATCTGCCACAGACTTAGGCGGTTTCCAGTCCAACACAGCTTCAACTTTCTGGGGATCAACAGTAATCCCTTCTGCCGACACAACATGGCCCAAAAAAGTAACTTCAGTTAGCCAAAATTCGCACTTACTGAATTTGGCGTACAACTGCTTCTCCCTCAGGATTTGCAAAAACACTCGAAGATGCGAGTCATGCTCTTCCTCTGATCTTGAATAGACCAAGATATCATCTATAAATACCACAACAAACAGGTCCAGGTAGGGTTGGAATACTCGGTTCATCATGTCCATAAACGATGCTGGTGCATTGGTCAACCCAAACAGCATCACCAAGAATTTGTAATGACCATAGCGAGTCCTGAAAGTCATCTTATGAATGTCTGCTACCTTGACCTTAAGCTGATGATATCCTGACCTCAAATCTATCTTTGAGAAGACTGAAGCCCCCTTCAATTGATCGAACAAGTCGTCAACCCTCGGCAACAGGTATTTGTTCTTGATCATCAACTTGTTCAACTGACGGTAGTCAATGCACATACGCATTGATCCATCCTTCTTCTTAACGAATAGCACTGACGCTCCCCAAGGTGATACACTCGGTCGAATAAAACCTCGATCCAACAGTTCTTGAATCTGTGCTTTCAGTTCCACTAACTCCCTCGGCGCCATTCTATATGGGGCGATAGACACTGTTGCTGTTCCCGAAAGAAGATCAATACCGAACTCTACCTCGCGATCCGGAGGCACTCCCGGAAGCTCTTCTGGGAAAACATCAGAAAATTCCTTCACTGTTCTAACATCCCCTATAGTTAGCTCATTGGCTTCTAGAGCCTGAACAAAAGTTAAGAATGCCTCACATCCTTTCCTCACCATTCTTTCTGCCCTTAAAGCAGACACTACAATTGACAAATAGTTCCTCCTTTCTCCTATCACTAAAACTTCATCATCCTCAAGAGTTCTTAACACCATACGCTTGGCTGCACAACCCAAATTCACTCGATACCTCACCAGCCAGTTCATGCCTAAGATCAAATCGAACTCTCCGAACGGCAGTTCCATCAAATCAGTCGAAAAAACTACCCCTTGAACTTCTAGAGTTACATCCCTATAAAGTTTATTTACCACTACAGATTGTCCTAATAGGCTAATTACAGTGTTTACCACTACAGATTGTCCTAATAGGCTAATTACAGTCATCTCCCTAGAAGCAATCTCAGAGTCTATGCTTAAAGTTCCAGATACCACACTAACAACATAAGAATGTGTTGACCCAATATCAATCAATGCAGAAAAAGGCAATCCAAAAATTAAAAACGTACCGGTTATGACATCCGGTGCATCACCCTCCTCTCGGCGTCTAGCTGATAGACTAACCCCGGCTGTCTTGCATCAGTGCTCCCTACACCTCTGCCTGGTGTTCCACGGCCCTGACCGAAACCATTACCTCCTCTGGCTGGATCACGCCCTCTCTGCGGTTGCTGACCATCTCTACCTGGCTGAGCATAACCCTGACTTACTGGCCACGCACCACTCGTTCCTCTAGACAGTCTCTTACCTGATGATCAGTAGACCCACACCTGAAACATCTTCTGTTACTCATCCAACACTCACCCAAATGAACTTTACGACACCGAGCACACCTCTGAGGCTGACTATCAACAACAAGTCTCACAACCCGACTCGGTCCATCCAACCTAGGTCTTTTCTGAAAACGCCCAGCTGACCCCGACGATCCAAAATTCCTTTTATTTCTAGCTCTATCTCTATCCTGATTCTGCTTTTCCGACCGCTTCACTTCCTCGGCTATCTTAGCTTTTTCCACTAAAACAGCAAATTTCCTTTCTAGTTGTGGAGCTATTAGCACTCGCAAAATCATCCCTCAGACCATCTTCAAACCGAATACAACGCTCATGGTCTGTGGCCACTATCCCCGCGCATAACGACTAAGATGTAAGAATTTCGCCTCATACTCAGCCACCGATTTATTTCCCTGAACCAAATTCAGAAATGCCCTACACTGCGCATCCACATAACTCGATCTGATATACTTACTCTGGAATGCCGACTTGAAGATATCCCAGGTAATGCGGTCAGCCACTGAACCATCCCTGACTGTCAGCCACCATTGATACGCCTCATCCCGTAGAAGAGACACAACTCCCTTCAACTTCTCCTCCACCATAAAATCAAGATCATCCATGATACGCTCTACTGCTTCTAGCCAATACTCAGCTACGTTCGGAGCTACACTAGATACGCCCCTAAACATTTCTGCTCCATTGGCTCGAAGTCGTTCAGACACAGATTTTCAAGATCCTATGCTCGCTCCAGCAACCCTCTCCAAGACCCGTAACATCGCCTGAGACACCGCATCGTCTCCACCTATTTGATCCTGAATTTCTGCTTCTGTAGCTGTCGGTACTGGCATCTCATTTCCTGACCCATGTCTTGACTCTGAGGGATCAGACCCAACACCTCGACCTCTACCACGGCCGCGTACAGCACGTCAATGTCCCATAGTACTCATGGCTACCGATACGCCTTTATCTGCTTAAAAGTTTTATGAATTAGTACTTTCTTTCATTGTTTTATACCGAGCAATCTTATGAGGAGTAGTATTAATAGTAGTTCTCGCGAGTTTGTATCAATATCTAAAAGATTCAGTTTCTAAAGTCTGAATCTCCTAATGCTAGTAACCATATTCATTCAATCTATGTATATATTACCAAAAGTTAGAACACATACCTGCGTGGATCGGGTGCCGGTAGACTCGGATGCCATATTTCAATCAAAACAATTTCTCCAATTAACATTCACATCGATTTTATAAAACACTGTTGAACCCATTTCACAGCCCGAATTTTGTAACTTGGCTCTGATACCAAAATTGTAACACCCCAAACCCGACCTAAACATTATGGCCAGATCTGGTATGTTACAGGGTGAAGTAAAAATGAATTTCGATAACTTTAGGAAAAACCGTAGATTTGAAAACTTTTCGAATAAGGCGATATCTTGAAAACAGTGATTTGTTAGTTTAGGAAAATTTCAATTTATGTTAATCGAATATTTGTTATGCTTGGTGATACTTGAAAGAAAACGTTTGTTTTGCATTACTCGTATTTTGAAAACCCCATCTTTACTTTCGTGATTAAATTATCATAGTATCAAATTTTAAATAAATAGTAAATAAAAAAACAAATATTAACTTAGAAAGGCCTTATTACATAGCAAAAATCCCCAATTAAAAATAAAATATAGCAAGAAACAAGTTTACGAGAAGAAAAGACTTTATGGCCTCCACGAGTCCGCCTCGGCTTCCACATCCACGATCTACTGATTACCTGAAAGTTTAAGCAAGGGGTGAGACTCAGTGTGTAAATCCCCTAAATCACATAAACGGCTCATGGCCCACAATCGCATATTGGGCCTTAGCCCACTCAAGATGACATAAAAAAAATGAATGCAATATATCCCAGCCCAACCTAGTTTGTCCATCCTCTACACGGCACCCCGTGCCAACCAATCACACCGTGGGGATTTCTACAATCAACCCTTTATCCGCTACACGCCAATTTGGGAGTCATGCTGACAGTCATACTTCTCAAGGACAAAATAACGTGGCTTAGCCACCGATCACTATGTGTCCAAAGATAATATAACGTGGCTTAGCCACCGATCACCATGTGACAAAAGATAATACAACATGGCTTAGCCACCGATCACCATGTGACCAAATAATCAAGCACTTCCCCTTTATGTCATATCCATATCCCATGCATAACATACATGTCATAATGAATGCAACATACTATCAAAAAAGTGAAAGATTGCTACATACATCCATACACACAAGGAAAACATTACAGTCACATACCTGGCATCCCTAGCCTTACCCACAAGGGTATTACGACTGTCCACATAGCCTTTTCCGGCTTTTCAGCCCATACAATTAATAATACAGATAAAATAAAGTGTGTGAAGTTTTACAAACCTGATAACACGTAAAATAATACTCTCTATGTCGACACTATCGATAGCAGAAACGACTGCTATTTGTCTACTGTTCTGTTCTGAAGCCGATCCACAACCCGGTGGCCAATCTCAAACAGCAGACACCGTGCTGTTTTTGAACTTAGGGGCTGGGATTACGGGTCCAACCCCTTCGTTCGTTTGGCTGGCATTTGAATCCATGAAATGTTATTGGTCAGAAGATACTATAATGAGATAACGGTTGATTAACAAACAATGGATTAAGGTCAGTGAGTAGCGAGAAGAGAACCCAAACGTATTACTAGAGAGAAAACCCTTACCTTGAGATCCCAAATAGATAGACTGGGTTCAGAGATTGACCGATTTGACTTGAAATTCAAATACTTTGGCTAACAAGGTTTCCCGGAATAGGTGGCCCCAAAGAAGAAAGAATATGAAAATGTATGAGTCAAAATAAAGCATCAAACAGGCCAATTAGCCATTCGGCTTTGGCTACTACAACCGAAATATGAACAGGAAAAGATGACAGAGTCCGTCTTACCTTAACGACCCAACTCAATGAGAGATCCGAAGCAGATTCCTGTTACCTTGTTCCACCGTATCAGGCTAATACAAATATCCTAAGGGATTTTTGAAGGTCAAAATCAAAAGAAAACGATCGGTAGCAAAGGGCTTAGTTTCGGCCAAAAAAAAAGAAAATAATGGCACAAGGGATGTTCGGCTTTAGCAAGAAATAGAGAAAAGAATGGAAGTGAATAGGGGTTTCGGCTCTGTATGAATATGAGGGAAAAAGGATGATTTCGGTTTAAAATAAAATAAGTAAAGAAGAAAAGAAGAAAAGTGATCACAAAAGAAATGGTGTGTTGCTTTCGATTTGTGAAGCTTAAGAGTGTGAGTCGGGAGAAAGAGAGATTGGGTAGAGGCTTTCAAGGTTTTGGCTTATGAGAGGAAGAGAAGATGAATAAGAGAACAATGAGAATGATGAGTAGAATGATCCTAAGATGCGGCTTGAGAGTCTTAGATGGAGAAAAGAAAACGAAGAAAAAGAAAGTGCATCAATGGTCTATCACATTCAGCTGAAGAAGAAAAGAGAGGAGAATAGATGTTGACTAATACAATTCCGGCACACCCAAGAATTATGGACTCAAAGAGAAAGAAAAGAAAGAGACTTCCATGGCATAAGCACAAAACGGCACTCATATCCCCCTAATACCCGAGTTTGTTCTAAATAAACTAAAATGGAACCTAACACCACTAATGAGCTTCGGCACACCAATACAAGCCAAAACTGATTACTTTCTCCCTTCCACAAGCTCCCAAAATTGGGCCACCACCTTCACCAACCCTCAATCCCTTATTCTCCTCCTAACTTCACTCTCAATCACCCATTTGAAAAAGTTTGAACCATTCAAACCCCACATTTCTCTCTTGGCCTATCATTCAAAAATTTTGACCAATTCAACATCCACTCTTCAAGGTTACTAGCTGACGTCCAACACTACTCCCCTTGATGCCAAAAAGAATTCCAAGATGCAAATTGTGCGACTCAAACCAGCTCCCTCCTTGCTTCCCTGTGGTGTCACCTACCAACACTCTAAGTGATGCCTCCTTGCCACTTTGCCACTTCAATTTTTGTGTCAACAACTACAAGCAAATACCCTTAAGTCCTGCCCCAGTCAGCTCTCCCCTGAAAGTGCCTAAAAACAAAATTTTTACCAAGCTTCGGCTTAACCCCGAGCCTTCCCTGGACCCCCAAACACACCAAAATAA
This sequence comes from Gossypium bickii, assembly GCA_025503065.1. Taxonomy (NCBI): domain Eukaryota; kingdom Viridiplantae; phylum Streptophyta; class Magnoliopsida; order Malvales; family Malvaceae; genus Gossypium; species Gossypium bickii. The sequence goes on along the minus strand of CP106716.1, from coordinate 70,973,449 downwards.
TGTACAAAACACAGTATACACAGACAACATACATTAGATGCAGAACCCCCAAAATCAGTATGTTACACTTATAAATAAACAACTTACCCGTGTAATTTATTGTCAACTTTAGACTTCAACAACTACGGAATGGATAGGACCTGGATGAATTTGTCAAGGGTAAGCAACGACTATCAAAATGGAGTAGAAAATTTTCCAAATTTTGTATTTCAAAATACAAGCCAAGAGGATATGATTCTTTGCCCATGTAAGAAGTGTGGCAATATCAATTGGCTTTATCGTGAAGTTGTCTACGAACATCTAATTGTTGATGGCTTTATTCAAGGGTATAAAAAATGGATTTTCCATGGAGAGTGTACATCTAGTGGAGCCTCTTCAACGATTAATCTAGGTTATCCTCATAGTGCTTACAATCAGAATGTTAGTAAAGATGACATGGAAGGTATGTTACAGGATGCATTTAATATGCGTAGTGATGGTTTGCAATCATTTCCACCTGACTTGAAATACTTTCACCGAAATGGGAAGAAGTGTACCTGATGAACAGCCAAATGAAGAAGCGGCGAAGTTCTACATGTTACTTGGTGAAACGAATAAAGAACTTTATGAGGGATCAAAATGTTCAAAAATGTCTTTCTGTATTCGTCTTTTTCACTTAAAATATTTGGGAGGGTGGATCGGGAACTCTGTGACAATGCTGTTAGAGTTTTTGAGAGAAATGTTCCCGTTTGTGAAAATCCCTCAATCATGCGAAGACATGAAGAAACTGATAGTTTCCCAAATGACTGATGTTGTATTGGGGCGACCAGAAAAACCAACAGTGCTGTCATGTATGCAGTCAATCCCGTTGAATGAATAGAAATATAGAAGATGGTAACGAGGATGAAAACAATGCACATTCAAGGAAGAAGCCACTTAAGATTTTGCGATATTTTCTGCTAATACCAAGGCTTCAAAGGCTTTTCATGTCGTTGAAGACAGCCGAGTCTATGACGTGGCACCATGATGGATGAACCGATGATGGATTGTTAAGGCATCCTACAGATTCTTTATCTTGGAAATAATTTGACAGTAAATTTCCAAGCTTTGCAAGCAATCCTCGGAGTGTGAGGCTTGGGCTACCATCTGATGGATTTAATCCTTACAAAATCATGAGCACTGCGTATAGTACTTGGCTTGTAGTGCTTGTTCCTTACAATTTGCCTCCATGGATTTGCATGAAACAATCATCCTTTATCTTATCTATGATTATCCCTGGAGAGAAAGGTCCCGGAAATGATATTGACATTTATTTGCAGCCACTTATTGAAGAGATAAAATAATTATGGGCTGGTGTTGAGACATATGATGTACTAAGAAAGGAGAACTTTCATTTACGTGCAGCTTTGATGTGGACTATTAATGACTTCCTGGCTTATGCCAATTTATCTGGTTGGAGTGCCAAGGACGCATGGATCGTCCTTGTTGTCTTTGCATAAACATGTTCGCAATGGTTATATGATGGGAAGAAGTTCTCTTACATGGGGCATCATCGGTGGTTACCGGGAAATCATAGATTTAGATTTCAGAGTACCCTATTTGACGGTATTGAAGAGTTCAGAGAAGCTCCTTCGCAGACCGGTGGATCTGAAATCTTGTTCATGTCGAAACATATGAATTTTATTTATGGAAAGATGAATCAACCGCCCAACACGCAAAGAAATAAAAGATCAAGGGATGAATCTGATGAAGAGGATGATCCTAATGAGGCAGACTTGTGGAAAAAAAAAAGTATTTTTTTTGAGTTGCCTTATTGGGAGCATCACATTTTACGACATAATCTTGATGTCATGCACATTGAGAAAAATGTCTGCGAGAACATCATTGGGACTATTTTGAATGTCGATAAAAAATCGAAAGACAATCTTCAGAGTCAACTTGATTCAGTCCACATGGGAATTCGGCGTGAGCTTCATCCCCAATCACTTCCGAATAGGAAATATCGGTTGCCGCCTTCTAGTTTTTCAATGTCGAAGATGGAAAAAGAAGTGTTGTGCATGGTGTTGAAGGATATAAAGGTCCCGGATGTGTATGCATCAAATATATCTCAATGTGTGAGTCTTAAAGATTGAAGACTATATGCCTTAAAATCACATGACTATCACATATTGATGCAAGATTTACTGCCAGTTGCTATGTGGTGTTGTATGTCAAATAAGGTGACGTCTTGTGTAATTGAACTATCCAATATAATGAAAGGCATTTGTGGCAAAGTTTTGGATGTTCAATAACTTAAGACACTACAAAATCGAGCCGCATTGACTTTATGCAATCTGGAGAAGATCTTCCCGCCTTCCTTCTTCACTATTAGGTGCACTTGATAATTCATCTCCCTCATGAAGAATTACTTGGTGGACCCATTTTCTATCGATGGATGTATCCTATAGAAAGGTTTTAATTTATTTGTAAATTATTCCTTCATTCACCTCAATGTCTTTAGTTGCAACTTTTGATAATGTTGTATATCGTGTTTAGGTTCCTATCCAAATTGAAGTATTACTGCCGCAATAAGCGTTATCCAGAAGGATCAATTGCTGAAGGCTACTTGGTAGAGGAATGTATGACTTTCGATTCAAGATATTTGGAAGATGTTGAAACAAGAATGAACAGACCAAGTAGAAATGTTGGGCTCACAGATCATAACCTAGCCAAAACTTATTTATTTCAAAGTTACGGAGAACCAATCGGCAAAGTTGAAATTACAGAATTAGATGATATATCATGGGTCCAAGCACATCGATATGTTCTTTTTCATCACAATTCAATGGAACCATTACGCAAGTAAGTTCTAGAATTTGATAAATATTCACCAATTATAATTTGTTTATCTTCTAACAAAGTAAACATTTTTTTAACATAGTGAGTACAAACAAATATTGAGAGCTCGTTCACGATCCCGAAGATTACAACAACGAGAAATTAATAAGTTGTTCACAGAATCATTTCATGAATGGTTAAGCCAAACGGTATGCAATTGAAGCTTTCATTGACAAATAATAATGTTTTATCATAACATTTATAATTACTCAATTTACTTTCGATTCAATAGGTTTGGAATTGGAATGAAGTAAATGATGAAGTTAAATGGCTTTCCCAAGGTCCAAATAGAATAGTGAAAAGATATAGTGCCTTCCTCATCAATGGATTCATATTTCATACAAAATATCGCGAGAGATTGAGGAGAACTCAAAATTGTGGAATTGTTGTTAATTCTTCAATTACAAGTTATGCTAGTGCTAGGGATAGTAATCCAGTTGAGGGAAATGTAGAGTATTACGGACTTCTTTGTAACACCCCAAACCCGACTAGAAGTTAGGCCTGAATCCAGCGTGTCAGATCAAAAGCATAATTCAAACGATTTTGCTAAGTTAAAGTTTAAGGCCCAAAAGCCCAAAATCCTTGAGTCTTGTTAAGTAATGAAAAAAAACCCATTTTATAAATAAAACCCATAGGTTATAGTTATTTTGAAAACCTTATTAAACTTTAGAAATTTATTTAAGTTAAAATAAAAATTAAGTAGCGGAGATAATAATAAAACCCATAAGTAACATCAAACCGGAGTACAAGGCCTTATTACATCCAACGAAAATAAGCAATTAAAACTATGTCTTTTGAAACAAATAAATAAAAATTTAAACATCATCTTGTAGTGTGGCCATCTCCGAGTCCTCTCCCACGTCGAGCCATTTACTAAGGATCATCTGAAACATTAAATAAAGGGTGTGAGTTTCGAAACTCAATGTGTACAACCCTTGGCAATCAAATCAACATACAAATATTCACATTGGGCCTAAGCCCTATCAAAATCAGTGGTCTTGGGCCTTGGCCCACAATGACCTCACATCACATCATATCATATCATATCATATGCAAAACAAGGTAATGCAAAAGCCTCCCCAAAAATCCATCCACTACACACCATTTCCCTTCAAACCCTACACACCTGTGGGGATTTCTAAATCGACCCACCGATCCTCTACACACTAAAGGTAGCACTCACAGCGGCACTACTCAACGTTGTAGCAAAGCTGTTAATCATATAATGGGCTTAAAGCCACCGGTGGATCCATGGTCATCGAGCGACTATGAAATCCTCAAATCTTCCTCCGTACCACAATTCCCACCCATATGCATCCTAAGCAGAATATCATATGAATGCAACATGCACATGGGTAACATCCACAAAACTCATACTCATCACATAAGGGTATTTTTGTCATTTCACAACCCAAGGGTATTACGGTAAATTTACTCTACATGGGTATTTATGTAATTTTGCAAAATAGAGGTACTTTGGAAATTTTGTAAATTAGGAATGTTTTGGTAATTCTGTAAACTAAAGTTATTCTGGTAATTTCACAATTCGGGGCTATTTTAGTGATTTTGCAAATCTAAGGATGATTTGGTAATTTTCCAACTAAGGGTATTTTGGTTATTTTCAAATCAGGGGTATTTTAGTAGTTTTACAAATCTAGGGGTATTTGGTCCCTCTCAGATTTTAGTTATGAACTTTGGCCCATTAACAAGTCCTTGCAGCTAAAGTGAACAGACACTATGCACCAGGTAGGATTCCAGAGAAAAAGAGATAGGCTGCTAGGGCCGCTTAAGTACCAAGCTCTCCCTAGATCCAATCCTAGACATGCACATGCCCGTTACCACACTCTAACCTAGTGACTTGTCTACAGAAATGTTTAATTATTAGAAAGTCTTATGTAGTTTAAGAGTTGTTCAGTACTAAGCCTAAAGTCCATCAAACCCTAGCATACTAGTCTACGTCCTCATAAAGCCCATCAACCCATTTCACGTTCATATAACCCATAATGGCCACATTACATTCCTATGGCCCACTAGACCCAAATCTCAGTCATATGACCCATTAGGCCCAAAACAAATCCAGATCATGTAACATGCATGCCTGACCCAACTCATATAATCAAATTAATCCATTTTATCGAACTTAACCTCAGGGCCCACCGGGCCCATTTAGCCACTTTCTGTTTTTCGGCTTTTCAGCATTGCCGATTTCGTGTGTGCATAGTGTTTGTACACACCTGGTAACCACGCGTGTTGCAAACCCCTTAATCACGAACCTACAATCGACATCACCTAACAATTAATCATAACTTAATATACACTTAATCAGAAACTGAAACCTCACCGTAACCTTACCGTGTGCCACACGTTCTAGTAGCCCTTCCTTAGCTACTATTTGCGATTATCCTCTAGATCTGCACCCAAACATATATCGTCAAAATCAAGTAACCCATATTCCACATAAGTCACCCCTATGAGCCATAATACATTCGGCCATTTACTAAACCACCATCGGGACGTGTGCACTTACCTCTTGCTAACGATCCTTACAATGCTTACGATCTCTGATCTTTACCCTTGTTAATATAAGATCACCGATAGTGAAAAATTAGATCGCCCTTTGGCTTTTAACGAAACATACTAAAGGGAGTTAACAGAATACTTTCTGAATCCAACCTTAGATCCTGCGGCCTAGATAATTACCGAACGAGATTCGGCTTTTAACCTTGACTGAGAGTAGCTACCAACTAATTTATGATAGAGAAAAACAACAAAGATTCGGCACTAAAGGGGATTTCGGCAAGGAAGGATAATGGTAATTCGGCAAAGAAAAGAATTTGGCTATAGGGGAATTTGGCTTTCAGAGAAAGAAGAAGAACACAACTCTAATAGGAATTTCAACAAAAAGAATGATGGGTTTTCTTTTCGACAAATGAAAGAATTCGGCTGAGGGGGAGAAAAGGAAGAAATAACAGAACCCAAGGAACCCTTCAATGAATTCGGCACCCCTTTTTTATAACAAAAGCCGAATCCTACCTTCCCCCCACAGTCCCATTTGGCACCAACTCCTCCCTCTCCTCATCTCCTGACTTTTCTCCCTGATAGCACCTTATTCTTATCTGAAATTTCCTCCACATCCAACACACCTGTTTACTTCAAACTCTCCATGGAAAGGGTTCAAAACCAACACAACTCTAGCCGTCCATACAGTAAAATAAACACTCCACAAAATACCACTCCTAAGCCTCGAACCTTGGACCTCTTCAGCTTACAACACGCCACCTTATAGCTCCCAAGTGACGCCACTTTCCACTGGACCACAAGCCCATTTGTGTCCTATTTCTTCTTCATTTATTAAAAAGGCTTACTAACTGAAGTCACTGTTCCCTAAGGCTAAAACCAAAATTTTTCCTTTACCCTTACTTGATCTCAGGACATCTCCAACACCCCTGGACACTCCAAATTCATTAATCCTCAAAGCCAACATGCCAATTGTCATTTTCCTCGCTCACATAAGAAAATTTTCTAGAATCCAAAGCCCAATAGGCCAAATTCTTCTAGGCCCAAATTCGGGGCGTTAGATTCTTACTGACATAATTGAGTTGGATTATTATGGCAAATGGAAAGTTGTCTTATTTCGAGGTGATTAGGCTAGTCTTAATACGGCTCGCGGAATTAAACAAGATCAATTTGGTTTACAATGGTGAACTTCTCTCGATTGATTCACACTGGACAACAATTGATAGATGAGCCGTATGTATTTTCGTCTCAAGTGAAGCAAGTTTTTTACTCGAACGATCCAACTGATGACGTTTGGTACATTGTACTCCGAAACACCCCTAGAGACTTATTTGACATGGGCAATGGAAGTAGAGATGACATCGTCGAAAGATCAGAAACTTTGCCTTTTCTAGAACAAAACTTAAATGAAAATATCCCTAGTACTAGTGCACAATTTCAATGGGTTCGTTAGGACGTGGACGAAGATATTTACGAATTATGATGTAGTAAGATTTTACGATTTTTCAAATATATGTAATATTATAATTTTAATATTGGTCATGTTATATAATTTAAATATTTTATATGTACTATTATTGTTGTTATTTATTACTAAAATTTCAACTATTTTATGTGTATTGCAGGAAAAATGCGTATAAAAAAATTACGAAATTTAAGTATTGTCTAGAATACTCCAAATTCAGAAGAAGGAAATAGTGAACAGCAGACAGCTATTGGATCTTCGAATGTGCTGGAGACAGTTGACGAGCCTGTAGAATTTCAAAGTAATATTAAGTTTATTTTACATGCGTATAGACTTTTATTATTGCTCGTATTTCTCAATTTTAATATAATAATATATTATTTTGCAGCTGAAAGTGGTGGGAAGCACAGAGGTCGAGGATGTACGCTACTTAAAGATTTATACGACTTAAATCCTGTCGAGAGTGTCAAAGTAAGAAGAAACAGTCATGGTCAGCCTGTTGGATCAGAAGCTCAACTTTTAGCAGGCTATTTGGGCATTATAGCATGAAATGCCAATATGTTTCCCATCAACTACGAATCATGGCATCACATGCCTGATAGCAACAAGAATCAAGCTCTCGATAAAATTAAGGTAACAAAACGTGAATGTAATTTATAATACTTTGGTTTAAGTTTCATTTATATTTACTTTCTAAACTTGTGTTTTTTAGGAGAGATTTGCTTTACAGGTCTTGGATGCCTATATCAAGAAGGCATTGGGTAAAAAATGGAGAGACCATAAAAGCACTTTGAAAAAATATTATTTCAAGAAAGACATAAGCCTCGAAGAAAATTTGCGAAATGTTCCGCCGGGAATAGGAAGATGCAGTTAGATTCTGGAATTCAAAGAAAGGAAAGGTATTGCGTACTTCCAAACTCTTATAAATTTTTCGATTTATAGTATTTACTATATAAGTAATAATAATTTCATTATGTAGGACCGTGAGCGAGTTGGAATAAGCTGCAGGCAAAAACAAAAATTCACGCACACGGCAGGGTCGAGAAGTTTTGCTTGTGTAGCTGAGGCCCAGGTATTATGAATTTATTAATTCTGTCAAATATTAATGACTTTCTACTCTTAAATAATATTTTTACTACTATATTGTAGGAAGCATCGTCTGGTCAAAAAGTTGGACGCCTTCAGCTTTTTGACATTACGCATAGGAAGAAAGATGGATCTCCGATGCCATCCGAAGCTGTAGAAATTATGGTATATTTACTTGATAACATTTGATTTATTATAAATATTTATAATGTTTAATTATAATGGTTTAATTCATCTTTAGTAGTTTTAAATAATGTTAAGTTATGTTGCATTCCTTTTTTATTATATATTTCATTTTTAACTCTTTAATTGATTTATTAGAAGAAACTAAAAGATAAGAAGGCAAAGTATGAAGCGATTGCTTCGACTGATAGTTCTGTTAATTTTGAGGACATTGATAACAGAATTATTAATGAAGTTTTGGGTCCTGTAAGGTATGTTCGGATTTGATTTCAAGGATCTGTGTTAACCCGACCCAATATTTTCGATCCAGCTCGTAGCAATACATGCCTTCCAAAAGTCAAGCTCAAGCTGAAGTTTAGAGGTTAAAAGATCAGATAGCTCAGATGGAAGCTAGCACAGTTGAGCAAATTTCTCAACTTAGAGCGGAGGCAACAGCGAGGGAGGCGGAGCAGAACAGGAAGTATGATGAACTCCAGCAACAGCTTCAGACTATGATGAAGATGTTCCAGCAGTCGCAAATGTTGCCATCTTAGACATTTGTTTTCTTGTAACTTTTAACATTATTGTAAGAAAATTTTGAATTATACTTCATTTCTAATTTATATCATATATCTTTCGTATAATTTTGTATCATTTAGATTTGCTGTTTTTGGTTGGATTTCATGCTATATTTGCTGTTTTGGTTGGATTTCATGCTATATTTGTTCTTTTTGGTTGGATTTTATGCAGGAAGGGCGGGATATTGGTGAAAAATGTATGTTGCAAATCTACCCAAATTAGCGGCATTTTATAAAAAAGTGCCACTAGAGACAAGGACTTTTAGCGGCGTTTTCTACAGAAGCGACGCTAGAGACAAGGACTTTTAGCGGCGTTTTCTACAGAAGCGACGCTAAAGACCAGGACTTTTAGCGGCGTTTTCTATAAAAGCGCCGCTAAAGACCAGGACTTTTAGTTGCATTTTCAATAGAAGCGCCGCTAAAGACTAGGACTTTTAGCGGTGTTTTCTATAAAAGCGCCGCTAAAAGTCCTGGTCTTTAGTGGCGTTTATTCAAATAAACGCTGCAAATTTTAGCGGCGTTGTCTATAGCGGTGTTTTTTGCAGCGCTTGTGGAAGCACCGCTAAAGGCCAAAAAAATGCCGCAAAAAGTCTGTTTTCCTATAATGGATATTACGTGGAGAATATTTAATGTATGGTTAGTGTATAAATTTTATGTACCATTAGTAAATAATAATATGGTAAGTTAATATTAAGAAAAATGATAATATAAATTTTGGTCTTTGAACTTGAGAACTAGGTCCACTTTAACATCTGTATTTTTTTATTCACTTTGGCACTTGAACTTGGCAATTAGATCCATTTTGTTCTTTGAACTTGAATTCTTTCAAGATCTGATGATGTGATAATATAAATTTTGACAATTAGATTTGATAATATAAATTTTGGTCCTTGAACTTGGGAACTGGGTCCACTTTACGTAATTTGTTTTATTCACTTTAGCAATTAAATCTATTTTGTTTAATGAACTTGGATTTTTTTCAAGATTTGATGATGTAATTAGTGTTTTTAGAACATAATTGGATTGGTAGGTCAAAGAAGACAACTTGTTAAGATGTCACTAATAAAAGTTGAGATTAAATCTTTTGCATTTCTAAAGGAAATATTTGCCCGTTTATACAGCAAGTGGTTATTTCAGAAGAATGGTGATATAAACATTGTAAAATGATCATCTCCCCTATATTTTTCATACATTAGGATAGAAAATGATCATTTTCATATGATTATGTTCTATAAATATATACTTTGAAAAACATTGTAAATATTCCTATTAATTAATAAAATACATCATTCTCTTTCTTCTCTTACTTTTTTTTTATTCTTTTTAACTCCTTTCCAATGGCGATTCTTTATTTCCGGCTTTGTTTACTCCTTCTCAGTATTGACTAAATCTTTGGCTTATAAATAAACCCCACTTCTGCTCTACTCTCCTATCCTACAATATCAAAATCAAATACAGCCATTTGACATACACACCATATCTTTTCTCTTAATTAGCTCTTTTTCCTTAATTATAATCCCAGTTTACTATCACAATGAAGGGTGCTTACGCCAACCCTAGATTCTTCCTTGTAATGATCGTCATGCTTGCCATGGCTGCTACATTGGTGGAAGCTCAGGGAACTCGAGTTGGGTTCTATGCAAAAACAGGCCCTCGAGCTAAATCCATTGTTAGGTCAACAATTCAGTCCCATTTTCGTTCTAATCCTACTATTGAACCTGGCTTACTGAGGATGCACTTCCATGACTACTTTGTTGTGATGCCTCCATCCTCATTGATGGCCCTAATACGGAGAAAACCGCCCCTCCCAACATCATATTGAGAGGCTATGAAGTTATTACGGTGCCAAAACTCAGCTCGAAGCTGCAGGTCCTGGTGTCGTCTCATGCGCTGATATTCTAACGATTGCAACTTGAGACTCTGTCTTTCTGGTAAACATATTACTGTATTTTCTTAATCATATTCTACTAAAAGTCCTCTCAATTAATGCAACGGCTGATTATGTGTAACATTCTAATTTTGGCCCTAATCGGAACGGTGATTTCGAGACCAAGAATCCGAGTCAGAAAAATATATTAAAATTATTTTCTTTGTTTATTATGTGTGAATTTTCTTGTGTGAAATTTTCGTGTTTAAATTTCGTTGTTTGAGTGTCCGATTAAATAAAAGGGCTTAATCACGTAAATTAAAAATTTGATAGTTTAATGTGCAAAGGCTAGATTGATGTTGTCTTTTAAAAAGGAAGTATTAAAGTTGAAAATTTTCAATTCTAAGCTATAGTGGGCTGCAAGAGACATTAATGCCCATTAGTTAAAGTGTTATTATAATTTTAAGTAATGGTTATATTAGTATACTAATAATAATGTATTATAATATACATTATATCATAAAAAAAATAAAACATGTTTCATCTTTTAAAGTTGATAGCCGAAACTTAAGAAAGAAAAAAAAAAGTTCTTGATCTTTGGTATATTCGGTCATCTCTAAGCTAAATCAAAGTATGTGTTCAACCTGGTTTTTGATAATTTTTACATTTTTGAGATCGTTGCTATGAGATGCACAAAGCCCATGTTTTAATTTTTAATTTTGATGAATATTTTGAGTTGAACCATTTATGATAGCTTGTTATTTGTGTTGTTTGATGATGAAATATGATATATATGTGTTAGATTAACAAGTTTTGTCTTTGAATTTTTGATGAAATTGAGTATGTTGGACTAAATTGCAAAAATAAATTTTTGAGGGACTAAAATGTGAAATAAATGAAATGTATGGACTTGTATGAGGACTAGGTATATTCGGCCCTTAAGGTGTATAGTCAAATTTTGTGTATTTTGTGTTTTGTGCAAAAAGGACTAAATTGTAAAAAGTGTGAAATGTTAGGGGCAAAATTGTAATTTTCCCATTATATGTGTTTTAGACTAAATTGAGTGTAATGGTGTTTAAATGAGGTTAATTTGAAATGATATAGATCAAGAACAAAAGAAATCAAACTCAAATCGGGGAAAAGTAAAAATAATTGAATAGCCGATACATAATGTCTGTCGATATCCGAGGTAAGTTTTTAAGCAATCATGTTGTATGGAATTTATCTATATTGATGTACCTAAAATTTAATGGAAGTATGTATACTAATTTTTAATATATCCGAATGTATTATTTATATACGTATAAAGTATAACCGAATGAGAGGTAGGTATATATGTCATTTGTTCACCCGAATGTGATGTGTATATGTATATATGTATATATATCAATGATATAGTCAAATGTGGTGTTGAATTGAGAGACGATGACATCCGAATGTGATGTGTATATATATATTTCATTGATATAATCGAATGTGACATTGAATTGGGGAATGAATATAATCGAATGTGATGCATATGTATGGTAATGGTACAATTGAATGTGATGTTGATCATAGAAATGAAATAAGCGAAATTGTATATATGCAATTGAGGTTTAAGTTTAATGTTTATATAAATAAGGATTAAGTTCAGGAAATGCAATAAGGTGCTAAATTGTATACCGAGCACTAAGTGTGCAAAATCAGTTAATGAGCACTAAGTGTGTGAAATTAAATACCGAGCACTAAGTGTGAGAAATCGGTTGTTTAGCACTAAGTGTGCGAGAAGTTAAATGTAATAGCACTAAGTGTGTGATACGTTACAAGAATTTGGCACTAAGTGTGCAAGGTATTAGTTTGACGACTCTAAGCTTGTGACACGTGTTAACGTTTTTGCATTCAGTGTGCAGGTTTGTCGATCTTTTAGTTTAATTTGTTAACGAAGGTGTTTAACAGAATAAAACGAACAGGTATGCAATGATAAATCATCTTTTTAATAATAGGTAAGTTTTGGTTGTTGAAATGAATATTTTGTATTATACGTATTAATTTGTGATTTACATGGTTTGAAATGTAAGTAAGAAATTTAGCAGGTAATATATATATAGACTTGTACAAATGTGTATGTAATTGTTTTGAGATGTGGAATGGATTATAGATCTATGTGAAAGCTATTATTAAATGTGAGGATATTCGGCCTAAGGGTCTTAAAATGTGAAAATTTTCTAATATAATGTTTTAATGCATTGTTACATAAGTGCTTATAACTTACTAAGCTATTAAAGCTTACTTGGTGTTCTTCATTGCTCTTGTGTTTTAGATCTCTTTTGGGGAAAGTCGTTACGTGCTCGGGGATCGTCGCTAAAGCTCGTCACACTATCATCAACATTTTGGTACCTTTTTGAGGTTAAACTTAAAGTTTATGGCATGTATAGGCTATATTACCTTTTGTGTTACTACAAATGATATATATATGTAAATATGTATTTATGCCATGCGAAATGGCTAAATCATGACATTTTGGGCTTATGTGAATTCGATTATGGTATTAAGTTATGATGGGAGTATAATTCATGATGTGTTCATGCTTGGTGTTTAGTTATATGGCTTGATTTCTAAGCTTGAGTTCGGTTATGTTTGATCATGGTGTTAATATTTGTATATCCGTTCATGTTATAAGCTTACTTTGGAAATATATTTTATGGTACTTATATATGTGGTGTTTGGCTAATGAATTCGGCATTGAGTCAAAATAGGTATAATGTATAATCGGCCTTGAATGCAACTCATCTTAGGAGTATAAAATGTGGTATATTTTAGTTGATGAATATGTTCTAGCTTTAATGTATAAGTACTATAAGCTAAGTTATGAGATGACTATGTTATGCCTTGTGAATTTGATTATTTGATGTGACTTATTATGACTTAATTTTTGATGTATAATTTGCTTTGTGGAATGACTTGAAAATGTTGTATTTGATAAATTTGATTCGGTCATATTATGAAATAAATTATGATATATATTAGGTTAATAGTTTATGGGATAGATTAATAAGAATGCATGTCTCGATTCATGATTGGTATATGAAATGAAAAATGTTTGATTATAAAATAGTATTCAAATATCATGAATGAGATACTTGTATGATTCGAATATTATAAGCAATAATGCATGATTGGTTCTTAATTGGCTATATGTTTTAAATATGTGCAAATTTGACTTATATGAATGAGTGTATAAATGCTATTTGATTTTGAAAAATTTTTGTAAAGAAGTTGATATGACTTTATGCATGAATTGTATATAATGATCGTGATGAACTATGTTTTGTCCGGTAATGCCCTCTAATTCTAATCCGGCGATGGACACGGGTTAGGGTGTTACATTATGTCTTTCATACATATATGAAATGCAGAAGAGAGGAATAAACTGGGCCATTTTGCCTGGATTTAAAGAGTCAATTGATTCTCAAAAGCAAAAGTTCACCGCCTTTGGTCTCAACATTCAAGACCTTGTTGCCCTCATTGGTAAGTAATTTTACTTTAATAATGCTCCAAAGCTTCTATCTGATTAATATTGCTTTTGGTTGAGGTTGGCTTAACATATGTTTGCTATTGTCACAGGAGGACGCACCATAAGGACTTCAGCTCGCCTGCTTTCTAACCACATATTATAGAACTTCATCAAAGGTGGTCCAGATCCCACAATCAACCCAGCATTTGTGCCTCAACTGCAAGCACTTTGCCCACAGAACGGTGACGGCACAAGGCGCATAGATTTGGACACTGGTAGTGGAAATCGGTTTGACACCTCCTTCTTTGTTAACTTGAGAAATGGTAGGGAAGCACTCGAGTGCAATCAAAAATTATGGGCCGATTCCTCCACCAAGACCTTTGTGCAGCATTGCTTGGGTGAGAGAGGCTCACCGTGTAACACCCTTAACCCGAGACTGTCGCCAGAACAGGGTTAAGAGGCATTACCAATCAAACGGAACCTTTAACATCCAGAAATTTCAACACAAAGTCAATCATTACTGTTCGCATTCAATTACAAACATAGTGTCCCTTAAATGAGTCGTCAAGACCCTAAGCATGCTTATAAACTGAGTCGGGACTAAACCGAAACACATACAAAATTCCATGAAAATTTGGAACTTTTCTAAAATACAGGGGAGACACGCCCGTGGGAGGAGACCGTGTTCCCTCCACGGCTTCTAGACACCCCCGTGTCCTTCCGTGTCTATACAACTATACCAACACGATCATTAGGTACGCCTGTGTGCCATGGCCGTGTACTTTTAGATCATATACTGACTTCCCCTCCACGGCCACCAAGCACGCCCATGTCTAGGCCGTGCATTTTTATGTTAGCTACTGACTTGCACACCACGGTCAGATGACACGCCCGTGTCGAGGCCGTGTGATTTTAGGCTACATCCTGTCAATTTACCCACGGTCTGAGGCACGCCCGTGTGCCACAACCATGTGACATTATAGGCCATTTACAAGGCCAACATGCCAACCAAAAGATTCAAACCTATAAGCATCATTTACCAACACTTATCAAGCATATATGGCAACCAAAAACATACCAAATTGCCATTCAAATCATGCATTCAATACCAATTCCCACCATGTCAATATCAAAGACTAAAACTCATATCATCACAAGCAAATTACAACCAATACTAAACATCATTTCTTCTCAATTCACTAATTCATATTAGAAATTTATCAACACCAAGTTACCATTCATAAATCAACTTCTCAAACCACAAACCATGCCAAAAGATGCACCACATATATACCAAGTCATTCATGCTAAAACTAACACATATCTAGCCACATCTCATGGCTATTACAAATCTCAACCATGATTCAAATGACTAGCCCCTATACATGCCATATCTTAACTATATACATCTTTCCAAAATACCCCAAAATAGATTACCGATAATGTGACTGAGAAGCTGACGATCCCTTGATCCGAGCTAGCTTTACTGACACTACAAAGCAGAGAAACAAATCACACAGTAAGCTTATAAAGCTTAGTAAGTTCGAAATAAAATACAACCATATCATCGAATCAAACCAATTCATATACTAATCATCACATAGATCATTCTTCTTATACATATACCATATTATCAATAGCTAAAATACTCATTCGTTCGTCTATAACATCATCTATAAACTCATCAACCACAAATGTTCGATACATACCTCGGCAAACACATAGTTATTCAATCTCCAAGCTATTCAATGCTCAATTATACTTGTTGACCATCATTTGATATTCATTCAACTTAATCGCACACTCAGTGCTTAATACACGATTGATACATATTAGTCATCACACACTTAGTGCTCAGATCTCTCAACCGACTTATCTCAGTAACGCACACTCAGTGCCAATTCAATAAACCAAAGCTTTTATAACATCGTACACACAGTGCTATTCATTCCTGTTTCGATTTTAAAATCGCACACTTAGTGCCCTTAACTTAAAATTACACATACATATATACACATTCATCTCATAATACAAAATCATATGTTAACAACATGTATTATATCTGAACTTACCTCGAACGTCGACTATCGATACGGTTGATTAATCGAGCACTTTATCTTTACCTCGATCTCGATCCGAACCTCTTCTCCCTTGGTCTATACACATTTAAATTCAATTCATTAAATCACTATTTCATTCAATTTAGTCCACATACACACATTTAGGGCATTTTGCATAATAGCCCTCATAGTTTCACATTTTGACACTTTAGTCCCTAATTCACAAAATCATCAAATTCACCAAATTTCACCTAGCACAAGCTTAGCCGAATTTTACTAATATCCATACAAACCCACACATTTCATTTATTTCACATATTAACCCTTCAATTACTATTTTCACAATTTAGCCCTAATTAGCTAATTTCACCAAAAATTCAAAAACAACACATGTTAATCAAACACCAAGTTCTCATGTTTTACTAACAAATAGCACATAGCTCAAATGTTCATCAATGGCTCATCACAAAACATCATCAATTCATGAAATTTCAACATGGGTTAGCTAGAGCACAAAGCAACGATTACGAAAACGTAGAAATTATCAAAAACCGAAGCCAAAACATACCATGATTAAGCTAAGCAAGTGCCGAATATCATGGAAGCTTAAACCCTTTCTTTTTCTTTCTAAAATCGGTGGAACATGGAGAAGATGATAAATATTTCATGTTTTACTATGTTATAACAACCATAATTATTAAATTATAAAACTAACCTTTAGTATAAAATATATATAACATATGATATAAGGTCATTCTTGACCATTACCACCCACTTTCTTTATTAATGGGCTATTTGCAACATAAGGCCTCCTCTTTATAAAGACAACAACACTTAGGTTATTAAAAATCAGCACATAGCTTTTACACTTTACGCGATTAAGTCCTTTCTCTTAATTCGACACACAAACGATCAAATTATCACATAGAATTTTCACACAGACTATATCACATATCATTCACATAGAAAATATCATTAAAATATTTTTACGACCTCGGATTTGTGGTCTCGAACCACTGTTCTGACTAGGGTCTAAACCGGGATGTTACACACCGTCATTGAATTGTAATGTGGAATTCACAAGGTCTATGGTTAAGATGAGTAACATTGGTGTGAAGAGAGGCACAAATGGTGATATTCGAAGAATTTGCTCTGCCATTAACTAATTTAACTGCAACTTTATAGAGTTAATCAGGGTGATGGTTCTTTTCTTAATTAGCGCAGGCTGATGGAAAATATCTAAAAAGTGCTTTATGTAAAAAATTTTAGAAAATATTACACATGATAATTTTTTCTATGTATTCATTTGATGTTAATATTTTGTATAATTGTATACTATATTTTTCAATGGAATTAATATTTGGATTTTGTCTTATAACCTTCCTTTACTATAATAAAGTCCTCTTAACATACTTCTACAAACGTTGGTTTATTAGGAAAAATTAACTCAAAATTATACCACTAAATTTTATTTTTTTTGTGTATTTGTCTCAATTATATAAGCATTATTACCCATCCTTCCACTTTTCCACCCAACCAAACAGGGGCGAAGCCAGAACAATTTTTTATGGGTCAGATGATATTTTAATTTTTTATTGTCTATATCTTTATAAATTGTAAAGGATTAAATCAAATTTTTATAATTTTAATGGGGCCAAAGTATAATTTTACCATTATTAATTTAAAATTTTTTAAAAATTTTAAGGGGTTAAATAACAATTTTACATTTTAGGGGGGGATCAGGGCCCCTGTTAACCCCCCAAGCTTCGCCTCTACAACCAAACACACCCGTCTATTCTACAAGTAGGTTTAGGGTGTCGCAAGTGTCTTATAAAGTTTAGTAAAAAAAAATTTAAATTTAAATATATAAATATATGTTACTTGTCTCACCCAATTATATGTGTTAGATATTATTTATTTATGGTACATGAACCTCATGCGATGAGGGTGCATCAAATATTATTTCTTATAATAAATTTCTGTTATCTCATTTTTTTAAGTATATAAACTTCTATATATTACAAGACTTGTATAGATTTTGGATGAGAATATATTGAGAGCATTTTATTTGTTCATTAAGGAACTATTTGTGTGAGTGTAATAGTCTAAATTCTCAAGGAGAGGATTTAGAGATGAGTGTTCTAGTCTTTAAGTACAAAGATGATATCCCTATACTTGGAGAGTGATAGAGTATGATTCACTTGTTGTATTTTGAACTAAAAATAGTGGAATTACTTATTGAGCTAAATTCAATAGACGCAGGAAAATCGAACTACATAACAAATCTTGGTGTTCTTTGTTATTTTGTTTATACAATTTTCACAATGCCAAGTCAGATCGCCATTACAAATAGCACTTCTATTCAACTTAGGCAATTCAAGCAATTAACAACTTTAGGTCTCAACAACCTACACAAGTCATACAACTTAATTGTATAATGAAAGCTGTGAAAAAGAGAGATCAATCAATGCGAGAATACTTAGTTAAGGTGCAGTTGATTTTGTGATAATTTGGTGAGTTGCAGGGATACTGTATCAAAGATCATACATATTTCTACTATATTGTTTGGCCTTCCAATTGAATACATATAACACCCAAAATTTTTGATGTCATAAATTATGTCATACTAAAACTCAACTGGTCAAACTTCTGAGAATGAGTATTATATCTTTTAAGTTTTAATTAAATGTAACACTAAGAAAGCATCAGAATTGAACCGTAAAACGAATAATAAAAGTGACTTATGGACTAAATCATTGAGGGTAAAGAACTATATTATGCTTAATGTAAGGGGGATATGGGTATCGGTACCCAACATCCAAGTATCGATACCTTATAGCAGCCAAGTATTGGTACCTCACTTAGAGGTATCGATATTTCATAGACCTTTTTTAAAGCATAGTTAGATAGTATAATAGGTCAGGGTCACCATTTAATAACATAGATTATCCATATGGAGACACTAGAATAGTGTCACCACTAGAAAGACACCGGTAATCAACTATATCACTAGAGGTTCCTTCAGGCATCAAATGTGATGACATCTATCAAACCGTATGTAATATCTTGGATTTTGGGGCTTATGCATTTTGCTTAGATAAATGTGAAAGCATGTTTATGTGTCTGAGAATGTGTTTTATAAACTTTGGGGAACTCTAGAATGTAGATAAATGCCTTAGAAATTATTAGATTTTAAATCTAGAAAAGGAAGCTAGGCAGAGTGGCCTTAAGAGAAAATGTAGGGGAGATATGACACACAAATGGGCTTGGTAAAGTGGCTTGGAGGAGCCACTTAAGGCCTCTGGAAATGACGCCACAAGCAGGTGCAGATGGGCCAGGGTTCGAGTCACAAGGGAGGCAAATAAAAGCTTTTATTTTTGCAGCTAAGATGTACAGAGATGGACGGCATGGGGAGTCTATGGGAGGAGTTTAAGATAAGGTGTTATTCTTTTTTAAAAAAAAAATCGGCTAAGGTAGGGAGATAATGGTTGGTTTATTCAGATTATTTTAAGGGATAAAGAAGACGAAAAGTAGGAGAAAAGAAAGGGATGAGATAAGGGGAGGAGAGTTGGCCGTATAGGGGGATCTAGGTGTGATAATTTCGGCAAAAGGGAGGAGTGTGAAGCCATTTGTTTCTTTTCTTCTCATTTGTGCCTCTGCCGAAATTCTCTAGTTATCTTCTTCTCTTTTATTTTGTTAAAACACAAGTAAGCCCAGCCGATTTCTCCATCTTTTTCTTCTTCAAAGATTATCACCATTGCCGAATTGCTCAACCCTTCTCTCCTTCTTCTCACAATTTCTTCAAAGCCGAAACTAAGTACTTGCTAGACCCTAGCCAATTGTTCAGTGAATCCCAAAGCCGAATCTATTTTGGTGTCAAGTAGGGGTGTTGTCGATTTCTTCAATAGGGGTAAGATCAAATTCGATTTCCATTCTTTTTCTTTCAGGCTTGTCGAAATCTAAGATCTAATCTCTATTATTGTTCTTTGGCCGAAACTATGAAAAAAAAAAGGTTTCGGGATTTGCCTATTGTCGACTACAAGGAAGGATCTTTCGGGACTTCTAAGATCTAAGGTAAGCAATGGGGGATATTCAGCTATAGGCCATTTTATTGTGTTTTAATATTAGATTAGATCTAACATGTGCTTATAGGAATTTCAATATCACCAAGAGCAAGGATCGATTTCGAGATTTAAAATTCATAAGGTAAGAGCATGTGATATTCGGCCAAGGCCTATTCAATGATTAAGATCTATTTCTTATTTATTCAAAAAGCCGAAAACTAACCATTTAGGTAATTTAGTGCCTAACCGATTGCAAGAAGAGGTATCACCAAGTTTTCGGGATTTCAGTAAACTCGCTAAGTATACCAGGTGTGTACCCCACACTAAATCTTATTGGATCACGGCTTTAATTTAATATATATGTTTGTAATAATATGAATGTGGCCAAAGGTACCATGCAATGGTACAAAGTACTCAGGTACGTAATCCCGACATTATACTAATAAGTGATATGAATATTTGGCACATGGCATATGGAAATATTGATAAGAATGTGAAATAAGGAATATGGCATGACTTATGCATAATTGGTATGACATGGGGCATATGGGTGATATGTAAAGGGGAAGTGAATTGGTGGTTTAATACCACATTATCTGAATGTGGTGACTTTGGTCACAATTATCTAAATGTGGTGTCTCATGACACAAAATATAATATCTGGTGGCTATGCCACAATTTTATAAGGGCGATGAGCACGTCGTCTGCAGCAACTACCTTCGATAATGTGTAGCGGATGGAGGGTTGACTTAGTAGTCCCCACGGTGTGCAGGTTGGTACGGGTGATGTGTAGCGGATGGTACCTAGGTTTGGGGTTCGGGTTTGCATCATTATATTTAATTATATGTATATGTATGAACTGTTGTGCCTAAAAACCATTGAGACTTAGTGTTGGTTGTTACACACTGAGTCTATTTGACTCACCCCGTTGTGAGAATATTTTTCAGGTGACGATCAGTGATGGACCGGGTCGGCAGGAGCTTAGTGGTGGCCATGCTCAGTTCGGGATTTATTTTATTTTGAACTTGTTATATTTTAAGTATCTTGGATTTATTTTGGGTTTCGTTTTCAATGTAATAAGGCCATAGTATGAAATGTTTTATGCATGCTTTTTATTTGATTTTTATTACCATATGATTAGGGTTAAATCAAAGTTAAATGGTTTTTCTTAAAAATAAATATTAAGTGCTTTGACCACCTATCACAAATAATTTCCAATTTAAAGGTAAAATTTTTAAAACAATTTTGGCATATCTTTTAATATGGATTAAAAAAGGTTTTTAATAAATCCCTGATTTCTAAATTAACAAAAGTTTTCACTTGAACCCAACCCAAGCAAATCCTTCTTCAAAACCACACGAATTTTTCCTAAGTAACAAACAGATTTTTAAATAAAAATAGGGTATAGGAAAATGGGCTTTTAAATAGGGTATAGGAAAATAGGGTATAGGAAAATAGGGTATCCTTCTTCAGAGTAGTTGGGCTTTTAAATAAAAATAGGGAAAATGGCATCAAAGAGCCTTGTGGTGGATTGGCTAAGTGACGCCACTTAGGGTATAGGAAGGTGGCGTTATGGGCTAGCAAGGAGAACCTAGGTTCGAATCCTAGCTTAGTATTTTTAGGAGTTTAATTTTAGCCTTCTAGAAGATTGGAAGTGGTGCGATGATGGACTCTAAGGAGAGTGATCAGAAGAGAAAATTTGGGAAAAAGGATTGGAGAGTTATCGTGGAGAAAAATTAGGAGATGAGATATGTGGAAGAGGTTGAGCCAAATTGGGAATTTGGGGAATAGGAAATTCGGTTATAGGCTATAAATAGGTGTCGATTTTGGGGTTCTAGGCTAATGCTAAAATTATTTTTCCCTTTAGCCGAATTCCTCAATTTTGAGCTGCCAAAACACTCTTTCTCTCTAAGTACTCAAAAGCCGAATTCCTGCTTTGCTTGCCGATCTTCCATACTTTTTCTTCTCAAATTCTCTTTTGATACACCCTTGATTTTAGTCGATTCCTTCTTCTCTCCTTCTTCCTATTTGAGCCGAATAACCCCTTTCACTATACTAATCTCAGAAGCCGAATACCTCTTGGGTCGATTGCTTCTTGGGTAAGTATTCTCAATTATGGTTTAGGTGTTGGCCGAATGGTCATAGATAGGGAAAGGGGGACTTGTGTTGGATACGCGTCACTTATTATTATGTTTTTAATGATTAAGAATGATGCAAATTTAGGAGATACACGTGACTAGTGATCAAAGAAGTACTAATAAGGCTTGGTGTTTCAGGCAAGGTTAAGGTGAGACTTCGACTTTTGGTAAAGTATTCGATCAGTATTTGTTATTAATCTTTGAGTGATATCGTATGTAGGATCGTGGCTAAAGAGATCGCAGCTTGTTTTGTTATCAGGTGTGTACATACACTACACACACATTAGATCGGCAAATCTCGAAATGCCGAAAAGTCGAAATGCCGAAAAGCCAAAAATTTTAGCTACGGTAGTCTTACGAGTCGCAAACACTCTTAAAGGAAAATCGATACGTTATCAGAGGCCCCATGAGCGATCTCATGGACTTGGGCCGTGTTTCAGTCAATCGGGTCAGAATGGGCACAATGGGCCAGATGGGCCGTAGGTTTAAAATAGGTGAATTTGATGGTTTGGTAATAAGTGATGAACTAGTCATGCTGGTTACATGGCTTGGAATTGATTTGGTCCAGATGGGCCTTATAAATGTGATTGGGCCAGATGGGTCATATGATTGTGATTTGGGCCTAGTGGGCCATACGAGTGAGATTCGGCCTGGTCGGCCATATGAACGTATGTGATTTTCTTTGGGCTTTGTAAGGGGTCTTGGGCTTAGTATTTGATAAATTGCTTAACCTTACATAAAACTTTAATAATTTATTAAGTGCGATCGTGAACAAGTCATAAGGTTTAGGTGGCAACAACGCATATGCATGTCTAGGATTGGATCTAAGGAGAGCTTGGTACTTAAGCGGTCTTAATGACCCACCTCCTCTTCTCTGGAATCCTACCTGGTGCGTCGCGAGGACTTGTTGACGGGCCAAGGTTTGTAATTAAGACTCATACTGTTAAGAATTACTGAAATACCCCTATAGGGTAGAATTATCGAAATACCCTTGATGTGTGAAATGACTAAAATACCCCTATGTGTTGAAGGTAAGATTTATGGATGTTACATGTACATTTGATCATTCATGTGATATTCTGTTTAGGTCGCATATGGGTGGGAATTATGGAACGGAGAAAGTATATGAGGATTGCATGGTTGCTTGACAACTATGGATCCACCGATGGCTTTTTAAGCCCATTATATGATTAGCAGCTTGCTGCAACGATAGGTAGTACCGCAACCAGGCTACCCTTGATGTGTATCGGATAGGTGGGTCGATTTAGAAATCCCCACAGAAGTGTTTCGGTTGGACGGAGACAATGTGTACCGGATGAATTATTTGGGAAGGGTTTGCACTACATTGCATGTATGATATTATTATGTTAATAATATGATATGTATGCTATTTTTTTGTCGAGGGTCGTACACGCTGAGTTTTTGAAAACTCACTCCCTCTTTTATTTTTCTCAAGTGATCCTCAGTAGGTGGTTTGACGGATGGAGGGACTCAGAGGTGGCCAACTAGCAAGATGATTAGACTTGTTTTCCTTAATATTTAAATTCTAGATTTTAAGTTATTTTACTTCGGATTGTAGTTATTTCATTACTTCCACTATGCATTGTAATTTTGAAACGAAACCTGGATTTATTTCTTTTAAGCAAATTTCAAGTTTTTTTGAAAATAATTGTGTTTTAAGAACGAGCTTCCGCTGTCAAAGGAAATTTTTACATAGTAACAAGGAAATGATTCTTGGCTACACCTCGTTTTGAAAGCAAACTGGATTTTACGTAACTTTTCTCTAGAAGGGTTTTCAATGAAAACAAGGATTTCGCTAAAGCACTTCAATGCGACACGCCAGATTCGGGCCTAACTTCTAGGCCGGGTTTGGGGTGTTACATAATTGAATTTCCTTTTGTAACTATGGGTCCTCTAGTTCCAATGGTCTCACACTCACAACCCGAGCCTACTCCTCAAATTCACTCCGTTGTTGCAACTCCAAAAATGATCCATGATAGCGCCTAGTATCCGGATTCCAGAACCACGAATCATTTCACCAATAATGTTAATTTGACCAACTCTTCTCTATATCATGGTTCGAGTAAAATTTTATAAGGGAATGGATGTAGTTTGCCTATTGCTAATGTTGGTCAATCATCGTTACTTATAAGAACTAGACTTTTATCTCTAAAGCATTCGTTTCATTTCCCTAACATTGTAAAAAACTTGTTTTCATCTAAGTTCACTAAAGATAACCAGGTTTTCTTTTAATTTCACCCAAAATTTTGCCTGGTGAAGGATTTGGAAACTAAGAAAGTACTTTTTAATGGACTTGATGTTAGAGGACTATACAATTCGGCGTCGATTGACTCGTGTGGTTCATCAACTATATCTACTAGTATACTCATTAAGACTCAAGACAATGAAAATCTTTGTTATCTATCATCTTAAGAAGATTCCCTTATAACATGGCACTGAAAATTGGGCCATCCTTCTCTTGAAGCTTTGTCATATGTTCTAAGATATTGTAATGTGTCTTTTCCTATAAATAAAAAGTTGAACTTTTGTGTAGCTTGTAGACTTGAAATTCATTAGTATTGTTTGTTTTAAATGAAAAATCTTACGAAAAGTGTTCATAAATATAAATTGAAGGCTTTACAAAAAAATATCAAATAATAGAGAAAATGAATATAGCTATGAAGTTTAATAGACCAGACTCGTCAAATGTTGACTATTCTACTCTAATCTATACATGGGTGAAGTGTACGTATAATTCTAATAATCATTAATGGCCTTCCCTTGTGACCCCAGTAACCCATTCGTCAAATGTTGACTCAATAATTCCTTAGACCACTGACGCTTCCTACCAAGATCTCACCAATGAAAATTGATTAATCATTTAATTTTTTTTTACATACAATATTTAATAGCAATTATGAATAATAAAAATTCAAATAAATTATATATAATAGAACAGATAAATAAGATATTACAAGTTGACGCACAAATATCATATTTATAGAATAATTTCAAAAGAGAAGATAAATTAACAGTAATCGCAACACCGGGATAATTCAGAAACAAACTAAAGATGTATCACATTGATTAAACCACTGAAAATTACATATTACCCCTGTCATCATCAGATCAACTTGACGATGAACTCCAGTCAACCAAGAAAATATTGCCAAGAGCCCAAAGTGACCCATTATATTAGTGACACACAAAAGGTCAAGTCTCAAATGGCCTATCATCTTCCTTATTTCGGATTCCAATTTTGCAAACATCATCGCTGCTCTATCATGATAAAATCTTTCGAGAATAGTCCACAATAGATTTGATAACATTCTTACCTTGACAAATCTCATATATATGTCAAAATTTGACTAAAAATTTAAAACTAAAACAACCATTGCTTTAAAAGAAAACAGAGTGGATAAAACAAAATTTATGAAAGTGTAGATAAACTATAATGATGTAAACTAAAATTAAAAACAAAACAAAAATCAAATAATATGATTGAAGAAATTACTACCATCAATTAACCCGAAAATTGCCTCCTCAACCAACAAAATAAATATTTGATTTGAAAAAGATAAACAGGAAGGTTATTTTTTTTTTCTATGAGTAAAAGGAGGGCTAAAGATTTTATTTTATTTTTTACTTGTAAACTTACTATTATTATAAAGGAAAGGTTACATATTTACATATAAAATGGTTATTGACCACTATATATTTACTATCTTTTGATGTGTTGTATTCATATATGTGTGTATATATATATATCCAAAATTTTAGAATAACTACCTAAATTACTACATTTCTATTGTTTTACACGAATTTTAGGATTAGTTTTAAAAGGATGTGTAAATTTTTTAAGAGTGAAACTTTAGAGAGAGAAAATTTTGTCGACTAAATATTTATATTGAGATGTGTTGATATCTAATATCAATAGAGGTCAAAATGGAAAAGGAAATAGTGTTCTGGTTCAGAAAATAGAGTCTAAGCCCTCCAAATGGAGTGTTTGGGATGACTTAAACCATGAGTATTTCGGGTTAGATAATTGGGTCGTATTATTATTTATTTTATTATAATTGTACAACAATTTGTCCCCTACTTTATTGATACCAGTTTTAACGGAGATTAAGATGAAGAGAAAAATGATGTTCTAATTTAAAAAATAAAGTCGAAACCCCGAATGAAATATCTGAATTATCTAAATCATAAATATTTTAAATCCAATAATCGAGTTGAATTTGGATAAAATTTTGTATGTAATTGTACAACAAGATGCAATCGTCTTGGTGGCGTTTGTGATTTGTGATGATAAATCTTGCGCTATACTTCATACATAAAATTTCAGGTGAAAATTAAAAGCTAATTTTTGTTCAGATTTAGCTAATATGCAAAACACCGAAGAAACTAGATTCCCACGGAAACTTGCAAAAATGTCGATTTAATTCAATTTAAAATTTGCAATCATGAACCATCCCACTTTTATTATCTCAATAAACTTCTGTTTGAAAAATAAAGGATACAGAGATGACGTGTGCTTATTTATTATACAACCTTAATATCACAAGTTAGTGTAAAAGTACTGTAGAATTTATATAATAAAAATTAGATTGTGTTTTATTTTTTTATTAAAATAATATATAAATTAATTCATATATATTAAATAAAAAATAAATTGATATTGATATATATGACTAATGTTTAATAGAAGTATTGACTCTTTAATTCAACGTATAAAAATTAATTTATTCATTTTTAATAAAGGGACTAAAATATAATGTCAATCTTAATATAAAAAACTCCATAAATACTTTTACCCGCATGCTAACTAGCTATATAAATTGCCTTGAACGCAAAATTTTAAAAAGCTATAAACAAATCTATACATATAAATGTTTTCTCTTTTCTGCTTTTGTTTCTTCACAGTGATGGAGGGTAATTACTCCAAAAACAAGTTCTTTTTAGTGCTTGCTTTGTTGAACATGGCTGCCACATTGGTAAAAGGTCAAGGCACCCGTGTTGGGTTCTATTCAACCTCATGTCCTTTAGTTGAATCCATTGTTAGTTCTACGGTTCAGTCCCATTTACAGTCTGATCCTTCACTTGGTCCAGCCATACTAAGGATGCACTTCCATGACTGCTTCGTCCATGGCTGCGGTGCTTCGATCCTCATCAATGGCCCCGACACGGAGAAAACTGCTCCCCCGAACCTTGGAGTGAGAGGATATGAAGTTATTGATGATGCCAAAGCACAAGTTGAAGCCACTTGTCCAGGAGTTGTCTCGTGCGCAGATATCCTCGCCCTTGCTGCCCGTGATGCTGTTTTTCTGGTAACCAATTCTGATGCTGACAATTTGCCTGCCTTCACGGACTCCATCGAAGAACTCAAGCGAAAGTTCGCTGCATTTGGTCTAAACGCTCGTGATCTTGTCACCCTCGTTGGTAAGTGGTAACCATTATTTCGATTTCCGTATATACCAGGGACCAGGGACTGCGCTAAGGGTCCGCAGGGACTTTACCCTTCAAATGGTAAATTTTCTTTATAGTCCCTTTAAATTTAAAATCATGTTAATGCAAAAATAAAATTGCACTTTAGCCCTCTCCAGATGGTAAATTCAGTTTAATCCCATTAAAAATTCTTTAATACAATAATAAAATTATAATTTAATTTCCTTAAATATATATAATTTAATCTTCACCCTCCTAAAATAAATTTCTTGGCTCTGTCCTAGGTATATACGCATATATGTATGTATGTATTAAGGTGCAGCTAATATATAAAAGGTAAAAACACTTCTTTAGTTCTTCTCAGTTTTGATATTGAACGAATTAGTACCTCTTAAAAAAAAAAAAGAAACAATTTAATCTTTGTCAAATTTAAAAGTTAGCAACTAAGGACAAATAATTATGGCATTAATGTTTTCCATTAATTGTACATAAGTTTGATTTATAATAACAAATTTAGCCCTTGATGTTTATATATTTTGGGTAAATGTTGACAGAATATATAAATATTGCGGGATAAATTTGTTAAATCAAGACCAAATGAATAGAATGTGTAAACTTGAATGGCTAAATTTGTTATTATACCAATAAAATATATGTACAATTAACTAAAAACATTAACAGTGTGATTAATTGTCCTTAGTTACTTACTTTCAAAATTGACATGAATTAAATTGCTCTGATTTTTTTAAAGGAACCAATTTGCTCAATATCAAATTGGGAAGAACTATAGAGTTCTTTGTACCTATTTGAAATGTGTTGAATTGTTTTTTTTTTGTTAACAGGGCCGCAAACCATTGGAACCACGGCTTGCGAATTTTTCAGCTATAGATTATTCAACTTCAGTGCAACCAACAACGGCGTAGACCCATCGATCAACCCTGACTTTGTCTCTCAACTCCTAACACTTTGTCCGTCGAATAGGGACGACACGAGACGGGTTGCTTTAGACATGAATAGTGTGGATTCTTCGATGCATCTTTCTTTCATAATTTGAGGAAAGGCCGAGGCATACTAGCGTCTGATCAAATGTTATGAACGGATGGTTGTACAAGATCCATAGTTGAAAGCTACTTGGGTGTTAGAGGCTTGCCATCATTGAATTTCAACGTGCAATTTGGTAAGTCAATGGTGAAGATGAGCAACATTGAAGTGAAAACAGGGACCAATGGTGAAATATGCAAAATTTTGTTCTGCAATAAATGATGTGGAGCCCAAAATTTGCCCGGTTTACAGACCCAAAAGCCCAGACAACAACCAAACCCAATAACAAAACCCTAGCCCAGATTGCAAAATGCCCAATGGCCCAAAAAGACAAAGAAATGAAAAGAAAAAGAAACCATAAAAGCTGTGCACTGTACCCCCCTCCACGCGCGCCCTCAGTGCGCACACCACCCAATGACTGCTCCTCCGCCTGCGCCTTGCACCAAAATGGACACACAGGCCTCGTTGACCCTCCATGGACCTGCAAAAATGGAAAAAAGAGGACAACAGCACAAAAGCAACAAACAGAAATAGTAGCAGAGGAGAAATACCAAATAATATTGTATTTTTTCTTTCTTTGAGTTTCGGCTATAAAATGATGAAACAATTGTATTCTTTTTTTACACACAGAGACAGAATTGAATACAAGAAAAAATTCGAAATAGAAAGGTGCCTTTTTATTTCTTCATTTTCCTTTTCTTTGAAATAAATAAAAATAAATAGAAATACCAGTCGTTCTGCCTTACCCTCCGTCAAACACGGTGTCTGAATACCCAAGAACCCCTAGGGGTTCTGGTGTGGATTCAAAAAAAAAAAAAAAAGGAACAAGGGTGAACATTTTTTGCCTTCGTATATCATACTTTTAAAATCGAAGTCAAATTTAAAGTTTTTTTAAAAAAAAAAAAAAAAGAGGAAAGGACCAAAAAATATCGAAAAAAAGGCTGACCTTTCGTGTCTCCGGCCACTGTATGCGGTTGGGCCACGACAGAGGCTTGCCAGAACCCTAGGTCGGAGTATGGCTGAAGTCTGACCAGCGAGAAAAAGGGGGAGAGTTGTCTGCTGTTTTATTTTATTTTTTTTTGAAGAAAGAAATGAAAAAATGACCCTTTATTGAAAATTTTTGGCTTATATAGGGTCAGTAGAACGACACTGTTTAATGCCTAAACGATATTGTTTTGAGATGGGTCGGACCGACCCGACCCGAACCGCCTAGGATCCGCGTGTTTTTGGACTAAGGGTCTATTTGCGCCCTTAGTCCTTCCGCTTTTGAGGCGATCTTCTATTTGGTCCCTATTTCAATTTTTTTTTCCTTTTTCTTTCGAATTTTCTGCAGGTTTTATTTTGGTTTCAATTTTTCCCTTACTAATGTTGTGCGTTTCGAAGGACAGGGATAATTTCCCATTTAGTCCTCTCACCTTTATGCGCTTTTTAATTTGGTCCTAAATTTCGTTTTAAATTTCCCCTTTAATTTTGTTTTATTTTTAATTTAATCATTTGCCTGGCTAATTGAAACGTAGCGCATAAGCCAGGGATATTTTCCCATTACGTCCTTGGTAGTTTTAGATCATTGCAATTCGGTCCTTGTCCGCTTTTTATTATTATTTATTTTTGATTTGTGCCTTTTAATTTTATTTTAATAATGATTAAGTCCCTTTTATTTTTATTTTAATAATGATTAAGTCCCTTTTATTTTTATTTTTATTTTTATTTTTATTTTTATTTATTCATTCATTTATTTATTTAATTGTTTGGTTATATATTTTTCTTTTACTTTATTCATTTTGTTTATTTACTTATTTTGCTATTCATATTGCTTATTTATTTATTTATTTATTTATTTTTCATTCTCATATATTGTGATTTATTATGTTTTTTATTTTCTTTACCTATTTCAATTATGCTTCTATTATTTTATCACCTCGTTTTATATTATTATTTTATTATCATATATTCGTTTATTTTTACCCTTATTATTTTTTATTTCGATTTGTTTTATTTTAAATTATTACACTTATTATTGTCATTCCATTATTTATTTATTTATTTATTTATATTCTCTTGTACATACTTTCAAATTTTGACTATTCATTATTGATATTTATATTTATTATTGTCATCATCATTATTTTGTTACATATATTAGCACTAAAATTCATTTTATATCCTGCCATAAGATCATATTCCATTTTATCCGATCTATTAAAAATTTTGTTTTAAAATAAGCAAATACTCTGCGTTCTAATGTTTGAAAGAAATCGTACCTTGACTTACTGGGTTTTGATTTTTCTCATCAAATCTAAAGAACCTATTATTTTCTTTTTAAAATCAAAGCATAAAAGTTAAATAAAAACTTATTCTCGGGAATTCAAAATGATGTGACATTTTGTTATCTCGAGGTAAGAATTTCTAAAAAATAAAGGTAGTATTCTGTATTTGGAACATCGAGAAATCGTGCCCTAACTTGTCGGGTTCCGGTTTTTCATTTGACCCAAATGACCGAATATCCTTCTTAAACTTAAATACATGAGGTTCAAAAGTCAAAAGACAACCTCAGTTTCGGGAATTCAAAATGTCGTACCCTAACTTACTGGGCGTGACATTTTACTTCTTCGAAATAAGAGGGTCTTAGCATCCATTTTAATTTATCCAAGTTTTCTTTTAAATAGAGAGGATCGTATTTTAAAATCTTTTCAAATTTTCGACATTAAGACGTTTATCAACCAATTCGGTACCAAATTTGGGCGTTACGAGGGCGCTAATCCTTCCTCGTACGTAACCGACTCCCGAACCCGTTTTTTGAATTTTATAGGCCAAAATCATCGTCTTAATAAATCAAAGTGTTTTAATGATAAATCTCAAGGTGATCCGATTACACCTCAAAAAAGGGATTGGTAGTGACTCCATTTTCGTTTTTAAAGTCGACCCGTTTCAAAAAAAATGGCTTCAACAAATGAAATATAACCTTAATAAATGAAGTATAACCTTTGTCATTGGTATCATTTCTTATATTATGACCTTTTAGCCTGAGCTGTCTATAATGCTTGCATGCAAAGGGAAACAATAAAATTGACAAACTCGAATTTCCTTGCTTTATCTTACATGTTATATTTTACATATGGAATATGATTAATTTTAAGGTTTCATCTCTTTATCTAAATCAGATTAATATTAAATACGAATAAAGAAAAGGAAAATAAATATTTTATTACCAAAAAATAAATTATTTAAGACAATTACCTTGTAATATTGTAATGATATATATGCCTTACCCCGAACAGATTTCCTCTACTTTCTTATTATGATTAGGGAGATAAAAATTTGATTTGATTTGAAAAAAAAATTGAATTTCGAGTTAATGAAATCAAGTTGTTCTAGTTAACTCGAATAAGTAATTCGAATTTCGGGTTCGAGTCGAATTGAATTTTACAATTCGAATAATTTGAATAACAGATTGGTGTAAATACCTTTTTGGTCACTATAAATTTGAAAATGAGAAAATTGGTCTCTCTCAACAAAAATCACAAAAAATATATATATTTATAAAAATTCCAAAATTTATATTTTTTAAAAAAAATTATAAAAAATTTTAAAAGTCTAAATAACATAAGACAAAGTTAAAATTTTAAAAATTTCTAAAATAATAATTTTTTAGGTCCTCGAATTAACTTATTTTAGAAAAATTTTAAACTTCTTTATATATTCTTTAGATTTTTTTAAAAAAATATATACATTTTTAAATTTTTATTAATATTTTGAATTTTAAAAATTATTTTAAATTATTTTATAATTTTTATTGAGAGAGACCAATTTGTTCATTTTTAAAATTGACAGGGACCCAAGGGCTATTTATACTATTATGTTATTCGAATTATTCGAGTTATTTGAATTGCAAAATTCAACTCGGCTTGAACTCGAAAATCGAATTACTTATTCACTCGAAAAAATTAAATAATTCAATTCGATTAACCTAAAATTTGAAATTTTTTTATTCGAATAGAGTTTTACTCATCCTTAGATATTGTATTGATTGTTTTGATTCAATAAATTATTTTTTATTTATCTATTTGAGAAAAAATGGTGTAAAATAAATAAAAGTTCTATTAAATAAACAAATTATATTTAAAAAAAATAAAATTAAGTTAAAGGTGGAGTAGGGGTAGAGGAAATCTATTCGCCTTATCCCCCTACACCTTATTTTGTTGGAATCCCCTCAAGTGTCCATCTTATAAAAATTCATTAATTTATTAATAGTAAAGATAATTATATCTCATTTGCCACTTGTAAGATTGGTCGACCCATTATCATGACACGTGGCTCAAGGAATACGCATCAGTAAATGTGTTGATAGGGACACATAATTGATAGATGCCAGAAAAAATACCTTAGCAGGAGTATGTATATATGAGTTCCCACACATCAGAAAAAAATCTAATGACTCTTTAAACTATTTGACTCTCAACACTATGCGGTGTGAACCTCGTACCCCTCGGCAAGCTTCATCTTCTTCCTTCAATTTACCTCTTCACTTCCTCCTCCATTCACACCCTTTCTCCTCATTGACTCACCTCCATCCACATCCAGCATCGACAAGCAAGATCGGTTTTCCTGTTAGGAAGCTGGGGTTTCTCTTTGTATTTTGTCTGTCACCATTGTTGAAGCCAGGTGTAACCTTCATATTTGTTTTCTTACAATGATATTAGCAATGTTTATAGGCTTTTCATAATGCTTTCAGCCTTGTTTATTAAAAAAAACAGTGATCTTTTTTAATATAATAATACATATTATAGAAGTGATTAGAACTGTTTATGAGTTTGATATATCTTATTTAAGTCCGGACCAAACTAATACAACAATCTATTTAACCATTATAAAATATATTTTTATAATTTTCTATATTAATATTTTATATTTTTATTATGCTTTTGGTTCAATAATAAAATGATTTCTTTTACTTTTCCCAAAAAAGAACGGATAGTCCGATCTTTGGATATCTATAAGGGAGGATTTTTTTTAAATATATCTGGTAATGAGCTGGAAGAACAAGGACATATAGCATTGTACTTAGCTTGGGAAAGGCTTATAAGAAATTATAAATAGAATATCCACAAGAAAATGTGTTTAATTCTCTTGGGAAATCCGAAAGCTGGTGTTGGAAATAAGGCAATTGGACCCCATATGGGAGCAGAAGGATGTTGCACTCAATTTAAGTAATATGTATAATTAAGATTTTGAAAATTCAATAAAAAAATTTTGATGTTGTGAGATTAATATAAAATTTGGGTTATAATTTAAAAACTTCTAGTGCAATTAACCCTATATAATCATAAGAGATAACGTCGTCAGCAATAAATTCCAAAAGGAAACAAGTTGAGACATTGTCCTCGTTTTTGCCTTCTTCAACAAAGATTACCGATAGCTGTAATGGAATTTTCCCGAGAATATTTTTGATGTTTATGATGAAAAATTTCGAACCTTCAAGCTCCTTCCATGGAGTTTTCAAGTCTAAATTTCGATGGTAGATAGGAAGAAACAAGATGACGGCTTTGTTTTAATCATTTTACTATTATATAATTATTAAATTACTAAATTAACCTTATTAATTAACCTTTGGAAACATCCATTTAGTGTCCATAAATGTCCACTCACTATAATAATGGTCTAATTACCACATAAGGACCTCCACTTTAAAGTTCCATAGCTATTAGACATCTTTAGCTATTAAAACACATCTTTTTCACTTTAGTCCTTTTTATCAAATTAAGCATGCAAACGATAAAATTTCTTAATGAATTTTTTATACAATCATACTATCATGCTGTAGACCTTAAACTAATAATAAAATAAGTATTTCTACTTCGAATTTGTGGTCCCGAAACCACTGTTCCATTTCACTGAAAACGGGTTGTTACAACTCTCCCCCCTTAGGAATTTTCGTCCTCGAAAATCTTACCAGAAAATAGATTAGGGTATTATTTCCTCATAGCTTCTTCGGGTTCCCAAGTAGCTTCTTCGACACCATGCCGTTGCCAAAGTACCTTCACTAAAGCTATGCTTTTTTTTCTTAACTCTTTAATCTCTCAAGCCATAGTTCTTATCGGTTGTTCGTTATACGACATGTCGGGCTGAATTTCAATCTCTTCCGGAGAAATTATGTGCTATGGGTCTGATTGGTACCGTTGTAACATTGACACATGAAACACATTATGAATCTTTTCCAGCTCTGACTGTAACTCAAGTCGATAAGCTACTGGCCCAATTCTCTCGATAATCTTGTACGGTCCGAAAAATCGCAAACTCAATTTTCCTTTTGACCAAATCGAAGAATCTTCTTCTACGGCAATGCTTTTAGAAACACCCTGTCATCGATTTGAAATTCAATATCTTTACGTTTCAAATCCGCATATGATTTCTGTCGATCTAAAGCTTTTTTCAAACTGTCGTGAATTACTTTCACTTTCTCTTCGGTCTCTCTGATCAAATCAACTCTGTGAATCTTTTTCTCACTAAGCTTGGTCCAGTACAACGAAGTTCTGCATTTACAACCATATAAAGCTTCATACAGCGCCATCTTGATGCTCGATTGAAAACTATTATTATATGCAAACTCAACCAATGGTAAATTTTTTTCCTAGTTGCCCTCAAACTCTAAAACACAGAAACGAAGCATATCTTCAAGAATCTAAATCACTCTTTTGGATTGGTCATCAGTTTGAGGATGAAATGTGGTACTAAAATGCAACCGCGTACCCAAAGCCTCTTGCAACTTCTTCCAAAATCGTGATGTAAATCGCGGATCTCTATCCGAAATAATAGAAACTGGCACCCGTGCAATCTGATAATCTCAGAGATATACAATTCAGCTAATCTGTCAAGTGAAAAGTCTATACGTACCGGAATGAAATGTGCAGATTTCGTTAAATGATCAACAACAACCCAAATAGCATCTTTCTTTTTCGGAGATAGGGGTAACCCCGATACGAAATCCATCGTAACTCTATCCCATTTCCACTCAGGTATCAT
This sequence comes from Gossypium bickii, assembly GCA_025503065.1. NCBI lineage: Eukaryota > Viridiplantae > Streptophyta > Magnoliopsida > Malvales > Malvaceae > Gossypium > Gossypium bickii. The sequence goes on along the minus strand of CP106716.1, from coordinate 70,937,654 downwards.
CACTAACTGTAATAGTTCCGAAGGCACTTGATGTTCAGCTTTAACCTGTTGACAAATCAAGCATCTCGACACAAATTCTAAAATGTCTCGTTTCATGCCCGACCACTAGTACATCTGTTTCAGATCATTGTACATCTTAGTACTCCTCGGATGAATAGATAAGCAACCACTATATGCTTCATGTAAAATTTTCTATATAAGCTCGGGATTCCTCGGCACACAAACTCTACCTCAGAATAACAAAAAATCATCGTATCCTATCTGAAACTCTGAATTAGTAGTCGACTCGCACTGTACTCTTTTAGCTTGCAATTCATTATCACATTTCTGAGCTTCACAAATTTGCTAGAGAAACACCGATTTAGCTTTTAACTCAGCTAAAATCGAACCATCATCAGATAATTTCAATAGTTTATTCATCGCTCTCAAAGTAAATAAAGATTTTCTACTCAGAGCATCCGCGACTGCATTCACTTTTCCCAGATGATAGTCAATTACTAACTCATAGTCTTTCAATAATTCAAGTCATCTTCGTTGTTACAAATTCAAATCTTTTTGAGACATCAGATACTTCAAGCTCTTGTGGTCGGTAAATATGCGACACTTCTCACCGAACAAATAATTTCGCCAAATTTTCAATGCGAAAACAATAGCGGCTAACTCTAAGTCGTGCATCAGGTAATTCTTTTCATGCGGTTTTAACTGTCTGGAAGCATAAGCTATCACTTTGCCTTCTTGCATTAAGACAAATCTCAAACCATTCAATTACGCATCACTGAAAATTAAAAATTCTTTACCCGACTCAGGCTGAACTAAAATTGGTGCTTCAGCTAACAGTACTTTCAACTGTTCAAAATTCTGTTGACATTTTTCAAACCATTCAAACTTCACATCTTTTTGCAACAAACGAGTTATTGGTGTAGCTATCATCAAAAACCCTTTTACAAAAAGCCGATAATAACCAGGTAATCCTAGAAAATTTTGACCTGGGATACATTTCTTGGCGGTTTCCAGTCAACAACCGCTGAAATCTTACTCGGATCAACTCAGATGCCTTCCGCTGAAACAATGTGTCCCAAAAATCCAACTTCTCGGAGCCAAAACTCGCACATACTAAATTTAGCAAATAGCTGCTTATCTCTCAATGTTTGTAACACAGTCCTCAAATGCTCAGCATATTCAGACTTATCTCGAGAATAGATCAAAACATTATCAATGAATACAACTACAAATCTGTCTAAATACAGTCTAAAAATTCTATTCATCAAATCCATAAAAACTACATGTAACACCCCTAACCCGAGACCGTCGCCGGAATAGGGTTAAGAGACATTACCGGTCAAACAGAACATTTAACATATAGAATTTACAATACAAAGTCATCATCATTAATCACCTTCATTTACAATCATGTTGTCCCTTATCAAGCTCTATGAGACCTATTTGACATACTAAAGAGGGGTCGGGACTAAACCGAAACACATACAAAATTGTATGAAAATTTAAAACTTTTCTAAAATTCAAGCGAGACACGGCTGTGGGAGGAGACCGTGTTCCATCCACGGCTGCTGGACACCCCCATGTGTCCTCCCCGTGGCTATATATTAACTTCTCTACCACGGTTACCAAGCACGCCCGTGTGCCATGGCCGTGTGCTCTTAGCTAGCTACTGACTTGTACACCACGGCCAGCTGACACCCCTGTGTCAAGGCCGTGTACTACTAAACTGCATTCTGCCAAATTACACACGGTCTTTAGGCACACCCGTGTGCCATGATCGTGTGACATTATCGGCCATTTTGCAAGGCCAAAATGCCACCCACTTAGGGTCAACCCTACAAGCAACACATACCAAAACATATCATGCACATAAGGCAACCAAAAACTTACCAATATGACTATTCAACCTATGTATTCAATACCAAACATCATTCCTTCCCAATGTCACTAATTCCTACTAGCATTTTACCAACACATAGTTATTATTCGTAAGACAATTTCTCAACTCACAATCTATACCAAAAGATGCATCACATATATATATACCAAAACCATCCATGCCAAAATTAGCACATATCTAGCCACATCTCATGGCTACTTACAAACATCAAACATGATTCAATTATCCAGCCTGTACATGTCGTATTTAACTATGTACAATTTTTTTTCAAAATACCTCAAAATAGATTGCCGATAGTGTGACTGAGATGCTGACGATGCCTTGATCTGAGCTAGCTTTACTGACACTGCAAGCGGAGAAACAAATCACACAGTAAGCTTTATAAAGCTTATTAAGTTCATAACATAATACATAATATCATCAACTCAAACCAACGTATACAATAGCCATCACATAGATCATTTCTCATATACTCATACCATATCGTATACAGTTAAAAATACTCGTTTCCTCAATCATAGCTTGATTATACTCATCAACCACAAAGGTTCAATATGTACCTTAGCTACACATAGTTGTTAAACCACCAAGCTATTCAATGCTCGATGATACTTGTTGATCATCCTTTAATTTTCATTCAATTTAATCGCACACACAGTGCTATATGCATAATCATTACATTTTTATCATCCTACACTTAGTGCCTATTCTTTTAACCGACCTATCTCGGTGTCGCACACACAGTGCCAAGCAAATAAGTCGTAGCTTTCATGTCGTAGCTTTCATATCATCGCACACACAGTGCGTATCATTTCTGTTTCGATTTACATTTTCGCACACTTAATGCCATCACTAAATCTTGCACATAGCCTCTCAATTTCATACACATATACATATTCAATTCATAGTACTAAAACATATCTCATTAACATGTATTATATCCGAACTTACCTCAGACGTCGACTATCGATATGGTCGATTAATCGAGCACTTTATCTTTGCCTTGATCTCGACCCGAACCTCTTCTCTCTTAGTCTATACACATTTAAATTCAATCCATTCAATCATCATTTCATTCAATTTAGTCCACACACACACATTTAGGGCATTTTTACAAAATAGCCCCCACATTTTCACATTTCGACACTTTAGTCCCTATTTCACAAAATCATCAAATTCACCAAATTCCACTTAGTACAAGCTTAGCCGAATTTTACTAGTGTCTATACAAACCCATACATTTCATTTATTTCACATTTTAGCCCCTCAATTTATCATTTTCACAATTTAACCCTAATTAGCTAAATTCACCAAAAATTCAAAAACAACACATGTTAATCCAACACCAAGTTCTCATATTTTACTATCAACTAGCACATAGCTCAAATGTTCATCAATGGGTTATCACAAAAACATTATCAATTCATGAAATTACAACATGGGTTAGCTAGAGCACAAAGCAACGATTACAAAAACATAGAAATTATCAAAAACCGACTCAAAACATACCTTAATCTATGCCTCAAGCTAGCCGGATGCTTCAAAGTTTTCTAGCCCTATTCTTTCTTTCAATTTTTGGTAAAACAAGGAGGAAGATGATGACTACTTTATGTTTTTAGTACATTAATAAAACATAATTATTAAAGTACAAAATTAACCTTTAACAACAAATACATAAAACATATCATTCAAGGTCATTCTTGACCATATTCCTCCACTATCTAAATTTTGGTATATTAGCCTCATAAGGCTTCCACAATATAAAGACATCCACACTTAGGTACTTAATAATCAGCACATAGTTTTCATTCTTTAAGCAATTCAACCCTTTCTCTTAATTAAACACACAAACAATCAAATTATCACACAGATTATGTCACATATCATTCACACAGAAAATATCATTAAAATATTTTTACGACCTCGGATTTGTGGTCTCAAACCCCTGTTCTGACTAGGGTCTGAACCGGGATGTTACAACTCTTCCCCCCTTAGGAATTTTTGTCCCCGAAAATCTTACCAGTGAATAGGTGTGGATATTGCTCTCTCATAACGTTCTCAGATTCCTACGTAGCCTCTTCAGCCCCATGTTTGTGCCATAACAATTTCACTAAGGAAATTCTTTTGTTTCTCAACTCTTTAATCTCTCGTGCCAAAATTCGGATCAATTCTTCACTATATGACAAGTCTGACTAAATTTCAACCTCAGTAGGAGCAATCACATGAGATGGATCGGATCTGTACCATCGAAGCATTGACACATGAAACACGTTATGAATCTTTGCTAATTCAGATGGCAATCTCAATATATAAGCAACCGGCCCATCTCGTTTAATGATCCTATACGGTCCGATGAACCTTGGACTTAGCTTGCCCTTTTGGCCAAATTGAAGTATTTTCTTCCACGGAGACACTTTCAAAAATACTTTATCACTAACCTCAAACTCAATATCTTTTCGTTTCAAATCTGCATAAGACTTCTGATGATCTAAGGCTACTTTCAAACTGTCACGAATTACTTTCACTTTCTGTTCAGTCTCTAATATAAGATCAACCCCATGAATCTTATTCTCACTCAGCTCAGTCCAGTACAATAGAGTTCGACACTTTCGACCATACAGAGCCTCATATGGTGCCATTTTAATGCTCGATTGAAAACTGTTGTTAGACGTAAACTCAATCAATGATAAGTGTTTTTCCCACGTACTGTCAAATTCAAGTATGCAACATCTCAGCATGTCTTCAAGAATCTGAATGATTCTCTCAGATTGACCATCTGTTTGCGGGTGAAAAACAGTACTGAAATGCAATTTTGTGCCTAAAGCATCTTGAAATTTCTTCCAAAATCGCGAGGTAAATCTTGAATCTCTATCAGATACTATAGATAATGGTACTCCGTGTAATCTCACAATCTCATCGATATATAGTTCAGCTAACTTATCTAAAGAATAATCGGTTCTCACCGAAACGAAATGAGCTGATTTTGTTAATATGTCCACTATCACCCAGATCCCATCTTTCTTACTCGGAGATAAAGGCAAACCTGACACAAAGTCCATTGTGATCCTCTCCTATTTCCACTCAGGAATCATAATCGGTTGTAAGAAACTAGACGGAACTTAATGTTCAGCCTTAACTTGCTGAAAAACTAAACACTTCGATACAAAGTCAGAAATATCTCTTTTCATGCCATGCCACCAATAGAGCTGTTTCATATCATTATACATTTTCATACTCCCCAGATGTACAGTCAAATGACTATTGTGAGCTTCATTCAAAATCATTTGAATCAACTCTAAATTTCTTGGAACACAAATCCGATCTATGAATCTCAAACAATCATCATTATCGATTCGAAATTCCGATATGGCATCCGACTCACACTGAACTCTTTTTGCTAACAACTCATTACCACTCTTCTGAACTTCACAAATCTGTTGTAAGAACAATGGTTTTACTTTCAATTCAGCTACTACCGCATTATCATCACATAGATCTATCTGATTACTCAAAGCTTGCAAAGTATATAACGATTTACGACTCAAGGCATCAGCCACAACGTTAGCTTTACCCGAGTGGTAATCTATTACAAGTTCGTAATCTTTCAGTAATTCTAACCATCTTCTCTGTCGCAAGTTCAAATCTTTCTGAGTCATCAAATACTTTAAACTCTTATGATCAGTATAAATATGACACTTCTCTCCAAACAGATAGTGATGCCAAATCTTCAATGCAAACACAATTACAGCCAATTTAAGATCATGTGTTGGGTAGTTCTTTTCGTGTGGCTTTAACTGTCTCAAAGCATATGCAATGACTTTCCCTTCTTGCATCAGCACACAGCCCAAACCATTCAACGATGCATCAGTATAAACTACAAATTCTTTGCCCGATTCAGGTTGAATTAACACTAGTGCTTCTGTTAATAACACTTTCAACTGCTCAAAACTCTGCTGGCACTTTTCTGACCACTCGAATCTAACATCTTTCTACAACAACTTCGTCAACGAAGTCGAAATCATGGAGAAACCTTTCACAAACCGTCTATAATATCCTGCTAGTCCTAGAAAACTACGGACTTCAGACACATTTCTTAGAGAGTTCCACTCCAAAATAGCAGAGATTTTACTCGGATCTACTCGTATCCCAACAGCTGATACAACATGTCCTAGAAAACTAACTTTACGCAACCAAAATTCACATTTTCTAAACTTTGCATACAATATCTTCTCACATAGTGTTTGTAGCACAGTTCTCAAATGTTCGGCATGCTGCGTCTCATCACACGAATAAATCAAAATATCATCAATGAACACTACCACAAAGCGATCCAAATATGGTCTGAATATCTGATTCATCAGATCCATAAACACTGCAGGAGCATTTGTTAGTCCGAAAGGCATCATTAAGAATTCGTAATGTCCGTACCTCGTTCTGAAAGCAGTTTTCGGTGCATCGAATTCTTTAACTCTCAACTGATAGTATCCAGATCTCAAGTCTATCTTTGAAAATACTGTAGCTCCTCTCAGTTGATCAAACAAATTATCAATAAGAGGCAACGGGTATTTTTTCTTTATCGTCACTTTGTTCAACTGTCGATAATCAATACACATTCTCATAGTTTCGTCTTTCTTTTTCACAAATAATACAGGAGCTCCCCAGAGTGAGAAACTCAATCGAGCAAATCCTCTGTCAGTCAACTCTTGCAACTACGACTTTAGCTCTTTCAATTCTGTTGGTGCCATTCTATATGGAGATATAGAAATGGGAGTGGTCCCCAGCACTAATTCAATACCAAATTCCACTTCCCAAATTGGAGGTAATCCCGGTAGCTCTTCAGGAAACACATCTGGAAACTCATATACCACTGGCACGGATTCAACTTTCTTTTCTGACACTTTTGTATCAATCACGTATGCCAAATAAGCTTCACAACCCTTTCTCACATAGTTCATAGCCTTCATCGCAAATACGACAGTTGGTAATCCTTTCATATCACTGGATTCAATTCGAACTAATTCACCATTTTGACTTCTCAACTCAACATTCTTTCTTTTACAATTTACAATGACATTATGCAGAGTAAGCCAATCCATCCCCAGAATTATGTCAAATTCATCAGAGGGAAGTAACATCAAATTAACAGGAAAACATACATCACGAAGCATCAATGGGCAATTCTTACACACCTTATCTACCAAGACTACTTGCCTAAAGGGTTCGACACTCTAACCACAAATTTAGTAGACTCAACAGGTAGAGTTTTACTCGATACTAATTTCACACACACATAGGAATAAGTTGACCCTGGATCTATCAATGCAATAACATCAATATCAAATAAAGTGAAAGTACCGGTGATGACATCTGAAGATGATGCTTCCTCTCGTGCACGTATAGCATAGGCTCAGGCAGCAGCTCTCGCCTTCGATCTCATAGCTGTATCAGTTGTCCCTCTCTAGCTATCATTCACATTTCTGGTGTTTCTGGGTGGTCTACTTCTAGCCGTCACATTACTCGGTCTTTCATTTTGAACATTTTCCTCTTCGACCATCTTTGGGCAATCTCATATAAAATGATCTCGGGATCCACATTTATAACAAACTCTATTGTTGTACTTGCCCCAACACTCTCCCACACGTCGTCTTCCACATTGTCTACACTCAAGCTTATTACTCTTAACACTGCCAACACTGGATTCATTCGGAGCTTGAATTCGTGGACCAGTACTTTATCTTGAACGATCTCTACTTGGATGTCCCAACGAAGCATTTGAACGATTACTTGCATCTCTATATTTTTTAGTAGAAGGTTGAGAAAATTTATTCATCGATCTCTTTCTTTCATCACGAGCTTCTGAATCAGCTTTCTTCTTTTCTTTACTAAGTTCCTCGGCTTTACATGTTCTCTCAACCAGTAAAACAAATTTGTTTATATCGAGTATCCCAACCAATAACTTGATGTCTTTATTTAATCCCTCTATGAAATGTTTGCACATAGTAGTTTCGGTCGAGACACATTCTCTTGCATATTGACTCAATTCTACAAATTCTCGCTCGTACTCAGTAACAGACAAACGGCCCTGTTTCAATTCTAGAAACTCTTTACGTTTCTGATCAATGAAGCGTTGACTGATATACTTAGAAATCCCAGGTGATTCTCTCTCTCGGAACCACAGATATCAACGTTTTCCACCAGTTGTAAGCCGTGTCTCTCAACAAGGGGACTGCACACTTAATATACTCATCAGGGTCCAACGACATCTCATCAAATACTCTGATTGTATTCTCAAGCCAAAACTCGGCCCGTTCAGTATCGTCATCTGATGTAGCCCTAAAATCTTCGGCCCCGTACTTACGAATTTTATCCATAGGAGGCTTATTCAATCTGATCGGATCTACAACTTGAGGCACAACAGGTACTTGCGGGGGTGGAGGTTGTGGAGTAGTTAGATTCGTTCGGACGAATTCCGTAAACCACTCGCTCATCATTCGGAAGAAGGCTTGCTTAGCCTCTCCTCTCTCACCACTATCATTTGGCCTAGATGTGGCCGGCACTATCCCTTGAGCGGGAGCAGGCGCATTGCTTTTTACATCGTCGGCAACTACTCGATCGAGATCCATTACTATATGTAAACACATTTTTAGATGTCAGATTTTGTCACACTATCGCAATTTCATATATGGCATGTATAGCTAGACTCACACGCACTACGTTAGTCTGAAAATCGACTAAATCGTAGCTCTGATACCAATAAAATGTGACACCCTTAACCCTAGACCGTCACCGGAATAAGGTTAAGAGGCATTATCGGTCAAACAGAACATTTAACATTTAGAATTTACAACACAAAGTCAATCATCATTAATCACCTTCATTTACAATCATGCTGTCCCTTATCAAGCTCTATGAGACCTATTTCACATACTAAAGAGGGGTCGGGACTAAACCGAAGCACATACAAAATTTCATGAAAATTTAAAACTTTTCTAAAATTCAGGGGAGACACGGCCGTGGGAGGAAACCGTGTTCCCTCCACGGCTGCTGGACACCCCCGTGTGTCCTCCCCGTGGCTATATACTGACTTCTCTACCATAGCCACCAAACATGCCCGTGTGCCACGGCCGTGTGCTCTTAGCTAGCTACTGACTTGTACACCACGGCCAGCTAACACCCCCATGTCAAGGCCGTGTACTACTAAGTTGCATTCTGCCAAATTACATACGGTCTTTAGGCACGCCCGTGGGCCATTACCGTGTGACATTATAGGCCATTTTGCAAGGCTAAAATGCCACCCACTTAGGGTCAACCCTACAAGCAACACTACCAAAACATATCATGCACATAAGGCAACCAAAAACTTACCAATATGACTATTCAACCTATGCAGTCAATACCAAACATCATTCCTTCCCAATGTCACTAATTCCTACTAGCATTTTACCAACACATAGTTATTATTCATATGTCAATTTCTCAACTCACAATCCATACCAAAAGATGCATCACATATATAGATACCAAAACCATCCATGCCAAAACTAGCACATACCTAGCCACATCTCATGGCTTCTTACAAACATCAAACATGATTCAATTATCCAGCCTATACATGTCGTATTTAACTATGTACATTTTTTTTTCAAAATACCTCAAAATAGATTGCCGATAGTGTGATTGAGATGCTGACGATCCCCTGATCCGAGCTAGCTTTACTGACACTACAAATAGAGAAACAAATCACACAGTAAGCTTTATAAAGCTTAGTAAGTTCATAACATAGTACATAATATCATCAACTTAAACCAACGTATACAATAGCCATCACATAGATCATTTCTCATATACTCATACCATATCATATACAGTTAAAAATACTCGTTTCCTCAATCATAGCTGGATTATACTCATCAACCACAAAGGTTCAATACGTACCTTAGCTACACATAGTTGTTAAACCACCAAGCTGTTCAATACTCGATGATACTTGTTGGTCATCCTTTAATTTTCATTCAATTTAATAGCACACACAGTGTTATATTCATAATCGTAGTATTTTTATCATCGCACACTTAGTGCTTATTCTTTTAACTGACCTATCTCGGTGTCGCACACACAGTGCCAAGCAAATAAGTCATAGCTTTCATATCATCGCACACACAGTGCCTTACATTTCTGTTTCGATTTACATTTTCGCACACTTAGTGCCATCACTAAATCTTGCACATAGCCTCTCAATTTCATATACATATACATATTCAATTCATAGTACTAAAACATATCTCATTAACATGTATTATATCCGAACTTACCTCGGACGTCGACTATCGATATGGTCGATTAATCGAGCACTTTATCTTTGCCTCGATCTCATTCCGAACCTCTGCTCTCTTGGTCTATACATATTTAAATTCAATCCATTCAATCAACATTTCATTCAATTTAGTCCACACGCACACATTTAGGGCATTTTTACAAAATAGCCCTCACATTTTCACATTTCGACACTTTAGTCCCTATTTCACAAAATCATAAAATTCACCAAATTCCACCTAGCACAGCTTAGCCGAATTTTACTAGTGTCTATACAAACCCATACATTTCATTTATTTCACATTTTAGCCCCTCAATTTATCATTTTCACAATTTAACCCTAATTAGCTAAATTCACCAAAAATTCAAAAACAACACATGTTAATCCAACACCAAGTTCTCATATTTTACTATCAACTAGCACATAGCTCAAATGTTCATCAATGGGTCATCACAAAAACATCATCAATTCATGAAATTACAACATGGGTTAGCTAGAGCACAAAGCAACGATTACAAAAACATAGAAATTATCAAAAACCGACTCAAAACATACCTTAATCTATGCCTCAAGCTAGCCGAATGCTTCAATGTTTTCTAGCCCTATTCTTTCTTTTAATTTTCGGTAAAACAAGGAGTAAGATGATGACTATTTTATGTTTTTAGTACATTAATAAAACATAATTATTAAAGTACAAAATTAACCTTTAACAACAAATACATAAAACATGTCATTCAAGGTCATTCTTGACCATATTCCTTCACTATCTAAATTTTGGTATATTAGCCTCATAAGGCTTCCACAATATATAGACATCTACACTTAGGTACTTAATAATCAGCACATAGCTTTCATTCTTTAAGCAATTCAATCCTTTCTCTTAATTAAACACACAAACAATCAAATTATCTCACAGATTATGTCACATATGATTCACACAGAAAATATCATTAAAACATTTTTACGACCTAGGATTTGTGGTCTCGAACCACTATTCTGACTAAGGTCTGAATCGGGATGTTACACTACAGGAGCGTTAGTTAATCCAAACGGTATAATAAGAAATTCATAATGCCCGTACCTAGTTTTGAACGCAGTTTTTTGCACATCTGAAGCTTTAACCCACAACTGATAATAACCAGATCTCAGATCAATCTTCAAAAATATTATTGCTCCTTTCAATTGATCGAACAAATCATCAATTCTCGGCAAAGGATACTTATTCTTAATCGTAACTTTATTAAGTTGTCGATAGTCAATACATAATCTAATTGATCCATCTTTCTTCTTTACGAACAGAACTAGTGTACCCAGGGCGAGAAACTAGGTTGTGCAAAACCTGTATCTATTAACTCTTGCAATTGAGCTTTTAATTCTTTCAATTCTGTTGGAGCTATTCTGTATGGAGCTATTAATATCGGTGATGTTTCTGGTACTAATTCAATAACAAACTCGACCTCTCTGATCGGCGGCAATCTAGGTAACTCTTCTGGAAACACATCTGGATATTCACAAACCACTGGCACCGATTCAATCTCTGATTCAGACAATTTTGTATCAAGTACATATGCAAGGTAAGCATTGCAACCCTTTCTCACATATTTCTGTGCTAGTATCATCAATATCACAACAGGCAACCCACTCGAATCATCAAATTCAATACGAAGAATTTCACTATTCTGACATTTCAACTCAATAGTCTTTCATCTATAGTTTACAACAGTATCATGTAGATTCAACCAATCCATACCCAAAATCACGTCAAATTCATCGAACGGTAAAATCATCAAATCGGCCAGAAAACAGTAACCCCGTAACATCAAAAGGACAATTTTTACAAACTTTATTAATTAAAACATACTGGCCTAAGGGGTTCGATACTTTAATCACAAATTCAATAGACTCAATAGGTAAACTCTTACTAGACACTAAATTCACACATACATATGAATAGGTCGATCCAGGATCAATCAAAGTAGTTACATTAGTGTCATAAAGAGAAAATGTATCGGTGATAACATCTGGTGCTGATGCATCTTCACAAGCACGAATAGCATAATCTTTGCTACTATTCACATTTCCAGCATTTCTAGGTGGTCTCTCTTTGGCAACTGTATTACTCGGCCTTGTATTCAAAATTTTGTATTTCTCAGGTAACTCAGGGAAATCACGAATAAAATGATCTTGCTAGCCACATCTGAAACAAGCTTTATTATTCATCCAACTATCTCCAAAATGTCGTCTTCCACATTGTTGACACTCAGGTTTGTTGGCTTTGACACTACGAACGCTCGATACTGAAGTGGCATGAGCTTTTGAACTCGTGTGTTGCTTCCCACGATCTCTGTTGGAATACCCCATTGAAGTAGTCGAACGATTATAAGAATCCCTTAATTTCTTTAATGATGAATGATATGATTTACCTATTAACCTCTTTCTCGAATCTCTAGCCTTAAAATCGACTCTTCTCTTTTCTTTGTTAAGCTCCTCGGCTTTACAAGCTCTATCAAACAAAATAACAAATTCTTTCAGTTCTAGATTTCTGAGTAAAAGCTTGATATCTTCATTCAACCCATTTTCAAACTGCTTACACATAATTTATTCAGTGGAGACGCATTCTTGAGCATACTTACTCAGTATCACGAATTCTCTTTCGTACTCAGTTACTGTCATACGACCATGTTTCAATTCTAGAAATTCTTTGTGCTTTTGATCAAGAAACCGCTGACTTATATATTTCTTTCTAAACTCAGTCTGAAAGAATTCCCATGTGACCTGTTTTCTCGGCACCACAAATATTAAAGTGCTCCACCACTAGTATCTCTCCGAAGAGATACAACACATTTAACACATTCCGCTAGTGTACAAGATAGTTCATCAAAAACTCGAGTTGAATTCTCAAGCCAAAACTTGGCTCTCTCAAGATCATCATCAACTGTAGCTCTAAACTCTTTAGGCTCATACTTTTTAATTTTATCAACAGGTGGCTTACTCATACGCAAAGGTTCCAAACCTTGAGGAGCTACAGGAATCGGTTGGGAAATAGGTGGAGGTGGAGGTTACTGAGCAGCCGGATTCGTTCGGACAAACTCAGTGAACCATTCATTCATCATTTGGATGAAGGCTTCCTTAGCTTTCTCCTCCACGACCCTCAGATACAGGTCTCGATTCAGACGGCACTACCCCATGAGCAGAGGTTGGCACGTTACTTTCTACATCATCGGAAACTGCTCTATTGGGATCCGTTACTATATAAAACATAATTTAAAGCTGTTAAGAGATATCACACTATCACAGGTTAAATATGACATGTATAGCTAGACTTATACACACTACGTTAGTCCTAGAATCGACTAATAAATGTAACACCCCTAACCCGTATTCGTCGTCGGAATAAGGTTACGAAGTATTTTCAGACTTATCTCTTAAACAATCACACATTTCTCATAACCAAACAAAATTGATTCAAATAAAATCATATAGTCCCCAAAACAAGCCCTTGGGGCTTGAAACAAGCATTAGAAGTGGTTCGGGACTAAATCAAATACTTCATAGTTTTTTAGAAAAACATAGAAAATTTTCAAAATGCAGGGGACACATGTCCGTGTGGCCAGGCTGTGTGTCTCACACGGCCAAGAGACACGCCCATGTCATAGGCCGTGTGGACATTGGAAATGGGATTACATGGCCGTGTCCCAACCCGTGTCCGACCCCGTGTAACTTATTGACTTGGGTCACACAGCCAGCCATACGCCCGTGTGACTAGCCCGTGTATCCTTTGAAATGGCCTCACACGCCCGTGTGCCAGGCCGTGTGAAAATAAGAGGGTATACTAACTTGTACGACACAGCCAAATCACACACCCGTGTGTTAAGCCATGTGAAGCTACTAACTTGGTTTCTAAATAAGTATCAAGGAATACACCGCCTTGTCACCTAACTGTGTGTCACACACGGCTGAGACAAACGCCCGTGTCTCTACCCGTGTGGACAAAAATAGGCTATTTTCCAAGCCATTTTTCTCACCCAATTTGAATCAACCTAAACACGTAAAATAGCATATGACCATATCATCAATAGGCATTCAAACCAATAACAATCAAGTCCAAATCATGCTATACCAATACCAACAATAAACAATGTTCATAAACATCAAAATTGGGCATTCAAAATCATACCAATATCACTACCAAAAATCACCTAAATGGTCAAATGCATACATGAGACATTGTGCCTAAAACTTATCATGAAATTTCATCTCAATTCCAACCATTTGGTACCAAAACACAATTTCACAAAAAAGGCATTCATATAGCAACTATACACCACATTTCACAAGACCATTTGTACATATATACAATTCAAAATATATGACTACTTTACAAGCCAATTCAAATAGCCAAAACTCATCAAGACATATAGGCTACATTAGCCAAAAGACCTATACATGCCATATAACCAAAATACACAAAGTCCAAAAGTACAAAACAACAGCTGGATAGTGTGATGAGATCTCTGACAACTTCCAATTCGAGCAAGCTTTGAAATCACTATAAAACATGGAAAAGTAAACAGAGTAAGCTATTAAGCTTAGTATGCTTGTATGGCTAATAAGTACAACTTACCATTCATTCACAATTTAAAGAAGCATAAGTCAACATAGGTAAGTTATAATCAAATCCAAAGGTTAGCACATAATCATAACCATGTTAGCCATGTATGAGTAAATCAACTATGAATTTCTTAACATACTTCTCACAAATACTTGAACTGGTTCATATCATATCTTATATCCTCGTACCATCATCTTCGCTTGTTGAACCATTTGGAATACTATCGGATACTCAGGAATCTCTCACACTA
Organism: Gossypium bickii; assembly: GCA_025503065.1. Taxonomy (NCBI): domain Eukaryota; kingdom Viridiplantae; phylum Streptophyta; class Magnoliopsida; order Malvales; family Malvaceae; genus Gossypium; species Gossypium bickii. Next base: position 70,922,578 of record CP106716.1, on the reverse strand, counting down.
AGTGCTAATACATGGTCGAAACCATCTCTATCTTATATCTCATATAAATGCTCAATCTCGACCTATCACTGGCTCTGTTCGAACAAGTTGTCGATCAAAAATTGTAACTACACGGTACTACTCACACAAGCTGTCGAGTAACCACAACACATGCCGAAAAACTCAGCCACAGGTAGAACGTAGGGACGAGCATCAAAAACACGGTAACCCCTAATGACATTTCATTTGTATCCTATCTATTCCTATGGTTCAACTGGGATTTCTTACATCGACAAATCTTCGTCGAGTATTTCCGTGAAGTCGTATTCATCAAGAATGCAATCATAAATTATTTAAAACACAACTTCTTTAATGCTTATTAACATACGAACTTACCTTGAATTAATATGAAGAAAAATCGAGCAATCAATCCACTACTTTATTTTTCCCCCGATCTAATTCCGAACGTAGATTTTGTTGATCTGTCACAGCCGATTTTGGGGCTAATAGGAACAGCGATTTTGGGACCACTAATCCGAGGTTGAAGAAAATTATTTTGATATTATTTCATGTGTTATAGAATGATTATAAGGTTGTATGGAAATTTTGGTGCTTTAATTTTACTGATTGTATGCTTAATTGTGAAAAAGGACTAAATCGCATAAAGTGCGAAAGTTTTTTTTTTTCAAGCTAGGAGTGTCTAATAGCTATGAAATATTAAATTGGAGGTATTTAAAGTGCAAATAGACCACCTTAAGAGTGATGGCCGGCCAAGGGGGACAAAGACATTAATTTGGTCAAAATTTTGGTGAAGTTGGGTGACCAAAAATGAAAAAAATAAGACAAGGAAAGAAGATATCATCTTTCACTATTCATCCTTCTTCTTCCACCAAAAATTTAAGAGAAATTAGAGGTTTTTGGAGTTCAAACTTTCAGCCAAGCTATTCTCTTGCAAGTAAGTAATTTTAGAGGTCTTTATTGATAATTTTTGTACTTTTGGAACCCCTAAAGCTTAAGCTAGCTAACGAGGGGACTATTTTGCAAAATGGTTGAAAGTTTAGGGACTTTCCATGTGAGTGTTCATGTTGTTTTCTGAGTTTTTATGGAAGAAAATGAATGTTAGTGAGTTAAGGAACAACTTTTGTAAGAGGTGTTACCATGAAAACACCTAAATGGGACCTATTAGTAAAGGTTGAATTTGTGTAATAAATGCATGCAATAATTGGTTTTTTGAATTTTTGTAAGATAAATAAATGTTCAACTAGGCTTGTTTAATGAGAAAATATTATGAAAAACGATTTACGAGCTTAGGGGAAAAATCGTAATTTTGCCAAAGTAGAAGGGCAAAATGGTCATTTTCACCTAAGTAGAAATTTTGATATATCATGAGTTAGAAAGTGATTGAATGAGTGAATTTTATTATTATAGATCAAGAAGAGCGCGCAAACAATCTTGACCGAGGAAAAGGCAAGGTTACGGACTAAAACGTCGATTAATACATTTTGCACCGAGATAAATTTATGTGTAAATGATACATCTTTAATGCATATGTTGTTACTTATTTGTGCATTGTATAAATGAGATCAATTATGTTTGAGATTGATTGAAATTGATAGATAGTGAATAATTCTCGTATGAACCTCGGGATAGATATGTAAGTGTGGAAAAAATATCGTAAATATTCTTGTTGGTGGGCTATGTGCGATACCACCCTATTATTGATTAATGGTGGGCTGTGTGCGAAACCACCAGGTACTTAGTATTATTCCGAATGGTTCATCGAGAAATTGTCTATGTAATGTTTCATGTAGCTTTGTGGTGATGAGTACAAGATATGTGAGCAATATAAATGTTATACGGTTGGAAGGTGGTAAGAGACGAGATGAGTAAGCATGGTTATGAAAATGTGAATTATTCTTGTTTAGTATGAAATGTTATTGACTTATTAGCACATGCTATGATGCTTATTGTTTTCATGTAAACTTACTAAGCTTAAAGCTTACTCCCTTTCTTTTCTCTTATTTTATAGTGTCAAAGAACCAGCTCAGGATACAAAGATAATTTGAAGATCATCCACACTATCAGCTCATCTCAGTATTTAGACTTAGTATTTTAAGTATGGCATGTATAGGGGCTAGATATAGTGAAATGTTTTGTTATTTTGGCCAAGTGTGTTGGCTCTTTTAAATATGAACACTTTTGTAAATGGCCATATTTAATGGCTCATTATCATTATATATATGAAAAGGTGAGGTTATTCATGAATATGGATGATACATGATTGAGTTGTTTTGTAGATAGTTGAATCTGATTGATGTTGTATGAGTTAGGGTGATAGAAAGAGCTTGGCAAATAGCTTTATTCTTGTCCACACGGGTAGGCACATGGGCGTATGTCTAGGCCGTGAGTGACGCACGGTCAGTCCCATGGGTGTGTGACTAGGCCGTGTGTCCCCTGCATGTTAGTGATGCAAGTCAGTGTCGACCGTGAGATAGACATACGGGCGTGTGCCTAGGCCGTGTACTCCTTATTTGGTTGCTGACGTAACAAATAGAATGCCCAGATTTTCACACACGGGTGATGACATGGGCGTGTCTAGGCCGTGTGGAGGACATGGGCGTGTGTCTGACTGTGCGAAAGCCTCTGTAGGTTCGAAGAGAAAATAAATTCCACACGGGCTAGGGACATGGGTGTGTGTGACCACACAGCCTGCCCACGCAGGCATGTCCCATTTGACACGGGCGTGTGGCCCTGTTAAGGAAAAACTTTTCTAAGTATACAAAAATCCCGGTTTGATTTCGAGGCCCTCTGTTTGCAGGAATAAGGCCTCGTAGGCCCATAATAAGAATGTTATGAATGTGAATGAAAGATTTTATATTGGAATAAAATTTGATAGCCTAAAGTTGTATGTTAAAGTGCGTTAAGTCCTGTAATGCCTCGTACTTGATTCCAGAGTTGATTACGAGTAAGGGGTGTCACATGATCTATATATAATGAAATTTAACTTATTTAAATATCATTCTATTCAATTTAACCCAAAATTCATGTTATGGCAAAATTATTATTTTACCCCTAAACATTTGACCTCTTTACAATTTAGTCCCTAGCTCATAAAAATGCAAATTCATGCAATTTAATCCACACCTATGCTAGCCGAATTCTATATAGACCCATAGCAGCCCATAATTTTCATTATTTCACACATTTACCACATAATTTTCACATTTCACAAATAAATCCCTAATTTGCAATTTCATTAAAAATCACTTAACAAATGTTGTTTATCTAACAACAGCTATTCGTTTTCTACCATTAAACTTCAAAAAACATACACATTCAACAATGGTGAAACCCTAATACTTTAACAGTTTTACAAATTAGTCCCCGGGCTAGCTAGACTGAGCTACAACGACTCCAAAATCATAGACATCATTAAAAACCGAGCAAAATTGCACTTACATGCACAGTATACTCTTGGCTAAACCTTCAAGCTCCTTCCATGGAGTTTCCAAGTACAAATTTCGGTAGTAGATAAGAAGAAACAAGATGATGGCTTTGTTTTAATCATTTTACTATTATGTAATTATTAAATTACTAAATTAACCTTTGGAAACATCCATTTAGTGTCCATAAATGTCCACTCACTATAACAATGGTCTAATTACCATATAAAGACCTCCACTTTAAAGTTCCATAGTTATTAGACACCTTTAGCTATTAAAACACATCTTTTGCATTTTATGCGATTTAGTCATTTTTATCAAATTAAGCATGCAAACTATAAAATTTCTTAACGAAATTTTTATACAATCATACTATCATGCTGTAGACCTCAAAATAATAATAAAAAAAATATTTCTACTTCAGATTTGTGATCTCGAAACTATTGTTTTGATTTCACTGAAAACGGGCTGTTACAGTTCAGAGTGTTCGTCATTTTTTTTTTGCTTTCTCCTCTTTTTTTTTTTATTTGAAGAATTTAGGTTTTTATTTTTTATTTAAAAATGTAAGTCCAATTGTTAACGTCATTAATTTTTTTTGGTTAAATTTAGGTTTATTGCAACATCATTTTATTTATTACAGTTTATCAAATAATTTTTTATTTTAAAATGTCACTCCAATGAATATGATAGAAAATTTTAATAATTTAACCTAAAACTTAAAATCTAAAACAACACAGATTAAACTTCTTAAAATAAAAGTAAATCAACCAAATTCTAAATATAAAAAAATATAGAAACTTGTAGTATATTTTATTTTAATTGGATTGAGAAGAGGGATTTGTGATTCACATTAGGGATTCTGATATTGAATTGGAGAATTTAGAGATTGAGTACTGGAGTTGTTTTCACATTTACAGATGGATTTTTAACTTTTACACTTAATTGCATTAGACATTTCCCTGAAATTTATTTTAAATTTGGTCTTAAACCTTAAAAGGTTGTAATTACATTTTTAAATTATTGATTTTTTATCAATTAAGTTTTTCAATTATTAAAATTAGTAAATGACATGTCAAATTTTACGTGATATAATTTAAAAATAAAAGTTTTAAAGAAAAATAAAAAATGTTACAGAACTTTTAAAAGTAAAAGTTAAAAAGAAAGTAAAATAAAAAGAGTGAGCGGTAAAGTTTTCTGAAAGCATCAAAACTAATATTTTTATAGAATTCATTTTCACAATATTTATTTTTTAAAAATTTTTCATTTTAAACTATATCACATATTTAACATATAATTTAACGGTTAAATTAATTATTTTAATAATAAAAGGACCTTATTGATATAAAATCGAAAATTTAAATATGTAATTAAAATGTTTTAAAATTTTAAAGATCAATTTAAAATAAAACTTGTAATTTGAAAATGTATGGTACAATTAACTCAAAATTTTTTGGTCAAAGTATTACGTGGTAAATATATAATATTTTTGTTGTAATCCCACATTAGTTTTCATTCCTCATAATACATATTAATAAATTAAGGATAATTAATTAAAGGTTAGTTATTGGTACATTAACAATATACTTTTTTTTTATTTCACAAATAATTTTAAAAAATTATTATGTGTCTCTTTTTTTAATATTTATTTTTAATATTTTAAAAAATCTACCCATAGTGTACAAATATCTTCTCATTAATTAATACATTTATGATGGGAGTTTTTAATAAATTTTTATCAATATTAGAGGAGAGAATGGGGGTAACACAGTTCAAATCCGTGCCAACAGGTATATAACAATATTTTTGAACATCGCTCCATACAAGTCAAGAAAAATTAAATAAATTAAATACATTAATTGGTATTTAAAATTTTTAAAATTAAATAAATGAAACACATAGCATTAGAAAAATTAAATTGAAGTAAAAAGGACTAAATTCACACTAAATATATAGCATATAGGTTACTTACAGAATTTGACCTTATACTTCATTAATAGTTCCCCACTCCAATTCCAAATTTGAATCGAGAAGCAATCAAGGTGATGATCTACCACTAATGTATATTTATGAATATCACTATCCCTAAAATACAGTCCTATAACTACAAATTTACAATTAGATGGAAGGCCGAGGCGAGGAACCTTCTTCACCTTGCTCAACTTTCAAGTTGAGACAATATAGCTTCTCTTTAACGGACGTTAACCCTCTCCATGAATGGGACTCATCGTCCCAATCTCCACCGCCACCTTTCGGAGACTTAAGCGGACCCGTCTTCGAAACAAACGTCGGTGTCCTTGAAAACACCCAACGGTCTATTTCCTTTTCCCCCTACTACTTCCTTCTCCTCCCTTCTTCCAACTACCTTCCCTTCCCAATACGACGTCGTAACTACTTGCCCGCTTCAACCCCCCCCCCCCCCTTTTCGCAATTTGCTTCCTGAATTCCTCTGCGAACCTTAACGTAAACCTTTCCGTGTTCTCCCCAGGTTGAATCATTGAGTGACCCGTCGAGTGAGAACGTGTAAACTTCCACGTTATTTTCTCTCTTGGTCTCGTTTCCTCGTCGACATGAATGACCAACTCATTTTGCTGCTCAACTCGTTGTCTTGTCGGATGACTCGACTCGGTGTTGTTGTTGTCCGACTCAGTGGTGTTGGAGCCTAACTCTACCGGTAGAGCTATGTCATCGGAATCGGGGGTGAGCTTAGCTCGACAAACGGGACAGGTCACGTGGTAAGCCAACCAAGCGTCGATACAATCAAGATGAAACACGTGACAGCATTTTGGAATTACACGCAGCGTTTCATCGTCTTCGAACTCACTCAAACAAACCGCGCATTCCAGCGCCCGTGTACCAATTTTAAGGTTCTTAACATGGGAATATAAAAAAACGGGGAAATTCTCGATCACTTCCGGATCAAGACCGCTTGGCCGGAACCTTTGAGCAAAGGAAGCTGCAGCGGCGATGGCGATTGGGTAAGATTCGTTGTAATGACGGATGTAAATGGAGAGGATCCAGACGAAGAAGAAGGCGCCGACGAGGACCATAACGACGATGGCCATCGAGGGGTCGAAATGACCGTAAAGACGGTACGAGTCTCCCCTTGGTGGCGGAGCTGTAGACTGTGCCGTCACTACGACGACAGTTAGTAAGTACAAGAAAATCGAACGGCTGAGATTAAACATCAGGGACAGTGGAATCAAAATTTTTAGAGAAGGTAATAGAAACGTTAGTCACTTAAAACACTTTATTTATTTATTTGTCTGAAATTTCGGGTTTGAGCTAAAAATATAAAGAAACAAGACAAAGATAAAAGAAGGAACAATAAAACTAAGGTTAAAGATAAGGAATTTCCCAATTGCAGTGGGCGGTAAGTAAAGATACCGGGGGAGGCTGACGTCATTTAATGGCATTGGCTCGATTTCTAACACTTTGTTCCACAAAAAAGAAAAGCTAAAACCCAGGTTAGCATACTTTTAATTAGTTTTTGGTTTATAATACATTTTTAAAATTTTCAAATTACTCGCTCACTGAGTTCTACTACTTTTCAAAAATCCGAGAAATTCTCATTGTGATAATAACATGAAAACAAAGGTTGAAAATGACTACATGAAATGAATATGAAAAAGGATGAAGGGTAGGATAAAACTTATTATTATTATTTTTAAAACTCTAGTCAGTCTTTTGTTTTAATCACTTAAGCGTTAAATTTTTAATATCGATTAATTATATGTAACATATCATGATTATACTTTCATTTTGACCACTCAATTTTTAGATCGTTTTTTATTTTGATAACTCAAAATAGATTTTTTTTTTCAAGTAACAAATCAGTGACACTATCAAGGGATTAAATTTTTCAATAATTATTTAATTGATTTTAATTTTTTAAAATTTAAATTTTTAATATTAAAAAAATTAAAATTCTCAATAATGGGATGAATAAATACAATTTGACAATTTTTATGTATTATTTTAATTTCTATCACTTTTTTATTTTAATTTTTGATATTCTTTTACCTAATCAATACTTAAAAAATGATATATTTTAAGTGATTAAAATAAAAACGACTTAAAAATTGAGTGACCAAAATATAATAATTTCATTTTAAATGATCAAAATAAAAATATCTTAAAAACTAGTCTACAATATTTCTTTTTTCTGTGAAAGGACAATTTATTAATAAGATGAAAGTGAGTTTTTTTTTCTTTTTTTTTTTTTTGTTATGATGTATTGGTTCTAAAATGCAAATTGCAATTTTTTTTGGCTTTTCCTAATTGATGTGACATTAGAATTTATTCCAAAATTTTATGATTATCGTTTAATTTCAGTTAAGAAGTCAAAATTGGGGTTTTAGATCATGGTATAAACGCACTTGGGTTAACTTAGTGTTTAGATTACAAGTTTTGAAGATGTCGTTGTTTTTCAACCGAATAAATCCATTGTAACCAAAAAAATGGCGGCTTATGATTCCTTTGGTTTCTTTGATTTTTTTTTTTTTAACCGAAAGCCAAAAGGGCAAAATACAATTTAATAGCACTAGAAAATTAACAACAAAAAAAAAGTTCTAATTTATGGTTTTTTCGTCATTATAAGGATTTTTTTTTGTTTGGTAGTGCTTTGAAATGATGTAATGGTTCCATGGAAATGTACTCCGAATGTTGAGTATGACAAGTTAAACAGATATGTCGGATTAACTTTTAAATTCATTTTTAATATTTAAAATTACACCAACTATATATAAAAATCTAAAAAAAATGCCTTGTATATGATAAAAGTACAGAAAAATGCTATAACTGAGGCTTAAATAAAAAAATTACCCATCATCTCCAGCAACGGTTAATGGAAATTAATGCCATTGCCACGTAAGGCAGTATCTGGAATGGCAGCTATATGAGCTTTCGTCATTTGCGTGGTGCTGGTCTGGAGGAGTTAAGTGGTGCCTGGAGGTGATGGGGCGATGAGAGCTTGGTGTGAGAACAGCTATGAGGGTGGGCAGTTACGAGGGGGAAGAAGACGATGCAACGTCGGAGAGGAGATAAGAAGGGGGGGGGGGATATGTAGTTTATTTTATTTCTATTAATATTGTATTTAAATTTTTATTTATATAAAAATGTCACAGGCCACACTGAATGATTTAGAGAGCTTTTAAGTAACTAACGATTTGAACCAAAATTAGTAATCCAATTAAAATTTAGGTACTATTTTTCACTAAAATTATTATAACAAAAAAGTCTCAGGATGATACTTTTGGGACGACACTTTCTTAAATGTTGGGATAGATTTGTCAACATATGCTTTGGCCAACTTTTTGTATAAGGGTTGGGATATGCATGCCTAAGGCAACGCTTAAATAAGAGTTGGTTTTGTCCGACACTATAGCGACACTTTTGGACCGACACTTTCCTAAGTGTTGGGATAGACTTGCGGATTGTTAACAAAGATAGTAAAGAAGAAAAATGAATTTATTCCATGCCTCAAATGAGGACTAGCAGAGTATTTAATACAGTAAGTTAGTAACTGACTACTAACTAACTAACTACATAACAACTGAAGCTTAACAGAAACTTTAACAAACTTCTATTTACTTTATTCCATAACATGCCCCATGCTTCTCAACTTCCCAGCTTCTGCATGTCATCCTTTCCTGTGGAAACAACTCCAAGCTTTCTTCTAAACTTTTCAAACAACCCTACTGACAAGGGCTTGGTCAAAATATCGACAATCTGATCTTGTCCAGATATATGACCGACTTGAAGCGTCTCATTTGCCACCTTTTCTCTGACAAAAAAAAAGTCTAATTCAACGTGTTTAAATTTGGAATGCATGACAGGGTTGCTTGCTACAGCAACAGTAGCTGAGCTATCACACCAAACCATTACTCTCCTCTGAACTGAAACCGAGTTCAGACAGTAAAGACTGAATCCAAACGGTTTCTGCTGTGACATGAGCCAAGTTTTGATATTCGGCCTTATCAGTGGACCTCGACACTACTTGTTGCTTCCTAGAGCTCCAGGAAATTGGATTGCCTCCAAGAAAGACACAGAAGCCGGAGGTGGAATGGCGATCATCAGTATCAGATGCCCAACTTGCATCGGAATAGCCTTCGAGAATTAACTTTGAGTGCCGAGTGAACTGTAACCCAAAGTCTAGTGTCCTTTCTAAGTATCTTAGGATTCTTTTGACTGCTTTGAAATGTGTATCCAAGGGTTTGTGCATATACTGACAAACCTTGTTGACAGAGAAGGCAATGTCTGGTAGCAACAAACTGAGTAGCCAGCAAGTATTCACGCAACTTATGAAACCATGCACGAGGTGCTTGTTTAAAGCCATAAAGTGCCTTTCGCAGTTTCCAAACAAGCGGTCGACCATCAAGTTGGTGATGTTCATGTAACACCCTATACCCGAGTCTGAGGCTTAGACCAGATACTAGACATTACTATGCTTGAACTTGCTTAATCATGAAATTACGGGCTATAAAATTTTGTTCCGAATTAAAACTTCTCTTTCTTAGTCGACTCATACATCTCATGGGCCTACGAGGCCTTGAACTCGTGTCCGGAAACTTTCGGAACTCAACTGGAAACTTTTACTCGAAATAGGGGTAACACGCCTGTGTGACTTAGGACACGCCCGTGTACTACTAGACATGCTCGTGTCTTCCACCCGTGGTCGACACTGACTAATTACACATGGCCTTGACACGCCCGTGGACTTAGACCGTGTGGTATTCCTTAATATACTAACTTACTTACACGGCCTGGGCACATGCCCGTGTTCTAACCGTGTGTCATGCACGGCCTACTGCTCAACAACCTCCACCCCCACATGTGCCTGTAGTGCCGCATGTTTCAGATCCGATCCAATTGAGTAAGCCTCCTGTGGATAAAGTCTGAAAGTGTGGGGCCGAAAAGTTTAGAGCCACAATTGATGATGATGCCAAGCGAGCTGAGTTTTGGCTCGAGAATACAAATCGAGTGTTTGATGAGATGTCTTTGACTCCGGATGAATGCATAAAATGTGTTGTTTCATTGTTGAGAGATACCGCGTATAATTGGTGGAAAACATTGATATCCGTGGTTCTGAGAGAGAGAATCACCTGGGATTCCTTTCAAGTTGAATTTCGGAAGAAATATATCAGTCAACGATTCATAGATTAGAAATGTAAAGAATTCCTTGAGCTAAAACAGGGCCGTATGTCCGTTACTGAGTATGAATGGAAGTTTGTGAGATTGAGCCAATACGCGCGGGAATGTGTTTCGACCGAAGCTACTATGTGTAAACATTTCATTGAAGGGCTGAATGAAGACATTAGATTGTTAGTTGGAATACTTGATTTGAATGAGTTTGTAGTGTTAGTTGAAAGAGCTTGCACAGCCGAAGAGCTTAGTAAAGAAAAGAAGAAAGCGGATTCCGAGGCTAGAGATGAAAGAAAAAGATCGATGAGTAAGTCGTATCAAAGAAAAATATCGATGAGTAAGTCGTATCAACCTTTGTCAAAGAGATTCAGAGATGCAACTAATCGCTAAAATGTTTCGGTTGGACATTCGGGTAGAGATTGTGTGAAACAAAGTGTTTGTCCAAGAACTCAAATTCCGATTGAACCGAGTGCTGAAAGTGTCAAAAGCAACAAGCCTGAGTGTAGACAGTGTGGGAGACGACATGTTGGATAATGTTGGGGCAAGTACAATAATAGAGTTTGCTATAAATGTAGATCACAATATCACTTTATTCGGGATTGTCCTGAGTTAGCCGAGAAAGACAATGTTTAGAGTGCGAGGCTGAGTAATATGACGGCTAGAGGTAGACCACCCAGAAACACTGGGAATGTAAGTGGTAGTTAGAGAGGAAAGACGGATACAGCTGTGAGATTCGAGGCGAGAGCACTTGCTCGAGCTTATGCTATTTGTTCTTGAGAAGAAGCGTCATCTCCAGACGTCATTACTAGTACTTTTACCCTATTTGATACTGATGTGATATCATTGATAGATCCAGGATCTACCCATTCATATGTTTGTGTGAATTTAGTATCTAGTAAGACTATGCCTATTGAGTCTACTGAATTTGTAATTAGAGTATCTAACCCCTTAGGCAAGTGTGTTCTGGTTGATAAAGTGTGCAAGAATTGTCCGATGATGTATCGAGATAATTATTTCCCAGCTAATCTGATGCTGCTACCTTTTGATGAATTTGATATAATTCTAGGTATGGATTGGCTAACCTTGCATCATGCTATTGTGAATTGTAAATGGAAGAGTATTGATTTGAAAAGTTAGATGGTGAGATAGTTTGAATTGAATCCAGTGATTTGAATGGGTTATCGACTGTTGTATCTTCGATGAAAGCTTTGAATTATGTGAAAAAGGGTTGCGAAGCCTATCTTGCGTATGTGATAGATACAAAAGTGATTGAAAAGAAAGTTGAATCTGTGCCTGTGGTTTGCGAGTTCCCAGATGTATTTCCTGAAGAATTACCAGGATCACCTCCGATATGAGAAGTTGAATTTGGTATTGACTTAGTGTCGGGTACGACTCCTATTTCAATAGCTTCATATAAAATGGCACCAACAGAATTGAAAGAGTTGAAGTCTTAGTTGCAAGAGTTGACAGATAGAGGATTTGCATGACCGAGTTTCTCGCCCTGGGTGCTCTTGTGTTGTTTGTGAAAAAGAAAGATGGCACTATGAGGATGTGTATTGACTATCGACAGTTGAATAAAGTGACAATAAAGAATATCTTTTGCCTCGTATTGATGATTTGTTTGATCAATTGAAAGGAGCCACTATGTTTTCAAAGATAGATTTGAGATTAGGTTACTATCAGCTACGAGTTAAAAAATCAGATGTGCTGAAAACTGCTTTTAGAACGAGGTACGAACATTATTAATTCTTAGTTATGCCTTTCAGACTAACGAATGCTCCTACAATGTTTATGGATTTGATGAATATGATATTCAGACCGTATTTGGATCGATTTATTGTCGTGTTTATTGATGATATTCTAATTTATTCTTGTAATGAGATGCATCATGCCGAGCATTTGAGAATCGTGTTACAGACTCTGCGTGAAAAGCAATTGTATGCAAAGTTTAGCAAATGTGAGTTTTGGTTGTGTGAGGTTGGCTTTCTAGGGGATATTGTATCAACTGCGGGAATACGAGTTGATCCGAGCAAGATCTCAGCTATTTTAGATTGGAAACCTTCGAGAAATGTGTCTGAAGTTTGTAGTTTTTTGGGACTAGCGGGATATTATAGATAGTTTGTGAAAGGCTTCTCGATGATTGCGACTCCGTTGACAAAATTGCTTCAGAAAGATGTTAAATTTGAATGGTCAAAAAAGTGTCAGCAGAGTTTTGAACAGTTGAAAATATTGTTGACAGAGGCACCGGTGTTAGTTCAACTTGAACCGGGTGAAGAATTCATAGTTTACAGTGATGCATCGTTGTGTTGATGCAAGAAGGCAAGGTTATACCTTATGGTTCAAGACAGTTAAAACCGCATGAAAAGAACTATCCGATGCACGATCTTGAATTAGCAGCTATTGTATTTGTAATGAAGATTTGGCGTCACTACTTCTTTGGTGAGAAGTGTCACATTTATACGGATTATAAGAGCTTGAAATATCTAATGACTCAGAAAGAACAGAATATGCGACAGCGGAGATGGTTAGAATTATTAAAAGACTATGAATTAGTAATTGACTGTCATTCGGGTAAAGCTAATGTTGTTACTGATGCTTTGACCCGAAAGTCTTTATTAATTTTTCGAGCAACGAGTACCTAGACGGATTTGTGTGATAATGGTTCAGTTTTGGCTGAATTAAAAAGTGAAGCCGATGTTTATACGTCAGATTTGCAATGCCTAGAAAAGTGATGTTGAAATGATGGCAAAACGAGATCAATATAGTTTGAATTCTGATTCAGAATTTCGAGTTGATAATGATGATTTTTTGAGATTTTGAGATCGGATTTGTATTCCGAGAAATTTAGAGTTGATTCAGTTGATTTTGAACGAAGCTCATAATAGTTGTTTGGCTGTTCATCCAGGAAATACAAAAATGTATAATGATTTGAAATAGTTTTATTGGTGGCATGGTATGAAACGGGATATTTCAGAGTTTCTTTTGAGATGTTTAGTCTGTCAGCAAGTTAAAGTTGAACATCAGGTTCCATCCGGTTTGTTACAACCGATTATGATTCTTGAGTGGAAATGGGAGAGAATCACGATGGAGTTTGTGTTGGGATTGCCTTTATCTCCGAGAAAGAAAGATGCAATCTGGGTGATAGTTGACAGATTAACGAAATCAGTCATTTTGTTCTGGTGAGGACAGATTATTTGCTTGATAAATTGGTTGAATTGTATATTTCTAAGATTGTGAGACTGCATGGGGTACCATTATCTATTGTGTCTGACAGAGATCCGAGATTTACCTCACGATTTTGGAAGAAACTGCAAGAGGCTTGCGGCACAAAGTTGCATTTTAGTACTGCATTTCATCCGCAAACGGATGGTCAATCCAAGCGGGTCATTCAGATTCTCGAGGATATGTTGAGATATTTCATTCTTGAGTTTGAAAGTATATGGGAAAAACATTTGCCATTGATTGAATTTGGTACAATAATAGTTTTCAATCTAGCATCAAAATGGCACCATATGAGGCTCTTTACGGTCGCAAATGCTGAACTCCATTATATTGGATCGAGCTCAGTGAAAATAAGATTCACGGGGTTGATTTAATCAAAGAGATTGAAGAAAAAGTGAAAGTGATTCTTGATAATCTGAAAGCGGCTTCAGATTGTCAGAAGTCCTATGCAGATTTGAAACGAAAAGATATTGAATTAAAGATCAGGGACAAAGTGTTTTTGAAAGTGTCTCCGTGGAAGAAATTATTTGTTTTGGCAGAAAAGGCAAGTTGAGTCCGAGATTTATCGGGCCGTATGAGATCATCGAACGAATTGGGCCAGTTGCTTATAGATTGTTGTTGCCACTTGAGTTAGAAAAGATTCATAATGTATTTCACGAATCGATGCTTCGACGATATAGATCTGATCCATTGCATGTGATTGCTCCTACTGAGGTTGAGATGCTGTCAGATTAATCATATAGTGAAGAACTGATTCGAATTCTGGCACGTGAAATCAAAGAATTGAGAAATAAGAAAATTTCCTTAGTGAAAGTGCTGTGGTACAAACACGGAGTCAAAGAGGCTACGTGGGAGCCTGAAGATGTTATGAGAGAGCAATATCCAAACCTATTCATTGGTAAGATTTTCGGGGACAAAAATCCCTAAGGGGGGAGAGTTGTAACAGCCCGGTTTAGACCCTAGACGGAACAGTGGTTTCGGGACCACAAATCTGAGGTTGAAAAAATATTTTAATATTATTTTTGGTGTTTACAATATGTGATTGAGTATGTGTGAAAATTTTATGTGAAAAATTTATCGTTTGTGCGCCGAATTATGAAAAAGGACTTAATCGCATAAAATGTAAAAGCTGTGTGTTGATTGCTAAAGTGCTTAATTGGCATGACTTATTAAATGAAAGGTCCTTATGTTGTAATTAGACCATAGATAGTGGAGATGGACATATATGTACATAGTTAGTGGAATTTAAAATGAAATAATAAAAGGGAAAAATGGTAAAATGATTATTATTGTTAATATAATAAAAACAAACACATTTTAATGGCCGTTCTCATCTTTGTTGCACCGAATATTGAAAGAAAAATAAAGGGTTTGAAGCTTTCTTGAATTCGACACATTCATAGCTCAATTGGGTATGTGTTTTTGATCGATTTTTGATAATCTCTACGTTTTTGTAGTCATTGCTTTGTGTTCTATCAAACCCATGCTTTAATTTTAGAAATTGATGAAGAATTTGAGATGTGCCATTGATGAATATGTGAGCTTTGTGTTGATAGTTGGCGGAATATGAAAGTTTAATGTTGGGTTAACATATTTTATCTTTGAATTTTTGGTGAATTTGAGTAATTTGGGTTAAATTGAGAAAAGTGTAAATTGAAGGACTAAAATGTAAAATAAATGAAGTATGTGGGTTTGTATGAACAAGGGGAAAATTCGGCTAAACATGTGTAAGTGGAAATTTTGTGGATTTTGTGATTTTATAAAATAGGGGCTAAAGTGTCGAAATGTGAAAATATGAGGACTATTTTATAAAATGCCCTAAATATGTGTGTTTGAACTAAATTGAATGATGTGGTGGTTGAATGAGATAAATTTGAATATGAATTGATCAAGAAAAGAGGGATTTGGACCGAGATTGAGGCAAAGATAAAGTGCTCGATTAATCGACTCATTTTGTTACTTCGACGTCAAAGGTAAGTTTGGGTGTAATACGAATTGTTAAATTTATAACTATGTGTTAGGAAATGAATAAATATGTGGTTATTGAATTAGAAATGTTATATGTGGAATTGAGAACTGTGGCACTAAGTGTGCGTAATTAGAATCGGGACAGAGGTTAATAACACTATGTGTGCGAAGTAATGGAAGCCTCGGCTTTATTGATTGGCACTGTGTGTGCGATGCCGAGATTAATTCTATTTAATATAAAGGCACTAAGTGTGCGATGATATTTAAGCTTTGGCTATGAAATGGGCACTAAGTGTGCGATTGAATAAAAGGAGTAATGAAGATTGATCGAAATGTGGTATCAAGCATTGAGAAGCAAAATTGGTTGTTAACTAAGTGTTGGCAAATAACTAAGTGTTGGCAAAGGTATGTATGAAACCTATGTGGTGATGAATTTGGAAATAGATGAATGAATGTTTATGTGAGTTTTGGATATAGATGAGATTCTGCATTCTTGCAAATTAATCTATGTGATGTTTTAATTTGTATATTGATTTCAGAATCATTGAGTTAAATGTTTACAAACTTACTAACCTCTTAAGCTTATTGTGTGAAGTGTTTCTCAGTTTTACATTATCTTTAAAGCTAGCTTGAATCCGGGGATCGTCAGCGACAAAATCACACTATCGACTATCTATTTTGGTACTTTTGGAAAGATGTATATATTTGAATATGACATGTATAGGCTAGTAGATATGGCATATTTTGAGATGTTTGGATCTTGTCATGTGATATGGCTAGATAAGTTAATGAATTTGGTATGTGCTTTGGATTTGTGTAAAGGTTGGTCAAGATATGTATGTGAGTTCTAAGTGTATGACCTTATGATATGTTTTGGTAGAATGGAGATGGTATGTTCAAGCTATAATATGGTTGAGATTAAGTGGTGCATGATTGATATGTTTTTGATATGTAATTTATATTTTTGATAATTATGCTAGATAGATTTGTATGGGATGATGAATGATGACATTAAGAGATTCAATTTGAGTATGTTTTGGTATGTTTTTGGTTGCCATTTGTGGTATAAATGCAAGTCGTTGATGCTTGCAGGTGATCCTAAGTGTGGGTGGCATGTTTGGCCTTGCAAATGGCCTATAATTACCCACACGGTTGAGCACACGAGCGTGTGGCTCGACCGTGTCTTTCGAGTTTGCAAATTGAAACAAGTCAGGCTCGCACATGGGCTAGGCACACGGGCGTGTGATTGGCCGTGTGGTACAAGTCAGTTTTGACCACGGGTGAGGCACACGGGCGTGTCTTAGGCCGTGTGGACAAGTCAGTTTGTATGCCTTGTTTTACCACGACTTGGACACACGGGCGTGTCCGAGGCCGTGCACACGGCCTACCCACACGGGCGTGTGACCTCTGTAGCTTTGAAAAATGCTTGATTTTCAAAAAAAATTGCATGAGTTCGGTTTAGTCCTGACCCTTTTCTAACACTTGTTTAAGGTCTCGTAGACCTCATTAAGGGAAATTAATTGAGTATTGAAAACTAAGGAATTGATGAGTTCCATGGTAAGTTATATGAATGATCATTTGATGACTTGAGATTTAATAGGTTTGTTGCACATTGTTTTCTATTATATGAATGATTAATGAATGATGATAGTTGCTCATTATTAACATACGAGCTTACTAAGCTATATAGCTTACTTGGTTGTTTTTCCATGTTTTATAGTGATTTCCAAGCTAATTTGGATACGGGGATCGTCGGAGACTTCATCGCACTATCCACTGGCTTTTTGGTACTCTTGAAACTATGTTTTAAGTATATGGCATGTATAGGTAATTGAGTCATGTTTGTTATGTTTTGGTAATCAATTTGGCCAAATGAATTGGTTTCTAAATGTCAACATTTTGAGTTGTAAATATAGCCATGAGAGTTGGCTTAATTTGGTGAATTTGGTTATGTGCATATATGTTGATATTTAAGTTCTTGGATGGATATGTGAATGACCATATTATGAAGTTTGTAGAATTGGTATCTTGCTTGTGAATTGGCACAAAATGGAATATGTTAGGTAATGGTTAAACTAGTTGATTGGTATATTTGGTATGTTTGAATCATGTGCAAATATATGTGCTTATGTTTTGTGCTTATTGATTTGGTTATGATGATTGATGATAATATGTACTATGAACGGTGAGATTCAGGCTTGATTTGGTTGTTTTGGATTGTATATTATGGTATGGATTGGAGTCAATTGTGTAGGTGAAAATGTGTACCAAATGGGGTGGCAAATTGGCTTGGTAAATAGCATATTTGTGTCCACATGAGCAGCGACGCAGACGTGTGTCCCAATCTTCTGTGATACACGGTCATGCTACATGGCCGTGTGTCCCCTGGTGTTGAAATTGAAATGAAGTCAGTATGCTCTACACGGTCTCTCACACAAGCGTGCGATTGGTCGTATAGTACAACTCAGTATACCCCCTAAATGGCACACGGCCTAACACACGGGCGTGTGACTTGGCCGTGTTGCATAAGTCAGTATACCCTATAGGTTTGGCATAGCCTAACACACGGCCTGGCACACGGTCGTGTGTGGTCACTTCGAAGGGCACACGGGCTAAACACACGAGCGTGTGGTTGGCCGTGTGACCCAAGTCAGTATGTACCCCCTGTTTTCACACGGCCTGTGACACGGGCGTGTCTGGTTGCCATGTGAGAGACACGGCCTGGCCGTATGGGTATGTGTCCCCTGATTTGAAGAAAAATTTGCTAAGTGTTGAAAATTTCCTGAGTTATCGGTTTAGTCCCGAACCACTTCCAAAGTATGTTTAAGGCCTCGTAGGATCTCAATAGGGACAAATTGATCATGATTGAATAATAAATGATTGAAGTGAACAATTATATGATAAATAGTTGTTTAGTTGTTTCATAAGTCCGGCAATGTTCCAAAACCCTATTCCGGTGTTGAATACGGGTGAAGGGTGTTATATTTATTAGTATCAGAGCTACGATTTAGTCAATTCTAGGACTGATGTAGCGCACGTGAGAGTCTAGCTATAAATGCCATATATAAACTGTGATAGTGTGATGACTCCTGATATCTGAAAATGTGTTTTTAGATAGCAAATGGATCACAATCGAGTGATAGCTAATGAGGTTTAAAGTAATGCACCTGCTCCCGTATAAAGGATAGCGTCGTCTGATTTTAGACCTGCGACGGCAGTCAAGAGGGAGAGGCTAAAGAAGCCTTATTCCAAATGATGAATGAGTCAATATATTTGGACGGATCTAGCTACTCAACAACCTCCACCCCTCCTAATTCCCAACCTATACTTGTAGCTCCTCAAGGAGTTGAGCTTTTAAGATTGAACAAGCCTCCAGTTGATAAGATTCGTAAACACGGGGCTGAAGAGTTCAGGGCTAATGTTGATGATGATCCTGAGAGAGTCGAGTTTTGGTTTGAAAATATTATCCGAGTATTTGATGAACTTTCGTGTATGCCAGCTGAATGCTTAAAATGTGCTATTTCTCTTCTGATAGACTCTGCATATCAAAGGTGGAACACCTAGGTGTCTGTAGTGCCGAGAGAGAGAGTGAACTGGGAATTCTTTCAGAAAGAGTACCGAAAGAAATACATCAGTCAACGGTTCCTTGATCAAAAGCATAAAGAGTTTTTAGAGTTAAAACAGGGCCGAATGATCGTGACAGAATATGAAAGAGAATTTGTGCGGTTAAGTAAGTATGCTCTAGAGTATATGTCTACTGAAGAAATAATGTGCAAGCGGTTTGTTGATGGGCTGAACGAAGACATTAAACTTCTGGTCGGGATTCTAAATTTGAAAGAATTTGTTGTGTTAGTTGAACGGGCCTGCAAAGCTAAAGATTTTAGCCGAGAAAGGAAGAAAGTTGATTCAGAGGCTAGAGATTCGAAGAAAAGACTGATGAATAAGCCTTATCATTCTTCATCAAAGAAATCTCGAGATTCGTTTAGTCGATCGAATGCATCAGTAGGATATCAGAATAGAGATTGTGGAAATTTACTTGTGAATCCTAAAGCTCAAGCTACATCCCTTTCCATTATTGGCAGTGTGAGAAATAATAAACCCGAGTGTCAACAGTGCGGGAGAAGACATTTTGGTGAATGCTGAAATAAGAGTACTAAAGCTTGTTTCAAATGTGGTTCACCGGATCACTTTATTTGAGACTGTCCAGAGTTATCAGAGAAAGAAAAAGTTTAGAATGTAAGATCGAGCAATACTACTACGAGAGGGAGGCCACTGAGAAATACAGGAACTATATCCAGTGGTAGAGGTATAACTAGGGAATTAGCTGTAAGATTCGAGGCTAGAGTACCTACTAGAGCCTACGCTATTCGCGCTCGCGAAGAAGCATTGTCCTCATATGTTATTTCCAGTACATTCTCTCTTTATGATACTAATGTGATTGCTTTAATTGATCCTGGACTGACACACTCGTATATATGTATGAATTTGGTGTTTAATAAGAGTTTGCCTGTCGAGTCTATTGAATTTATGATTAAAGTATCGAACCCTTTAGGCAAGTTTGTTTTAGTTGATAAGATTTGTAAGAATTGTCTTTTGATGACTCGGGGTTACTGTTTTCTAGCTGACTTGAATCTTTTGCCATTTCATGAGTTCGATGTAATCCTGGGTATGGATTGGTTGGCTCTACATGTAACACCCCTAACCCGTAACCATCGCCGGTCTAGGGTTAAGAAGCATTACCGAACATAACTGATAAACCATAATATGTACATACTTTAATCCCACATTTAGCTTACTTTTGGATGATTTATCCCTGAATTGTGGAATTTGATGCTCCTAATCCTTTAATTTCATGTTTTATATTTAAGAGAGCATCGGAGGATGAAAATAACGAGAAACGGGCCAAAAACAGAGTAAATGGGCCAAAGTAAGAAGTCCACATGGCCCGGAGATAACCACACGCCCTTGCTACTTTAGCAGACCCGAACACGGCCTGGGCTCGATTCGCACGGCTGTGCCACACGGGTGTGTCCCTACCGTGACTCGTTTTACTTCCATTCAGATTAGGTTACTTAGCGGCCAAGAAAGACATTCCGAAAGCCTATATAAACACCCTAAGTGTGACCTAAAAGGGGAGGCCGAAGAAGCGAAGCCAGAGAGGGCCGAATTGTGGGATTTACTCGAAAACAGCGAGTTGATTCATCTCAAGAAGCCGGAATCATACTCAAGACGGAAGATCTTCCCTTCAATTTCCTTCAGGGGGTTTTAGGGTTTTTCTTATGTTTTGTTTTATACTTTCTTCTGAGATGTATTCTTTTATAAACATGAACTAAACCCTTCAAATACCTGAGGGGGATGAAACCTAAGATGGATCTTGTTATTGTTTCCTGAACTATATGATAAATACTTGATTTATTCTTAATTATGTGTTCTTAATTCTTACTTTGATATTTCAGGATATTAATTCAAGTATTGATGTGCTTAGGCAGTGGAGCAAAAGTCCCTGCTTAAGAGTAGATCTAGCATAGTTAAGCAGAGTTGATCGCACTCCTAGAGATAGGACGACAAAAATCTGCCGGATTAGGGTCAAACCTAATATGGGAGTCCATAGATTGATTTAATGTAACTCTAGGGGTTTTAATTAGAAAGAGATTTCAATTTATCAACCAAGGGTTAGACATTAGTAGTCTCGAGAGAGGGATTAATATAAATTAGGGAATCCTACAGATCAAGTCAAGTGAATAAATTGTCTGGTTCAGAGTTAGATAACAAGTGAAGTCTAGGTGGATTCTTCCTCAGGTATTGTCTTAATCAATTGGTTTTCCCAAAAGTATTTCCCCAATTCATTCTTTGTGTCTTAGCATCTTTAGCTTAGTAATTAGTTAGTTTTAGATTAAACAACAACTCCCTTAATTCTTAGGCTAATTAATAGAAAGATAGTAATTACTAGTACTCTTGATCCTTGAGGATACGATATTTTCGGTCTTGCCATAGCTATACTATTCATTGTCATAGTTAGTTTAGAGACGATCAATAACGTAACATTTTCGATCATTTCTCAAACATAAATTCATCATCATCATATCATATCAAATCATATACATAGTGTCCCTTTTATTGAAGAGATGTCACTAAATAACTATCAGTGGCAAGTTATAAGGACAAAGCCGACAAAAGTTGTTAGCATTTTCAACCTCGATGCACTAACCATGCAATCAAACCAGGTAGAACTTTTGACTAAGAAAATTGATGGTTTGTTTGGTTCTTCGCAAGTACACCTTGTGCTGCAGTGCGACACGAGTGGAGGAGGAATGAACAATAAGAATATCCAGCCTACAATCCTGGCTTAGAAAACGAACAGATGAACTATATGGGTAATAATTCTAGAACTCAAAATAACCCTTATAGTAACACATATAATCCATGTTGGAGGAACCATCCCAATTTCTCATGGGGTGGTCAAGGAAATCAAAGACAACAACCCCCTCCAGGTTTTCAACAACAGCTTTACCCACAGGAAAAGAAGCCGAATCTTGAGGAGATGCTAACAAAATTCATCGCGTTGTCAGAAACTCGTTTCCAAAACACCGAAACAACACTCAAAAATCAACAAGCATCAATTCAAGGGATCAAGAACCAATTAGGGCTACTTGCTAAGCAATTTTCTAAATGATCACGAGGAAGCTTGCCAAGCAACACTGAAACTAACCCGAAGGAACAACTCCAAGCAATAATGACTCACAATAGTGAAGGGTTAGGTGAACCAAAATTGAGGCAAGAGAATATGGTAGAGGATGGTAAGGTTGAGGTAAGTCATGATAAGCCAAAGCCAGTAATTAAAGAGTACCAACCTCGTGTGCCATACCCCAATGCGATGAAGAAAGACAACACAGATGAACAATTCGGTAAATTTCTTAAACTTTTAAAGAAATTACATATTAACTTACCATTTCTTGGAGCTCTTTCCCAGATGCCAAATTCAAGGAAATTTTTAAAAGAGTTTTTGACAAACAAACGGAAGTTAGACGATGAGTCGCATGTGGAACTAAACGCAGAATGCTCAGTAATTCTGTAAAATAAACTACCACGAAAATTAAAAGATCTAGGGAGTTTTACAATTCTATGTTTAATTGGTAGTTTATCTGTTGAAAATGCTTTAGCTGATTTGGGGGCAAGTATCAATGTCATGCCTTATAAAATGTTTAAACAGTTAGGTCTAGGGAAACCCAAACAAACTAGGATGAGCATCCAATTAGCTGATAGAACTATTAGAATTCCTAGGGGTATAATTGAAGATGTACTCGTAAAAATTGATAAATTCATATTCCCAATAGACTTTGTTGTTTTAGACATGGATGAGGACAATAATATCCCTTTAATTTTAGGAAGACCCTTTTTAGCAACTGCTAGAACTAAAATTGATGTTGGTACAGGTGAACTCATACTTCGTGTAGGTGACGAAACGATCACTCTTCAGCTCTTGACTCGGCTAGGACATCAAGTAATCAAGGTGAAAACATAAATTCTATTAATCACCATTCGGTTAAACCTTCTTTTCAGGAAGCACCACAGAGCTACACAATTGAGCCGGATCCTAGACCTTATGCCAACAAGGAAATAACTCATGAGGAACGAAGGCTGTAGATCGATGAACTAGACGAGTGGAAGACACATTTCAAAGAGAAATTAGGAACACACGAAGCAGAACCAAAGCAAAACCATGTCAAACATAAGGGAGACACAAACCAATTTCAGATCGAGGATCAGGTATTTTTGGATAAAACAGATCCTTGAGTCAACATCTCAGACCTTGATGAAGAGATCCCTCTCACGGTACTAAATGTCTTCCCATACGGAACAGTTGAGGTAACTGATCCTAAGCTCGACACTTTTAAAATAAACTCTACTCGACTCAAACCACATATCGTTAAAATTGATAGCAGGAATGAGGAGTTTCAACTCCTCAAACCACCATGATTATGCAAATGGAAGATAAGTCTAGCTTATGACTATAAACAAGCGTTTCTGGGGAGGCAACCTGAGCTCTAACCATATTAATTAGTTTTCTTTTACCTTTTTTTATGTTTTAAGTGTAGGTTGCACCTCCACACGGCCTTGCACAAGGGCATGGCCATGGCCGTGAGGACACCACGTGTAAGCATATCGGCATGGCAGAGACCGTGAGATGCGGCTGTGATCGAAATTAAGGAAGGCACACGGGCGTAGGTAAGAATGACATGGGCATGCCTTTGGACTAGGGTCAATACTGTTAAAATGACACGGGCGTGCGACACGCCCGTGCCTGCAAACTGTGGCCAAATCTGTTGAATTAACACGAGCGTGGGTAATAATGACACGGGCGTGGGAGAAGTGAACGAAGCTCAGCACGACCATGCAACACGGTCGTATGGGCCAACATGTCCACAGCACACGGACGTGGGCTACAAAATCAGGCATGCCAAAAACCCTAATATTCAAAGTATACGGGCTCAAAAAGAGTCACACGGGTGTGCGACATGCCTATGTACCACTATT
This sequence comes from Gossypium bickii, assembly GCA_025503065.1. Classification (NCBI taxonomy): domain Eukaryota; kingdom Viridiplantae; phylum Streptophyta; class Magnoliopsida; order Malvales; family Malvaceae; genus Gossypium; species Gossypium bickii. The sequence goes on along the minus strand of CP106716.1, from coordinate 70,898,291 downwards.
TCTATATAAACCCTTCACTATTCATCTTCTCCACCAAACATTTTCTCTTAACTCTAGCCACCATAAATTTTCTTCCTTCTCCACCATACTCATCACCATCCCCATGTCAAAGAAACGATAGAATCCTACCAAAATCTCCCTGTGCAAGACCGATCTATATAAGTTCATGCCGGCCGCTTCATTTATCCAACAAGCCAAGGGCATTTGAGTCCATTTAATTTTTCTTTTTCTTTTCCCTTCTCTTTTATTTTCCTTCTCTTTATTTATTTTGTGCTTAATTTAGTTTATTTTATTTTAGGCTCTTGATTTTAGGTTTTAAAGGCTACTTGGGAATCACGACACCACGACCACTGCCAACTCAAGGAATCTATCCAAAATTTAGGAAGTTTCACTTCTTCCTGTCTCTTATGATTTCATGCTATTAATCTCTAGATATATATCTTTGTACATTGAGGGCAATATACATTATTCTCAAATCCCTGAATTATGTCTTATTTTGAAAAGTTCCTAACTTTTTGCATTATTCTCAAATCCCTGAATTATGTCTTGTTCTTAAGTAATTTTCTCATATTACTATTAGAATGAAATTTCCTTTGATTCATGATTTTTATTGATATGTTTTGGATTAAGTCATTGATAATTGTGCAGTGATGATTTAAACTTTGGGAGACTAAAGAATCAAGCATGATGAGTCTATTTTTAGAATTAAAAACTTGTTAGGTTGGCTACCTGAATCTAATTATTACCTTGAAGTTTGAAATTTACAAGGTTGATATCAAAAACCATAATTTTTGTGAGACTTTGAGCCTTTTAGAGCATACATTCTTTTTTTGCTCACTTTATTGATTATGAGTGTGTCAACATTGATTTGTTATTCTAGAACTTGCTTCGATTATACATGTCAAGACCACATCATTGATCTGATATACTGAAATGATAAAGGCACCTAGGTTTTAACCCACTTACTCCCAAAAAGCCTACCTTCATGTTTAACCCTTAGTAAACCCCTTTGATCCTAACAATCCTTTCATTGATTTACCCTCAACATTAACCAAAAAAAACTCATTCTTTTTGACTCATAAAGAATTTCTCCCTATTGAATTAACTCCTTTTTGTCGAGAATTGATTTGAGAAGTTGCCTAACTATGTTTTCCATTTCAGTTGTTAAATTCTATTATTGAATTTGATTTGTTCTTAAAAAAAAAATCAAAGTATATTCATCATTAGTTCTATGTTAATTGATCTTATACGTTTAAATTCCACATCTTGAGAAAAAGCTCGTGTTATGAAATTTTAAATGATGTAATTATTCGAGTCTTAGTTCATCTTTCTAGTTAGGTAATTTGTCAATTCAATCTCGATTCTAGCCCTTTAATCAGCTTTTATCCACACCTTTAACCGAGGCCCCATTACAACCCTTAAAAGACCTTTTGATCTGTGTATCATATCATTTTATAGTGGTGGAGATTTTGATTTTCATATATGCCTATGGGATTAACTTTTCATGTTCGACTTTTGAGTGCTTATTTTTGAACCTTAAACACTTTGAGCGATTTGAGTGAATCTTTAGTGAGGATGTCAACCCTTGACGATTTTGAATTAAAGGTAATTATTTAGGTAAGGGGAAACACCTATGTTTTCATACTTTAAGAAACTATGACTTTGATTGTTTGAATATTTAGAACCCTTTTGGTTAAATTATCAATGTATGAATTACCTATGAATTATGATGAAACACTATTGATGAATATTAGGAATTGAGAAACTTCATTTTAATTGTGAATTGAGAATTTTGCTTGAGGACAAGCAAATGCTTAAGTGTGGGGGTATTTGATAAACCGTAATATGTATATATTTTAATCCCATATTTAGCATACTTTTGGATGATTTATCCCCTGAATTGTGGAATTTGATGCTCCTAATCGTTTAATTTCATGTTTTATATTTAAGAGAGCGTCGGAGGATGAAAAGAACGAGTAACGAGCCAAAAATAGAGTAAATGGGCCAAAGTAAGAAGTCCACACGACCTGGAAATAACCAACGGTCGTGCCACTTTAGTAGACCCGAACACGGCCTGCGCTCGATTCGCACGGCCATGCCACACGGGCATGTCCCTATCGTGACTCGTTTTAATTCCATTCAGATTAGGTTACTTAGAGGCCAAGAAAGACATTCTGAAAGCCTATATAAACACCCTAAGTGTGACCTAAAATGGGAGGCTGAAGAAGCGAAGCCAGAGAGGGCCGAATTGTGGGATTTACTCGAAGACAGCCAGTTGATTCATCTCAAGAAGCCGGAATCATACTCAAGACAGAAGATCTTCCCTTCAATTTCCTTCAGGGGATTTTAGGGTTTTTCTTATGTTTTGTTTTATACTTTCTTCTGAGATGTATTCTTTTATAAACATGAACTAAACCCCTCAAATACCTGAGGGGGATGAAACCTAAGACGGATCTTGTTTTTGTTTTCTAAACTATATGATAAATACTTGATTTGTTCTTAATTATATGTTCTTAATTCTTGCTTTGATATTTCAGGATATTGATTCAACTATTGATGTGCATAGGCAGTAGAGCAAAAGTCCCAGCTTAAGAGTAGATCTAGCATAGTTAAGCGGAGTTGATCTCACTCCTAGAGATAGGATGACGAAAATCTGTCGGATTAGGGTCAAACCTAATATGGGAGTCCATAGATCGAGTTAATGTAACTCTAGGGGTTTTAATTAGAAAAAGATTTCAATTAATCAACCTAGGGTTAGATGTTAGTAGCCTCGAGAAAGGGATTAATATAAATTAGGGAATCCTACAAATCAAGTCAATTGAATAAATCGTCTGGTTCAGAGTTAGATAACAAGTGAAGTCTAGGTGGATTCTTCCTTGGGTATTGTCTTAATCAATTGGTTTTCTTAAAAGTATTTCCTCAATTCATTCTCTATGTCTTAGCATCTTTAGCTTAGTAATTAGTTAGTTTTAGATTAAACAACAACTCCCTTAATTCTTAGTCTAAATAATAGAAAGATAGTAATTACTAGTACTCTTGGTCCTTGAGTATACGATATTTCCGGTCTATACTACCAAACGATAAGTGCGCTTGCCTTATTCGTTGTCATAGTTAGTTCAGACATGATCAATAACGTAACATTTTCAATCATTTCTCAAACATATATTCATCATCATCATCATATCAAATCATATACATAAAGTCCCTTTTAAAAGGTTTACAATACCTTAAACATGCATTAGGAAGGGGTCAGGACAAAACCAAGCACAAACAAATTTTTTTAGAAATTTAAACATTTTTTTTCAAAGCTACCGAGGTCACACACCTGTGTGGGTAGGCCGTGTGCCTCACGCGGCATCATACACACCCTTGTCTCCAAGCCGTGGCAAAACAGGGCATACATACTGACTTGTCCACATGGCCGAGGACACTCCCGTGTGCTTTACCTGTAGGCAACACTGACTTAATTCACACGGCCTGTCACACGCCCGTGTGTCTGGCCCGTGTGCGAGTCTGACTTAATTTGAATACAAACATAAGGGACACGGTTGAGCCACACACCTGTGTGCTCAACTGTGTAGGTAAATATAGGCCATTTACTTAGCCAATTTGCCACTCAAATTTTTGGTCACACTTATAAGCATTAAACCAATACAATTTCATACCCCAAAGGCATCCAAACAAACCAAAACATTGCATAATTTAAACTCTTAACATCATTATTCAATTCATATGCAAATATAACTCAATTATACCACTTCATAGCATGAAACATACTACCTCCATATTACCAAAACATATCATAAAGATCATCCACACAAAGACACATTTGCACATTATAACTATCATTCTCACATATCCAAAACATATACTATGGTCATTCATCTATCAAGTCATATCACATGACAAGATTTATACATATCAAAACAATCCATAATCAGTAGCCTATACATGCCATATACCAAATATACAACTTCGGAAAGTACCAAAATAGATAGCCGATAGTGTGATTGATTTGCTTGTAACACCCCATACCCGGCCTAGACGTTACGACCGGATCTGATGTGTCACATCAAAGTGTCGTTTGAAAACCGGGGAGTACGGTAAATGCTCAAAACTAAACATTTATTCTCTTTGAGACTTTTAGGGTAGTAAATTCATAAACACATTATTTCCTTATTAATCAAATCATTTATTAGCGATCATAAGAGTTACTCTCCTTTTCCCCAACATGAACCGAAACTACACTTATACATACCTTAAATGACCGAGTTTTTAAAGTCTTCTCGATATATTAGTGAAGATCAAGACCCCCGAATGGATTTTGATCAAAGGCTAAGAGTAACGTACTGATTACTTCAGGTCACTTGCCCCTTTCACACTTAAAGAGGACCTAAATACCAATCCCGCCAGTCTAAAGAGGAAAGGAAAGATTCGACACTAGAGAAAAAACAATAGTACCCACCACGAAATAATTAATAGAAAGTCAGCACTACTTACTCTTAAATTCAGCAAGGACAGGTTCCTTGAGTAAAGAAGAATAGACACGAGTGGCCCCAGAGATGAAAGTATACTAGAAGAAAGGAGAGGTTAACTTCAGCTTACTCAACTTAAAGAACAAGAGATGAAGCCTTGAGAACAAGGGGGAAGATAGGTTTGGCTATCTTGAAGAGAACAAAAAAGAAGACGAGAGGAAAGGAGGAGGTTGAGTTCGGCTAAGATACTGCCAAAAAAGAGAAAGAACAAACTTGCACAAAAGCCAAATCGGAGGAGAAGCAAATGCAAAGAAGAAAAAAGATTTCCACAGAGAATTTGACACTAAGAAATCACTCTAATTCAATCTCAGAAACCACGAAAAGGTTACTTGTGACACTAAGACTGGAGAGAAAAGAAGCACGAAATGTCAAAAGAACAAAACTCGAAATGCTCCAAATGACCTCTCAGCCGAATTTGCATCATTCCAACCTCCTAGCCAAAATCCTCTTCCTACCTAAACTCTCCAAATTCGGCCAACACTCCCACACACATCCACTTCCCTGATTTTCTCCACCAAAATCTCCTAGAAGTGCTCTCGTCATTCCACTTGAAATTTTTCACCCATTCTTCAACCTCCATTGCAGAGTTTGATCAAAACACTACTTCTTCCACTCCCATGACATAAAATAAAAGCCCTCATTTGCTTGCCATAGGATTCGAACCTCTCTCTCATTGCCTCCCTAATGGCGCCACCATCATCAGGCCACAGGCTCTTTTTGTGTCACAAAACACACATAATTATACATAAGTCCTACTGCTAACTGCCAGTTCCCCTTATGAGCAAAAACTAAAATTTTTCCGCAGCTCTGACTCAATCCCAGGCCACCTTAGCACCCCCAAATACACTCAAATAGTTAGCCATTCAAGCACAACATGGAAATTAAGCAAAATTACTAACCCATCATTTTTAGGGCGTTACAACTCTACCCATCTTAAAAAAATCTCGGCCTCGAAATTTACCTGGTCAGAAGAGGCGAGGGTATTGCTGTCGCACCACCTCCTCGGGCCCCCACGTGGCTTCCTCTGAGACGTGATTATGCTAAAGCACCTTGACTAATGGGACAAATTTCCTCCTCAATATTTTAACATCAAGATCCAGTATTTGCACCGGTTCATCCTCAAAGGTCAGATTAGGTCTTAGCTCGATCTCCTCCCCCGACACTATATGTGAGGGATTGGAACGGTATCATCTCAGCATAGAGACGTGGAACACATCATGTTTATGATTTAACTCAGGAGGCAGTTCTAGCTGATAGGTGACAGGTCCCACACGCTTTAATATCCGCTAAGGTCCGATGAATCTAGGGCTCAGCTTGCTTTTCGTCCAAATTCAGAATCTTCTTCAATGGTGAGACCTTCAAGAAGACATAATCTCTCACCGTGTACTCAATCATTTCACGCTTTAAATCAGCATACGACTTCTGCCTAGCAGATGCTTCTTTTAACCGATCTCGTATCAACTTTACTTTTTCCTCTATTTTAGAAACTAGTTCTGGCCCCAATATTCGCCGCTCACCCAGTTCTATCTAGCAAGTAAGGGTACGGCACCTACGACCATATAACACCTCGTACGGTGCCATCTGAATACTGGATTGGTAGCTGTTGTTATATGCAAACTCTGCTAATGGCAAATAGTCTTCCCAACTGCCCTTGTAGTCAATTACATAGCTTTTTAGCATGTCTTCCAAAATCTGTATTACCCTCTCAAACTGACCATCAGTCTGAGGATGAAATGCCATGCTGAAATCTAACCTTGTACCCAAAGCTTCGTGTAACACTCTCTAGAACGTGAACCTGGGGTCCCTGTTTGAAATGATAGACATTGGTACCCCATACAGCCTCACAATCTCAGCTACGTATAACTTGGCCAACTTCTGCAACGAGTAATCAGTGCGAACTGGTATAAAGTGGGGGACTTAGTCAGTCGATCAACAATAACCCATACCGAATCTTTCTTAGTAGGCGTAAGGGATAGCCCACTAACAAAGTCCATGGTTACCCTCTCTTACTTCCAGAGTGGAATTTTAACAGGTTGCAATAATCTAGAAGGCAGTTGATACTCAGCCTTCACTTGCTGGCATGTCAAATACTTACCTACAAAATCAGTAACCTCGCACTTAAGCCTTGGCAACCAGTACAGTTCATGCAGATCTCGGTATAACTTGTTTCCACCAGGATGCATAGCGTATGGAGTACTATGTGCCTCCCGCAATATAGACTACCTTTACTCAGAATCCCTCGGTACACAGACTCTCTCACGGAAGCAAAATACTCCCTCACTATTCAGTCCAAAATCCATAGCCTCACCCTTCTTCACCAGTCAGAAACGAGGAACCAATGTTTCATCCAGTAATTACTTCTCCTTAATTTGATCAATTCAGATCGGTTTCACTTGGAGTTCAGCTAACAGACTATCATCCTCAAACAGGCTGAGACGAGCAAACATTGCTCTTAGATCAGATACAACCATATGGCTCAATGCATCTGCTACTACGTTAGCTTTTTTTAGATGGTACTCAATCGAGCAATTATAATTCTTAAGCAACTCTATCCATCTTCGTTGCCTAAGATTCAACTCCTTTTGAGTAAGGAGGTACTTAAAGCTTTTATAGTCAGTATAAATGATCGACTTCTCACCGTACAGGTAATGTCTCCAAATCTTCAATGCGAATACCACCGCAGCTAATTCCAAGTCATGAGTGGGGTAATTCACCTCGTGCGACTTAAGCTGACGAGACGCATAAGCCACCACCTTACCCTCTTGCATCAGCACACAACCCAATCCAGTGTGCGATGCATCACAGTAAAAAATGAATTCCTTCCCAGACTCTAGTTGTATTAATATCGGGGCTTCAGTCAGAACCTTCTTCAGTTTCTCAAAGCTCTCTTGCTGCCTATCAGTCCAAATAAACGGTACCCCTTTACACAGTAACTTAGTTAGAGATGCAGCAATCAGTGAGAACCCTTCAACGAACCATCTGTAATACCCAACTAGACCCAGAAAACTTCGAATCTCAGATATAGTCTTTGGTGGTTTCCAGTCCATTACGACCTCAATTTTTCGAGGATCAACCCTAATCCCCTCAGAAGACACTACGTGACCCAGAAATGTCACCTCTCACAGCCAAAACTCACACTTGTTGAACTTGGCATAAAGCTACTTTTCTCTCAGTATTTGTAATACAATTCAGAGATGCGAATCATGATCCTCCTCGATTCTTGAATACACCGGAATGTCATCTATAAACACCACCACGAACCGATCTAAATAGGGTTGGAAAACCCAGTTCATCATATCCATGAAAGCAGTTGGTGCATTTGTCAACCCGAATGGCATGACCAGAATGCAGTCCTGTACCCCTATCTAAGATCTATCATGGAGAAAATCAAAGCTCCTCGCAGCTGGTCGAACAGATCGTCTATCCTTGGTAACGATTACTTCTTCTTCACGAACAATACTGGTGCTCCCTATGGAGACACACTCGGCTGAATGAATCCTCGGTCCAGTAGCTCTTGGATATGAGCCTTTAATTCTACCAGCTCATTCGGTACCATCCTATAAGGGGCGATGGACACCGGAGCCATTCCAGGTAGGAGTTCAATGCCGAATTCGACCTCACGGTTTGGAGGAAATCCTAGAAGCTCATGGGGAAATACATCTGAAAACTCCTTTACAGTTCTGACATTCTCAACAGATGGACCCACAGAATCAGAAATGTTGACATAAGCTAAGAACGTCTCGCAACCCTTGCGAACCGGTTTCTCGGCCCTTAGTGCTGAGATTACATTAGATAAATAATCCCTTCGCTCCCCTATCACAACCTCCTTCTCATCCTCCAAAGACTTCAATACCATACGCTTAGCAGCACAATCCAAATTCGCACGGTGTTCACTAACCACTCCATGTGCAAAATGAGATCGAATTCGCCAAACGGCAGTTCTATCAAATCCACCGGAAAGACAACCCCTTGGATCTCTAGGGGCACATCTCTAAACAGTTTATTCACTCTAACCGACTGTCCCAGTGGACTAATCACCGACATTTCCCTATCAGTAATTTCAAACTATATGCCCAATGTCCCAGACACAGTACATGCAACATACGAGTGTGTAGACCCAATATCAATTAAAGAGGTACATGGTACATTATAAATGAGGAACGTACCAGTTATGACATCAAGAGCATCGCCATCCTCTCGGCACCGAGCAGTATAGACCAATGCTGGCTGTCTCACCTCTGTGCTACCAGAACCGCTGCCCGGTGCTCCACGACCTCGTCCCAAACCATGTCCTCATCTGGCTAGACCACAGCCTCTCGATGGCTGCTGACCACCTCCCCCTGGCTGAACATAGCCCTGACCTATAGCTTGCATTTGAACAGGCCTCTGAGTACAATTATTACCCTGGTGATCCCTAGACCCACATCTGAAGCACGTCCCAGTTCTTTTCCAGCAATTTTCCTGATGAGATCTCCCACAATCGTCAGCGCAGGGCTCTGATCAAAGAACAATAGGAACCCTGTGCCTGGGCCGGCCCATCAAACCTAGGCCTCTTCTTAGGCCCACCAGAAGAACTTGAGGGCCCAAAATCCTTATTATTTCTGCCCCTATCTTTCTCACGGTTCTGACGCTCTAAGCATTTCACATCCTCAGCAATCTTTGCCTTCTCAACCAGGGCAGCAAAGTCTCTTTCCCTCTACGGAGCTATCAGCACTCGTAACTCATCTCAGAGACCATCCTTGAAACACACACAACGCTCATACTTAGTCGCGACTATGCCCCGAGCATACCGGCTTAACCGTAGGAACTCTGCCTCATACTTTGCTACAGACTTATTCCCCTGGATCAGACTCAGAAAGTCCTTCCTCCGGGCATCCACATAACTTGCCTGAACATATTTTCCTTGGAAGGCCGTTTTAAAGAAGTCCCATGTCAAACGATCGGCCTGCGTGCCTTCCCTCACAGTAAGCCACCATTGATATGCCTCATCTTGCAGTAAATACACCACTCCTTTTAATTTTTGTTCCATAGTACAATCGAGGTCATCCATTATTCACTCGACAGTGTTCAACCAATATTTTGCCACAATCGGGGCTACACTAGAGATGCCCCTGAAAATTTCTGCCCCATTAGACCAGAGTCGTTCAGAAATTGACCTCGGCCCACTGACCTAGTACTTGCTCCAGCAACCCTTTTAAAAACCCGTAACATCGCTTGGGACAGGGCATCATCCCCATTGGCTCGATCATGAGGCCCCGTCTCAGTCACTGGTGAGGCTGGCGCTTCCCTAGCAGGCATGTGTCCTAATGCGCTAGCACCTCGGCCTCTACCGTGGCCACGTGTACCCCTTCTGCGACCTCTTGTGCTCATATCGATATAGTGTATTTATCTGTTTTAAGAGTTTTATGCATCAGCTTATAATTCTCATAATTATTAACAGATATTTTATAATGAACAGTAAGTAGGGTTGTTTTCGCAGATCGAAATCTCACTACCATTTTTAGTCTCCTACAGTATCAGTTTCTCTAACTAAGGAGTTCCAGTGTACTACGACTATCCCTAGTAGTTTCTGAGTATAATCATTTCAGTATATGACAGAGCACAGTGTCAGAGAACTTACAGATTTAGTGCCGGAGACTCGGTGCGCCACGCTTTCAGTAACAACATTACTTTCAAAACCAAAACTTAGGCAGATTAAAAAATTTTCAAAACCCATTCCACAGCCGAGTTTTACAACCTGGCTCTAATACCACTAAAATAACACTCCAAATCGGGCCTAGATGTTACGACCAGTGACATGTCACATCAAATTGTCGTTTGAAAACCGGCTAGTTCGGTAAAAGCTTAATACTAAACATTTATTCTCTTTGAGACTATTACAGTAGTAAATTCATAAACACATTATTTCCTTACTAATCAAATCATTTATTAAACAGAATTAAATATCGCAGAAGCTCTTTCAAGTTGTAAATTTTAAAGGTTTGAAAATCGTGATTTACTTTAGAAACCGTTGTCGTTTTAAAACCCGCGTTTCCTAGTCTAGAAAAAAAATACCAATTGAAAGTTAAAAATCTCAAATGGCCTTATTACAAAATCATTAGCCCAATATATTAAAATTTAATAAAATAACTAAGTTTACGTTTAAAATATATCAAGCGTGTGGCCACCTCCGAGTCTCTCGCAGCTCCAAATCATCTAAGATTGGGGATTACCTGCACAGTTAAAGAAAAGGGTGAGTTACGAGAACTCAGTGTGTAATCCCCTATTATGGCAACAGTTTGGGCCCAAGCCCTATTCAGTATCAGAGTGGGCCTAAGCCTAAAAATCATATCAATGCAACACAGAAATGTAACCCAACCCAGTCCAGCCAACACACCACCCTTACCAACCAATACACCATGTGGGGATCAAGTCAACCCACCCAGCCAGCACGCCAATAACACAGTCTAGTTGCTAATTAGAACGCAGCAAAGTTGCTAATAATAGTATACGTGGCTGAGACACTAAAATCTGTATACGTGGCAAAGGCACTAGATCAGTAAAACGTGGCATAGCCACTAGTACAGTACTTCCTCCAAAATACAAAACCCAACCCAATGCAGTATGTCGTGACATAAATAACCCATGTATGCAGTGTATCACAATCATAATCAGTCATACAAATATTACACATACATCACTTATATTACCACTACGGGTATAATAGTCATTTGGTCGGTTGGGGGTAAAACGATAATTCACCCCTCGGGGGTATTTTAGTAATTTTACCCCGTGAGGGTATTTTAGTAAATTTACCTATTGAGAGTATTTCAGTAAATTTCGTCATATAACAGCCTTTTCAGAGGCCTACAGTCGCCTCGAGTGGGCCCACACGCTCGTGTGGCCCACTCAGCCCAATATTGATCGCGGCTATGCGAACTTCACAGCCCAATCCATTGTTATCATTTTACTGGGGATTTTACCCATCTGGGGCCCATTGGGCCCCCATGGCCCAACGAGGCCCATTAGACCTAAACCCACGAAAATTTTCGTGGTGGCCTCTATGATCTAATGCCAACGATTGAGGCTCTATTTATGCCTACATGCGTTCGCACGCTTGAGGGCCCTCAGATGCCGAAAGTGTGACCTTTCAACTTTTACAGATACACAGTAACACAAAAGTGTGAGACATCGTTATCCAGTGTATGAACAATATGGTAATGGGCGTATGATTACACACCTTGATTCCGAAACGTGCCACGAATCCCTTACCACCGATCCTACGTTAAATTAGATTAACCGATCAAAAGAGTTACTCTCCTTTTCCTCAACATGAACTGAAACTACACTTATACATACCTCAAATGACCGAGTTTTTAAAGTCTTCTCCAAATATTAGAGAAGATTAAGACCCCCGAATGGATTTTTATTAAAGGCTAAGAGTAACGTATCGATTACTTCAGGTCACTTGCCCCTTTCACACTTCGAGAGGACTTAAATACCAATCCCATCAGTCTAAAGAGGAAAGGAAAGATTCGGCACTAGAGAAAAAACAATAGTACCCACCACAAAATAAGTAACAGAAAGTCAGTACTACTTACTCTTAAATTCGGTAAAGATAGGTTCCTTTGAGTAAAGAGGAGTAGACACGAACATCCCCAGAGATGAAAGTATACTAGAATAAAATGAGAGGTTAACTCCGGCTTACTTAACTTAGAAAATAAGAGATGAAGCGTTGAGAACAAGGGGGAAGATAGGTTCGGCTATCTTGAGGAGAACAGACAAGAAGACAAGAGGAAAAGAGGAGGTTGAGTTCGGCTAAGATGTTGCCGAAAAAGAGAAAGAGAAAACTTGCACACAAGCCAAATCGGCAGAGAAGCAAATGAGAAGAAGAAAGAAGATTTCCACAGAGAATTCGACACTAAGAACTCACTCTAATTCAATCCCGAAAACCACGAAAAGGTTACTTACGACACTAACACTAGAGAGAAAAGAAGCACGAAATGTCAAAAGAACAAAACTTGAAATGCTCCAAATGACCCCTTAGCCGAATTTGCATCATTCCAACCCCCTAGCCAAAATCCTCTTCGTACCTAAACTCTCCAAATTCGGCCAACACTCCCACACACATCCACTTCCCTAATTTTCTCCACCAAAATCTCTTATAATTGCTGCCGTCCTTCCATTTGAACTTTTTGACCAAATCTTATCCCTCCCTTGCAGAGTTTGATCCAAACACTACTTCTTCCACTCCCATGACGTAAAATAAAAGCCCTCCTTTGCTTGCCATGGGATTCGAACCCCTCTCTTCTTGCCTCCCTAAAGACGCCACCACCATTAGGCCACAGGCTCTTTTTGTGTCACAAAACACACATAATTATACATAAATCCTACTGCTAACTGCCAGTTCCCCTTATGAGCAAAAACTAAAATTTTTCCACAGCTCCGACTCAAACCCAAGCCACCTTAGCACCCTCAAATACACTCAAATAGCTAGCCATTCAAGCACAACATGAAAATTAAGCAAAATTACTAACTCCTCATTTTTGGGGCGTTCCATCGCTGATGATTCCCGGATCCGAGCTAGATTTAATGACACTGTAAAGTAGAGAAAGACTTCTCACAGTAAGCTTTTTAAGCTTAGTAAGTTCGTAATATAACACATTTAACTCAACAATTCAAATTTAATATACAATATTAACTATCACGTGGTGTAATTCACAATAATACACAATTTGATCCATAGTCAATACTCATATGATCATCCAAAATAGTCATTTTCACAATTTCTCATTTTCACAATTTAGCCCAAAATAGTCAAATTCATAAAAAATTCAAAGACAAAATATGTTAATCTATCATATATCTTTCATATTTCATCATCAACTACCACAAAGCTTACCAAATCATCAATGGCATATCTCAAAATTATCATCAAATTCTAAAATTAAGGCATGGACTTGATAGTATACTAAGCAACGATCGAAAAACGTAGAAATTATCAAAAACCGAACAAAACTCATACCTTAATTAAACCAAAGTCTTAGCCGAAACCTAGCAAGCTTATTTTCTTCCTTTTTCTTTCAATTTTCGGCAATGGTGATAGAAAAGATGAATAAATATGGTTTTATTTTATTTTTATTTATCCCAATACATAAATTACAAATTAGCCATTTTAATAACATTCAAAATCCACTAACCCTTGGCATTTTTGTCCACCAAATTTTCAAATGGTTTAATAATAACATAAGGACCTCACATTTAAAGAGACACATCAATTTGACACTTAGTCAAATAGAAACTTACTTTTACATTTTCTGCAATTTAGTCTATTTTGCAAATTAAGCACACAAATGATAAAATTTTCGCACATACTTAATCACATACCATAAACACTTAAAATAATATTAAAATATTTTTCTGACTTCGAATTTATGGTCTCAAAACTACTATTCTGGCTAGGGTCTAAACCGGGCTGTTACACTACATGATGCTGTTGTGAACTGTAGATGAAAGATTATAGAATTGAAGTGTCAGAATAATGAAATTCTTCAGATTGAATCTTATAAGTCGAATGGGTTGCCAATAGTGATTTCATCGATGTCGGCTTAGAGATATGTGAGAAAAGGTTGTGATGTGTACTTAGCATATGTTTTAGATACCAAAGTGTGAAAAGAAGATTGAATCAGTGCTTGTAGTTTGTGAATATTTGAATGTATTTCCAGAAGAATTACCGAGTTTGCCACCGATCAAGAGGTTGAATTTAGTATTGAATTAGTACTTGAAACAACATCGATATCGATAGCTCTGTACAAAATGGCTCCAACAGAATTAAAAGAGTTGAAAGCTCAATTGGAAGAATTGACAGACAAAGGTTTTGCACGACCGAGTTATTCACTCTGGGTACACTGGTATTGTTTGTAAAGAAGAAATATGGCACAATGAGAATGTGTATTACAGACAGTTGAACAAAGTGACTATAAAGAACAAATACCCTCTACCTTAGATTGATGATTTATTTGATCAGTTAAAAGGTGAAACAGTGCTTTTAAAGATTGACTTGAGATCTGATTATTATCAGTTACAAGTTAAAGACTCAGATGTACCAAAGACAGTGTTCAGAATGAGGTACGGACATTTTGAATTCCTTGTTATGCCTTTTGGATTAACTAATGCTCCTGCCATTTTTATGGATTTGATGAATCAGATATTTAGACCGTATTTAGACAGATTTGTTGTTGTGTTCATTGACGTCATTCTGATCTATTCACAAGATGAAACTGAGCATGCTGAGCATTTGAGGATTGTGTTACAGACCTTGAGAGATAAGCAACTGTATGCTAAATTCAGTAAATGTGAATTTTGGCTCCGAGAGGTTGGATTTCTGGGGCATATCGTTTCAGCCGGAGGCATTAGAGTTGATCCAAGTAAGATTTCTGCTATAATTGATTGGAAAACTCTGAGAAATGTGTCTGAAGTCCATGGTTTCTGGGCTTAGCGGGCTATTACTGAAGATTCGTGAAAGGATTTTTTATGATTGTGACACCGATGACACGACTACTTTAGAAAGATGTAAAATTTGGATGGTCAAAAAATGTCAGCAGAGTTTCGAATAGTTGAAAGTACTGTTAACTGAGGCACCAGTGTTGGTTCAACCTGAGTTGGGTAAAGAATTTGTGATTTACAGTGACACATCACTGAACAATCTGGGTTGCGTATTAATGCAATAGGGAAAAGTTGTAGCTAATGCCTCCAGAAAATTGAAACCGAATGAAAAGAACTATCTGGCGCACGACTTAGAGTTGGTTGCAATTGTGTTCTCATTGAAAAATTGGTGACACTACTTACAAGGTGAAAAATGCCATATTTATTTGGATCACAAAAGCTTAAAATATCTGATGTCACAGAAAGATTTGAATCTGCGACAATGAAGATGGCTTGAGTTATTGAAAGATTATGAATTTGTGATCGATTATCACCCGGGAAAAGCTAATGTTGTTGCTGATGCCCTGAGCCAAAAATCTTTGTTTGTATTACGAGTAATGAATACCCAATTGATAATTTGTAATGATGGATCCATTTTAGCTGAATTAAAAGCTAAACCGATGTTTCTTCAACAAATTTGTGAAGCTCAGAAAGATGATCGTGAATTGCAAGTTAAACAGACTCAACATGAGACTATTCCTAATTCAGAGTTTTAGATCGGAGCTGACGATTGTTTAAGGTTTGGAATAGAATTTGCATAACGAGAAATTCAGAGCTTATTCAGAAGATTTGGCATGAAGTGCACAATAGTTGTTTATCTGTTCATCCAAGGAGTACCAAAATGTAGAATGATTTGAAACAGTTTTATTGGTGGCAAGGTATGAAACGAGCTATCTCAGAGTTTGTTTCTAAATGTTTGATCTGTCAGCAAGTCAAAGCTGAACATGAAGTACCATCGGGTTTACTATAGCCTATGTGATATGAACTCGTCTCGTGGGTTGTGATTCGAGTCGTAGAAGTGCTAGATCGTAAAATGGAGAAGGTTCGTTTAATTTAGAGTTTGAAGGAATTTGGCTAAGTATTGGCTTAAAGGAATGGTTTTCAAAAATTTTAGGATGTATTAGGATAGGCTCAGCTGGGTTTTGAAACAAATGGGAATAAAGAGAAGGGTTGAATTGGCTAAATGAAATGATGATGGAAATGGCTAAGTGAATGATGGTGAAAATTTGACTAAGGTTTGGAGCAAACAAATCAGAATGTTGGATAAAATGAATAGTTGAGCTTAAGGACAAGAGTGAACCAATACTATTAAGAGTATTGACCCGAAACATATAAGTCACTTAAGATGCTGGAAAAGAAACAAAAGACCTTGACTCACTAACTATAGAGAGTTAGGAGCCAAAGATATCAAAATGGGTCAACGCCACACTCGGGTATAAGTGACAAGTTCAAAGAAACAAGGAAGACGCCATTAGCTATGCTAGATAAGTCAGCTTGAGTCTTAAATGAATTTAGAGAGTTGAATAAACTCACACATGAATTAAAATTCATAAAATGTCAAAGTGTATTGTCTAACCAAAATAATGTCTTCTTATAATCTATTTATAGGCATTATTATGACTGTTCAAATGCCTGTTTGTGACCTTTCACCTTTAGCATTTAACTAAAGTTATTAAACTATTTAAATTCAGTTATAACTCTTAATGGGCAGCCAAAGAGTCATGTCTTTTCGCTTGATTCATGCATAGCTGAAAAGTCATGCATTTTCACTTGATGAAGGCTTAATGGTCCTTTAAATGTGCTGCTTGATGTCCCTTCATTTTCCCCTTAACCAAATGCCTTAATGCTTGTGTATTCATCTCCTTAATTGGCACCATAACTAGCATTGAGTGCATGAAACCAATCAGACTTGAAGAGTCACTTTTGGTCCATTTCAAAAGCCACCATAATGAGCTTTGAGTGCTTCAATATCCTCCAAAAACGTTCCAAATATGCACCAGCAATTAAGTGACCAAATGCACACTCTTTTATGCCAAAAGTGAACAACCAATTGAATGTGACATCATTTGATTCTTCTTGGCAAACGAACAATCCTATTGTAGCTTTAAAATATATGACCAGCCTTTTGAACTTTCCTACAGCAAAACACATTCAATTTATTTAAGAAAAAAAATTAAACACACTATAACTGTAACACCCCTTGCCCGTATCCTATGCCAGAACTGAGTACGAGGCATTACTAGACTTCACAATGCATTTGGTCAAATTAATTAACACATCTACAAAATGACTTAGTCAAGCCCCTATACATGCCATAACTTAAATCATTTATAAATAAAGATACCCATAGATAGCTTGATAGTGTGAAGCGATCTCCAACGACCTCCAACCTAAGATTGTTTAATAGGACTCTGTAACATGGGAAAGAAAAAGGGGTAAGCTTATAAAACTTAGTTCACATGTAAAAATAATAAGCATTAGCAATGAATTTAGCTTACGACTAAGCTGTCATAACTTGCATAAATAATGCTAAGTTTTTACTTCCCAACTTACTCATTTGTAGCCTTACCAAAGCCTCAACTTGACAAATCCTCACAACAAGTTCTCAAATTGATACAATCATTAAATCACATGCTTATACCTTATTACTCATGTTGACATTAATTCGTCTACTTGAATCGCTATCACTAAATTATTTATTTCTTGAGCTACAGAGCTCCGAATTACAAACCGCTAATTTTCCCTGAAACTAGACTCACATATCTTCATACCATAAAATTTTTAGAATTTCAATTAATACAGTTTATTCATTAAAGTATCCCCTATTCTGTTGTCTGATGGTTTTGACCTTTCTTCACTAAAAATTAATTATCTCATTGTACAGAACTCAAATGATGTTACCGTTTGGTTCTCTTGAAAATAGACTCATTAATAAATTCAAGGATATAAATTTTATCCCATGATTATTTTTTACAATTTTTAATGATTTTTCCAAGTAAGAACAGGGGATCACGTAATCATTCTGAACCAGTCTCACAATAATTTAAATATCTAAAAATATACAAATCCTTTGTTTGCTCTGTTTCTTTTATACAAAAATAGACTCAATAAGATTTAAATCAATATCTCATTCAACTTATAATTCAATTTCTAATATTTTTGGTGATGTTTCAAATTCACGTAATTGCTGCTGTCCAAAATAGTTTTATTGTAAATTTTTGCTCTCACTCACTTTAGTTGTATTCATTACTTACCTATAACAATCTTTCCAATTTCCTATTACATATCGAGCATATTGCTCATACGTTACACATGCATATACCTACACTTATCACTACAAGCCACACATAATTTCACTGAATCGATTTTCCCGGTGAACTCACCGGTAACCTTACCAAAGGCTTAGAATACAAAGGACACCTTACTTAATAGCTTGCTTACATACATGCAACATCTTGCTTAACACATGAGTACTCTTTCATAATATAGGCATATTGCCAATCATGTCATAAAGTGTCACAAGCATAACTGAAAACTCATCACTTACTTAATACTTGATAATCTCAATTACTTACAATCTCAATATTAAATAAGCCTTAAATGCATACCTGTACTCTTTCTTCATGTTCTCACCTTGTCATTTCTTTGATTTACTCTTTGGTTTACTCGGGAACACTTTCCTTTTTGAACTTACCATTGCCATGTCTTGACATGGTCTTATGTGGTATCCTTGCCTTATGAACTCACCAATGCCATGCCTTGGCATGGTCTTACATGGTATCCTTGCCTTATGAACTCACCAATGCCATGCCTTGGCATGGTCTTACATGGGACCTCTGCCTTATAGTAACTTATCAATGCCATGTCTTGACATGGTCTTACATGATATCCTTATCTTACCAAATGCCATATTCCAAACATGGTCTTACATGGTATCCTTGTCTTATTGCCAATGCCACATCTTGATGTGGTCTTACATGGAGTCCTTAATCAATACCGATGCCATGTCTTGACATGGTCTTACATGGGATCCTTGCCTTACCAATGTCATGCCTTGACATGGTCTTACATGGTATCCTTAACCATCAATTCCTCCTTAAATGTCATGTTATGAACATGGACTTTTCCGTCAATTCTTCCTTAATTGCCATGGTATAGCCATGGACTTTTAGATATCAATGCCTTGTCAAGTCATAGTTGAAAAGTACTTGCTCAAATTCTCAAGGTTAGTCGCATAACTCAATAATAACATTACTAAAAGCAATAATTGCATAATAATAAAATGCTACTCAACTTACATACTTACATTCTAAATCTCATCATATCATCAACTTAAGTTATTCTCATCAAACTATGCTAGTCAATACTTTCTTGTTATCATACAAAGCCATAATACAAAATATGGTCTAACATATAAATTATACAAGTTCTCTTTCCAATATCGAATTATTATCGAACATTAATCATTATATTTGAAACTCAATACTATAGTATTTATGGCCAAAATTTCAATTTATCATTCAAATATGCATAATTAAATGCTTATTAAACATATGAACCTACCTCGATACCAAAACGGTCATTTTACCAACTTTCCTTATTTTCGATTTTCCTCCCCTTCTAGGTCCAAATCTAGTTTATCGGGGGTCTAAGACATCACATTTCACTTATTTAATTAATGTACTACTCAAAACAGTCCCTAACCCAAACTTTGGCAAAATTACAATTTTTCCCCTAAACTTTTGCATAATTATGATTTTGCCCCTAGGCTCGAAAATTAAACTTCATCCCTTATTCTTATGTTTTATAACATGCTAATCATTTTTCCCTTCTATGGCAACATCAAATTCTTGCTCTAACATGCACCTATGTACATTAGGTATTTTTGCCGATTATGTCGTTTTACTCGTTTTCACTTAAAATCGCTTAGTAAAAGTTGTTTAACATAATTCTAAGCTTCATATTCTGCCATAAAACATCAAAATAAACACATTTCACTTATGGGTATTTTTCCAAATATGAACCCTAGTTAAATTTTTGCTAGAATAAGCTAAATCAAGTTACCGGGACTCCAAAAATGTAAAAAACATGAAAAATGGGGCTAGAATGGACTTACCATGAAGCTTGGAAAGCTTGAAAACCCTATCATGGCTTCCCACATGTTAAATTCGGCCTAAGCTTGAAGGTGGACAAATTTGGCATTTAAATTTTGTTTTTAATTCATTTAATTCACTAAATTACCAAAATGCCCCTTAAAAAAATCTTTTGAAACATACCCATCCATGTCCATTTTTTGTCCACCAACTTAAACAATGGCCTAATTATCATTTAAGGACCTCCAATTTAAAATTTCATAACAATTGGACACTTGTAACATGTAGAACTCAACTTTTGCACTTTTTATAATTTGGTCCTTTTGACTAAATTGAGTGCCCAAACGTCAAAATTTTCGAATGAGATTTTCACGAAATCATTCCGTGAAATTGTAGACCATAAAAATATAAATAAAATAAATTTCTCAACATTGGATTTGTTGTCCCGAAACCACTATTCCGACTAAGCCCAAAATCGGGCTATTACAATAACAGTCAAATTAAATAACACACTTATAAACTAAAAAATAATAGCCAAATTAAATAACACACTTATAAACTAGCTCAAACATCTATGATGCTTAAATGCATGATTTAATTAAGATGCAAACTAAATGAAAAAATGAGTTACTTAATGCATTACTAAATTTAATGATGCAAACTTAAACTAACATAGGAGTTACATAATGCATGTTATAATTTATGATGCAAACTTAACTAACACGAGAGTTACATAATACATGACTTTATTAAATGCAGAACACATAATGCATGTCATAATTAAAAGATATAGATAAAAAATACAAGACATTTATTAAAGATGCATTTAATAAACAAGACATAATTAAAGACTCATATTATAATAACTAAAGTAACTAAAATAGACAAATCAAAGTCCTTATTCCAGCAACCAAATTAACAAACAAAAATTAAAAGCTTCATTTTGCACTTGGGCCCCTCGAGTTTGGGCCAATCTTGGTGGCATCAAGTTGTGTCGTAACATGATGCGGCTAGGATTGCATCATAACCTGCCTCTTAAAGACGATTTGTCCTCAAATCGGGCCATTTTCTCGAGAAATAACTTTGAAGGTGACGAACCCTTTCACTCATGAACCTGACAGATTCGTTTCCAAAAACCTGAGAACCACAGATGGTTCAAAAAGGAAACATGTTATTTTCATGTCCTCCCTCTTTAGGAGGAAACCATTCCAGTGTGTCACCTACACAAGAATGAAATAAGTTAGTGACACTCGAAATTATAAGCTCAAAACAATTTTCTGAAATCTCATTAAAAAATTAAACAAATGAAACAATGCAGGGATCAAAAACATGAGTTGGCTTTACCGTTTCTTGATGAATCAAAAATTTCTTCGATGGTAATATACCATAATCAAAAAGCATTCGATGATTTATTCTTGGTAATCAAAATTCCATGGTTCAAATCCATTGAACAATAACAAAAAATAATAATCATTGGGATAAAAAAACGAGGTTTTCTCTTACCATTTCACTTTGACTTGAAAGTTTCTTGACCGGCATCATAGAAAGAACATGAAGCAATGGAAAGTCATAACTATGAAAAACACGCTCAAATCCTTTAAACCATAATATAGTACAACCTCCGGAATCAAAGATTTGATTTTGACTTTGCAAGCCATCAGAATTCTCGTGCTTTGTTTTCAAACATAATGATAAACTTTGGAGCAAATGAAAGGTTTTAACACATTTATGCAGAATAAATTCATGATGCTTACCTTCAGTTATCAACAACTTATGAAAACAAGCTTCGGGCTTAAAAACTTGGTTTCGATCACAATGCAGCAAGAATGTCGCTTTAAGCACTTGTGGGCTCATTTCACCTTCAACCTTACCTTTCTCGATTAATTGAAACCGTCTCTCGTTAGGAAGGTAATGAAGTTGAAACTTGTCATTCAAATCTTGAGAAACCTGAAAAGAAGAAACAATATAAGGAGAACTACAGGATGGTTAGTAAAAACACTCCTCGCTTTTTCTTGTTCACTTTCTTCTTTTTCTTTTGTTTCTTTTTCATCAGCACTTGTTTCTTCCATACTTTCTTTTTTCTTCTCAATCTCAATCTCTTTTTCAACTTTCTGTTCTTTCTCACATTTTTTTTTCCTCTCAATCTCTTTTTTCTCTCTTTCGTTCTCTTTTCCTTTTTGCTTTCTTTCATTCTATTTTTCTTTTTCTATTTCTTTTTCTTTTTCACATGTTTTTTCGATTTCATTACAAAAAGAAGAAAACAAGAAAGAATCAAAATGAGAAACTTTTCATTGAGCATAAGAGGAGGGGTCTTTATACAAAAGACGATAATCTCTTCGTGATAGATCCTTCATGGCCGAGTACTTTGATGCTTTTGAAACACGTTCGCCACTTCGTAATAATCCCCCGCGGGTGAATAGATTGATGCAGTTGTAGAGACATATCTACCTTTTCGTTTGTCATCTCGGAATGAATCAAACTGGAAGTTTGCTTTACTTTGTCTTTAACTCATCGGCATATAAGACTTGCGATATGGATCTCTTCTTGGATACTCATAGGATACTTGTCTTCGTGAGGATCTTTTCTCCGTTCCTCGACTTGGTGAAATTCACTCTCGATGGTAGGAAGATGGGAGGAAACACTTAAGCATTACGGCTTTCATTTTAAACCAAGTGGATATCGGATGCTCTCCGTTTCGTCTCCAGCTCGTGATGAATTGATCCCACCAAGTCATGGCATAATCGGAGAACCCGTTCGCTGCAAACCTCACTTTCTTGCTTTCCGAGTAGCCACGGTATTCAAAAACCAATTCTACCTTCTTTTCCCATTCAAGGTATACCTCCGGGTCGGATCGACCTTAAAACAGTGGAATGGCTAACTTGTGATTCTTCAAATCACCATCAACAAGTTCATGCTCTCTAAAGCCTCAGTTTCTATGAACGAGTCGCCTTTCGCTTTGATTGGATGCTTGGTATGATGGATTAAACCAACCACCAACAGAAGCAATTTTTCTTTCGAAACTTAGAGACATTTTATTTGAACCTCACTTCAAACCTCACTATTCACTCGTAAAGAAAAATAATGTGGCACTCCACTCGTGTTTGCACTCTTTTACGGCTTTTTCTACACTCGAATGCTCTCACTAACTCTCATGCCTCTTACCACTCGTTTCGCCTCTCGAAGATCGTAGAAGAATCGATTAGACTTATAAGCAAGCCTAGGGGTCGCTTCAAAAAGGTTACGATGGTTGATGATGTTGGTTGTTTTGGTAGGCTGAAAGAAAATAAAAAAGGGTGCTAAGTGTGGCGTTTGGGTTTGAATTTGATGGAGAAGTAGCTTTGAAGATCGGGTAAAAGAAAACTATGAACCCTTTCAATCTTTTTTGTAATAATTTTGAATTTCTTCTTCTTTTTTTTAATTGCAAAATACTAATTACAGTGAATACTTTGAATTCACGAAATTTTTTTCAGTTTTTTCAAATACTTACTCTGGCACTTCACGAACATCCGTACTCCTCGATTTTAGCTAGCTCTAATACCAAATGATACGAACTCGTCTCGTGGGTTGTGTTTCGAGTCGTAGATGTGCCCGATCGTAAAATGGAGAAGGTTTGTTCAATTCAGAGTTTGAAGGAATTTGGCTAAGTGTTGGCTTAAAGGAATGGTTTTCAAAACGTTTTAGGATGGATTAGGATAGGCTCGGCTGGGTGTTGAAACAAAGGGGAATAAAGAGAAGGGTTGAATTGGCTAAATGAAAAGATTATGGAAATGGCTAAGTGAAAGATGGTGAAAATTCAGCTAAGGTTTGAAGTAAACAAATCAGAATGTTGGATAAAACGGATAGTTGAGCTGAAGGACAAGAGTGAACCAATACAATTAAGAGTATTGACCCAAAACTTATAAGTCACTTAAGATGCTGGAAAAGAAACAAAAGACCTTGACTCGCTAAATATAGAGAGTTAGGAACCAAAGGTATCAAAATGGGTGAACGCCACACTTGGGTTTAATTGACAAGTTCAAAGAAACAAGGAAGACGCCACTAGCTATGCTAGATAAGTCAGCTTGAGTCTTAAACGAATTTAGAGAGTCGAATAAACTCACAAATAAATTAAAATTCATAAAATGTCAAAGCGTATTGTCTAACCGAAATAATGTCTTCTTACAATCTATTTATAGGCATTATTATGACTGTTCAAATGCCTATTTGTGACATTTCACCTTCAGCATTTAACTAAAGTTATTAAAATATTTAAATTTAGTTATAACTCTTAATGGGTAGCCAAAGAGTCATGTCTTTTCACTTGATTCATGCATAGCTGAAAAGTCATGCATTTTCACTTGATGAAGGCTTAATGGTCCTTTAAATGTGCTGCTTGATGTCCCTTCATTTTCCCTTTAACCAAATGCCTTAATGCTTGTGTATTCATCTCTTTAATTGGCACCATAACTAGCTTTGAGTGCATGAAACCGATCAGACTTGAAGAGTCACTTTTGGTCCATTTCAAAAGCCACCATAATGAGCTTTGAGTGCTCCAATATCCACCAAAAAGGTTCCAAATATGCACCAGCAATTAAGTGACCAAATGCATACTCTTTTACGCCAAAACTGAACAACCAATTGAATGTGACATCATTAGATTCTTCTTGGCAAACGAACAGCCCTATTGTAGCTTTAAAATATGTGACCAGCCTTTCGAACTTTCCTACAGCAAACACACATTCAATTTATTTAAGACAAAAAAATTAAACACACTATAACTCATGCATTAAAAAAAATAACAGCCAAATTAAATAACACACTTATAAACTAACTCAAACAATATATGATGCTTAAATGCATGATTTAATTAAGATGAAAACTAAATGAACAAATGAGTTACTTAATGCATGACTTAATTTAATGATGCAAACTTAAGCTAACATAGGAGTTGCATAATGCATGACTTTATTAAATGTAGAACACATAATGCATGTCATAATTAAAAGATGTAGATCAATAATGCAAGACATTACTTAAATATGCATTTAATATACAAGACATAATTAAGGACTCATATTATAATAACTAAAGTAACTTAAATAAATAAATCAAAGTCCTTATTCCAGCAACCAAATTAACAAACAAAAATTAAAAGCTTCATTTTGCACTTGGGCCCCTCAAGTTTGGGCCAATCTCGGTGGCATCGAGTTGTGTCGTAACATGGTGTGGTCGATATTGCATCACTATGATGATTCCCTAGTGGAAATGGGATAAAGTTACAATGGATTTTGTATCGGGATTGCCCCTAACTCCGAAAAAAAAAGATGCTAACTGGGTTGTCGTAGATTGACTAACAAAATCAGCTCATTTCATATCGGTACATACAAATTATTCACTTTATAAGCTAGCTGAATTATACATTTCTGAGATTGTTCGATTGCACCGTGTGCCACTATTTATTATATCTGATAGAGATCCGAGATTTATGTCATAATTCTAGAAGAAACTGTAAGTATCTCCGGGAACAAAATTGAATTTTAGTACTGCTTTTCATCCTCAGACAGACGGTCAGACTGAGAGAGTTATTCAGATTCTCAAAGATATGTTGAGATGTTGTATTTTAGAGTTTGAGGGCTATTGGGAAAAATTCTTACCTTTGATTGAGTTCGCATATAACAACAGTTTTCATGTGGGTATAAAGATGGCACCATACGAAGCTTTACATGGTCGAAAATGTCGAACCTTGTTGTACTGGACTGAACTAAGTGAGAAAAAGATTCACGGGGTTGAATTGATCAGAGAAACTGAAAAAAAAAGTGAAAACGATTCGCGACAGTTTAAAAGCAGCTTTAGATTGACAGAAATCATATGCGGATTTGAAACATAAAGAAATTGAGTTTCAAGTCAGAGATCGAGTGTTTCTAAAGGTGTCACCATGGAAAAAGGTTCTTCGATTCGGCCGTAGAGGAAACCTGAGTCCGCGATTCATCGGACCGTATGAGATCTTCGAAAGAATAGGACCTGTAGCGTATCGACTAGCTTTACCATCAGAGGGTTGCAACCTTTACCATTAGATCATCGAAAAAATTCATAATGTGTTTCACGTATCAATGTTGCAACGTTATCGATCGGATCCCTCAGATGTGATTTCTCCGTCAGAGATTGAGATTCAGATTGATATGACGTATAGCGAAGAACCGATCTGATTTTAGCTCGTGAAATCAAAGATTTGAGAAATAAACGCATAGTCTTAGTAAAGGTTCTTTGGCATAAACACGGGATTGACAAAGCTACATGGGAAACCGAAGAAGCTCTGAGGGAACAGTACCTTAACCTTTTCACTGGTAAGATCTTTGTGGAGGAAAATCCCTAAAGGGAAGAGTTGTAACTGCCCGTTTTTGGTCAAATTGGAATAGTGGTTTGGGGACCATAAATTTGAGATCAAAATATTTATTTTATTATTATTCTAATGTTTACAGCATGATTGAGTAATTGTGTGAAAATTTTGTTAAGAAATTTTATTGTTTGGATGGTCAATTTGATAAAAAAGACTAAATCTCGTAAAGTGCAAAAGTGGTGTTCTAATAGCTAAAGGTGTCTAATAGCTATGGAATATTAAAGTGGAGGTCCTTTTGTAGTAATTAACCCATTTATATAGTTAGTGGACATTCTTGGACATGTATTAGGTGCTTTAATGGCTTATTAATAAGGTTAAAAAGGTAATTTAATATATTAAATTAACTATAGAAAACAACATTTTTCATCTTCTTTAATGCATTCATCCACCGAAATTGAAGGAAGAAGAAACCATTTTTAGGGTTCCTTGTTTCGGCTACTTCATTTCTTAATTGGTGAGTGATTTTCGTCATGTTTTTATTAATTTCTATGTTTTTGAGATCGTTGCAGCTAGTACTAGCTAGCCCAGGGATTTTTTTGCAAAATTGTTAAAGATTTTGAATGTTGCCATTGATAAATAAGCATGTATTTTGAAGTTTCTTGATAGATTATGAATGTTGGTTGTGAGATATATAAGTTTTGTTAAGTGATTTTTAGTGAAGATGCAAAATAGGCATTAAATTGAGAAGTGTGTAAAGTTAATGGTTAAAATGTCAAATAAATGAAAAATATGGGCTGCTAGGGGCATAATAGTAATTCGGCTAGCATGGGTATAATTGGAATTACAATAATTTGTGATTTTATGCAATAAGGACTAAATTGTGAAAAATGTGAAAAATATAGGGCAAAAGTGTAAATTTGTCTTAAAGTATGTTTTGGACTAAATTGAATGAATATATGATTGAATAAGTCAATTTTGAATATATTTAGATCAAGAAAAGTGAAATACAGACTTGGATCGGGGAAAAGATAAAATGGTTGACTAATTAACTCGATTCGTCGTTTTAACATCCGAAGTAAGTTCGTATATTATAAATTCATTGCAAATGTATTTTATATGCTTTGATATAGCATGAATTGTGATTATGTGATTACGGACGAGTTTGGAAATGATTCAATGAATATTTGACAGTTGAAATCCCTATTGAACATTAGGAATAGTTTAGGATGGTAGTGACATGTCATTAGGTATATTTGAGTTGGCTTCGAGCCATGATTTAGCTCTATGAGTGTAGAGATAAACTGATTTGGCTTCGGGCCATGCATATTGGCTGACTTGGCTTCGGATCATGATATCAGAATTGCAGATAAGTAACCTTGATTTGGCTACGGGCCATGGAATATGTACTTATTGAGTGAGACCTTGAGTATCCGACTTCTATTCCAAATGGTTCAATGGGTAAATGAAAGATGTGATCGAGTATGAGATTGGTACGGGATGGTATAGGTACGTACAGAAATGAATTAAGTAATGAAAACTAAGGAATTGATGAGTTCTTTGGTGTAACGCCCCTTACCCATGTTCGACACCGGGACAGGATATGAGGCATTACCATACTTAACCTTACTTGAACATGAAGTATTGGGCTATAAATTTCCTTCCAACTTAAAACTTCTCCTTCTTAATCATAACATGCACATCATGGGCCTACGAGGCCTTAAACATACATTCGGAAGGTTTCAGAGTTGAACCGAAAACTTTTACACTCTTTAAATTTTTTTGCCTAAACAGGGGTCACACGCCATGTGGGCAGGCCGTGTGGTCTCACACGCCCATGTCCCTAGCCCGTGTGTCTGCCCGTGTGGACACTTAGGGGCTATTTTCCAAGCCAATTACCACCCTGAAACATAAACACACTTATACCGACTCAAGCAATACATAATGTAACATTCATATACTATGAATAATTCCTAAAACATCACTTGAAGAATTCATAAAAAGTCATCGTCATTAATATATAAATCATAACAAATATTGGCCAATCTCTTTGGCCATATACAAAAAGGATAGTAACCTTAATAGCTAACACTTTGGCTCCCAATATAATATAATTCAAAATGACTTAACCCCTATACATACCATACTTAAAATAAAATAACTTGGCTATACCAAAATAGTGATTGATAATGTGATTCGAGCTCCGACGTCTATGATCCCCGAGCTAGCTTGGCGGAACTACGTGGAAGAAAAAAAGAGAGAAGTAAGCTTATAGCCTAGTAAGTTTGCATGAAATTCATGTAGTAACATATTTGCCCATAATAAACTCATCCATCATGAAACATGAATAACATAAATCTCAAGTGCATGAGCTTACTTACTCATACTAACTATTACTCATCACATATTACATAATAATTTCATACTTGTATTTTAACCATGGTACCTGTATCACTTAATCACATAGATTAGCACTTTCGCTAATGTAAACATAAACTCAAATCTTTATCTTTCTTAATTTAAATAAAGCTCTTTATCAACCTTGAATAACTCAACTTGTTAGTATCTCTACTTGCTTAGCTTTCTTGTTACCTCTTTCATACTTGGCTCCTTAGCCCGTGAATTTCTCAGAATATTAGAGGATACTCTATCTCACCAAACATGTGTCTCGTTGCCAATGCCATATCCCAAATATGGTCTTACATGGGATATCTTAACTCAATGTCGATGCCATGTCCCAGACATGGTCTTACACAAGACCTTCCTTATATGGTGCTGATGCCATGTCCAAGACATAGTCTTACACGAGACCTTCCTTAATTGATGTCGATGACATGTCCCAGACATGGTCTTACACAAGACCTTCCTTAATTGGTGTCGATGCCATGTCCCAGGTATGGTCTTACATGAGACCTTCCTTGTTCGATGCTGATGCCATGTCCTGGACATGGTCTTACACAGGATCTACGTTCAGTGCCGACGCCATGTCCCAGACATGGTCTTATATGAGACCTACATTTCTTAGGTACCGATGCCATGTCCCAGACATGGTCTTACACGGGATTTCCTTACCTTATGTTGTGACATAGGTATTTTCGTTATTCTGAATCTTCAACCGAGACTTTCACTTACATGATTTCCTTATTAGACATTGATAATCAACTTCATGGAAGTAATGTACATTATACAACATAACAAGTTATTTTAATCATAAAAACATATGTAACCTTAAATTCAGACAAACTCACCTTGGTACTTCAAAATAGGTGTAGATGAGCAATTTAGTCCACAACTTTGTTCTTGCCTCAGTTTTGGTCCGGGCTTCCTGTTTCTTGATCTATAATAACAATTTAACTTGTTTAATACTTACATTGACTAAATTGACCCATAATTCATACTTTGGCAAAATTTACAATTTTACCCCTAAACTTTCTCAAAATTACACTTGTACCCCTAGGCTCGTAAAATGATTTTCATTCAACTTTCTTCCATTTCAAGCCTAGCCGAATCATATTCTCAATTATAGCAACCTTCATTTTATGACTATTTTCATAACTTTTACAATTTAGTCCTTTTATGCATTTCTCATGAAAATCACTTAAAAAAATGTTTATCCTACATCAAACTTTCATATTCTTCCATAAAAAATCAAAATACATGCATGTCATGCATGGGTAAATTTTTGAACATAAACCCTAGCTCAAAATATAGCTAGAAATAGCTAAATCGAGCTACGAGGATCTTAAAAATACGAAGAGCATTAAAAACAGGGTTAGGATGCACTTACTTTCAAGCTTGAAGATTGAAGAAACCCTAGCTATGGAGTCCTTGTGATTTTCAGCCAAGGGGGAGCAAGATGGACACCATTTTTTGACTTATTTTTCCATTTATATTGTTTTATTAACCAAATGACAAAATGCCCTTACTGATCCTTTCTTGAGATTTTTCCTTCCCATGTCCATTTTTGTCCATCTTAACACATAATGGTTTAATTGCTAAATAAGGACCTGTAGTAATTTTTATAATTCTATTTCATACTTAAATCTTTTAGAATCTCATATTTTCTAATCTTTACAATTTAGTCCTAATGGACAATTTATTCACTAATTAATAAAATTTCTTCATGAAATTTTCGCACAATCATGCAAGCATCTTATAAACCTTAAAAAAATCATTAAAACATATATTTCTACCTTGAATTTGTGGTCTCGCACCACTATTCTGACTAGGCCCTAAATCGGGCTGTTACACTTGGTAAGTTATATGAATGATCATATGATGATTTGAGATTTAATAGGTGTGTTGCACATTGTTTTCTATTATATGAATGATTAATGAATGATGATAGTTACTCATTGTTAACATACGAGCTTACTAATCCATATAGCTTACTTGGTTGTTTTTCCATGCTTTATAGTGATTTCAAAGTTAACTCGAATACAGGGATCGTTGGAGACTTCATCACACTATCCACTGACTTTTTGGTACTCTTGAAACTATGTTTTAAGTATATGGCATGTATAGGTAATTGATTCATGTTTGTTATATTTTGGTAATGACTTTGGCCAAATGAATATATTTTGGTAATGACTTTGGCCAAATGAATTGGTTTGTAAATGTCTACATTTTGAGTTGTAAATATAGCCATGAGAGTTGGCTTAATTTGGTGAATTTGGTTATGTGCATATATGTTGATATTTGAGTTATTGGATGGATATGTGAATGACCATATTATGAAGTTTGTAGAATTGGTATCTTGCTTATGAATTGGTACAAAAATGGAGCATATTAGGTAATGGTTAAACTAGTTGATTGGTATATTTTGTATGATTGAATCATCTGCAAATATATGTGCTTATGTTTTGTGCTTACTGATTTGGTTGTGATGATTGATGATAATAGGTATTATGAATGGTGAGATTTAGGCTTGGTTTGGTTGTTTTGGATTGTATATTATGTTATGGATTGGTGTCAATTGTGTAGGTGAAAATATGTATAAAATGGGGTTGCAAATTGGCTTGGTAAATAGCATATTTTTGTCCATACGAGCAGAGACATGGGTGATAAACCATAATTTACACATATTTTAACCCCATGCTTGGCCTATTTTTCGGATGAATTTTCATTAGATTTGATGAATTCGATGCTCCTAATCCTTTAATTTCATGTTTTACACTCAGGAGAGCTTAGGGAGCCGAAAAGAATGAGAAACGGGCCAAAAAAGGAGAAAATGGGCCTACCTCGGAAATCAACACGGCCTGTACTTCTGCACACGGGCATACCACACGGCCGTGTGTGGCGAGCAGAAGCGAGCACGGCCTAAGCTCTTGGCCATAGGCGTGACACACAGGCATGTCCCTGCCGACCCCAATACTAAGTTTATTCGAAAAAGTTTACTTGTGGGCCAAGAAAGGCGTTCCAAAGCCTATATAAACACCCTAGGGGACAACCTAAAAGGGGACGCCGAGTAGAAGGCAGAAAATACTCGAAGATAGCCGTCAGGAGCAGCTTGGAAGAAGGATCTCCATCAAGACTGAAGGTCTCCTATCAATTTCTCTTGAAATTTTTGGGTTTTCTTATGTTTTGTAGTTTTTCTTATTTTAAGATGTTTCCTTCTATCATTATGAACTAAATCCCTTAAATACCTAAGAGGATGAAACCTAAGACAGATCTTATTATTATTTGATTTATAAGATAAATACTTGTTCTTATTCTTAATTTTAAGTTCTTATTCTTGTTTTGATAATTTAGGTTATTAATTTAAGTCGAATGTGCTCATTCAAAGGAGCAAAAGTCCCTGTTTAAGAGTAGATCAACACAATTAAGCGGAGTTGATTGCAACCCTAGAAATAGAGTGACGAAAATCTACCAGATTAGAGTCAAATCTAATAGGGGAATCCATAGATTGAGTTAATGTGACAATAGGGGTTTTAATTAGAAAGAGATTTCAATTAATCAACCTAGAGTCAGTTGGTTTTAGTCTTGAAAGAGATATTAACATAATTTAGGGATTTCTACGGATTAAGTCAAGTGAATAAATCATATGAATCAAAAGTAATAAGTGAAGTCTAGATGGATTCTTCCTTGGGTATTGGCTTTATCATAGAAGTTATCTAAAAGTATATTCCTAATTCATTCTTTGGCCTGCTCTTAATTAGTTCTAGTTTAAAAGAAATCACTCCAATTCTTAGGATAGATAATAGAAAGATAGTAATTACTAGTACTCTTGGTCCTTGTGGATATGATATTACTGGTCTTACCATTACTATAGTATTGAATGATAGGTGCGCTTACCTTTATTGCGGTCATAGCTAGTTAAAGACACATCAAGTTTTTGGCGTCGCTGCCGGGGACTAAGATTTTAGGAACACTAAATTTTTATTACCTTAGCCATTGTTATTTTTATTTGCAATTTATTTTTTATTATTGTTATTATTTTAACTTGCTAATTTTTCTTTTATTTGCTTCTGGCAGGTAATTTTAGTTTATGACTAGAAGAAACCTATCAGGACCATCACTTTTGGACAGTGAGATAGAAAGTACCGCTCGCAGAAATCGTAGGGAGATAAGGCGAAGCCTACAATACATAAAAGAAGAGTAAGAGGACGACGCTAATACTACCGAGGAGATGGCTGACAATAATCCACTTCCTCTGGTGGTTGCCGAAAATCCCGCTCCTCGTACTATGTATGATTATGCTAAACCTAATTTAACAGGAACTAAATCAAGTATTGTTAAACCTGTTGTTGCTACAAAATAATTTTGAACTGAAACCTAACACTATTCAGATGATTCTGTAGTTTGTTCAGTTTGATGGTTTGCAGGGTGAGGATCCAAACAATCACTTGGCAAATTTTTTGGAGTTTTGCTATACTTTCAAAATTAATGGCGTTTCTGATGATTCCATTTGCATTCGATTGTTTCCCTTCTCGTTGATGAATAAAGCCAAACAGTGGTTGAACTCGTTGCCACGAGGATCAATCACTACATGGGAACAAATGACTGACAAATTTTTCCTTAAATATTTTTCGCGGGCTAAAATGGCTAAGTTGAGGAATGATATCTCTTCTTTTGTGCAGATGGATTTAGATACACTTTACGATGCGTGGGAGAGATACAAGGATTTACTAAGAAGGTGCCCTCACCATGGGTTACCTTTGTGGCTACAGGTTCAAACCTTTTAAAATGATGTGAACCCCTCAACTAGGCAGTTGATTCATGCAGCCCCCGGTGGTACACTAAACAATAAAATACCTTAGGCTGCTTATGAATTCATTGAAGAGATGTCATTGAATAACTATCAGTGGCAAATTATGAGGACGAAGCCAACAAAGGTAGCCAGTGTTTTCAACCTGGACGTAGTGACCATGCTATCAAACTAGGTAGAGTTGTTAAATAAAAAGATTTATGGTTTGTGTGGTTCTTCACAGGTACATCCAGTTATGCATTGCGATACGAATAGAGGAGGAATGAGTAATACAGAATATCCATCCTACAACCCTGGCATAGAAAGTGAACAGATGAACTATATGGGTAACAATTCTAGACCTAAAAATAACCTTTATAGTAACACTTACAATCCAAGTTGGAGGAACCATCCCAATTTCTCATGGGGTGGACAAGGAAGACAGCAACCCATTACAAGCTTCCAGCAGCAACCCTACCTATAAGAGAAGAAGCCAAACCTTGAGGAGATGCTAATAAATTTCATGCGGTGGCAGAAACCCGTTTCCAAAACACCGAAACAACACTCAAAAATCAGCAAGCATCGATTCAAGGGCTAGAGAACCAAATAGGACAACTTGTTAAGCTGATCTCTGAACGACCACAAGGTAGCTTGCCAAGCAACACTAAAACTAACCCAAAGGAGCAACTTCATGCCATTACTGCTCACGATAGTGAAGGGTTAGACGAACCAAATCTGAGGCAAGAAAACATGGTAGATAAAGGTAAGGTTGAGGTAAGCCATAATAAGCCAAAACCAGTAAGTACAGAATACAAACCTCATGTGCCATACCCCAATGCGACGAAGAAAGACCGCACAGATGAACAATTAGGTAAATTTCTTAAACTTCTAAAAAAATTACATATTAACTTACCGTTTATTGAAGCTCTTTTGTAAATGCCCAATTCAGTAAAATTTTTAAAAGAAATATTGACAAACAAACGGAAGTTAGAAGATGCATCGCATGTGGAGCTAAATACAGTGTGCTTAGCAATTCTACAGAATAAACTACCCCGTAAATTAAAAGATCCAGGGAGTTTTACGATTCCTTGCTTAATTGGTGGTTTAACTGTTAATAATGCTTTAGCTGATTTAGGGGCAAGCACCAATGTTATGCCTTATAAAATGTTTAAACAGCTAGGTCTTGGGAAACTCAAACAAACTAGGATGAGCATTCAAATGGCTGATAAAACCATTACAGTTCCTAGGGGTATAATTGAGGATGTACTAGTGAAAATTGATAAATTCATATTCCTAGTAGACTTTGTTCTTTTAAACATGAATGAGGATAGTAAAGTTCTTTTATTTTTAGGAAGACCCTTTTCAGCAACTACTAAAACTAGAATTGATGTTGTTACAGATGAGCTCACACTTCGTGTAGGTGACGAAACGATCACTTTTCAGGCTCGTGACTTAGTTAGGGCATCAAGTAATAAAGGTGAGTACATAAATTCTATTAATAACCATTTGGTTCAACTCTCTTTTCAAGAAGCATCTCGAAAATACACAACTGAGCTATATCCTAGATCTCGTGCCAACAATGAAATAACTGATGAAGAGCGAAGGCTTCAGATCGATGAACTAGACAAGTGGAGGATACATTCCAAGGAGAAGCCAAGAATACACGAAGATGAACCAAAGCAGAGCCATGACGAGCCTAAAAAAAGAGTCAAATTAAGGTTGGAGATTGAGTCCTAATTGATAACACAGATCCTTATATTGCCGCTTCTGAACTCAATGGAACAACCCCTTTCATGGTACTAAATTTTTTCCCATACGGTACAGTCGAGGTAACTCATTCCAGATTTGGCACCTTCAAGGTAAATATAACTCGTCTAAAACCTTACTTTAACCAAGTTGATAGAAGGAATGAAGAGTTTCAACTCCTCGATCCACTATGATTATGCGAATGAAAGGTAAGTCTAGCTTAGGACTCTAAACAAGTGCTTCTCAGGAGGCAACCTGAGCACTAACCCCATTAATGTCTATATTCTTGAATTTTTTGGTACTTAACTAAAAACTAACCAAATTAACAAGCGGAGGATTTCCCTACCACACGACCTTACACACGGGCGTGGCCATGGCCGTGTCGACACGACGAGTAGGCACATCAACATGGCGGAGATTGTACGAAAACAGGGCAAAAATTTCCCCAAAACATGGGCTACGATAAAATGCCACGGCCGTGTGATGCGACCGTGGTCAATACTGATTAAAGAACACGGGACTATGATAAACTAACACGGGCGTGCCTTAAAACCGTGGACAATACTGAGTAAATGACACGGGCGTGCGACATGCTCGTGCCAAAGAGCTGTGGTTGAAATTGAGAAAGTCATACAGGTATATGACACGCTCGTACTTTTAGGCCGTGGTCGACATTGATTAAGCAACATGGGCATGGAAACCCCTACACAGGCATGGGAGAAACAAACGAAGTATCACACGACCGTGCGACACGGCCGTACGACCAAACAGGCCTAGGGCACATGGACGTGGGCCACGACCATGTGTCCCAATCTCTATTTAAACCCCCTTCTTCCACTCACTTTCTCCCCCAAATCTTCTCCCCCCAAATCCTAGCCACTGCAGCCCTTTTCCGGCCACCGCCTCTTTACTCTACTTTCTCACTTCTCCTTCAGCCCAAAAACCTCTTTTTCCCTTTTCTTTTCCCATTGTCTTTCTCCCATATTTTCCCTTTCCCCTTTCCCTTATTCCTTCTTTACACCGCCACCACACCAACCACCATCCTTGCCACCGTACACAATGAGTAATACTAGAGGCAAGACCAAAGCCACCATCCCCATGTGCGATGATCGTTGTTTTGTAAAGTTTTAAAATTTATAAAAGAATGATCGAACCTGGGAACTAACTCTTGTTCTCTTATAATAACCCCTTAGAATAGTAGTAAATCAATCTATGGATTCCCATATTAGGTTTCACCCTAATTCGGTAAAATCTCGTAACCCTCTCTAGGTGTTCGATCAACTTCGCTTAATTACGCTAGATCTACTCTTAAACAGGGTCTATTCCTCCTCCACCTAAGCACATCAGATTTGGATTAAGCATGCATAATTAAGAACAAACTAAGTAGTTATCATATAATTCAAAAATCAAATAACAAGACTCATCTAGGTTTCATCCTCTTTAGGTATCTGAGGGGTTTAGTTCATAATGAATAAAGAAAATATCTCAAGAGAAAAGATAAAACAAAACATAAGAAATCCCTAAAACTCCCTGAAGGAATTGAAGGAGAATTCTGCCGTCTTGAGTATAATTCCGGCTTCTTGGGATGGATCAACTGGCTAACTTCGAGCAATTCCCACCATTCTGACCTTTCCGGCTTGGCTCCTTGGCATAGCTCGACCCCGGTTTCGGCTTCTGCCGAACTCCCCTTTCAAGTTGCCCCCTTGGGTGTTTATATAGACTTTGAGATGCCTTACTTGGCCCCTAAGTATCCTAATTTAAGTATAATTCCTAATAGGGTCTTTGAATAGGCTTTGGAATGTGTTTCTTTGCCTCCAAGTATCCTTTCCCAAAAGCAATTGCTCTTTCCAGCGACAGGGACACAGCCATGGCACACGCCCGTATGAATCGTGGCCAGGTCGTTTTTAGACTTTTAATGAGGCACGGCCGTGTGGTCTTCGGGCCAGGCCGTGTCGATTTCGTGATATGGCCCATTTACTCCTTTTTGGGCCCATTTTTCGTTCTTTTCATCCTCGGGTGCTTTTCTGGGTATAAAACATGAAAACAAAGGATTAAGAGCACCTTTTTATATAAATCGAGGCTTAATTCATCCAAAAACATACTAAATGTGCGCTTAAAATATGTTACTTTTATGGTTTATCAAATAACCCCACACTTAAGCTTTTGCTTGTCCTCAAGCAAAATTCTCAACTTACAATGAAAACGAACTTTCCATGATTCATAATTCCTATCAACAATGTTTCTTCGTAATTCAAAGATAATTTATACATGAATAATTTAACTCAAAGAGTCCTAAAGATTCAAATAAGATAAGTCATACATTTGTAGCACGAAAACATAGGTGTTTCCCTTCATCTAAATAATTACCTTTAATTCCAAACCTACAAGGATTGACATCCTCACAAAAGGTTCACTCAAATCACTCTAAAGTGTTTAAGGGTCAAATTAAGCACTCATTAAGTCGAACATGAAAAGTTAATCCCATAGGCTTGCCTAAAAATCAAATCTCCACCACTGTAAAATGAGATGATAAACAGATTAAAAGGTCTTTGTCAAGGTTGTAATGGGGCTTAGGTTAAGGGTATGGATAAAGGCTGAATTAGAAGGTTGTAACGGGGCTTAGGTTAAGGGTATGGATAAAGGCTGAATTAGAAGGCTAGAATCAAGATTGACCTGATAAATTTCCTAACTAGAAAAATGAACTAATCTTACATTAAATGAAAACTAATAATACTAATAATACGAGTTTTTTTTCAAGAATTGGAATTTTAATGTATAAGCTCATTTAATCACATAACTAATAATGAACATACTTCATTTTTTTTAAGAACAAACTAATATAATAAAAAAGAACTTTTACAACTGAAATATAGAACATAGTTAGGAAATCGTTCAGAGTCAAATCTTGACAAAAAGGGTAGTTAAAAAAAATGGTGATAACAAATACAAAGGGTTTTGGGGTTAATATTAGTGGTTGAGTCAATAAAAAGGGTTGTTAGGCTCAACGGGGTTCACTAAGGGTTAATTATGAGGGTAGGCTTTTTAGTGGAGTGAGTGGGTTAAATCCTAGGTGCCTTTGTCATCTCTGTATATCAAATCATAACTGTGGTCTTGACGTGT
The DNA here is from genome assembly GCA_025503065.1 of Gossypium bickii. Lineage (NCBI taxonomy): Eukaryota > Viridiplantae > Streptophyta > Magnoliopsida > Malvales > Malvaceae > Gossypium > Gossypium bickii. The sequence continues at coordinate 70,859,834 of CP106716.1, read as the reverse complement.
ATAATCAAGTCAAGTTCTAGAATAATAGTTCAATGTTGACACACTCATAATCAATAAAGTGAGCAAGAAAAAGAATGTATTCTCTTATAAGGCTCAAAATCTCACAAAAATTATGGGTATTTTGATGTCAACCTTGTAAATTCAAACTTCAAAGTAATATTCAGATTCAAGTAGACAACCTAAAAAAAAATTATTCTAAAAAATAAGCTTATCATGCTTGATTCTTTAGTATCCTTCAAATTAATCATCAATGCACAATATCAATGACTTAATCTAAAGCATATCAATAAAAATCATAAATCAGGAAAATTTCATTCTAATTACAATATGAGACACTTTACTTTCGAACAAGGCATAATTCAGGGATTTTCAATTAATACTATAGTTAACCCCCCACACTTAAGTTGTACATTGCCCTCAATGTACAAAGATAGATAATAGCATATAGTAGGATAATCAAAAGAGAGGGTGAGAAGTGAAACTTCCTGATTTTAGGATGAAGTCAATGAAAAGAAACCGGATAGGATTGGAGGTGATCGTGGGCAAGCGTCTCGAATCGTTTGAAATTGAATCCTCAAAGTAGCCGGTTGAATTTTATTATGTCCTAAGCTAAATCTAAATGACATAAAAAGAAAATAGTAAAGAAGGTAAAAATAAAAATAAAAGAATAAAAAAATAAAAATAAAAATAAAAATAAAATAAAAATAAAAGTAAATAATAAAATAGTGATACGGTCTACGCCCTTGTGTCGACCCGTGGTGTTCACACAGCCACGACCACGGCTGTGTGCAAGGCCGTGTGGGTGTGGAAACCTGCGCCTAAATATGAAAAGAAAAACTAAACTAATTAGTAGGGTTAGTGCCCGGGTTGCCTCCCGAAAAGCGCTCGTTTAAAGTCTTGAGCTAGACTTTACCTGTTATTTGTATGGTCAAGGTGGTTTGAGGAGGTGAAAATCCTTTCTCATGCGCTCAACTCGATTTTTGATACAAAGTTTTAGTCGAGTAGTGTTTATCTCAAAACTGCTGAATTTAGGATTGCTTACCTCGACTGTCTCGTATAGGAAGACATTAAGTACCTCAAAAGTGATTTCTTCGTTTTCCTTGAGGTCTGAATTGGTGATTCGAGGGTCTTCCTTATTCAACAATACCTGATCCTCTATATTGATGTGATTTTTTGTTCCTTTCAGCTCGTCTGGGGTTTTCGTCGGTTTCACTTCGTGTGGTTCTCGTTCTTTTTTAAATTGTGTTGTCCACTCTTCTAGTTTGTTGACCCTAAGGCTTCGTTCCTCATCTAGTTCTTCTTTGTTGGCACAAGGTCTAAGATCTAGCGCAGTTAGGTGATTTCGTGATGATTCCTATAAAGAAGGTTGAATCAAATGGTTATCAATAAAATTATCGTTCGTACCTTTATTACTTGATGTCCTAGTTGGGTCAAGAGCTTGAAGTTGATTGTTTCCTCATCTACACGAAGTGTGAGTTCAATGAATTCTTCCTCTGTATGTTTTTTCTTTATTGCATCGGGATATGGCACACGAGGTTGGTATTCTTTATCACTTGATGTTCTGGCTGAGTCAAGAGCTTGAAGATTGACTATCTCATCGCCTATGCGAAAAATGAGTTCACCTGCATAGATATCAATTTTAGCTTTAGCAGTTGCTAATAAGGGTGTTACTAAAATTAAAGGAATATTATTGTCCTCATCCATGTCTAAAACGACAAAGTCTATTGGGAATACGAATTTATCAATTTTGATTAGAACATTTTCTATTATACCCTTAGGAATTCTGATAGTTTTATCAGTTAATTGAACGCTCATCCCAGTTTGTTTGGGTTTCCCTAGACCTAGTTGTTTAAATAGTTTATAAGGCATAACATTTATGCTTGCCCCTAAATCGGCTAACGCATTTTCTATAGATAAACTACCAATTATGCATGGAATTGTAAAACTCCCTGAATCTTTTAATTTTTGAGGTAGTCTATTTTGTAGAATTGTCGAGCACTTTGCGTTGAGTTCCACATGTGATTCCTCTTCTATCTTTTGTTTTTTTGTTAATAGATCCCCTAAAAATTTTCTAGAGTCTAGCATCTGCGAAAGAGCTTCAAGAAGAGGTAAGTTGATATGTAATTTCTTTAAAAGTTTAAGAAACTTACTGAACTGTTCCTCTGTATTGTCTCTCTTTAATGCTTCGGGGTAAGGAATGCGAGGTTGGTATTCTTTTATTACCGATTTTGGCTTTTCTTGTGTCACCTTAACTTTACCTTCTTCTACCTCGTTTTCTTGTTTTGAGATGGGTTCGTCTAACCTTTTACTATCATGAGCTGTGATGGCTTGGATTTGCTCCTTTGGATTAATCTCCATGTTACTTGGTAGACGTCCGTGCGGTCGTTTGGACATTAACTTTGCAAGTTGTTCGACTACCTCAGTGACTTCCCTTACTGACTTAGTAACTTCCTCTAATTTCTTGTTCTCTTGAACCGGTGTTTGTTGACTTTTAAAAGTTTTCTCAATGTCTTGGAGATGGGTATCTGTGGTTGCCATGAACTTTGTCAGCATCTCTTCAATGTTCGACTCCTCTTCTTGTTGGTGAGGTGGTTGTTGAAAATCTGGAGGAAGTTCCTGTCTTTGGCTACTTTGATCATTCCACGAGAAATGGGGATGGTACCTCCAACCTGTATTATAAGTGTCATTATAAAAATTATTTTGAGGTCTAGAGTAGTTACCCATATAGTGGACTTGTTCGCTCTCCATGCCATATCTGTAGTGTGGGTACTCAGGATTCGCCACGCCTCCTGGATTCGAGTCATATTACATTACTGGCGTACCTGCGAGAGACTACACAAACCATCGATCTTTTTATTCATCATCTCTAGCTGGTTAGATAACCTTGTGAACACGTCAAGGTTGAAGGCACTAACTGCTTTAGTAGGAATTGTCCTCATGACTTGCCACTGATAGTTATTTAGTGCCATCTTCTCTATAAACTAAAATTATCTTCCAAAAGCAAAATAGAGGAAAAATTAGAAAAGTAAAAAATAGAGCTTTCTTAATATTTTAGTTCCCCGGCAAAGGCGCCAAAAACTTGATCGTTGTTTTGTCGAGTTTTAAAATTTATAAAAGAATGATTGAACCTGGAAACTAACTCTGACAATGATTAAAGGCAAGTATACCTATCGAATAGTACTATAGCTTAGGCGAGACCGAATTGTCGAACCCAAAGGAACTAAAAGTATTAATACTAACTTTCTTTTTATTATTTAGCCTAAAATAAAGTGAAGTTGTTTTACTCTAAATTAACGACGACTAAGCTAATAACAAAGACAAAAAGAACGAATTGGGAAATATCTTAAAGAAAAACTCAATTGATCACGACGATACCCTCAGGAAGAATCCACCTAGACTTCACTTGTTATCTAACCCTGAATCATATGATTTATTTACTTAGCTTGATCCGTAGGACTCCCTAACCTATGCTAAACCCTCTTTTGAGGCGAATAACGTCTAACCCTAGGTTAATTAGTGGAACTCTCGTTCTCTTATAATAACCCCCTAGAATAGTAGTAAATCGATCTATGGATTCCCATATTAGGTTTCACCCTAATCCGGCAAAATCTCGTAACCCTATCTCTAGGCGTTCGATCAACTCCGCTTAATTACGCTAGATCTACTCTTAAGCAGGGTTTATTCCTCCTCCACCTAAGCACATCAGATTTGGATTAAGCACGCATAATTAAGAACAAACTAAGTAGTTACCATATAATTCAAAAATCAAATAACAAGACTCGTCTAGGTTTCATCCCCTTCAGGTATCTGAGGGGTTTAGTTCATAATGAATAAAGAAAATATCTCAAGAGAAAAGATAAAACAAAACATAAGAAATCCCTAAAACTCCTTGAAGGAATTGAAGGAGAATTCCGCCGTCTTGAGTATAATTCTGGCTTCTTGGGATGGATCAACTGGCTAACTTCGAGCGATTCCCACAATTCTGACCTTTCCGACTTGGCTCCTTGGCCTAGCTCGATGCCGGTTTCGGATTCTGCCGAACTCCCCTTTCAAGTTGCCCCCTTGGGTGTTTATATAGACTTTGAGATGCCTTACTTGGCCCCTAAGTATCCTAATTTAAGTAGAATTCCTCTTAAGGTGTTTGAATAGGCTTTGGAATTTGTTTCTTTGCCTCCAAGTATCATTTCTTGAATGTAATTGCTTTTTCCAGCGACAGGGACACGACCATGGCACATGCCCATGTGAATCGTGGCCAGGCCATGTTCGGACTTTTAATAAGGCACGACCGTATGGTCTTTGGGCCAGGCCGTGTTGATTTCTTGATATGGCCCATTTTTTGTTCTTTTCATCCCTGGGTGCTTTCCTGGGTATAAAACATGAAAACAAAGGATTAAGAGCACTTTTTTATATAATCGAGGCTTAATTCGTCCAAAAGCATACTAAATGTGGGCTTAAAATATGTTACTTTTATGGTTTATCACGCGGCCACTCTACAGCAAATATACCACAACTACCTCCTAAGTTCATGCAGGGCACTTCATTTAATCGACATGACAAGGACCTTAAGTCCATTCATTTTTTTCTTTTTCTTTTATCTTCATTTTTAAATTCTTTCCCTTTATCTTTCTTGTCTTTAATTTATATTAGTATATTTTGATTTCTTTATATCTTTGGCTGTCTTTTATTAAGGAACGACTACGCCACTGGAGTATCCTCCCCCACGTTCACCTCTACCCAGATTTATCAGGTTTCTTTTCATTGACTCCATCCAAAATTCAGGAAGTTTCACTTCTCTCATTATCTTATGATTTTATTACTATATTGCTATTATCTATCTTTGTACATTGAGGACAATGTACATCTTAAGTGTGGGGAGGTTAATTATAGTATTATTAGAAAATCCCTGAATTATGTCTTGTTCTTAAGTAATTTTCTCATATTACTATTAGAATGAAATTTCTATTGACTTATGATTTCCATTGATATGTTTTGGATTAAGTCATAGATAATTGTGCATTGATGGTTTAAACTTTAAGATGCTAGAGAATCGAGCATGACAAGTCTATTTTTAGAATTAAAAATTTATTAGGTTGTTTCCCTAAATTTAAATATTACTTTGAAGTTCAAAATTTGCAAGGTTGACCTCAAAAACCATAATTTTTGTGAGATTTTGAGCCTTTTAGAGCATACATTCTTCTTGGTCACTTTACTAATTATGAGTGTGTCACTATTGATTTGTTATTCTAGAACTTGCTTCGATTATACATGTCGAGACCACACTTTTGATTTGATATACTGAGATGATAAAGGCACCTAGGATTTGACCCACTTAGTCTACAAAAAACCTACCTTCATAATTAACCCTTAGTAAACCCATGACTCACCCATTAATATTAACCCAAAACCCAAATTTTGCTTCTCCTACTTTATTGACTCCCCTTTTGTCGAGATTTGATTTGATCAGTTGCCTAACTATTTTCTTTATTTCAGTGTTAAATACTTTTTCTTATAAAAAAAGTTGGAAATTTATTCGTTATTAGTTTTATGAGCTTAAACAATTAATTTCACATCTTTAGAAGAAGCTCGTGTTATTAGTAATAAGTTTTCAATCGATGTAATTATTCAGTATTAGTTCATCTTTTCTTGTTAGGTAATATGTCAATTCAATCTCAATTCTAACCTTTTAATTCAGTCTGTATCCATACCTCTAAACCAAGCCCCATTACAACCCTTTTTAAGACCTTTTGGTTTGTGTATCATCTCATTTCATAGTGGTGGAGATTTGATTTTTATGCAAGCCTATAGGATTAACTTTTCATGTTTGACTTTTGAGTGCTTAATTTGAACCTTAAACACTTTGAGTGATTTGAGTGAATCTTTAGTGAGGATGTTAATTCTTGTTGATTTTGAATCAAAGGTAATTATTTAGATAAAGGGAAGCACCTATGTTTTCATGCTATAAAAATTTATGACTTAGATTGTTTGAATCTTTAAGACTCTTTTAGTTAAACTATCTATGTATAAATTATCTATGAATTATGATGAGACACTATTGATGAGAATTATGAATTGAGGAAGTTAATTTTAATTGTGAGTTGAGGATTTTGCTTGAGGACAACCAAAGGCTTAAGTGTGGGGATACTTGATAAACTATAATTTACACACACTTTAACCCCATGCTTGGCCTATTTTTTGGATGAATTTTTTCATTAGATTTGATGAATTCGATGCTTTTAATCCTTTAATTTCATATTTTACACTCAGGAGAGCTAAGAGAGCCGATAAGAACAAGAAACGAGCCAAAAAGGAACAAAATGGGCCTACCTCAAAAATCAACACGGCCTGGACTTTTGCACACGGGCATACCACACGGCCGTGTGTGGCGAGCAGAAGCGAGCACGACCTAAGCTCTTAGCCACGGGCGTGTCACACGGGCATGTCCCTATCGACCCCAAGACTAATACTATTTGGAAAAAGCTACTTGTGGGCCAAGAAAGGCATTCCAAAGCCTATATAAACACCCTATGGGGCAACCTAAAAGGGGATGTCGAGTAAAAGGCAGAAAATACTCGAAGACAGCCGTCGGGAGTAGCTTGGAAGACGGATCTCCATTAAGACTGAAGATCTCCTATCAATTTCTCTTGAAATTTTTGGGTTTTCTTATGTTTTGTAGTTTTCCTTATTTTAGGATGTGTCCTTCTATCATTATGAACTAAATCCCTTAAATACCTAAGGGGATGAAACCTAAGAAAGATCTTATTATTATTTGATTTATAAGATAAATACTTGTTCTTATTCTTAATTGTGAGTTCTTATTCTTGTTTTGATAATTCAGGTTATTAATTCAAGTCGAATGTGCTTATTCAGAGGAGCAAAAGTCCCTGTTTAAAAGTAGATCAACACAATTAAGCGGAGTTGATTACAACCATAGAAATAGGGTGACAAAAATCTGTCAGATTAGAGTTAAATCTAACAGGGGAATCCATAAATCGAGTTAATGCGACAATAGGGGTTTTAATTAGAAAGAGATTTCAATTAATCAACCTAGAGTAAGTTGTTTTTAGTCTTGAAAGAGATATTAACATAATTCAGGGATTTCTATGGATTAAGTCAAGTGAATAAATCATATGAATCAAAAGTAGTAAGTGAAGTCTAGGTGGATTCTTCTTTGGGTATTGACTTTATCATATAAGTTGTCTAAATGTATTTTCCTAATTCATTCTTTGTCATGCTCTTAATTAGTTTTAGTTTAGAAGAAATCACTCCAATTCTTAGGCTAGATAATAGAAAGATAGTAATTACAAGTACTCTTAGTCCTTATAGATACGATATTACCGGTCTTACCATAACTACACTATTGAACGATAGGTGCGCTTGCCTTTATTGTGGTCATAGTTAGTTAGAGACACATCAACGGGCGTGTGTCTCAACCTGTGTGACACACGATCATGCTACATGGTCGTGTGTCCCCAGTTGTTGAAATTGAAATGAAGTTAGTATGCTCTACACGGTCTCACACACGGCCGTGTGATCGGTCGTGTGGTACAAGTCAGTATACCCCCCTAAATGGCACATGTCCTAGCATACGGGCATGTGACTTGGTCGTGTTGCATAAGTCAGTATACCTTATAGGTTTGGCATGGCCTAACACACGGCTTGGCAGACGGGCGTGTGTGGTCACTTTGATGGGCACAGGGGCTAGACACACGGGCATGTGGTTGGCCGTGTGGCCCAGGTCAGTATGTACCCCCTGTTTTCACAGGCATGTGACACGGGTGTGTCTGGTAGCCGTGTGAGACTCACGGCCTGGTCGCACGGGCGTGTGTTGTAACACCCCAAACCCGACCCACGAGTCTTGACCGGATCTGGTATGTCACTGCGGAAAAAGTTTAAAAAAATATTTTGACTTAAAGGTGAAGTATATAAATTTATTGGCTTTAGGAAAGAAAACCTTGTGTATTTAAAATTTTTAAATAAATTAAGTTGTTGCAAAATTCCCGGATTAAAACTTTATCATATATACTTAAGAAAATAAAATCTTTTGCAATTAATACTTAAATTGTCAATCCATAATAGAACATAATAATATAGATACTTAGTAAAAATACTTAAATACTTTAATGGGCCTTATTACAATAAACACTTAATCAAAATACTGAAAATATAAATACTTAATTAATTAGAATATCTTCTGCATGGGCCACCTTGTATCCACTCCAAATCCGGTCCAAGCATCACCTGTGATGTTGATAAAAATTGGGTGAGTCATACAGACTCAGTGTGTAACTAAACCACTGAATTCCACCCACATGTTAACCACATATTACCCATATATCAGATAACAAGTATCATATTCACATATTACCACATTCTGGGCTTGGCCCATATCTACACTGATCGACATTCATATACTGGCTTGGCCCTTTTCACATTAATCCACATATCAATTGGGCTTGGCCCATTTCCACATATGTTCACATACAAAATCATGCAATTATGAAGCCCAACCCAGCCTAGGGTCCATCCTCTGCACACCCCCTTATCCAGCCTACCACACACCAGGGGATTATCAAATCACCCTCTCCTTTTCACTCCAAAAGGCATTCAATGCCGTCCACGTGCAATTAAGCACAATAATCCACAAGGCGACCTCAGTCAGCGCTAATCCACAATGTAGCTATAGCTAACACCAAAACCACGATGGGACACATAGTCACTCATCAACCACGATATGGCACATAGCCGATATCAACCACGATGAGGCGCATAGCAACTCATCAAGCCACGCGAACTAAATCACAATTAATCCACAATGTGACCTCAGTCAATGTCAATCCACGTGAGGCTCATGGCCATCACAAAACCACGTACTCGAAGTACACCTGTACCTTCTTTCATATCATATCACACCCTTGCACATGCAACATAAAATGATGCCATGATGATAATGCATGTACATGTTATTCGGCATATTATCACATATTTATAACAATAGTCACAGTCATCAGGTTTGATACTTACCGGATTATTGACATACCCCTTGAGGGTATCCATATCACAATTTCCACTGCACTAGTTAGCACATTCATAACACACATACAGATATCACATACAATCGTAAACCCGAAAAACGGTAGGCTAACTACACACCTGACTATTTAGCGAAATCCTTAGCTACTTGAATTTAACACGATCCTGGAACTTCCTTATGCCTTGAAAAACCGAACCCAAGAACCTCCTTTGATATTGCTTAACGTTGGCACTACACAAAAGAAACACCACACTATAGCCTATGAATATTCGGCTATCCCCAAAACCAAAGACTAAACACTTGATTTCGGCACATCCATGAAAAGAAGATAAAATCGATTACTAAGGAAAGATTACTTACCACTATCGTTGCTTGCAAAGACTAAAAGAGAATGGATCCTGGCTTTTAGAACTTGCGATAGAAGAAAAGAGAATCAAGGCACTTGAGATTCGGCTATGGCCTTTAATTAAGAACATGAAATATGAATGGAAGAAAGCACTTACAATCGGTCACAAGAGAAAAGTATATTTGGCTAACACTAATTAAAGGAAGAAATTTGGGAGATTGTTAGAGACTTAGGAGCAATCGGCAATAGAGATTAAGAAAGAAATAAAAGATGAACTCCCTCCTAATAAAATTTGGCACACACATGGAAAAAGAAAACCAAATTTCGGCACCCCTCTCCTTAAAAGCTTCAAAGCTAAACATGCACACCTCAAGAGTCCCACAATCGGCTAATTATCTAATCCCTATTAAATCTCCTATTTTATCCCTATATCACCTATTCAAAAACAAATAAAATAGGGCCACCCTTATCTTGTATCTTAAAATAAATAAATAAATAAAATTTAAAGCCAGCATATATCCATTATCCCAGCCGAATTTAAAAAACAAAACTAGTTTAATCCTTATCTTTCCAATGCCCATGTGCCGTCCAACACCTTCCCTTGACGCCAAGAGCCCCCAAAAAAATAAAACACCCACTTGCTGCCCCTAGGTTTCGAACATGGGACCTGTTGGAGCAAGCTACAGGTAACGCCCCAGGCCACTTTGCCAAGGCGTTTTTTTTTGTGACATAAACTCGCCACAATCCCTTTTAAAGCCTCCTTCACCTAGCTTCCCCCCTTAACGCCAAAAGCAAAAATAAAACACTACTTGCTGCCGCCGTGATTCGAACCAAGGCCCTTGTTGGCGTCATTTCCAGGTCCTTAAGTGGCGCCTTTAGGCCACTTTACTAGGCGGGTTCTTATGCCATCACTCCACCGCTTATTCTTTTAAGGCCTACCTAGCCAAGCTCCCTCTTCTTGACGCAAAAAGAAAAGCTCATTGCTTCCCACGCTGCTCGAACCCTGTCCACCTAGCTCCTTGAGGCGTCACTCCCCTAAGCCCTAAGTGGCGCCTCCTAGCCAATTTACCACTAGGATTTCTTGTGTCCTAAACTCCCTAAAACTTTTCTTAAGGCCTCTTTGCCTCGTTTCGTTTTTTTCACTTAAAATCTAATAATTTTTCTAAGCTTTCTCTTCCATCCTAAAATTTTAAAAATCCTTAATATACTTCCAAACACTGCCCGAAACCTAATAACTCATGAATTATGCACGAACGCATAACCCCTAATCTAGGATGTTACTATTCTACCCTCCTTAAAAATAATTTCGTCCTCAAAATTACTTACTATCGAACTCATCACACTACTCTACTGCTGCGCACTCTGATAAAACTATCTTACCTTCTAGGTACAGTCTTAAAGTTCGCATCCAAGGTTTCATACACTTCAGTAGCAATACAACAAAGAACTATCTCTAAAGCAATAAATAATATTCCAAAAACAAGGAACTTACCCGCTATCACATCCTTGGTTGCCTCACATCAGGACCTTCAGCTCCTCTGCTTGGGGTTCCACGACCTTGTCCTCGAGCCCTATCCATCACTTGAGGACATTTCTTAACCAAATGAGCCTTAGATCCACATCGGAAACATACCTTACTATTACCCCAACATTCTCCTGTGTGAGCTCTCCCACACTGAGCACATAGACGACTCCGATTCTCAGAAACTGGCACAGGTGCACGTACAGAATTTTTGATCCTTGGTCTTTTTCGAACATCTTCAAACGATGCTGACGGTCCAAAACTTCTCTTATTCTCGTTCCTTTCCTTATCTTGGTTCTCCCTTACAGTCCTCTTAACTTCCTCAGCGATCCGAGCTTTCTCCACTAGAATGGCGAAGTCCCTTTCTCTGTACGGAGCAATCAACTCTCACAACTCATCTCGTAGCCCATCTTCGAATTGGACACACCTTTCGTAATCAGTGGCCACAATTCCTCTAGCATACTGACTTAACCACACAAACTCCGCTTCATACTCTGCTACCGACTTACTTCCTTGCGCCAAGTTAAGAAACGCCTTCCTTTGCGAGCCTAAATAACTAGCTTCAACATACTTCCCTTCGAACTTAACCTTAAAATATCCCCAATCCACTCGATCTGCCGGGGTACCTTGCCTGACAGTGAGCCACCATCGATAAGCTTTGTCTCGGAGCAATGAAACAGCACCTTTCAGCTTTTCCTTATCAGTACAGTCCAAATCATCTATGATTCTTTCGGCTGCTTCCAACCAATACTCCGCTACTAAAAACTTCAACCCCGTTAGACCTAAGCCTTTCCGATATTGACTTCCGAGCTCCACTTCTTATGCTAGCTCCTGCCACACGCTCTAGAACTTGCAACATAGCCCGCGATATTGCATCATCGCCTCCTGTCTGATCTTGATCCTCCGTGCCCACTGCTGGCGGTGGCACATCGTTTTCTGATCCATGGCCAGACCCTACTGGTTCCGATACTGCCATTCTACCTCTACTGCGTCCACGAAGACCACGTCCCCTAGAACTCATTTCTAATGTCGCGATTTATCTGATTAAAAAGTTTTATGTATCAGACTTTTGTTCCACTTATTAACCGCGAACAATTTTATGAAATAAAGATATTTAGAAGTAGTTCTTTCGATCACACAAAGGTTCAGTTCAAGTTTACTACTCTAATTCAGAGAGTCACATTCATTCCTCAATAGAGGCATATTCATTCATCAACGTAGACATATTCATTCAGTGGTATCCACCACCCACATTCACTATTTGAACATTTCTGTCCGTTTCTATCCCAAGGTATTTTCGTCATTTTTCCTACAAGGGTATTTTGGTAATAAATCGGGGTCAGTTTAAAAATCTCTATAAATCAAAGGCATTCACAAAATTTGCAAAACTCGTGGGTACTTCGGAAATTTTCTAAATCAAGGTATTGCAAAAATTTTGGAAATCAGGGTTATCTTGGTAATTTTCTAAGTCAGGGGTAATTCAATAATTTTCCAAATCAGGGTATCTTTACATTTTGAAAAAATAGAATTTTTTGATATTTTTGTAAAGTAAGAATATTTTAAATAAAAGTCGAGGGTAATATGAAAATTTTAGAAACCAGGGGCATTTTGGTAGTTTACAACATAGGGGTATTTTCGTAATTTTGTAAATCGGAAATATTTTGAGAAATTTTCACAATAATCTTTTACTACAATTAAAAGGGTAATTTAGGGATTTTAAAACTAGGAATTTTATAAAATTGCATGGCTAGTCCCTTTCGGGTTTTAATTATCGGGTTTAGCCGGTGAATAAGTCCTCTTGGTTAGGGTGAACCGTAGCTACGCAACAGGTAGGATTCGAGTAAAGAGGAGGTGAGTCGCTAGGACTGCTTAAATACCAATCTCTTACGGAATCCACTCGTAGACATGTGCACAACTGTTACCACACCCTAGCTCGGCGACTTAATCACAGGTTTGTTCAATGGTTCTTAAGTCTTACGTACTTGTGTTTGAGTAGACTAGTCCTAGGGTTCAACAGATCCTAGTTCACTAATCTGCGTTCCCTTCATACTCATACAATTTCACATATACACAATTCACTTCAGGAATTAGAAGTACTTACACCGTGGACTTGGTGCCGAGATACAAAGCCATGCCGAGAATAACTCAAATAAAAGTCCATATTTTTGAAAAACTAGTTTCAAAAACTATTTTCGACCCAAAACATCAAAGCCGAGTTTTGAACCGGCTCGATACTAAAATCAGAACACCCTAAACCCGCCCACGAGTCCTCGACCGGATCTCGTATGTCATCATGAAAACGTTTAAAAAAATATTTTGACTTAAAGGTGAAGTATATAAATTTATTGTCTTTAGGAAAGAAAACCTTGTGTATTTAAAATTTCGAAATAAATTAAGTTGTTGCAAAATTCCCGGATTAAAACTTTATCATATATACTTAAGAAAATAAAATCTTTTGCAATTAATACTTAAATTGTCAATCCATAATAGAACATAATAATATAGATACTTAGTAAAAATACTTAAATACTTTAATGGGCCTTATTACAATAAACACTTAATCAAAATACTGAAAATATAAAGACTTAATTAATTAGAATATCTTCTGCATGAGCCACCTTGTACCCACTCCAAACCCGGTCGAAGCATCACCTGTGATGTTGATAAAAATTGGGTGAGTCATACAGACTCAGTGTGTAATTAAACCACTGAATTCCACCCACATGTTAACCATATATTACCCATATATCAGATAACAAGTATCATATTCACATATTACCACTTGGCCCTTTTCACATTAATCCACATATCAATTGGGCTTTGCCCATATCCACACTGATCCACATTCATATACTGGGCTTGGCCCTTTTCACATTAATCCACATATCAATTGGGCTTGGCCCATTTCCACATATGTTCACATACAAAATCATGCAATTATGAAGCCCAACCCAGCCTAGGGTCCATCCTCTACACACCCCCTTATCCAAATTTACCACACACACGGGGATTATCAAATCACCCTCTCCTTTTCACTCCAAAAGGCATTCAATGCCGTCCACGTGCAATTAAGCACAATAATCCACAACGCGACCTCAGTCAGCGCCAATCCACGATGTAGCCGTAGCTAACACCAAAACCACGATGGGACACATAGTCACTCATTAACCACAATATGGCACATAGCCGATATCAACCACGATGAGGCACATAGCAACTCATCAAGCCACGCGAACTAAATCGCAATTAATCCACAACGTGACCTCAGTCAACGTCAATCTACGTGAGGCTCATGGCCATCACAAAACCACGTACTCGAAGTGCACCCGTACCTTCTTTCATATCGTATCCCACCCATGCACATGCAACATAAAATGATGCCATGATGATAATGCATGTACATGTTATTTGGCATATTATCACATATTCATAAGAATAGTCACAGTCATCAGGTTTGATACTTACCGGATTATTGACATACCCCTTGAGGGTATCTATATCACAATTTCCACTGTACTAGTTAGCACATTCATAACACACATACAGATATCACATACAATCGTAAACCCAAAAAACGGTAGGCTAACTACAAACCTGACTATTTAGCGAAATCCTTAGCTACTTGAATTTAACACGATCCCGGAACTTCCTTATGCCTTGAAAAACCGAACCCAAGAACCTCCTTTGATATTGCTTAACGTTGGCACTACACAAAAGAAACACCACACTATAGCCTATGAATATTCAGCTATCCCCAAAACCAAAGACTAAATACTTGATTTCGGCACATCTATGAAAAGAAGATAAGACCGATTACTAAGGAAAGATTACTTACCACTATCGTTGCTTGCGAAGACTAAAAGAGAATGGATCCTGGCTTTTAGAACTTGCGATAGAAGAAAAGAAAATCAAGGCACTTGAGATTCGGCTATGGCCTTTAATTAAGAACATGAAATACGAATGGAAGAAAGCACTTACAATCGGTCACAAGAGAAAAGTATATTCGGCTAACACTAATTAAAGAAAGAAATTTGGGAGATTGTTAGAGACTTAGGAGCATTCGGCAATAGAGATTAAGAAAGAAATAAAAGATGAACTCCCTCCTAATAAAATTCGGCACACACATGGAAAAAGAAAACCAAATTTCGGCACCCCTCTCCTTAAAAGCTTCAAAACCGAACATGCACACCTCAAGAGTCCCACAATCGGCTAATTATCTAATCCCTATTAAATCTCCTATTTTATCCCTATATCACCTATTCAAAAACAAATAAAATAGGGCCACTCTTATCTTGTATCTTAAAATAAATAAATAAAAAAATTAAAAGCCAGCATATATCCATTATCCCAGCCGAATTTAAAAAAAAAAAACTAGCTTAATCCTTATCTTTCTAGTGCCCATGTGCCGTCCAACACCTTCCCTTGACGCCAAGAGCCCAAAAAAAAAATAAAACACCCACTTGCTACCCTCAGGTTTCGAACATGGGACCTGCTGGAGCAAGCTATAGGTAACGTCCCAGGCCACTTTGCCAAGGCGTTTTTTTTGTGACATAAACTCGCCACAATCCCTTTTAAAGCCTCCTTCATCTAGCTTCCCCCCTTAACGCCAAAAGCAAAAATAAAACACTACTTGCTGCCGCCGTGATTCGAACCAAGGCCCTTGTTGGCGTCATTTCCAGGCCCTTAAGTGGCGCCCTTAGGCCACTTTACTAGGCGGGTTCTTATGCCATCACTCCACCTCTTATTCTTTTGAGGCCTACCTAGCCAAGCTCCCTCTTCTTGAGGTAAAAATAAAAGCTCATTGCTTCCCACGCTGCTCGAACCCTGTCCACCTAGCTCCCTGAGGCGTCACTCCCCTAAGCACTAAGTGGCGCCTCCTAGCCAATTTACCACTAGGATTTCTTGTGTCCTAAACTCCCCAAAACTTTTCTTAAGGCCTCTTTGCCTCGTTTCCTTTTTTTCACTTAAAATCCAATAATTTTTCTAAGCTTTCTCTTCCATCCTAAAATTTTAAAAATCCTTAATACACTTCCAAACACTGCCCAAAACCTAATAACTCATGAATTATGCATGAACGCGCTAATCTAGGATGTTACATGTGTCTCCTGATTTGAAGAAAAATTTGCTAAGTGTTGAAAATTTCCCGAGTTATTGATTTAGTCCTGAACCACTTCCAAAGTATGTTTAAGGCCTCGTAGGATCTTAATAAGGACAAACTGATCATGATTGAATAATAAATGATTGAATTGAACAATTGTATGTTAAATGGTTGTTTAATTGTTTCATAAGTTTAGTAATCTTTCGTAACCCTATTCTGGCATTAAATATGGGTGATGGGTGTTAATAGGAAGGGGTAAGCTATATAGCTTAGTAGGATCGTATGATAATAAATCATCTCATCAAATAGACCCATTTTAAGCCATTGTAAAGACTATAATATAACTTGTATAATTCCACCTTTATGCCATTTATTCGTTCACATAATTAACGAAGAATTTCATAGGTTTATTCATTTCAATGCTTACATGGTTTGAGTACTTCTTATCAATTCATTCTCATTTACATAAGCATAAGCAAATAGAAATAATTTGTAATAGCCTGATTTAGGGCCAAGTCAGAATAGTGATTGCGAGACCACAAATCTGAAGTATAAATATGTGTTTTATAATTTTGAGCTAGGGTTCATGTTAAAAAAGTTACCCATGTATGATATGCTTGTATTTTAATGATTTATGAAATAATGTGGAAGTTTGATGTATATTAAACATCTTTTTCTAAGTTATTCTCATGAAAAATGCATAAAAGGACCAAATTGCAAAAGTTATGAAAATGGTCATACATGAGTGAAATAGTGGAAATTAGGGGCTATTTTAGTTAAGAAAATGATTCGGCTACGCTTGAAATACAAGAAGGTTGAATGAAAATCATTTTACGAGCCTAAGGGTAAAAGTGTAATTATGAGAAAGTTTAGAGGCAAAATTATAATTTTGGCAAAGTTTGATTCATGGGTCGATTTAGTCAATGTGAGTATTAAACAAGTGAATTTGCTATTATAGATCAAGAAACACGAAGCCCGGACTAAAACTGAGGAAGAATAAGAATTCGGACTAAATCGAATACCTACACATATTTTGAGTACCGAGGTAAGTTTGTGTGAAATTAAAGCTACAAATGTTATTATGTTCTAAATTTCTTATTTATATGAGAAATTTATATCATTTTCCATGAAATTGATTAGTGATTTCTCAATACAAATTATAATGAAATAATGATATGTTGAAGTCTAGGTTGAACATTCAGAATAGCATGGATACCTATGTCACAACATCAGATAAGGAAGTCCCATGTAAGACCATGTCTAGGACATGGCATCGATACCAAACGTAGGTCCTGTATAAGACCATGTTTGGGACATGGCTTCAACACCGAATAAGGAAGGTCCCGTATACGACCATGTTTGGGACATGGCTTCGGCACCAAAAGAAGATCTCGTGTAAGACCATGTCTGAGACATGGCATCGACATCGAGCTAAGAGGTCCTATGTAAGACCATATCTGGGATATGTCATCGGCATCAAGAGGTGATCCCATGTAAGACCATATCTGGGATATGGCATTGGCATCGAGATACATGTATGATGAGATTGAATATCCTCCGATATTTCGATTAGTTCAACGGGTAGAAGAGTTAAATATACAAAGACTATAAAATACTAAGTTATACAAAGATGACAAAAAGTTACATTTAAGTTAAGGATGATAATGATTCAGGTTTATGTTCAAGATAGCATAAGTGCTAAATTATGTGATGAAATGATACAGGTACCTTGAGTAAAATACGAGTTATGAAACCGTAATGTGATATGTGTTAGGTAAGCGTAAGTATGAGTAAGCATGACAAAGTACTTGAGGACTTGTGTTGTATTTGTTCTATGAGATGAATGGATTTTAACACGAATATTTATGTTGCTATTTTAATTCATTCAAACTTACTAAGCTATATGCTTACCACTCTCTTTTCCCTTTTCCTTGTAGTATAGCCAAACTAGCTCAAGGATCGTAGAACGTCGGAGCTCAGATCACACTATCAATCATTCTTTTGGTATAGTAAAGTTGACATATTTTAAGTATGGCATGTATAGGAATCTTGGTCATTTGGTGTTGTGTCTTATTTAGAAGCCAAAGTGTTAGTTACTAATGTCATACACTCATTTTGAAAACGGCCATTGAGAATTGGCCAATATTTGTCAAGTTTCATATATTTAATGAGGATGAGTTTATGAAGTGTATGAATGATGATTTTTGATTCTTCATAGTGTATTATTGCCATGTTATGTGTTGTTTGTGTTGGTATATGTTTGTTTATGTCTCAGGGTGGCAATTGGCTTGGAAAATAGCCTTCTAATTGTCCACAAGAGTAGACACACGGGTGTGTTCTAGGCTGTGTGCGACACACGGTCGCCCCATGGGTGTGTTGATAGGCCGTGTTTCTCGTACATCAAAATTGTGAGAATTCGACTTGTCACACGGGCCAACAGACAGGCGTGTACCTAGGCCATATGCCCCTTAAGAGTTGCTGAAGTCATAAATAGAATACCTAGGTTTTCACACACGGGTGAGGACACGGGCGTGTCTAGGCCGTGTGAGGGATACGGGCCAAAGACACGGGCGTGTGTTCGGCCGTGTGAAAACCCCTATAGGTTTGAAATGAAAAATAAAATCTACACGGGCTATGGACATGGGCTTGTGTGACCACATGGCCTGCCCACACGGGCGTGTCTCATCTCACACGGGCGTGTGGCGTTGTTTAGGTAAAAATTTTCTAAGTGTGCAATAGTTTCCAGTTAAGTTCTGAAACCCTTCGTATACATGTTTAGGGCCTCGTTGGCCCATAATAAGAATGATATGAATGTGAATGAGAAGTTTTAAATTGAAAAGAAATTTTATAGCCCAAAGTTGTATATTCAATCAAGTTAAGTCCAGTAATGCCTCGTACCCGATTCTGAAATTGAATATAGGTAAGTGTGTTATATTTAGTGGTATCAGAGCTACGATTTAGTCGATTCTTAGACTAACGTAACGTATACATGAGTCTAGCTATACATGCCATGCATATGAGTATTTATGTAGTGATGTGTAACAACTCTTGACGATTTAAATTGTGTTTTCATATAGTAATTGGATCCCAATAGAGCTAGGGCGGATGATGTAAAAAGTAATACGCTGGCTCCCGCCGAAGGGACGGTGCCAAATAAAAATGAGAATAGACCTACGACCGTAAGTCACAGAGGAGGAGAAGAGGCTAGGGAAGCCTTTCTCCACATGATGAATGCATGGTACACAGAGTTCGTTCGTACGAATCCGAATGCACAACCCCCTCCACCCCACCTATTCCTCAACCTACCCTAGTAGTTCCTCAAGTGGTAGAAGTAGTAAAAAGAGAAGAACCTCCGGTTGATAGAATCTGAAAACTAGGAGCCGAAGAATTCTGAGCTAGTAAAGATGACGATCCGTAAAGAGCATAATTCTGGCTTGAAATCTCGATTCGGGTATTTGATGAGTTATCGTGCACACCTGAAGAGTGGATGAAGTGTGTAGTTTCTCTTCTTAGAGACTCCACTTATCAGTGGTGGAATACCCTTGTGTCGGTGGTACATGAGAGTTTTTCCAGGAAGAGTTCCGGAAGAAGTGCATAAGCTAAAGGTTTATCGACCAAAAAAGAAAGGAATTTCTTGAATTGAAACAAGGTAAGATGACCGTAATTGAATATTAGGGTGAATTTGTGAGGCTCAGCAAATATGCTCGAGAGTGTGTATCCACTGAAGCTATTATATGTAAATGGTTTGAGGACGAACTAAATGAAGATATCAGATTTTTTGTTGGTGTCCTCGAGTTGAAAGAATTTGTTGTGCTAGTGGATCAGGCTTGTAAAATTGAGGAGTTAGTGAAAGAGAAAAGAAAAGCTAAGGTGGAGTCTCGTGACTCAAGAAAGAGACAATTGAACAAGTTATTTAAGTCCTCGTCCAAGAAGTCAAGAGATTTTCCTACCCGATCAGCTACTTCCACCGGGTTTTCAAATAGAAGTAAGAGTAAGCAGTACTCTGGGATCAAAGCTCAGACTACCTCAGTTGCTAGTGTTGGGAACACTAGACCAAATAGACCACAATGGCCATAATGTGGCAGACGACATCCTGGTGTGTGTCGAGCTCATGAGAGAGCTTGTTTTAAGTATGGTTCCCAAGATCATTTTATTAGAGAATGCCCTAAGATGATTGAGAAAGAGAAAGTTCAGAGTGCAAGAGCGGGAAGCACTACTAGAGGGAGACAACAAAGAAACTCTGGAAGCGAAACGAGTAGTAAGAGTACACCTAGAGAGCAGGTTGCGAGATCTGAGGGTAGAGCGCTTGCGAGGACCTATGCCATTTGAACTCGCGAAGAGGCGTCATCTCTTGATGTAATTACGGGTACATTTTCTCTCCATGATATTAATGTTACTGCTTTAATTGATCCGGGATCTACCTAGTCATACATTTGCATGAAATTAGTATCTAGCATGAGCATGCCTGTAGAGTCTACAGAATTCGTGATAAAAGTGTCCAATCCTTTAGGCGAAAGTGTATTAGTTGATAAGGTATGCAAAGATTTCCCATTGATGATTAGAGATCATTATTTTAAGGAAAATCTTATGCTATTGCCATTTGATGAATTCGATATAATTCTTAGTATGGATTGGTTAACCACTCATGAAGTGATAGTAAATTGTGAAAAGAAATGCATTGAATTGAGATATGAAAATGGGGACACTCCTCGTGTTGAATCAGATGAACAAGACAGATTGCTTGTAGTGATCTCTCATATGTCTGCTCAGAGGTATGTAAGAAAAGGGTATGAAGCATATCTTGCTTTTGTTATGAATGCTAAAGAAACTAAGTTAATGTAACCGTGGTTTATACCCTAGTCGGAACAGTGGTTTTGGGACCACAAAATCCGAGTCTAAATAATATTTTAATATTAGTTTCTGTGCCATTGATATGTGACTAAGCATGTGGTAAATTTTTGTGAGCTAATTTGTCTGTCTGTGTGTTTAATTTGAAAACAAAAGGATTAAATTTTATTACAATGCAAAGTTTCATGCTATTTGTTAAATTATTTATGTGATGTGGCTTTTAAAGGTGAAGGCCTTATGAAACAAATAGACCACTATTTAGTTAGTGGATGAACAAAGGACAAATATGCTCTTATTATATGTTTGTTTTATTTATTAATTGAATGGATATTTTAGTAAATGGATTAATAATATGTTATTAATCAAACAATTGATAGAGCTAGTGGATGTGTTCATCCATTCTTGCCGAAAATACCAAATAAAAAGAGAAAGAAATATGAAGCTAGGGCATTTGGCTATAAAACTCTTTGATTAAGGTATGATTTTGATTCGGTTTTTGATAATATCTACGTTTTTGCAACCGTTGCTTTGTCTGCTTTCAAGCCCATGTCTCAATTTTTTGTATTGATGATGTTTGTGAGATATACCATTAATGATATGTTGAGCTTTGTAATGAATTTAGTTGTTAAATGGAGATTTGAGCTAGATGAACATACTTTGTTCTTTAATTTTTGATGAATTTAGCTAATTAGGGCTAAATTGAGAAAATAGTAATTTGAAGGACTAAATTGCAAATGTGATGGAAAATATGGGCTTGTATGATATATATATATATATATGCATTTGGCTAAGCTTGGATGTGTGATGATTTTGTGAATTTAATGTTTTGAGAAAAATGGACTAAATTGATAAATTGTGCAAATGTAAGGGCTAAATTGTAAATTGCCCAAAATATGTGTATTTGGATTGAATTGAATGAGTTAGTGAATAAAAGGGTTAATTCTGAACATGTATAGATCAAGAACAGAGGAAAATGGACTTAGATCGCGGGAAAGCAAAAGTAACCGAGTACCCGTTTCTATTTCCGTTGAATCGAATCCAAGGTAAGTCATTATGCAAATAAACATATTCGTATTGAATTATGTATGTTCTTATGACTATTGTTATCGATGAATACTCATTATATGATCTGTTCATGAATTTCGAGATAAGGATTACTTAGTGACAATGTTCGAGAAGTCCCGTATGAACCTAGGAATAGATAGGATTAGCTATGTCATGACATAGGTATTTGTTCTATTTTTATCATGTAAGACCACGTCTGGCACGTTGGCGTTGATTTCAGATTTCGTGTAAGACCTTGTCTGGGACGTAGGCATCGATATGAGCATTACGTGTAAAACCATGTCTGGGACGTTGGAATCAATATGATCTTTACGTGTAAGACCGTGTCTGGGACATTGGCATCGTATTGATTTGTGGAAGACCCTATCTGGGACAGTGGCATCGATATCTGAGTGCATATAAGACCTCGTCTGGGACATTGGCATTGTACGACTATTTCAAGCTTTTTAAGTATCCTACTAGATTCCTTACGGTTCAACAGGCAAGTCTGTGATACGAATGGCTATGTAAATAGTAATTTCATTTTAGGTACATTGATTTATACACTAAGTGTGTATTTAAGGTAAGTACCTATGTGATCTTGCTAGTATGATTATGTATATTGGGATAATGATATGATATGTGAAAGCAAGCATGAAAAAGCCATGTATATATAAGACTTTTGAATTGATGAATCTGGCAAATGTGGTCAAGTACATGGACCAAATTATATATGTGATAGTTTGCTAAGTAATTAAGATGTGCCAATGTACCTTTGTGCATATATGTCTTTTATGTTAAGTTTATTAGTATTATGACTTACTAAGCTTTTGGAAAGCTTACTTTGTGTGTGTGTTTTCTCTGTTTTATAGGTCGTCAAAGCTACTGAAGGCTCGGGACCGTCAAGGATCATCATCACACTACTAAACTCATTTTGGTACATTTTGGAAATGTATATAGCTAAATATGGCATGTATATGCTAGTATTTGATATGAGTTTGTTATATGAACTTTGCCATGTGATTTGGCTAGTTATGAGTTGGGAATTTGCTTGAATAAATGTGATATTTGAAGTATGTTTTTTGGCATGCTTAGTTAATTCATGAAATGGTCAAGTTTTGATTAAACAAATGAATGAATTATGCTTGTGTTGATGTACCACCCCTTCCCGTGTCCGTCGCCGGGATGGGTTAAGAGCATTACCTGACAGATCGAAAACTTAATCAAACAATTCATCAAGTATCACATCGAATACAATCATAGTGTCCCTTATTACGGTCAATGAGACCTTAAGCATGTTCATAAAATAGGGTCAGGACTAAATTGGAACACATACAAAATTTCATGGAAATTTAAAACATTTCTAAGTTTCAAGGGTTGCACGCTCGTGTGGGCAGGCCGTGTGCCTCCGACGGCTGCTAGACACACCCGTGTATCCTCCATGTGGTCGAAACTAACTTTTCTCCCACAGCCACTAAGCACGCCCGTGTACTCTGACCGTGGTCGATTTTGTCAAAAATCACACGGCTACTAGGCACGTTCGTGTGCCAAGGCCGTGTACTCTTATACTAACTACTGACTTAGCCCCATGGTCACTAGGCATGCCTGTGTGCCACAACCGTGTGACATTATAGGCCATTTTCAAGGCCAAAATGCCACCCACTTGGGTCTTACCTACAAGAAATATTTACCAACACATTTCATGCATACTAGACAACCAAATAACCATTCAATCTAAACATTCAATATCCGTTTCAACCATGCCAACTTCCAAGACCAAAACATATGTATATCAAGTATAATTCATCCAAATGCTTACCCAAAAACTTGAACAATTTATGTGCTTCAACCATACCGAAATATACTTCATCTAACATATTCATTAAAACATAATACCAACATATAGCTAACCAAAACACATGGCTAAATTCACTTCATACACAAATACAAAAGACTAGCCTATACCTGCCATATCTAGCAACATATATATATCCAAAATGTACCAAAAACAAGTTGAATATTGTGATGACGATCCTTGACGGTCCTGAGCCTTCAGTAGCTTTGATAACCTATAACACAGAGAAAACGCACACACAGAGTAAGCTTTCCAAAAGCTTAGTAAGTCATAATACAAACAAACTTAGCATAGAAGTCATATATACTCATAGATACATTGGCACATCTAAATCACTTAGTAAATTATCACATATATGCTTTGGTCCATGTACTTGGCCATATTTTCCACATTCATCAATTCAAAAGTCTCATATACACAAAGCTCTTTCATACTTACTATCACATTTCATATTACATAGTCATCATAGCAAGATCACATAGGAACTTACCTTATATACACACTTAGTATTACATAGTCATCATAGCAAGATCACATAGGAACTTACCTTATATACACACTTAGTGTATGAATAAACGTACCTGAAATGGATTCACCTTTTGAACCGTAAGGAACCTAGTATGATACTCAAAAAGCTCAGAATAGTTGTACAATGCCAATGTCCTAGACGAGGTCTTATATGCACTCAAATATCGATGCCACTATCCCAGACAGGGTCTTACTCGAATCAATACAATGCTGATGTCCCAGACATGGTCTTACACGTAAAGATCAAATCGATGCCAGCGTCCCAGACGTGGTCTTACACGTAAAGCTCATTTCGATGCCTACGTCCCAGATGAGGTCTTACACGACATCTCAAATCAACGCCAACATCCCAGACGAGGTCTTACATGATAAAACAGAACGGATACCTATGTCATAACATAGCTAATCTCATCTATTCCTAGGTTCGTATGGGACTTCTCGGATATTGTCACTAAGTAATCCTTATCTCAAAATTCATGAATAGATCATATCATAAGTATTCATCGATAACAATAGTCATAAGAATACACATAATTCAATACGAATACGTTTATTTGCATAATGACTTACCTCAGATTCGATTTAACAGAAACGGAAACGGCTACTCGGTTACTTTCGCTTTCCCGCGATCTAAGTCTGTTTTCCTTGGTTTTTGATCTATACATATTCAGAATTAACTCTTTTATTCACTAACTCATTCAATTCAATCTAAGGACACACATGTAGGGCTATTTGTAAATTAACCCTCATATTTGCACAATTTATCAATTTAGTCCATTTTTCTTAAAACATCAAATTCGCAAATTCACAATTTAGTCCTTCAAAATGCTATTTTCACAATTTAGCCCTAATTAGCAAAATTCATCAAAAATTCAAGAGCAAAACATGTTCATTAAACACATATCTTTCATTAAACAACTAAATTCATTACAAAGCTCAACATATCATCAATGGCATATCACACAAACATCATCAATTCACAAAATTGAGACATGGGCTTGATAGTAGACTAAACAACAATCTCAAAAATATAAAAATTATCAAAATCTAAATCCAAAATATACCTTAATCAAAGAAGACAATAGTCGAATGCCCTAACTAGTTTTTCTCTTTTCTTTCTTTGCTAGATTCGGTTAAATGAAAAGAATAAAGATGAACATTTTCATCTTTTTGTTTAATTAATATGATGATAATAACTCATTTACCAAAATAGCCTTCATGCATAAATATATATGACATATAAACATTATAGGCATTCATGTCCTTTATGCATCCACTAACTTAATAGTGGTCTAATTACCTCTTAAGGCCTCCTCTTTTAAAAGCCACAACATATAAGCACTTTCACAAATATCATGCAACTTTCACATTTTATGCAATTTAATCCTTTTGTCAAATTAAACAAACAGACAGAAAAATTAGCATACGAAACTTTACCACATGCTTAACCACTTATCAAAGACACAGAACATAATATTAAAATATTATACGGACTCAGATTTGTGGTCCCGAAACCACTGTTTCGACTAGGGTGTAAACCGGACTGTTACAATTCTCCCCTTAGGGATTTTTGTCCTCGAAAATCTTACGGTTAGACAGATTCGGATATTGCTGTCTCATTGAATCTTTAGGCTCCCACGTAGCCTCTTCTATTCCGTGTCGATTCCATAGTACTTTCACTAACGGAATTTTCTTATTTCTTAACTCTTTCACTTCACGAGCTATAATACAAATCGGTTCCTCTTCATAAGACATATCAGATCGGATTTCAATTTCAGATGGGGCAACCATATGTGATGGATCTGATCGATGTCTACGGAGCATCGTGACATGGAATACATTGTGTATCTTTTCTAGCTCAGAGGGAAATCTTAATCTATATGTAATAGGCTCGACTTGTTCAATGATCTCATACGGTCCGATGAACCTCGAACTTAATTTTCCTTTACTTCCGAATCGAAGCACTTTCTTCCACGGAGACACTTTCAGAAATACTTTGTCGCCGATTTCAAATTCTATATCTTTTCGTTTCAAGTCTGCATAAGTCTTTCGACGATCAGATGCTGCTTTCAAACAATCTCGGATCAGTTTCATTTTTTGTTTTGAATCTTTTATCAAATCAACCCCATATATCTTATTTTCACTGAGCTCAGTCCAATACAGAGGTGTATGACATTTACGTCCGTACAAAGCTTCATAAGGTGCCATTTTGATACTTGACTGAAAACTGTTATTGTATGCAAATTCAATCAATGGCAAATACTGTTCCCACGTACCGTTAAACTCAAGTATACAACATCTTAACATATCTTCAAGAATCTGAATGATCCGCTCGGATTGACCATCTGTTTGCGGATGAAAAGCTGTACTGAAATGTAGTTTCGTGCCTAAAGCTTATTGTAATTTCTTCCATAACCTCGATGTAAACCTCGGATCCCTATCTGATACAATGGATATTGAAGACACGTGCGTGTGTCCGGCCATGTGAAAACCTCTGTAGGTTCAAAATGAAAAATAAATTCTACACGGGCTATGGAAATGAGCGTGGGTGACCACACGACCTGCCCACACATGCGTGTCTCATCTCACACGGGAGTGTGGCCCTATTTAGGTAAAAAGTTTCTAAGTGTGCAAAAGTTTCCGGTTAAGTTTCAAAACCCTTCATATGCATGTTTAGGGCCTCGTAGGCCCATAATAAGGATGATATGAATGCGAATGAGAAGTTTTAAGTTGAAAAGAAATTTTATAGCCCAAAGTTGTATATTCAATCAAGTTAAGTCCAATAATACCTCATACCCGATTCCGGAGTTGAATACATGTAAGAGGTTTTACATAATCTATATTCAATTCAATAGCCATCACATTTATGAATATTCAATTGGACCATATGAATTCGCATAATTTTCCACTTACTTATCATATGAAATTTACATTTAACACTTACTTACCGGTTTCTGTCACGAGTACCTTGACTGAGTCGTACCATCACTTGTAACCACATTTTGTCAACATTTCCCGTTGAACCATTTGGAATACTAAATAATACTCGGGAATCTTGTACACACAATACTGTACCAATGCCATATCCGAGATGGTCTTACATGTAATTTTGTATCGATGCCAATAGCCCAGCTATGGTCTTATACGAAGTCTCATCTTGATGCCATATCCCAAATATGGTCTTACACGTTATCTCAATAACCCTAATGCCATGACATGTGTATCATTTCTATTCCTAATGTTCAACCGGGATTTTCGTAGTATCGTATCTCTGTCAGTCATTTCCGTAGTATCATACTCAATAGCATTCTAATTTCATTTCAATAATATAACATTTACCACAATTATATCAATTAAGCATTTATACATATATAATTTAATACTTATTAAACCTACGAACTTACCTCGATACAAAAATAGTGAAATGGACCTAATCGTCAAACACTTTAGTTTTCCCCCGATCTAGACCTGAACTTCGTTTTTCTTGATCTATAGTACCAAATTCATCTAATTTAATCATTACATTATTCATTTCAACCCAAAAGTCACAATATGACAAAATTACATTTTTTCCCTTAAACTTTTGACATTTTACACTTTAGTCCCTAAGCTCGTAAAATGAATTTCATTCAATTTCTTCAAAACCCAAGCCTAGCCGAATAATTTTCATACTCATAACAGCCCATATTTTCCATTTATTCACATTTTTCTTCTCATTTCATAGACTTTTACAAATAAGTCTTTTTTGACATTTTTATCGCAAATCACTTGACAAAATCATTTAACAAACAACAAACATGCATTTTCTACAATCGAACATCAAAATACACAGATATTCAGGATGGGTAAAACCTTAAACCTTGATCATATCTTAAATTAGTGGTAGAAATAGATAGATCGGATTACATCGACTTCAAAAATGTAAAGAGCATTAAAAACAGGGAAAGAACAGACTTACAATCGAGCTTGAAAGCTTGAAAAACCCTAGCCATGGTTATCCTTGTGAAATTCAGCCAAGGGAGGAAGAATATGGACAAATTTTTGCTTTATTATGGCTTTTAAATTCATTTAATTACCAATTTACTAAAATGCCCTTAATGAAAAACATTAGAAACATACCTAACCATGTACATTTTTTCCACCAACTTAACCAATGGTCTAATTACCATTTAAGGACCTTTAATTTCAAATTTCATAGAAACTGGACACCTTTAACATATAGAATTCAGGTTTTGTAGTTTTTTGCAATTTAGTCCCTTTAACTAAATTGAGTGCCCAAACGTCAAAATTTTTGAACAAAATTTTCACGAAACTGTTCCATAAAACTGTAGACCATAAAACTGTAATAAAAATAAATCTTTTTGCGTCGGGTTTGTGGTCCCGAAACCACTGTTCCGACTAGTTGGGCTATTACAATTATGGTGTCAGGTGCCATAGAGGTGTACAAGCAGTGAGTATTGGTTGGTTTTTCTTTTGCCTATGGATTTGAATTTTTCAAAATTTGCATGGAATTGTCAAGGTTGTGTAAGAGCTAAATTTCCTCATATTTTTGGGGAATATAATGTGGATTTTCAGTTTGATATTATTAGTTTATTGGAACTAAGAGTCAATGGAGCAAAAGTTAATGTGTTATTTCCAAGTTGGGGTTTTTGTTTTCCTATCAACTGGAAGTGATTGAACTTTTTAGGGGTATATAGACTGGGCGAAAGGATTTGCTTCAGGTGCAAGTTGTCAGGAGCCATCCTCAATTTATTTTGACTCACGTTCGTCGCATTAGTTCTTCTATGGGGTGTTTGTTACCTTTGTTTATGTAGCCCGAATAAGAAAAATGTAAGAAGTTATTGAAAGGTCTAAAATTTTCAATCCCTTCAATTCAGGTTCCATGGGTGGCTATTGGAGATTTTAATGCTCTTCTATTTGATAGTGATAAAAAGGGTGGTAGTTTAAAGGGTAGGAGGTGTCCCATCTTCGGTGATTTTGTTGAGACAGCTAGTTTGCAGGATTTGGGCTTTAGGGGTCCCTCTTTTAACTAGCAGAGAGGTCACACTCTTGAGACGCTTCATCGTGCTATCGGTAATAATACTTGGGTATCTACTTTCCCTAACTCTGTGGTGTCACATTTTTCAAGGATTAAATCTAATCACCAGCCTCTACAGCTTTCCCTTAGATCGGACTTCAGTATGCGTAGGGTCGCCCTGTCCATTTCTTGGTTGGGTGGACTGATCATCCAAATTTTATGGATTTTGTAAATGTAGAGTAGAGGCTTGATGGCTAAATGTCGGATACTCTTTCTTGTCTTTTTATGGAGGTTAAGAAGTGGAATAGTGTTGTGTATGGTCACATAAGGAAAAGGCATATTGTTAATAGACTGGCTGACATTCAGAACGTGATGGAAAGTTCTATTTCTAATCGCTTGGTTAGGCTTGAGATAGTGGTTAGGGATGAGCTAGACTTGGTTTTGTATCATGAGGAACTTTCGTGGAAACAAAAATCTAGATGTGATTGGCTCAAATTGGGTGATAGGAACATTAGATTCTTCATTAGTCGAACACTTCAACAGAGGAAGTTTAATCCCATCTCTATTTTGTGAAGCTATAATAGCGATTGGTGCTATGATCTAGATGTTCTTCAGTTTGAGGCAGTAAGTTTTTTTCATAATATCTATGGGGAAGTCCCAGGTCCTTTTGGGTCTTTACTGCCTAACACCTTTCCAAGCCTTAATCTGGTGATATTGAATTTCTAGGGAAGGCAATTTCGGATGAGGAAATTAAGAAAAAATTGTTCGACATGGCCCTTTAGAAAGCTCCCAGGAGTGATGTATTTCATGCTCTATTCTTCCAAAATCAGTGGTAGTTGTGGAGAGTGTTGTTTTTGAGTGTATCAAAAGGGTGCTTAATGGTGAGTCAATTAAACTAGAGTTGAACAACACCCTTATCGTCCTCATTCTTAAGGTTGCGCATCCAGAGAAATTTCAAAAGTTTAGGCCTATCAACTTGTGTAACATCCTAGAATAGGGCCTAGGAGTTTGGGGCTTGGCGAGTTGGGGTTCGCCAGTAGGCTTGATGAGTTGGGGTTCTTCAGAAGGCTTGGCAAGTTGGGGTTCCTTAGAGGGCCTGGCAAGCTAGTGTTTGCCAGTGGGCCTAGTAAGTTGAGGTTGCCAATGGGCTTGGCGAGTTGCAATCATTGGTTTGAGCCTAGTGAACTAAGATCGCTAGTGGGCTTGGCAAGTTGTGATCGATGTTTTGGTTAAAGAGTCTAAAGTAGGAGTAGAAAAATGGCAATTATACTAAAGTTAGAAAGTCAACTTATTTTCCTCTTCGCAACACCATTCATGCTTGTAACTATTTCTTACGTCTACTGCGACTAGGGCATCCTAAGAACTTCAAAACAATTATTGCCTATAAATTAAGCCTTTTACATTAAAAATTCCATATTCCTTTGAATGACAAAACTCTCTCAAATTTCTTCATCGATTATCTTGTTGTCTAGTTTCTACGAAAACAAGAACTCAACACTTAGCTCTTAGGACTTAAGGTAAGATTCTGATGCTCTATTTGGTTAGACGTATAGAAGTAACTAAGAAAGTTCACAACAAAGGAAACTAGGTTCGCCAAAAGACTAGCATGTGTGAACCTAGGATTGCTTGTGTTTATGAATGAGTTTTAATGTGCTTTGACTGTTAGTGACTTGTGTATGTTTGTAAAATTGCGAACCTAACAAAACCGTCTACAAGCAAAGACAAGAGAGAAACGAAGCTTGTTTAAAAACTTTCAGTAAATTGTGAAAGTTCAGGGATCGCCACTTGTGTGCACAAGCCATAGTGTTAATTAGTATTTTAGGGTTTTATCCTAAGTTTCGAAAGTAAGTCATCTCTATATTCATGTTTAGTGGTTGTAATTATACATGTGTTTTTATGAACAGTGATATTTGAGCTAATTATGAACAGTGTTTTGTGAGATCCTGATGACCTGTAAGCTCTATGTTTAGGTAAATGTTTTAACACTATAATATTTTGAAACTGTTAGAAATGGCTTGACATAGGATTATGGGTACTGACCTTTATGTTTTGTGATTTGGGCAAGAAGCCTTGGGACAGGTTTGGAGAGATAAGGGAATGTCGAGCTAAGCTCCATTCAATGGGATATGTTGGTATGTTTGGAGAGTGCTTAGCTTTATGAGACACTTATGGGACATGTTAAGACTCTTTGAGTCAAAATGAGGAGTTATAAGGAGTTCTCCTTATCCAACAGAAAAAAACATGTGAATAAGATTGTGTTTGTAACACCCCTTACCCGAGACCATTTTCAGAGTCGAGCACGAGGTATTACTAAACTTAACTACAGAATTTTTTTTTGACTTATATATATATACCCAAAAACCAAATCAACCAAAACCACAACCAAACATGATAACCAAACCAAAATATAAATTCCAAGATTTAACAAGATGTACAAGCCATTTTCGCATGGCTTTACATATATATACAACTTCAACCATATTAAAAGAGTAGTATAGCCTATACATGCCATAAATTTCTAATTCACTTTTAAACACCGAAAGCGATCGATAGTGTGATAAACTTCGCTAACGATCCCCGAGCACCATAACTAGCCTCCAAAATCTATAAATAAAGGTAAAAATACACACATAGGGTAAGCTATCATAGCTTAGTAAGTCATAAGCAAATAATAACTCAATAACAATAATAATCTAATAAAACATAACCAAACCATACTTGTAAATTCAAATATCCACATGTAACTAAACATGAAATAAGTTTTGTCCAGACAAGCATCCGTTTGACCGAACACATACTATCATAATACATTTATACAATTCACATTACGTTAGTCATAATTTCACATTCAATTACCTTATAGACAAATGCACATATAAACTTTGGCATGAATATGAATTTCGCATTTCCATATCATAAGTATATTTATATTATTAAACCGGATATAACCCATCATATGCTTAAACATATGGTTTCATTCACTTAATTCATAGCTTAATTTAATTCAAATATTACCTCAATGGCATTGATAATTTATTACGGTATAAACAATCCATACTTATGAAATTTAACTACCAAACATTTATCTACACCTAAATTTTAACATTTCCAAACACACATGGATCATTAATATGTTTAATATCCCATAGACCTTATTTTTGCCCAAATATATATATATCACCATAACCACGATAAAGGTTCACATTTGAAATACCTACTAATCGAAGGCACATAAATCTTTTAATAATAATATAAATTTTACATTTCGATTTATTCCTCATGTAACATTAGGTCGAATATAAGCTCAAAAATCAAACATTAATATCACATATTTATGCATTAATCCATATGTAGCTTTTCATATACACATTCACTACCATTAACGTCATTTTTAACTTGTATCACATATCAATAATCAACTTACCTTATTTCTAAAAGGAAATAAATTGTTACATACCTGTTCACTTTAACTCATTTAGCACATTTGATTATTTTTACCGTTGCTCACGTAAAATTTGCTAGGCATAAAGTATAATGTAATACACCGGCACAGAGCCTGCTAGGCAGTAATTTGATATAATTTACTAGCATAAAGCCTGCTATTATACACCAAATCATTTTATAACCTTAATAAAATCACATAGTACATTTTGATCATCTTAATCGAATACCACCAATTTAATAGGTACCATATACAACTTACTCCATACAATCGGAAGTACATATATTTATATAAGTAATTCCACATGTCCGAATGTATATCCATAAAATCTCCATATGGCCAAACTGATTTATGTACAAATACTCACACATCCATTGAATACTCTAATGTTGCCAGTAAACAACATCAAATCAATATCATATTATCCACCTATCTAAAAATATCGAATACACAAACACATTATCTATCAACTTACTTAATCAATAAACATCACATATAATTTGTACTTAAGTCAATACATACCTTATGGCCAAATAATCAAATTCACTTGAATAAGCTTAAGCTTGTCCATTTGCCACCATAATTCAATCATTCCGTAAGCATAAGCTCAGTATTATAAGTCACCGTATATAAAACTCTGCTATGTAACATCCCCAAACCCGCCCATTCAAGATTTAATCAATCTGGTTATGTTAGTGCGAAAAAGACGGTGGAAAAATCTATTTAACTTAGAAAAATTTATTCGAGCTTGTTAACTTTTGAAAATCCATGTTTATTTAATATTGTATGAGAAAACTTTGATATCATATAAATATTATAAAATGCCCAAAAGTAAACTTTAATGAATATATAAGACTAATTTTGAATAAATAAGTTGTCAAAATAAATTCGTTTCCACTTAGTAATTTAATATAATCCAAACATAATTTAAAATAATAATTAAATAATTTCCAGAGTAAATAAAAATCAAAAGGGCCTTATTACATATTCTATTTTAAAACAAATACTTAAAGTAAGCCTAAAACGTTTAATCTCTTCTTCTCGCATGGGCCACCATGTGTCCTCTCCGAACCCGATCCAACTACGCGTCACACCAAAAATGGTTAATGAAAAGGGTGAGTCCACCGACTCGATGCATAATCAAAACACATATTTCCATCCGTATGGGCTTGGCCCATACCCACACAGCCATCGAAACAAATCATGCAAGAATGCATCTCAGCCCAACCCATTGTCCAACCGTGACACCAACCTTAGCAGACTCCCCGCCTAAGGCCGTGGGAAACTCCCCACCGATCACATAGTGATCCATAACATCTTACCTTGGCAAGCTCGCTGCTCAAGGCCGTGGCTGAGCCACCGATCAACCCAAGTGATCCAATATCGTAAACCATCTACGGTGATGCACATAGCCATCAACCGCCGAGATGGGCACCGAGCCACACCTCCCTTGAGGTAGCACAAAGCTAACCATCAAGCGCTAATGTAGCCGGAGCTATCATTAGACCACGTACAACTTGTGTACTCTTCCTCCTTCATCGAATCAAGCCCAAATCCCATGTATGCATGCATAAGTTCAACATGTCAGATTAACAAAAGAGTAAGCATCACATGTGGATTATCATATCATGTATATATCATAAATAACTCACCATTCAAGCCACTATAATCGGCCATCACACATCACGCATATGTAAACACATTTAACAAACCAAAGACCGAAGAAATAGTGCGTTGATTACGCACCTTAATACTTGTAGTTCTACGCTTTCGATCCCTAAGCTATCGCTCAAAGAAACAACAGCTATCTGCCTATAGCTATCTCCTGTTGCTGGCCTACACCCCGGTGGCCAATCCCGAACTCACGAGACAAATCTCTTCTTGAACTTCGGGATAGGGACCTTCCCTTGCCCTCTCTTGACCGATCGTTGCCTCCATCAAAAGCTTAAACAGTAAATGAGTTAACCTTACAAATCACAACCTAAATATTTAATCTTAATAAATATTTCTTACCAACTCAACTTGAATTCCGAACGCTACTTACTGCAACTGCTGACTAAACGACCTTGCTAACCACTCCCTATTGCTCAAACTAGAAACGGTCACCACAAGAAAGTATGGTTTGGCTTTGCAAAACTAGAAGGCAAAGAAGTCGGTGCTAGGGTGCTTCAAAAGGTGTTGCGGCAATCAGAGAAGTGAGGAGAGTTTATGGTCTAGCAACGAGTGAAATGGATAAGAAAAATGGAAGGAGAAAGGGACTTGAAGTTTTGGCTCAGATGAATAAGTGAGAGAGAGAGAGACGTTTTGGTGTGGTTGAGGTATGAGGAGGAAATGAAAATGGAGACTAAAAGGAAAGGCTAAAATTCGGCAAGGGAGAGAAAGCCAAAATGGTGAATGCAAAGAAATGAGCACCTCCCCCCTATTTATACTATTCGGCCAAGCTCCAAGCTCCCAAAAAAAAATCCTAAAATCTCTCCTAAAACACCTCCCTTCCATCCATTCAAAATAATTTGAATGGGTCAAACTTACCTAGCCAAATTTAAAAAGAAAAGACCAAGTCTTCCTCCACCTTTTTAGCATCCAAAAATCGTCCACCACCCCACCAAGATGACGCAAAAACAATGCCCATCTGCTGCTCTTGCGAATCGAACCTGAGCCCCTTCCCCCTGCAAATGGAGTCACCTTCCAAGCTCTAGAGTGGTGCCTCCTTGCCACTCTGCCACACCAATCTTTGTGCCAAAACTCCACCAAAAATTCTCTTAAGGCCCCCTCCATCCAAACTCCCCCTTTTAGCCCCTAAAACTAAAAATTTCCAAAGCAACCTACCACCACCTAGGGTTCTCAGGACCCCTAAAACTTACCCAAACACACACTGAAGTGTGCCAACACTCGAGCTAAGCACCAAAAATCTATCCCCTAAAACCAGGGTGTTACATGCTAGGCATGAGCCTGAATCACACACCGGCACTAAGCCTGCTAGACCCAAGTTCTGATAATCATTCACCGGCAATAAGCCTGCTAGACCCAAGGTCTGATAATCATTCACCGGCAATAAGCCTGCTAGACCCAAGGTCTGATAATCATTCACCGGCAATAAGCTCGCTGAGGCATAAAGCCCGATAAATTCACCACCCAAGGCTTGCTAGGCTCATAACCTGAGTAGTAATACTTTAAATTTTCTCCCTGAATCATTTCATATATCGAATCTTTTACGCATTTCGAACTCATTATACGAACATTCGATAGCACATATCACACTAATAACTTAACCGAATCAATTTTATACTTAGCTAAATTCGGCTAATTCACATATAATTACAAAAATTCCAAATTTCAAATATATGCTAATTTACTAAAATAATATCGATGATTATTTACTTAGAGATATACTCCGACACTTTCATTTACCTTTATTAGGTATTTTGGTCCTTGGAGAAATGAAAATGATAACTCACACACCCAAAGGCTTGGTAAATAAATCCTTTCCTCAACCACATACACATATATATATATTTATATAATATATAAATATATATTCACTATCCATATTTTCTATGCCTCAATAAAACATCTATTAATCGTAGTTCATGCTCCCATTTTAACCCACCATATTCGGCAACCATCAATACATATACAACTATAATTATATATCAAAGTTAACTCTCGTTCATTATTGATTTCCATCACATTCGCCACACCCATATATATACTAAATTAATTATTCAATACCACCACCTATTTCCAAGATCCATATTTAAATACTACTACTCAATCCATAAATATTTATCCAAATTTCCCTATGCTACCGAATTTCATACATAAATCAACCACACATTCTAATTTTGTTATGAACGTTTAATCCCAATCCACATCACATTCGGCAATTAAAGAAAAACCGATTTCCATATGCTTATTTCAACTAATCAAGAGATATACATATTTACATGCATATAATAAACCCCACTCATCTAGTCTATTTTAATATTCCCATGTATCATTCGGCAACAACTATTATACATAATATATATTTATTTATATATATATAAATCCTCATTTTCAATTTCCAAGATCAATCACATTCCGTTTTCACGTATAACTATACCTTGATACGTATACAAATATTTAATCCACCCAATTAATTCAAGCTTACATATATAATTATGCATTTTTATCTCATTTCGAATATAATAAAATATTTCCCATGCCATACTCGGCTTTATACAATTAAGTCTATTGTTTCACTTTAGCATATACAATTCAACATTGAATAAAATTTGTATCAATCCAATTGCTTATAACTTACCTGGAATTCGATAAATTCAAACGTCTCGGCTATTCGTTCACTTTGGCCTTCCCCCGATCTAGTTCCTTTTCTTTTTGGTCACGGTCTAAGAAATATCAAATAACATTTGTTCAATGTATTTCCAATTGATTTAACTCAATTCAAGTCAATTGCAAGGTTTTATAATCCTTACGAGATTACACTTGTAATTACACACTCGATTCAATTTAGTTCCTTACCTACCATTCACAAACAATTTTGCTATTTTACAATTCAATTTCCCCATTGCCGAATACCCCATATTACAAAAAAAGAATTCATACAATTCAATCTTTAATACAATTAAGCCATTCCCATCCATATTTACAATATTGTTTAATTGCAATTTAAATCCCTAAACAAAAATCACTAACTTTTCATTAAATTTGACTAATTCCCTTAATAGCCAAACCTTATACCTCACTTCCTAATTTCATAAAACCATTCGGTCAAGCCATTTAGCTTCCAACTGATTGTTTCCAAATATCCAAGCCATAACACATACCTATTTTCCTTAATTAACAAGTTAATAAACTAACCAAGATCAAGATTTTCTTCATCAAACATGAATAAGACATAGTTATTGCTAATGACCGAATCTAGGGGAAGCTTTAGACTCAAAATTTTTCATATACAAATGATAGCATTCAAGATTTCTAACATAACCATGTACAAATCTATCAGAAATTAGCTTGATTCCTTACCTTAAGAACACATGCATAGTCCGCCATGGAGTTTTAAAATTTCACTTCTCTTTTTCTACTCTTTGTTTCGTGAGAGTGAGGAAGATGAGTGAAAATAGAATAAAAAAATAAGAACATGTATATATATTTTTATCTTATTTTATTATACCTTAACCATTACTTTATTTAATATTCATTTAAAATCCCACTCACCTAATTTTAATCATTTTATTCACATATTTTCTATCATTGCCGTCCCACTTCCCAAAACATTTGGGTTATTTGACATGCATATCCCTTACTTTACAAGGTACCTAAATTAGCCCCTTTTAATTAGTTAATGTCACTTCCATATTCTATCAAGTAAATCCTTTCTTTTAATTCAAACATATCAACCATCAAATTTACACAATCACACACACATAGCGCATAATATACATATATATCTATAACATGACCGAATTTAAATAGGCTTAAAACATCAATCATAACTGATTCATTATGTACTTATCAAACACCTATTAACTAAACCATACATTCATACCATATCATCAAAATTATGCTAACACATAACTATTAAATTCTTGGTTCATTCTCCATGGCGAATATCAAACAATTTGTAACCATTATTTAGATTTAATATCATAGCCAAACACCTTCATTAATCACATATGTCTTTAACATTTTTATTTTTATAGCTTCTATATTCTCCTTTCCTTGCTTATTCGGTTGAAGATAAGGAAGAAAAGATGAACATTTATGTGGCTTTGTTTTATTATAATAAGTTTATAATATTTTATTTATTATTATGATAATAAACTTAACATATAAAATAATCATATAAATGCATTATCAAAACATGTTGTCATCCACTACTCTTGTAATTATAAATTTAACATGTAAAATAAACATATAAATGCATTGTAAAAACATGTTGCCGTCCACTACTCTTGAAAAAGGGTAATTTGCAACATAAAACCTCCTCATTATAAAAACACATTAATTTGACCACTCAATCAAGAAAATGACTACTTTCACCACTTATGCACTTTAGTCCTCTTTTTTTTTTTTTTTTTTCTCGAACACACAAACGGACAAGTTTGCCTCACGAAATTTTAACACGTGCTCAAACATATATAATTAACACGCAAAATAATAGAAATATTTTTCTAATTCGGACTCGTGGTCCCGAAACCACCGTTCCGATTAGGGTCAAATTCGGACTGTTACAGTGTTTTCCAAAATACTATGTTTTATTGTTTTAGGCTAACTAATAGTAGGTAATTGTGAACCAGATTTCACGTAAATATGGCGAACCCAGTTCGAAGAATAGTAAATTTGTTAAAACTTTTGTTTAACTTATGTTTTTGTGCATACTATGTGATTTTCCTGTATATTCACTGAGTTCGCAAGAGCTCACACACTCATGTCTAAACACTGTAGATAGTTAGATCACACGATATGTAGCAGCGATGCAAGTGATCTTGGTGACGTATAAACATTGAATAGGTGATACAATTGAACTCTAGACTTAAAGGTAATGCGTGATTCTGCTTCAGATTATAGATATTCTCATTCTATATGTCAACTTTGCCAATTGTTCTATGACTTAGTTTTTTTTATGTTTTTCTTTATATTCTTAAAATTTCTCTTACGAATTGATAAAACTATATATATGTAAACCTGAATTTCAAGTATATAAACATAGTCCAAGTCTTGTTTGGTGTTTTCTTAATCTACAAGTTCATAGTTAAGTATTAAATTTCTAATAGAGTGTTCGCCATAAGCGAAAGCATGAAATAATCCAAATTGACAAACTTATATAGTGTTCGCCAAAGTTGCTACAAAGTGAAAGGGTTATCTAACTATGCAAAGTGCGAACCCTTAATGATTTTTGATACACGGACTAGGAGTGACCCTGCGAAATGTGTTCGTAGTAGGGGTTGTTCGCGAAAGGTGCCCTATTTAAGGAGAGTTACTCTGCAAAGAAGACTTAGAGTGCAAACCCCGATGCCTAATAGATGAATTACTATGTTCCACGTGGTGTATTGTTTTACATGTTCTTAATTCTTTTTATCAAATATTTATGTCTTCAGGGAATGAGAAGTTAACTTTTTGCAAGAGATTTAGGTTCACATGTTAATATATTGCGTACAATGAAGCAAGCGATATGAGTTCGCGAGCTTGTGCTTTCTTAAACTTAAACATGTTTTGTGCGGTGTGTTGGAGGCTCAGTTAGTGTTCAACCAAAAAGTCACTTAGGTGGCTAATGTGACAATCCATAGCTCAGATTTGGCGATCAAACCTAGTATGGGGTATTACAGCTTGTGTTCTATTTTGTACAAACTAGTCATTAAAATCATTGCTAATCAATTTAGTTATGTTTTCCCTAATATAATTGCTCAAGAACAAGCGAGTTTTATTGTAGGGAGGAACATTATGGATAACATCCTCATTGTACAGGAAGTCATTCATTCCATGATAGGTAAAAATAACAAGAAGTCTTGGTTGGTTGTTAAAATTGATTTGGAGAAGCTATGATCGAGTTCAGTGATATTTTATCGATGCTTCGCTCAGAGTTGTTGACATTCTGACTTTTCTGAGTAAGGTTATTATGGATTCAATATCGAGTTCTACCTTGCAAGTTCTGTGGAATGGGGTTCCAACACAGAAATTCAGGCCAACCAGAGGTGTAACAGCCTGATTTTGGGTCTAGTCGAAATAGTGATTTCGGGAACACAAATCCGATGTAGTAAATTTTATTTTTATTACATTTCTATGGTCTACAGTTTTACGAAATGATTTCATGAAAAATTTTGTTCAAAAATTTTGACGTTTGGGCACTTAATTTAGTAAAAAGGATTAAATTGTAAAAAGTACAAAAGTTGAGTTCTACATGCTAGAGGTGTCTAATTGCTATGAAATTTTAAACTAGAGGTCCTTAGTTGATAATTAGACCATTGGATAAATTAGTAGACAAAAATGGACATGGTGAGATAAAATTTCAATGTTTTAAGCGAAGGGCAAATTGGTCATTTGGTAATTAAATGAATTAAAAAGCCAAAAATCAAGCCAAAATCTTGTCCATCTTCTCCCCCTTGTGCCAAAAATTAGAAGGAAGACATAGCTAGGGTTTGGCCAACTTTCAAGCTCGATTGTAAGTTCGTTCTTGCCCCATTTTTAATGATCTTTACATTTTTTGAAGTCGTTATCACTCGATCTATCCATTTCTACCATTAATTTAAGGAATAATCAAGGTCTAGGGTTTGAACCATGTTAGACATTTGTGTATTTTGATGTCTAACGGTAGAAAATAAAGGTTTGGTGTTAGATAAACAACTTTTACTAAGTGATTTTTGATGAAAATGCTTAAAAGGACTTATTTGTAAAAGTTATAAAATATGTAGTAAAAGTGTGTTTTAATGGAAATTGTAGGCTGTTATAGTTATAAAAATGGTTCGACTAGGCTTTTACATTAAAGAAATTGGATATGTTTCATTTTACGAGCCTAGGGACCAATATGTAAATATGTCAAAGTTTAAGGGCAAAAATGTAATTTTGCCATAATAAGATTTTTGTTCTGAATTGAATAATGTGAATAATAAATGAGTTAAATTTTCTATTATAGATCAAGAGAAACAAGGTTCGGACCTAGATCAGGGGAAAATTAAGTATTTGACGATTAGGTCCCATTTCTACTATTTTTGTACCGAGGTAAGTTCGTATGTAAATAATGCATTGTTTTATTTATGTTTTAAATGTTTTAATATTGTATGAATTATAACTGACACCTTGGATGAAATCGATAAAGTTTGACAAGTGAGAAATCCTGAGTATCCTTTAGTATTCCAAGTGGTTAAACGGGAAGTTCAATGAGAATGTCAAAGTTGTAAAAGGTTATGGTTATGTTGTGAGTTGGTAGAGGTACGTATGTAAAACTCATT
This sequence comes from Gossypium bickii, assembly GCA_025503065.1. Classification (NCBI taxonomy): domain Eukaryota; kingdom Viridiplantae; phylum Streptophyta; class Magnoliopsida; order Malvales; family Malvaceae; genus Gossypium; species Gossypium bickii. Next base: position 70,818,155 of record CP106716.1, on the reverse strand, counting down.
GAATAATGAGCCTAATATGTGATGAACCCTCGGTAAGGTCATGAATTAGTAAGTTACGATTAGAAGACCTAATTACTATTTATATCAAATTTATCATATTATTTGTATGTTACATGTGTGATTATTGTAGCAGCCCGATTTTGGGGCTAGTTGGAACAGTGGTTTCAGGACCACTAATCCGAGGTTGGAGAAAATTATTTTAATATTATTTTATGTGTTATAGCATGATTATAAGGATGCATGAAAAATTTGGTGCTTTAATTCTAGCGATTGTATGCTTAATTGCGAAAAATGACTAAATCGCATAAAGTGCGAAAGTTCTATTTTACAAGCTAGGAGTGTCTAATATCTATGGAATATTAAATTGAAGGTCCTTAAAGTGCAATTAGATCACCCTAAAGGTGATGGTTGCCCAAGGGAGACAAAGGCATTAAATTGGTCAAAAAATTTGGTGATAGTAGGTGACTAAAATGAATAAAATAAGATAAGTAAAAAAGATGTCATCTTTTACTATTCCAATTTCTTCTTCCACCGAAATTTGAAGAGAAAATAGAGGTTTTTGGAGTTCAAACTTTCAGCCAAGCTAGGCCTTTGCAAGTAAGTGATTTTAGAGGTCTTTCTTGATAATTTTTGTACTTTTGGAACCCCTAAAGCTTAAACTAGCTAATGGGGGGAGGTACTATTTTGTACAATGGTTGAAAGTTTAGGGATTTTCCATTAGAGTGTTTATATTGTTTGCTGACTTTTTATGGAAGAAAATAAATGTTTGTGGGTTAAGGAATAACTTTTGTGAAAGGTTTGTCCATGAAAACACCTAAATGGGACTTATTTGTAAAGGTTGTAATTGAGCAATAAATGCATGAAATGATTGGTTTTGTGAGTTTTTTTAAGAGAAATAAATCTTCAGCTAGGCTTGTGTAATGAGAAAATGTAAGGAAAAATGATTTATGAGCCTAGGGGCTAATTCGTAATTTTGCCAAAGTATAAGGGCAAAATGGTCATTTTTGCCTAAGTAGAAATTTTGATGTGTCATGAGTTAAGTAGTTATTAAATGGGTAAATTTTATTATTATAGATCAAGAAGAGCGCGGAAACAACCTTGACCGAGGAAAAGGCAAGGTTACGGGCTAAACCGTCGATTAACACATTTTGCATCGAGGTAAGTTTATGTGTAAACAATACATCTTTAATACATATGTTGTTACTTATTGATGCATTGTATGGATGTCAATACTTATTGGTGAGATAGATTGAAAATGATAGAAATGAGTAGTTCTCGAATGAACCTCGGACTAGAAATGTGAGTACGGATAAATATCTGTAAATAAGTAATTGTTGGTGGGCTATGTGCAATACCACCTTGCTATTCATTCATGATGGACTGTGTGCGATACCATCGTTTACATTACCATTTGGTGGGCTATGTGCGATACCACCGTAATTATTATTGTTGGTGGGCTATGTGCGATCCCACCGTGATTATCATTGCTGGTGTGCTGTGTGCGATACCACCCTATTTTTAATTAATGGTGGGCTGTGTGCAAAACCATCAGGTACTTATTATCATTCCGAGGGATTCATCGAGAAACTTGTTTAAGTAAATATTTTATGTGACTTTGAGATGATAAGTGTAGGGCATAAGTACATATAAATGTGAGCAATGTATATGATATGGTTGGGATGTGGTAAGAGTTGAGATGAGTAAGCATGTTTATGATAATGTGAATTGTTCTTACATAGTATGTAATATTTTTGATTGATTAGCATACAGTATGATGCTTATTGTTTACATGTAGACTTACTAAGCTTAAAGCTTACTCCCTTTCTTTTCCCTTTTTTTATAGTGTCAAAGAGCTAGCTCGAGATACGAATATAATCAGAAGATCACCCACACTATCAGCACATCTTGGTATTTACACTTAGCATTTTGAGTATGGCATGTATAGGGGCTAGACTTAGTGAAATGTCATGTTGTTTTGGCCAAGTGTGTTGGCTCTTTTCAAGATGAACTCTTTTATACAAGGCCATAGTTGATGGCTCATTATTATTAATCTATGAAAAGTTGAGGTTATTCATGAATGTGTATGGCGCATGATTGGGTTGCTTGGTTAAAGTATGCTTGAATAGGTTGATGGTTGAATGTGATTTATATTTGTATGAGTTTGGGTGATAAAAGAGCTTGGCAAATAGCCTTATTCTTGTCTACACAGGTAGACACACGAGTGTGTGTCTAGGCCGTGTGTGACACACGGACAGCCTCATGGGTGTGTGGTTAGGTTGTGTGTCCCCTACATGTTAGTTTTGCAAGTCAGTACGCTCAGTAGTAAACACACAGGCAGAGACACGACCATGTGTCTCAGCTGTGTGGAAGGCACGACCACGGTCTTGAGCATGTGCCCAGGCCGTGTGAAGTCTGCACCTGAAATTGTAATTTAATTCATCACACGATCGAAGGACACGGGCGTGTACCTGGGCCGTGTGACATTTTTGAGTTGATGACGTTAGAAACAGAATGCCAAGGTTATGGCACACGAGCTAAGACACGGGCATGTGTCCAGCCGTGTGAAAACCCCTATAGGTTTGAACTGAGAAATAATTCACACGAGCGTGGAACACGGGACAGTTGCTGATGATGTTGAGAGTATTGTGCCTGTTCCCGCTCAAGCGACAGCACTGGCCACATCTTGGCCGAATGATGGTAGCCAAGAGGGAGAGGCTAAGCAAGCCTTTTTTTCGAATAATCAGTGAGTGGTTTTTGGAGTTCGTTCAAATGAATCCAATTGTTCAACAACCTCCACCCCTACAAGTACCTGTTGTGCCACAAGTGACAGATCCGATCCGATTGAATAAACCTCCTGTAGATAAAATCTGAAAGTATGGGATCGAAGAGTTTAGGGCCACAGCTGATGATGATACCGAGTGAGCTGAGTTTGGCTCGAGAATACTATTAGAGTGTTTGATGAGATGTCGTTGACTCTTGATGAATGAATCAAATATGCTATTTCCTTGTTGAGAGATACGTCTTATAATTGGTGGAAAACATTGATATCAGTGGTTTCGAGAGAGAGAATCACCTGGGATTTTTTTCAAGTTGAATTTCGAGAAAAGTATATTAGTCAACGAATCATAGATCAGAAACGTAAAGAGTTTCTAGAGAGTGAAAACAGTATTTATGTCTGCATTCATCGAGTATGAACAGGAGTTTGTGAGGTTGAGTCAGTATGCATGTGAATGTGTTTCGACTGAAGCTACTATGTGCAAATGTTTTATTGAAGGACTGAATAAAGACATTAAATTACTGGTTGGAATACTTGACATAAATGAATTTGTTGTGTTAGTTGAAAGAGCTTGCAAAGCCGAGGAGCTTAGCAAAGAAAAGAAGAAAGCAGATTCTAAGACTAGAGATGAAAGAAAAAGATTGATGAGTAAGTTGTCTCAACCTTCGACAAAGAGATTTAGAGATGTAAGCAATCGTTGAAATGCTTCGTTTGGACATTCAAATAGAGATTGTGCGAGATAAAGTGTTGGTCCAAGAACTTAAGCTCCAATTGAATCGAGTGTTGGCACTGTTAAAAGCAACAAGCCTGAGTGTAGACAGTGTGGAAGATGACACGTTGGAGAGTGTTGGGGCAAGTACAACAATAGAACTTGTTATAAATGTGTATCACGAGATCATTTTATTCGAGATTGCCTAGAGTTAGCTAAAAAAGATAATGTTCAGAGTGTGAGACTGAGTAACACATCGGCTAGGGGTAGATCTCCTAGAAACACCGAAAGTGTGAGTGGAAGTCAGAGAGGGACTACAGATATAGCTGTGAGATCTGGGGCGAGAGCACCTGCCCGAGCCTATGCTATACGGGCACGAGAAGAAGCGTCATCTCCAGACGTTAATACTGGTACTTTTACCCTATTTGATACTGATGTGATTGCATTGATAGATCCAGGTTCTACTCATTCCTATGTGTGTGTAAATCTAGTATCCAATAAGACTCTGCCTGTTGAGTCTAGTAAATTATTGATTAGAGTATTGATCCCTTTAGGCAAGTGTGTCTTGGTTGATAAAGTATGCAAGAACTGTCCGTTGATGTTTCGGGATATTTGCTTTCCGGCTAATTTGATGTTGCTACCTTTTGATGAATTCGATATTATTCTGGGTATGGATTGGATCACTTTGCATAGTTCCATTGTGAATTGTAAATGAAGGAGTATTGATTTGAGAAGTCAGATTGGTGAGATGGTTCGAATTGAATCCAGTGAGTTGAATGGACTACCGACTGTTATATCTTTGATGAAAGCTCTGAATTATGTGAAAAAGGGTTGTGAAGCCGATCTTGCATATGTGTTAGATACAAAAGTGACAGAAAAGAAAGTTGAATTTGTACATGTGGTATGTGAGTTTCCAGATGTGTTTCCTGAAGAGCTACTGGGATTACCTCCAATACGGGAAGTCGAGTTTGGTATAGATTTAGTACTGGGGACGACTCCTATTTCAATAGCTCCGTATAGAATGGCACTAACAGAATTAAAAGATTTAAAGTCTCAGTTGCAAGAGTTGACAGATAGAGGATTTGCACACCGAGCTTCTCGCCCAAGGGTGCTCCTGTATTGTTTGTGAAAAAGAAATATGGCACTATGAGGATGTGTATTGATTACCGACAGTTGAATAAAGTGACGATAAAGAATAAGTATTTCCTGCCACGTTTTGATAATTTGTTTGAGCAGCCAAAATGGGCTATAGTGTTTTCGAAAATAGATTTGAGATTGGGTTATTATCAGTTAAGAGTTAAAGAATCAGATGTACCGAAGACTGCTTTCAGAGTGAGGTACGGACATAATGAATTCTTAGTTATGCCTTTTGGACTAACGAATGCTCCTGCAGTGTTTATGAATTTGATGAATCGATTTTTCAGACCGTATTTAGATCGCTTTGTTATAGTGTTTATTGATGATATTCTGATTTATTCCTGTGATGGGACGCAACATGCCGAGCATTTGAGAATTATGTTACAGACTCTGCGTGAGAAACAATTGTATGCAAAGTTTAACAAAGGTGTGTTTTGCTTGCGTGAGGTTGGTTTTCCGGGACATATTTTATCAGCTGCGGGAATACGAGTTGATCCGAGTAAGATCTCAGCTATACTTGAGTGAAAGCCTCCGAAAAATGTGTTTGAAGTCCGTAGTTTTCTGGGACTAGCGGGGTATTATAGGCGGTTTGTGAAAGGCTTCTCGATGTTTGTGACACCATTGATGAAGTTATTACAGAAAGATGTTAAATTCAAGGGGTCAAAAATGTGCCAGCAGAGTTTTGAGCAGTTGAAAGCATTATTGACAGAGGCGCCAGTGTTAGTTCAACCCGGACCTATTCACTGGTAAGATTTTCGGGGACGAAAATTCCTAAGGCGGGAGAGTTGTAACAGCCCGGTTTAGACTCTAGTTGGAATAGTGGTTCGAGACCACAGATCCGAGGTCGAAAAAATATTTTAATATTATTTTTTATGTTTATAATATGTGATTGGGCATGTGTGAAATTTCGGTGCGAAAATTTTATCAATTGTATGCTTAATTTAGAAAAAGAACTTAATCGCATAAAATGTAAAAGCTGTGTGTTGATTGTTAAAGTGTTTGTTTGACATGGCTCTTTAAATATGAAGTCCTTACATTGTTATTATGCCATTCATAAGATTAATGGACCTGGATGACCTTAAAGTGGATGGAATTAATATTAAATCATTAACGCTAATTTTGGCATATTATTATTAAAAGTTAATTAAATAAAATGAAAGCCAAAATGTTATCATTTTTCATGCTTCACCACCAAAAATAAAGAAAAGAAAGAAGGGTTTAAATTCTTCTTGCATTCGGCACACATTTTGGTTAGATTAAGGTATTTTTTGCTTCGATTTTTGATAATTTCTACGTTTTTGTAATCGTTGCTTAGTGTTCTTCAAAACCCATGCTTTAATTTTAGAATTTGATGAATATTTTGAGATATTCCATTGATGAATATGTGAGCTTTGTGTTGTTAGTTGGTGGAATATGAAAGATATGTGAAAGATTAACATAGTTTGTGTTTGGATATTTGGTGATTTTGAGTAAATTGGGCTAAATTGTGAAAATAATATTTTGAGGGACTAAAATGTGAAATAAATGAAATATATGGGCTTGTATTAGCATGGGGAAAATTTCTGCTAAGCATATGTGAATAGAAATTTTGTATATTTTGTGATTTGATGAATTAGGGACTAAAGTGTCGAAATGTGAAAATGTGAGGGCTATTTTGTAAAATGCCCTAAATATGTATGTTTGGACTAAATTGAATGAATTGATGTTTGAATGAGCTAAATTTGAATATGTATAGACCAAGAAATGAGAGATTCGAATCGAGATCGAGGCAAAGACAAAGAACTTCATTAATCAGCAAGTTTTTGTATTTCGACATCCGAGCTAAGTTCGGATATAATACTAGTCCTTAAATTTATATCTATGTGATGAGAAATGAATGAATGTATAGTAATGAAATAGAAATGTATTACATATGAAATCGAGTAATGAGGCACTAAGTGTGCGAAATTAGAAACAAGACAGAGATGATTAGCACTATGTGTGCGAAACGATAGAAGCTTCGGCTTATTGATTTGGCACTGTGTGTGCGATAACAATTATGTTTCGACTACGAAATTGGCACTAAGTGTGCGAATAAATCAAAAGAATAGCAAAGGTTGATCGAAATGTAAAGTCGAGCAATTGAGTAGCATGAATGGTGAGTAACTATGTGTTGGCTAAGGTATGTATTGAACCTTTGTGGTTGATGAAGTTGTGAAAAGGTTTATGGATGATATGGTGTGTATATTTGTGAGTTGATCTATGTGATGGATTAACTTTGTATATTGTATTTGATTTATTGACTTGGATGATAGGCCAGTGATTATGAGATGTTTGTACCTTGCCATATGATATGTCTTGGAAGTTGAATGATATAAGCTTTTATATGTAGGCTTTGAAGATGTTAAATGTGATATGAAGTTGTGAGGGTGGAAATGGTATATTCTATGTTTGAATTAGTTGATAAGAATTGTGCTCTAAATGTGAACTTATTGTATGGATTACATGATGCTTGTTTTATATGTTTTGGAATGTAACTTTGATACTTTAGATGGACTTATTTGAGATGATATTGAGTATGGAAATAGATGATGTTGATGATGGTTCTTTGGTGCATATATTGGTATGTTTTGGTTGCTAATTGAGGTTCAAATGCATGGGATTTGAAGCTTGTAGGTGATTTCAAAATGTGGATGGTAATTTGGCCTTGAAAATGACCTATAATTGCCCACACGATTGAGCACACGGGCGTGTGGCTCGATCGTGTCTGTCGAATTTGTAATTTGATACAAGTCAGACTCGACCACGGGCAAGACACACAGGCGTGTGACTCGCAATGTGGATCAAGTCAGTAGCGACCACGGGCTGGACACACGGACGTGTGACTTGCCGTGGAGTGCAAGTCAGTGTCGACCACGGGTGAGGCATACGGGCGTGTGAACAAGTCAATATGTATGCCCTATTTTGATAGTGCTTGGACGCATGGGTGTGTTACCTCTATAAGTTAGAAAAATGTTTAAATTTTGAAAATTTTCGTATGCATTCGGTTTAGTCCAAACCCCTTTATAGAATGTGATTAAGGTCTGGTAGACCTCATTAAGGGACTCATTGAATATGAATTGTTATGTCTAGAAGTGGAATGATATGGAATGTTTAGAAATGATCGGTAATGCCTCTTAACCCTAGTCCGGATACGATTACGGGTTAGGGGTGTTACAGTAGGTCTTGTTTCACAAATTCCCAGTTTTTTGAACATAGACATGGGTATAAGATTTATGCTCACTTCTAAATCACACAAAGCCTTCCCAACATATTGGTTACCAATTGAACAAGGTATTGTGAAGGTTCTTGGGTCCTATAACTTTGGAGGCAATTTATTTGTCAGCATAGTAGTGCACCCTTCAGTGAGTGCGACTGTTTCAAATTCTCCCAATCGTCTCTTCCTTGAAAGTATGTCTTTCATAAACTAGACATAGTTGGGAATTTGCTCCAAAGCTTCCACCAAAGGTATATTGATGTAAAGTTGCTTAAGGACATCCAAGAATCGCCTGAATTGTTGGTCTTGTCTTTGATTCTAAAATCGCTGGGGATATGGTGGGGGTGGACGAACTCTAGGTTGCAGTGATTGTTTTGCTGTAACACCTCTAACCCGTATCCGTCCCGGATTAGGGTTAAAAGGAATTACCGAACATATCTGGACATTTTACACCCATTTTACAATATCAATCATTCAACATCATTACATAATAAATCATATTCATATAGTCCCTTTAGAAAGTCTACGAGGCCTTAAACATTCTTTAGAGAAGGTTTGGGACTAAACCGATCTCATACAGAAACTTTATGGAACTTAGAAACTTTTTCATTCAAAACAGGGCACACGCCCATGTGGCTAGGCCGTGGACCATGTCTCAGCCCGTGTGTAAAGCTGACTGGAATCACACAGCCTGCCACACGTCCAAGTGTCTAGGCCGTGTGCAATACTAACTTGATTCACATGACCTGTCAGACGCCAGTGCGTTTGGCCTGTCTGCAAGTCTAACTTGGTTCGAATTGGAACATTGAAGGGCACGGTCGGGACACACGCCCGTGTGCTTAACCATGTGGGCAATTATAGGCCGTTTGCAAGGTCAAATTGCCACCCATTTTGGGTCATACCTACAAGCATCAATCAAGAATCAATTCATATTCCAAAGGCAACCAAAAACATATCAAATCATTCAAAAATTGACCTGTAATAACATCATTCATTTCCATATACAAATCCAACTAAAACATACCAATTCAAAGTACCAACTTCACATCAAAAACATGTGATTCATATATCATATTACTCCATTTCAATTATAGCATTTCTCAAATCAACATGAAACTTACCAAAATTGACTATTTCTTCTGGCCATTTGTGAGCTCATCAAAACATACCAAATTTTGTGTAAGACCCCTAACCAATAACTGTCGCTTGAATAGGGTTAAGAGGTATTACCGAACATTCGAAACTTTTACAATCATTTCACATCTTAACTTAATCATACACAATCATAGAGTCCCTTATATAGGTCTACAAGACCTTAAACATGCATTAGAAAGGGGTCAGGACTAAACCAAACACATACAAAATTTTTCTGAAACTTAATCTTTTTCTAAGCTACAGGGGTCACATGCCCGTGTGGGTTTGCCATGTGCCTCAGGCGGCCTCGGACACGCCCGTGTGTCCAAGTCATATAAAAATAGGGCATACATACTGACTTGTCCACACGGCTGGAGACACGCCCGTGTGCCTTACCCGTGGTCGAGACTGACTTGCACCACACGGCCAGTCACACGCCCGTGTGTCTAGCTCGTATGTGAGCCTGACTTGTTTCAATTGGAAAACTTAAATGACTCGGTCGAGCCACACGCCCGTGTGCTCAACTCTGTGGGCAAGTATAGGCCATTTGGAAGGCCAATTTGCCACCCACACTTAGGATCACCTACAAGGATCAAACCATATGCATTTATACCTTAAATGGCAACCAAAACATACCAATATATGCACCAATTAATCATCAACTACACCATTTATTTCCATACTCAATTTCAATCCAAACATGTCCATCTAAAATATCAATTTTCACATCAAGATTATATATACCATTTCCATTTAACTAACTTGTGCCAAAATGACCATTCATATAGTACACGTATACACATTTTTTTAACCATCCTTTTCATACATCTAAGGCACAGACCAAAATCACCAAACTTGTAATAGTCTGGTTTTGACTTAGTCGAAACAGTGGTTTTGGGACCACAAATCCGAGTCAGTAAATTATTTTAATATTATTTTATGTGCCTTTAATATGTGATTAAGCATGTGTTAAAGTTCCGTAAGTTAATTTGTCCGTCTATGTGCTTAATTTGATAAAAGGGTTAAATTGCATTAAATGTGTAACACCCCAAACCCGGTCAAAATGCTACGACCAAATCTGGCATGTCACAGGGAAGAAAACGTTTTTGGAAAACAAGTTGTCGTCTCAAGTTGGTAAGAGGACCCTAGGTATTTATAAAAACCGAGTTTGTACTGTGTGAACTTGTTGAAAACATTTTGAAACTTAGTTTTAAAGATGATAGAGTTGTCTTGTTGTTATTACACATTTGCTGAATACCCGATGGTAAAAATTTTGGAAATCCCAAAAATTCGTTTAAGCTTTGAAAACGTCCATCTTACGAGTTTATTAAGCATGCCACTCGTGTTTAAGAAAATTTTAAGGAAATTTAAGCAGATAAATAATCCTAAAATAACATCTAATGGCCTTATTACATAACTGAAAACCAAACATAGAATAAAATAAATCCAAAATTAAACATTAAACCAAAATCCAAACTGTTAAGCATGGCCACCTCGAATCCATCCCGGCTCCGTGTCCACGATCTAGGAATTATCTCCAAAATGTAACGGAAGGGGTGAGTCACCGAGACTCAGTGCATAAATCCCCATCCAGAAGATGTTAAGCTCTTACACAGTTTCATATGCAAACATGTATATCATGCAACCCATCCAACCTATCCATCCGAGTATCCCAAGTCTACCCCTTGTGGCACCTAGCCACTGGTGGTACCTAACCATTGGTGGTTCCAAACCACTGGTGACCGAAGTCACAAATAATCGTTTGTGGGGCTAACCCACTTTGTGGTACTTAACCACTAGTGACGATCCCTATGTGGGGCCAACCCACTGTGGTACCAAACCACTAGGACGAGTCACAGAAATATATATGTGGTACCTAACCACTGGTGGTTCCAAACCATTGAGACGTAGTCACAATATGATCGTATGTGGGGCCAACCCACTGTGTGGTACCTAACCACTGGTGACAGTCTGATAGATCATCCCTTCCCCCTCCTCTCATCAACCCAATTTTATGTACATGCATTGCAACATAACATGGTCATGCTTAACGATTTAACCTACATGGCACACTCATGCTTCGATATACATACACCAAATGATAGCATAATGTAACAGACTTACTCGGAGTCCTCGCTTTTACCCACAAGGGTAAACATAATGATCTATACCAACATTTCGGCTTTTGACAAAACACAGATAACAACATACTTACATATGAAGTATATAAGATTTACACATATGATTACCCGTAACACGACACTTTCTACGTCGACACTCTCGTTAATAGGCACTACCGCTATCTCCCTACTATTCTGCTCAGATACCGGCCCACAACCCGGTGGCTAATCACGAACAGCAGACACAGCCCTCTTCTTGAACTTAGGGATCAAACCCGAAGGTTGACTTCCCTCACCCTCTCGTATATTTCTTGCATCCATTACAAACTTCGATCAATAAATCACTACGAGAGATACGATTTCAGGATATTCACCCCACTAGATTAACAATAGATATCCAACAGATCGATTAATAGAACCATTTAGAAAGAATTTTCTTACCTAAATCGGTTGAATCCCAGAGTTAACGAACTTGGCTAAAACCTTGATTGAACCCCTATACCAAAACCAAGTGAGATTTGGCTAATGGAGATTAGACTAAAGAGAATTGGCCTTTCGGCCAAACAGGGGACATAAGTCCACCCTCCACCATACGGCCACACAAAAACCTTATCTCCTTACCTTCAATCTTCTTCAAAATTCGGCACAGGCAGACACCACAGAGGGAATTCGGCTTCTAGGAAATAAGGAGTGAAAAGAAAGGAACAACCATCAAGATAATAAGGAAGTGATTCGGTTTAAAATAAAGATGAGAAAGATAAGAGATTACAAAGATGAAAACGACAGAGATCTTACCAATCCTGGAATGATTTGGCTATGGTGAAACTTCGAGAAAGGAGGCTGAACTTTGGAGATTTCGACTATATGAAGAAATGAGAGTGTGGTTTCCGCTTTTGATCAAAAGAAGAGAAAGAAAAAAAAGTCGAAAGAGAGGGAGGAGTGACGATTTTGGCTTTGGGACAAGATGGAGAAAAAGAGTAGAAGGGATTCAGCTATGGCTTTTGAGAGAAAAGAAAATGAGGAATAAAATCTCGGCACAAAAGAAAATGAGAGAAAGGAGTTCTAAATGCTCCCTAACTAGCCGAATACTCACACTTCACCAAGGCCTACACCACATTCGGCCACCTCCCTCACTAGCACCCAAAACCTAATGCTCCTCTACCCCAAGCCACCTTCAAAATTCGACTAAACAAAATCCACTCCAATCCCTTCTTTTTCTCCTCACTTTCCTCCTGATCACACATTCAAATGAATTTGAATACTTCAAATTCCTACATTTTCTCTCCTTCACTTATTCAAATCTGTTGACTCCTTCAACACTTATCCACCAAAGTCCATCTTGAGTACAACTCCTCCTGGTCTTGGCGTCAAAAATAACTAGCAGAAAAGGGATTCTCGCAGCTCGAACCAAGGCTATATCCACTCACCCGAGGCGTCACTTCCCTGAGCCTTAAGTGGCATCTCACTTGCCACTATAGCAAGGCTCATCCTGTGTCAAAACATGCCACTAATTTCCCTTAACTCTTGTCCCATTCAGCTCCCCCTTCCAAGTGCCCAAAAAGAAAATTTTTGCTAAGGCTCTGGCCTACCTCTAGCTTATGCCTGGTCCCTAAATTACCCTAAACTAGCATGACATCCATACTATCTACATGCAATCAGATAAAATGCAGAGGCCCCGATTCAAGGATGTTACAGTTCTACCCCTCTTAAAAATAATTTCGGCCTCGAAATTACCTGGTCAAAAGAGTTGAGGGTATTGCTGCCGTATCACATCCTCTGGCTCCCACGTGGCCTCCTCTGTTCCATGGTTCCACCACAAAACCTTAATCAAAGAAACGGTTTTCATACGCAACACTTTGACATCCCGATCCAAGATCTGCACTGGCTCCTCCTTAAAAGACAAGTCTGGGCTTACTTTGATTTCTTCTACCGGGACAACATAAGACGGATCTGAATGATAGCGTCTAAGCATTGAAACATGGAATACATCATGAATCTGACTCAATTCTGATGGTAACTCAAGCTGGTAAGTTACTGGTCCTACCCGCTTCAACACCCGATAAGGCCCGATAAACCTAGGGCTCAGCTTGACCTTCCGACCAAATCTCAGCACTTTCTTCCATGTCGACACTTTCAAAAAGACCTTGTCACCCACTGCAAATTCTATATCCTTTCGCTTAAGATCAGCATAGGACTTCTGCTTGTCTGAAGCTTCCTTCAAACGAGTTCGAATCAGCTTAACCTTACCTTCCGTTTCAGCAACTAACTCTTGACCCAACAATTGCCGTTCACCCAACTCTGTCCAACATGTAGGGGTACGACACTTCCGCCCATATAACGCTTCATATGGTGCCATCTGAATACTTGATTGGTAGCTATTGTTATATGCGAACTCTGCCAATGGTAGAAATTCCTCCCAACTACCTCTGAAATCCAAGACACAACCTCTTAACATATCTTCTAAAATCTGGATTACCCTCTTCGATTGCCCATCTGATTGCGGATGAAATGCCGTATTGAAATCCAACCTCGTACCCAATGCTTGATGCAACTCTTTCCAAAATCTTGATGTAAATCTAGGGTCTCTGTCTGAAATAATCGACACTGGCACCCTATGCAACCTTACAATCTCCGCTATATATAATCTGGCTAACTTCTGAAGAGAGTAATCCACACGCACAGGTATGAAGTGTGCAAACTTTGTCAGACAATTAACAATCACCCAGACTGAATCCTTCTTGCTAGGTGTAAGGGGTAGCCCACTGACAAAATCCATCGTAATCCTTTCCCACTACCACTGCAAAATCTTCACCGATTATAATAATCCTGAGGGTAACTGATGTTCTGCCTTTATCTACTGACACATCAAACACTTGCCCACAAATTCAGTTACCTCTCGCTTTAGACCTGGCCACCAAAACTATTCCCACAAATCCCAGTACATCTTACTATCTCCAGGATGCATAGCGTATGGGCTGCTATGAGCTTCCTAATGAATCTTCTGCCTTAACTCAACATCTTTTGGCATGCAAACTTTCCCCTGAAAACATAGCACTCCATCGCTGCTTAAGCTATATCCCTCCAATCCACCATTCTGCACTTGTAAACATCGAGCACTTAAGACTTCATCCACTAGCTCTTTCTCTTTAACCTGGTTTACCCACGTCGGCTTCACTTGCAGTTCCGCTAATAGACTTCCATCATCATATAGACTAAGATGGGAAAACATTGCTCTTATGTCTGTTACCACTTTGTGGCTCAACGCGTCAGCCACTACGTTAGCCTTACCCGGATGGTATTCAATCAAGCAGTCATAATCCTTCAACAACTCGATCCACCTCTGCTGCCTTAAATTCAATTCCTTCTGAGTGAGAAGATACCTCAAACTCTTATGATTCGTGTAGACAATAAACTTCTCCCCATACAAGTAGTGTCTCCAAATTTTCAGAGCGAAAACCACTGTAGCCTACTCCAGATCATGCGTCGGGTAATTCACTTCGTGAGATCTCAATTGTCGAGAAGCATACGCCACTATTTTCCCCTCTTGCATCAGCACACATCCCAGACCAGTATGCGACGCATCACAATAAACCGTAAACTCCTTCCCTGCTTCAGGCTGAATCAAAACCGGAGTTTCTGTCAGAATCCTCTTTAACTTGTCAAAACATTCTTGCTGTTTGTCTGTCCACACAAACGAAACCCTTTCCTTAACAACTTGGTTAGCGATTCTGCAATCAAGAAAAAACCTTCCAGAAACCTCCTGTAATACCCCGCTAATCCCGAAAAACTCAAATCTCGCACACGCACTTACGTGGTTTCCACCCAAGATACTTCAATCTTCCGAGGGTCTACCCTAATCCCCTCAGCTGACACCACATGACCCAAGAAGGTTACTTCCTTTAACCAGAAATCGAACTTACGAAACTTTGCGAATAACTGCTTTTCCCTCAGAATTTACAAAACTACACGAAAATGCACATCATGCTCCTCCTCGGACTTCGAGTACACCAGTATATCATCTATAAATACTACGACGAATCGATCCAAATACGGTTGAAAAACCCAATTCATCATATCCGTAAACGCTGCCGGTGCGTTACTCAACCCAAATGGCATCACCAAAAATTCATAGTGACCATAACGAGTACGAAATGCCGTCTTATGAATGTCCGCTTCCTTGACCTTAAGTTGATGATACCCTGATCTCAGATCTATCTTCGGGAAAACTAATGCTCCCTTAAGTTGATCGGACAGGTCGTCTATCCTTGGCAACGAGTACTTGTTCTTGATCGTCAACTTATTCAGCTTATGGTAATCTATACACATTGATATCGATCCGTCCTTCTTTTTAACAAAAAGCACAGGTGCTCCCCAAGGAGACACACTCGGCCGGATAAAACCCCAGTCCAACAACTCCTGAATCTGCGCTTTCAGCTCCACTAACTCCTTCGGCGCCATTCTATATGGGGAAATAGACACTGGCGCGGTTTCGGGTAGCAGATATATACCAAACTCAACTTAGCGATCCGGAGGCAGACCCAAAAGCTCTTCTGGGAACACATCGGTAAATTCCTTCACCGTTCGGACTCCCACAGTTGATTCCTTAGCCTCCAATGCACAAACATGAACCATGAACGCCTCACATCCCTTCCTCACCATTTTCTTGGCCTTCAAAGCAGATACTACATTAGATAGGTAGTTCCTTCTCTCACCTATCATTACCACATTTTTACCCTCTCAGCACCATACGCTTGGCTGTACAGTCCAAACTCGTTTGATACTTTACTAACTAGTCCATCCCTAAGATCAAATCGAACTCCCCAAATGGTAGTTCCATCAAATCAGCCAGAAACACGACCTCTTGAAGTTCTAGAGGTACATCCTTATATAGTTTATTCATTACCACCGAGTGACCTAGAGAGCTAATTACAGTCATCTCCCTAGAAGTAGTCTCATAGGCTAAGTTTAGAGTTCCGGCTATACTACTAGCAACATAAGAGTGTGCAGAACCAACATCAATCAAAGCAGTATAGGGCAATCCATAAATTAAGAACGTACCGGTTATGACGTTCGGTGCATCGCCCTCCTCTCGATGCCTCGCTGCGTAGACCAACCCAGGCTATCTTGCCTCAGTATTCCTAACACCTCTGCCTGGTGTTCCATGGCCCCGACCATTATCGTTACCACCCCTGGCTGAACCTTGACCCCTCAGTGGTTGCTGACCATCTCCCCTGAATTGTGTACGTCCTTGACCCTCAGGCTGAGTCCTAGCTGGCCTCCGCGGACAATCCCTTATCCGGAGATCCATTGACCCACACTCAAAGCACCCTCTATTACCTGTCCAACACTCCCCCGAATGAGCCTTCCCACATCGAGCACACCGTGGTGGCCACTGAGTAGCAGCAGCAGGCTTTGCAGCTTGATTCGACCCACTAAATCTAGCCCTTTTCTGAGAATTCCCAGCAAACCCTGATGGCCCCGAACTCCTTTTATTCCAATTCCTATCCTGATTCTGTTTCACCGACTGCTTTACCTCATCGATTATCTTGGCCTTTTCCACGAAGACAGTAAACTCTCTCTCCCGCTGCGGAGCAATCAATACCCGCAGTTCATCACTCAGTCCATCCTCAAACCTAACACAGTGCTGATGTTCTGTAGCCACGATACCGCTAGCATAACGTCTTAACCGTAGAAATTCCACTTCATATTCCGATACTGACTTACTCCCCTGAACCAGATTTAAGAACGCCTTACATTGCACATCAATATAACCAAACTCGACGTACTTTCTCTAATAGGCCGCCTTAAAGAAATCCCAGGTGATATCATCGGCCATCGCACCATCCCTGACTGTGAGCCACCACTGATATGACTCATCCCGAACAAGAGACACTATCCCCTTCAACTTCTCCTCAGGCGTGAAATCTAAATCATCCATTATGAGCTCCATCGCCTCTAACCAGTACTCAGTCGTGTTGGGAGCTACACCAGAAACACACCTAAATACTTCTGCTCCACTAGCCCGGAGTCGTTCGGACATAGATTTTCGAGCCCTTGTACCTACGCAGCATCACCTGAGACACTGCATCATCACCTCCCGTTTGATCCTGAACTCAGCACCCACGACTAGCGGCGGCGGCACCTCATTCTTTGACCCATGGACAGACCCTACTAGTTTTGACATGATAATCCTACCCCTACCACGTCCACGTACATTATTTTCGCTTCCTCGAGTGCTCATGACTAGCGTTCACGAATTAATCTGATTTAAGAATTTTATGAGTGAGCTTTCTTACACTGTTTATTACAGCACAGTTTTATGAACAATTTATTATAGTAGTTGTTCTCGCAAGTTCACACAACTCTACAGGTTTCAGTCTCTAAAGTGAATTCCTATCACTAGCTTCCATATCACAATCATTTAAACAATAGTAACAACAGTTAGGAGACTTACCGCTACGGATTGGTGCCGGAGACTCAGGTGCCATGCTTTCCCAAAACATGCATTTTCCATCAAAATCATTTTGCAACCCGTTTATTGAAAACTTTTTGGGCCTTATACCCACAACCGAGTTTTTGAACTAGGCTCTAATACCACAATTGTAACACCCCAAACATGGCCAAAATGCTACGACCGAATCTGGCATGTCACAGGGAAGAAAACGTTTTTGGAAAACAAGTTATCTTCTTAAGTTGGAGAGAGAACCCTTGGAATTTATAAAAACCAAGTTTGTATGTATGAACTTGTTGAAAACATTTTGAAACTTAGTTTTAAAGATTATAGAGTTGTCTCGTTGTTATTACACATTTGCTGAATACCCGATGGTAAAAATTTTGGAAATCCCGAAAATTTGTTAAAGCTTTGAAAACGTCCATCTTACAAGTTTATTAAGCATGTAACTCGTGTTTAAGTAAATTTTAGGGAAATTTAAGCAGATAAATAATCCCAAAATAACATCTAATGGCCTTATTACATAACTGAAAACCAAACTTAGAATAAAATAAATTCGAAATTAACCATTAAACCAAAATCCAAACTGTTAAGCATGGCCACCTCGAGTCCATCCCGGCTCCCTGTCTGCGATCTAGGAATTATCTGCAAAATGTAACGGAAGGGGTGAGTCATCGAGACTCAGTGCATAAATCCCCATCCAGGAGATGTTAAGCTCTTACACAGTTTCATAAGCAAACATGTATGTCATGCAACCCATCCAACCTATCCATCCGAGTCTCCCAGTTCTACCCCTTGTGGCACCTAGCCACTGGTGGTACCTAACCACTGGTGGTTCTAAACCACTGGTGATCGAAGTCACAAAGAATCGTTTGCGGGGCCAACCCACTGTGGTACCAAACCACTGGGATGAGTCACAGAAATATATATGTGGTACCTAACCACTGGTGGTTCCAAACCACTGATACTTAGTCACAATATAATCGTATGTGGGGCCAACCCACTGTGTGGTACCTAACCACTGGTGACAGTCTGATTGATCATTCCTTCCCCTCCTCTCATCAACCCAATTTCATGTACATGCATTGTAACATAACATGGTCATGCTTAACGATTTAACCTACATGGCACACTCATGCTTTGATATACATACACCAAATGATAGCAGAATGTAACAGACTTACCTGGAGTCCTCGCTTTTACCCACAAGGGTAAACATAATGATGCATACTAACATTTCAGCTTTTGACAAAACACAGTTAACAACATACTTATATATGAAGTGTATAAGAGTTACACACCTGATTACCCGTAACACGACACTCTCAACGTCGACACTCTCATTAATAGGCACTACAACTAACTACCTACTATTCTCTCAGATGCCGGCCCACAACGCGGTGGCCAATCACGAACAGCAGACATAGCCCTCTTCTTGAACTTAGGGATCGAACCCGAAGGTTGGTTTCCCTCACCTTTTCATATATTTCTTGCATCCATTACAAACTTCGATCAATAAATCACTACGAGAGATACGATTTCAAGATATTCACCCCACTAGATTAATAGTACATATCCAACAGATCGATTAATAGAACCATTTAGAAAGAATTTTCTTACCTAAATCAGTTGAATCCCAGAGTTAACGAACTTGGCTAAAACGTTGATTGAACCCCTATACCAAAACCAAGTGAGATTCAGCTAATGGAGATTGGATTAAAGAGAATTGGCCTTTCGGCCAAATAGGGGACATGAGTCGACCCTCCACCATACGGCCACATAGAAACCTTATCTCCTTACCTTCAATCTTCTTCAAAATTCGGTATAGGCATACACCACAGAAGGAATTCGACTTCTAGGAAATAAGGAGTGAAAAGAAAGGAACAACCATCAAGATAATAAGGAAGTGATTCGGTTTAAAATAAAGATGAGAAGGAAAAGAAATTGCAAAGAAGAAAACGATAGAGATCTTACCAATCCTTGAATGATTCGGCTATGGTGAAACTTTGGGAGAAGAGGCTGAACTTTGGAGATTTCAACTATATGAAGAAATAAGAGTGTGGTTTCGGCTTTTGATCAAAAGAAGAGAAAGAAAAGAAGTCGAAAGAGAGGGAGGAGTGACGATTTTGGCTTTGGGACAAGATGGAGAAAAAGAGTAGAAGGGATTCAGCTATGGCTTTTGAGAGAAAAGAAAATGAGGAATAAAGTCTCGGCACAAAAGAAAATGAGAGAAAGGAATTCTAAATGCTCCCTAACTATCCGAATACTCACACTTAACCAAGGCCTACACCACATTCGGCCACCTCCCTCACTAGCACCCAAAACCGAATACTCCTCTACCCCAAGCCACCTTCAAAATTCGGCTAAACGCAATCCTCTCCAATCTCTTCCTTTTCTCCTCACTTTCCTCCTGATCACACATTCAAATGGATTTGAATACTTCAAATTCCTACATTTTCTCTCCTCCACTTATTCAAATCTATTGAATCCTTCAACACTTATCCACCAAAGTCCATCTTGAGTACAACTCCTCCTGGTCTTAGCGTCAAAAATAACAAGTAGAAAGGGGATTCTGCAACTCGAACCAAGGCTCTATCCACTCACCGGAGGCGTCACTTCCCTGAGCCTTAAGAGGCACCTCCCTTGCCACTTTAGCAAGGCTTTTCCTGTGTCAAAACATTCCACTAATTCCCTTAACTCCTGTCCCATTCAGCTCCCCCTTCCAAGTGCCCAAAAAAGAAAATTTTCGCTAAGGCTCTAGCCCACCTCAAGCTCATGCCTGGTCCCTAAAGTACCCTAAACTAGCATGACATCCATACTATCTACATGCAATCAGATAAAATGCAGAGGCCCTAATTCAAGGATGTTACAAAATGCAAAATTTGTAAGCTATTTGTTAAAGCACCTACGTGTTGTGGCTTTTAAAGGACGAGGCCTTATGAGGCAATTAGATCACTATTTAGTTAGTGGATGGCAATGGTCAAAAATGACCTTGTATTATATGTTATATATATTTTGTTTTAAAGGATAAAATTGGAATTATGTTATTCAGTTTAATATAATGTAATAAAAACATGAAAATGGCCACATTATCATCCATAGTTAGCTGAAATTCACAAAAGAAAGAAAAAAAAAAACACAAGCTAGGGTTCGGCCATTGAATTGCATAATTAAGGTATGTTTTGACTTTGGTTTTTGATTATTTTTATGTTTTTGAGATTGTTACTTAGTCTGCTATCAAGCCCATGTTGTAATTTGAAGAATTGATGATGTTTATTAGATGTGCTATTGATGAAATGGTGAGCATTGTGATGAGTATTAGTGTTAAATGAAAGATATGTGTTTAATGAACATGTTTTGTTCTTGATTTTTTGGTGAATATAGCTAATTAGGGCTTAATTAAGAAAATAGCATTTTGAGGGACTAAAGTGTGTAATAAATGAAATGTATGGATTGATATGAGCATAGTGTGTATTCAGCCAAACATGGGTATAAGCAAATTTGGTGTAATTTGTGATTTTATGAAATAGGGACTAAATTGTCCAAATGAGAAAATATGAGGGCTAATTTGTTAATTTCTATAAATATGTGTACTTGGATTGAATTGGATGAATTATTGAATAAATGGATTAAATTTGAATATATATATAGATCAAGAACCGAAGAAAACAGACTTAGATCGCGGGAAAGTGAAAATAGTTGAATAACTGAGTCCGATCAAATATCCGAAATTCGAGGTAAGTCGATATACAAATAGATGTATTTGCATTGAATTGTTTGAGTATATATGATATTTGAATTACTATGATTATCCATTGAGATAGAATGTATGTGAAATCCGAGTTGGCTAATAAGTAGACGAGCTACTATAGTCCGATAAGTCCCGTGTGAACCTAGGAATAGATAAGTGTTACGTATGTCATGACATAGGTGTCCGATATGTGATATCATGTAAGACCACGTCTGGGACATTGGCATTGATTCAAGATCTCGTGTAAGACCACGTCGAGATTTACGTGTAAGACCATGTTCGGGACATTGCCATCGTATTGATTCGTGTAAGACCATGTCCGGGACATTGGCATCGTATTGATTCATGTAATACCCTATCTGGGACAGTGGCATCAATATCTGGTCACAATCTGGGACATTGGCATTGTACGACTATTCTAAGCACTCTGAGTATCCTATTTAGTTCCAAATGGTTCAACGGGCAAATCTGAGAAATGAACGACTATGTGAGTTGTATATTTGTTTCAAGTAGATTTGAAAAGTACACTATGTGTGTATCAAAGATGAGTGTCTATACGAACTTACTAAGATGAATATGTGTAAGGAAAATATGAGATAATATGTGAAGACATGCTTGAATGAGTCATGTGTATATGTGATATTTGAGTTGAAGAATATGGTAAGATATGGCTAAGCAAATGAGCTAAAGAAAATATATGATGAATTGGCTATAAGAACCAAGAATGTCATTGTGTCAATATGGTTATATGTATTTTATGCTAAATTTATTTGTATATGGCTTACTAAGCTTTTGAAAGCTTACTCTGTCTGTGTGTTTGCTCTATTTTATAGATCATCAAAGCTACTGAAGGCTTGGGGACCGTCGAGGATCGTCATCACACTACTCAAACTTGTTCTGGTACTTTGAAAATGTGTATATAATGAAATATGGCATGTATAGGCTAGTCATTTTGGATTATGTTTGAAATGTGTATAAATAGTCATGAGATGTGGCTAGATAAATGTTGGTAATGTGCATTAGTGAACATGGTACATGATGTATGATTCGGTATTACTTGATAGCTAATGAATTGCCAAGGCTATGGTAAGTTTATGAATGCATTATGAGTATGTATGTTTGAGCAAAGGAATGATTATATGAAAGGTAAATGTGGATGAATCATGCTTGAATGTATATATATTTTAGTTGTGCAAATTGGTATTATTGGAAATGAGATTGAATTTGGGGATTTGTTGATTAATTTGACATGTTTTTGGATGTCAATTGTGCATGAAATTAATTTGTATATTTCTTGTAGGGTTGACCCAAGTGTGGGTGGCATTTTGGCCTTGCAAATGGCTTGTTTTGCATACACGGCTGTGGTACACGGGTGCGCCTGGTGGCCGTGTGAATAAGTCAGTAGCTTGCCTAATTTTACACGTCTATTGCATACGGGCGTGTTTGGTGGTTGTGTGGATAAGTCAGTATACATGCTCTATTTTGGCACGACTAGGACACATGGGTGTGTCTAGTAGCCGTGGGAGGCACACGGCCTGTCCACACGGGCGTGTGACCTCTATAACTTAGAAAAATTTTAAACTTTGGAGAAATTCCATATGTGTTCGGTTTAGTCCCAACCTATAACGCCCTGAATTTTTGGGCCTATTGGGCTTTGGGCTTTGGGTCTCAGAAAATTTTTAAGTGAGCGAGGAAATGACGATTGGCATGTGGGCTTTGGGGGTTAATGAATTTGGAGTGTCTAGGGGTGTTGGAGATGTCCTAGGGTCAAGTAAGGGTATCAGAAAAATTTTGGTTTTAGCACCAAGGGAAATGTGACATTAATCAGTAGGCCTTTTAAATAAATGAAGAAGAAAAATGACACAAAAGAGCCTATGGTGTAGTGACGAAGTGGCGCCACTTAGGGAGCAGTGAGGTGGCGTCATTAGTAGGCAAGGGAGTCCAAGGTTCGAGTAGTGGCATGGTATTTTATTGGGGTATTTATTTTGCTGTCAGGACGGCTAGAGTTTGTGTTGCATTGAATGTTTGATGGATGAGAGGTTTGAAATGGTCATGGAAAGATTGTAGGAGCTTATCTTGGAGAAAATTTAGGATGAGATTGAGGAGTTATCTGGGAGAAAAGTTTGGAGTTGAGAAGTGTGAAGAGTTGGTGCCGTTTTGGGAAGTGGGAAGTGTATAAATTCAGTTTAGGAGGGTAAATTAGTGTCGTTTTTGGGTCTTTTAGAGGGTATTACGAATTTTCATTGCCGCTTTCGGCATTTGGAGAGTTCTGCAAATAGGTCAGTCTTTCTTTCTTTACCAAATATCCTGTAGTTACCCTCACACTAGCACATTTGATCTTTTTCTTTTCTTCTTATTACCTTTTCCAAACCCTCTAAAGCCGAATAATTCAACCCTCCCTTTGCCGAAATTTTTTTTGTGCCATCACTATTTCTTCAACCTAGCTGATTCTTGTGTAAGTACTTTGCTCTTTCAATTGATCTTGCTAGAATCAACTTCTCCTCTCCCTCACTCTTTCTAAATCGATTTTGGTAAGGGATTGATATCAAATCTCTGTTCTTTAGATCTCTGTCGAGTTACTCTTTATGCGTTTGTTTGGGTAAGTATTCTTCACTTTTGGTTTTGAAGGTTGGCCGAATGGTCGTACGTAATGTAAGGGTGACTTAAGATGGATATAAGTCACTTATGGTTCAGTTTTTAATAACTAAGATTGATGCAGATTTAGGAAGTACTCGTGATTAGTGATTGAGGAAAAGCTATTAAGGCTTGGTGTTTCAAGTAAGGTTAAGGTGAGACTTCAGATTTTGGTAAAGTATTCGATAAGTATATGTGATTAATCATTGAGTGACATCGTTTGTAGGATCGTGGCTAAGGAGATCGTAGTGCGTTTTGGTTATCAGGCGTGTATATACACTATACACACACAATGGATTGGGAAATCCTGAAATCCCGAAAGTTTGGCTTAGGTAGTCTTGCGAGTGTGCGAACACTCGTATGAGGGAAATGGAATCGATAACAGAGACCCCATGAGCAATCTCATGGACTTGGGTCGTGTTATGGCCAACTAGGCCAGAATGGGCAAAATGGGCCCGATGGGCCGTAGGCTCAAAATAGGCGAATTTGATGATTTGGTAATAAGTTATGAACTAGTTATGCTAGTTACATGGCTTGGAATTGATTTTGGCTAGATGGGCCATATGAATGTGATTTGGGCCTAATGGGCCATACGAATGAGATTGGGCCTGATGGGCCATATGAACGTATGTGAATTTGTTTGGGCTTTGTAAGGGGTCCTAGGCATAGTATTTGGTGAATTGCTTAACCTTACATAAAACTTTAATAACTTAATAAGTGTGACTGTGAACAAGTCATAAGGTTTAAGTGTGGCAACGGGCATATGCATGTCTAGGATTGGATCTAGGGAGAGCTTGGTACTTAAGCGATCTTAATAACTCACCTCCTCTTCTCTGGAATCCTACCTGGTGCATAGTGTCTGTTCACTTAGCCGCGAGGACTTGTTGACGGGCCAAGGTTCGTAATTAAGACCCATATTGTTAAGAATTACCGAAATACCCTTTATTTGTGAAATGACTAAAATGCCCCTATGTGTTGAATGTAAGATTTGTGGATGTTACATGTACCTTTGCTGCATTCACATGATATTCTGTTTATGTTGCATATGGGTTGGGAAATTATGGAACGGAGGAAGTATATGAGGATCGCATGGTTGCTTGATGACCGTGGATCCACCGATGGCTTTTTAAGCCCATTATATGATTAGCAGCTTTGCTGAAACGTTAGGTAGTACCGCAACCGGGCTACCCTTGAAGTGTATCGGATGGGTGGGTCGATTTAGAAATCCCCACAGAAGTGTTTCAGTTGGAAAAAGACGATGTGTACCGGATGGATTATTTGGGGAGGGTTTGCACTGCATTGCATGTATGATATTATTATGATATGTATGTTTTTTTGTTTGAGGAGGGTCGTACACACTGAGTTTTCGAAAACTCACTCCCTCTTTTATTTTTCTCAGGTGATCCTCAGTAGGCGGTTTGACAAATGAAGGGACTCAGAGGTGGCCAACTAGCAAGACGATTAGACCTATTTTCTTAATATCTAAATTCTAGATTTTAAGTTATTTATTTTAAGTTATTTTATTTCGGATTGTAATAAGGTTTTCCCTCTAGTTATTATTCCATTACTTCCACTATGCATTGAAATTTTGAAACGGAACCTGGATTTATTTCTTTTAATCATATTTCAAGTTTTTGAAAATAAGTGTGTTTTAAAGAACGAGCTTCCGTTGTCAAAGGATTTTTTTTTACATAGTAACAAGGAAATGGTTTTGTGGATACACCTCGTTCAAAAAGCAAACTGGATTTTACTTAACTTTTTTCTAGAAGGGTTTTCAATGCAAACAAGGTTTTTGTAAAAACACTTCAATGTGACATGCTGGATTTGGGCCTAACTTCTAGGCCAGGTTTGAGGTGTTACACGACCCCATTCTAAAGCATGATTAAGGTCTCGTTGACCTATGAAAGGGACACTTTGATTGTGATTGATGACTTGTATTATGAAATGTCTGTAAAAGTTTCTGATCTATCCGGTAACGCCTTTAACCCTAATCCGGCGACAGATACAGGTTAGTGGTGTTACAAAACTACCAAGCCATATCACATGGAAGAACTTACACACTTTAAAACATGCCATAATCACTAGCCTATATATGCCATATACCAAATATATACAACTTCCGAAAGTACCAAAATAGATAGCCGATAGTGTGATTAAGTCACTGACGATCCCTAAATTAGAGCTAGTTTTAAAGAAACTGTAAAATAGAGAAACACTTCACACAGTAAGCTCTAAAGCTTAGTATGTTCGTAATATAATACATCTAACTCAACCATTCAAGTTCAATATGTAAAATAAATCATCACATAGATCAATTCACAATAATACGTAATTTCATCTATAGTCAGTACTCACATAACAATCCATTTATTCATTTACCAAATCATCAACCATATAGGTTCCGAACATACCTTTGCCAACACTTAGTTAACGGTCATTCTTGCTACTCAATGCTCGATACCACATTTGATCAATCTTCATTATTATCTGATTTAGTCGCACACTTAGTGTCAATTTCTTAGCCGAAGCTTAAATATCATCGTACACTTAGTGCCTTTATATTAAACCGAATGTAACTCGGTATCGCACACACAGTGCCAATCAATATAACCGAGGCATCCTTTACTTCGCACACACAATGCTATTCACCTCTGTCCCAATTCTAATTACACACATTCAGTGCCATAATTCTCAAATCCGCATATAGCATTACTAATTCATTAATCACATATTCATTCATTTCATAACACTTAAATATCAATTTAAAAATTCGTATTATACCCAAACATACCTCGGACTTCAAAGTTATGAAATAAGTCGATAAATCGAGCATTTTGTTCTTGCCTCGATCTAAGTCCGAATTTCTCTTTTCTTGATTTATACATATTCAAATTTATCTCATTCAACCACCAATTTATCAATTAAGTCCAAACACACATATTTAGGATATTTTACAAAATAGCCCTCACATTTTCACATTTTGACACTTAAGTCCCAATTTCATAAAATCATCAAATACACATAATTTCACTATACTCATGCTTAGTCAAAATTTCTTCATGTCCATACAAACCCACATATTTCATTTATTTCACATTTTAGTCCTTCAATTTACACTTTTCTCAATTTATCCCAAATTACTCAAATTCACAAAAAAATCAAAGACAAGATATGTTAGTCTATCATATATCTTTCATATTTCATCATCAACTATCACAAAGCTCAAAAATTCATCAATAACACATCTCAAAATCTTCATCAAATTCTAAAATTAAAGCATGATCTTGATAGTTCGCTAAGCAACGATCACAAAAATGTAGAAATCATCAACAACCGAGTTAAAAACACATACCAATTGAAGATCACAAGTGCCGAACCCCTAACTCTCTTTTTCTTTTATTTTCTTGCTAATTTTTGGCCAAAAATGATGAGAATGGCCATCTTTTTATTTTATATTAATTATATTAACATAAATATCAAATACCAATTTTAGCCTTTTTAATTTCATTTAAAATTCACTAACCTTAACCCATTTTTGTTCATCCATTCTTTTAATGGTTTATTATCAACATAAGGACTTCTCATGTAAAAAGCCATGCCAAATAAGCACTTTAAAAATCAGCACACAGCTTTTGTTTTTTATGCGATTAAGCCCTTTTTGCAAATTAAGCACACAAACGATAGAACTTTCACACAGAATTTTCACACATGCTTAATCACACATTGTAAACACGAAAAATAATATTAAAATATTTTTTTGACGTCAAATTTGTGGTCTGGAAACCACTATTCCGACTAGGGTCTAAACCAGGCTGTTACAACTCTCCCCTATTAGGGATTTTCGTTCTCGAAAATCTTCTAGTGAATAGGTTCGGATATTGCCCTCTCATAACATCTTCAGGCTCCCACGTAGCCTCTTCAACTCTGTGTTTATGCCACAACACTTTCACTAAAGAAATTTTCTTATTTCTCAACTTTTTGATCTCATGTGCCAAAATTCGAATCGTTTCTTCGCTATACGATAAATCTGACTGAATCTCAACCTTAATTGGAGCAATCACATGCAATGGATCAGTTCCGTATCGTCAAAGCATCAATACGTGAAACACTTATGAATCCTTTCTAATTCAGGTGGCAACAACAATCTATAAGCAACCGGCCCAATTCGTTCAATAATCTCATATGGCCCGATGAACCTCAGACTCAATTGCCTTTCCTTCCAAAATGAAGTATTTTCTTCCGCGGAGACACTTTCAAAAACACTTTATCACCGATCTCAAATTCAATATCTTTCCCTTTCAAATATGCGTAAGACTTCTGACGATCTGATGCAGCTTTCAAACTGTTACTTTCACTTTCACTTTCTGCTCAGTCTCTTTTGTTAAATCAACCCCGTGAATCTTATTCTCACTAAGCTCAGTCCAATATAATGGAGTTCTGCATTTACGACCGTAAAGTGCCTCATATGGTGCCATTTTGATGCTAGATTGAAAATTATTATTATACGCAAATTCAATCAACGGCAAATGTTTCCCCCACGTACTTTCAAACTCAATAATACAACATCCCAACATATTCTCAAGGATCTGAATGATCCGCTCAGATTGACCATCCGTTTGCAGATGAAATGCAGTACTGAAATGCAACTTTGTACCTAGAGCCTCTTGTAATTTCTTCCAAAATCGCGAAGTAAATCTTAGATCTCTATCAGACACAATGGATAATGGTACCCCGTGCAGTCTCACTATCTCAGAAATATACAATTTGGCTAACTTATCAAGCGAATAATCTATTCTCACCAGAACAAAATGAGTTGATTTCGTTAGTCTGTCAACTATCAGCCAAATTGCATCTTTCTTTCTTGGAGATAAAGGCAATCCTGACACAAAGTCCATCGTGATTCTCTCCCATTTCCACTCAGGTATCATTATCGATTGTAGTAAACTGAATGGAACCTGATGTTCAGCTTTAACTTGTTGACAAACTAAACATCTCGAAACAAACTTTGAGATATCCTGTTTCATACCATGCCACCAATAAAACTATTTCAGATCATATACATTTTTGTACTTCCCAGATGAATGGACAAAAAACTATTATGAGCTTCGTTCAAAATTAACTAAATCAGCTCTGAATTTCTCGGAGCACAAATCCAATCTCGAAAGCTCAAAAAATCATCACTATCAACTCGAAATTCTAAATCAGAATTCAAACCACACTGATCTCGTTTTGCCATCATTTCAGCATCACTTTTCTGAGCATCCTAAATCTGACGTATAAACATTGGCCTTACTTTCAACTTAGCCAAAATTGAACCATCATTACACAAATCTATTTTAGTACCCATTGCTTACAAAGCAAATAAAGACTTTCAAATCAAAGCATCAACAACAGCATTAGCATTAGCCGAATGATAATCAATCACTAATTCATAATCTTTTAGTAATTCTAACCATCTTTGCTATCGTAAGTTCAATTCTTTTTGAGTCATCAGTTATTTCAAGCTCTTGTGATCAGTATAAATATGACACTTCTCACAAAATAGGTAGTTACGCCAAATCTTCAATACAAATACAATAGCGACTAATTCAAGATCATGAGTCGGATAGTTCTTTTCATGCGGCTTTAACTGTCTCGAATCATAAGCTATAACTTTGCCCTCTTGCATCAACACACAACCCAAACCATTCAACTATAAATTCTTTACTCGATTTAGGTTGGACTAACACTGGTGCTTCTGTAAGCAATGCTTTCAACTGTTCAAAACTCTGCTGGCACTTTTCTGACCACTCAAATTTAACATCTTTCTGTAGCAATTTCGTCAACAGAGTCGCAATCATCGAGAAGCCTTTCACAAACCGTCTATAATATCCTGCTAGTCCCAGAAAACTACAGACTTCAGACACATTTCTCGGAGGTTTCCAATCTAATATTGCTGAAATCTTACTTGGATCAACTCGTATTCTCGTGCCTGACACTATATGTCCCAGAAAACCAGCTTCACATAACCAAAATTCACATTTGCTAAACTTTGCATACAATTGCTTCTCACACAGGGTCTGTAATACAATTCTCAAATGCTCAGCATGTTGTGTTTCATCACAAGAATAAATTAAAATATTGTCAATAAACACCACAACAAATCGATCCAAATACAGTCTGAATATCTGGTTCATCAAATCTATAAACACTGCAGGAGCATTCGTTAGTCCGAAAGGCATTACTAAAAATTGATAATGACCATACCTCATTCTAAAGGTAGTTTTCGGTACATCTGATTCTTTGACTCTCAACTGATAATATCCCGATCTCAGATCTATTTTCGAAAACACTATAGCTCATTTTAATTGATTAAACAAATCATCAATACACGACAAAGGATATTTATTCTTTACCGTCACTTTGTTTCACTGTCGGTAATCAATACACATCCTTATAGTGCCATCTTTCTTTTTCACAGAAAACACAGGAGCACCTCAGGGCGAGAAACTCGGTCGTGGAAATCCTCTATCTATCAACTCTTGCAATTGAGAATTCAACTCTTTCAATTCTGTCGGTGCCATTCTATACGGAGCTATTGAGATAGGAGTCATTCCCGGCACTAGGTAAATGCCAAACTCAACTTCTCATATCGAAGGTAATCCCAGTAATTCTTCAGGAAATACATCTGGGAACTCGCAAACTACAGGCACAGATTTAACTTTCTTTTCTGTGATTTTTGTATCTATCACATACTCAAGATAAGTTTCACAACCTTTTTTTCACATAATTCAAAGCTTTAATCGATGATATAACAGCAGGTAGCCCATTCAAATCACTGGATTCAATTCAAACTATCTCACCATTCTGACCTCTCGAATCAGTACTCTTCCGTTTACAATTCACTATAGCATCATGCAAGGTTAGCCAATCCATACCCAAAATTATATCAAATTCATCAAAGGGTAACAGCATCAGATTAGCCAAAAAATAATTATCCCGATACATCAACGGACAATTCTTGCATACTTTATCAACCAAGACACACTTGCCTAAGGGGTTCGATACTCTAATTACAAATTCAGTAGACTCAACATATGAATGAGTAGATCCTGGATCTATCAATGTAATCACATTAGTATCAAACAGAGTAAAAGTACCAATTATGACGTCAGGAGATGTTGCTGCTTCACGAGCGTGAATAGCGTAAGCTCGAGCAGGTGCTCTCACCTCGTATCTCACTACTGTATCGATTGTCCCTCTTTGACTTCCACTCACATTTTTAGTGTTTCTAGGTGGTCTACCTCTAGCCGTCATATTACTCGGCCTCACAAACTAAAAATTGTCTTTCTCAGCTAATTCCTGGCAATCTCGAATGAAGTGATCTCATGATCCACA
The DNA here is from genome assembly GCA_025503065.1 of Gossypium bickii. Classification (NCBI taxonomy): domain Eukaryota; kingdom Viridiplantae; phylum Streptophyta; class Magnoliopsida; order Malvales; family Malvaceae; genus Gossypium; species Gossypium bickii. The sequence goes on along the minus strand of CP106716.1, from coordinate 70,786,831 downwards.
TTTATAGCAAGTTTTATTATTGTACTTGCCCCAGCATTCTCTGATATGACGTCTTCCACACTATCTACACTCAGCCTTATTGCTTCTGACACTTCCAACACATGATTCAATTGGAATTTGAGTTTTAGAACTAGCATTCTATTTCACTCAGTCTTTAGTCGAATGTCCAAATGAAACATTTGAACGATTAACTGCATTTCTGAATCTCTTTGACGAAGGTTGATATGACTTACTAATCGATCTTTTTCTTTCATCTCTAACTTCAGAATTTGCTTTCTTCTTTTCTTTACTAAAGCTCATTGGCTTTGTAGGATCTTTCAACTAACACTACAAATTCATTAAAATCAAGTATTCCAACAAACAATTTAATGTCTTCATTAAAACTTTCAATGAACGTTTACACATAATAGTTTCAGTCGAAACACATTCCTATGCATACTGACGTAATCTCACAAATTCTCGCTCATATTTCGCAACAGTCATATGGCCCTGTTTCAGCTCAAGGAATTCATTACACTTCTGATTTATGAATCGTTGACTGATATATTTCTTCCGGAACTCAGTTTGAAAGAAATTTTAGGTGATTCTCTCTCTCAGAACCATTGATATCAATGTTTTCCACCAATTACACGTTATATCTCTCAACAACAAAACAACACATTTTAAACATTCATTAGTAGTCAATGACATCTCATCAAACACTCGAATTGTATTCTCGACCTAAAACTCAGCTCGCTCGGTATCATCATCAACGGTGACTCTAAACTCTTCGGCCTCATACTTCCAGATTTTATCCACAGGAGGCTTACTCAATCGAATTGGATCTGAAACTTGAAGCACTACAGGCACTTGTGGGGGTGGAGGTTGTTGAACAGCCGGATTTGTTCGAACGAACTTTTAAAGCCACTCACTCATCATTTGGAAGAAGGCTTGCTTAGCCTCTCCCTCGTGGCTACTAGTTATCGGCCTAGATTCAGCCGGTGCTATCTCTATACGAAAACACATTTTTAACTGTCAAGATTCATCATACTATCGCAAATATATATATGGCATGTATAGATAGACTCACACGTGCTACGTCAGTTCTAGAATCGACCAAATTGTAGCTCTGATACTAATAAAATGTAACACCCATAACCCATAACCATCGCCGGAATGGGGTTAAGAGGTATTACCAAACATTCGAAACATTTATAATCATTTCACATCTTAACTTAATCATTCACAATCATGGAGTCCCTTATATAGGTCTACGAGACCTTAAACATGCATTAGGAAGCGGTCGGGACTAAACCGAACACATACGAATTTTTTTGAAACTTAACATTTTTCTAAGCTACAGGGGTCACACGCCCGTGTGGGTAGGCCGTGTGCCTCACACGGCCTCGGACACACTCGTGTGTCCAAGTTGTTGCAAAATAGCGCATACATACTGACTTGTCCACACGGTCGGAGGCAGGCCCTTGTGCCTCACCCGTGGTCGACACTGACTTGCACCACATGGCCAGTCACACGTCCGTGTGTCTAGCTCGTGTGCGAGTCTGACTTGTTTCAATTGGCAAACTTAAATGACACGATCGATCCACACGCCCGTGTGCTCAACCGTGTGGGCAAGTATAGGCCATTTGTAGGGCCAATTCGCAACCCACACTTAGGATCACCTACAAGCATCAAACCATATACATTTATACCTCAAATGGCAACCAAAACATACCAATATATGCACCAATTAATCATCAACTACACCATTTATTTCCATAAATTTCAATCCAAACATGTCCATCCAAACTATCAATTTTCACATCAAAATCATATATACCATTTCCATTTAACTAACTTGTGCCAAAATGACCATTCATATAGTACACATGTACATATTTTTTTTAACCATCCTTTTAATACATCTAAGGCACATACCAAAACCTTCAAACTACCGAGCCATATCACAGGGCAAAACTTACACACTTTAAAACATGCCATAATCACTAGCCTATACATGCTATATACCAAATGTATACAACTTCCAAAAGTACCAAAATTGATAGCCGATAGTGTGATTGAGTCACTGACGATCCCTGGATCCAAGCTAGTTTTAAAGACACTGTAAAATAGAGAAACACTTCACACAGTAAGCTCTAAAGCTTAGTAAGTTCGTAATATAATACATCTAACACAATGATTCAAATTCAATATGTAAAATAAATCATCACATAGATCAATTCACAATAATATGCAATTTCATCTATAGTCAATACTCACATAAAAATCCATTTATTCACTTACCAAATCATCAACCACATAGGTTCCGAATATGCCTTTGCCAACATTTAGTTAACGATCATTCCTGCTACTCAATGCTCGATACCACATTTCGATCAATCTTCATTATTCATTCGATTTTGTCACACACTTAGTGCTAATTTCTTAGCCGAAGCTTAAATATCATTGCACACTTAGTGCCTTTACACACAGTGCCAATCAATATAGCCGAGGCTTCCTTTACTTCGCACACACAGTGCTATTCACCTCAGTCCTAATTCTAATTACGCACACTTAGTGCCACAATTATCAAATCCACATATATCATTACTAATTCATTAATCACGTATTCATTCATTTCATAGCACATATATATGAATTTAAAGATTCATATTATACCCGAGTTTACCTCGAACATCGAAGTTACGACATAAGTCGATCAATCGAGCATTTTGTTCTTGCCTCGATCTAAGTCTAATTTTTTCTCTTTTCTTGATCTATACATATTCAAATTTAGCTCATTCAACCACCAATTCATTCAATTAATTCCAAACACACATATTTTGGGTATTTTACAAAATAGCCTTCACATTTTCACATTTTTACACTTTAATCCCTATTTCATAAAATCATCAAATACACATAATTTCACTATACTCATGCTTAGCCAATTTTTCATCATGTCCATACAAACCCACATATTTCAATTATTTCACATTTTAGTCCTGGAATTTACACTTTTCTCAATTTAGCCTAAATTACTCAAATTCACTAAAATTCAAAGACAATATATGTTAATCTATCATATATCTTTCATATTTCATCATCAACTATCACAGAGCTCAAACATTCATCAATAACACATCTCAAAATCTTCATCAAATTCTAAAATTAAAGCATGGGCTTGATAGTACGCTAAGTAACGATCACAAAAATGTAAAAATAATAAAAAACTGAGTTAAAAACACATACCAATTGAAGCTCACAACTGTCGAACCCTTAACTCTCTTTTTCTTTTCTTTTCTTGCTAATTTTCGGCCAAATATTGTAATGCCCAAAAAATATAAGGTCTTTAATTTTGCATGATCTAACACAACTACTTGTTTGCTTCAATGATTAAGTGATTTGGGTGTGTTTGGGAGTGTTTGAGAAGCCTGGGTTCAAGTATTGGCTTTTGCAGAAATTTTTAAAATTTGCTCTTAAATGATTCTGGACACTGGCACATAGGTCTTATTAATTATTGTGCTTGTTTTAAGTCACAAAAAGCCTATTGGTGCAGTGGTTGTGGCGTTGCAAGTATAGCAAAGGGGTCTGAGGTTTGAGTGTTGGCATAGCATGAAGGGGTATTTATTTTGCTGAGGGTTTGGCTAGTAGTTGAGTTACAGTAAAATTTTGATAGATGAGAGGATTGAGAGATTTGGAGAGTGGCTTGTTGTGCAAATAGTAGAGAGGATAGGGGAGAGATTTCAAGAGGAAATCAAGGAGTTTGGTTGTGGGGAGAGTAGTGTTGAATTGGGTGTCTAGCTACTTAGAAATTCGGTAGAGACTTCTTTTGGCTATAGTCCTTATTCAGCTTCTTTCTTATGGCATTCTGTTTTCTTGTATTTGTTTCTCCCTAGCTGAACTGTCCTTTTGTGTCTTGGCATCGTAAGTCACTTTGGTCGGTTCCTAGTATGTTAAGTGCCTCTTGGTACCTTTCGAGTTCCTTTTTCTCTGCTATTTTTCCTTTCAGCTGAATTTATTCTTCTCCCCTTATTTCTCATTCACCTTTTCTCAACTTTTCACCTCTCCTCTTTGACTGAGTGGCCGACTCCCTTTTTCTTTCTCTGCTGTGCCTGTCAGTTTGGTAGTGGGTGGCGATCTCTTTTTCTGTTCAAAACACTGTGGTAAGCCAAATCCTATATCTCCTCTTTTCCCTTCTCTTTTGTTTCTTTATTTTTCCAATATAGACTGAATATCATAAATCTTGTCTTGTTATTTCGAAACCATGTGGACGATAGTCTCTAACAATCGGTGGAGCGACGACTGTCTTGCTTCTCTGCACATCTCTGTTTTCTTCTTCGAATATCTCTTTGGCTGGATACTGTGGGGTAAGTAGGTTGTTTTGTAGTATTGGCCGAATACCCAATCTGCTCTAACTCTAATTCTTTGGACTTTGGGCATCAATTCAAGCCTTGTGTTAAACTATTATTGCTAATCAAATCCATTATATGTGCAGTAAATTGAGAAGAAGGGTGTGATCATTTTCAACCAGCGATCTAAGAGTAATAACCGCAAAACTTTTGACCAAGGTAAGTGGTGATATCGGTTTGGGGCTTTAGTGTTAATGATCTAAAGAATGAAAGATTGATTGTGTTGGGATGATTATAGGTTGATCGTACGCGGGGTAATCTGTTCGTTACGCAAATAGGTGTGTAGTCACACTCCTCTCTTCTGTGAATCTGCAAAAGCCGAAAAGCTGAAACTTCGGTATTTGAGGCCTTACGAGTGTGTGATCGCTCGTGTGGTAAATCGAGCCCAAAATTATGGGCGATAGACTATAAAGGCCATCACGAGCGTTCTCGTGCTCTTGGGCTGATATGGGCCTTATTTGGTTGAAATGGGCCATGTAGGCCCAAGCAGGCCCAACACGGATAAAATCTAGGATAGGTGGAAAATACTAGACAAGGCTATGTGGTTCGTATAGTCATGACTGAATTTGGGCTAAATGGGCCACACGAGCATGTGGGCCTACTTGGGCTTAATAATGGGCCTTGGGCCATTTACACCGTTATGACCAATTAGGTTATTTGTGTCACTCGAGGCAACTGTAGACCTTTGGAGAGGTCGTTATCTGCACCGAGACCCCAAAATAAGTAAAGTGACCGAAATACCCTAAAGAGTAAAATTACTATTTTACCCTAATAGATGGAAATGATTATTTGTAAGACTGTACTGAGTAGGACACTTTGCATACACGAAACACTTATGACATGACATACTGCATGGGGTTGGGATTCTAATATGAAGGAAGTACTGTACTGATGGGTCTGTCACATTCACTGTTACTGGCAACTCTGCTGCGTTATTATTACTGGCAGCTATGCTGCGATATTGGTGAGCTAGCTGCGTGGGTCGATTTTATCCCCACATGGTGTGTTGGTTGGTATAGGTGGTGTGTTGGCTGGATTGGGGTGGGTTGCATATTTGCACCGTACTGATACTGTATTAGGCTTAGGCCCACACTGTTACTGTAATTGGCTAAGGCACACACTGCACTATTACTGAATAGGGCTCAGGCCCAGACTTTTACTACATATATTGTTACTGATTGACTGTTAGGGGATTACTGTAACGCCTCAAAATCCCAAAACTCTAAATTTCTATGCACTAAAGTTGGTCTGTACAAGTAGCACCTAGAATATTAATTTTAAGGTATTATCGAGGTTATTTGAAGTCTTAGAGATAGGGAAGACCATAGGGAAAATTTTAATTTTTTTGCCTTAGTGGACCCTAGTCTCAGGTATTAGGACTCTTAAGTAGATTAAGGGAAAATAGGACACAAATGGGCTTGTGGTCTAGTGGCAAGGTCATTGTGGGAAAATAGGACACAAATGGAGAGCAGGGTTGGATTTGGGATGGGAACATTGCATTCATATGATACTGATGTGATATGAGGTCATTCTGGGCTAAGACCCAAGTCCACCATTTTTGATAGGGCTTAGGCCCAATGTGATAATTGCATGTTGATTAGATTACCAAGGCCGTACACATTGAGTTTCAAAACACACACCCTTTTATTAAATGTTTCAGGTCACCCTTAGTAGATGACTCAACTTGGGAGAGGACTCGGAGATGGCCACATTACAAGATACTTAGAAGTTTTTGTTTATTTGTTTTTGAGTGACTTAGTGTTAATTATTTCATTTGTAATAAGGCCTTGTATCTCCAGTTTGACTTTATATTTAAGTTTCCTTATGTTTTCAACTGTTTAATTGTTAAACGGGAATATATTTCTAAAGTTCAAACATGGTTTTCGAAATTCCTATAACATATGGGCATTTTCTTAAAACATGGGCTTTTATCATTATTTAACAAGTTGCTCGGATTATGGGTTCCTAAGCATTAAACTTAAGTTTTAAATAAGCCAAGTCGATTTGAAATATTCCTTTGATGTGACATCATCGGATTTGGCTATAACGTCTAGGCTGGGTCTGGGGGTGTTACATTTAGTGGTATAAGAGTCCGGTTGCAAAGTTTGAGCCATGAAATGGGCCTTAGATTTTTTGTTTTAAAAACAAGTAGATTAATAAATTTTTGCAGGATTCTTGAAGTGTGGTTCACCGAGCCCTCGACGTCGAGCTAAGTAAGTTTTTCTATTGTTACACTTGTTTAAATTGCTGAACTGTACATAGATATTGGGCTACTTTAAGCAGTAGGTTATTAGGCACTAAAGCCTATAGGAAACTTAAGCTTGTAGTGGATTTACAACCACGAAATAACTTTAAAAATTGTTACTTGTATAAGTCATGCGCTTTAAACAATGGAACTACAAACTAATTTCATAAAAAATTCTAATCCAGAAATACACATGCAACGATGAGTGCTAGAAGAGGTACAAGAGGCTGCGGCAGAGGCCGTGGAATTGTTAGGGCTGGGTCGTCGGCGTCGGGCCATATGCCCAACGTTGGAGTAGAGGAGGCTCCAGCCTCACCAGTAGCTGAAGCAGGACCATATGAATGGGCTACTGCTATAGAAGATGCATTATCGAGTGCTAGAAGAGGTACAAGAGGCTGCGGCAGAGGCTGTGGAATTGTTAGGGCTGGGTCGTCGGCGTCGGGCCATATGCCCAACGTTGGAGTAGAGGAGGCTCCATCCTCACCAGTAGCTGAAACAGGACCATATGAATGGGCTGCTGCTGCAGAAGATGCATTATCGCAGGCCATGTTAAGGATTTTCGAAAGGGTCGTTGGGCCCAATAATGGTATGGGAAGTCGTGGATCGATCGTGGAGTGACTCCGAGCTAATGGGGCAGAAATTTTCAAAGGAATAGCTGGGGTGGCCCCAAATGTGGCAGAGTACTGGTTAGAAGCTACGAAAGACTAATGGATGACCTGGATTGCACGGTGGAACAAAAGTCAAAAGGGGCGATATCCTTATTTAAGGAGGAAGCTTGTCAGTAGTGGTTGACCGTAAAGGAGGGCAGCCAACCGGAGCAGATCACCTTGGAGTTCTTCAAATAGACATTCTAGGGGAAGTACATTGGAGTAGGCTATGTGGGCGCCCGAAGGAAAGAGTTTTTGAGTCTGACTCAGGGAGATAAGTCAGTTGCAGAGTATGAGGCTGAGTTTCTGCACCTTAGTCGATATGCCAAAGGAATAGTCGCAATAGAGTATGAGAGATGCGTACGGTTCGAGGATGGGTTAAGAGATAACCTTAGAGTACTTATAGCTCCACAGAGGGAGTGGGACTTTGTGGTCTTGGTGGAGAAAGCAAGGATAGAGGAGGAAGTAAAGCGCACAGAGTGCCTCAACCGAGGGAACGAGAAGGGCAAGAACAAACGAAATGTGGATGCATGGGGGCTGGACAGAGGCCTACGAGGAGGGCCAGAGTGAATGGGCCGGTTAAAGCTGGGGCCCCCGTTGTTGCTACTAATATCGAGATACCACCCTGTGCTGTGTGTGGAAAAGGGTATACAGGAGAATGTTGGAGGAGAATACGAGCTTGTTTGTGCTGTGGATCTATGGAACATAGGATTAGAGAGTGCCCGAGGAGGCCAGATCAGGGGCGAGCTGATGGTAGAGGTAATTTTCAGCTGCAGAGGGGTGGTCAACAACCACCAAGGGGCCGTGGACAAGCCAGAGGCAGCAATGGCGGAGGACGAGAACATGGAGCACCGGGTAGAGGTACAGAATAGGCAGAGGTGAGGCAGCCAGCTTTAGTCTATGCTGCTCATCGCAGAGAGGAAGGAGAGGCACCAGATGTGATAACGGATACGTTACTTATTCGTGAGTTATCTTATATTGCGTTAATTGATGTGGGGTCAACACATTCATACATTGCTTGCAATAAGGCTGAAACTGTAGGGAATGAGTTTGAAACCATTACGAATGAAATGATTATGTTAAGTCCTTTAGGGCAATTGGTGAAAGTTAGTAAGTTGTTTAGGAATGTACCATTGGTAGTTCAAGGAGTTACTTTCTTAGTGGACTTAGGAATTACCATTTAGGGAGTTCGACCTCATCTTACGCATGGATTGGTTGACGAGGCACCAGGCAACTTTAGATTGTGCTGCGAAGCAGATGGTGTTAAGAACTGTAGAAGGTGATGAAGTAGTAATGATCGGGGAATGACGTGATTACTTGTCAAACGTGATTTCGACTTTAAGGGCAGAGAAGTTGGTGAGGAAAGGCTGTGAAGCTTATTTAGCCTATATTTGTGATTTGGAATCTAAGAGTTCTACTGTTAAGGATTTGAGAACAGTAAAAGAAGTATCTGATGTTTTTTCGGAGGAATTGCCTTGGTTACCTCCTAATAGAAAGGTGGAGTTTGGAATAGAATTGTTACCTGGTACGGCTCCAGTGTCCATCACACCTTATAGGGTGGCACCGAAGGAGCTGGAGGAGTTGAAGGCCCAGATTCAGGAGTTATTGGATCGTAGATTTATTAGACCAAGTGTGTCTCCATGGGGAGCACCGGTGAAGAAGAAGGACGGGTCCATGAGGATGTGCATATATTATCGGCAGTTAAACAAGTTAACCATTAAGAATAAGTACCTTCTGCCTAGGATAGATGACCTTTCTGATCAATTTAGGAGAGCCTCAGTTTTCTCAAAGATTGACTTGCATTCAGGGTACCATCAACTGAGGGTTAAGGAAGCAGATGTGTATAAGACAGCTTTCAGAACTCGTTATGGGCATTACGAGTTTTTGGTGATGCCTTTTGGGCTAACAAACGCACCTGCTACTTTTGTGGATCTTATGAACCGGGTTTTTCAACCGCATTTAGACCAGTTCATAGTAGTTTTCACAGATGATATCTTAGTATACTTGAGACCAGAGGATGATCATGATGCACACTTAAGGATGGTGTTGCAGATTCTAAGGGAGAAGCAACTTTATGATAAGTTTAGCAACTGTGAATTCTAACTGAGGGAAGTCATTTTCTTAGGGCATGCAGTCTCAGTCGAGGGGATTAGAGTTGAACCTCGAAAAAAGAAAGCAATGTTGGATTGGAAACGACCTAAGACGGTGTCAAAAATTTGGAATTTTCTAGGCCTGGCAGGGTACTATAGGCGGTTTGTTAAAGGGTTCTCCCTAATTGCTGCACCCTTGACCAAGCTGCTACGGAAGGGGGTGTCGTTTGTGTGGACTGATAAATAGTAAGAAAGCTTTGAGAAGCTTAAGAAGGTTTTAAGGGAGGCCTCTGTTTTGATTCAGCCAGAGATAGCGATGTATCACACGTGGGCTTGGGCTGTGTTTTGATGCGGGAAGGGAAGATGGTTGCATATGTGTCACGTATAAAACCCTATTTATTTAATGTCCATTATAAAATGTTGTTACTATTTTAACAATACAACTGGGTTCGTGGTGAAAAACAAAGCCTGAGTATTTACGGGAATGTGATGTTTTGAAAATTATTAGTTATGCTTCAAGGAAATCCCGTGTTTTTGAAATCAACAGATATTAATGAAACTTAAGAGAAAATTTAACCAGAGGTCTTATTACAAAATATTAAACCTACATAACAATAGAAATAACCTTGGAAATAAAGCAAAAAGGAAATTTACTAAAGTTTGCAAACGATGTTCCTAAAGTAAAGCCTCCACCGAGTCATCCATGGCTCCAAGTCCTTACTGCTGAACATTACCTACGAGGTTAAAGAAAGAGGGGTGAGTTACAAGAACTCAGTATGTAATCCCCTTACCGTCAGCAACTGTATCTGGACCCATATGACATCAAATTGGGCCTAAGCCCATTAACTTAATAGTGCCATGAATTGATGGAACCCAACCCATCCATCCAACACACCCCCGACCAGCCAACCACACCTGTAGTGATCAAGTCAACCCACCCCGCCGCTCACACCAATAATGCAGTCAAGCTACTGAACACAGAATATTTGTGGTTGAGCCACCAGAGTCATAATTATGTAGATATATATATTGCGGCTATGCCACCAGGCTACACTGCTCTTCATTCAATATCCCGCCCCATGCACATGATAGAATGCAACATACATATCAACATATAAAAGCGTAATGTAACACACAAACGGCCCAAAGATGCATTCTGGTAACTCGGCCCAATAAGGGCATTTTGGTAAATCGGCCCAACAAGGGTATTTTGGTAAATCGGCCTAATAAGGGCATTTTGGTAAATCGGCCCAACAAGGGCATTTTGGTAAATCGACCCAATTAGGGCATTTTGCTATTTTAGCCTACCAACACCGTTTTTAACGAATCTTAGAACTGAGTTGTTTAAGCGAGTTGTTCAATTTCATGTAGTATTCTGGTTTGTTAAACATACGAACAACGGTGATTCGGGTTTTTACTAACATTGCAGCGTAGTACGAAACTACATGGTTACGATGTGAGATTACACACCTGACTACATAGAGAACTATACCCTCCTGATTGCCGTCACCAACCAGCATAACAAACGATTAACTACCCACACTATCGCGAACAACCACTATTTGCCTATTCGCACCGGATGTTGGCTCCCTTCCACAACCCAGCGGAAAATCTTGAACTGCTGACACCACCCTTAGCTTCCCTTAGCGATACCCCCTTTGACTGATTGTCACTTGCATCCATGATGAACACCCGATAAGCAAAGTACCAAAGTGAAAACGACACAAGGGGTTTCGGCTCTTACCACTACTTCCTGAAGTCCAAACAATTAGAAAACAGGGAAGGGTGTCGCTTGCTCCAAAGCACAATCGGCCTTGACTAAAAGAGAATCGAGCACAGACTGATTCGGCTATGGCATGAAGAGAGAAATAGAGGAGGGATTAGTTGTGAACGAAGAGAAAGTGGAATAGCCACTCCGGCTATGGGAGAGATAAAAACAAATCGAAAAGAAAAATGAGAACAATCACCTTACATTGATTACAGACAAGTCGACTGAGAAAGAGATTCGGCCAACTCCGTTTACCCAACTACAATATGAAATTACAAGGAGAAAGAATAAGGGAAATGGAATTTTGATTAGTGATGCAATGAAACTAACAAATGGTGGGGGTATACATTCGGCCAAACAAAAGAGAAAATGAGAGGAAGGGAAAGAACTTAAACTTACCAGATTCAGTCAAGAGAAAGGTGATCAATCACGTAGAGAAGAGAAAAGAGATTCGGCTTATGGTAGTGCAAAAGAAAATGAATGGTACGGGAAAGGTAAAAGAGAGTAAAAGAAAAGAGGGGTGTAAGGAAGTTTCGGCTAACACCAAAGAAAAGATGAAGAAAAAATAAAGAGGAGAAGTTCCTCAATGGTCACGATTTTTGGTAAGAAAAGATGCACAAAATGGCCAAAAAGAAAAGAAACTCTTAACACATAAAAGTTCAACAAGAAGAGAAACAAAATGTTATAGAATTTCGGCACTCACTCCCCCTACCAAAATTTAATGCACTATCAACCCTAAAGACCCCTCTTGACCAAAATTCTCCCCCCATGCACTTCCCCAAATACAGCCACTACTCCCTCTCACTTCAATCCCATATTTTGCTCCTTGATTTCCTCCTCAAACTCCTCTCCATCACTCATTCAAATGCATTTGAGTGAGTCTTCAACTCCTCTTGCAGAGTCCATGCTGAACTCTACTACCTTCACCCACTTAGCACAAAATAAATTAAATAAATTGCAATAGGTGGGATTAGAACTCAAGCTCTCCTTTCTGCCCTTTTTACGCCACAGCCACCTTGCCACATGCCCAGCTTGTGCTAACAATTTACCAACTTTTTCCCTTATGCATTGCCGTTAACAACCTTCTCCCCTTAAGTGCCGAAAAACCAAAATATTACCAGGGCCCAAACTCCACCCCAAGCCTTCTTAGGGCCCCCAAACACCCCTTAAACAACACAAAGAGCCAGCATAACATGCAATTGTACAAATTTACTGACCCTTAGATTTTAGGATGTTACACCACCTTTCCACCTTAACGATATAAGAATAGGGGTGACACCGTTATATAGTGTTGAATCATTCTTGAAGTTAAGTTCGTATTTCATTCCACCACTTATCCAAATTTGTCCATCTTTATCTTTGTTAAATCGAGCCTACTATATTCTTATAAACTTATTTCTTCTTTTCAAAACTTTCGTTTACCAATAACCGAAATCAAACCTTTTCAACATTTCAAGCAATCTCCTCGTCGACGATCGGGCACTTAATTGAATCAACTCAACAAAATCGAGTCGGATCACATCACATACCGAACCGCACACTAAGTGCCATGTATAGTCGAAGCTATCTCGAACCGTACACTAAGTGCCATATATAGCCGAAGCTATCTCGAATCACACACTAAGTGCCATATATAGCTCATTTGTAGTCAAACATAACTGTAGTCTCGTATGCACAATTTATGTACCAAAAAAAAATTTAAAGCATAATTATACTAATGCTTATTACATACGAACTAACCTCGAATGTGAAAACGATGACACGATCAAGTAATCTGATATCTTGCTCTTTTCTCGATCTAAGTCCATATTCTGCTTTTTTAGGTCAATTGCACATATAACATTGGCCGAATGAAAAGGAATGAAAATGGCTTCTCAAGCCTTAAAATAAGTGAGATTGTGAGATTGCATGGGGTGCCACTATCTACTGTATCTAACAGAGACCCGAGATTTACCTCATGGTTTTTGAAGAAATTTCAAGAGACTTTAGGCACAAAGTTTCGTTTTAGTACTACCTTTCATCCGCAAATGGATGGTCAGTCTGAGCTGATCATTCAGGTTCTCGAAGATATGTTGACATGTTGTATTCTTAAATTTGAGAATACGTGGGAAAAACATTTACCGTTGATTGAATTTGCGTACAAAAATAGTTTTCAATCTAGCATTAAAATGGCACCATATGAGGCTCTTTACGGTCAAAAATTTTGAACTCCTTTGTATTGGGCTGAGCTGAGTGAGAATAAGATTCACGGGGTTGATTTAATAAAAGAGACTGAGCAGAAAGTGAAAGTGATTCGTGACAGTTTGAAAGCAACTTCAGATCATCAAAAGTCTTATGCAGATTTGAAATGGAAGATATTGAATTTGAGGTCGATGAAAAAGTGTTTTTGAAAGTGTCCCCGTGGAAGAAAATACTTCAATTTGGCCGAAAAGGCAAGTTGAGTCCGAGGTTCATAGGACCGTATGAGATCATTGAACGAGTTGGGCCGGTTGCTTATAAACTGATGTTACCACCTGAATTAAAAAAGATTCATAATTTATTTCATGTATCGATGCTTCAACGATACAGATATGATCCTTCTTATGTGACTGCTCCTACTGAGGTGGAAATTCAGTCAGATTTGTCGTATAGTGAAGAATCGATTCGAATTTTGGCACGAGAGATTAAATAGTTGAGAAATAAAAGAATTTCCTTAGTAAAAGTGTTGTGGCACAAACACAGAGTTGAAGAGGCTATGTGGGAGCCTGAAGATGTTATGAGAGAGCAATATCTGAACCTATTCACAGGTAAGATTTTTGGGGATGAAAATTTCTAAGGGGGGAAGTTTTAACAGCCCGGTTTAGACCCTAGTTTGAATAGTGGTTTTGGGACAACAAATCTGAGGTTAGAAAAATATTTTAATATTATTTTTGATGTTTATAATATGTCATTGAGCATGTGTGAAAATTTGGTGCGAAAATTTTAACGTTTGTGTGAAAATTTGGTGTGAAAATTTTATCGTTTGTGTGTCGAGTTATAAAAAAGGACTTAATCGCATAAAATGCAAAAGTTGTTTGTTGATTGTTAAAGTACTAATTTGGCATGGCTTTCTAAATGTGAAGTCCATATGTTGATATTAAACCGTTGAATGCTTTAAATGATAAGATTGGACATAGTTAGTAGAAATTTAAATGAATTAATAAAAGGGCAAAATGGTAAAAAGCACATTAATGTTAATATAATAAAAACAAACACATTAAAAAGCCATTATCATCCATCTGAATTTGAAGAAGAAAAAGAAAGAACTAGGGCTTGAAACATTAAACCATTGCTATTCTTGATTGAGGTATGTTTTGAGCTCGGTTTTTTTATAATTTCTACATTTTTGTGATCGTTGCTTAGTGTACTATGAAACCCATGCTTAAATTTTAGAAATTGATGGTGATTTTAAGATATGCCATTGATGAATATCTGAGCTTTGTGTTGTTAGCTGGTGGAATATAAAAGTTTAGTGTTGGGTTAACATAGTTTGTATTTGGATTTTTGGTGAAATTGAGTAATTTGGGCTAAATTGTGAAATTGAGTAATTTGGGATAAATTGTGAAAATGAGAAATTAGAGGACTAAAATGCAAAATAAATGAAATGTGTGGACTTGTATGGGCATAAGGAGAATTCGGCCTAAGCATGGTGTCATGAAATTATGTGTATTTTGTGATTTTTTGTGAAATAGGGACAAAAGTGTCAAAATGTGAAAATGTGAGGGCTATTTTGTAAAATGCCCTAAATATGTGTGTTTGGACTAATTTGATTGAATTGGTAATTAAATGAGTTAAATTTGAATATGTATAGACCAAAAAAGGAGAGATTCGGATCGAGATCGAGGCAAAGACAAAGTACTAGATTGATTGACTAGTTTTGGTATTTCAACATCTGAGGTAAGTTCGGATATAGTACAAGTTGTTAAATTTATATCTATGTGATGTTAACCGAATGAATGTATAGTTATTGAATTAGAAATTTTATATATGAGATTGAGAAATATGGCACTAAGTGTGCATAACCGAAATCGAGACAGAGTTGAATAGCACCATGTGTGCGAAGTAATGGAATCTTCGGCTTTACTGATTGGCACTGTGTGTGCGATATCAAATTGAGTTATGTTTTATGTTGAGACACTAAGTGTACGACATAAATTAATCTTCGACTACAAATTGGGCGCTAAGTGTGTGATTGAATCAAAGGGATAAAAGAGATTGATCCAAATGTGATATCGAGCATTGAATGGCAAGGTTGTTTGTAAACTAGGTGTTGCAAAGGTTTGTATGAAACCTATGTGGTTGGTAAATTTGAAAGTAGATGAAAGGACAACTATGTCAGTATTGGATATAGTTGAGCTTGTGTATTTTGTTAAATTATCTCTGTGATGGTTTAAATAGTAGATTGGTTTGATGCAATGAATTAACTGTATTATATTACGAACTTACTAAGCTTTAAAGCTTACCGTGTGATGTGTCTCTCTGTTTTACAGTGTCAGTAAAGCTAGCTCAGATTCGGGGATCGTCAGCATCTCTATCACACTATCTGCTATCTAATTCGGTAGTTTTGAAAGATGTACATATTTGGTATATGGCATGTATAGGCTAGAAGTTATGGTATGTTTTGGTAATGTTGGACCTTGCCATGTGATATGGCTTGGATGTTAGATGAATTTGGTTGTTATGTGTGAACTATGTAAATGATGAATGTGGTATGAAAAAGTAAGGTTAGAAATGGTATATTTCATGCTTGATTTAGTTGATGGAAATGGTGTTTTAAGTGTGAATTTGTGGCTTGACTAAATGATGTTTAGCTTACATAATTTGAGTTGTGAAAATGGTGCTTTGAATGGATTTATTTGAATAAGGATTGAGTATAAGAATAGATTGTATTGTTGTTTATTAATTAGTGCTTGAAATGGTTTGTTTTGGTTGCAATTGAAGCATGAATTGATATTGATTCAATGCTTATAGGTAATTCCAAAGTATGGATGGCAAATTGGCCTTGAAAATGGCCTATAATTGCCCACACGATTGAGCACACGGGTGTGTCGTTCGACCATGTCTTTCGAGGTTATGTTTTAAAACAAGTCAGACTCGACCACGGGCAAGACACACGGGCGAGTGACTGGTCGTGTGGATCAAGTCAGTAGTGACCATGGGCTAGACACACGGGCGTGTGACTGGCCGTGTGGTGCAAGTCAGTTTCGACCACGGGTAAGGCACACGGGCATGTCTCAGGCCACGTGAACAAGACAGAATGTATGCCCTATTTTGCAACAACTTGGATGCACGGGTGTGTCTGAGGCCGTGTGAGGCACACGGCCTACCCACACGGGCGTGTGACCTCTATAACTTAGAAAAATGTTAAAATTTCAAAAATTTTCATATGAGTTTGGTTTAGTCCCGACCCCTTTCTAACACGTGTTTAAGGTCTCGTAGACCTCATTAAGGGACTATATGATTGTAAATTATGTTGTTTGAATTACTTTGTCTTGGAAATGATATGAAATGTTCAGAATTGATTAGTAATGCCTCTTAACCCTAGTCCAATGATGGTTACAGGTTAGGGGTGTTACAATACAGGAGGGGGGTGTTACAACAGGATTGGGCTGATGTGTTGCCATCTTAGATGCCCCAAAGGTGTTTATTAGTCCTTAGAACTCTTCTTGACCCAACTCTAAAGTTGGTTAACAAGTCTGGACAATCCACTAAGGGAGGAAGGAGCCCAAACCATCCATATGACTTGGTAATCACCTAATTCAACCACGAAATCAGCATGGAGAGAATCAAGGATATCCTTCTCCACAAATCAAGGTGACCATCCACCCCTTATCACAATTCAAGCAGCTCCCTCAACTTAACAAAACAAGTCATTCGCTCCTCCTCCACAAATTAAGGACCAGCCACCTACATGGAGTTATTCAAGGGATGACCGTGCTAAAAATTGTAAAGAATCAATAGGTTTCACTAGTATAACAGGGGAGCACTAGCTACAGTTCAATCATCACTCATTCATTCATCCATCTTCAATCACTCACACCATATTTAAGAGTAAGCAACATAGAATTGAGAGAGCAATTCAAAGGGTTTTGAGAGTAGCCAAATTCGGCACTTTAAGAGCATTTGTGCATTGAAGCAAAGCAGAAGAATGGAAAAGGAGGAGCAGCATGAGCAGTGCCAAAAAAATCACTGGAATCGACTTACAATTTCTTTTCTTTTAATCTTTTATTTGTTCAAGTTGATAAACATGATTGTCATTTACTCTTTTTCTTTCAATTTAATGATAATGACTAATATTATTGATGCTATATTGATTGCAATTCCTTAGCTTATGTTATTAACACTCTGTTGATGTTGTTATGTGCATTGGTTATTTATTCATTCAAATAACATCATGAACATGCTTACTCATGCATAATTAATGTAAGTAAGCATATGAACTAATTACTTAATCCAAAAAGATTGTAATTTGTAGACAGAATATTTGAATGGTGCATGCTTGATCTCTTAATGATTGAATTAATAATGCTAGTAATAATGTTACCTTGTATATCTCCTAAGTATAATGTATCTCATGAAACTTAGAAGTTAATTGAACATAGAAGTATGCTAAAGAAACTTAAAGTTAAAAAGTATGACCTCATAACTTATAAATTTTAAGTTAGTAAATAGCCAAATTGCCACGGTTCTCCCGTCACATAGTTATCATTATTTTTAATAATTTTAAGTTAAAGAAAGCAACTATTCTATCTCCTTCATGTCATTGTGATTAAACTTGTGTTATTTATATTGCTCATTATTCTTTGTTAACATTCTCATTTGTCTTACATACTTTATAATATTAATTAGGTTAATTAGCGAATTCAAATGACTTTTATTTATTTCAATCACCAACTTGCCAATTGATAGTTTCACAATTTTTGCCATACTTATACAGTTTATGTAGAGACGATAACTCTATACTTATTACTTTATTACTTGTTGACAACTGCATACACTTGCACATTATTTGATAATCTCAAGACAAGTTTTTGGCGTCATTTTTTGGGTTGTTTTAGTTATTCTTTATGAAGTTAATTATTTTGCAATTTGGTTTATTTATTTTTTATTATTAACTTAGTTTTTTTAGGTGTTTATGAGCATAGACCAAATTATCTATCTACTTCTGGTTGATCCTAAAATTGAATGTACCTTTAGAAGAAGAAGAAAGGAACATGTGAACCAAAGACAAACTGAAGAAATGAACCAAGATCAAAGAGACAAAGCTACTAATGCTCAAAATTTGGTCATTGTTGCTAATGGAATTTACAATGGCATTCGTTAATATGATGTGCCACTTTTTCATGAAATCAATCCGGGAATTGTGAAACCTAAAATTCAGGCACCGCAGATTGAGTTGAAGCCAGTGATGTTCCAAATGCTTCAAACAGTGGGCCAATTTAGTGGGATGCCTAATGAAGATCCATACCTTCATCCTTGTTTATTCGTAGAAGTAAATAACTCATTTAAACTGGCTAGAGTGACCTAAGGTGCATTAAGATTGAAGTTGTTTCCATTCTCATTGAGAGATGGAGCACGAACATAGCTGAATTCCGTATCGCCTGACTTCATATCCAAATGGCAAGAATTGGTTGAACGATTCTTGATGAGACACTTCCCATCCAATAAGAATGCCAACCATTGAAATGAGATTACTACATTCCAACAACTTGATGGATCCTTATATGAGGCTTGGGAGCAATTTCAAGAATTATTACGAAAATGCCCTCACAATGGGATTTCACATAACATCCAATTGGAGACTTTTTACAATTGCATCAATGCATATACAAGAATGGTGGTAGATACTTTTGTAAATGGAGCTCTTCTTTCTAAGTCGTACAATGAAGCTTACGAAATTCTTGAAATAATTTCTAGCAAAACTTGTTAGTGGCCGACTAATCGAGCAACTGTAGGAAGAAGAGTGGTAGAGTATATGAAGTTGATGCGCTTATTTCATTAGCAAACAAGGTATCATCTACATCTTCCATGCTTAAGAATTTTACAACTAATAGTTTCAATGCTAACATGTCAGGTCAGTAGCTAAGCTAGTTTTAGCTATTGGAGTAGTTGACTCCATAGGTAGAGATATAGATATATTCATTGGTAGAATTATACATTAGATTGGACCAAAGATGAATTAATTCTGAATCTATTTGTGGATTAATTCACTTGTGACATTCATCATGTGATTTACCTAAATCTTGAGTTAGCCACTGACCTTACGTGCGTAACTCTTGTGCTTTTAAATAAGTGGAGGCTGATGCTTTAAAGATGATCGAGTCAATAGCTAGGTATGTCGAGTATATGACTTGTGTACGGTGTGACTTTGCTAGCAACAGTGGAATTGATATAGCAATTAAAGAGTTAACGGTATCATCTCATTTGCATTGTATTGATTGATAAATATGGAATGTGGCTACGAGTTGTTTGTTCTCGAATGAGAAATTTCACAATCATTTGTTGACAGTGATCATATTAAACATTAAGAAGACACAATGATGACAATGAGATAAAAGTAGGATTGTATTGAGCGAACCAATTTAACTCAAAGGAATTAAGGATATCATATGAGGGTAACACACATATGACGAGTTCATTCAACAAATCAGTTGGATGAATTGCTTCGTAAAGAGTATATGTAACAGCCCATATTTCAGTGAAATTGAAATTGTGGTTTCGGGACCACAAATCTGAGTTAAAAGTAATTTTTTTATTTTATTATATGGTCCGTGTTATCTTAGAAATGTCACATGAAAATTTTGATACGAAAATTTTATTGATTAGGTGTTTATTTACAAAAAAGACTAAATCGCATAAAATGCAAAAGTTGAATTCTAGTAGCTATAAGGATTAAATAGCTATGGAATTCAACACTTGAGGTCCTTATATGGTAATTATACCATTAAAGAAAAGTATGTAGATTTTTGGTGGCTCATCCATGGAAATTTAGAAAAAGGGCAAGGACTAAAATGGAATTTGAAAAGGATTTAATTAATTAAAAGATGAAAAGAAAATATCATCTTATTTTCTGATCTTCTTCAACCTAAAATACATGGAAACCCTAGGAGAGAGAGAAGAAACTTTTATGGCTTAATTGGGTAAGTGTCCTTGTCCCGTTTTAGTAATTTTGATATTTTTGAAATCGGGATAGCTTAACCTATCTATTGGGGGATTAATTTGAAAAGTTTTCAAGCTATGAAATTTGGGTCATGGATGAATATGCTGGAATTAGAAATTTTTGGTAGAAAATGAAAGGTTGTTGATAGATAACCAACTTTTACAATGTAATTTTTTATGAAAACATGATTTACGAGCTAAAATGTAAAATTGTGAAATTGAAGAAAATACTGAATTTTTATGAATACACGTGCTGTAAATTTTGTAATGGGATTTTGGGTAGGCTTGGAATAGGGATTAAATTGCATAATTTTCCTTTTCCGAGCGTAGGGACGAAATTGGAATTTATGGAAAAGTTAGAGGCAAAATGGTAATTTTTCCTAGGACGTAAATTGAGTCCAAATGAGTATGAAATATGAGAAATTGATGATTAAAGCTATTTATATAGATCCTGACAACACAAATTTGAGGTTAGACCGAGGAAAAGAAAAGGTTTCAGATTAGTAGATTACTTACGCGAACAAGTGTCGAGGTAAGTTCGTGTATCTTAATCGAGCATGTAAATATGTTTAACTGAATGTTGTGTTTGTATGGAATGTAACTTATATTGATGTACATTATTTGAATGCTATAAGAAATACTTAATACACGCTTGAAATGGTGAAAAAGGGGTTAAGTCCCGATTGAATATTGAATGCCGATGAATATATGTGCTTTCTCAAAATGGATGAGGTCCTGCATTTGTTGCTGACGGATTTAGCTCGAACGAGTAATTCTATTGACCTTATTATGGAAAGGATTTAGCTCGGTTGGGTAATTCTAATATAATACCTCTCGAGTATACGTTACGATTAGGGTTTAGCCTGGACTGGTAATCCTAATTGAGCTCTTCTGAGCATACGTTATATAAAGGATTCAGCCTGGACTGGTTATCCTGTTATACGATATGTGGCTCGAGAGTGTTTTCTTTGATTAAGTGCCCTAATGGGAACTCTTGAAAAAGAATTCACAAGTTATTGAATTGTACACCTCGAGTGTACCACTAGAGTATCCATCGAAATTTCAAAGATTCAACGGACATAAAACTCTTGACATGGTATGAGAATAATGAGATGAAATGACAATGTCTTGAAAGAATATTGCATGATGAGCTCATCTATCCTTACTTGATGTATATGTAAAGTTTGTGACTAACATGTTTGATTGGATGCATGTGTTTAGGCAATTTTGTCAAATGGATGGAAAACATGATATTTGTAATAGTTTGGTTTAGACCCTAGTCAGAATAGTGGTTTCGGGACCACAAATCTGAGCTGAAAAATATTTTAATATTATTTTTCGTGCCTATGGTATGTGATTGAGCATGTGTGAAAGTTTCGTGAATTAATTTATTTGTCTGGGTGCTTAATTTGATAAAATGACCTAATTGTGAAACATGCTAAATTAGCAGGCCATATGTTAAAAGCACCTATGTGTTATGTCTTTATAAATGTGGTGGCCTTATGAAGTAATTAAACCGTTAGTATGGTTAATGGACATTTATGACCAACCATTATATATGTTTTATATGTTTAATAATAAAGTTAATTTGGTAATTAAATTAATAATATATGTTATAATTAAACAATCATAAAACATGGCCATTTATTCATCTTGTTGGCCGAATATAGAAAGGAAAGAAAATAAGAAAAGTGTTCTAGGTTTCGGCTATGTTCAAGTTTGATTAAAGGTTAGTTTTTGTTCGGTTTTTGAAAATTTCTATGTTTTATAATCATTGCTTCCAGTACTTCAAAACCCATGTCTTAATTTTGTGAATTGTTGATAATTTTGAAAAGTGCCATTGATGAATTCATGAGCTTTGTGATGATTGTTGATGAAATATGAAATATATGTGTTAGAATAACATAGTTTGTGTTTGGATTTTTGATGAATTTGAGCAATTTAGACTAAATTGTGAAAATAGTATTTTGAAGGACTAAAATGTGAAATAAATGAAATATATGGACTTGTGTGGAGCATGGGAATATTCGGCCAAGCTTGGGTGATATGAAATTTTGTGTATTTTGTGATTTCGTGAAATAGGGACTAAAATGTCAAAATGTGAAAATATGAGGGCTAAATTGTAAATTACCCTAAATGTGTGTTTTTGGATTGAATTGAATGAATTGGTGAATAAATGGGTTAAATTTGATTATGTATAGATCAAGAATCGAAGAAAACAAATTTAGACCGTGGAAAGTCGAAAGTGATCAAATAGTCGAATCCGTCTATTTATCCGAATCCGAGGTAAGTCTATATACAAATAAATGTATTTGGATTGATTTATGTATACTTGTATGAAATTTAATTATAATGAATGATTAAGAAATGATAAGCATATGAGATCCGAGATAATATCGACAAGGTGTCAAAGCTTTTGCTTGTCCTCAAGCAAAATTCTCAAATCACAATTAAAACGAACTTCCTTGATTCATAATATTTATCAATAATGTCTCATCATAATTCAAAGATAATTCATACATGAATAATTCAATTCAAAGAGTTCTAAAGATTCAAACAATCAAAGTCATACATTTGTAGCACCAAAACATAGGCGTTTCGTCTTATCTAAATAATTACCTTTGATTCAAAACTGATAAGAATTGACATCCTCACTAAAGATTCACTCAAATCACTCGAAGTGTTTAAGGTTTAGAATTAAGCACTCAAAAGTCAAACATGAAGAGTCAAACCCATAGTCTTGCATGAAAATCAAGTCTCCACCACTATAATATGAGATGATACACAAATCAAAAGGTCTTTAACAGGGTTGTAACGGGGCTTAGGTTAACGGTATGGATATAGGCTAAATTAGAAGGTTAGAATCGAGATTGCCTGACAATTTACCTAACTAGAAAAATGAACTAATCATAGATAATTACATCAATAATACGAGTTTTTTCTTTTCTTTTCGAGATTTGGAATTTACATGCATAAGCACACCTAACATAGAACTAATAATGAATATGCTTAGACTTTTTTTTTAAGAACAAGTCAAATAATAAAAAAGAACTTTAACAACTGAAATATAGAACAAAGTTAAGAAATTGTTCGAAATCAAATCTCGACAAAAAGGTAATCAAGGAATGGTGATAACAAATACAAAGGGTTTTTTGGGTTAATATTAGTGGGTAAGTCAATGAAAAGGGTTTTTAGGATCAAATGGGCTCACTAGGGTTAATTATGAAGGTAGGCTTTTAATGGAAGAAGTGGGTTAAATCCTAAGTGCCTTTATCATCTCTGTATATCAAATCAAAGGTGTGGTCTCGACATGTATAATCAATGCAAGTTCTAGAATAACAGATCAATGTTGACACACTCATAATCAAGAAGTGAGCAAGGAAAAGGATGTATGCTCTAAAAGGCTCAAAGTCTAACAAAAATTATGGGCTTTTAATGTTAACCTCGTAAATTTCAAACTTCAAAGTAATAATTAGATTTAGGTAGACAACCTAGAAAAAAAATTTAATTAAATGAAAATTAGACGTATCATGCTTGATTCCCTAGTATCCTTAAAATTTAATCATTAATGCACAATTATCAATAAAAATCAATAAAAATATCATTCTAATCCAAACCATATCAATAAAAATCATAAATCAAAAGAGATTTCATTCTAATCATAAAATGAAAAACTTACTTCAAGACAACGCATAATTCAAGGATTTGAGAATAATGAAGAAAGTTAGGTACTTTCTCGAAATAACTATTCACCCCCCAGACTTAAGATGTACATTGCCCTCAATGTACAAAGATGTATATTATATTTAAGAGAGAGGGAGAGGCGAAACTTCCTAAATGTGGATGGTTTCCTTGAGTTGGGAGTCCCAAGGTGTGGTGGCTGTTACCGAGCTCTGCGCTAGATGAAGAAATTGGGTAGCTCATAGAGAATTAGCTAGGAATTATTAAGACATATTTAAAATAAAGTAAATATATAGTTCAAGACAAGAAAGATAAATAGAAAGAAAATATAAATGTAAGTAAAATTAAAATGAAAGATGAATAGACCGAAGAGTCCTTATTGTTGGATGGTTCGCGAGGTGGGTGTGACTTCTAAGGCTGCGGTGGTGTTGGCGGTGGCGGGAGTGGCGTGATTCCCTAGCAGCCTTTAGAACCTGACACTAAGAAACTAAAATAAAATAAACTAAATTAAGCATAAGATATTCAAGGAGAAGGAAAATAAAGGAGAAGCTAAAAGTAAAACAAAAGATAATTGGTCTCAAAGACCCTTGGCTTGTCGAGTGGATGAAGCGGCCGGCATGAACTTATGTAGATCGGTCTCCCCGAGGGAGACTGTGCTGGGATCCTTCCGCTTCTTCGACATAGATGTGGTGTAGCTCAATGGTTGTGGGCAAGGGTTAGAGAAGGAAAGTTGGGAGAAGTTTGAGAAAGAAAAGGAAAACTAAATGGGCTGAATGGGTGAGAAGAGGGAAGGGTGGGTGGTTTAAATAGAATTTTCAAGTCAGGTACATTCACACGTCCGTGTCTCGTGGACGTGGCATGTAACACGGCCGCATCGCATGGTAGTGGTGGGCTTCGTTCGTTTCTCCCACGCCCATGCTCAGGTTGCCACGCCCGTGTGTAATCTAATAGTGTGTCGGTGCCCGTGGTGTGGTGGTTGGAGTCTGTGACTTGAAAAGTGATTTGCTCTGACTCGTACGATCTCTGCCATGTCAGTACGGGGATTCGGCGTTTCCACATGGCCATGGCCATGGCCGTGTGTAAGGTCGAGTGGCTTGAAATTTTGTATTTTTGGTTAGGTTATAGTTAGGTGCTATAAGGAAAGAGTAAAATAAATAAAATAAAAATGAAAAATATAGAAGTTAACGGGGTTAGTACTCAGGTTGCCTCCCGAGAAGCGCTCGTTTAAAGTCTTAAGCCAGACTCTCCTCTTATTTGTATATTCATGGTAGTTTGAGGAGTTGAAAGTCCTTCCTCGTGCTAGCAGTTCGATTATCATGATAGAGTTTAAGACGAGTAGCGTTTATTTTTAAAGTACCGAACATAAGGTTATTTACCTCGACTGTTCCGTACAGAAAAACATCGATTACCTTGAAAGGGATTTCCTTGCTGGTGTTAAGATCAGGAGGGGACACTCGTGGATCTGCTTTATCTAGCAATACCTGATCTCCAATTTTGAACTTCTTTGTCTCGTATGGTGGCATTGGTTCTGCTTCGTGTATCCCTAGTTCTTTTTTAAAATACTTCTTCCCATCTTCTAGTTCATCGATATAAATCCTTTGTTCCACATGAGTTATTTCTTTGTTGGCACAGGGTTTAGGATTAGGAGCATGCTGTGGTGTTTCCTGAAAAGAAGGGTTAACCGAATGGTTATCAATAGAATTTACTTTCTCACCTTGGCTATTCGATGTTCTGGCTGAATCGAGGGCTTGAAGAGTGACAGTCTCGTCACCTACACATATTATAAGTTCCCCTGCATCAACATCGATTTTAGTTCTGGCAGTTGCTAAGAATGGTCTTTCTAAAATTAGGGGGATCGTGTTGTCCTCATCCATGTCTAAAACGAAGAAGTCTACTGGGAATAAGAATTTGTCAATTTTCGCGAGTACATATCCAATTATACCCCTAGGAACTCTAATAGTTTTATCAGCTAATTGAATGCTCATCCTAGTTTGTTTGGATTTCCCTAGACCTAATTGATAAGGCATGACATTTATGCTTGCCCCTAAATCTACTAACGCATTATCAATAGATAAACTACCAATTAAGCATGGAATTGTAAAACTCCCTGGATCTTTTAATTTCGATGGTAGTTTATTTTGCAACATTGCTGAGCACACTGCATTCAGTTCCACATGTGATTCCTCGTCTATCTTCCACTTATTTGTCAATAGCTTCTTTAAAAATTTCCTGGAATCTGGCATTTGTGAAAGAGCTTTAAGAAACGGTAAGTTAATATGTAATTTCTTTAAAAGTTTTAGAAACTTACCGAACTGTTCCTCTGTGTCGTCTTTCGTTATTTCCTCAAGATATAGTAGCGAGGTTTGTACTCTTTGATTACCGGTTTCGATTTGTTATTGACCTCAGCCGTATCTTTTTCTACCATCTTCTTTTTTTTTGAATTAGGTGCGTCTAACCCTTCACTATCTTGAGCTATTATGGCTTGAGCTTGCTCCCTTGGGTTAGTCTCGGTGTTGCTCAGTAGTCTTCCCTGTGGTCCGTCAGACATTTGCTTAGCAAGTTCCTTGCACTCTTGTGTCAATGCCTCAAGTTTTGTTTCTATCTTTTGGAAATGTGTTTCTGTATTTTGAGACCATATTTCTGAGGCTGCTATGAAGTTTGTCAGCATCTCTTCAAGGTTCGGCTTCTTTTCCTGTGGGTAGGGTTGCTATTGGAAGTTTTGGGGTGGTTGTTGCCTTTGACTTTTTTGACCTCCCTATGAGAAATTGAGGTGGTTCATCCAACCTGGATTATAAGTATTACTATAAGGGTTATTGTTAGATAGGAAATTGTTACCCATATAGTTTATTTGTTCGCTATCCATGCCCTGTCCGTAGGGTGGGTATTCAAAATTTTCCACTCCTTCACTTGCGTCGCACCGCATAACTGGATGTACCTGCGAAGAACCATATAAACCATCAAATTTTTTATGTAACAACTCTACCTGATTTGATAGAGTTGTCACTGCGTCGAGGTTGAAAACTCCGGCTGCTTTGGCTAGCCTTGTCTTTGTAACTTGCCACTGATAGTTATTCAGTGCCATCTCTTCTATAAACTCGTAGGCTACTTTAAGAGTTTTCTTGTTCAGGGTTCTGCCGGCGGCTGAATCAATTAGTTGCCTTGTTGAAGGGTTCACACCATTGTAAAAAGTTTGGACTTGTAGCCACAAAGGTAATCCATGGTGTGGGCACCTCCTCAGCAATTCTTTGTATCTCTCCCATGCATCATAAAGTGTCTCTAAATCTCTCTGCACAAAAGAAGAGATATCATTCCTTAACTTGGCCGTTTTGGCCGATGGGAAATATTTTAATAAAAATTTCTCGGTCATTTAATCCCATGTAGTGATTGACCCTCGTGGAAGAGACCCTCGTGGAAGAGAATGTAACCACTGTTTAGCTTTATTTCTCAAAGAAAAGGGAAATAACCGAAGATGGATGGCATCATCAGAAACGCCATTTATCTTGAAGGTGTCACAAAATTCTAGAAAATTTGCTAAGTGTGTGTTAGGATCCTCATCCTGTAAACCATCAAACTGAACAAATTGATGTATCATCTGTATAGTGTTAGGTTTCAGTTCAAAATTATTTACAGCAATAGTAGGCCTAACAATACTAGACTCAGTTCCTTTTAATCTAGGTTTAGCATAATCATACATAGTACGTGAAGCATGATGTTCAACCATCTCTGGAGGTGGCGGATTATTTTTAGCCATCTCTTCCGTGGTATTTATTTCGGCTTCTTGCTCTTTGTCTATGTAGTTTAAGCTTCGCCTTATTTATCTGCTATTTTTACAAACAGTACCTTCAATATCACTGTCGTAAAGTAGGGGTCCTATCAGGTTCCTTCTAGTCATAAACTAGAGGTACCTGAAAGGCACAAAAGAAAGAAAATTTAGAAAAGCAAAAATAAAATTTAATTGCAAAATAAAAATAAATATGGCTAAAGTAATAAAAATTAAACGTTCTTAATATTTTAGTTCCCCGGCAACGGCGCCAAAAACTTGATCGTTGTTTTCGCGATGTCAAAGTCTTAAAAGTTATAAAGAGAATGATTAAACCTAGAAACTAACTATGACAATAATTTGAGGCAAGCGTACCTATCGAACAGTAGTATAGTTTAGGTAAGACCGGAATGTCGAACCCAAAGGAACCAAAAGTACTAATACTAACTCTCTTTTTATTATTTAGCCTAAGAATTGAATGAATTGTTTGTCTAATCTAAATTAACTAACTACTAAAATAAAGACTCTAAGACAAAGAAGAATAAATCTGGGAAAATACTTGGGAAGAAAACCAATTGATTTAGACGAGACCCAAGGAAGAATCCACCTAGACTTCACTTGTTATCTAACACTGAACCAGACGATTTATTCATTTGACTTGATCCGTAAGATTCCCTAATTTTATTAATCCCTCACTTGAGGCGACTAATGTCTAACCTTAGGTTGATTAATTGAAATCTCTTTCTAATTAAAACCCTTAGAATCACATTAACTCGATCTATGGACTCCCATATTAGGTTTCACCCTAATCCAGCAAAATCTCGGCTCCCTATCTCTAGGCGCGCGGTCAACTCAGCTTAATTATGCTAGATCTACTCTTAGGCAGGGACTTTTGCTCCTTCACCTAAGCACATCATACTTGAGTTAATATCCCAAAAATATCAACACAAGAATTAAGAACACATAATTAAGAACAAGTCAAATATTTGTCATATAGTTCAACAAACGATAACAAGATTCATCTTAGGTTTCATCCCCCTCAAGTATCTGAAGGTTTAGTTCATAACAATAAAAGAAAACATCTCAAAAGAAAAGATAAAACAAAACATAAGAAATCCCTAAAACCCCCTGAAGGAATTGAAGGAGAGATCCTCCATCTTGAGTATGATTCCAGCTCCTTGAGATGAATCAACTAGCTATCATCGAGTAAATCTCCACAAATCTACCTTCTCTGGCCTAGTCGGATGTCTCCTAACTAAAGCCGTGGGTTCCCCCTCTTTTGGTCATACTTAGGGTGTTTATATAGGCTTCTGCATATGTTTCTTTACCCCTAAGTATCCAAACTCGAGTGAAACTCTTCTTTCTTGCGACAGGGACACGCCCACGGCACACGCCTGTGTAAGTCGTGGCCAGGCCGTGTTCGAACTTGTTAAATGGGGCATGGCCGTGTGGTCCTGGGCCCAGGCCATGTGGATTTCGTGATATGGCCCATTTACTCTGTTTTGGGCCCGTTTTCCGTTCTTTTCGTCATTGTGTGCTCTCCTGAGTATAAAACATGAAAACAAAGGATTAAGAGCACCAATTTACACAATTAAAGGCTTAAATCATCCAAAAGCATGCTAAATGTGGGCCTAAAATATGTTACTTTTACAGTTTATCAATATGGCTTACTAAGCTTTTGAAAGCTTACTCTGTGTGTTTGCTTTGTTTTATAGATCGTCAAAGCTGCAAAAGGCTCGGGGATTATCGAGGATCATCACCACACTATCCAATCCCATTTCGGTACCTTTTGAAAGTGTATATAATAAAGTATGGCATGTATGGGCTAGTCATTTTGTATTATGTTTGAGGTGTGTATATAGCCATGTGATATGGCAAAATAAATGAATGTGTTATAAATGAGTAGTCATGTTATTTGATGCTTTGTTTGGTATGGTTTGATAGCAAATGAAATGGTCGAAATAATGGTAAGCTTATTGATGCAAAGTTAGCATATTATTGATGAAAGGTTGCTATAAAGAAATGGTAGGTCTTGGTTAGTTTATACTTAGAAATGCTTGTGATGAGAACGAGGTAGATGTTGCATAAGATGGTGTGCTTGAAATGTTCTTGAATGCTTAGAAAGGATGGTTTTTTTGGTATGAATTGAATTGGTATAATGCTTGTAGGTATAACCTAATATGTGGGTGGCAAATTGGCTTTGTAAATAGCTTATAATTGCCCACACGGTTGAGCACATGGGCGTGTGGCTCGACCATGTCCCTCGTGGTTGCATTTCAAAGCAAGTCAGACTCGACACACGGGCTGGACATACGAGCGTGTGACTGGCCATGTGGTGCAAGTCAGTAACGACCACGGGTGAGGCACACGGGCGTGTCCACAACCGTGTGGACAAGTTAGCATGTATGCCCTGTTTTGACAGGCTTAGACACATGGATGTGTCTGAGGCCGTGGGAGGCACACGGCCTGACTACACGGCCGTGTGCCCTCCGTAACTTTGAAAAATTTTAAATTTTCAAAAATTTCCGTATGTGTTCAGTTTAGTCTTGGCCCCTTTTTAAGGCATGTTTAAGGTCTCGTAGACTTATTTAAGGGACACTTTGATTTGTTTTGGTTAAATTATTCTATGACATGTCCGAAAAAGGATCCGATTTTTCTGGTAATGCCTTTAACCCTGGACTGGCGATGGTTACGGGTTAAGGGTGTTACAATATTGTATGCTCGGATTTAATAAACGGGATTGGTATGTTTAGTTTCCATTTTACGAACTTACTAAGCATGTAATGCTTACTCCATTTTATTTTCCCCTGTTTAATAATGCCCGAAGGCTCACAAAGGTTGGAGATCATTGGAGCATTGTCACACTATCAACTAGATTATTTTGGTATATGTAGTAATATCATTTTGGTATAATGGCATGTATAGGAAAACTTGGCCTTTATTGGTTTAATAATGATGTTTGTAATCTAGCCATGGGAATGGCTAGTAATGGTTGTTTTAATATACTTGTAATGTCATGCTATGGTAGCTATATATATATATGTTAAGTAGTTGATCAATTCATGTTTAACACATGGATTGAACCAAGGTAAGATAGCATGCAATGATATGCCATGTTAAATGATAGAAATTGCTTAATTTGAATGGTTGAAATGGTTGGAATGTGTTTGGTATGATTTAGTGCAGGAAAATGGTAAAGCTGGGTGAAAAATGAGGCTAGGAAATGACTTTATTTTGTCCACATGAGTGTGTGTCTAGACCATGTGTAACACACGGTCGAGTACATGGGCGTGTAGTTAGGCCGTTTGTCCTCTGCACATTAATTTTGAGAAACAGAATGCTCAAAATTGAGCACATAGGTAGATACATGGTCATGTGTCTCAGCTGTGTGTGCTACACAACCTATAACATAGGCGTGTGTCTTAGCCATGTGAAAGTTGTTCCTAATTTTGAAATGAATTAATTAACCACACGGCCTAGGTCACGGGCGTGTGGCATGGCCGTGTACACAAGTTAGAGATTTACATGTGGTCGAATACGGCCTGCAGCACAAGCGTGTCCTAGGGTCACACGAGCGTGTCCCCTGGACCACACGGGCGTGTGAGCCCTGCAGCTTGGAAAATATTTGAAACTTTGCAAAAAAAATTTAGAGGTTTCGATTAAGTCTCGACTCCATTCTAATGCTCGTATTGGGTCTCTAGGGTCCATTTAAGGGATGTTACAAATGATTTTGGAATTTGAATAGTAACTTGCATAAATTTTCTGTAAATGTTTCTGAATGTTTTGGTAATGCACTGTAACCCTACTCTGGCGACGGATATGAGTTAGGGGTTTTACATTTAGTGGTACCAGAGCTACGGTTTAGCCAATTCTTAGACTTAACATAGCGTACATGGGTTTTATAACGCCCAAAAAATATAGGGTCTTTAATTTTTCATGTTATGGCAAAATTGCTTGTCTGCTTCAATGGCTAAGTGATTTGGGTGTGTTTGGGGGGTATTTAGGAAGCTTGGGTTCAAGTATGGCCTTTGGAAAAATTTTGATTTTTGCTCTTTTGGAAACCTGTATGTTAGCTTGAAGGACATATATTAAGTTGGGTTTATTTTGTGACACAAAAGATCTTGTGTTGTGGTGGCAAGTTGCGTGTTGGGCATTTAAGAGGGAGTGGGTCCGAATCCCATGGCATGCAAAGAAGGGGTTTTATTTTATATCACTGTGGCGTGAGAGGTAGAGTTTGGTTCAAACTCTGCAGAGGTGGTTGGAGACTTGGTCATCAAATTTGAATAGATTTGAATGGGAGGTTGGGAGCAAATCGAGGAGAAATCGGCGGAGATTTTGAAGGAGTTTTAATGTGAAGGGAGTCATAGCGGAATGGGAAAGCTTGAGTGGGGAATTCGGCTATGGGCATTCACTTGGTGCATTTTCGGCATTTTTGTTAGAGTGTATAAACCTAAAATCCTCTTTGTTATTTCGAGTTTTCTTTCTGTGCGTTTCAAGATTTACTCTTTTTTGTGGCGTCTCGTGTAGCATTCTTGACCATTAGGGTCTTTACCTTTTCAACTCTATTTCTCTTCTACTATCCACTCTTTGCTAAAACTTAAACATCAAGTGCTGACTTCTCCTTTGAAGTTTTTCTTCCTTCTTCATTTATCTCTCTACCGATTCGACATTGTTCTCTTCTTATTCTCTTTGGGCTAGATCGAATTAAGTTTTTCTCTTCCTCTCGTTTTGAGTGTAGCCGAATACCCTGCTTCCTCCTCACATCTTCTAAAGCTCTGACAAGCCGAATATTGGTGTAAGTAATTGGGTTGTTTCTTGTTACTTTGTGATTTTCTCTATTAGGATTATCGTGGGTACTATTCAATGATCTCCTTCAGTTTATTCTTTTTAGATCGTATGCGATAATCCACTCACGTGTGTTGCCCCTCTAAGTCATCATTCTATTCTTAGGAACTTGGTAAGTTGTTCAATGTCTTCCTCAGGTTATTGTCGATGAGTGTAAACTACAACCTTAATCAACCCTCTAACGCGATATGCTGTTATACAGTGAGTGGTCAATCTGCAACTGTGGGTGTCTAGCCAAGCAATTGTAGGGTTAAAGGCTATACTCCTGTTTACCTAGGTTAGTGGTAAGGACGGGGTAGAGATTCAGGGTTGTGAATCTTATGACCGATTTGAAGATTGATTGAAATCTTTTGGATTGGATCTAGGTCGGTGCTTTTGGAGTCTCGGAAGTGGTCGCTAAAAAGGTGCGTAATCATACACCCTGCATTGTTACTATCAGAACAATGGACAATGGTGTGTAATCACACTATCTCCGCTAAGAGCCGGCAAAAGCCGAAAAGCCGAAACTACGACATTTGAGGCCTCACGAGCGTGCGATCGCTTGTGTGGAGAAACTGAGCCCACAAGTGAGGGTGGTAGACTGAAGAGGTCACTACGAGTGTTCTCGTGTGCTTGGGCCATATTGGGCCTCGTTGGGCTGAAATGGGCCGTGTGGGCCTAATGGGCTCGTGGACCCTACACGGGTAAAATTTATAAAAAGTAGTAGAAACTATTTTGGGGGTATGTAGAGCACATAACTGTGATAGGATTTAGGCCAAACGTGGCCCCTTTTGGGCTGAATATTGGGCTTTGAGCCCATTTAGACTCTTTCGACCAAATGGATTATATGTGTCGCGCGCGGCGACTGTAGGCCTTAGGAAAGGTCGTTAAATGATTGAAATACCCTTAATGAGTTAAATGACTTAAATATCCTTAATAAGTAAAATGAATGAAATACCCTTAATGAGTAAAAGGACTAAAATACCCCTAGTGAGTAAAATGATCGAAATACCCTTGTAGGGTAGAATTATCGAAATACCCCTGAAGGGTGAAATTACTATTTTAACCCTAACCGACAAAATGACTATTATACCCTTAGTGGTAGTTTAGTTGATGTGTGTGTGATATCTATGTGACTGGTTATGAGTATGACATACTGCATACAAGTAATATTTATGATATGATACCCTGCATTGGGGTTGGGATTCTGATTTGGAGGAAGTACTGTACTAGTGGCTCTACCACGTTTTACTATTCTAGTGTCTTCGCCACGTATTCTAATCTTAGTGGCTGGTCCACAAATACTGTTGTTAGCAACTTTGCTGCGTTACTATTAGCAGCTATGCTGCGATATTAGTGTGTCGGCTCGGTGGGTTGACTTAGTCCCCACATGATGTGTTGGTTGGTACAGGTGGTATGTTGGTTGGATTGGGTCGGGTTGCATTTTTTTTTGTATTGTTATTATTTTGGGCTTAGGCCCACACTGCTACTGTATAGGGCTAAAGCCCAGACTGATATGTTACTGTATAGGGCTTAGACCTAGTCTGTTTCTGCTTGCACTTATTGTCATTTGACTGATAGGGGATTACACACTGAGTTTTCACAAACTCACCCTTTATTTTAACTGTACACGTAATCCCTGACGTTAATTGATTTGGAGTCACGAGGGACCCAGAGGTGGCCACGTGAACAATGAACTTTCGTTTGAGACTGAAGTATTTTTAATTTATGGTTGGGTTTGTTTTTGTAATAAGGCCATTTGATGTTTAACTTTTATTTGGTTTTCACTCGTTATTTGTACCTGCTAGATTAGGAAAAAATGGTTTTTCAAATTAATAATTGTTTCAAAAGAAAATCACACATTTCAAAAATAAATCGTTTATAGTTAGAAAAGCTTCTACGATTTTTAATTTAGATTAATAAACTTGTAACAAATGATATGACCAATAGTTAGTCAACAGGTTTTGATTTTTCAACACCAACGTTTTCAATAACAATTAGTTAAAAAGGGATTTCAAACTTTAGTCACGAACTTTCATCGACAAGACCAGTTTTCAAATCAGCACTTCAATGTGACACATTAGATCCGGTCGTAATGTCTTGGCCGAGTTTGGGGTGTTACATTTAGTGGTATCAAAGCCCGATTGCAAAACTCGGCTGGGGAATGGGTTCTTGAAAATTTTCCTAAAATTGTCTAAAAGTTTTTGTTGTGGAAAGAGAATTGAAAGGTTATTACTGAGAGTGTGGCACCCTGAGTCTCCGGCGCCAAATCTGTAAGTTCTCTGACACTGTTTACTACTAAAGACTGAAATGTTGTACAGGGAAACTACTATAGATAGTAGTACTTTGCTAAAACTCTTTTGGTAGGGTAAACTGATACTGTAACTGTAGGTAGATATCTTGATCTACGCAATTACTTTAGATACTGATTGTCATAAAACATCCATTAACAATTACTTGAACTATGAACTGATTCATAAGACTTTTAAAATAGATAATACGCTATATCGATATGAGCACAAGAGGTACTCGTGAAAGGGGTACACGAGGCTGCGGTAGAGGCCGAGGTACTAGGGTTGGGTTTTCAGCATCGGGTTACATGCCTGCTAGGGAGACACCAGCCTCACCAGTAACTGAGACAGGGTCTCATGACCGAGCAGTTAGGGATGATGCTCTATCCCAATTAATGCTACAGGTTCTCGAAAGGGTTGTTAGAGCAAGTACTGGGTCAGTGGGTCGAGGGTCAAATTCTGAACAACTCCGGTCTAATGGAGCGGAAATCTTTAGAGGTGTTTCTGGTGTAGCCCCGGATGTAGAAGAGTATTGGTTAGAAGCTACTGAGTGAATAATGGATGACCTTGACTGTAATGTGGAATAGAAATTAAAAGGAGCAATGTCCTTACTGCGAGACGAGGCATACAAATGGTGGCTCACTGTAAGAGAGGGTACGCAGGCTGACCGCTTGATGTAAGATTTCTTCAAAACGACCTTTCCTGGGAAGTACGTGGGCACAAGTTATGTGGACACCCGAAGAAAGGAATTTCTGAGTCTGACCTAGGGGAATAACACAGTGGCAGTATATGAGGTAGAGTTCTTACGGTTAAGTTGTTATGCTCGCAGTCGTAACTGAGTATGAACGTTGTGTGCGGTTCGAAGATTGCCTCCGGGATGAGTTACGTGTGTTGATCACTCCACAGAGGGAGCGAGACTTTGCTTCCCTTATTGAAAAAGTAAAAATTGCTGAGGATGTGAAGTGCTCTGAGTGCCATAATCATGAGAAAGATAAGGGTAGATTTAAAAGGGATTAAGGGCACTCGGGTTCTTATGGAAGGCCTATAAAGAAGGCCAGGTTTGATGGGTCAGTCTGAGTAGTTCTTGTTATTATGGTTAGACCGCAGCCTTGGCAGATTGTGGGAGAGCTCACCAAGGTGAGTGCTAGAAATGAACTGGGACGTTTTTCAGATGTGGGTCCATGGATCATCAGGTGAAAAACTGTATTCAGAGGCCTATCCAGATGCAAGCCATAGGTCAGGGCCATGTTCAGTCAGGGAGAGGTGCTTAGCAGCCACCGAGAGGCCGTGGTCAGGCCGGAGGGGGAAATGGTTTGGGAAGAGGACGTGGAGCACTGAACAGAGGTACGGTAACACTAAGTCGAGACAACCAGCTTTGGTCTATGCTGCTCGTCCCCGAGAGGATGGCAACGCCTCAGACGTCATAACTGGTACATTCCTCATTTATAATGTACCATACAATGCTTTAATTGATATTGGGTCTACATACTCGTATGTTACATGCACTATGTCTGGGACGCTGGGTTCTCAGTTTGAAATTACTGATAGTGAGATGACTGTGCTAAGTCTACTGGGACAGTCAGTTAGGATGAATAAGTTGTTCAGAGACGTGCCACTAGAGGTCCAAGGGGTTGTCTTCTCGGCAGATTTGATGGAATTATCGTTTGGCAAATTTGACCTTATATTGGGCATGGATTAGCTAGTGAAACACTGTTCGAATTTGGATTGCGCTGCTAAGCGTATTGTGTTGAAGTCTACTGAGGATGAGGAGGTGGTTATGTTGGGGAAGCGACGAGATTATCTCTCTAATGTAATCTCAGCATTAAAAGATGAGAAATTGGTTTGCAAGGGTTGCGAGACATTTTTAGCTTCTATCAGCAGTTCTGATTCTAAAGGTCCTTTTGTTGGAGATGTCAGAACTGTTAAGGAGCTTCCTGGGTTGCCCCCAGACCGTGAGGTTGAATTCAGTATTGAGCTGCTATCGGGAACAGCTCTGGTGTCCATCGCCCTTTATAGGATGGCATCGAAGGAGCTAGTAGAGTTAAAGGCTCAAATTCAAGAGCTTCTGGACCAAGGATTCATTTGGTTGAGTATGTCTCTATGGGGAGCACCAGTGTTATTCGTGAAGAAGAAGGATGGATCCATGCGCATGTGCATCGATTATCTTCAACTGAACAAACTGACTATTAAGAACAAGAACCCTTTACCGAGAATAGATGATCTGTTTGACCAGCTGCGATGAGCTTTGGCTTTCTCCAAGATAGATCTTCGATCTGGGTACCATCAACTAAAGGTTAAGGAGGTGGACATGTATAAGACTGCGTTTAGGACTCGTTATGGTCACTACTTGTTCCTAGTAATGTCGTTTGGGTTGACGAATGGACCAGCTGCTTTTATGGATATGATGAACCGAGTATTCCAACCCTATTTCGATCGATTCATAGCTGTGTTTATTGACAACATCCTGGTGTATTTCAAAACCGATGAGGATCATGATGCACATCTTTGAATTATTTTGTGAATAGTGAGGGAGTACTATGTTTCCATAGAAGAGTTTGTATACTGAGAGATTTTAAGCTGAGGCGCATAGCAGTCCTTATGCCATGCATCTTGGTGGAAGCAAGTTATATCGAGACCTGCGTGAACTGTACTTGTGGCCAGGGCTTAAGCGCGAGGTCACTGATTTCGGAGATAAGTGTCTGACATGCCAGCAAGTTATGGTTGAGCACCAACTACCTTCTGGGTTACTTTAGCAGGTAAAGATTCCACTCTAGAAGTGGGAGAGGGTAACCATGGATTTTGTAAGTGGGCTACCCTTAACGCCGACCAAGAAGGACTCGGTTTGTGTTATGGTTGACCGATTGACTAAATCTGCCCACTTTATACTGGTCCGCACTAAGAAGTTGGCTAAATTATATGTGGCTGTGATTGTGAGACTGCATGGGGTACCAGTTTCTATCATTCCAGACAGAGATCTTAGATTCACATCTCGATTCTGGAAAACGTTACATGAAGCTTTGGATACAAGGTTGGACTTCAGTATTGCATTTCATCCTTAGAATGACGGTCAGTCGGAGAAGGTGATTCAAATATTGGAGGGCATGTTAAGAAGCTTTGTAATTGATTTCAAAGGTAGTTGGGAAGACTACTTACCGTTAGCAGAAGCTGCATAAAGCAACAGCTACCAATCCAGTATTCAGATGGCACCATACGAGGTGTTATATGGTCGTATGTGTCGTACCCTTACCTGTTGGACAGAACTTGGTGAGCGGCGAGTGTTGGGGCCAGAGTTAGTTTCTGAAACCAAAGAAAAAGTAAAGTTGATCCGTTTAAAGGAAGCATCTGATAGGCAGAAGTCGTATGCAGATTTAAGGAGTAAAGAGATAGAGTACTCTGTGGGGGATTATGTCTTTTTGAAAGTCTCACCATGGAAGAAGATTCTGAGATTTGGACGGAAAGGCAAACTGAACCCTAGATTCATTGGAGCTTACCGAATATTAAAGCGTGTGGGATTGGTTACCTATCAACTTGAACTGCCTCCTGAGTTAAACTGGATAAATGATGTGTTCCACGTCTCCATGCTGAGGCGATATCGCTCTGATCCCTCATATATAGTTTCGGTGGGGGAGATTGAGGTTAGACCTGATTTGACTTTCGAGGAAAAACTATTGCAGATACTGGATCGTGATGTTAGGGTGCTTTGGCGTAATCACGGTACCGAGGAAGCCATGTGGGAGCCTGAGGAGGTGATGCAACAACAATATTCTCACCTATTCTGACCAGGTAAATTTTGAGGCCGAAATTTCTTTTAAGGGGTAGAGTTAACGCCCCAAAAATATAGGGTCTTTAATTTTTCATGTTCTGACAAAATTGCTTGTCTACTTCAATGGCTAAGTGATCTGGGTGTGTTTGGGGGTATTTTGGAAGCCCAGGTTCAAGTATGGCCTCTGGCAAAATTTTGATTTTTTCTCTTTTTAAAACATGGATGTTAGTTTGAAAGGCATATATTAAGTTGGGTTTGTTTTATGACACAAAAGATCTTGTGTTATCGTGGCAAGTGGCGTGTTGGGCATTTAAGAGGGAGTGGGTTCGAATCTCATGGCCTGCAAAGAGGGGGTTCTATTTTATGTCTCTGTGGCGTGAGACGTAGAGATTGATTCAAACTCTGTAGAGGTGGTTGGAGACTTGGTCATCAAATTTTAATGGGAATGGGAGGTTGGGAGCAAATCGAGGAGAAATCGGTGGAGATTTTGAAGGAGTTTGGATGTGGAGGGAGTCATAGCCGAATGGGAAAGCTTGAGTAGGGGATTCGGCTATGGGTAGTCATTTGGTGCATTTTTGGCATTTTTGTGAGAATGTAGAAACTAAAAATCCTTTCTGTTATTTCGGCTTTTCTTTTTGTGCATTTCGAGATTTACTCTTTTCTATGACGTCTCGTGCAGCATTCTTGACCATTCGGGTCTTTAACTTTTCAACTCTATTTCTCTTCTACTGTCCACTATTTGCCGAAACTTAAACATTAAGTGCTGACTTCTCCCTTGAAGTTTATCTTCCTTCTTCATTTATCTCTCTGCCGATTTAGCATTCTTCTCTTCTTCTTCTCTTTAGGCTAAATCAAATTAAGTTCTTCTCTTCCTCTCCTCTTGAGTGTAGCTGAATACCCAGCCTCCTCCTCACATCTTCTAAAGCTCTGACAAGCCGGATATTGAGGTAAGTAATTGGGTTGTTTCTTGTTACTTTGTGATTTTCTCTATTAGGATTATCATGGGTGCTATTCAATGATCTCCTTTTGGTTTATTCTTTTTAGATCGTATGCGATAGTCCACTCACGTGTGCCGCCCCTCTAACTCAGCATTCTTTTCTTAAGAACTTGGTAAGTTGTTCTCTGTCTTCCTTAGGTTATTGTTGATGGGTGTAAACTACATCCGTAATCAACCCTATAATGAGATCTATTGTTATATAGTGAGTGATCAATCAGCAATTGTGGGAGTCTAGCCAAGCGATTGTAGGGTTAAAGGCTATACTCCTGTTTACCAGGGTTAGTGGTAAGGACAGGGTAGAGATTCAGGGATTCAGTCGGTGCTTTTATAGTCTCGGAAGTGGTCGTTAAAAGGTGCGTAATCATACACCCTGCATTGTTACTGTCAAAACGATAGACAATGGTGTGTAATCACACTATCTCCACTAAGAACAGGCAAAAGTCGAAAAGTCGGAACTATGACATTTGAGGCCTCACGAGCGTGCGATCACTTGTGTCAAATATTTCGAGCCCACAACTGAGGGAGGTAGACTAAAGAGTTCACTATAAGTGTTCTCGTGCTCTTGGGCCGTATTGGCCTCGTTGGGCAGAAATGGGCCATGTGGTCCCAATGGGCTTGTGGAACCCACATGAGTAAAATTTACAAAAAGTAGTAGAAACTGTTTTAGGGCTACGTAAAGCACATAACTCTTATAGGATTTGGGCCAAACGGGCCACATGAGAGTGTGGGCTTGTTTGGGCCGAATATTGGGCTTTGAGCCCATTTACACTATTTCGACCAGATGGATTATCTATGTCGCGCGAGACAACTATAGGCCGTTGGAAAGGTCGTTAAATGATTGAAATACCCTTAATGAGTTAAATGACTGAAATACCCTTAATCAGTAAAATGACTGAAATACTCTTAATGAGTAAAACGACTGAAATACCCCTAGTGAGTAAAATGACCGAAATACCATTGTAGGGTAGAATTATCGAAATACCCCCGAGGGGTGAAATTTTTGTTTTACCTCAAACCGACAAAATGACTATTATACCCTTAGTGGTAGTTTAGTTGATGTGTGTATGATATCTATGTGACTGGTTATGAGTATGACATACTGCATACACGTAGTATTTATGACACGACATCCTACATTGGGGTTTGGATTTTGATTTGGAGGAAGTACTGTACTAGCGGCTCTGCCACATTTTTACTATTCTAGTGGCTTTGCCACGTATTTTGGCTGGGCCACGAATACTGTTGTTAGTAGCTTTGCTGCGTTACTATTAGCAGCTATGCTACAATATTGGTGTATTGGCTAGGCAGGTCGACTTAGTCTCCACATGGTGTGTTGGTTGGTACAGGTGGTGTGTTGGTTGGATTGGGTTGGGTTCCATCTCTGTTCTGCACTGTTATTATTTTGGGCTTAGGCCCACACTGCTACTGTATAGGGCTAAAGCCCAGACTGATCTATTACTATATAGGGCTTAGGCCCAGTCTGTTCCTGCTTGCACCGATTATGATTTGACTGATAGGGGATTACACACTGAGTTTTCGCAAACTCACCCTTTTTTTTAACTCTATAGGTAATCCCCAGCTTTAATCGACTTGGAGCCGCGAGGGACCCGGAGGTGGCCACGTGAATACTGATTTTCCACTTGAGATTTAAATATTTTTAATTTATGCTTGGGTTTGTTTTTGTAATAAGGCCATTTGATGTTTAACTTTTATCTAGTTTTCACTCCTTATTTCTACGTACTAGATTAGGAAAAATGGTTTTTCAAAATAATAATTGTTTCCAAAAAAAATCATGCATTTCAAATTTAAATGTTTTATAATTAGAAAAGCTTCCGCGCTTTTTAATTCAGATTAATAAACTTGTAACAAATGATATGACCAATAGTTAATCATCATGTTTTGATTTTCAACACCAATGTTTTCAATAACGATTAGTTAAAAAGAGATTAAAAACTTTAGTCACGAACTTTCATCGACAAGATCAGTTTTCAAATCAACACTTCAATGTGACACATCAGATCTGGTCGTAACATCTAGGCCGGGTTTGGAGTGTTACAGGTTTAGCTATACATGCCATTATATAAATTGTGATAGTGTGATGAGTCCTGATAATTTTAAATATGTTTTTCATATAGTAATGTCATCCAACCGAGCTAGAGCTAAATCCGAGGAAGCTGAGAGCAATGCTTCAGCTTCAGTTCAAAGAGTCGTATCTGCGTCTGGTAGTGAAAGGCCTGTATCTTATGGCCAAAGTGATGGGGCAAAACAAGCCTTCTTTCAAATGATGAATGAATGGTTTACATAGAATCTGAGAACAAACCCCGCTGTACAACGGCCTCCCCCACCTACTCCTCAATCTGATCCCGAGGTACCACATAGTGCTGAACCCACTAGAACTGGTAAGCCCCCGGTAGATAAAATTCGTAAATATAGAGCGGAAGAATTTAATCCTACCGCAGACGATGATCCGAAAAGGGCTGAGTTTTGGCTAGAAAATACTATCCGGGTTTTTGATGAATTATCTTCTATGCCAGCTAAATGTCTAAAATGTGTGGTACCGTTATTGAAAGATACAACTTATCACTGGTGGGATACCATAAATTCGGTGGTACTGAGGGAGAATATTACATGGAAATTCTTCTAGGCTAAATATTACATGTGAGTCAAAGATTTATGGATCAAAAAAAGAAAGAATTTTTAGAATTCAATGATAAATCGTAATATAAACATAATTTAGACCCACATTTAGCATACTTTTGGATGATTTAAGCCTTGAATTATGGAATTTGGTGCTCTTAATCCTTTGTTTCATGTTTTATATTCACGAGAGCACCGAAGGATGAAAAGAACGAGAAACAGGCTCA
Source organism: Gossypium bickii (assembly GCA_025503065.1). Classification (NCBI taxonomy): domain Eukaryota; kingdom Viridiplantae; phylum Streptophyta; class Magnoliopsida; order Malvales; family Malvaceae; genus Gossypium; species Gossypium bickii. Next base: position 70,744,333 of record CP106716.1, on the reverse strand, counting down.
AAACGAAGTAAATAGGCCATATCACGAAATCAACACGGCCTGGGCCCAAGTCACACGGTCGTGCCACCTTAACAGACCCAAACACAGCCTCGGCCCAAGTCACACGGGCGTGTGCCATGGGCGTGTCCCTGTCATGACAAAGAAGAGATTCATTCGGATTAGGGGACTTAGAGGCAAAGAAAGCCATTCCAAAAGCCTATATAAACACCCTAGAGATCAACCTTCAAGGGGGTGGAGTTAGGCGTCTTGTTAGGCTGAAGAGCCGAGCCAGAGAGGCCAGAATTGTGGGATTTACTCAAAGAAAGCCAGTTGATTCATCTCAAGAAGCCAGATTCGTACTCAAGACGGAGGATCCTCCCTTCAATTTCCTTTAGGGGGTTTTAGGGTTTTTCTTATGTTTTGTTTTATATTTTCTTCTGAGATGTATTCTTTTATTAATATGAACTAAACCCTCAAATACTCTGAACTATATGATAAATACTTGACTTGTTCTTAATTATGTGTTCTTAATTCTTGTTTTAATATTTCAGGATATTGATTCAAGTATTGATGTGCTTAGGCAGTGGAGCAAAAGTCCCTGTTTAAGAGTAGATCTAGCATATTTAAGTGGGGTTGATCGCAACTCTAGAAATAGGATGACAAAAATTTGCCAGATTAGGGTCAAACCTAATATGGGAGTCCATATATCGAGTTAATGCAATCCTAGGGGTTTTAATTTGAAAGAGATTTCAATTAATCAACCTAGGGTTAGACGTTAGTAGCCTCGAGATAGGTATTAATATAAATTAGGGAATCCTACGGATCAAGTCAAGTGAATAAATCGTCTGGTTCAGAGTTAAATAACAAGTGAAGTCTAGGTGGATTCTTCATCGGGTATTATCTTAATCAATTGGTTTTTTCCACAAGTATTTTCCCCAATTCATTCTCTTTGTCTTAGCATCTTTTGTAACAGTCTGAATTTGACCCTAATCAGAATGGTGGTTTCGGGACCACGGGTCCGAGTCTGAAATATATTTAAATGTTATATTCTATGCTTATTATATGTGCTTTAATGTGTGTGAAAGTTTCGTAGAAAAATTTAATCGTTTGTGTGTTCAATTTAGAAAAAGGACTTAATCGCGTAAAAGGTAAAAGTGGCAAACTATAGTGAAATGTGCTAAATTGGTTATGGCTTTTCAATATGGAGAATCAAAAAGGAAATTTACCCATTTTTATGTGTAGTGGACAGCATATACCAAGAATAACCTTAGTATTATTTGTTTATATATTAAAGTAAAAAGGTTAATTTAGTAATCCAACAATTACATAATATATGTTAATTAAAACAAAAAAATAACATTTTTACTCCATCTTTCTCTTGGCCAAATATTGAAGAAACAAAAAAAGATCTAATTTCTTTGATTTTTGGTTGCTTTCCAAGCCAAATTCAAGGTAAGTCTTTAGTCGGTTTTTGTAAATTATTACGTTTTTGAGATCGTTGCTTCGAGCTGTAGCTGATCCATGTTAGAATTTTTAAATCTGAGCATGCTTAATGTTCGGCCATTAATATGTTCATGTGATTTTTGATGTTTGATGATGTTAAATTAAAGATATGTTAAAGATTAGTATGTTTTGTATTAGAAGTTTTGGTGAAATTGAGTATTTAGGGCTAACTTGTAAAAATAAATTTTTAGAGGGGCTTATTTGCAAAATAAATGAAAGAAATGGACTTGCATAGTCCCTATGCATATTCGGCCCTTGAGTGGTATTGAGAAATTTTGTGTATTTTGTGTTTTGTGCAATTAGGACTAAATTGTAAAAATGTGAAATAGTAGGGGTAAAATGGTAATTTACCTATTTATATGCTGAGGGACTAAATTGAGATGAAATGTACTTGAATGAGCTGAATTTTAATGTGTTTACATCAAGAACAAAGGAAAACGGATTTGGATTGGGAAAAGACGAAGTTTATCGAATAGCCGATTTACGCTGTCCGTCGACAGTCGAAGTAAGTCCTTAAGCAAATATGTATTAAAGAGTTAATTACGAACATGTTAAATTATAAATTTTGAAAATTTTGAGTATAGATTTGGGTGATAGCCGAATGTACAGGTGTTAATTAGGATTGAAAATATTTTGTTATCATGAAATGTGAATGTAACATGATGTATATGATTTGTTGTGATGTTGCATTAAGAAATGTGTATTGAAGGGATTATTTCAGGCTTCGAGCCTAGTAGGCCTTGTGCCGGTGGATTATTTCAGGCTTCGATACTAGCAGGCCTTGTGCCGGTGAATATATCGGGCTTAATGCCTAGCAGGCTAACTACCGGTGTTTAAAATCACGGACTTTGAGTCTAGCGGGCCAGGTGCCGGTGAATATGATTTGGATCAATGAATTACTTGATGTATGCTGGTGAGTTTTAAATTTCCGAACCTTTACATTGAGATAGGAAAGTTATAGAATATATTAAGAAAGTTTGAGTTATGAAAGGAAATTGTGGGTTCGGTTACAAGGTAAGTATTAATCATACTTATATGTCATGCTTATATACGATATTGATTAGTAAATGAAATGTTGAAAGTAAGTAATATATCTATGATAGGTGAAGTTTATATATACATATGATCTATACCATGAGAAAAATGGTTATTAGAAAGTATGAAAGAACTAAGGTATTTGCAATACATAATTCTGTGATTACTATTTGATCACTAATGTACGGTGGTAAGTAATGAGAATTGATGTATTACATGAGATGAGTTGTCCCGCTATAGTAAGTTATGTGTTAATTCATGAATGCTTTAATGTGTAAAATTGATGATTTAAATGTTGTGTAACCGAATGCTATATTATGGATGCTTAAGACTTACTAAGCTAGTGAGCTTACTTTGTGTGTGGACTTTGTTTGTTTTATAGATATCGTTCAGGCTACGGGCTAAGTTGTAAACCAATGGTATTTAATCTTGTATTTAAGTATAGCCTTGCGAAAATGGCCATTTCTTTTAGGCTAAGCTTTACTTATGTGCTTTGATATAATGACCGGCTTTATTGTTAATGGCTATGTGTTTCAGTCATGTTTTAAGCCTAGTTTGGAAGTATATATATATATATATACAGATCATGACATATATATTGAAATGTTTAGTTATGGTTCTTTGATGACTGTGGAAATGTTTATGTTTAAGGTTCGGGTATGAGGTTAATGGTTTGGTTATACTTATATATTCGGCTAGATATATAGCTCATGTGTTTGGTAGGTTAATAATGATTTTTATGTGCATAATTAGTTTACGTGGCTTTGGTTAAATGAACGTGAAAATAGACATTATTTTAGTTGAATGGAATTATAGGTGAAATGCTCAATTCGGTGTAATATATGTATGTGCATAAGTTATGAAATGGTAAGCTGACACTCGAATAATGAAATAGATGCATTGACACAATATATATATATGTTTTATGTTCAATAGGTATGTACATTTTTCTTGAACGATGAATAGAGTTTTAATGCATGTTTCATTATTATATGATTCGGTTTTGTGAGAGGAAAATCTTATAAATATTTGGGTTGATCATAGAAAGAGTTGTATTGATAATCGAATATATGGTAATAGATTTGTTGTATTTTGGCATTTTAGGTTAGTTATTAAGCATATATATATTTTTTTTTGATGTTGTAATGATCTTTATGTCAAAGACTCTTTAGCGAGGATGCGGTATAATAATCATCAATATAGAGAGTATTCGAATGGCACATGGTTATAGGGAGATGTCTATTTGTGTGTAACATAGATATAGTTATATCCAACAAGTTGTGTGGGATTTCATAACCCTGCCTAGTGTGCATAACTTATGATTCGGCTTATTCCCAAATGTTGTCAACAAAAATGATTGCATAAATTTGTTAATCATGATTGATCATGACTTTGTCTTTAAGAAATATGTACATATTGCATTAGTATCATGAAAATGTTCGGTTATACTATAGTGTATTAATGTCGCATATGTGAATAGATAGACAACAGAGTTCTATGGATTTGTATGTTTTAATAGGTAAATTATATTTATAAGGTGAAGGGTAAATGCTTGAACATGTGTTGAATATTATATATATATTCGATGACTCAATGATTTGAAATATACAAGCATGAATAAAATTTCTTTTGGTTTGATAGATGTATGAATTGCGATAAATGACTGCGATGATTTGAGTTGGGTTTGGTAATACCTTATAACCCTAATCCGGCGACGGGTACGGGTTTGGGGTGTTACATTTGATTGGTATCAGAGCTTACGGTTTAGTCGATTCTAGGACTACCGTAGCGCGTGTGAGTTTAGCTATACATGCCTTAATTGTATATTTGATAGTGTGGTGACTTCTGACATTTCAAATTGTGTTTTATATAGTAAATGAATCCTGATCCCGACAGAGCCGTAGCGGATGATGTAGAGAGTGTAGCGCCTGACCGTGCACGCGGATCAATGCCAGTAGACTCTCGACCAGTTTCGGGTAGCCACGAGGTGGAGGCTAAACAAGCCTTCTACCAGATGATGAACGAGTGGTTTACCCAGTTTATTCAGACTAACCTGGCTGTACAACAACCTCTACCCCCGAATAATCCAACTCCGGTACTTTTAGCACCTCCGATGGTAGATTCGATGAGATCTAGTAGGCCTCCTGTTGATAAAATTAGAAAATATGGGGCCGAAGAATTCAAAGATAATGATAATGACGATGCAGAGCGGGCTAAGATGTGGCTTGATTACACAATTCGGGTACTTGATGAGCTATCCTGTACCCCAGATGAATGCCTGAAATGTGCTATATCTCTATTACGGGACACTGCATATCATTGGTGGAATACACTAGTATCAGTGGTTCCGACAGAAAAAGTGACGTGGGCCTTCTTCCAGACCGAGTTCCGTAAGAAATACATTAGCCAGAGGTTCATCGATCAGAAAATGAAAGAATTTCTAGAATTAAAACAGGCGTATGATTGTGACGGAATATGAGCGGAAGTTTGTCAGATTGAGCCGTTACGCCGAGAGTGTATATCAACTGAAGCCATTATGTGCAAAAGATTTGAAAACGGACTGAATGAAGACATAAAGTTTCTTGTTGGTATTCTTAAAATCAAAGAGTTCGTGGTACTAGTCGAGCGAGCTTGCAAAGCTGAAGAACTCGGAAAAGAGAAAAGAAAGGCTGAAATAGATGCTAGGGACACTTGTAAAAGATCATCAAGTAAGACCTTCTATTCAGTGCCTAAGAAGTTCAAAGATGACTCCAGCCGACATAAAGTTACTTCAGACCTGCCTAGACGAGATCGACCCCCAGTGAGTTCCCGAGCCACTTTGATGGCTAGTGTTGGAAATGTTCTGCAGAGTCGGGCTGAGTGCAAACATTGTGGAAAATGGCATTCTGGGAGTTGTAGATTCCGTGATCGGTCCTGCTTTACATGTGGATCGTTAGATCATTTCATCAGAGAGTTCCCGATGTTAGCCGAGCAGAATACAGTTTAGAACATCAGACCGAGCAATGTGTCAGTGCGAGGCAGACCACCTAGGCATTCGGGAAATGTTAGTAGCAGTCAGAGAGGGATGAAGGACACTGTAGATCGATCAGAGGCTAGAGCTCCAGCTAGAGCTTATGCTATACGAGCCAGAGAGGATGCTTCTTCCCCAGATGTTATTACCGGTACTTTCACACTTTATGATACTACTGTGATTACATTGATTGATCCTGGTTCGACTCATTCATATGTGTGTGAAACTCTAGTATCCAGTAAAACTCTGCCAGTTGAGTCTACTGAGTTTGTGATTCGTGTGTCCAACCCTTTGGGTAGATGTGTACTCGTTGATAAAGTGTGTAAAGGTTGCCCGTTGATGATTTAGGATTCTTGCTTTCCAGCCGACTTAATGTTGCTGCCTTTTGACAAGTTCGAGATAATTTGGGGAATGGACTGGTTAACTTTGCATGATGCAATGGTGAATTGCAAAAGAAAGCTTATTGATTTGAGATGTCAGAACGGTGAGATCATCCGAGTCGAATCTAGTGATTTAAATGGGTTACCTACAGTAATATCCTCGAGGCTAGCCCGAAAGTATGTGAGAAAAGGATGTGAAGCTTATTTGGCTTATGTATTGGATAATAAAGTGTCTGAAAAATAGATTGAATCTGTACCGGTTGTGTGTGAATACCCAGATATGTTTCCTGAATAATTACCGGGTTTACCACCAGTACGAGAGATTGAATTTGCATTGAATTAGTATCGGGGACGACTCTGATCTCGATAGCTCCGTATCGGATGGCACCTACTGAGTTGAAAGTGTTGAAAGCACAGTTGCAAGAGTTGACAGATAGGGGATTTGCACGACCGAGTTCCCCTCCTTGGGGTGCACCAGTTCTGTTTGTGAAAAAGAAAGATGGGACTATGTGAATGTGTATTGATTATCAGCAGCTAAATAAAGTGACAATAAAGAATAAATACCCGTTACCTCGAATTAATGATTTGTTTGACCAGTTAAAAGGGGCTTCAGTGTTCTCAAAAGATAGATCTGAGATCGGGTTATTATCAGTTGCGAGTCAGAGATACAGATGTGTCAAAGACTGCATTCTGGACGAGGTACAGACATTTTGAGTTTCTGGTTATGCCTTTTGGGCTTACTAATGCACCTGCTATTTTTATGGATTTGATGAATCGAATTTTCAGACAGTATTTGGATCGGTTTGTGGTAGTGTTTATTGATGATATTCTGATCTACTCCAAAGATGAAACTGAGCATGTCGAGCATTTAAGATTGGTGCTACAAACTTTGCGAGATCGATAGTTGTATACAAAGTTTAGTAAGTGTGAGTTCTGGATGAATGAAGCCAGCTTCCTGGGTCATGTTGTTTCAGCGTTAGGTATTCGGGTTGATCCAAAAAAAATATCGGCTATACTTGATTGGAAACCACCAAAGAATGTTTTTGAAATTCGAAGCTTTCTGGGACTTGCAGGATACTACAGACGATTCGTCAAAGGTTTTTCAATGATAGCTACACGTTTGACGAAGCTACTACAGAAAGATGTCAAGTTCGAATGGTCGGAAAAGTGTCAAAAAAGTTTTAATCAGTTGAAAGTCCTTTTAACCGAAGCTCCAGTGTTAGCTCAGCCTGAACCGGGTAAAGAATTTATTGTTTTCAGTGATGCTTCTTTGAATGGGTTGGGTTGCGTTTTAATGCAGGAAGGTAAAGTCATAGCCTACGCTTCGAGACAATTGAAGCCTCATCAAAGAAATTATCCAACTCACGATCTGGAATTAGCAGCCATTGTTTTCGCATTGAAAATTTGGCGTCATTACTTGTTCGGTGAAAAATGTCATGTTTATTCAGATCACAAAAGTCTGAAGTATTTGATGACTCAAAAAGATCTGAACTTGAGACAACACAGATGGTTAGAGCTGTTGAAAGACTATGAATTAGTAATTGACTACCATCCGGGGAAAGCTAACGTTGTCGCGGATGCATTAAGTCGAAAATCATTGTTTGCTCTTCTTGCGTTGAACGCACATATGGTTATGTCTGGTGATGGTTCGATCATAGCCGAGTTAAAAGCAAGACCGATGTTTATTCAACAAATTGGTGATGCACAAAGAATTGATAAAGATTTGATTGCTAAACGAGCTCAGTGTGAAAATGATGCAGAGTCAGAGGTTCAAATTGATGCAAATGATTGTTTGAACTTCAAAGGCCGAATATGTGTCCCGAAGAATGTGGATTTGATTCATATGATTTTGAGTGAGGCTCATAATAGTTAATTATTGATACATCCAGGTAGCACAAAAATGTATAATGATTTGAAACAGTTCTATTGGTGGCCCGGCATGAAACGGTATATATCTGAATTTGTTTCGAAGTGTTTAATTTGTCAGCAAGTAAAAGCAGAGCATCAAGTGCCTTCTGGGTTACTTCAGCCGATCATGATACCTGAATGGAAATGGGATAGAGTCACTATGGATTTTGTATCCGGTTTGCCAACGACACCGAGCAAGAAAGACGCAGTCTGGGTTATAGTGGATAAACTGACCAAATCAGCTCACTTTGTATTGGTTCGTACAGACTATTCGCTCGACAAACTTGCTGAGTTGTATGTATCTCAAATTGTGAGGTTATATGGTGTGCCGAGTTCCATTGTTTCAGACAGAGACCCGAGATTCACATCACGGTTCTGGAAGAAGTTGCAAGATGCTTTAGGTACTAAACTCCATTTTAGTACAGCCTTTCACCCACAGACGGACGGTCAGTCTGAACGAACCATTCAGACACTTGAGGACATGTTGAGATGTTGCATCCTCGAGTTTGAAGGTACGTGGGAAAGATACTTACCTTTGATTGAATTTGCTTATAATAACAGTTTTCAATCGAGTATCAAAATGGCACCTTACGAAGCTCTATATGGCCGCAAGTGTCGTACACCATTATACTGGATCGAGCTCAGTGAAAATAAGATACACGGGGTAGATTTGATTAAAGAGGCAGAACATAAAGTGGTTATGATCAGAGATAGTTTCAAAGCTGCTTCGGATCGTCAAAAGACCTATGCAGATTTAAAACGCAAAGACATTGAGTTTTAGGTCGGAGACCGGGTATTTTTGAAAGTTTCTCCGTGGAAGAAGATACTTCAATTTGGTCGGAAAGGCAAACTAAGTCCGAGGTTCATCGAACTGTACGAGATCATCAAACGAATAGGACATGTTTCTTATAGACTGAGGTTGCCCTCTGAATTAGAAAAGATACACAATGGGTTTCATGTTAAGATGCTCTATAGATACAGATCAATCCGACCAGATATGACGTATGAGGAAGAACCGATCCGTATTTTAGCTCGGGAAATGAAAGAGTTGAGAAACAAGAGAATTCCATTAGTGAAAGTACTATGGAATCGGCAAGGAGTTGAAGAGGCTATGTGGGAGCCTGAGGATTCAATGAGGCAACAATATCCGACTTTGTTTAACGGTAAGATTTTCGGGGACGAAAATCCCTAAGGGGGAGAGTTGTAACAGTCCGAATTTGACCCTAATCGGAACAGTGGTTTTGGGACCACAAAATCCAAGTCTAAAATATATTTAAATGTTATATTCTGTGCTTATTATATGTGCTTTAATGTGTGTGAAAGTTTCGTAGAAAAATTTAATCGTTTGTGCATTCAATTTAGAAGAAGGACTTAATCGCGTAAAAGGTAAAAGTGGCAAACTATAGCGAAATGTGCTAAATTGGTTATGGTTTTTTAATATGGAGTATCAAAAAGGAAATTTACCCATTTTTATGTGTAGTGGACGGCATATACCAAGAATAACCTTAGTATTATTTGTTTATATATTAAAGTAAAAAGGTTAATTTAGTAATCCAACAATTACATAATATATGTTAATTAAAAAAAAACATGTTTACTCCATCTTTCTCTTGGTCGAATATTGAAGAAACAAAAAGGGAGCTAAGTTCTTTGATTTTCGGTTGCTTTCCAAGCCAAATTCAAGGTAAGTCTTTAGTCGGTTTTTGTAAATTATTACGTTTTTGAGATCGTTGCTTCGAACTGTAGCTGACCCATGTTAGAATTTTTAAATCTAAGCATGCTTAATGTTTAGCCATTGATATGTTCATGTGATTTTTGATGTTTGATGATGTTAAATTAAAGATATGTTAAAGATTAGTATGTTTTGTATTAGAAGTTTTGGTGTAATTAAGTATTTAGGGCTAATTTGTAAAAATAAATTTTTAGAGGGGCTTATTTGCAAAATGAATGAATGAAATGGACTTGTATAGTCCCTATGCATATTCGACCCTTGAGTGGTATTGAGAAATTTTTTGTATTTTGTGTTTTGTGCAATTAGGACTAAATTGTAAAAATATGAAATAGAAGGGGTAAAATGGTAATTTACCTATTTATATGCTTAGGGACTAAATTGAGATGAAGTGTACTTGAATGAGCTGAATTTTAATGTGTTTAGATTAAGAACAAAGGAAAACGGATTTGGATCGGGGAAAGATGAAGGTTATCGAATAGCCGGTTTCCGCGGTCCGTGGACAATCAAAGTAAGTCTTTAAGCAAATATGTATTAAAGAGTTAATTATGAACATGTTAAATGATAAAATTTGAAAATTTTGAGTATAGATTTTGGTGATAGTCGAATGTAAAGGTGTTAATTAGGATTGAAAATATTTTGTTATCATGAAATGTGAATGTAACATGATGTATATGATTTGTTGAGATGTTGCATTAAGAAATGTGTATTGAAGGGATTATTTTAGGCTTTGAGCCTAGCAGGCCTTGTGCCGGTGGATTATTTCAGGCTTCGAGCCTAGCAGGCCTTGTGCGGATGAATATATCGGGCTTAACGCCTAGCAGGCTAAATGCCAGTGTTTAAAATCATGGACTTTGAGTCTAGCAAGCCAGGTGCCGGTGAATACGATTTGGATCAATGAATTACTTGTTGTATGCTTAAATTTCTGAACCTTTACATTGAGATAGGAAAGTTATATAATATATCAAGAAAGTTTGAGTTATGAAAGGAAATTGTGGGTTTGGTTACAAGGTAAGTATTGATCATACTTATATGTCATGCTTATATACGATATTGATTAGTAAATGAAATGTTGAAAGTAAGTAATATATCTATGATAGGTGAAGTTTATATTTATATATGATCTATACCATGAGAAAGTTGGTTATTAGAAAGTATGAAAGAACTAAGGTATTTGCAATACATAAGTGTGTGATTACTATTTGATCACTAATGTACGGTGGTAAGTAATGAAAATTGATGTATTACATGAGATGAGTTGTTCAGCTATAGTAAGTTATGTGTTAATTCATGAATGTTTTAATGTGTAAAACTGATGATTTAAATGTTGTGTAACCGAATGCTATATTATGGATGCTTAAGACTTACTAAGCTAGTGAGCTTACTTTGTGTGTGGACTTTGTTTGTTTTATAGATATCATTCAGGCTACGGGCTCTAAGGGACGTCAGAGGAATCAACCACACTATCGATTCTTTTGGTACTCATAAACTTAGTTTGTTTCGAAATGCGTGTATAAGCTAGGCTAAGTTGTAAACCAATGGTATTTAATCTTGTATTTAAGTATAGCCTTGCGAAAATGGCTATTTCTTTTAGGCTAAGCTTTACTTATGTGTTTTGATATAATGACTGGCTTGATTGTTAATGGCTATGTGTTTCAGTCATGTTTTAAGCCGAGTTTGGAAGTATATATATACACATCATGACATATATATTGAAATGTTTAGTTATGGTTCTGTGATGATTGTGGAAATGTTTATGTTTAAGGTTCGGTTATGAGGTTAATGGTTTGGTTATACTTATATATTCGGCTAGATATATAGCTCATGTGTTTGGTAGGTTAATAATGATTTATGTGTGCATAATTAGTATACGTGGCTTTGGTTAAATGAATGTGAAAATAAACATTATTTTAGTTGAATGGAATCATAGGTGAAATGCTCAATTTGGTGTAATATATGTATGTGCATTAGTTATGAAATGGTAAGCTGACATTCGAATAATGAAATAGATGCATTGACACAATATATATATGTTTTATGTTTAATAGGTATGTATATTGTTCTTGAAAGATGAATAGAGTTTTAATGCATGTTTCATGATTATATGATTCGGTTTTGTGGGAGGAAAATCTTATAAATATTTGGGTTGATCATAGAAAGAGTTGTATTGATAATCGAATATATGGTAATGGATTTGTTGTATTTTGGCATTTTAGGTTAGTTATTAAGCATATATATTTTTTTGATGTTGTAATGATCTTTATGTCATAGACTCTTTAGCGAGGATGCGGTATAATAATCATCAATATAGAGACTATTTGAATGGCATGTGGTTATAGGGAGATGTCTATTTGTGTGTAACATAGATATAGTTATATCTAACAAGTTGTGTGAGATTTCATAACCCTGCCTAGTGTGCATAACTTATGATTCGGCTTATTCCCAAATGTTGTCAACAAAAATGATTGCATAAATTTGTTAATCATGATTGATCATGACTTTGTCTTTAAGAAATATGTACATATTGCATTAGTATCATGAACATGTTCGGTTATACTATAGTGTATTAATGTCACATATGTGAATAGATAGACAATAGAGTTCTATGGATTTGTATGTTTTAATAGGTAAATAATATTTATAAGGTGAAGGGTAAATGCTTGAACATGTGTTGAATATGATATATATATTCGATGACTCAATGATTTGAAATATACAAGCATGAATAAAATTTCTTTTGGTTTGATATATGTATGAATTGCGATAAATGACTGCGATGATTTGAGTTGGGTTTGGTAATACCTCATAACCCTAATCCGGCGACGGGTACGAGTTTGGGGTGTTACAGCTTTAGCTTAATAGTTAGTTAATTTTAGATTAAATAAACAATTCACTTTTATTTTAGGCTAAATAATAAAAAGAAAGTTAGTATTAGTACTTTTGGTTCCTTTGGGTTTGACAATCTGGTCTTGCCGCTAAACTATACTACTATTCGATAGGTGTGCTTGCCTCAATCGTTGTCATAGTTAGTTTCTAGGCTTGATCATTCTTTACATAAATTTTTAAGACTCTGACATAACGATCAGTCAATTAGGGAAATATGATTGTGTAACAGCCTGTTTTTAGTCAAATCAGAATAGTGGTTTTCAAACCACAAATCTGAGGTTGAAATAATAATTTTATTATTATTTTAATGTCTACAACATGATAATATGTTTGTGTGAAAATTTCGTTAAGAAATTTAATCGTTTGATTGGTCAATTTGATAAAAAAGACTAAATCGCGTAAAGTGCAAAAGTGTTGTTCTATTAGCTAAAGGTGTTTAATAGCTATAAAACCTTAAACTTAAGGTCCTTATGTTGTAATTAGACCATATTTGAATTGAGTGGACATTTATGGACACATTTTCATGTATTTGGATGGTTATTAATTAAGGTTAAAATAGTAAATTAAGAAATAACTTAGTAAAATAATTAAAACATGAAATAACCTTTAATTTTCTATCATCTTCCACCGAATATGAAACTTGGAAACACTATGGAAAAGGTTTGAAGCATTCGGCCATAGCTAACCATGCATGTAAGTGTTTCATTGCTCTGTTTTTAATGATTTCTATATTTTTGTGATCGTTGAAACTAGGTTTAGCTAGCCCAGGGAATAATTTGCAAAACTGTTAAAGATTTTGAATGTTACCATTGATGAATACATGAATATTTTGATATTTAATGATAGATTTTGAATGTTTGATGATAGTTATACAAGTTATGTTAAGTGATTTTTAGTAAAAATGCAAATTTGGATTAAATTGTATGGTTAAAATGTAAAATAAATGGAAAATATGGGCTGCTAGGGGTATAATGGTAATTCGGCTAGCATGCGTTAGTATTGAATTTTATGAATTTGTGATTTTATGAAATAAGGACTAAATTGTAAAAGATGTGAAACATTAGGGGCAATTGTATAAAAATTCTTTAAAGTGAATTTTGGACTAAATTGAATAGAGAGATGATTAAATAAGTTAATTTTGATTTCATATAGATCAATAAAAGAAAAACTTGGATCTAGATCGAGGGATAAACAAAGTTCTCGACTAATCGACTCGTTCCGTCGTTTTTACATCCGAGGTAAGTTCGTATGTAATAAATTCAGTTCTAAATATATTTTAAATGTTCTGATATTGCATAAACTGTGAATACGATACTACAAATATGTTCGACAATGATTTGACGATGATTCGGCATTGAAATTCCAGTTGAACCTTAGGAATGGATTTGGATACTGTAACATGTCATTAAGGAATTTATGTGATTATGTGATCTGGGTGCTGGTCCTGTATGTCCTACTGGTGGCTGAGTATACTGGCATGTGTTGCGGTTACTTGACAGCTTGTGTGGGCAGCACCGTGTAGCTTCATCTTGACCCACAGCTTGTGTGAGCAGACTCGTTCATAGCTCGAGACTGAGCATTTATGTGATATGTGATTGAGATAGCTTCGACTATATATATGGCACTTTGGTACGGGTTTCCCTAGTATCTGATAGTATTCTGAATGGTTCAACGGGTAAATGAAAGATGTGTTTGAGTATGAGATTGATACGAGATAGTACAGGTATGTCCATGAACCGTATGAGCTTTAAATCAAAGATATTGTGCAGTGCACATATAAACATTTGATTAAGCATGTGAAAGGTATGTTAGTTAAATCATCTATATGTTGCTATATTCAATTGGTTAATATGCATTTATTATTTAATTGAGTTTAAGCTATAAAGCTTACTTTATTTATTTTTCTATATTTTATAGTGATATTAAAGCTAGCTCAGATTCGGGAATCGTCGGAGACTACGTCACACTATACATCTATCAATTTGGTACATTTGAACTTATGTTTTGAGTATATGGCATGTATAGGGACTTTGGTCACTTTGGTTATGTGTTCGTAATGAATATAGCCAATTGAGTTGGCTTGTAAATGTTCTAAGTTTAGTTTTGTATATTGCCATATAAGTTGGTTTGTTTCGATATGTTTGAATCATGTATATATGATGCTTGTGAATTATAAAAATTGTGGAGGTCAATTGGTTGATATTATAGTAGTTATATGCTTGTGAGTTTGGTGCTTAATGATGTATGTTTGGAAGTGTCTAGCAAGTTAAATTGTGTATGTGAATTAGGTATAACTGGTATGGCATGTTTTGTGATTTGTGTGTATAAAGAATGGGAGTATGGAATGTGCATGAATTATGTTTTAAATGGATGGTTTAAATGATCATATATGCTATGTATTGGTGCCTTTGAATTTGATGTAGGGGTGCACAAGTTTGGGTGGAAAATTAGATTGGTAAATAGCCTATTTTTGTCCACACGGGCATAAACACGGGCGTGTGTCTCAGCCGTATGTGACGCAAGGTTATGCATACGGCCGTGTGTCCTCTGGTGTTGAAATTAAAATCAAGTCACTATGCTCCACATGGCCTCACACACGGGCGTGTGGCTTAGCCGTGTGGCATAAGTCAATATACCCTACAGGTTTGACACGGCCTAGCGCACGGCCTGGTACACAGGCGTGTATGACCATTTATAGGGCACACGGGCGTGTGTGTTGGCCGTGTGACCCAAGTCAGAGAGTTACACAGGGTCAGACACGGGCTGGGATACAGTCATGTGCTCCCATTTTGAATGTCCAATCGACTTGTTACATGGGTGTGTCTATTGGCTGTGTGAGACACACGGTAGGGCCACACTGGCGTGTGTCCCCTATTTTTGATTAAAATTTTTAAATGTTCAAAAAGTTTCCAAAGTTATCGGTTTAGTCCCGAACCACTCCTAATGCATGTTTAGGGCCTCGTAGGCTCGTATCAGTGACAATATGAATGTGTTGATTTATATTTGAATTAAATTTGGAAATGTATTTGTAATTGTGTTATAAGTTTGGTAATGCTCTGAAACCCTATTTTAGAGTTGAATACGAGTGGGTGGTGTTACATTTATTGGTATCAGAGCTATAATTTAGTCGATTCTCGGACCAGCATTGCGTGTGTGTGAGTTTAGCTATACATGCCATATATAACCTGTGATAGTGTAATTGTAACAGCCCGATTTAGGGGCTAGTCGGAATAGTGGTTTCGAAATTACTAATTCGAGATCGGAGAAAATTATTTTTATATTATTTCATGAGTTAGAGCATGACTATATAAGTGCATGAAAATTTTGGTGCTTTAATTTTAGCGATTCATGCTTAATCGCGAAAAAGGACTAAATCGTAGAAAATGCAAAAGTTCTATTTTATAAGCTAAAGGTGTCTAAAAGCCATAGAATATTTATTGGAGTTATTTAAAGGGAAA
Source organism: Gossypium bickii (assembly GCA_025503065.1). Lineage (NCBI taxonomy): Eukaryota > Viridiplantae > Streptophyta > Magnoliopsida > Malvales > Malvaceae > Gossypium > Gossypium bickii. Next base: position 70,728,445 of record CP106716.1, on the reverse strand, counting down.
TTAGCCCCTTAAATCATGGTTGGCCAGTCATAGGGGACAAGGGAGTCAAAATTGGTCAAAGTTGGTAAAGGTTTGGTGACTAAATTGATTGTTTTATATTAAAATGCAGAAAAGATGGTATCCTTCTCTTTACTTATCTTCTTCCACTGAAAAACACAAGCAAAATAGGGGTTTTAAAGCTCAAAAAGTTCAGCAAACTCTTCTCCCTACAATTAAGTGATTTTAATGGTTTTTCTTGATGATAGTTGTACTTTTGGAAAACCCTAAAGCCTAAGCTTTCTAAAGAGAGGACTATCTTGCAATATGGTGAAAAGTTTAGAGTTTTTCCAAATGAGCTTTTAAGTTGTTTGCTGTAATTTTATGGTAGAAAATGAGTCTTAGATGTTTAATAAACAACTTTTGTGAAAGGTGTTACCATGAAAACACTTAAAAGGACCTTTTTGTAAAGGTTGTAAAATGTGTAGTAAATGTGTGAAATGTTGAGTTTTGATGGTAGTCATAAGAGAAATAAATGTTCACCTAGACTCGTTAAAGAGAGAAATTTGATTAGAATTGATTTCTAAGCCTAGAGGTAAAATGGTCATTTTGTAAAAGTCTAAGGGCAAAATAGTAATTTTGCCAAAGCATGATTCTTGAAAGCATTTATTAATGTGATAATTTTCTATTATAGATCAAGAAGAACCAAGAATTTACCTCGACCGGGCAAAGAGCAAAGTATCCGACTAAATCGACAATCTAGCCTATTTTGAAATCGAGGTAAGTTTGTATGTGATAAATTCAACATTTATGCTAGTATGTTTGATATTGTAATGATACATGATATTCTATGAAATTGAGTAATGGTGTTGAATGAGAAAGATGATAAAAGTTGAGATGTTGAAGTCCCGGTTGGACTATAATAAATGTGGGAATACTATCATCGAGACGTGAAATGGATAAGGTCCCGTGTAAGACCATGTTTGGGACATGGCTTCAGCACCGAATGGAGATCCTGTATAAGACCATATCTAGGATATGGCTTCAGTATTGAATATGAGAATTGTATAAGACCATATCCGGGATATGGCATCGATACTGGATGTGAGACTCCATATAAGACCATATATGGGATATGGCATCAGCACTCAGAGATGACCCCATGTAAGACCACATCTGGGATGTGGCATTGATTCCGTGTTTATGTTGATGACGATGAATATACGTATTTGAATATCCCTAGTGATTTAGTGGATGAAATAGATAAGCTTAAAGACAGAAATGAGATTAGTACTAAAGCTATGTGATTGAGTGAATACAGGTGCTCGCGAGTAATTCACAAGAAATGTTTACGATATGTGGCATGGTATGTGCTAGATAAGAACAAGTACGAGTATGTTATGGCAAAGTGTTTAAGACTTTGAGTAGTTATCTAATGCCATGAATTGATGTGATTATGAGCTTATTGTTGCTATTTATATTCATGGAAACTTACTAAGCTTTATGCTTACCCCTCTCATTTCCCTTTTCCTTGTAGTATTGCCAAGATAACTTGAGGATCGTGGGACGTCGGAGTTTGGAAATCACACTATCGACATCTCTTTGGTATAACAAAGTTATACTTATTTTGAGTATGGCATGTATAGGAATTGGGTATTTTTTTATGTCATACTGATAGCCAAAGTGTTGGCTATTTATGTTATCAAAGTCATTTTGCAAATGGTCATTGGAATTGGGCCAATACGTGACAAGTTTATTTATATTCAATAAGGATGAAATTATGAAGTTTTTGCTTGTGTGGATGCTTTGAAGTGAGTTTTGGAAGTGCCTTAGGGTCATGAGTTATATTGAAATGAATTGGTATAAGTATGGTTGCTATGCAGGGTAGCATTTAGCTTGGAATATAGCCTTTTAACATCCACACGGGTAGACACACGGGCATGTGTCTAGGCCGTGTGTGACACACGGTCAGCCCCATGGGTGTGTTGATCGGCTATGTGTCCCCTTGCATGCTAGGTTTGTAAGTCAGTATGCTCAGTAGTAAACACACGGGCAGAGACACGGACGTGTGTCTCCGCCGTGTGGAAGGCAGGGCCATGGACATGGACGTGTGCCCAGGCCGTGTGAAGTTTGCACCTAAAATTTGGAATTTAATTCAACACAAGGTCTAAGGACACAGGCGTGTGCCTTGGCCGCGTGACCATAGTGAAGTGATGATGTCATAAATAGAATGCCACGGTTTTGGCACACGGGCTAAGACACGGGCGTGTCGAGGCCGTGTGAAGGACATGTGCCAGTGGCACGGGCGTGTGTCCGACCGTGTAAAAACCATATAGGTTTTAATTAGAAAATAAATACCACACGAGTTAGGAATATGGGCTTGTGTGACCACACGGCCTGCCTACACTGGCGTGTTCCATTTCACACGGGCGTGTGGGCCCTGTTTAGGTAAAATTTTTCTAAGTGCGTAAAACTTTCCGGTTTAATTCTGAGACCTTCTGGAAAAAAAAACACTATTCGTACACACCAGATGAGTGTTTAAAGTGTGCTATTTCATTATTAATAGATACATTACATCAGTGGTGGGATACTTTAGTGTCTGTGGTGCTGAGAGAGAGAGTTACCTGGGAATTCTTTTAGACGGAGTTTCGGAAGAAATATATAAGTTAGAGATTCCTCGATCAAAAGCGCAAAGAAATTTTAGAACTGAAACAGGGTCATAAGACTGTGACTGAGTACAAAAGAGAATTTTTGCAGTTGAGTAAGTATGCTCGGGAATTTGTTTCTACCGAAGAAATCATGTGTAAATGGTTTGTTAACGAGTTGAATGCAGATATTAAATTACTAGTTGAAATCCTAGAATTGAAAGAATTTGTTGTCCTGATTGATTGAAAAATAAAATTCGGAGGCTAGAGACTCAAGAAAAAGATTGATGAGTAAGCCATATCAATCTTCATCAAAGAAATCCAGAGATCCGTACACTCGTCCAAATGCTTCAATTGGGCATTGGGACAGAGATCGTGGAAAAAATTACTCAAGTCCTAAAACTTAAGCTACATCGGTATCGAGTGTTAGCAGTGTGAGAAATTATGGACCTAAATGTGAATGTAGAATGAATAACCGAGCTTGTTTCAAATGTGGTTCACAAGACCATTTCATACGTGATTGTCCAGAGTTAGTTGAGAAAGAAAAGATTCAAAAATACAAGATCAAGCAATACAGCTGCTATAGGGAGGCCACCAAGAAATATGGGAAATGCGAGTGGTAATCGCGGTACTACCAGAGATTCTATAGTGAGATTTGAGGCCAAAGCACATGCTAGAGCTTACGCTATTTGCGCTCACGAAGGTGCGTCATCACCAGATGTTATCACCAGTACATTTTCTCTTTATGACACTAGTTATTGCATTGATTGATAATAGATCAACTCATCTGTATATATGTATGAATTTGGTGTCTAATAAGAGTTTTCCTAATGAGTCTACTGAGTTTGTGATTAAAGTATCGAACCCTTAGACAAATATGTTCTAGTTGATAAAGTTTGCAGAAATTGTCCTTTAATGACTCGGGGTTACTATTTTCTAGCTGATTTGATGCTTTTTCCATTTGATAAGTTCAATGTAATTTTGGGTATGAAGTGGTTGACATTGCATGATGCTGTAGTAAATTGTAGATGAAAGACTATTGAATAGAAATGTCAAAGCAGTGGAATTCTTCGAATTGAATCAGATTAATCGAGTGAATTGCCTGTAGTGATTTTATCTAAGTCAGCACAGAAATGTGTGAGAAAAGGGTGTGAAGCTTAGCTTGCTTATGTTTTAGATACAAAAGTGTCTGAAACTAAAATTGAATCAATGCCAGTTGTTTGTGAAAATCTGGATGTGTCTCCTAAAGAATTACAGGGGTTACCACCAATCGGAGAAGTTGAATTTGCTATTGAGTTAGCACCGAGAACTTAACTGATATATATAGCTCCGTACAGAATGGCTCCAACAGAGTTAAAAGAGTTGAAAGCTCAGTTGCAAGAATTAATAGATACAAGTTTTGTACGACCTAGTTTTCCACCCTGGGGTGCACCAGTATTGTTCATAAAGAAGAAAGACGGGTCAATGAGAATGTGTATTGACTATAGACAGCTCAACAAGGTTACAATAAAGAATAAGTATCCGTTGCCAAGAATGGATGATTTATTTGATCAGTTGAAAGGGGCAACAGTGTTTTCAAAGATTGATCTACGGTCTGGTTATTATCAGTTGCGAGTGAAAGATTCAAATGTGCTGAAAAATGCATTTGAACAACGTACGAACATTATGAATTTCTTGTTATGCCTTTCGGATTGACTAATGCTCCTACAGTCTTTATGGATTTGAGGAATCAAATTTTTAGATCGTATTTAGACAGATCCGTTGTTGTGTTCATTGACGACATTCTGATCCAGGCATTTGTGAATTGTGCTACAAACTTTGAGAGATAAGCAACTCTATGCTAAATTCAGTAAATACGAATTCTAGCTCTGAGAAGTCAGATTTTTGGGTCACGTTGTTTTCGTGGAAGGTATACGAGTTGATTCGAGTAAGATTTTCGCAGTTGTTGATTGGAAACCACCAAGAAGTTTCCGAAGTTAGAAGTTTTATAGTTAGCTGGTTATTATCGACATTTTGTTAAAGGATTCTCGATGATTACGACATTGATGACCAAATTGCTACAGAAAGATGTGAAGTTCAAGTGGTTAGAGAAATGCCAATAGAGTTTTGATCAGTTGAAAATATTGTTAACTGAGGCACCAGTTTTAGTTCAACCTGAATTGGGTTAAGAGTTTGTGATATACAGCGATGCGTCATTGAATGGTTTGACTTGTGTTTTGATGCAAGAAGGAAAAGTTATAGCTTATGCCTCCAGAAAGTTAAAGCTGCATGAAAAGAATTATCCGACGCATGATTTAGACTTGGCCGCTATTGTAGTTGCATTAAAGATTCGGCGACATCATTTGTACGGTGAGAAATGCCACATTTTTACCGATCACAAAAGCTTGAAGTATTTAATGACCTGGAAAGATTTGAATTTGCAACAACGAAGATGGCTCGAGTTGCATAAGGATTATGAGTTAGTGATTCATTATCATCCAGGGAAAGTAAATGTAGTCGCAGATGCTTTGAGTACAAAATCTCTATTTGCTTTGAGAGCGATGAATACTCAGCTAACCGTATTTGATGATGGTTTGATTCTAGCATAGTTGAAAGCTGAATCGGTATTTTTTCAACAAATTTGCGAAGCACAAAATTATGAAAATGAATTGCAAGCCAAAAGAGTGAAATATGAGTCAACTAGTGATTCTGACTTTTAGATCGGATTTGATGATTGTTTAATGTTTCGAGGTAGAATCTGTGTACCAAAGAATTCCAAGCTCATTTAGAAAATTTTGCACGAAGCACATAGTGGTTGTTTATCTGTTCATCTGGGGAGTGCCAAAATGTACAGTGACCTGAAACAATTGTATCGGTGGTCGGGTATGAAATGAGACATTTCTGAGTTTGTATCGAGGTGTTTGATTTGTCAACAAGTCAAAGCCGAACATCAAGTGCCTTCAAGATTATTAGAGCCTGTAATGATACTTGAGTGGAAATGGGATAGAGTTACGATGTATTTCGTATCAGGCTTGCCCCTATCTTCAGAAAAGAAAGATATTATTTGGGTTGTCGTAGATAGATTAATGAAGTCTGCACATTTTATTCTGATATGTACAGATTATTCACTTGAAAAATTGGTTGAATTGTATATCTCTAAGATTGTTAGATTACACGGGGTGCTAGTTTCGATGATTACGAATAGAGATCTAAGGTTCACTTTGCGATTTTGGAAGAAACTGCAAGAAGCTTTAGGTACGAAGTTGAACTTTAGTACTGCATCTCATCCGCATACTGACGGTCAGTCTGCGAGAATAATACAAATTCTTGAAGATATGCTTCGATGTTGTGTTTTGGAGTTCAAAAGTAACTGGAAAAGATTTTTGCTGTTAGTTGAATTTATGTATAACAACAGCTTTCAATCGAGTATAAAGATGGCGCTATATGAAGCGTTATATGGTTGCAAATGCCGAACTCCGTTGTACTGGACCGAGATGAGTGAGAAAAAGGTTCACGGGGTTGATTTGATTCGAGAGATTGAAGAAAAACTGAAAGTAATTTGAGACAATCTGAAAGCAGCTTCAGATCGACGAAAATCGTATGCGGATTTGAAATGTAAAGATATTGAATTTCATATAGGTGATAAAGTATTTCTGAAATTATCTTCGTGGAAGAAATTCCATAGATTTAGTCGCAAAGGTAAGCTGAGTCCGCGATTTATCAGGCCGTATGAAATTATTGAAATAATAGGTCCAGTGGCTTATCGGCTAGCTTTACCGTCAGAATTAGAAAAGATCCACAACGAGTTTCATGTGTCCATGCTGCGCCGTTATCGATCCGATCCATCACTTATAATTTCTCTGTCAGATATTGAGATTCAACCCGATATGACGTACAATGAAGAACCGATTCGAATTTTAGCTCGAGAGGTTAAACAGTTGAGAGATAAAAGCATAGCTTTAATAAAAGTATTATGGCAATGGCACAGTGTCGAAGAGGCTACGTGGGAACCCGAGGAAACTATGAGAAAATAGTACCCTAACCTATTCACTGGTAAGATTTTCGGGGACGAAAATCCTTAATGGGGGATAGTAGTAACAACCCGTTTTTAGTCAAATTAGAATCGAGGTTTTGGGACCAAAAATTTGAGGTCAAAATAATTATTTTAATATTATTTTAATGTCTATAGCATGATAATATGTTTGTGTAAAATCTTCTTTAAGAAATTTTATCGTTTGATTGGTTATTTTGATAAGAAGGACTAAATCGCGTAAAGTGCAAAAGTGTTGTTCTATTAGTTGAAGGTGTTTAATAGCTATAGAACCTTAAAGTTAAGGTCCTTATGTGGTAATTAGACCATATTTAAATTGAGTGGACATTTATGGACACATTATCATATATTTGGATGGTTATTAATTAAGGTTAAAATAGTAAATTAAGAAATAACTTAGTAAAATAATGAAAACATGAAAAAACCTTTAATTTTCTATCATCTTTGTAACACCCCTATCTCGAGTCCGTCGCTGGATTAAGGTATTGAGCATTATCGGAAAGATCAGAAATATTCACAGACAAAAACATACACTCAATTATCATTCTCAGACATAATGTCTCTTAAACGGGTCATCGAGACATTAATCATGCTTAGAAGTCGAGTCGGGACTAAACTGAAACACAAATGAAATGTCATGAAAATTTTAAACTTTTCTAAAGTACAAGGGAAACACGCCCGTGGGAGGAGACCGTGTGCCCTCCACGGCTTCTAGACACCCCCGTGTATCCCTTCGTGCCTATATACTGACTTGGTCCCCACGGCCACCAGACACGGCCGTGTATCCTAACCGTGGTCCTATACTGACTTCCCCACCAAGGCCACAAGACATGCTCGTGTCAAGGCCGTGTTATTTTTAGGCTACATTCTGCAAATTCATATCACAGACTTGACCGTTGAACCAATAGGAAACTAGTAGAATATTCAGAAAGCTCGGAATAATAGTACAATGTCGTCGTCCCAAATGAGGTCTTACATGCACTCGGGTATCGATGCAACAGTCCCAGACAGAGTCTTACATGAATCAATGCGATGACTATGTCCCAGACATGGTCTTATATGTAAACTCACATCAATGCCAACGTCCCAAACATGGTCTTACTCGTAAAACTTATATCGATGCCAATGTCGCAGACGTGGTCTTACTCGTAAAACTTATATCGATGCCAACATCGCAGGCATGGTCTTACTCGTAAAACTTATATCGATGCCAATGTCCCAGACGTGGTCTTACACGAGTCTCAAATCAATGCCAATGTCCCAAACGTGGTCTTACATGACGAAACAGAATAGATACCTATGTCATGACTTAGTCAATCCTACCTATTCCTAGGTTCATATGGGGTTTCTCGGACTTAATCACTCTATCGAACTTATCCCGAAATTCATATGCATAATATCACATAGATATTCATTATCCCCAACAATCATAAGAACATTTTCAATTTCATACAAATGCGTTTATTTGCATAGTGACTTACCTCAGATTCGGTTTATCAGAATGAAAACAACTACTCAATTACCTTCGGTTTCCCGCGATGTAAGTCTGTTTTCCTTGATTTTTGATCTAAACATATTCAGAATTAACCCTTTTATTCTCTAATTCATTCAATTCAATCCAAGGACACACAGTTTGGGCTATTTTCAAATTAACCCTTATATTTGCACACTTTATCAATTTAGTCCAATTTTCTCAAAACATCAAATTCACAAAATCCACTTATACACAAGCTTGGCCGAATAAATACACATCACATACAAGCCCACATTTTTCATCAAATTCACAATTTAGTCCTTCAATTTGCCATTTTCTCAATTTAGCCCTATTTAGATAAATTCCTCAAAATTTCAAGAATAAAGTATATTCATCAATTACATATCTTTCATTTAACACCATAAAGCATCACAAAACTCAACATAACATCAATGGCATTTTACACAAACATCATCAATTCATGAAATTGAGATATGGGTTTGATAGCCCTCGAAGCAACGATTACAAAAACGTAGAAATTATCAAAAACCTACCAAAAACATACCTTGACTTAAGCTTACAAGAGCCAAATATGACAAAGCCTTTCTTCCCTATTTTTGTTTTTGTTTTTCGGTGGAAGAATGGATGAACCAAATCCATTTTCATGCCTTATTTTGTTAAAATAAACTTAATAATAGATGTACAAAAATGACCTTTAATAATAATATACAAAACACATAATATCAAGGTTATTCATGACCTTAGCCATCCACTAACATGATAATGGCTTAATTGCCATTTAAGGCCTTCAGCTTTTCAAAGCCACAACACTTAGGTACTTTAACAAACAGCAAGCAACTTTGACATTTAATGCAATCCAATCCTTTTGTCAAATTAAACACACAGACGAACAAATTAGCTTACGAAAATTTAGTACATGCTTAATCACATATCAACGGCACAGAAATTATTATTAAAATATTACTCAGACTCGGATTTGTGGTCCCGAAACCACTGTTCCGACTAGGGTATAAATCAGACTGTTACAATCTTCCACCGAAAATAAAACTTGGAAACTCCATGGAAAGGGTTTGAAGCATTCGGCCATAGCTATCCATGCATGTAAGTGTTTTCCTGCTTCGTTTTTAATGATTTCTATGTTTTTGAGATCGTTGCAACTAGGTCTAGCTAGCCCAAGGACTAATTTGCAAAACTGTTAAAGACTTTGAATGTTGCCATTGATTAATACATGAGTATTTTGAGGTTTAATGATATATTTTGAATGTTTGATGATAGTTATACAAGTTTTGTTAAACGATTTTTAGTGAAAATGCAAATTAGGGATTAAATTGTGAAAAATGTAAAATTCATGGTTAAAATGTGAAATAAATTGAAAATATGGGTTGCTAGGGGGTATAATGGTAATTCGGCTAGCATGGGATAGTATTGAATTTTATCAATTTGTGATTTTATTAAATAAGGACTAAATTGTAAAAGATATGAAACATTAGGGGCAACTGTATAAAAATGCCTTAGTGAATTTTGGACTAAATTGAATAGAGAGATGATTAAATAACTTAATTTTGATTACATATAGATCAAAAAAGTGAAACTCAGATCTAGATCGAGGGAAAAATAAAGTTCTCGACTAATGAACTCGTTTCGTCGTTTTTACATTCGAGGTAAGTTCATATGTAATAAATTTGGTTGTAAATTTATTTTAAATGTTTTGATATTGTGAATACGAGACTACGAACATGTTCAACAATGATTTGATGATGATTCTACATTGAAATTCTTGGTTGAATCTTAGGAATAGATTTGGATACTAGTGACATGTCATTAGGGAGTTTATGTGATTATGTGATCCGGTTGTTGGTCCCGTACGTCCTACCGGTGGCTGAGTATACCGGCATGTGTTGCGGTTACTTAATAGCTTATGTGAGCAGCACCGTGTAGCTATGTCTTGACCCACAGCTTGTGTGAGTAGGCCCGTTGATAGCTTGAGAGTGAGCATTTATGTGATATGTGGTTGAGATAGCTTCGGCTATATATGTGGCACTTCGGTGCTGGTTTCTCGAGTATCTGATAGTATTTTGAATGGTTCAATGGGTAAATGAAAGATGAGTTTGAGTATGAGATTGATATGAGATATATAGGTGTAACACCCCTAATTCGTACCTGTCGCCGGAACAAGGTTTCGGAGCATTACCAGAACATTCAAAACATTTTTCTATTAAACTACAAAAATTACTATTTATTTACCGAGATCATCCATAATGTCCCTTAATCGGGCCCTCGAGGCCGAGTACAAGTATTAGAATCGAATTGGGAGTTAATCGAAACCTCTAAGAATTTTCGCAAAATTCAAAATTTTTCAAAGGTGCAAGAATCACATGCCCGTGTGGTCCAAGGGACATGTCCGTGTGACCCTGGAACACGCCCGTGCTACAGGTCGCGTTCGATTTAGGGTGCTTTCTAACCTACGCCACGCGGCCATGCCACATGCCTGTGCGCTAGGCCGTGTAGTTAATCAATTTAATTCGAATTAGGTGCAGGTTTCACAATGCCAAGACACATGCCCATGTTCTAGGCCGTCTGTCACACACGGTTGAGGCACACGTCCGTGTGCCCAATTCTGAGCATTCTGCTTCTCAAAATTAAGGTGCAAGGGACACACGGCCTAACTAAATGCCCGTGTTACCAGGCTGTGTGTCACACACGGTATAGACACACGCTCGTGTGGACAAAATGTAGTCATTTCTAACTTTATTTCTCAGCCAAAATTTCCCCCAAGTCCTACATTTGAAACACACATCCAATACCAACCAATTCAAGCATTCAAATTGGGCAATTTCTATCTTTCGACATAGCATATCACTACATGCATAAGTGTTTATATACTTACCTTGGAACATCTTAAGCATTCACAACATTGATCACACATTCTTAACATAACACGTGTATATGAATATATGATAATAATCTACTTAGTCATACCAAAATGAACCATTACTAGCCATTCCAATGGCTAGGTAACAAAATAATTTCAAGCCACTATTGGCCAAGTTGTCCTATACATGCCATTATACCCAAAATGACTTCAATAAATATACCCAAAATTCTAGTTGATAGTATGACGATGCTCCAATGATCGCCAACCCTCACGAGCTTCCGAGCACTATAAAACAGGGAAAAAATAAACGGAGTAAGCATTACATGCTTAGTAAGTTCGTATAACAGAAACTAAACTTACCAATCCTGTTATTAAATTTAAGCACACACCATCATGTTTTCCATCCATTAGAAAAATTTCCTAAGCACATGCCTTCAATCAAACATGTTAGTCACAACACTTACAAACATGTCAAGTAAAAATACATAAGCTTATCATGCAATGTTCTTTCAAGTCATTATCATTACATCTCAAGATTTTCATGCCAAGTCAAGGGATACATGTCCATTAAATCATTGAATTCTGATGGTTGCTCAGGTAGTACACTCGAAGTGTACAATTCCGTAATCCATCAATTTATTATTCAAGGGCATTCAACTAAGAAACACACTCTTGAGCCACAAATCGTGTAACAGGATTACCAGTCCAGGCTAAATCCTTTATATAATGTAAGCTCGGAGGAGCTCAATTAAGATTACCAGTCCAGTCTAAAGCCTAACCTTAATGCATACTTGAGAGGTATTATATTAGGATTACACGTCCAGGCTAAATCCTTTATATAACAAGGTCAATGGGATTACTCGTTCGCAACAAATGCAGGACCTTATTAATATCGGAAAAGCACATATAACCATCAGAATTCAACATCCAATCGGGACTAACCGTTTATCACCATTGCAAGCATGTAACAAATTTTCCATCATAGCATACAAGTAATTCATATTAACATAAATCACATTATATACAAACGCAATATTATATTTACATAGTTTCATGTCTGATTACGTTACATGAACTTACCTCGACACTTGTTCGCGTAAATATCTACTAATCCGAAATCTTTTCTTTTCCTCGATATAGCCTCGAATTTTTGTTTTTGGATATATATAAATGAAGTTAACTATCAATTTCATACATTTCATATTTAAATGGATTCAATTTACGTCCTAGGCAAAATTACCATTTTGCCCCTAGCTTTTCCATAAATTTTGATTGTCCCTAGGCCCAGAAAATGAAACTTATGCAAATTACTCCCTATTCCAGCCTAACCAAAGCCCCATTACAAATTTTCCAGCATATGTATTCATAAAATTTCAAAATTTTCCATCAAATTTATAACTTTTCATTTTAGTCCCTAAATAATGTTTTCATCAAAACTCACTTCGTAAAAGTTGTTTACCTATCAACAATCTTTCATTTTCTACCATAAAATTCTAATTTCTAGCATAATAAATCCATGACCCATTTTCATACCTTGATAACTTTTCAAATTAATCCCTCAAATAGAGAGATTAAGCTATCCCGATTTCAAAAATACTAAAATTATTAAAACGGGACAAGATAACTTACCCAATTAAGCCTTAAAAGTTTCCACTCTCTCTCCTAGGGTTTCCATAAAATTTTAGGCTGAAGATGACAATAATAAGATGATATTTTCTTTTATCATCATTTAATTAATTAAATTTTACTATTTCCAATTTAGTCCTTGACCTTTTTCTATAATTCCATGAATGAGTTACCACGAAAAATCTACATACTTTTTTTAATGGTCTAATTCCCATATAAGGACCTCTAGTTTTGAATTCCATAGTAATTTGGTGCTTATGGCTACTAGAATTCAACTTTCATATTTTATGTAATTTAGTCCTTCTCGTAATTAGGCACTAAATCGATAAAATTGTCATGTCAAAATTTTCACATGTCACGTCTATCATATTACGGACCATATAATAAAATAAAAATAAATTGAAATTTGGGTCAGATCTGTGGTTCCGAAACCACTGTTCCGATTTCACTGAAAACTAGGCTATTACAACTCGCCCCCTTTATGGATTTTCATCCTCGAAAATCTTTCCTGTAAAAAGATTTGGGTATTGCTTCCTCATAGTTTCCTCCGGTTCTCAGGTAGCCTCTTCTATACCGTGTTGTTGCCAAAGAACTTTTACCAAAGCTACCTTTTTATTTCTTAACTTTTTTGTTTCCCGAGCTAAAATTTTGATTGGTTATTCACCATATGTCATATCAGGTAGAATCTCTACCTCTGTCGGAGAGATAGCATGTGAAGGGTTGGATCGATACTGACGTAGCATAGACACATGAAAAACATTATGAATCCGATCACTGGTGGTAAAGCTAACAGAAATGCAACTGGCCCAATTCTTTTAGTAACGTTATATGGTCCAATGAAACGTGGACCCAATTTCCCTTTACGACCAAACCGAAGAACTTTCTCTCGAGGCGACACTTTCAAGAATACTTTGTCACCAACCTAAAATTCTATCTCTTTTCTTTTCAAATCAGTATAAGACTTTTGTCGATCCGAGGCTGCTTTTAAGCTCTCTCGAATTACCCTCACTTTTTCCTCGGTCTCTCAAACCAAGTCAACTCCGTGTAAGTTTTTCTCACTGAGTTCTGTCCAGTATAATGGAGTTATACATTTATGACCATACAAGGCTTCATATGGTGCCATCTTAATACTAGACTGGTAACTGTTTACCTTCAAACTCAAGGACACAACTCCGAAGCATATCTTCTAAGAACTATATTACCCGTTCAGATTGACCATCTATTTGGGGATGAAATGCAGTGCTAAAGTGTAACTGAGTACCCAGAGCTTCTTACAACTTGCTTCAGAATCGAAATGTAACCCGAGGATCTCTATCTGAAATTATGGAGATAGGCATTCCATGCAATCTAACGATCTCAGAAACATATAACTCAGCCAATCCATCCAAGGAATAATCCAAACGTACTGGAACAAAGTGTGTGGACTTTGTCAACCGATCAACAATTATCGAAATGGAATCTTTCTTCTTTGGAGACAGAGGTAATCCTTATACAAACTCCATAGTAATTCTTTCCCATTTCCACTCCAATATCATAACTGGATGTAGTAGTCTAGAAGGTAATTGATGTTCAGCTTTTACTTGTTGACATATCAAACATTTAGATACAAACTCAGAAATATCTTGTTTCATTCTCAGCCACCAGTACATCTTTTTCATATCATTATACATTTTATTACTACCCGGATGCATAAACATGTTACCATTATGAGCTTCCTTCAAAATCTTTTGTATCAATTCTGAACTTTTCGGTACACATACTCTGTCTCTGAATAACAAACAACCATCAATCCCTATCTGAAATTCTGAGTCAAGAGTCGACTTGCTTTGTATCCGTTTTGCTTGCAACTTACTATCACTTTTTGAGCTTTAGAAATCTATTGCAAAAACATTGGTCTAGCTTTTAACTCAGCTATGATAGAATCATCATCAGACAACGATAATCAAGTATTCATTGCTCGCAAAGTATACAAAGATTTTCTGCTCAAAGCATCTGCCACTACATTGGCTTTCTTCGGATGGTAGTCAATAACAAGATCATAATCTTTCAATAACTCAAGCCATCTGCACTGTCTCAAATTCAAATCTTTTTGTGACATCAAATATTTTAGACTTTTATGATCGGTGAATATGTGACATTTTTCACCAAACAAATAATGCTGCCAGATTTTCAATGCAAACACTATGGCTCCCAATTCAAGGTCATGTGTCTGGTAGTTCCTTTCATGCTGCTTTAGCTATCGTGAAGCATAAGCTACCACTTTACCCTCTTGCATCAAAACACAGCCTAAACCATGTAATGATGCATCACTGTAAACTATAAATTTTTTACCTGATTCTGGCTGAACTAACACTAGAGCTTCTGTCAATAAAACTTTTAATCTGTCAAAACACTGCTGACATTTATCAGTCCACTTGAACTTTACATCTTTCTGTAGTAAACAAGTCATCGGAGAAGCTATCATTGAAAAGCTTTTTACAAATCTCCGATAGTACCGAGCTAGTCCCAGAATACTTTGGACTTCAGAAACATTCTTCGGTGGCTTCCAATTAACAATGGCTGAAATTTTATTCGGGTCTACTTTGACGCCTTCAGCAGATACTATATGCCCAAGAAAACTAACTTCCTGTATCCAAAATTCACATTTACTGAATTTTACGTACAATTGTTTCTCTCGCAGGGTTTGCAACATTATTCTCAAATGCTTAGCTTGTTCTTTTTTATCTCGAGAATAGACCAAAATATCATCTATAAAGACCACCACAAACCTATCTAAATACGGGCTGAAAATTCTATTCATCAAATCCATAAACACTGCAGGTGCATTTGTCAAGCTGAATGGCATCACAAGAAACTGTTAGTGTCCATACCTTGTTTTAAAAGTTGTCTTAGGTACATCAGATTCTTTTACCCGTAATTGATAATAGCCAGAACGGAGATCAATCTTCGAGAATACAGTGGCACATTTCAACTGGTCAAATAAGACATCAATGCGAGGCAATGGATACTTGTTCTTTATTGTGACTTTGTTGAGCTGTCTGTAATCAATACACAGCTTCAACGATCCATCCTTCATTACAAATAGTACCGGCACACCCCAAGGTGAGAAACTAGATCGAGCAAAACCTTTTTCAATCAACTCCTGTAATTGTACCTTCAGCTCTTTCAATTCTGTAGGAGCCATTCTGTAAGGTGCTACAGATATCGGTATCGTTCCTGGAACAAGATCTATAGAGAATTCGACTTCCCTATCCGGTGGTAAACCAGCTAATTTTTCTGGGAATACATCAGGGATTTCACATACAACTGGTACTGATTGAATCTTTGACTCAAACACTTTAGTATCCAACACATATGCAAGGAAAGCATCATAACCTTTTCGAACGTATTTCTGTGCCGTTATTGTTGAAATCACATTCGGTAATCTATCCAGTTTATCAGATTCAACATGAAGCAATTCATCATTCTTACATTTCAATACAATATATTTCTACTTACAATTTACCACTACACCATATCGGGTTAACCAATCCATTCCAAAAAATCACATCAAATTCATCAAATGGCAATAACGTCAAGTTAGCCGAAAAGCAATAACCTTTTATCATCAATGGACAGTTCTTACAAACTTTATCCACCATAACACACTGGCCCGGGGGATTGAAACTTTAACCACAAATTTAGTGAATTCAACAGGTAAATTTTTAACAGTCACTAAGTTTGTGCATATATATGAATGTGTGGAACTAGGATCAATCAATGCAGTAATATCAATATCAAGTAGAGAAAATGTACCAGTAATGATGTCTGGTACAGAGGCATCTTTTTTAGCACGAATGGCATATGTTCTTGCAAGTGCTCTTGCCTCAGATCTAACTATTGTACTCTTGGTAGTACCTCGACTACTACCAATATTGCCAGGATGATGGGGTGGTCCGTCTCTCGAGGCAGGATTACTAGGCTTTGGAGCTGGTTCTATCTCTTTTTCAACCTTTTGGGACAATCTCTGAGGAAATGCTTAAGTGAACCACATCCAAAACAAGCTTCACTTCTGGACTGACATTGCCCATGATGGAATTTGTTACAATGTTTACATTTTGATATGGGATTACCAACACTACCCACACTGGTCACAAATAGAGATAAAGACCTCGGGTTAGAATGTTGAGAGCCCCGCTCTCTTCCAGAATACCCCGTAGAGGTAGTAACACGATCCTAATACCTCTTTAATTTCTTAGAAGCAAATGATTGTGACTTACTTATAGTTCTTTTTCTTGAAACCCGAGCCTCTCTATTACTCAATTCCTCAACTTTTTGGGCTCGACCGACTAACATTACAAACTCTCTTATTTCGAGAATTCCAACCAAAAACTTGATATCTTCATTTAGGCCCTCTTCAAAGTATTTACACATTTTAGCCTCAGTTAAAACCCATTCCTTAGCATACTTGCTCAACCAAACAAATTCCCGTTCATATTCAGATACAATCATGTTTCCTTGTTTGAGCTCTAGAAACTCTTTCTTTTTCTGATCCATAAATCTCTGACTCACATACTTCTTCCTAAACTCAGCTTGGAAAAATTTTCGTGTGACATTCTCCCTCGGTATGTAACACCCCTAACCCGTGTCCGTCACCAGACTAGGGATAAGAGGCATTACCAGACATCGAAACATTTTAGGCTCATTTCACAACATCAACCATACAACATCATTTCATAATAATTCATACTCATATAGTCCCTTTAGAAGGTCTACGAAACCTTAAACAGGTTTAAAGAAGGTTGGGGACTAAACTGATCTCATACGAAAACTTTGTGGAACTTAAAAAATTCTCTGTCAAAACAGGGCACACGCCCGTGTGGCTAGGTCATGTGCCTCACACGATTGTGCCTTGGACCATGTCTCAGCCCGTGTGAATGACTTGGGTCACACAGTCTGGCACATGCCTGTGCTTCTTGCCCGTGTGGCATCTTGACTTGCTTCAAATTGCAACCTTGAGAGACACAGTCAAGACACACACCCGTGTAATCAACCGTTTGGGCAAATATAGGCTATTTTCAAAGCCAAATTGCCACCCAAATCTGGGTCATACCTACGAGCAACAATCAATCCTCAATTCATGTCCCAAAGCCAGCCAAAAACATACCAAATCATGCACAATTTGACCCGTAAAAACATCCTTTATTTCCATATACAAATCCAATTCAAACATTCATTATCAAACCATATCACATGGTTATATTTACAAATTTCAAAATATATCACACTAGTCCTAGCCAATACATGCCATGCTTTAACATTTATACTTCCAAAAGGTACCAAAATATAGTTCGATAGTGTTGTGATGATCCTCGACGATCCCCGATCTTCTAATAGCTTCGATAATCTATAAAACAAAGCAAACACACACAAAGTAAGCTTTCAAAGGCTTAGTAAGCCATATACAAATAAACTTATCACATAGAACAATTATAAACCATTTCATACATATGGTTCATGGCATAACACAATCAGAAGTCATATTTCTTTTATAATTCAATTGACCATGTTCGCTGCTCATAATCACATATCCTGTAATGTATCTCACATATCAATTGATCATATACATACATACCTTTCATTGCCAAATTTAATATACATACATACATACTGGAATTCGGATGTGCATTCGTGTACTCATTCATTTCTCGGTTTGACCGTTGAACTGTTTGGAACCAAATACGATAGTCAGATAGCTCAGAAAGCTCATATAATGCCAGCGCCCCAAACATGGTCTTACATGTAATAAAATATCGACGCCTCTGCCCCAGATAGGGTCTTACACTAAATCACATACGATGCCGATGTCCCAACCATGGTCTTACACATAAATCTCAAATCGATGCCAACGTCCCAGATGTGGTCTTACATGATAACTCATATCGGAATCATATGTCATGACATATGCATCCTAAGTATTCTATGGTTCTTTCGGGGCTTTTTGGACGTCATCACATTATCGAAATTTTCTTAGATTTTACATATTCAGCTCCAATAGTCATTCATCACATTTCATTCACATATAAGCAATAATACTTCAATTCAAACTCATTTATTTGTATATAGACTTACCTCGTACGGGAAATAACGAAAATGAACAGCTATTCAACTACTTTCGATTTCCCCCGATCTAATTCTGTTTTCTTTGGTTCTTGATAATTGAGCCTTGAAGTAGCCGAATATTTCAAAGCTTCTAAGCCCTAGCTATTTTCTTATTTTTTGGTTGCAGTATTGAGAAAGATGAACATTAAAATGGTTTTTTTATTTAATATACATAAATACATGATTTACCATTTTACCCTTGGTAATTAAACTATTTAATCATCAAATATAAGGCCATTAATGTCCATTAACTTTAGCAATGGCATAATAACATCATAAGGACCTTTGGCTTAATAAACCATATCAAATAGACACTTTTAACTTATAACAGGCTATTTTTACATTTTCTACAATTAAATCCTTTTATCAAATCGGCACACAAACAATAAAATTTTCATACGAAATTTTCACATATATAAATTCATATACTATAAACACGGAAAATAATATAAAAATATTTTTCTGCCTTGCATTTGTGGTCTCAAAACCACTATTCGGACTAGGGTATAAATCAGGCTGTTACAACTCTCCCACCCTTCGGGATTTTCATCCCCGAAAATCTTAGCATTGAACAGATTAGGCTATTGCTCTCTCATAGCATCTTCACGTTTCCACATAACTTCTTGGACCTTGTGTCAATGCCATAATACTTTTACTAATGAAATTTTCTCATTTCTCAATTCTTTAACATCGCGAGCTAAGATATGGATCAGTTCTTCGTCATAAGTCATATCGGACTGAATCGTTATCTCAGACGGAGAAATTACATGTGAGGGATCTGATCTGTATCCTCGAAGCATCGATACATGAAACACATTGTGAATATTTTCTAACTCAGATGGTAGCAAGAGTCAATAAGCAACCGGCCCAACACGATTGATAATCTCATACGGCCCGATGAATCTCGGACTCAATTTGCCTTTTTTTTGCCAAATCAGAGTATTTTCTCCCACGAAGACACTTTCAAAAATACTTTATCACCGATCTCAAGTTCAATATCTTTTCATTTCAAATCTGTGTATGATTTCTGTCGATCAGACGATGCTTTCAGACTAATTCGTATCACTTTTACTTTCTGTTCAATCTCTTTGATCAAATCAATCCCGTGTATTCTATTCTCACTATGTTCAAACTAGTATAACGGTGTTCGACATTTTCTACCGTATAAAATTTCGTACGGTGCTATTTTCAAACTCGCCTGAAAACTGTTATTATACGCGAATTCAATCAATGGCAAATAATGTTCCCACATACCTTCAACCTCAAGAATGAAACATCTCAACATATCCTCGAGTATTTGAATAATCCGCTCGGATTGACAATCCCTCTGCTGGTGAAAAGCAGTACTGAAGTGCAATTTCATACCTAAAGCCTCTTGCAGTTTCTTCCAAGACCGCAAAGCAAACCTCAGATCTCAATCAGACATAATAGATAGTGGCACCCCATGCAATCTCACAATATCAGAAATATATAACTCAATTAACTTATCAAGCGAATAATCCGTTCTCACTAGAACAAAATGAGCTGATTTTGTCAATCTATCAACTATAACCCAGATTGCATCTTTCTTTCTAGGGGTTAAAGGCAAACCTGAAACAAAATCCATCGTCACTCTATCCCATTTCCACTCGGGAATCATAATTGGTTGTAACAAACTGGATGGCACCTGATGTTCAGCTTTAACTTGCTGACAGATCAAACATTTTTAAATAAAATCAGAGATATCTCTTTTCATTCCAGGCCACCAGTAAAATTGTTTCAAATCATTATAAATCATTGTACTTCTAAGATGAATCGATAAGCGACTGCTATGAGCTTCTTTGAAAATCAACTAAATTAACTCTGGATTTCTCGAAACACAAATCTGATCTCAGAATCTCAGACAATCATCATCATCAACTTGAAATTTAGAATCAAAGTTCAAATTACACTGAGCCCGTTTAGTTAACATTTCATTGTCAACTTTTTGGGCATCACAAATCTGCTGTAAGAACAACAGCTTCGCTTTCAATTTGGCTAAAACCAAACCATCATTAGATAGAACTAAATGAGCATTCATCGCAAGTAAGGCAAACAACGATTTTCGACTAAAAGCATCAGCAACAACAATTGCTTTTCTCGGATGATAATCAATCACAAGCTCGCAGTCTTTCAACAGTTCTAACCATATTCTCTGTCACAAATTCAAATCTTTATGAGACATCAGATATTTTAAGCTTTTATGATCTGAAAACACATGACAGTTCTCACCAAAAAGATAGTGGCGCGAAAATTTTAAAGCAAACACGATCGCAGCTAACTTAGGGTCATGCGTCGGATAATTCTTTTCATGCGGTTTCAATTGTCTCGAGTCATAAGCTATAACTTTGCCTTCCTGCATCAAAACACATCCCAGACCATTCAATGAAGCATCACTACATATCACAAATTCTTCACTGGATTTTGGCTGTACCAAAACTGGAGCTTCAATCAAAAGGGCTTTCAACTGATCAAAGCTTTTCTAACACTTTTCAGACCATTCGAATTTCACATCTTTCTGAAGCAATCTCATCAATAGAGTTTTAATTATCGAAAAGCCTTTTACGAATCATTAGTAATAACCAGCAAGTCCCAGAAAACTGCAGATTTCAGACACAATTTTTGAAGGCTTTCACTCTAAAATAGCTGAAATCTTGCTCGGATCAACTCGTATACCGGATGCTGACACAATATGCCCTAAAAAGCCAACTTCGCGTAACCAGAACTCACATTTACTAAATTTTGCATATAATCTCTTATCATGCAGAGTTTGTAGCACAATTCTCAAATGTTCGGCATGCTCAATTTTATCACTCAAATAAATCAAAATGTCGTTAACGAATACAACAACAAATCGATCTAAGTACGATGTGAAAATTCTGTTCATCAAGTCCATAAAGACAGTAGGAGCGTTTGTTAGTCCGAAAGGCATAACTAAAAATTCATAATGCCTGTACCTCATTCTGAAAGTAGTTTTCAGAATGTCTGAATCATTTACTCGCAACTAATATTATCCCGATCTCAGATCTATCTTTGAAAACATAGTAGCTCATTTAAGCTGATCGAACAAATCATCGATTCCGGGCAGAGGATATTTGTTCTTAATAGTCACTTTGTTTAACTGACGGTAATCAATACACATTCTCATCGTGCCATCTTTGTTTTTCACAAACAGAATGGGAGCACCCCAAGGAGAAAAGCTCGGTCTTGCGAAACCTCTGTCTGTCAATTCTGGCAACTAAGACATCAATTCTTTCAATTCTGTAGGAGCCATTCCCGACAGTAATTCAATGCCAAACTCAACTTTTAGTATCGGAGGTAATCTCGGTAATTCTTCAGGAAATACGTTAGGAAACTCACAAACAATTGGCACAGATTCAACTTTCTTTTCAATCACTTTCCTATCAATCACACACGCAAGATAAGCTTTACATCCCTTTTTCACATAATTCAGAGCTTTCATCGAAGATATTACGACCGGTAACCCATTTAAATCACTGGGCTCAATCCGTATTATTTCATTATTCCAACATTTCAAATCAATAGTCTTCCGTTTGCAATTCACAACAGCATCATGCAATGTTAACCAATCCATACCCAAAATTATATCAAACTCATCAAAGGGTAATAACATTAGATCATCTGGGAAACAGATATCTCGAAACATCAATGGACAATTCTTGCACACTTTGTCAACCAGAACACACTTGCCTAAGGGGTTCGACACTTTAATTATAAATTCAGTAGACTTTCTAGGCAAAGTCTTACTGTATACTAAGTTCATGCATATATATGAATGAGTAGACCCTGGATCTATCAATGCGATCACAGAAGTATCATAAAGAATAAAAGTACTGGTAATGACATCTGGAGATGAACCTTCCCCACGAGCTCGAATGGCATAAGCTTTGGCAGATGCTCTCGCCTCAGTTCTCGCAACTGTATCTTTCGTAGCTCTTTGGCTAGCACTTATATTTCCCATGTTTTTGGGAGGTCAACCCCTAGCTAAAGTATTGTTCGACTTCAGATTCTGTACAACCTCTTGCTCAATAGGCTCGGGACAATCTCGGTTAAAGTGATCTAAAGATCCACATTTGAAATAAGCTCGATCCTTTAATTGAAAATTGCCCGGATGTCTTTTACCTCAATGTCTACACTCGGGTCACTTTGATCTAACATTTCCAACACTTGCAATCGAAGTAGCTGGAGCTCGAAAAATCGAATGTGATCTTGCACAATATCTACTCGAATGTCCCACATTAGCCTTTGAACGGCTATAATCATCTCGAAATTTCTTTGATGCCGACTGATATGACATACTCGTTGTTCATTTACACACCTCTCTAGTTTCCGAATCAGCTTTTATTTTCTCTTTCCTGAGTTCTTCAACTTTACATGCTCGATCAACAAGCACATTGAATTCTTTTATTTCCAAAATTTTGACTAACAAACGAATATCTTTATTCAAGTTGTCTTCGAACCTTTTACACATTATTGCCTCAGTTGAGCTACATAGCATGCACTAAATTCACTTCATAATCACATTCATTATCAAACCATATCACATGGCTATATTTACACATTACAAAACATATCATACTAGTCCTAGCCTATACATACCATACTTTAACATTTACACTTCCAAAAGGTACCAAAATATAGTTCGATAGTGTGGTGATGATCCTCGACGATCCCCGAGCTTCTAGTAGCTTCGATAATCTATAAAATAAAGCAAACACACACAACATAAGCTTTCAAAAGCTTCGTAAGCCATATACAAATAAACTTATCACATAGAACAATTATAAACCATTTCATACATATGGTTCATGGCATAACACAATCAGAAGTCATATTTCTTTTATAATTCAATTGATCATGTTCACTTTCTCATAATCACATATCCCGTAATGTAGCTCACATATAAATTGATCATAGATATACATACCTTTTATTACCAAATTTCATATACATACATACATACGTACCGAAATTTGAATGCACATTCGTATACTCATTCATTTCTCGGTATGCCCGTTGGACCATTCAGAATCAAATAGGGTACTCGGATAGCTCAGAAAGCTTGTATAATGCCATCGTCCCAGACCCGGTCTTACGTGTAATTAAATATCGATGCTTCTGTCCCAGACAGGGTCTTACACGAAATCATATACGATGCCAATGTCCCAGACATGGTCTTACACGTAAATCTCAAATCGGTGCCAACATCCTAGACGTGGTCTTGCACGATAACTCATATCAGAATCCTATATCGTGACATATGCATTCTAATGGTTCTTACAGGGCTTTTCGGACGTCATCACATTATCAAAATTTTCTCGGATTTAACATATTTAGCTTCAATAGTCATTCATCACATTTCATTCACATATAAGCAATAATAATTCAATCAAACACATTTATTTTTAAATTGACTTACCTCGTACGGGAAAGAACGGAAACGAACGACTATTCAACTACTTTCGATTTCCCCCGATCAAATTCTGTTTTCTCTGGTTCTTGATAATTGAGCCTTGAAGTAGCCTGATAAACAGTAATATATACATATTTTAATCCCACATTTAGCATACTTTTGGATGATTTATACCTTAAATTGTGGAATTTGGTGCTCCTAATCCTTTGATTTCATCTTTTATACTTAGGATAGCACCGGAGGATGAAAAAAATGAGAAACGGGCCTAAAACAGAGAAAATGGGCCAAAGCACGAAATCGACACGGCCTGGACCCAAGACCACATGGCCGTGCCTCCTTAACAGACACAACCATAGCTTGGACCTCGACTTACATGGCGTGTGCCATGGACGTGTCCCTACCGCGGCCTGTTTTAATTTTACTCGGATTAGGATATTTAGGGGCGAAGAAAGACATTCTGAAAGCCTATGTAAACACCCTAAGTGTGAACTAAAAGGAGGCATCCAGTTAGGCCGAATAGCCAAGCCAGAGAGGCCAGGATTGTGGGATTTACTCGAAGAAAGCTAGTTGATTCATCTCAAGAAGCCGGAGCTATACTCAAGACGAAGGATCTTCCCTTCAAATTCCTTCAGGGGGTTTTAGGGTTTTTCTTATGTTTTGCTTTATATTTTATTTTCAGATGTATTCTTTTATGATTATGAACTAAACCCCTCAAATACATGAGGGGGATGAAACCTAAGATGGATCTTGTTATCGTTTTCTGAACTATATGATAAATACTTGATCTGTTCTTAATTATGTGTTCTTAATTCTTGCATTGATATTTCGGGATACTGATTCAAGTATTGATGTGCTTAGGTAGAGGATGAATAGACCCTGTCTAATAGTAGATCTAGCATAATTAAGCGGAGTTGATCGCAACCCTAGAGATAGGATGACGAGAATCTGTCGGATTGGGGTCAAACCTCATATGGGAGTCCATAGATTGAGTTAATGTCATCCTAGGGGTTTTAATTAGAAAGAGATTTCAATTAATCAACCTAGTGTTAGACGTTAGTAGCCTCGAGGGAGGTATTAATATAAATTAGGGAATCTTACAAATCAAGTCAAGTGAATAAATCATCTAGTTCAGAGTTAAATAACAAGTGAAGTCTATGTGGATTCTTCCTCGGGTATTGTCTTAATCAACTGGTTTTTCCTACAAGTATTTTCCCAAACTCATTCTCTTTGTCTTAGCATCTTTAGCTTAATAGTTAGTTAATTTTAGATTAAACAACAATTCCTTTAATTCTTAGGCTAAATTATAAAGAGAAAGTTAGTATTGGTACTTTTGGTTCCTTTCGGTTCGACAATCCGATCTTGCCACTTAGCTACACTACTGTTTGATAGGTGCGCTTGCCTTAATCGATGTCATAGTTAGTTTCTAGTCTCGATCATTCTTCTTTATAAATTTTTAAGACTCTGACACACGATTAACTTTTTGGCACCGTTGCCGGGGAACTAAAAAATTAATAATGCTCAATTTTTATTACTTTAGCCACTTTTATTTTTGCAATTATTTTTTATTTTTATTTTGCTTTTAACTTTACTAATTTTCCTTCTTTTATTTCTTAGCAGGTACCACTAGTTTATGAATAGAAGGAATCCGACAGGACCCCTAATCTATGACAGTGATATTGAAGGTATTGTTCACAGAAATCGTAGAGAAATAAGGCGAAGCTTAAATTACATAGAAGAAGAGCAAGAAGTCGAAACCAATACCATCGAAGAGATGGCTGAGAATAATCCGCTACCTCCAGAGGTAGCTGAAAATCATGCTCCTCAAACTATGTATGATTATGCTAAACTTAATTTAATAGGAACTGAATCAAGTATTGTTAGACCTGCTATTGCTGCAAATAATTTTGAACTGAAACCTAACACTATTTAGATGATACAACAATTTCTTCAGTTTGATGGTTTGCAGGATGAAGATCCAAACAATCACTTGGCAAATTTCCTATAATTCTGTGATACTTTCAAAATAAATGGTGTTTCTAATGATGCCATTCGTCTTCAGTTATTTCCCTTTTCTTTAAGGAATAAAGCTAAACAGTGGTTGAATTCTCTTCCATGAGGATCAATCACTACATGGGAACAAATGACTAAAAATATTTTATTAAAATATTTTCCGCCGGCTAAAATGGCCAAGTTAAGGAATGATATCTCTTCTTTTGTGCAGATGGATTTAGAGACACTTTATGATGCATGGGAGAGATATAAAGATCTATTGAGAAGGTGTCCACACCATGGATTACCCTTATGGCTACAAGTCTAAACTTTTTACAACGGTGTGAACCCCTCAACGAGACAATTGATTGATTCAGCCGCCGGCGAAACATTGAACAACAAAACACCTGAGGTTGCTTACGAATTCATTGAAGAGATGTCCCTGAATAATTATCAGTGGCAAGTCACAAGGACCAAGCCAACAAAAGCAGCCAGTGTTTCAACCTTGACGCAGTAACTATGCTATCAAACCAGGTAGAACTTTTAAATAAAAAGATTGATGGTTTATGTGATTCTTTGCAGGTACATCCAATTATGCAGTGCAATATGAATGGAGGTTGGATGAAAAACACAAAATATCTGCCTTACAACCAGAGCGCTGAAAAAGAACAATTTCACTATATGGGTAACAATTTTATACCTCAAAATAACCGTTATAGTAACACTTACAATTCAGATTTGAGGAACCATCCAAATTTCTCGTGGGGTAGTCAAAGAAACCAAAGACAACTGTAACAGACCAATTTTGACCCTAATCGGAATGGTGGTTTCGGGACCACGAATCTGAGCCCGAGAAATATTTAAATATTGTATTTTGTGTTTATTATATGTGATTTAGTGAGTGTGGAAGTTTCGTAGAAAAATTTAGTCGTTTAAGTGCTTAATTTGATAAAAAGGATTTAATCGAGAAAAGCGCAAAAGTTGTATGCTAAAGTGAAAGGCACTAAATTGATTGTGGCTTTTTAAGTGGATGTACTAAAAGGGCAATTAGCCCATATACAACAAGAAGGAACGGCAATGGGCCACTCCAATTACAAATTATATGTTATTTTAGTTTTATTATAAGTTATATTAGTGTATTAATAAATAATGTTAATATATGTGTTATATCCAACATTTAATAATAAAAATAAGTGGGAAGAAAGAGAACATACCTTGTTCTTCTTCTTGGCCGAATGTAGGAGGAAGAAAACTCCATTGTTGAAGCTTGATTTTCGGAAATATAAGGAGCTTGATTAAGGTATGGTCGGTTTTTAGTTTTTGATAATTTTTATGTTTTTGAGATCGTTGTTGCCAGTATATTACCCACCCATGCCTAAATTTTTGAAAATATTATGTATATAGGATTCTGCCATTAACATGCTTGGATAGTTTTGATGTTTGATGGTTTTAGATTAAATATATGTTAAAGATTTATAAGTTTTGTGTTGAAGTTTTTGGTAATTTTGAGTAAATAGGGCTAAATTGAAAAGAATAAATTTGTGAAGGGTTAAAATGTCAAATAAATGAAATGCATGGACACACATGGCTATGGGGAAGATTCGGCCTAGCTATGGTGTTAGGAAATTTTGCATATTTTGTGTTTTGTGTAAATAGGACCAATTTGTAAAAATGGGAGACATTAGGGGCAAAATGGTAAATTGCCCATTTGTGTGTTTTGGGACTAAATTGAGATGAAATGAAATTAAATGAGCTAAATTTTAATATGTTTTAGATCAAGAGCAAAGAAAACGGAATTAGACCGGGAAAGACGAAGGTTCTCGAATAGCCAATTCGCACGGACTATCGACAACCGAGGTAAGTCCTTTAACTAAAACATGTCAAGGAATTAATTACGATTATATTAAATTGTATGAATTGATGAATTTTTGTACCCATTTATATTATGGCCGAATGTATATAGGTAGGTTGATGATTTAAGTTGGTTACGTGTTGTGAATTGTTGGGTTACATAATGATATATGATTCTATTGGTTTAATGTGAGCAAGTCCAATTGAAATGGGACATACGTATATAATAGTTATGAAGAGTGTGTTGGGAATGTTTAACTACATTGATATGTCTCGGGCTTTTACGCCTAGCGTGCTTTGTGCCGGTGTTATTTATCGGGCTTTACGCCTAGCGTGCTTTGTCTTTGGTGTTACTTATCGGGCTTTTACGCCTAGCAGGCCTTGTGCCGGTGTCACTTATTGGGCCTTTGCGCCTAGCAGGCTTGATGCCGGTGATGTGTTTTACAAAAGAGAAACCGAATTTTTGTTCAAGGCAAATTAAAGCTAATTTATTGAGTCAATGGCTCGTAAGCATGTAAGGTAGGAATTAAACTTCTTACCTATTTATAATAAAGTAAGCACGTAATTCACCATTTATTTCAATTGTATGTGTTACAAATGAGATTTATATATGTGTATATATGTATAGTTTTAATATGTGTTCTCGGTTTTACTAATGAATGATATGAATATTGTGGCTTTGGTCTTCTAATATGTGGATACAAGATTAGGCATATTCGGCCACATGGATGGTTGTGTATTTGATGCTATATTATAATAATTGAACTTTAAGTATATGAATGTTTATACATATGGTTACATGATGACATTTTGGTCTTGGAAGGTGGGATTATGAGTAAATAATTTGATCATAAGCATTCGATTAAAGAGAAATTGTTCTATAAATTTATACGTTATATAACTATGAAATTGAAAGTTTGAAAGTAAATGTGAGTACAAACGTCATTTGAGTTGAATTATTTTAATTTTAAATGTTTAATGTTTAAATGTTATATTATTACTTAATTCAGACTTACTAAGCTAGTAAGCTTACTAGTGTGAAATGTTCTCCTTTGTTTTATAGATTTTGATTAAAGCTACGAGCTCGAGAGGGATCGTCAAGAAAGTCATCCACACTATCGCCTTCTTTTTGGTATTTTAAATTTTGGTGATGATTTTGAAGGCATGTATAGGTTAGGCTAAGTATTGAAACATATGATGTTTAATTTTGTATGTAAATATAGCCGTGCGAACATGGCTATTTTCATGGTTATGTATCGTTGTTATATTTTGAATTTTATAGCTTGCTCGTAATGTAAATGGATGTTTTAAATTTGATCATGGCCTAATTTACATATGGGAGGTGTTTTCGGTATATATATATGCTAAGTGTGTCCATCTTGTAAATCTTGGAATTTATATTTTGGCTTGATGATTATGTTTGGTTGTGTGTTTGGTGGATTTGTTTTTGGTATATATATATGTACGGTTAATGTATAGAGTTTAAATAAAATTGAGTAGGGAGGTTATAAACTAGTTAATCATATTTTTGCAATGAAATAGTTTTTAGTTAGCAGCAGTGATGTGATTTTGAAAAATCACCAAAAATAGGATAACTTGAATTAGAAAGTGAATAAGATATAGAATTAAAGCTTATTGTGTCTATTTTGATATAAAAGAAACAGAGTAGGCAAAGAAATTTTATATTATGAGATATTTAAATTTTAGTAAGACTTGTTCTGAATGAATTCGTGATTCCCTGTCCTGTCTTGGAAAAATTGTTAAAAATTGTACAAAAACGATTAGGGAGCATAGTTTATATGCTTAGAATCCTTAATGAGTCTATTTTTGATTGGAATAAACAAGAACATTATTGAAATTTTGTACAATGAGATAACTGAGATTTTGTAATGATAGGTCAGAATCGTCAACAGTGAAATAGGGGAAAGTTTGATGAATAAACTGTACTAATTTGCCACATGAAAAATTCTGGAAAAATTATGGTATATATATATATATATGAGTCTAGTTTCAAGAAAAATTTACAGATCTAAATTTTGAGTTTTGTAACTCGAGTTATGGTCAATTTAGTCAGCATGACGCAGTTGGACAGCTTTAAATTCTTATGCCCCGAACTAGTAGTCAAGTCTGGTAATGCCACATACTCAACTCCGGCAAAGGTCTCGGGTAAGGGGTGTTACAACAACAATCTTACCCAGAAGAGAAGAAGCCAAACCGTGAAGAGATGCTGGCAAAATTTTTAGAGGTGTCAGAAACTCGTTTCCAAAATACCGAAACAATATTAAACAATCAGCAAGCATCAATTCAAGGGCTTAAGGATCAAAGTGGACAACTAGCTAAGTTAATTTCTGAAAGGAAACCAGAAAGTTTACCTAGGGAAAAAGAGCAGGTGAAGGTAGTTACACTAATAAGTGGAAAGGAGTTAGTTGAAACAAAGAAGAAGATACCACACGAAACTGATAAGGCAAATGATGAGGAAGTTGAGAATGTATCACCGGTACGCGAAGAATGTAAACCACCAATCCCATATCCAGCAAAGTTGAAGAAAGACCGATTAGATGCACAATACGGTAAATTTCTTGAACTTTTTAAACAGTTACATATTAACTTACCTTTTGTTGAAGCTATTTCACAGATGCCGATGTATGCAAAATTCCTAAAAGAGCTTCTAACAAATAAAAGGAAGTTTGAAGAGATATCAATGGTGGAACTTAATGAAGAATATTCAGCCATCCTCCAAAACAAGCTACCAACCAAATTAAAAGATCCAGGAAGTTTCACTATTCCCTATTTAATTGGTAGTTTAAATATTAAGAAAGCACTAGCTGATATAGGCGCCAGTATTAATTTAATGCCTTATAAAATGTTTAAGCAACTTGGTCTTGGGGAACCAAAACCCACTAGGATGAATATTTAATTAGCTGACAGATCTATTAAATATCCTAGGGGAGTTATTGAAGATATTCTGGTAAAAGTTGATAAATTTATATTCCCTGTTGATTTTTTTTGTGTTTGACATGGATGAAGACATTGAGGTACCTTTAATTTTTGGGCGCCCGCCATCGAGCTAAGAGATCCCATGTAAGACCATATCTAGGATATGGCATCGGCATCAAGAGATGATCACATGTAAGACCATATTTGGGATATGACATTGGCATTGTGATGCATGTATGATGAGATTGAGTATCCTCCGATATTCTTAGTAGTTCAACAGACAAAAGAGCTAAGTATGTAAAGATGACAAAGAGCTAAGTTATACGAGGATGACAAAGAGTTCGACTTAAGTTAAGGATGATTATGATTTAAGTTAATGTTTATGATAGCATAAGTGCTAAATTATGTGTCTAAGTGATACAGGTACCATGAGTAAAATACAAGTTATGAAACCATAATGTGATATGTGATGGGTAAGAGTTTGTATGAGTAAGTATGCCTAAGCACTTGAGAACTTGTATTGCTACTGTTCTATGAGATGAATGGATTTTACCATGAGTACTTATGTTGATATATTAATTCATGCAAACTTACTAAGCTATATGCTTACCCCTCTCTTTTTCCTTTTCCTTGTAGCATCACCAAGCTAGATCAAGGATCATAGACCGTCGGAGCTCGGATCACACTATCAATCATTCTTTTGGTATAGTAAAGTTGATTTATTTTGAGTATGGCATGTATAAGAACTTGGTCATCTTGTGTTATGTCATATTGGAAGACCAAAGTGTTTGCTACAAATGTTATACATTCATTTGTAAATGGCCATTAGGAATTGGCCAATATTGCCAAGTTTCTTACCTCTAATATTGATGAGTTTTATGAAGTGAAAGTTCATGATATTGATAGAGTAAAATGTGAATTGTATGAATGATGATTTAGGGATTTTTTTTATAGTGTACTATGGCCATGTTAAGTGTTGCTTGATTTTGGTATGAGTGTGTTTATGTTTCAGGGTGGTAATTGGCTTGGAAAATATCCTTATAATTGTCCACATGGGCAGACACACGGGTGTGTGTCTAGGCCGTGTGTGACACACGATCAGCCCCATAGGTGTGTTAATAGGCCGTGTGTCCCCTGCATCAAATTTGCGAGAATGCGATTCGTCACACGGGCCAGCACACGGGCATGTGCCTAGGCTGTGTGCCCCTTATGAGATTGCTAACGCCATAAACAAAATACCTAGGTTTTAACACACAGGTGAGAACACGGACGTGTCTAGGCAGTGTGAATGACACGGGCGTGTGTCCAATCATGTGAAAACCCCTGTAGGTTTGAAACGAAAAATAAATTCCATACGGGCTAGGGACATGGGCGTGTGTCACGGCCTGCCTACACGGGTGTCTGGCCCCTGTTTAGACAAAATTTTTCTATGTGAACGAAAAGTTCTGGTTTAATTCCAAATCCTTCCGTGTGTAAGTTTAAAGCCTCGTATGCCCATAATAAGAAGGTTATGCATATGAAGCAGAAGTTTTAAGTTGGAAATGAAATTTTAAAGCCCAAAGCTATATGTTTAAGCAAGTTAAGTACGGTAATACCTCGTACCCGGTTACGGAGTTGAATACGGGTAAAGGGCGTTATACTTATGTTATGATAATGGTATCTTTACTATTCCTAATGTTCAACCGGGCCTCAACTCAATATAATAGCATTATACTTTCATCGAGGCATCAATAATCAATTTCATAGAAATACTAAACATTTCTCATGATATCAAGCAAATTTAGAATATAATAGCATTATATAGCTTTAGTTTCACACAAACTTACCTCGGTACCAAAATATACGTGGAATCGTTCAATCGGTACCAAACTTACCTCGGTACCACCACCTTGTTCTTACCTCGGTTTTGGTCCGGGCTTCGTGTTTCTTGATCTATAATAACAATTTCACTTGTTTAATGATCACATTGACTAAAATATCATGAAATACACTTTGGCAAAAATTACCGTTTTGCCCTTTGATTTTCACAAAAATTACTATTTTACCCCTAAATTCGTAAATCGATTCTAATCAAATTTCATCGTTTAACAAGGCTAGCTAAACATTTATTACTCTTGTAGCAACCTCCAGTACTCATTATTTCACACATTTACCACTTATTTAAACCTTTACGAAAAGGTCCTTTTTAGGTGTTTTCATGGAAACACCTTTCACAAAAATTGTTTATTTAACAACTAAGACTCATTTTCTTCCATAAAATTTCAGAAACCAACACTAATTCTCTCATGGTAAAACCTTAGGTTTTCAACCATTTTGCAAAATAGTCCCCTCATTAGCTAGCTCAAGCTACAAGGGTCTCAAAAGTACAAAAATTATCAAAGAATGACCATTAAAACACTTACTTGCAAGGAAAAAAGCTTGGCTGAAATTTTTGAGTTCTCAACCCCTTATTTTGCTAAAAATTTTAGTGGAGAAGATGGAGAGAAAATATCATGTCTTTCTTTTCTTTATTTTATGATAAAATCAATTTAGTCAATAAATTTTCACCTAACAAACTGACCAAGTCTTTTCATTGTCCCTAGGGCTGGCCACCACCCTAAACAAGGCCTAATTGCACAATAGGGACCTTCAATTAATATTCCTTAACTATTTGACGCCTCTAGCTTGTAAAATAAAACTTTCACACTTTATGTGATTTAGTCCTTTTTCGCAATTAAGCATGAAATTGCTAAAATTAATACACCAAAATTTTCATGCATTCATAAAATCATGCCATAACTCATAAAATAATATAAAAATAATTTTCTCCAACCTTGGATTAGTGGTTCCGAAACCATTGTTCCGACTAGCCCCAAAATCGGGCTATTACAATTCTCCCCCTTAAGGATTTTCATCCCCGAAAA
Organism: Gossypium bickii; assembly: GCA_025503065.1. Lineage (NCBI taxonomy): Eukaryota > Viridiplantae > Streptophyta > Magnoliopsida > Malvales > Malvaceae > Gossypium > Gossypium bickii. The sequence goes on along the minus strand of CP106716.1, from coordinate 70,694,525 downwards.
TCTTACCAGTAAAAAGGTTGGGATATTGGTTTCTCATAGTCTCCTCGGGCTCCCACGTAGCCTCTTCTACGCCATGTATTTTCCATAGTACTTTCACACGGTCTATACTTTTGTTTTTAAATTTTTTGACTTCTCGTGCCAAAATCTTAACCGGTTCTTCACCATAGGTCATGTCCGGTTGAATTTCTTCCTCTGTTGGTACAATTACATGCGAAGGGTCTGATCGGTAGTGACATAACATAGACAGATGGAACTCATCATGAATCTTTTCCAATTCAGATGGCAATGCCAAACGATAAGCTACCGGTCTTACCATCTCAGTAACCTCATACGATCCGATAAAACGCTGACTCAATTTGCCTTTCTAGCCAAATCTGAGGACTTTCTTCCATGGTGATACTTTCAGAAACACTTTATCACCGACTTGAAACTCAATCCCTTTCCGTTTCAAATACGCATAGGGCTTTTGTCTATCAGAAGTAGCCTTTAAACATTCATGTATCACTTTTACCTTCTCTTCAGTTTCTCTAACCCAATAAACCTCGTAAATTTGATTCTCTTTGAGTTCAGTCCAATATAAAGGCATTCGGTACTTACGCCCATACAATGCCCCGTAAGGTGCCATTTTTGAGCTTGACTGAAAACTGTTACTGTAGGAAAATTCTACTAATGGTAAGTACTTTTCCCAGCTACCTTGAAATTCCAAAACACAGCATCGAAGCATGTCTTCTAATATCTGTATTACTCTTTCCGACTGACCGTCGATTTTCAGATGAAAAGCTATACTAAAACTCAACTTTGTGCCCAAAGCTTCTTGCAACTTTTTCCAAAATTGTGATGTAATTCTCGGATCTCTATCCGATATGATCGACTCCGGCACTCCGTGCAATTTCACAATCTCAGAAATATACAGTTTGGCCAATTTATCAAGCGAATATTAAACCCGTACTAGTATGAAATGGGTTGACTTCGTAAGTTTATCAATCACGACCCATACGGCATCCTTCTCTTTCGGTGTCAACGGTAAACCCATCACAGAATCCATAGCAATCCGGTCCCATTTCCACTCGGGAACCATAATAGGCTTAAGTAAACCCAAAGTTACTTGGTGTTTAGCCTTCACTTGTTGACAAATTAGGCATCTCGATACAAACTTAGAAATATCTTTCTTCATGCTCGGCCACGAATACAATTTCTTCAAGTCGTTATACATTTTTGTGCTACCTAGATGTACAGACAAACATCCACTATGTGCTTCATGTAGAATATTCCAAATAAGCTCATCATCTCTTGGTACGTAAACCCTATCTCGGAACATCAAACATCCATCGGGATTAGTCTGAAAGTTTGACTCAACGCCCAGCTCACAATGAACTCTTTTGGCTCGCAAATCTCTGTCGCCTTTCTGAGCTTCACAAATTTCTTGGAGGAACATCAGTCTAGCTCTCAACTTAGCTAAGATACAACCATCGTCTGACAAAATCATCCGTGTATTTTTGGTTCTCAATGCAAATAAGGATTTCCTATTCAAAGCATTAGCGACCACATTTGCCTTTCCTAGATGGTAGTCAATCACTAACTCGTAATCTTTATCAACTCTAACCATCTCTATTGCCTTAGGTTCAACTCCTTTTTAATCATCAAGTACTTTAGGCTCTTGTGATCGGTGAACACCTGACATTTTTCACCATACAACTGGTGTCTCCATATCTTTAATGCAAATACAATTGCGGCTAACTCCAAATCATGGGTCGGGTAATTCTTCTCATACGGCTTTAATTGTCTAGAGGCATATGCTATCGCCTTACCTTCTTGCATGAGTGCACAACCCAATCCATTGAGGGATACATCGCTGTAAACCACAAATTCTTTTCCTGGTTCAGGTTGCACTAAAACTGGAGCCTCAGTCAACAATGCCTTCAATTTCTCAAAATTTTGCTGACACTTTTCTGTCCACTCAAACTCCACATCTCTTTGCAATAGTCTCATCATCGAGGTAGATATCATAGAAAATCCCTTGACAAATCGTCTGTAATAGCCAGCTAGGCCCAAAAAAAATCCTAACCTTGGTTACATTCCTTGGTGGTTTCCAATCCACAATTGCTGAGATCTTACTCAGGTCGACTTTAATTCTATCTCCCGAGACAATGTGCCCCAAAAATCCAACTTCTCTAAGCCAAAATCCATTTTTACTAAACTTGGCACATAACTGATTTCTCGTAAAATCTGCAAAACAGTCCTCAAATGCTCTACGTGCTTGTTCTCGTCACGAGAGTAAATCAGGATGTCATCAATAAAGATTACAACAAATTTATCCAAATATGCCCGAAAGATGCTATTCATGAAATCCATAAACACAGCAGGGGCATTGGTTAAACCGAAAGGAATGACTAAGAATTCAAAGTGTTTGTACCTTGTCCGAAATGCTATTTTCAGCACATCCGAGTCTTTGACTCTCAACTGATAATATCCAGACCTCAAGTCTATCTTGGAAAACACCGTGGCTCCATTCAATTGGTCAAACAAATCATCGATTCTTGGCAACGGGCACTTGTTCTTCACGGTTACCTTATTAAGCTACAGATAATCTATACATAACCTCATGGAACCATCTTTCTTCTTCACAAATAATACGAGAGCACCCCACGGAGAATAACTTGGTCTTACGAAGCCTTTATCCATCAACTCTTGTAACTCTACCTTCAGTACTTTTAGTTTGGTTGGAGCCATTCTATACGGAGCAATTGATATAGGCGCAATACCCATTTTCACATTTTAATACAATAAATTTCCTTCCACAATTTACTATCACATCATGAGTAGTTAACCAATCCATACCAAGGATTACATCAAACTCATTAAACAGAAATAACATGAGGTTAGTCGGAAAGTAATGACCTCTAATCCTCAGAAGGCAATCTTTGCATACTTTATCAACCAACACACATTGGCCTAGGGGATTTGACACTTTTACCACAAATTCCATAGACTCTACAAGCATATTCAGACTAGAGACTAATTTAATGCAAATATACGAGTGGGTAGATCTCGGGTCAATTAAAGCTATAACATGAGTATCATAGAGAGAAAATATACCCGTGATCACGTCGGGGGAGAATGCCTCTTCACGAGCACGAATGGCATATGTTCTCACCGATGCTCTACCTTCAGATCTTCAAGTCTGCTCTGTAGGTGTATTCTTACTACTTGTTTCGCTTCCCGGATTTCTCTATGACCTTCCTCTAACAATACCTCCCAATCTTGCACTCTGAGATTTCTCTTTCTCACCCATCTCGGGGCAATCTTTAATAAAATGGTCTGGGGATCCACACTTGAACTAAGCTTTCTCATTCGCTTGACACTCACCGGGGTGATGTCTGCCACACTGTGGATATTCCGGTCTACTTGGTCGAGCGTTGCCAACACTAGCAACCGAAGTGGTCTGAGCTTTAGATCCCGAGTACTGTTTACCCTTACTTCTGTTTGAAAACCCAGCTGAAGTGGCTGATCGAGTAGTGAAATCTCTTGGCTTCTTGGATGAGGATTGGAATGACTTACTCAGTTGTCTCTTTCTCTAGTCACGAAACTCAATTTTAGCTTTTCCTTTCTCCTTGGGCAACTCATCGACCTTACAAGCTCTATCCACTACACAACAAATTCTTTTCGCTCTAGGACACCAACATACAATCGAATATCCTCATTTAATCCATCTTCAAACCTTTTTCACATGATGGCCTCAGTGGACACGCACTCCTGAGCATATTTACTAAGCCTTACAAACTCATGTTCGTATTCAGTCACCACCATTCTACCTTGCTTTAGCTCCAGGAATCCCTTTCTTCTCTGGTAGATGAACCTTTGACTAATATACTTCTTCCTGGACTCTTCTTGGAAGAATTCCCAGTTAACTTTATCCTTTGGTACAACCGACACAAGGGTGTTCCACCACTGATAAGCCGAATCTCTTAAGAGACACGCGACACACTTCATACACTCTTCGGGTGTGCAAGATAATTCGTCAAATACCCTAATGGTATTTTCAAGCTAGAATTTTGCTTTTTTCAGATCATCATCTTTATTAGCACAAAATTTCACAGCTCCTTGCTTCTAGATTCTATCAACCGGAGACTTTTCTCTTCTTACTACCTCTACCACTTGGGGAGCTATAGGAGTAGGCTGAGGAATAGATGGGGGTAGAGGAGGTTGAGCATTAGGATTTGCTCTAACAAATTTAGTGTACCAGTTTCTCATCATAAGGAGAAAGGCTTCTTGAGCCTCTTCTCCCCAACCCAAAGTCTCAGGTCTACTTTCTACTGGTGCGGTCCCTTGCACGGGAGCCTGCACATTACTTGCACCATCATCGGCCGCAGCTCGGTCGGGATCCATTTACTATATAAAAACACAATTTAAATCGTCAGGAGTCGTCACACTATCATTATGTAAATACTTATACGTATGGCATGTATAGCTAGACTCATACTTACGTTACGTTAGTTCGAGAATTGACTAAATCGTAGCTCTGATACCACTAAATGTAACACCTCTTATCCGTATTCAACATCGAGACAGGGTATGAGGCATTACCTAACTTAATTTCATGCATACGTACAATTCTGAAACATAAAATCCGTTCAAACTTAAAACTTTTCAAACTTCCTCTTAACAACCTTATCATAGGCTTACGATGCCCAAAACATATCTTAGAAATAATTTGAGATTATTTCGAGTTCCATAGAAAACCTTAGAAAATGTTATTAAAAATAGGGCCACACACCCATATGAAGAGGGACACGCCCGTGTAGGCATGTTGTGTGGTCACACACGCCCATTTCCCTAGTCCGTGCGGATTTTATTTTTCATTTCGAACCTACAGGGGTTTTCACATGGCCAGACATACGCCCCTGTCCATGGCCTGTGCCCTTCACACGGCTATGACACGCTTGTGTCTTCAGCCGTGTGTGAAAAGCTTGACATTCTGATTATGACATCATCATCCCATTTAGGTCACACGGTCAAGGCACACGCTCGTGTCTTAGACTGTGTGGCGAATTAAATTCCCAAATTCAAGTGCAGACTTCACACGGCTTGGGCACACGCCCATGCTATATGGCTGTGTCTCCCACAAGGTTGAGATATATGGCCGTGTCTCAGCCCGTGTGTTTACTACTGGGTATTCTGACTTGCCAACGCAGCATGCAGGAGGACACACGGCCTATCAACACGCCCATGGGGCTGACTGTGTGTCACACATGACCTAGACACATGCCCGTGTGTCTACCCATGTGGACAATTGTAAGGCTATCTACCAAGCCAATTGCCACCCTACAAGCAACCACACTTATACCATTTCCAAGCAACATACATCATGACCATAAGGCACTTGTAATACTTAAAATCAAGACATCCACACGTAGGTTCACACTGCATTCATCATATGTATACTTTACTCATTACTCATCCTATCACTCAAGCATGCACTTCATGAATTTCATCATCATTAAATATATAAACTTTTCAATAATTGGCCAATTTCAAATGACCATTAACAAAATGAATTTAATGACATTAATAGCCACACATTGGCTAGCAAATATGGCATAACACAAAATAACCAAGTTCCTATACATGCCATACTCAAAATTAATTAAACTTTACTATACCAAAAAGAAGTTGATTGTGTGATTCCAAACTTCAACGTCCTACGATCCCTGAGTTAGCTTGGCGATACTATAAGGAAAAGGGAAGTGAGAGGGGTAAGCATAAAGCTTAGTAAGTTTACATGAAATAGATAGCAACATAAAGATTAATGATAACATCCATTCATCACATTGGATAATACACAAGTTCTCAAGTTCATCAGCATAACTTACTCATGCTTACTCTTACCAAGTCACATATCACAGTTTGCATTTATTACACATAAGTTACTCATGGGTACCTGTATCACTTCATCACATAACTTTAGTACTTTTACTCTCTTGAACATAGAATCAGCTCATTAGCATCTTAAACATACACTTAGCTCTTTACCCATTGAACTAATTGGAATATTAAAGGATACTCAATCTCATCATACATGTATCACAATGCCAATGCCATATCCTAGATGTGGTCTTACATGGAATCACATCTCGATGCCGATGCCATATCCCAGATATGGTCTTACACGGGATCTCATATCTCGATGTCAATGCCATGTCCTAGACATGGACTTATACGAGATCATATATCGATGTCGATGCCATGTCCTAGACATGGTCTTGCACGAGATCTCCCTTCGGTGCCGATGCTATGTCCCAAACATGGTCTTATACGGGACCCTTCTTATCTCATGTTGTGATAATGGTATCCTTACTATTCCTAATGTTTAATAGGGCCTCAACTCAATATAATAGCATTATACTTTCATCGAGGCATCAAAAATCAATTTCATAGAAATACTAAACATTTCTCATGATATCAAGCAAATTTAGAATATAATAGCATTATGTAGCTTTAATTTCACACAAACTTACCTCAGTACCAAAATATATGTGGAATCGATCAATTTAGTCCAACACCTAGTTGTTGCCTCGGTTTTGGTCTGGGCTTCGTGTTTCTTGGTCTATAATAACAATATCACTTATTAAATGATAACATTGACTAAAATATCTCATGAATTACAATTTGGCAAAAAAATACTATTTTGCCCTTTGATTTTCACAAAAATTACGATTTTACCCCTAGATTCGTAAATCAATTCTAATCAAATTTCCTCATTTAACAAGCCTAGCTGAACATTTATTACTCCTATAGTAACTTCCAACACTCATTATTTCACACATTTACCACCTATTTACAACTTTTACGAAAAGGTCCTTTTTAGGTGTTTTCATGGAAACTCCTTTCGCAAAAGTTGTTTATTTAACAACTAAGACTCATTTTCTTCCAAAAAAATTCAGAAATAAACACTAATTCTCTCATGGTAAAACCTTAGGTTTTCAACCATTTTGCAAAATAGTCCCCTCATTAGCTAGCTCAAGTTACAAGGGTCTCAAAAGTACAAAAATTATCAAAGAATGACAATTAAAACACTTACTTGCAAGGAGAAAAGCTTGGCTGAAATTTTTGAGTTCTCAACCCCTTATTTTGCTGAAAATTTTGATGGAGAAGATGGAGAGAAAATATGATATCTTTCTTTTCTTTATTTTATGATTAAAATCAATTTAGTTACCAAATTTTCACCTAACCAATTGACCAAGTCTTTTCTTTGTCCCTATGGCCGGCCACCACCTTAAACAAGGCCTAATTGCACAATAGGGACCTTCAATTGATATCCCTTATCTATTTGACACCTCTAGCTTGTAAAATAAAACTTTTGCACTTTATGCAATTTAGTCCTTTTTCGCAATTAAGCAGAAAATCATTAAAATTAATACACCAAAATTTTCATGCATTCATAAAATCATGCCATAACTCAAAAAATAATATAAAAATAATTTTCTCCGACCTCAAATTAGTGGTTCCAAAACCACTGTTTCGACTAGCCCCAAATCGAGCTGTTTCTTTTTTGTAATAGCATCGTCATCGGAGTAGCTATCAAAGAAAATCCCTTGACAAACAACCTGTAACAGCCAGCTAGGCCTAGAAAACTCCTAACCTCAGTTACATTCCTTTGCGGTTTCCATTCAACAATCGTTGAAATCTTACTCGGGTCAACTCGAATACCGTCACCCGAAAAAATGTGCCCCAAAAATCCAACTTCCTTAAGCCAAAATTCACTTTTACTAAAATTGGCATATAACTGTTTATCTCTCAAAGTTTGCAAAACTGTTCTCAAATGCTCAGCATGTTCATTCTCTTCATGAGAGTAAATTAGTATATCATCGATAAAAACAACAACGAACTTATCCAAATATGGCCAAAAGATACGGTTCATTAAATCCATGAAAACTGTAGGGGCATTTGTTAAACCGAAAGGCATGACTAAAAATTGATAGTGACCATACCTTGTCCGAAATGCGGTTTTCGGCACATCTGCGTCTTTAACTCTCAACTGATAATATCCAGACCTCAAGTCTATCTTGGAAAACACAGTGGCTCCCTTCAATTGATCAAACAAATAATCGATCCTTGGCAAGGGGTACTTATTCTTTATGGTCACCCTATTAAGCTACCTATAATTTATACATAACCTCATGGAACTATCTTTCTTTTTCACAAATAGAACTGGAGCACCCCAAGGAGAATAGCTTGGTCTTGCAAAGCCTTTATCTATTAACTTTTGTAACTGTGCCTTCAATTTTTTCAACTCGATTGGAGCCATCCTATACGGAGCAATTGAAATAGGCGTAGTACCAAGAGTTAATTCAATCCCAAATTCAATCTCTATAACTGGAGGTAACCCGGGCATTTTTTCTGGAAACATATCTTGGTAATCACATACTATTAACACTGATTCAATTCTTAACTCAGTCTCTTTGGCATTTATCACGAAGGTAAGACAAGCTTCATACCCTTTTCTTACAAATTTTCGAGGAGACATATGAGAAATCACCATAGGCAACTTGTCCTATTCATCTGATTCAACACGAAGAATATCCCCATTTTCACATTTTAATTCAATAATTTTCCTTCCACAATTTACTATCACATCATTAGTAGTTAACCAATCAAATTCATCGAACGAAAATGACATGAAATTAGCCGGAAAGTATTGAACTCTAATCCTCAAAGGGCAGTCTTTGCATACTTTATCAACTAACACATTGATAAACCCAAAAAGTAACATATTTTAATCCCACATTTAGCATATTTTTGGATGATTTATCCCTTGATTTATGTAAAAAGGTGCTCTTAATCCTTTCTTTTCATGTTTTATACTCAGGAAAACACCGGAGGATGAAAAGAACGAGAAACGGGCTTAAAACAGACCAAATTAGGCCAAGAGAAAAAATCAATACGGCCTGGCCCAAAGACCATACGGTCGTGCCTCATTAAAAGTTCGAACATGGCTTGGCCACGATTCACACGGGCATGTGCCATGGCCGTATCCCTGTCGTGGAGAAGAGCAATTTCATTCGGATTTGGATATTTGGGGGCAAAGAAACCTATCTCAAAAACCTATATAAACCCCCTAAGTATAACCTGAAACAGGGCGGTTAGCTAGGCCAAGGAGCCGAGCCGAAAAGAACAGATTTGTGGGAAACACTCAAAGATAGCCAGTTGATCCATCTCAAGAGGTCGAAAATCTACTCAAGACGGAGGATCTCTCCTTCAATTCCTTCAGGGGGTTTTAGGGATTCCTTATGTTTTGTTTTATCTTTTCTTCTGAGATGTTTTCTTTTATGGTTATGTACTAAACCCTTCAGATACCTGAAAGGGATGAAACCTAAGATGTATCTTGTTATTGTTTTCTGAACTATATGATAAATACTTGATTTGTTCTTAATTATGTGTTCTTAATTCTTGTGTTGATATTTTCGGGATATTGATTCAAGTATGATGTGCTTAGGTGGAGAAGCAAAAGTCCCTGCCTAAGAGTAAATCTAGCATAATTAAGTGGAGTTTATCGCACGCCTAGAGATAGGGTGACGAGATTTTGCCAGTTTAGGGTGAAACCTAATATGGGAGTCCATAGATCGAGTTAATGCAATTCTAGGGGTTTTAATTAAAAAGAGATTTCAATTAATCAACCTAGGGTTAGACGTTATTCGCCTCGAGAGAGAGTTTAATATAAATTTGGGAATCTTACGGATCAAGTCAAGTGAATACATCGTCTAGTTTGGTGTTAGATAACAAGTGAAGTCTAGGTGGATTCTTCCTAATGGTATCGTCTTAATCAACTGAGTTTTTCCAACAGTATTTCCCCAATTCATTCTTTTTTTCTTTGCATCTTTAGCTTAGTAGTTAATTAAAATTAGATTAAACAACAACTTCACTTATTTTAGGCTAGATAATAAAAAGAAAGTATTAGTACTTTTAGTTCCTTTGGGTTCGACAATCTGATCTTGCCTAAGCTATACTACTGTTCGATAGGTGCACTTGCCCTAAGTCGTTGTCAGGGTTAGTTTACATGTTCGATCATTCTCATTTATAAATTTAAAACTCTAAAAAATAACGATCAAGTTTTTGGCGCCGTTGCTGGGGAACTAAAATATTAAGAAAGCTCAATTTTTATTAATCTAGCCATTTATTATTATTATTATTATTTATTTTACTTTGCTAATTTTTTTATTTGATTTTGTCAGATAGAGGAGATGGCATTGAATAACTATCAGTGGCAAGCTGTGAGGACAAAGCCAAAAAAAGCAGCCAATACCTACAACCTCGACCCAATAACCATGCTATCAAATCATCTGAAGCTTTTAAGTAAGAAAATTGACGGTTTATGTGGTTCTTCGCAGGTATATCCAGTTATGCAGTGGGAAACAAGCGGAGGCGTGGCGAATCCTGAGTACCCACCATACGGACATGGCATGAGAAAAGAACAAGTCAACTATATGGGTAACTATTCTAGACCTCAAAATAATTTTTATAGTGACATTTATAACGCAGGTTGGAGGTACCATCCCAATTTCTTGTGGGATGATCAAAGTAGCCAAAGACAGGAACTTTCTCCAAATTTTCTACAACCACCTCACCAATAGGAAGATGAGTCAAACCTTGAAGAGATGCTGGCAAAATTCATAGCAACCACAGAAACACGTTTCCAACGAAACAAGAAGCATTGATTCAAGGGATCGAGGATCAGTTAGGTCAGCCTGTTAAGCTGATCTTAGAACAACCACAAGAAAGCTTGCCAAGCAACACTAAAACTAACCCAAAAGAGAAAATTCAAGCCGTAACAGCCCATGACAGTGAAAGGTTAGTGGAATCTGACCCAAGGCAAGAGCCTGTGGTAAGTGAAGGTAAGGTTGAGGTAATCCATGATTTACCAAACCCGGTAATTACAGAGGACTAACCCCATGTGACATACCCCGATGCGACAAGGAAAGACTACACAGAGGAACAACTCGGTAAGTCTCTTAAACTTTCAAAGAAATTTCATATTAACTTGCCATTTCTAGAAGCTCTTTCGCAGATGCCAGATCCTAGACCTCGTGTCAATAAAGAAGAAATTCATGAGGAACGAAGGCTTTGGATCGATGAACTAGACGAATGGAAGAACACTTCAATGAGAGACTAAAAACACACGAAGCAAAAACGAGGAAACCCCATGACGAACTTAATAATGGGACAACCCAGCTTAAGATAGGAGATTAGGTACTCAAAATCTTCCCAGATGGAACGGTCGAGGTAACACATTCTAATTACGACACTTTTGAGGAAAACATTACTCGACTTAAATTTTAAATTAATAACCGAATTGATCGTATAAGAAAGGATTTTCACCTCCTCAAACCACCATGACCATACGAATGAGAGGTAAAGTCTAGCTTAAGACTATAAATGAGCGCTTCTCGGGAGGCAACCCGACCACTAACCCCATTAATTTTTACATTTTTTTATTTTTTATTTTTTTTACTTTTATTTTTCCTTTTAACACATAACCATAAACTAACCAAAGTACATATTTCCATACCACACAGCCTTGAACACAGCCGTGGTCGTGGTCGTGTAGCCACAACAGGAAGGTACAATGGCGGGGCCAACTACCAGATCCATAATTTAAATTTAACCCCCTTCTTCCCTTCCTTTTCCCGTTATCTTTCTTCTTTCATTTTTCATTATTTACTTTTATTTTTATTTTTATTATCTTCTTCTTATTCTTCGTACCATTTAGATTTAGCTTAGGATACAATAAAATCAGGATGGCTGCTTCGAGGACTCAATTTCAAATGGTTCGAGACGCTTCCCCATGCTCACCTCCAATCCTATCAGGTTTTTTTTCATTGACTCCATCCAAAATTCAGGAAGTTTCACTTCTCTCCCCATCTTACGATTTTATGATTATTTTGATATCTTTGTACATTGAGGGTAATGTACAACTTAAGTGTGGGAGGGTTAACTATAATACTATTTGAAAATCCCTGAATTATGCCTTGTTCAAAAAGTAAGTTTCTCATATTATGCTTAGAATGAAATTTCCCTAATTGATGATTTCTATTGATATGTTTTAGATAAAGTCATTGGTAATTGTGCATTGATGATTAAATTTGAAGAATACTAGAGAATCAAGCATGATAAGTCTATTTTTCAGAAAATAAAAATTTTTATAGGTTGTCTACCTGAATCTGAATGTTACCTTAAAGTTGAATTTTACGAGGTTGATATTAAACACCCATGATTTTTGTGAGACTTTGAGCCTTGTAGAGCATATATTCTTTTTCGTGCACATTTTTTTGATTATAAGTGTGTCAACATTGATTTGTTATTCTAGAACTTGCATTGATTATACATGTCGAGACCACACCTATGATTTGATATACAGAGATGATAAAGGCACTTAGGATTTAACCCACTTACACCACTAAAAGGCCTACCTTCATAATTAACCCCTAGTAAACCTATTTAATCCTAACAACCCTTTTTATTGACTCACCCACTAATTTTAACCCAAAACCCTTTGCATTTTTTATCACCATTCCTTGATTACCCTTTTTTATCGAGATTTGATTTTGAGTAGTAACCTAACTATGTTCTATATTTCAGTTGTAAAAGTTCTTTCCTATTTTTATTTGATTTGTTCTTAAAAAAAAATTCAAAGTCTATTCATTATTAGTTCTATGATTAGCTGAGCTTATATTTGTAAACTTCAAATCTTGAAGAAAAAGCTCGTATTATTAGTTTTCAATTGATGTAATTATTTAAGATTAGTTCATTTTTCTAGTTAGGTAATTTATCAGCTCAATCTCGATTCTAACCTACTAACTCAGCCTATATCCATACCTTTAACCTTGCCCCCTTACAACCCTATAAAGACCTTTTGATTTGTGTATCATCTCTTTTTACAGTGGTGGAGATTTGATTTTCAGGCAAGCCTATGGGATTAACTCTTTAGGTTCGACTTATGAGTGCTCTTTTCCTAAATGTTAAACACTTCGAGTGATTTGAGTGAATCTTTTGTGAGGATGTCAATCCTTGTCGGTTTTTAATTAAAAAGTAATTATTCAGATAAAGGGAGAAACATATGTTTTCATGATACAAATGTATGACTAATATTGTTTGAATCTCTTGGACTCTTTGAATTAAATTATCCATGTATAAATTGTCTATGAATTATGATGAGACATTGTCGATAGGAATATTGAATTATGGAAAGTTCGTTTTAATTGTAAGTTGAGAATTTTGCTTAAGGACAAGCAAAAGCTTAAGTGTGGGGGTATGTGATAAACTGTAAAAGTAACATATTTTAATCCCACATTTAGCATATTTTTTGGATGATTTATCCCTTGATTTTATGTAAAAAGGTGCTCTTCATCCTTTCTTTTCACGTTTTATACTCAGGAAAGCACCGGAGGATGAAAAGAAAGAGAAACGGGCTTAAAACAGACCAAATTGGGCCAAGAGAAAAAATCGAAACGGCCTAGCCCAAAGATCACAAGACCGTGCCTCATTAAAAGTCCGAACACGGCCTAGCCACGATTCACACGGGCGTGTGCCATGGACATGTCCCTATCACAGAGAAGAGCAATTTCATTCAGATTTGGATACTTGGGGGAAAAGAAACCTATCTTAGAAACCTATATAAACCCCTAAGTATAACCAGAAATGGGGTGGTTAGCTAGGCCAAGGAGCCAAGCCGAAAAGGTTAGATTTGTCGGAAACACTCGAAGATAGCCAATTGATCCATCTCAAGAAGCCGAAAATCTACTCAAGACGGAGGATCTATCCTTCAATTCCTTCAAGGGGTTTTAGGGATTTCTTTTGTTTTGTTTTATCTTTTCTTCTGAGATGTTTTCTTTTATGGTTCTGAACTAAACCCTTCAGATACCTATAAGGGATGAAACCTAAGCTGGATCTTGTTATTGTTTTCTGAACTATATGATAAATACTTGATTTGTTCTTAATTATGTGTTATTAATTCTTGTGTTGATGTTTCTGGGATATTGATTCAAGTATGATGTGCTTAGGTGGAGGAGCAAAAGTCCCTGCCTAAGAGTAAATCTTAGCATAATTAAGCGGAGTTGATCGCACGCCTAGAGATAGGGTGATGAGATTTTGCTGGATTAGGGTGAAACCTAATATGGGAGTCCATAGATCGGGTTAATGCGAGTCTAGGGTTTTTAATTAGAAAGATATTTCATTTAAACAACCTAGGGTTAGACGTTATTCGCCTCGAGAGAGGGTTTAATATAAATTAGGGAATCTTATGGATGAAGTTAAGTGAATACATCGTCTGGTTCAGTGTTAGATAACTAGTGAAGTCTAGGTGGATTCTTCCTAAGGGTATCGTCTTAAACAACTGAGTTTTTCCAACAGTATTTCCCCAATTCATTCTTTTTGTCTTTGCGTCTTTAGCTTAGTAGTTAATTAAAATTAGATTAAATAACAACTTCACTTATTTTAGGCTAGATAATAAAAAGAAAGTTAGTATTAGTACTTTTAGCTCCTCTGGGTTCGACAATCCGGTCTTGCCTAAGCTATACTACTGTTTGATAGGTGCACTTGCCTTAAGTCATTGTCAGAGTTAGTTTCTCGATTCGATCATTCTCATTTCTAAATTTAAAACTCTGAAAAATAATGATCTGGGATTCGACACTCTTATCAGAAATTCTGTAAACTCTATAGGCATGATCATACTAGATACTAATTTCATGCAAACATATGAGTGGGTAGATCCCGGGTCAATTAAAGCTACAACATGAGTATCATAGAGAGAAAATGTACCCGTGATCATGTCAGGGGAGGATGCCTCTTCGCGCAAATGGTGTAAGTCCTCGCAAGCGCTCTACCCTTAGATCTTGTAGTCTACTCTCTAGATGTATACTTGCTACTTGTTCCGTTTCCAGGATTTCTCTGTGACCTTCCCTTAGCAGTACTTCCCGATCTTGCACTCTGAGATTTCTCTTTCTCACCCATCTCGGGGTAATCTCTAATAAAATGATCCGGGGATCCACACTTGAAACAAGCTATCTCATTTGCTTGACACTCACTGAGATGGCGTCTGCCACATTGAGGACATTCCAGTCTACTTGGTCGAACGTTGCCAACACTAGCAACTGAAGTGGTCTGAGCTTTAGATCCCGATTACTGTTTACCCTTTACTTCTGTTTGAAAGTCCAACTAAAGTTGCTGATCGAATAGTAAACTCTCTTGATTTCTTGGATGAGGATTGAAATGACTTGCTCAATTGTCTCTTCCTCGAGTCACAAGACTCGATTTCAGCCTTTCTTTTCTATTTAACCAACTCCTCAGCCTTACAAGCTCTATCTACTAACACAAAAAATTCCTTTCGTTCCAGGACACCCACAAATAAGCAGACATCTTCATTTAACCTGTCCTCGAACCTTTTACACATAATGGCTTCAATGAATACACATTCCCGAGCGTATTTACTAAAACTCACGAACTCACACTCATATTCAGTTACCGTCATTCGACCTTGCTTTAGCTCTAGAAATTCGTTTCTTTTTTGGTCGATGAACCTTTGGCTAATATACTTCTTTCGAAACTCTTATTGAAAAAATTCCCAGTTAATTTTCTTCCTTGGTACAACTGACACAAGGGTGTTCCCCCACTGGTAGGCCGACTCTCTTAAGAGAGACATGACACATTTCATACACTCTTCGGGTGTGCAAGATAGTTCATCAAATACCCTGATTGTATTCTGAAGCCAGAATTCTGCTTTTTCCGTATCATTATCTTTCTTAGCTTAAAATTCCTCAGCTCGTTGTTTCTAGATCCCCTATCAACAGGGGACTTTTCCCTCCTAACTACCTCTACAATTTGGGGAGATATAAGGCTAGGCTGAGGAATAGGTGGGGGTAGAGCATTAGGATTTGCTTGAATAAACTTATTATACCAATTACTCATCATATGGAGAAAGGCTTCCCGAGCCTCCTCTCCCTCACCCAAAATCTCGGGTCTACTTTCCACTGGCGCAGTCTCTTGCACGGGATCCGACGCATTACAAGCAGCATCATCATCAGCAGCTCGGTCGGGATCCATTTACTATATGAAAACATAATTTAAATCATCAGGAGTCGTCACACTATCATTATGTAAATACTCATACGTATGGCATGTATAGCTAGACTCATGCATACGCCACGTTAGTCTGAGAATCGACTAAATTGTAGCTCTAATACCACTAAATGTAACACCCCTTGCCTGTATCTGATGCCGAGATAGGATCGAGGCATTACCTAACATTAACACATGCATACACATAATTCCAAATCAGAAAAGTCCGTTCAAATTTTAAACTTTTCAAACTCCCTCTTAATAACCTTAATGTAGTCCTACGAGGCCCAAAAGACATTTAAGAAATATTTCCAGATCAAATCGAGTTCCTTGGAAAACTTTAGAAAATGCTGTCAAAACAGGGCCACACGCCCGTGTGGGTAGGCCGTGTTATCACACACACCCATGTCCCTTGTCCGTGCGGATTTATTTATCCATTCAAACCTACAGGGGCTTTCACACGGCCTGACACACGCCTGTATCCTCGGCCCGTGTCCTTCACATGGTCATGACACGTTCGTGTCTTAGCCCATGTATGAAAACCTTGACATTTTGTTTCTAACGCCTTCATCTCCAAAAGGTCACACGGCCAAGGCACACGCCCGTGTCCTTAGACCGTGTGGCGAATCAAATTCCTAATTTCAGGTGCAAACTTCGCACAGCCTGAGCACATGCCCATGTCCTAAGGTCGGGTCACTCATACGGATGAGACATACGACCGTGTCTCACCCCTTGTGGTTTCTACTGGGCATTCTGTTTTGCCAACTTAGAATGCAGGGGGACAGACTGCCAAACCACATGCCCATGGGGTAGACTGTGTGTCACATACGGCCTAGACACACACCCGTGTGTCTACTCGTGTGGTCAAATACAAGGCTATTTACCAAGCCCCTTTGCCACCCTGAAGCAATACATAGCATGACCATAAACCACTTCTAATATTCACTACTTCATAATGTATTGTAACACCCCTAACCCGTAACCATCACCGAAATAGGGTTATGAGGCATTACCGAGCATTTCAGAACATTTATAAACATTTCACATCTTAACATAACAATTCATATTCATAAAGTCCCGAAAATAGGTCTACGAGTGTAACACCCTTGACCCGCATCCCTCGCCGAATTAGGGTTACAAGGCATTACCGAACATAGCACAAGTCACAACAAATATTTACTGGTCATATGATTATTTTCGAATGCGTGATGAGTAATGCATTATTATAGTATGCTTAAACAATATCGTATATATCTTAAAATCCATTAGCCAATTTATCATATAAGCATTTCACATCAAATAACAAAGGTTACTATTCATATGGCCCTTAAGATTCGCTGACCGAAAATGCACATGCTCATTATTAATTTACTAAAACAAGTTAACAATTATCAAAACTAGACATACATATGTTTTTACATAAACTTTGCTTAAATGAATTCATGATATACTAATTTCACACATTCAAACAAAATATAGATCAAATCATCTAAAAGATCATAATGGAACCAAAAATACCAAATATGTCTCCCATGGTCTGAAACACATAAATTTGAACTTAATATACATGCACATATGTAAACCATGTCCAATATGTCAATCCAAGTACATAACATATGATTTCATCACCTACCCGAATATACCATATACAATACAATGATCTCCAAAATTGATTCATGTTTCATATTAATTTACCTTAATAGTAAGTCTTTATCATCTCATATCCCAAACTTATTCAAACACACATATGTCCATTTTCTAAAAGCTCTAATTACAAGACATTAACAGATCATTCATGCCAAAACATATATGCATATATTCATACTTAGCATGGACTTATATCAAAACCTAATTCATAATCCAAGCATGATATACACACATACTACGAATAATACTATTCAAACATTAGGTCATTAGTATTAATATCAAGCTATTTTCGCATGGCTTATATTTACAACATCAAAACATCATCTAAGTATTAAGCTAGCCTATACATGCCTTAAGTTCAAAATTCCAAACTTTTAAAAGTACCAAAAATAAGTCGATACTGTGGATGACTTCGATGACGATTTTTCTGAGCCTGTAGCTGAAGTCCAAAATCTAAAAGAAACAACATAACATATATAACACAAGGTAAGCTAACATAGCTTAGTAAGCCTTAGGCAATTTAAAACCATTTAAATGGACATTCAAACATTTTAACTATTCAATTTAGTATTATTTAATACTTGATACTATAGCAAAAATGAATCACCATGACCGAATGCTAACATTGCATTAACATCACAGTATTCAATTTTATTTCCAAATTATCAATATCTCACTTAAGTTACAACCATACTTATTCAGCAAAAATGTTTTAGACCAAAATATCATCTCATACTTTCCTACTTATGAGGCTGAATACATAAGATTCTTTAGATTTCATATATGACCAACAATGTAAATACTATATACGTATATATATACATGACCGAATATACAAGTATTACATACATATATAAATTCATAGGTGACTA
The DNA here is from genome assembly GCA_025503065.1 of Gossypium bickii. Lineage (NCBI taxonomy): Eukaryota > Viridiplantae > Streptophyta > Magnoliopsida > Malvales > Malvaceae > Gossypium > Gossypium bickii. The sequence goes on along the minus strand of CP106716.1, from coordinate 70,675,899 downwards.
AATATACATGTTCATTGTAACATTTCATGTACCCAAAGATTTAGGTTTAATATAACATCATAAGTGATCATATACATATATTTTCGATACATTAACATTATACAGACATTCTTAAGAGGCCAAATATACCAGATCAATTAAACTTCACATACGCACTTACCTATTTGGCCGAATATACAAGTTCAATTAAAACACCACATATGCACATACCTATTTGGCCGATCATTTTATCAACTTACTTGCTCAATGATCACATAATTAAGAAGACTTATAATTATAAGTTGAAATTAGGTCACCGGCATAAAACCTGCTAGGCATAAGCCTGAAACACACACCACTAGGCCTACTAGACCCGAGGTCTGATATTTAATCACCGACAATAAGCCTGCTAGGCATAAAGCCCGATTAAGTACACCAACCCAAGGCTTGCTAGGCTCACAGCCTGAATAACCATACTGCTAAGCTGTCTCACACACACATATTTCATATATTGAATCTTTAATACACTTCGTAGTCTTTGTACGAGCATTCAAATATCATATCACCATCGAACAACTTAAACACATTGAATCTTAGATTTAACCACATTCGGTTATTCAATAATGTAGATACAAAATTTCCAAATCAGCATATATTAGGTTACGTACTTAATTTACCAGGTTTTATTGCTTAAAGACTTACCTCGGATATCGACGGACGATAAAAACTGACTATTCCACTATTTTCACTTTTCCCCGATCCAAGTCCGATTTCTTTGGTTCTTGATCTACACATGTTCAAATTAAGCTCATTCAAACATATTTTCATTCAATTTAATCCAAAAACACATAAATGGGAAAATTACCATTTTACCCATAATATTTCACATTTTTACAATTTAGTCCTATTTGCACAAAACACAAAATACACAAAATTTGGCTAAACACCATAAGGGCCGAATATTCCTAGTCTTCATACAAGTCCATGCATTTCATTTATTTCATATTTTAGTCCCTCAAAAATTTATTTTTGCAATTTAGCTCAACACACTCAATTTCATAAAAAATTCAAAGACAAAACTTGTTAATCTAATACATATTTAACATAATTCATCCTTGAACAACATAAACATCAAGCTATCAACTATGGCTCAACTTAAAATATTCATCAAACTCAAAAATTAAAGCATGGGTCTTGCACATCTCATCAACGATCTAAAAAACGTAAAAAGTATAAAAAACCGAACAACTATCATACCTTAATTAAGCTTCAAACGGCCGAAACTTTCCTTGGTTTTCTTTCTTCTTTTTAAGCACACATTCGGCCAAGTTAAAAGATGAAGATAGTAGATTTGTTTTTCTTTTTCATTTTATGTTATTATAACATATAATATAAATTTATAACTAGTTTATATTTTAACCAAATTATGTTTTAATTATAAAACCTAATAATATAGAAAATGTTGTCATATGCCGCCCAATAACTTCTAAAATGGGCTATGCCCTTTAAGGATCCCATATTAAAAAGCCACATTAATATGGCACTTACACTTTAGTTTCTAACTTTTACCTTTTACGCGATTAAGTCCTTTTATTAAATCGGACACCTAAACGATAAAATTAAGTCACGAAATTTTAACACAAACAAATTCACACATAATAAATACGGAAGATAATTTTAAAATATTTTTTAGACTCGGATTCGTGGTCCCGGAACCACTGTTTCGATTAAGGTCAAAATCAGACTGTTACAACGAGACCTTAAACATGCATTAGAAAGGGGTCAGGACTAAACCGAGCTTATACAAAATTTTTTTGAAACATAACATTTTTCAAAGTTACAGAGGTCACATGCCCGTGTGGGTAGGCCGTGTGCCTCACACGGCTCAGACACACCCAAGTGTCCAACCCATGTCAAAACAGGGCATACATACTGACTTGTCCACATGGTCGAAGACACGCCCGTGTACTTAACCCGTGCTCGACACTAACTTGTTTCACACGGCCAGTCACACTCCCATGTGTCCAGCCCATGTGCGAGTTTGACCTGCTTCAATTTACAAACTTAAGAGACACGGTCGAGCCACACGCCTGTGTCCTCAACCGTGTGGGCAAATATAGGCCATTTGCAAGGCCAATTTGCCACCCACACTTTGGGTCACACCTTCAAGCATCAAAGCATCCTAAATTCGTACTCCAAAAGCATTTCAAACATACCAAAACATAGAAAATTTGACCCTCAATCACATCATACATTTGCATATACAATTCATACTCAAATATACCAATTCAAAGCATCAGATTTCCTTCAAAACATATAACTATTACTTTATCTAAACCATTTCAATTCATAGCAATCCCTCATCAATTAAATATCTAAAGCAACCATGAACCTACCTATTTATCTACCATTTCATTAGTCTACCATTATGCACATGAAACCATACCAAATCATGCATCTTATAGCTTGAACTACTTATCATAAACACATCCATTAACTAGCCATTTCACATAACTATTTTTTTACACATCACAAACCATATCATAAATTCTCTAGACTATACATGCCATACTTTAACATATACATTATCAAAAAGTACCAAAATATAGTTTGATAGTGTGGTGATGATCCTTGATTGTAACATCCCGAAATTGGGCCCAATGGGCCTTGGGCGTAGTAGCGTTTAAATTTTTTTACAGAACAAGAGAATGGCTTTAGTGCAAGTTGGACTTATTAGGTGAGTGATTTTGGAAGGTTAGAGGGCTTCTATGAAGTCCCAGGATTAAACTTTGGCTTTGGGGAAATTTTGGTTTTAGGCGAAAAAAAACCCTGGGAGTTACTGGGTAGGTTTTAAGAATAAAATGTGGAGAAAAATGACACAAGTGGAGTGTGTGGTGTAGTGGCAAAGTGATGCCACTTAGGGACAATGGGGTGACGCCAGAAGGAAGGAAGGAGGTCCAAGGTTCAAGGCGTGGAACTTGCATTTCTTTTAGATTATTTTATTTAATGGATTTGGACCTTGCCCATAGGGTTATATTTAGTTGCGCATGGTTTAAGACACAAGAGGAGCTTGTGGCCAATTGGTTAGCGGCGTGGATTTTGTTACAAGGGAGCCTGGATTCGAATCTCATGACAAGGAAGGGAGTATTTATTTTGCGAATTGGACGGGAAGAGCTTGAGTTGGATTTAAACTCTGCTAATAGAAGGATCCCACATTGGAAAGATACAAAGGAAGGAGATAAGCTAGCTATATATAGAGCATTCTATGAGGAGAGTGAATATACCTTGGAGGGCGTTTGGGCACAGGAGTGGTCAGAGCACGGATTAGCACCAGATTCCTATCAGGTGTGTAACTCTCTCTACTCTAATTGTAGAGCAACAAATGCCGAAGTGCCAGTCACGACAATAGTAGCGACATGAGTGTGCGAGCGCACGTGTGGGGGCTTCGACGCGATAGTTGAGGCCATCAATAGTGTTCTTGTGGGTTGTGGCTGCTTGGGCCACGATGGGCCGAAGTCGGCCCAATGGGCCCTGGGCCCAATTGAATAAAATGTATGATGGTGTAGTGTATAGTGAACTTGACTAGGTGAATATCTTATACATGGCTAGATTTGTGTTAGGTCGGCCACACGAGCATGTGGGCCACGAATGGGCTGAAATCGAGTTTTAGGCCCAATAGTCTGGTACGATCGTGAATGGTAGTTGAGTCGCATGAGGTGACATTAGGCCTTCGAAAAGGCCATTGCAGGTACGAAATTACTGAAATACCCTCGATAGGTAAATTACAAAAATACCCTTGGTGGGTAAAATTACTGTTATACCCTTAGGAGTTGATTAGCATGATAGCGTGTATTACTCACATGTTACTTTGTTGATTGCATTATTAACTGTGTTGGCCGGAAGATGAAATGACTAATTTGATAGTCGAGATACCCTTGTGGGTAAGGTTGGAGACGCTGGGTAAGTTCTCGATGATGTTATTCCTGATTATATGCATGTATGCATGTTTGATGTTATGTACGTATGATTTAGTTATCTGTTACGCATTATGAGTATGGTTGCATTCATATTTTGCACGATGTAAAGAGCATGGGCTCGGGATTGAATGAAAGGATGAGGGAGAATCAGTGACTACTGTCACGAGTGACTTCGGTCACGAGTGGTCTAAGTACCACGATGGTTGAAACCACGAAAAACCTAATTAGTGACGTGTCTCGGTGGTCATGTACCACAGTGGGTTGGCCTCACGTATGCATAATTTTATCAGAGATTGTCAGGGTGGTCTACAACCACAGTGGGTTGGCCCCACGATTACATATTATAGTGACTATGTCACGAGTGACTGTTGTCACGAGTGGTCTGGGACCACGGTGGTCATGAGCCACAGTGGCATAATGCCACGAGTGTTTAGATGATTCTGGTGTGTAGAGGATGGAAAACTAGGTTGGGCTGGGCTGCATTGCATACATGTTTAATATGCTGCATTGTGTGGGCTAAGGCCCAATGTGCATCTATGGGCTTAAGGCCCAGATTGCGTTGTATGGGGATTTATACACTGAGTCTCGATGACTCACCCCTTTGCTTAATTTTGCAGGTAATCATTAGATCGCAGATTTGGGAGCTGAGGCAGACTTGTTGTAACCCTCCTATCCCGCGTCCGTCACCGGATTAGGGTTAAGAGCGTTACCAGACAGATCAGAAAACATTTGCAAAAATTCAGCCATTCGTACACCATTCTCAAGCATAGTGTCCCTTAAACGGGTCCTCGAGACCTTAACCATGCTTAGAAGTCGAGTCGGGACTAAACTGAAACACATATGAAATTCCATGAAAATTTGAAACTTTTTTAAAATATATGGGAGACACGCCCGTGGGAGGAGACCGTGTGCCCTCCATGGCTTTTAGACACCCCCGTGTGCCTTATCGTGTCTATATACTGACTTAGTCCCCACGGCTACCAGACACGGCTATGTGTCCTGGCCGTGGTCCTATACTGACTTCCCCACCACGGCCACCAAACACGCCCGTGTCAAGGTCGTGTTATTTTTAGGCTGCATTCTGCCAATTTACCCACGGTCTAAGGCACGCCCGTGTGCCACAACCGTGTGACATTATAGGCCATTTACAAGGCCAAAATGCCACCCATAAGGGTCAAACCTATAATCAACATATAACATCCCATTTCATTCACCTATGACCATCAAAACATACCAAATAGCCAACCAAATCATGCATATTTGTCAACTAAGATAATCACACTACAATCCATTCAATATTCATTCAATCTAACCTTTCAAACCAATTCCAAACATACCAATTTGCATGATCAAATCTCATTTATGCCCAAGCACCAATCATCTATATACTTACCATTTCAAAACCATTTCATATATCTACTAATCATACCAAAAGAACTTCTCAAATCACATTCATTTAAGCATAATAACAAAAGTTAACTTGCTAAATCACATGGCTAAGTTCACTTAACAACTCATAACAATAACTAGCCTATACATGCCATATCTAGCTATATACATATCCAAGGTGTACCAAAATGATATTAGTAGAGTGATGATGATCCTTGACGGTCCCGAGCCTTCAGTAGCTTGGACAACCTATAAAACAGATTAAACACACACAGAGTAAGCTTTCCAAAAGCTTAGTAAGTCAATACACAAACAAACTTGATATGTAAAGCATGTAAACATATAACTACATTGGCACATTTCTTCTACAAGGTAAGTTTCTCACATTTATACTTTGATTTATATTCTTGGCCAAATTACCACATTTATCAATTCAAGAATCATAGACACATAGTTTTTCATATATGCTTTCATCTGACATATTTCCAATCCATCATAGTAAAACACATAGTCACTTACCTTATATACACATTTGGTGTATAATCAACGTACCTGAATCGGACATTCATTTACTTAATCTATGAAAGCTTGAATTTGTCATTTGTATTTCATAGTTGCTCGTTGAACCAATAGGAAATCTAATAGGATGCTCAGAAAACTCAGAATAGTCGTACAAAACTAACGTCCTAGACAAGATATTACATGCACTTAGATATCGATGCCTACGTCACAGACGAGGTCTTACATATAATCAGATAACGATGCCTACGTCCCAGACGAGGTCTTATATATAATCAGATAATGATGCCTTCGTCCCAGACGAGGTCTTATATATAATCAGATAATGATGCCTACGTCCCAAACGAGGTCTTATATATAATCAAATAATGATGCCTACGTCCTAGACGAGGTCTTATATATAATCAGATAATGATGCCTGCGTCCCAGACGAGGTCTTATATATAATCAGATAATGATGCCTACGTCCTAGATGAGGTCTTATATATAATCAGATAATGAAGCCTACGTCCTAGACGGGGTCTTATATATAATCAGATAATGATGCCTACATCCCAGACAAGGTCTTATATATAATTAGATAATGATGCCTACGTCCGAGACGAGGTCTTACATGATAAAACACAACAGATACCTTTGTATTCCTAAGGTCATACAAAACTTCTTCGACTTAACACTATGTCAACCTTATCTCAGAATTTATATATATATATAGCATCACAAATGCAGTCATTATCATTGATAGTCATGTAAATAAACTTAGTTCAATACATTTACATTTATTTGCAGTATGATTACCTCAGATTTGGTTTATCGGAATGAAAACAGCTACTCGGTAACTTTCGCTTTCCCGCGATCTAAATCCATTTTCCTCGATTCTTGATCTAACATATTCAGAATTAACTCTTTTATTCACTAGTTCATTCAATTCAATCCCAAGACATACATTTAGGGCTATTTGCAATTTAGCCCTCACATTTGCGCATTTTATCAATCTAGTCCATTTTTCTTAAAACATCAAATTCACAAAATTTTTTCATACACATGTATAGCCGAATATCCTTACGGAATATATAAGTCCAAATATTTCATCAAATTCACAAATTAGTCCTCTAAAATGATACTTTCACAATTTAGCCCTTTTTAGCTAAATTCATCAAAACTTCAAGAACAAAACCTGTTTATCAATTACATATCTATCATTTAATACCATAAAACATCACAAAACTCAACATAGCATCAATGGCATTTTACACAAACTTCATCAATAATCAAAATTAATACATGGGTTTTGAAGCTCTCAAAGCAAGGATTTCAAAAATATAAAAATTATCGAAAACCAACCGAAAACATACCTTGTATTTTGGGTTAGAAGTGCCGAAAATGAGAAAGCTTCAAAACCTTTCTTTTATTTGTTTGAGCTTCGGCAAGAAAGTGATGAGAATTAAGCCACTTTCTCATGTTTCTTTATTATATCATATTAATACAAATATAAAATTCATGTATATTAACATAACATATAAATTAATCACATATAAACATAATATGTTGACACTTAGCCGTCCACTACTGATAATTTTGGTCAAATTGCCACATAAAACCCCAACTTTTATAAAGCCACAACACATAGACATATGACCAATTAGCATGCAACTTCCACATTTAATACAATTTAATCCTTTTGTCAAATTAAACACACAGACAGTCGAATTAGCTTGCGAAAATTTAGCACATACTTATTCACATATTAACGGCACAGAATATAATATTAAAATATAATTCAGACTCGGATTTGTGGTCCCGAACCCACTATTCCAACTAGGGTATAAACTGGACTGTTACACTTGTGGTGGCCATGCAATGTTTCTCGTAAACTCGTTTCTTTTATTTGAACTTATTTTTAATTGGGATTTAGTTATGTAATAAGGCTACTTTAACTTTAAATTTGGTATTTTATTTGGTTTAGCTTTTAATTTCATTACTGCCTATTATTATTAAATGTTCAATACAGGAATTTCCTAAACCCTTAATAACCGTTTTCCAAAATGTTAACAAAAGGATAACAAGTGAATAAATAATTTAACTCGAAATTTTTAACAAACGCACAGTTTTTAAACAACCCTTTTTTGTGACATGCCAGATCCGGTCATAACTTCTAGGCCGGGTTTGGGGTGTTACAATTATGGTATCAGAGCCTAGGTTCAAAAACTCGACTGTGGGTGTGAGGTTCAAAAATGTTTTCAAAAGATGACTAGAGAATGGTTTAGAAAAAATATATATATGTTTTCTGGAAGTATGGCACCCGAGTCTCCGGCACCAATCCACACTGTAAGTTTCATGATACTTTGCTTTGTTATATGCTGTATTTCTGGTATCTATTCTGTGAGTTTGGTTTGGATGTGATGTTCGGATATAGAGTTGGTTGCGTATGAAATATTTGTCTGCTTTAATGGCTAGGTGTTTTTGAGTATGTGTAGGGAGTTCTAAATTCTAGTTAAAAGTATATTAGGGTTATTGGAATCAGAGTGCGCAGCATGAGCATAGTGTTGTAGGTTAGGTTGTACGACTGTTCCTGTAGTTGGAAATTTTGAGGACAAAATTTCTTTAAGGAGGGTAGATTTGTAACATCTTGAAATTGGGCCTAGAAGAATTGGGCCCAATGGGCCTTGGGCGTAGTAGCGTTTAAAATTTTTAGAGAATAAGAGAATCGCTTTAGTGCAAGTTGGACTTATTAGGTGAGTGATTTTGAAAGGTTAGAAAGCTTCTATGAAGTCCTGGGATTAAACTTTGGCTTTGGGGAAATTTTGGTTTTAGGTGGAAAAAAACCCTGGGAGTTAGTAGGTAGGTTTTAAGAATAAAATGTGGAGAAAAATGACACAAGTGGAGTGTGTGGTGTAGTGGCAAAGTGACGCCACTTAGGGACAAGGGGGTGACGCCACAATGAAGGAATGAGGTCCAAGGTTCAAGGCGTGGAACTTGCATTTCTTTTAGATTATTTTATTAAATGGATTTAGACCTTGGCCATAGGGTTATATTTAGTTGCGCATGGTTTAAGACATAATAGGAGCTTGTGGCCAAGTGGTTAGCAGCGTGGATTATGTTACAAGGGAGCCTAGGTTTGAATCTCATGACAAGCAAGGGAGTATTTATTTTAAGGATTAGACGGGAAGAGTTTGAGTTGGATTTAAACTCTGCTGATGGAAGGATCCCATATCGGAAAGATACAAAGAAGGAAGGGGAGAAGCTAGCTATATATAGAGCATTCTATGAGGAAAGTGAATACACCTTGGAGGGCGTTTGGCCACAGGAGTGGTCGGAGCGCGGATTAGCATAAGATTCCTATCAGGTGTGTAACTCTCTCTACTCTAGTTGTAGAGCGACAAATGCCGAAGTGCCGGTCACGGCAATAGTAGCCACACGAGTGTGCAATCATATGTGTGGGGGCTTCGACGTGATAGTTGAGGCCATCAGTATTGTTCTTGTGGGTTGTGGCTACTTGGGCCACAATAGGTTGAAGTGGGCCCAATTGAATAAAATGTGTGATGGTGTAGTATATAGTGAACTAGACTAGGTGAATCTTATATACGTGGCTAGATTTGTGTTAGGTGGGCCACACGAGCGTGTGGGCCCGAATGGGCCAAAATCGGGTTTTAGGCCAATAGTCCGGTACGACCAAAAATGGTAGTTGAGTCGCTCGAGGCGATATTAGGCCTTCGGAAAGGCCATTGTAGGTACGAAATTACTGAAATACCCTCGATAGGTAAATTACGGAAATAACCTTGGTGGGTAAAATTACTGTTATACCCTTAGGAGTTGATTAGCGTGATAGTGTGTATTACTACACGTTACTTTGTTGATTGCATTATTAACTATGTTGGCTGGAAGACGAAATGACTAATTTGATAGTCGAGATACCCTTCTGGGTAAGGTTGGAGACGTCGGGTAAGTTCTCGATGATGTTATTCCTGATTATATGAATGTATGCATGTTCGATGTTATGTATGTATGATTTAGTTATCTGTTACGCATTATGAGTATGGTTGCATTCATATTTTGCACGATGTAAAGAGCATGGGCTCGGGATTGAATGAAAGGAGGAGGGAGAATCAGTGACTACTGTCACGAGTGACTACGGTCACGAGTGGTCTAAGTACCACGATGGTTGAAACCACGAATAATCTAATCAGTGACTTGTCTTGGTGGTCATGTACCACAGTGAGTTGGCCCCACGTATGCGTAATTTTATCAGAGATCGCCACGGTGGTCTACGACCACAGTGGGTTGGCCCCATGATTACATATTATAGTGACTATGTCACGAGTGACTGCTGTCACGAGTGGTCTAGGACCACGGTGGTCATGAGCCACAGTGGCATAATGCCACGGGTGTTTGGATGATTCTAGTGTGTAGAGGATGGAAAACTAGGTTGGGCTGGGCTGCATTGCATACATGTTTAATATGCTGCATTGTGTGGGCTAAGGCCAAATGTGCATCTGTGGGTTTAAGGCCCAGATTGCGTTGTATGGGGATTTTCACACTGAGTCTCGATGACTCACCCCTTTGCTTAATTTTGCAAGTAATCATTAGATCTTGGATTTGGGAGCTGAGGCGAGCTTCTGGTGGCCATGCAATGTTTCTCGTAAACTCGTATCTTTTATTTGAACTTATTTTTAATTGGGATTTTGTTATGTAATAAGGCCACTTTAACTTTAAATTTGGTATTTTATTTGGTTTAGCTTTTAATTTGATTACTGCCTATTTTTATTAAATGTTCAATACGGGGATTTCCTAAACCCTTAATAACCATTTTCATAAATGTTAGCAAAAGGATAACAAGCGAATAAATAATTTAACTCGAAATTTTTAACAAATGTGCAGTTTTTAAACAACCCTTTTATGTGACATGCCAAATCCGGTCATAACTTCTAGGTTGGGTTTGTGGTATTACATTGATGATCCCGAGCTTCTTGTAGCTGTAATAATGTAAAAAAAAACAATTAAACAATCACACACATAAAGTAAGCTTTTATAGCTTAGTAAGTCATAAGCAAATAATGAACAAATAAACATTTGCATTTAAATGAACCAGCCAAAATCACATTATTATTAACCAATTAAACATTTAATATGTTTACAACTCAAATATTAACACATTTACAATAGCAATATAACATCAACTTTGAAACTCACATATACTCATAAGCACATACATATTCATCTTTTACCATGCTCAATTCATGAATCCATTATAAACATATACTTACCTTGTTTACATATACATACCACAAAGCACATACCTTGTAACACCCCTAACCCGAGACCGTCGCCGGAACAGGGTTAAGAGGCATTACCAATCAAACGGAACAGGGTTAAGAGGCATTACCATAAATTTCAACACAAAGTCAATCATTACCGTTCGCATTCACTTACAAACATAGTGTCCCTTAAATGAGTCATCAAGACCCTAAGCATGCTTATAAACCGAGTCGGGACTAAACTTAGACACATACAAAATTCCATGAAAATTTGAAACTTTTTTAAAATACAGGGGAGACACGCCCGTGGGAGGAGGCGTGTTCCCTCCATGGCTTCTAGACATCCCCATGTCCTTCTGTGTCTATACAACTATACCAACACGGTCATTAGGCACGCCCGTGCTCCATGGCAGTGTACTTTTAGATCATATACTAACTTCCCCTCCACGGCCACCAAGCACGCCCGTGTCTAGGCCGTGTATTTTTATGTTAGCTACTGACTTGTACACCACAGCCAGATGACACGCTCGTGTCGAGGCCGTGTGATTTTAGGCTGCATCCTTACAATTTACCCATGGTCTAAGGCATGCCCGTGTGCCACAACCGTATGACATTATAGGCCATTTACAAGGCCAACATGCCAACCAAATGATTCAAACCTATAAGCATCATTTACCAACACTTATCAAGCATATATGGCAACCAAAAACATACCAAATTGCCATTCAAATCATGCATTCAATACCACTTCCCACCATGTCAATATCAAAGACTAAAACTCATATCATCACAAGCATATTACAATTAATACTAAACATCATTTCTTCTCAATTCACTAATTCATATTACAAATTTATCAGCACCAAGTTACCATTCATAAATCAACTTCTCAAACCACAAACCATGCCAAAAGATGCATCACATATATACCAAGTCATTCATGCTAAAACTAACACATATCTAGCCACATCTCATGGCTACTACAAATCTCAACCATGATTCAAATGACTAGCCTATACATGCCATATCCTAACTATATACATCTTTCCAAAATACCCCAAAATAGATTGCCGATAGTGTGACTGAGAAGCTGACGATCCCCTGATTCGAGCTAGCTTTACTGACACTGCAAAGCAGAGAAACAAATCACACAGTAAGCTTATAAAGCTTAGTAAGTTCTTAACATAATACATAATATCATCAATTCAAATTAACATATACAACAACCATCACAAAAATCATTTCTAACATACTCATACCATATCATCTATAGTTAAAATGCTCATTTCTTCAATCATAGCTCGATTATACTCATCAACCACAAAGGTTCAATACATACCTTAGTTACACATAGTTGTTAGACCACCAAACTATTCAAAGCTCGATAATACTTATTGATCATCCTTTAATTTCCATCCAATATAATTGCACACATAGTGCTATATGCATAATCGTAACATTTTTGTTATCGCACACTTAGTGCCTAGTCTCTTAACTGACCTGTCTCGGTGTCGCACACACATTGTCAAGTCAATAAGCCGTAGCATTCGTATCATCGCACATTCAGTGCCATTCGTTTCTGCTTCAATTTTTCATTTTGCACACTTAGTGCCATCAGCTTATCCTTGCACATAGCATCTCAATTTCATCCACATATACATATTTATCTCATAATACTAAACATATCTTAATAACATGTACTATATTTGAACTAACCTCGGACGTTGACTATCGATACGGTCGAGTAATCGAGCACTTTATCTTTGCCTCGATCTCGATCCGAACATCTTCTCTCTTGGTCTATATATATTTAAAATCAATCCATTCAATCACCATTTCATTCAATTTAGTCCACACAGACACAATTAGGGCATTTTTCATAATAGCCCTTATATTTTCACATTTCGACACTTTAGTCCCTATTTCACAAAATCATCAAATACACCAAATTTCAATATACATGTACTTAGCCGAATTCTTCTTATACCTATACAAATCCACACATTTAATTTATTTCACATTTTAACCGTTCAATTTTCTATTTTCACAATTTAGCCTTAATTAGCTAAATTCACCAAAAATTCAAAAAGCAACACGTATTAATCCAATACCAAGTTCTCATATTTTACTACTAACTAGCACATGGCTCATATGTTCATCAATGGCTCATCACAAAACATCATCAATTCATGAAATTACAACATGGGTTAGCTAGAGCACAAAGCAACGATTACAAAAACGTAGAAATTATCAAAAATCGACTCAAAATCATACCCCAATCAAGCAAATTCCTAGCCGAAAATCACAAAGTCTCAAACCCTCCCCTTCTTTTCTTACTTCGGTGAAAGATGTATGAATAATATGAGCATTTTGGCTTTATTTTGTTTATTATGACATTAATAATCAAATACCAATTTTGTCCTTAATGAAATGTTTATGAAAATCATTTAAACTATGGGCATAGTTGTCCATCAACCACTCCACTACTAAATAATGGGTCAATTTCTTCAAAAGGCCTCCTTAAGATAAAGACATCAACACTTAGGTACTTATAAATCAGCACACAGCTTTTACTCTTTACGCGATTTAGTCCTTTCTCTTAACTCGACACATATTAAATTACCGCACAGAATTTTCACACAGACTATATCACATATCATTCACACAGAAAATATCATTATAATAATTTTATGACCTCGGATTTGTGGTCTCGAACCACTGTTCCGACTAGGGTCTAACCAGAATGTTACATACCTAAATCCCTTAGTTCATTTTTGTATCTGATCTCATCTCGATAATGCCTGTTGAACCATTTAGAATCAATAATGATACTTGGATAGTCGGAAGCTCGTACAATGCCAACGTCCCAGGCGTGGTCTTACACATGTAATCACATATCGATGCCACTGTCCCAGACATGGTCTTACACGAATCAAATACGATGCCAATGTCCCAGACATGGTCTTACACGTAAACACAAGTCGATGCCAACGTCCCAGACATGGTCTTACACAAAAACACAGATCGAAATCCTATGTCATGACATATGTATCCTAACTATTCCTAAGGTTCGTACGGGGCTTTCTGACGTCGTATCTCAAACATTTCAGGCTTGTAAATATTGCCCCCATGCTCAATTCATTTCAGCATATTAATTTACACAAACAACAATTCAATTCAGCACTATTAATTTAAATACAACAAATTTAACAACATTATTTACTTATGAACTTACCTCAGGTATTGACGGATGAAATCGAGTACTCGAATATTTTTGACTTTCGCTGATCTAATTTCGATTTCTTTCTTTCTTGATCTAAATAAATTCAAATTTAACTAATTTAATCACACATTCATTCAATATCCATAAACACATATTTAGGCCTTTTTACACTTAAGCCCCTAAAATTTACATTTTTCACAATATAGCCCTTATTTCACAAAACACAAAATATACATAATTTCACTCTTTCATGCTTAGGCCGAATCTTTCTCATGCTTATACAAGTCCATACATTTCATTTATTTCACATTTTAGTGCCTCAAAATATTATTTTCGCAATTTAACCCAAATTACTCAAATTCATCAAAAATCCAAAGACAAAACATTATAATCTATCACATATATTTTATTTTCTATCATCAAACAACAAAAATCACAAGCTATTATCAATGGCAAAACACAAAGTCATCATCAAATCAAAAAAAGTAAAACATGGGCTTTGTAGTACTCGAAGTAACGATCACAAAAACGTAGAAATTATCAAAAATCGAACAAAACTCATACCTTAATTTTGCTTGAACATAACCGAACCCTTAAAGCTTTTCTTCTTTCTTTTTCTTTCAATATTCTATCATAAGAAGATGATAATGGCCTATTTCTTTATTATTTATTGTTTTACTAAATTAACCTTTTTAATTAACATGAAAATTCCACTAACATATGTCCATCTCTATCCATTCATCAATCTAAGGGTCCAATTACATCATAAGGATTCCCCATTAAAAGAACAAGACAATTTAACACTTTAACAATCAATATACCGCTTTTACATTTTACGTGATTAAGTCATTTTATCAAATTAAGCACACAAATGGATAAATTAAATCACAGAAATTTCATACATATCAATTCACATACTATAAGCACGAAAAATAATATTAAAATATTTTTCTAACTCGGATTTGTGGTCCCGAAACCATTATTTCGACTAGGGTCTAAACCGGACTATTACATGCATATATAAATTTCACCCATTACTCATTCAATTGCATAAACTTGCACTTCATGAATTTCATCATCATTGAATAAATATAGCTTGGCTAGTTTTGGCCGAATTTAGTGACCATTTACAAAATGAATAATTAACCTTAATAGCCAACACTTTGGCTAACCAATATGACATATCACAAAATGACCAAATCCTATACATGCCATACTCAAAATAATTAATCTTCACTGTACCAAAAGAATAGCTTGATAGTGTGAACCGAGCTCCAACGTTCTACGATCCTCGAGATAGTTTGGCGATACTACAAGGAAAGGGAAAAGAGAGGGAGTAAGCATAAAGCTTAGTAAGTTTGCAGGAAATAAATAGCAACATAAAGGCTTATGATAACATTCATACTTTTCATTGAGTAACAACACAAGTTCTCAAGCACAATGCTATAACTTCCCATGCTTACTGTTACCAATCACATATCACATATCACATATCAGACACATTTCTCATAAGATACTCACATGTACCTGTATCACTTCATCACATAACTTTAGCAGTTTTACCATCTTGAACATAAATTTTAGCTCTTGACCCCATTAAACCACTTGGAATAACGAAGGATACCCAAACTCGTCATACACATAATAAGATGCCAATGCCATATCCCAGATATGGTCTTACATGGGATCACATGTTGATGTCGATTCCATATCCCAAATATGGTCTTATACGGGATCTCATATTGATGTTGATGCCATATCCCAGATATGGTCTTAAACGAGATCGCATATCGATGCCATGTCCCAGACATGGTCTTACACGAAGTCTATCTTCGATGCCGATGCCATATCCTAGATATGTTCTTACACGAGATCTCAATTTAGTGCCGAGGCCATGTCCTAGACATGGTCTTATACGGGACCTTATGAATCTCATGCCTTGGCAATGGTATCCTTTCTATTCCGAAGGTCAATCGGGGCTTTCACATCATAAATTTTCATCATCTCATTAAACATCATTGATCAAATTTCATAGAAATAATACACATTTCATGTAATTTCAAGCATAACAATGCATAATAACCTAATGTTGAATTATTACACGCAAAGTTACATCGATACCAAAATATGTGTATTTGTTCGATTTAGTCCAACCCCTTATTCTTTTCTCAGTTTCGGTCCAAACTTCGTGTTTCTTGATCTAAAATGACAATTTCACTCATTTAATCACCACATAAACCAAGGCATTCTAAAAATTTGTACTTTGGCAAAAGAGTAATTTTGCCCTTAGACTTTAATAAAAATTACGATTTTACCCCTAGGCTCGAAAAATGAAATATGTTCATTTTTCACACACCCGAGCCTAGCTGATTCATATTCTCTCTTATAGAAACTCAAAATTTCAATTATTACATATATTTACCATCTATTTTACAACCTTTACAAAACGGTCCTTTCTATGTGTTTTCATGGAAACTCTTTTTTACAAAAGTTGTTTATTTAACAACCAAGACTCATTTTCTTCCATAAAATTTCAGCAAACAACACTAATGCTCTCATGGAAAAACCTAGACTTTTAACCATTTTGCATAATAGTCCCCTCGTTAGTTGGCTCAAGTTGCAAGGGTCTCTAAAGTACAAAAATTATTAAGAAATACCACCAAAATCACTTACTTGCTAGGGTGAGAAGTTGCTAAAAATTTTTGGCTTCCAAAACCCCTCTTTGCCTGATATTTTTAGTGGAGAGAAGAAGAAAAATGGGGAAGATGATAGCTTTTCTTTATTTTATGATTAAAAATCAATTTAATCACCAAATGCTACCTAACCATTGACCATGTCTCCCTTTTGTCTCCATGGCTGCCCTACCCTTTCTATGGGTCTAATTGCACTTTAAAGACTTCCAATTTAAGGTTCTATGGCTATTTGGAACTTTTAGCTTGTAGAACAAAACTTTGCACTTTATGCGATTTAGTCCTTTTTCGCAATTAAGCATGAAATCGCTAAAATTAATGCATCAAAGTTTCATGCACTTATATAATCATGCTATAACACATAAAATAATATTAAAATAATTTTCTTCAACATCAAATTAGTGGTCCCGAATCCACTGTTCCGACTAGCCTTAAAATCAGGTTGTTACAGTATTCGTATGTCTAGGAAGAGACCGAAATGGTGACTTAGGTGGTAATCCTTAGTGAAGATGAACCGAGAGGATAGTTGTAGCTAAGGATGATAAATAACTCAATCTAGGATAATTAATTATTTAATTAGATAATTAGGGATTTAATCAGTCACAAGCTAGAGGCTCGTGTTGTCGACACTAAGATTTGGAAAGTCCATTAGGTTAATTTAGGATAGTTAATTTAATTAGTTCAATTAAAATATTAATTTGGATTCCCACTACTAATTCGTTAGTCGATTAGATTAGTAATTATTTTCTGTAATTAATTTAATATTAATTTCTCCAATCTGCAATCGCTTGGGAACAATACTCGAAATACTTATCATTGTTTCCTTGTAAACTTTTCTATTACAATTTGACTCGTACGCTTGTGGACACTGCCAATTTAATTTAATATAATTTTTGTGTGATATTTATATTATAAGCAATAATACATTTATAGGCGGTCAAGTTATTAGCATCGTTGCCGAGGATTGCGACGGTGAGATTTTTATTAGATTGGTTACCATAAAATAATTTTAATCGAAAGACTAACGAGATAGATAGTGTTCTAACTTGTATTTAATTTAATATAATTTATTTAGTGTTAAAAAAGTATTTTGAATTTTTCTAGTTAAGTAAATATTTTTATTTTAATATTTTTTATTTACCTTGTTGATTATCAGATTTAATTATGAATATTATTTTTATATGTTGGTGTAGGAACTATCCATTTCGAATTGGTTTTACGAAGATTCTATAAACCAATTGTAACACCCCAAACCCGGTCAAAACGCTACGACTGAATCTGGCATGTCACTGGGAAGAAAACGTTTTTGGAAAACAAGTTGTCATCTCATGTTGGAAAGAGAACCCTTGGTCTTTATAAAAACTGAGTTTGTACTGTGTGAACTTGTTGAAAACGTTTTGAAACTTAGTTTTAAAGATGATAGAGTTGTCTCGTTGTTATTACACGTTTGCTGAATACCCGATGGTAAAAATTTTGGAAATCCAGAAAATTAGTTAAAGCTTTGAAAACGTCCATCTTACGAGTTTCTTAAGCATGCCACTCGTGTTTAAGCAAATTTTAGGGAAATTTAAGCAGATAAATAATCCCAAAATAACATATAATGGCCGTATTACATAACTGAAAACCAAACTTAGAATAAAATAAATCCGAAATTAACCATTAGACCAAAATCCAAACTGTTGAGCATGGCCACCTCGAGTCCATCCCGGCTTCATGTCCGCGATCTAGGAATTATCTGCAAAATGTAACGGAAGGGGTGAGTCACCGAGACTCAATGCATAAATCCCCATCCAGAAGATGTTAAGCTCTTACACAGTTTCATATGCAAACATGTATGTCATGCAACCCATCCAACCTATCCATCCAAGTCTCCTAAGTCTACCCCTGGTGGCACCTAGCCACTGGTGGTACCTAACCACTGGTGGTTCCAAACCACTGGTGACCGAAGTCACAAATAATTGTTTGTGGGGCCAACCCACTTTGTGGTACCTAACCACTGGTGATGATCCCTTATCTCGATATGTGGGGCCAACCCACTGTGGTACCAAACCACTGGGACGAGTCACAGAAATATATATGTGGTACCTAACCACTGGTGGTTCCAAACAACTCAGACTTCGTCACAATATGATCGTATGTGGGGCCAACCCACTATGTGGTACCTAACCACTGGTGATAATCTGATAGATCATTCCTTCCCCCTCCTCTCATCAACCCAATTTCATGTACATGCATTGCAACATAACATGGTCATGCTTAACAATTTAACCTACATGACACACTCATGCTTTGATATACATACACCAAATGATAGCAGAATGTAACAGACTTACCCGGAGTCCTTGCTTTTACCCACAAGGGTAAACATAATGATCCATACCAACATTTCGGCTTTTGACAAAACACAGATAACAACATACTTACATATGAAGTGTATAAGAGTTACACACTTGATTACCCGTAACACGACACTCTCTACGTTGACACTCTCGTTAATAGGCACTCTCGTTAATAGCCACTACCGCTATCGACCTACTATTCTGCTCAGATGCCGGCCCATAACCCGGTGGCCAATCACAAATAGCAGACACAGTCCTCCTCTTAAACTTAGGGATCGAACCCAAAGGTTGACTTCCCTCACCTTCTCGTATATTTCTTGCATCCATTACAAACTTCGATCAATAAATCACTACGAGAGATACGATTTCGGGATATTCACCCCACTAGATTAACAATAGATATAAAATAGATTGATTAATAGAACCACTTAGAAAGAATTTTCTCACCTAAATCGGTTAAATCCCAGAGTTAACGAACTTGGCTAAAACGTTGATTGAACCCCTATACCAAAACCAAGTGAGATTCGTCTAATGGAGATTGGGCTAAAGAGAATTGGCCTTTCAGCAAAACAGGGGACATAAGTCCACCCTCCACCATACGGCCACACAAAAACCTTATCTCCTTACCTTCAATCTTCTTCAAAATTCGGCACAGGCAGACACCACAGAGGGAATTCAGCTTCTAGGAAATAATGAGGGAAAAGAAAGGAACAACCATCAAGATAATAAGGAAGTGATTCAGTTTAAAATAAAGATGAGAAAGAACAGAGATTGCAAAGAAGAAAACGACAGAGATCTTACCAATCCTGAAATGATTCGGCTATGGTGAAACTTCGGGAAAAGAGGCTGAACTTTGGAGATTTTGACTATATGAAGAAATGAGTGTGTGGTTTTGGCTTTTGATCAATAGAAGAGAAAGAAAAGAAGTCGAAACAGAGGGAGGAATGATGATTTTGGCTTTGGGACATGATGGAGAAAAAGAGTAGAAGGGATTCAGCTATGGCTTTTGAGAGAAAAGAATATGAGGAATAAAGTCTCGGCACAAAAGAAAATGAGAGAAAGGAGTTCTAAATGCTCCCTAACTAGCCGAATACTCACACTTCACCAAGGCCTACACCACATTCGGCCACCTCCCTCACTAGCACCCAAAACCAAATGCTCCTCTACCCCAAGCCACCTTCAAAATTCGGCTAAACACAATCCTCTCCAATCCCTTCTTTTTCTCCTCACTTTCCTCCTGATCACACATTCAAATGAATTTGAATACTTCAAATTCCTACATTTTCTCTCCTCCACTTATTCAAATCTGTTGACTCCTTCAACACTTATCCACCAAAGTCCATCTTGAGTACAACTCCTCCTAGTCTTGGCGTCAAAAATAACAAGCAGAAAGGGGATTCCCTCAGTTGAACCAAGGCTCTATCCACTCACTTGAGGCGTCACTTCCTTGAGCCTTAAGTGGCGCCTCCCTTGCCACTTTACCAAGGCTCTTCCTGTGTCAAACATGCCACTAATTTCCCTTAACTCCTATCCCATTCAGCTCCCCTTTCCAAGTGCACAAAAAGAAAATTTTCGCTAAGGCTCTGGCCTACCTCTAGCTCATGCCTGGTCCCTAAATTACCCTAAACTAGCATGACATCCATACTACCTACATGCAATCAGATAAAATGCAGAGGCCACGATTCAAGGATGTTACAGTTCTGGCCCCCTTAAAAATAATTTTTGCCTCGAAATTACCTGGTCAAAAGAGTTGAGGGTATTGCTGCCGAATCACATCCTCTGCCTCCTGCGTGGCCTCCTCTATTCCATGATTCCGCTACAACACCTTCACCAAAGGAACGGTTTTCCTACGCAACACTTTGACATCCCGGTCCAAGATCTGCACTGGCTCCTCTTCAAAAGACAAGTCTGGGCTTACTTCGATTTCTTCTACCGGCACAACATGACACGGATCTGAACGATAGTGTCTAAGCATTGAAACATGGAATACGTCATGAATCTGACTCAATTCTGATGGTAACTCAAGCTAGCAAGCTACTGGTCCTACCCGCTTCAACACCCGATAAGGCCCGATAAACCTAGGTCTCAGCTTGCCCTTCTGACCAAATCTCAGAGCTTTCTTCCACGGCAACACCTTCAAAAAGACCTTGTCACCCACTACAAATTCTATATCCTTTTGCTTAAGATCGTCATAAGACTTCTGCCTGTCTGAAGCTTCCTTCAAACGAGTTCGAATCAGCTTAACCTTACCTTCCGTTTTAGCAACTAACTCCAAACCCAACAATTGCCGTTCACCCAACTCTGTCCAACACGTAGGGGTACGACACTTTCGCCCATATAACGCTTCATACGGTGCCATCTGAATACTTGACTGGTAGCTATTGTTATACGCGAACTCTGCCAATGGTAGAAATTCCTCCCAACTACCTCTGAAATCCAAGACACAACCCCTTAACATATCCTCTAAAATCTAGATTACCCTTTCCGACTGCCCATCCGACTGCGGATGAAACGCTGCACTGAAATCCAACCTCGTACCTAATGCTTGATGCAACGCTTTCTAAAATCTTGACGTAAATCTAGGGTCTCTGTCCGAAATAATCAACACTGGCACCCCATGCAACCTTACAATCTCCGCTATATATAATCTGGCTAACTTCTGAAGAGAGTAATCCACACGCATAGGTATGAAGTGAGCACACTTTGTCAGACAATCAACAATCACCCAGACCGAATCCTTTTTGCTAGGCGTAAGGGGTAGCCCACTGACAAAATCCATCGTAATCCTTTCCCACTTCCACTGCGGAATCTTCACCGGTTGCAACAATCCCGAGGGTAACTGATGTTCCGCCTTTATCTGCTGACACATCAAACACTTGCCCACAAATTCAGCTACTTCTCACTTTAGACCCGGCCACCAGAACTATTCCTGTAAATCCCGGTACATCTTACTACCTCCAGAATGCATAGCGTATGGGCTACTATGAGCTTCCTGAAGAATCTTCTACCTTAACTCAGCATCTTTTGGCATGCGAACTTTCCCCTAAAAACATAGCACTCTATCGCTGCTTAAGCTATATCCCTCCAATCCACCATTCTGCACTTGTAAACATCGAGCACTTAAGACTTCATCCACTAGCTGTTTCTCCTTAACCTGGTTTACCCACGTCGGCTTCACTTGCAGTTCTGCTAACAGACTTTCGTCATCATACAGACTAAGGTGGGCAAACATTACTCTTAAGTCTGTTACCACTTTGCGGCTCAACGCGTCAGCCACTACGTTAGCCTTACTCGGATGGTATTCAATTGGGCAGTCATAATCCTTCAACAACTCGATCCACCTTCGCTGCCTTAAATTCAATTCCTTCTGAGTGAGAAGATACCTCAAACTCTTATGATCTGTGTAAACAACAGACTTCTCCCCATACAAGTGGTGTCTCCAAATTTTTAGAGCGAAAACCACTACAGCCAACTCCAGATCATGCGTCGGGTAATTCACTTTGTGAGGTCTCAATTGTCGAGAAGCATACGCCACTACTTTCCCCTCTTGCATCAGCACACATCCCAGACCAGTATGCGACGCATCACAATAAACCGTAAACTCCTTCCCTACTTTAGGGCTGAATCAAAATCGGAGCTTCTATCAAAATCCTCTTTAACTTGTCAAAACTTTCTTGCTGTTTGTCTGTCCACACAAACGGAACCCCTTTCCTTAACAACTTGGTTAGCGGTGCTGCAATCAAGGAAAAACCTTCCACAAACCTCCTGTAATACCCCGCTAATCCCAGAAAACATCGAATCTCTGCCATAGACTTAGGTGGTTTCCAGTCCAATACAGCTTCAATCTTCCGAGGGTCTACCCTAATCCCCTCAGCTGACACCACATGACCCAGGGAGGTTACTTCCTTTAACCAGAACTCGCACTTACTAAACTTTACGAATAACTGCTTTTCCCTCAGAATTTGCAAAACTACACGAAGACGTACATCATGCTCCTCCTTGGACTTCGAGTACACCGGTATATCATCTATAAATACTACGATGAACCGATCCAAATACGATTGAAAAACCCAATTCACCATATCCATAAACACTGCCGGTGCGTTGGTCAACCTAAACGGCATCATCGAAAATTCATAGTGAGCATAACGAGTACGAAACGCCAACTTATGAATGTCTACTTCCTTGACCTTAAGTTGATGATACCCTGATCTCAGATCTATCTTCGAGAAAACTGATGCTCCCTTAAGTTGATTGAACAGGTCGTCTATCCTTGGTAATGGGTACTTGTTCTTAATCGTCAACTTATTTAGCTGACGGTAATCTATACAGATTCGCATCGGTCAGTCCTTCTTTTTAACAAAAAGCACGGGTGCTCCCCAAGGAGACACACTCGGCTGGATAAAACCACGGTCCAACAACTCCTGAATCTGAGCTTTCAGCTCCACTAACTCCTTCGGCACCATTCTATATGGGGCAATAGACACTGGCGCGGTTCCGGGTAGCAGGTCTATCGCGATCCGGAGGCAGACCCAGAAGCTCTTCTGGGAACACATCGGTAAATTCTTTCACCGTTTGGACATCTCCCACAGTTGATTCCTTGGCCTCCAATGCACAAACATGAACCATAAACGCTTCACATCCCTTCCTCACCATTTTCTCGTCCTTCAAAGCGGATACTACATTAGACAGGTAGTTCCTTCTCTCACCTATCATCACCACCTCTTCACCCTCGACAGCTCTCAGCACCATGCGCTTGACTGCATAGTCCAAACTCGCTTGATACTTTACTAACCAGCCCATCCCTAAGATCAAATCGAACTCCCCAAATGGCCGTTCCATCAGATCAGCCAGAAACACGACCTCTTGAAGTTCTAGAGGTACATCCTTATATAGTTTATTCACTACCACTGAGTGACCTAGAGGGCTAATTACAGTCATCTCCTTAAAAGTAGTCTCATAGGCTAAGTTTAGAGTTCCCGCTATACTACTAGCAACATAAGAGTGCGTAGAACCAACATCAATCAAAGCAGTATAGGGGAATCCATAAATTAAGAACGTATCGGTTATGACGTCTGGTGCGTCGCCCTTCTCTCATAGCCTCGCTGCGTAAACCAACTCAGGCTGTCTTGCCTTAGTATTCCTAGCACCACTGCCCGGTGTTCCACAGCCCCGACCATTACCGTTACCACCATTGGCTGAACCTCAACCCCTCTGTGGTTGCTGACCATCTCTTCTGAATTTTGTACGTCCTTCACCCTCAGTCTGAGTCCTAGCTGGCCTCCGCAGACAATCCCTTATCCGATGATCCATTGACCACACTCAAAGCACCCTCTATTACCTGTCCAACACTCTCCCGAATGAGACTTCCCACATCGAGCACACCGTGGTGGCCACTGAGTAGCAGCAGGAGGCTTTGCAGCTTGATTCGGCCAGCCAAATCTAGCCATTTTTTGAAAATTCCTAGCAAACCTTGATGGCCCAGAACTCCTTTTATTCCAATTCCTATCATGATTCTGTTTCATCGGCTGCTATACCTTTTCGGCTATCTTGGCCTTTTCCACAAGGACAGCAAACTCTCTCTCCCGCTGTGGAGCAATCAATACCCGCAGTTCATCCCTCAGTCTATCCTCAAACCTAACACAGCTCTCATGTTCCGTAGCCACAATACCCCTAGCATAACGGCTTAACCTTAGAAATTCCACCTCATATTCCGATACTGACTTACTCCCCTGAACCAGATTCAAGAACGCCTTACACTGTGCATCTATATAACCAGACCCGACGTACTTCCTCTGATAAGCCGCCTTAAAGAAATCCCAAGTGATATCATCGGCCATTGTACCATCCTTGACCATGAGCCACCACTGATAGGACTCATCCTGAAGCGGAGACACTATCCCATTCAACTTCTCCTCAAGCGTGAAATCTAAATCATCCATTATGCGCTTCATCGCCTCTAACCAGTACTCACCGTGTTGGGAGCTACACCAGAAACACCCCTAAATAACTCTGCTCTATTAGCCCGGAGCCGTTCAGACACGGATTTCTGAGCCCCCGTATCTACGCCTGCTTCAACAACTCTCTCCAGAACCCGCAGCATCGCCTGAGACACCGTGTCATCACCTCCCGTTTGATCCTGAAACTCAACGCCCACAGTTGGCTGCGGCGGCACCTCATTCTCTGACCCATGGCTAGACCCTACTGGTTCTGACACAGTAATCCTACCCCTACCATGTCCATGTACATTACGCCCGTGTCATCGAGTGCTCATGACTAGCGTTCACGAATTAATCTGATTTAAGAATTTTATGAGTGCGCTTTCTTCCACTATTTATTATAGCACAGTTTTATGAACAATTTATTATAGTAGTTGTTCTCGCAAGTTCACACCGCCCTACGGGTTTCAGTCTCTAAAGTGAATTCCTATCACAAGCTTTCATATCACAATCATTTAAACAATAGTAACAACAGTTAGGAGACTTACCATTGCGGATTGGTGCCAGAGACTCAAGTGCCATGCTTTCCCAAAACATGCATTTTCCATCAAAATCATTTTGCAACCCCTTTAATGAAAACCTTTTAGGCCTTATACCTACAATCGAGTTTTTGAACCACGCTCTGATACCACAATTGTAACACCCCAAACTTGGTCAAAACGCTACGACTGAATCTGGCATGTCACAGGGAAGAAAATGTTTTTGGAAAACAAGTTGTCGTCTCAAGTTGGAAAGAGAACCCTTAGTATTTATAAAAACTGAGTTTGTACTGTATGAACTTATTGAAAACAAGTTGTTGTCTCATTTTTATTACACATTTGCTAAATACCCAATGGTAAAAATTTTGGAAATCCCGAAAATTCATTAAAACTTTGAAAACGTCCATCTTACGAGTTTACTAAGCATGCCACTCGTGTTTAAGCAAATTTTAGGGAAATTTAAGTAGATAAATAATCCCAAACTAACATCTAATGGCCTTATTACATAACTGAAAACCAAACTTAGAATAAAATAAATCTGAAATTAACCATTAAACCAAAATCCAAACTGTTGAGTATGGCCACCTCGAGTACATCCCGGCTCCGTGTCCGCGATCTAGGAATTATCTGCAAAATGTAACGGAAGGGGTGAGTCAACGAGACTCAGTGCATAAATCCCCATCCAGAAGATGTTAAGCTCTTACACAGTTTCATATGCAAACATGTATATCATGCAACCCATTCAACTTATACATTCGAGTCTCCCAAGTTTACCCCTTGTGGCACCTAGCCACTGGTGGTACCTAACCATTGGTGCTTCCAAACCACTGGTGACCGTAGTCACAAATAATCGTTTATGGGGCCAACCCACTTTGTGGTACCTAACCACTGGTGACAATCCCTTATATCGATATGTGGGGCCAACCCACTGTGGTACCAAACCACTGGGACGAGTCACAAAAATATATATGTGGTACCTAACCACTGGTGGTTCAAAACCACTGAGACTTAGTCACAATATGATTGTATGTGGGGCGAACCCACTGTGTGGTACCTAACCACTGGTGACAGTCTGATAGATCATTCCTTCCCCCTCCTCTCATCAACCCAATTTCATGTACATGCACTGCAACATAACATGGTCATGCTTAACGATTTAACCTACATGGCACACTCATGCATTAATATACATACACCAAATGATAGCAGAATGTAACAAACTTACCCGGAGTCATCGCTTTTACCCACAAGGGTAAACATAATGATCTATACCAACATTTCAGCTTTTGACAAAACACAGATAACAACATACTTATATATGAAGTGTATAAAAGTTACACACTTGATTACCCGTAACACGACACTCTCTACGTTGACACTCTCGTTAATAGGCACTACCGCTATATGCCTACTATTGTGCTCAGATGCTGGCCCACAACTCGGTGGACAATCATGAACAGCAGACATAGCCCTCTTCTTAAACTTAGGGATCGAACCCGAAGGTTGACTTCCCTCACCTTCTGTATATTTCTTGCATCTATTACAAACTTCGATTAATAAATCATTACGAGAGATACGATTTCGGGATATTCACCCCACTAGATTAACAATAGATATCTAACAGATCGATTGATAGAACCACTTAGAAAGAATTCTCTTACCTAAATTGATTGAATCCCAGAGTTAACGAACTTGGCTAAAACGTTGATTGAACCCCTATACCAAAACCAAGTGAGATTCGGCTAATGGAGATTGGACTAAAGAGAATTAGCCTTTTGGCCAAACAGGGGACATAAGTCCACCCTCCACCATACGGCCACACAAAAACCTTATCTCCTTACCTTCAATCTTATTCAAAATTCAGCATAGGCAGACACCACAGAGGGAATTTAGCTTCTAGGAAATAAGGAGTGAAAAGAAAGGAACAACCATCAAGATAATAAGGAAGTGATTCAGTTTAAAATAAATATGAGAAAGAAAAGAGATTGTAAAGAAGAAAATGACAGAGATCTTACCAATCATGGAATGATTCGGCTATGGTGAAACTTCGGGAAAAGAGGCTGAACTTTGGAGATTTCGACTATATGAAGAAATGAGAGTGTAGTTTCAGCTTTTGATCAAAATAAGAGAAAGAAAAAAAGTCGAAAGAGAGGGAGGAGTGATGATTTCGGCTTTGGGGCAAGATGGAGAAAAAGAGTAGAAGGGATTCGGCTATGGCTTTTAAGAGAAAAGAATATGAGGAACAAAGTCTCAGCACAAAAGAAAATGACAGAAAGGAGTTCTAAATGCTCCCTAACTAGCCAAATACTCACACTTCACCAAGGCCTACACCACATTCGGCCACCTCCCTCACTTGCACCCAAAATCGAATGCTCCTCTACCTCAAGCCACCTTCAAAATTTGGCTAAACATAATCCTCTCCAATCCCTTCTTTTTCTCCTCACTTTCCTCCTGATCACACATTCAAATGAATTTGAATACTTCAAATTCCTACATTTTCTCTCCTCCACTTATTGAAATCTGTTGACTCCTTCAACACTTATCCACCAAAGTCCATCATGAGTAAAACTCCTCCTGGTCTTGGCGTAAAAAATAACAAGCAGAAAGGGGATTCCCGCAGCTCGAACCAAGGCTCTATCCACTCACTTCAGGTGTCATTTCCCTGAGCCTTAAGTGGTGCCTCCCTTGCCACTTTGCCAAGGCTCTTCTTGTGTCAAAACATGCCACTATTTCCCTTAACTCCTGTCCCATTCAGCTCACCCTTCCAAGTGCCCAAAAAGAAAATTTTCGCTAAGGCTCTGGCCTACCTCTAGCTCATGCCTAGTCCCTAAATTACCCTAAACTAGCATGACATCCATACTATCTACATGCAATCAGATAAAATGCAGAGGCCCCGATTCAAGGATGTTACATTAATGGAGTCATAATTACAAACATAAGTGGCTTGAGTGTTCGAACGAACTCCCACCTAAGTCGTGCAAGTATACATATAAGAGGTATGGAGATTCGACGAACCTATGGGATAAAGACGAAGTATAAAAGGAAGGAGTATATGAATAATGGGACATTATGAAGAACCAAAAATCACTTGTGGTAGAGCATTACCAACAAAGAAATGAAACAATAACTTCGTTGGAAAAGATAGATGAGCGATAACTAGGGACATTTTAGTATTTAGCCGAAACTCCTTATGATTCATATGGCTATATGTCCACACAAAAAAGCTGTGAGCAAGAATCCCAAGCTAAATTAAAACGAAACTAACAACAATTGGATCAATTAGATGAATTTTTCCAACAAAAATCCCAAGTGAGTACTCCGTTGGAAGAGGTCATACATGATGTTTCCAATTTCAATCTGAAGGACCCATGTGCTACCGACCATCATTCATAATTAAATCTAGGAAAGTCAACAAGAATTTAGAACCGGAGATGAAAATGAAGTGAACATCACTGAGGAAATCTCTGATCCAATTAGCATATATTTACATGTAGAAGTAGAAATAGAATTAACAACTAATTCCAAGCTTCAGCTAATTTGAATGCAAGTGTAGACAAGTTGGTACACTTTCTGGCCATAACCAAGGAGGTGCCAGTGAAAAAATTGGTGACTTTTTTCTCATTTTCGCTTGACGATGAAGATAAAGCTCGATGATCATGTGTCAAAGTCTTAAAAGTTTATAAAATTAATGATCGAGCCTAGAAACTAACTGTGAAAATGACTCGAGGCAAGTGCACCTACCGAACAGTAGTATAGTTTAGTGGCAAGACCGGATTGTCGAACCCAAAGGAACCAAAAGTACTAATACTAACTTTCTTTCTATTATTTAGCCTAAAATAAAAGTGAATTGTTGTTTAATCTAAACTTGACTAACTACTACGCTAAAGATGCTAAGACAAAGAGAATGAATTGGGGAAAAATACTTGTTGGAAAAACCAATTGATTAAGACAATACCCGAGGAAGAATCCACCTAGACTTCACTTGTTATTTAACTCTGAACCAGACGATTTACTCACTTGACTTGATTCGTAGGATTCCCTAATTTATGTTAATACCTCTTTCGAGGCTACTAACATCTAACCCTAGGTTGATTAATTGAAATTTATTTCTAATTAAAACCCCTAGAATTGCATTAACTCGATCTATGGACTCTCATATTAGGTTTGACCCTAATCCGGCAGATTTTCGTCATCCTATTTCTAGGGTTGCGATCAACTCTTCTTAATTATGCTAGATCTACTCTTAAACAGGGACTTTTGCTCCATTGCCTAAGCACATCAATACTTGAATTAATATTCTGAAATATCAAAGCAAGAATTAAGAACACATAATTAAGAACAAATCAATTATTTATCAAATAGTTCAAAAAACAATAACAAGATCCGTCTTAGGTTTCGTTCCCCTCAGGTATTTAAGGGGTTTAGTTCATAATGATAAAAGAATACATCTCAGAAGAAAATATAAAACAAAACATAAGAAAAACCATAAAACCCCCTGAAGGAATTTTAAGGGAAGATCCTCCGTCTTGAGTATGAATCTGGATTTTTGAGATGAATCAACTGACTTTCTTCGAATAAATCCCATAGTTCTGACCTCTTAGGCTTGGCTCTTCAGCCTAACTAGACGCCCCCTCTTAGGTCATACTTAGGGGGTTTATATAGGCTTTCACAATGACTTTCTTCGCCCATAAGTATCCTAATCCGAGTGAAACTAAAACAGGTCGCGGCAGGGACACGCCTGTGTAAGTCGAGGCCAGGCCGTGGTTGGCTCTGCTAATGGAGGCACGAGCGTGTGGCTTGGGCCCAGGCCGTTTGCATTTCGTACTTTGGCCCATTTTCTTCGTTTTTGTTCTGTTTCTCGTTCTTTTCATCCTTTGGTGCTTTCCTAAGTATAAAACATGAAATCAAAGGATTAGGAGCACCAAATTCCACAATTCAAGGAATAAATCATCCAAAAGTATGCTAAATGTGGGAATAAAATATGTACATAATATGGTTTATCAAATACCCCCACCCTTAAGCATTTGCTGGTCCTCAAGCAAAATTCTCAACTCACAATTAAAATGAACTTCCTTGATTCATAATATTCATCAATAGTGTTTCAGCATAATTCAAAGGTAATTCATACATTGATAATTTAAATAGAAGGATCCTAAATTTTCAAACAATCAAAGTCATAGTTTTTGTAGCATAAAAACATAGGTATTTCCTCTTACCTAAATAATTACCCTTAATTCAAAATCGACAAGAATTGACATCCTCGCTAAAGATTCACTCAAATCACTCAAAGTGTCTAAGGTTCAAAATTAAGCTCTCGAAAGTCGAACATGAAAAGTTAATCCTATAGGCTTGCATGAAAATCAAATCTCCACCACTGTAAAATGAGATTATACAGAAATCAAAAGGTCTTTAAAAAGGGTTGTAATGGGGCTTGGGTTAAAGGTGTAGATAAAGGGTAAATTAAAGGGTTAAAATCGAGATTGAATTGACAATTTACCTAACTAGAAAAATGAATATCAATTGAAAACTTTAAACTAAAAATACGAGCTTCTTCTTCAATATGTGGAAATTAAATGTATAAGCTCACCTAATTATAGAACAAATAATGAATATACTTTGATTTTATTTAAGAACAAATCAAGTAATAAGAAAGAACTTTAACAACTGTAATATAGAACATAGTTAGGCAACTGCTCAAAATCAAATCTCGACAAAAAGGGTAGTCAAGAGAAATGGTGATAACAAATACAAGATGGGTTTTGGGTTAATATTAGTGGGTGAGTAAATAAACGATTGTTAGGATTAAATGGGTTCACTAGGGGTTAATTGTTAGGGTAGGCTTTTTAGTGAAGCAAGTGGATTAAATCCTAAGTGCCTTTATCATCTCTGTATATCAAATCAATGATGTGGTCTTGACATGTATAATCAAAGCAAGTTCTAGAATAACAAATCAATGTTGACACTCTCATAATCAAAAAATGATCAAGAAAAGAATGTATGCTCTAAAAGGCTCAAAATCTCACAAAAATTATGGGTTTTCGATATCAACTTTGTAAATTTCAAAGTTCAAGCTAATAATTAGATTCAGGTAGACAACTTAATAAATTTTAATTTTTGAAAATAGACTCATCATGCTTGATTCTCTAGTCTCCTAAAGTTTAAATCATCACTGCACAATTAACTATGACTTAATCCGAAACATATCAAAGAAAATCATGGATCACTGGCAATTTCATTCTAATTAGTAATATGATAAAATTACTAAAAGACAAGATATCATTTAGGGATTTGAGAATAATGCAGAAAGTTAGGAAATTTTTCAAAATAAAATTCACCCCCCACACTTAAGATGTATATTGCCCTCAATGTACAAAGATACATATGAAATTTTAAGAGATAGGGAGAGGTGAAACTTCCTGAATTTTAGATGGCTTCCTTGAGTTGGGAGCGGTCATGGTGTGGTGGTCGCCGACAATCTCTGCACTAGATGAAGAAATTGGGAAGCTCGTGAAGACTTAGCCAGGAAATAATAAAAATAATTCAAAATATACTAAATATATATTTATAAAAAGAAAAAAAATAGAAAGTAAAATAAAATTAAAAGAAAAGATTAATGGACTGAAAAGTCCTTAGCATTAGATGGTTAGCGAGGTGGGTGTGATTTCTAAGGCCGTGGTCGGTGATTCCCGAGTAGCCTTTAGAACCTAAATCAAAGAAAATGAAATAAAATAGATTAAACTAAGTAAAAGAAAAATAAAGAAAAGGAAAATAAAAGAGAAGGGAATGGGGAGTAGGTGAGAAGGAGAGAGGGATGTTTTAAATAAAAATTTCAAATCTGGTACATCCCGACGTCTATGTACCGTAGGCGTGTCGAGTCACACGGCCATATCGCACGGCCATGTTGTGCTTCGTTCGTTTCTCCCACGCCTGTGTGCGGGTCGTCACGCCCGTGTTGATAAAACAGTGTCGACCACGATCGGGTCGCATGGTCGTGGTGTTTAGTCGGAGCCCATGGCTTAAAGATATTTTTCATCCTGTTTCGTACTAACACTGCCATGCCAGTACGAAAATCTGTAGCATTCACACAGCCACGACCACGGCCGTGTGCAAGGCTGTGTGGTATGGAAATTTGCACTTTGGTTAGTTTATAGTTAGATGCTAAAAGGGAAGAATAAAAGTAAAAATAAAAAATGTAAAACTAATGGGATTAGTGCTCGGGTTGTCTCCCGAGAAGCGCTCATTAATAGTCTTAAGCTTGACTTACCTCTCATTCACATAATCATGGTGGTTTGAGGAGTTGAGAATCCTTTCTCATGCTATCAGTTCTATTATGAGTATATAATTCGAGTCGAGTAGCGTTTACTTTAAAAGTGTCAAATGTAGGATTACTTACCTCGACTGTTCTGTAAGGGAAGAGAGTGAGTACCTTAAAAGGGATCTTTTCATTTGTATCAAGGTCTGAGGTGGCGATCTGAGGGTTTGTTTTAGCCAACAATACCTGATCCTCGATCTGAAATTGGTTTGTCCCATCTTTAGGTTTATCATGGAGTTGCTTCGATCTTACTTTGTGTATTCCTAGTTTTTCCTTGAAATGTGTCTTCCACTCGTCTAGTTCATCGATCTGAAGCCTTCGTTCCTCATGAGTTATTTCCTTTTTGGTGTGAGGTCTAGAATCTCGCTCAGTTATGTAGTTCTGTGGTGCTTCCTGAAAAGACTGAATGGTCATTAATAAAATTAATTTTCTCACCTTGATTACTTAATGTCTTAGAAGAGTCAAGAGCCTGAAGACTGATTGATTCATCACCTACACTGAGTATGAGTTCTCCTGTACCAACATTAATTTTAGTCCTGGCAGTTGCTAAAAAAGGTCTTCCTAAAATTAAAGGAATATTGTCGTCCTCATCCATGTCTAAAACGACAAAGTCTACTAGGAATACGAATTTATCAATTTTCACTAGAACATCTTCAATTATACCCCTAGGAATTCTAATAGTTTTATCAGCTAATTGAATGCTCATCCTAGTTTGTTTGAGTTTCCCTAGACCTAGCTGATTAAAAATTTTATAAGGCCTAACATTAATGTTTGCCCCTAAATCAGCTAAAGCATTATCAACAGATAAACTACCAATTAGGCATGGAATTGTAAAACTCCCTGGATCTTTTAATTTTCGTGGTAGTTTATTTTGCAACATTGCTGAGCACACTGCATTTAGTTCCACATGCGACTCCTCATCTAACTTCTGTTTGTTTGTTAAAAGCTCTTTTAAAAATTTCCTTGAATCTGGCATCTGCAAAAGAGCTTCAAGAAACGGTAAGTTAATATGTAATTTCTTTAGAAGTTTAAGAAATTTACTGAATTGTTCATCTGTGTTGTCTTTCTTCATCACATCGGGATATGGTATACGAGGTTGGTACTCTTTAATTACCAATTTTGGTTTGTCATGGTTTACCTCAACCTTTCCTTCCTCTACCACTTTCTCTTGCCTTAATTTGGGCTTATCTAACCCTTCACTGTCATGAGCTGTTATGGCTTGAAGTTGCTCCTTTGGGTTAGTTTTAGTGTTGCTTTGTAGGCTTCCTTGTGGTCGTTCTGATATTAGCTTAGCAAGTTGCCCTAATTGGTTCCCAATCCCTTGAATCAATGCTTGTTGATTTTTAAGTGTTGTCTCGGTGTTTTGGAAACGAGTTTCTGACTCTGCTATAAATTTTGTCAGCATCTCCTCAAGGTTCAGCTTATTTTCCTGTGGGTAGGGCTGTTGTTGAAAGTTTGGAGGGGGTTGTTGTCTTTGGTTTCCTTGACCACCCCATGAAAAATTGGGGTAGTTCCTCCAACTTGGATTATAAGTGTTAATATAAAGGTTATTTTAAGGTTTAAAATTGTTACCCATATAGTGAACTTGCTCGTGCTCAGCGCTCGGGTTGTAAGGTGGATATTCTGTGTTGTTCATCCCTCATCTATTCGTATCACACTACATAACTAGATGTACCTGTGAAGAACCACATAAACCATCAATCTTTTTATTTAAAAGTTCTACCTGGTTTGATAGCATGGTTACTGCGTTGAAGTTGAAAACACTGGCTACTTTCATTGGCCTTGTCCTTTTGACTTGCCACTAATAGTTATTGAGTGACATCTCTTCAATGAATTCATAAGTAGCCTCAAGTGTTTTGTTATTCAAGTTTCTGCCGACGGCTGAATTAATCAACTGCCTAGTTGAAGGGTTTACACCATTATAAATAGTCTGGACCTGTAGCCACAAGGGTAATCCATTGTGTGGGCACCTTCTCAATAGATCCTTGTATCTCTCCCATGCATCGTAAAGTGTTTCTAAATCCATGTGCACAAAAGAAGAGATATCATTCCTCAACTTGGCCGTTTTAGCTGGCGGAAAATATTTTAATAAAAATTTTCGGACATTTGTTCCCATGTAGTGATTGATCCTCGTGGAAGAGAATTGAACCATTGTTTAGCTTTATTCCTCAAAGAAAAGGGAAATAACCGAAGACGAATGGCATAATCAGAAACACCATTTATTTTGAAAGTATAACAGAATTCTAGGAAATTCGCCAAGTGATTATTTGGATCTTCATCCTGCAAACCATCAAACTGAACAAACTACTATATCATCTGAATTGTATTCGGTTTCAGTTCAAAATTATTTGCAGCAATAGCAGGTCTAACATTACTTGACTCAGTTCCTGTTAAATTAGGTTTAGCATAACCATACATAGTTCGAGGAGTATGATTTTCGACCACCTCTAGAGGTAGCGGATTATTCTCAGCCATTTCTTTGGTGGTATTAATTTCGTTTTCTTGCTCTTCTTGTATGTACTGAAGGCTTCTGCTTATTTCTCTTCGATTTCTGTGAACTGTTCTTTCAATTTCACTATCGTAGAGTAGAGGTCCTGACGGGTTTCTTCTGGTCATAAACTAGAATACCTGCCAGAAGAAAAGAAGAAAATTTAGAAAAATGAAAATAAAATTTAATTGCCAAAATAGAATATGACTAAAGTAATAAAAATTGAGCGTTCTCAATATTTCAGATCCCCAGCAACGGCGCCAAAAACTTGGTCGTGTGTCAAAGTCTTAAAAATTTATAAAAGGAATGATCGAGCCTAGAAAATAACTGTGACAACGACTTGAGGCAAGTGCACCTATCAAACAGTAGTATAGTTTAGTGGCAAGACAGGATTGTCGAACCCAAAGGAACCAAAAGTACTAATACTAACTTTCTTTCAATTATTTAGTCTAAAATAAAATTGAATCATTGTTTAATCTAAAATTGACTAACTATTAAGCCAAAGATGCTAAGAAAAAGAGAATGAATTGGGGAAAAATACTTGTGGGAAAAACCAATTGATTAAGACAATACCCGAGGAAGAATCCACCTAGACTTCACTTGTTATTTAACTCTGAACCAGACGATTTATTCACTTAACTTGATCCGTAGGATTCCCTAATTTATATTAATACCTATTTCGATTCTACTAACGTCTAACCCTAGGTTGATTAATTGAAATTTATTTCTAATTAAAACCCCTAGAATTGCATTAACTCGATCTATAGACTCCCACATTAGGTTTGACTCTAATCCGGTAGATTTTCGTCATCCTATTTCTAGGGTTGCGATCAACTCCGCTTAATTATGCTAGATCTACTCTTAAACAGTGACTTTTTCTCCATTACCTAAGCACATCAATACTTGAATCAGTATCCTAAAATATCAAAGCAAGAATTAAGAACACATAATTAAGAACAAATCAAGTATTTATCATATAGTTCAGAAAACAATAATAAGATCCGTCTTAGGTTTCGTTCCTCTCAGGTATTTAAGGGGTCTAGTTCATAATGATAGAAGAATACATCTCAGAAGAAAATATAAAATAAAACATAAGAAAAACCCTAAAACCCCCTGAAGGAATATGAAGGGAAGATCCTCTCTCTTTAGTATGAACCTAGCTTCTTGAGATGTATCAACTGGCTTTCTTCGAATAAATCCCACAATTGTGACCTCTCCAGCTTGGCTCTTCAGCCTAACTGGATGCCCCCTCTTAGGTCAAACTTAGGGGGTTTATATAGGCTTTCGAAATGTCTTTCTTCACCCCTAAGTATCCTAATCCGAGTGAAATTAAAATAGGTCATGGCAGGGACACGCCCGTGGCACATGCCTGTGTAAGTCGAGGCCAGGCCGTGGTTAGGTTTGCTAATGGAGGCACAGCCGTGTGGCTTGGGCCCAGTCGTGTGCATTTCATACTTTGGCCCATTTTCTCTTTTTGCCCTGTTTCTCGTTCTTTTCATCCTTCGATGCTCTCTTAAGTATAAAACATAAAATTAAAGGATTAGGAGCACCAAATTCCACAATTCAGGGAATAAATCATCCAAAAGTATGCTAAATGTGGGATTAAAATATGTACATTATATGGTTTATCACTCGAGAAACCAAATCTTGTTGTGATATGGAGGGGAGGAAGCTCGAGACAATAATACCCTGAAAAATGATTTGGGGTTGGGTTGGATTAGGCACCAAATGCTCATGATGTGGATGTCGTGTTGATCGAAGAGAAGGCGATTCATTGGAATCGACTAAGGATGTTGCTTTATATGTCTTGAGAGATGAACAAAAAATGGATCAAAGTTTCGAGGACTAGTTGGAAGTTCCTTTTCGGTGGCAGTTCGTATCGTCCCGACTTCGAAAAAGGACTTCTCTTCTCAATTATGTTTAATGTTAAATTCTATTTTTCATTGTTTTTATTGTTAAATAGATTTATGATCATGATTTTTAATTTGATGTTAGAATTGGAAGAAAATAGGTTTTTGAGAGCAACAGAAGAGTTAGGATTTATTTGGAGGAAACTACGGACAACCGACAAATTTTGACAAGTCCTGGAGGTTAAATTGGAGTCGTGTCACAACATTGTGAATTTATGGTGCAACACACACACATACAATTCAAATCAAGAAACATGAAAAATAATAGTCGTGTTGTGCCATGCATATCTTGTGGCACAACACAACCCCTTCAGGGCAAAAATATAGGAAAAATTCCTATTGTGTCACACCACAAAGGCCATTTTTAGAAACGTTTTCATTCTTAGTTCAATGTGATCTTCTACAACCTACCCCAATTTTGCACGGCAAGTCATACCCTAGACAACCACTTATATTATCTTTAGCAGCCGCCACAACCTCCAAACCTTCACAAGCAACCTATAACCCACTAGTCAAAAATTTGCATTCCCTTCATCGTTCACTTGGTTCATAATCCCCAAAAGATGACCAGCTACCTTTCTAACACAGAATCAATAGTTGATAATTTCAATCGTAAAGAAAGGGAGCTTGGAATTCATCTTTGATCCATTCAATGAAACTTTCCTATTCAAGAGAGAGGATTCAGGCCCTTAGTATCTTTGATGAGTGAGAAGAGAGACATAATCGAACCAAACAATTGGGAAAAGCTCTGTATGATCCCCAAGGGCCAACCAAGAGAAAAAGTAAAGCTCAAATACCATAAACATGCCCATCTTGGAATGGTAGACATGATGGAAGACATGGGTGATATTCTGATTCACATTGAAGAACATAATGGATGGCCAACACCAACGCCCCTTCCAGATATGTTCGAGAGATTTCCATTGTCAGCTAAGGAGGGCAATGAATGAGAGGATTAAGGACCTATTTGCACATTAAGGACCTTTAATTTAAGGTTCTCTAGCTATATGACACTTCTAATTAGTAGAACACAAAATTCGCCTTTTATGTGATTTAGTCCCTTTTCAAAATTAAGCATAAAATCGGTAAAATTATTTCACCAAAATTTTCATGCACTCATATAATCATGCTATAACACATAAAATAATATTAAAAATAATTTCTCTAGCCACGAATTAGTGTTTTCGAAACCACTGTTCCGACTAGCCCCAAAATCAGGCTGTTACAATTCTCCCCCTTAGGGATTTTTGTCCCCGAAAATCTTACCAGTGAAAAGGTTTGGGTATTGACCTCTCATAGTCTCCTCGGGCTCTCATGTGGCCTTTTCAACCCCATGTCTATGCCATAGTACTTTCACGTGTGCTATACTTTTACTTCTCAATTGCTTGACTTCTCAAGCCAAGATATTAACCGGCTCTTCGCCATAAGTCATGTTTGATCGAGTCTCAACCTCTGTTGGTGAAAGAACGTGCGAAGGGTCAGAACGGTAACGATGCAACATCGACAGATGGAAAACATTATGGATCTTCTTTAACTCGGATGGCAAGCCTAGTCGATAAGCTACGGATCCAACTCTCTCAGTCACCTCATAAAGTCCAATAAAACGTGGAGTTAATTTTCCTTTCTTACCGAATCTGAGGACTTTCTTCCATGGGGATACTTTCAAAAACACCTTATCACCGACTTGAAACTCAATTTCTTTTCGTTTCAAATTCGCGTAGGATTGCTGTCTATCCAAAGTGGCCTTCAAACAATCATGAATTACCTTTACTTTCTCTTCGGTCTCTTTGACTAAGTCAACCCCATGAATCTGATTTTCTCTGAGTTCAGTCCAATACAAGGGCGTTTGGCACTTACGCCCATACAAAGCCTAATAAGGCGCCATTTTCAAACTCAACTGATAGCTATTGTTGTAGGCAAACTCTACCAGCGATAAATA
Organism: Gossypium bickii; assembly: GCA_025503065.1. Taxonomy (NCBI): domain Eukaryota; kingdom Viridiplantae; phylum Streptophyta; class Magnoliopsida; order Malvales; family Malvaceae; genus Gossypium; species Gossypium bickii. The sequence goes on along the minus strand of CP106716.1, from coordinate 70,636,401 downwards.
CTTTTCCCAACTACCATGGAATTCAAGGACACAACACCTTAACATGTCTTCAAGAATCTGAATTACTCTCTCTGACTGACTATCAATTTTCGAGTGGAAAGTCGTGCTAAAGTTCAACTTTTTCCCCCAAAGCTTCTTTTAACTTTTTCCAAAACCGCGAGGTAAACCTCAAATCTCTATCTGAAATAATCAACAAGGGCACTCCGTGGAGTCTCACAATTTTAGAAACATACAAATCAACCAATTTTTCAAGAGGATAATCCGTACGCACTGGTATAAAATGATCTGACTTTGTTAGCCTGTCAACAACAACCCATATGGCATCTTTCTTCCTTGGCGCCCAAGGCAACTAGACACGAAATCCATAGTAATACGGTCCCATTTCCATACGGGAACCATCACAAGCTAAAGCAAACCTGAAGCTACTTGTTGTTTGACTTTCACTTGCTAACAAATTAGGCACTTAGAGACAAAATCTGAAACATCTATCTTTATTCCCGACCACCAATACATTTTCTTCAAGTCATTGTACATTTTCACACTACCCAGATGGATAGACATACAACTGCTATGTGCCCCATGCAAAATTTTCCAAATAAGCTCATCATCTTGGGTACACAAATTCTGTCTTGAAACATTCAACAACCATCTAAACCAATCCGAAATTCTGATTCTATACCCGTCTCGCATTAAGTTATCTTAGCTTGCAATTCTTTATCACCTTTCAGAGCTTCGCAGATCTCTTGCAAAAAACATTGGTTTCACTCTCAACTCGGCTAAAATCGAACCATCATTGGTTACTAAAAACTCAGTGTTCATAGCTCTCAAGGAAAACCATGACTTCCTACTCAAAGCATTGGAAACCATGTTCGCCTTCCACGGGTGATAGTCGATCACCAGTTCATAATCTTTTATGAGCTCTAGCCATCTCTGTTGGCAAAAGTTTAGTTCCTTTTGAGTAATCAAATACTTTAGACTTTTATTCAGCATCTCTCACCATACAAATGGTGTTTCCAAATCTTCAGTGCGAACACTATGGCGGTTAACTTTAAGTCATGAGTCGGATAGTTTTTCTCATGCAACTTCAGTTGTCTCGAGGCATATTCTATTACCCTGCCTTCTTGCATAAGCACGCATCCCAACCCATTCAAGAATGTGTCACTATACACTATGAATTCTTTTCCCGGTTTCGGTTGCACTAAAATTAGAGCTTCAGTCAACAACGCCATTAGTTTCTCAAAAATCTATTGTCATTTTTTCGTCCATTCGAACTTGACATCTTTATGTAGCAACCTCATCATCAGAGTAGCAATCATGGAGAATCTTTTAACGAATCATCTGTAGTAACCTGCTATGGTACACTCATAGCTCAATTGAGGTATGTTTTGAGCTCGGTTTTAAGTGATTTTTACATTTTTGTGATCGTTGCTTACCATACTATCAAGCCCATGCTTTAATTTTAGAATTTGATGATGATTTTCAGATATGGCATTGATGAAGGTTGGAGCTTTGTGATAGTTGATGGTCAATATGAAAGTTTGATGTTGGGTTAACATATTTTGTCTTTGAATTTTTGGTAAATTTGAGTAATTTGGGCTAAATTGAGAAAAGTGTAAATTGAAGGACTAAAATGTGAAATAAATGAAATATGTGGGTTTGTATGGACATGAGGAAAATTCACCTAGGCATATGTGAAATGAAATTATGTGAATTTGATGATTTTATGAAATAGGGACTTAAGTGTCGAAATGTGAAAAAGTGAGGGCTATTTTGTAAAATGCCCTAAATATGTGTGTTTGGACTAAATTGAATGATTTGGTGATTGAATGAGCTAATTCTGAATATGTATAGATCAAGAAAAGAGAAAATTGGATTTAGATCGAGGTAAGAACAATGTGCTCGATTGATTGACTTGTTCTGTAACTTCGACGTCCGAGGTAAGTTCATTTAAAATACGAATTATTTAACTTATGTTCATGTGCTATGTAATGAAAGATTATATGGTTGGTTAATTAGTAATGTTAGTTGTGGATTTGAGAGTTGTGGCACTAAGTGTGCGAATTAGAATCGATACAGTGGAGATTGGCATTATGTGTGCGAAATAAGGAAAGTATCGACTACTTCGATTGGCATTGTATGTGTGATACCGAGATAAACTTGGCTTAATGTAAAGGCACTAAGTGTAACACCCCGAACCCGGCCTAGAAGTTAGGCCCGAATCCGGTGTGTCACATCAAAGGCATAATTCAAATGATTTGGCTAATTAAAAATTTAAGGCCCACAAGCCCCTTTATCCTTGAATCTTGTTAAGTAATGAAAAAAATTCTCATTTTATAATTTTAAGTATTTCGGAAACCAAGTTTAAACGTGAGAAATTTACTTAGGTTTAATAATTAAGTAAATAGTTGAAACAACAAAACCCAAAATCTAAAGTCAAATCGGAGTACAAGGCCTTATTACATCCAACGAAAATAAGGAATTAAAACTATGTCTTTTGAAACAAATAAATAAAATTTAAACATCTTGTAGTGTGGCCATCTCCGAGTCCTCTCCCACGTCGAGCCATTTACCGAGGATCACATGAAACATTAAATAAAGGGTGTGAGTTTTGAAACTCAGTGTGTACAACCTTTGGCATTCAATTCAATATATAATTATCACATTAGCCTGAGCCCTATCAAAATCAGTGGTCTTGGGCCTTGGCCCACAATGACCTCATATCACATCATAACATATCATATGCAACCAAAAATCCATCCGCTACACACCATTTGGCTTCAAACCCGCCACACCTATGGGGATTTCTACATTAACCCACCCATCCTCTACACACCAAAGGTAGCACTCACAACGGCACTACTCAACATTGCAGCAAAGCTGCTAATCATATAATGGGCTTAAAGCCACCGGTGGATCCATGGTCGTCAAGCGGCTATGCGATCCTCACATCTTCCTCTATACCATAATTCTCACCCATATGCATCCTAATCAGAATATCATATGAATGCAACATGCACATGGGTAACATCCACAAAACTCATACTCATCACATAGGGGTATTTTCGTCATTTCACAACCCAAAGGTATTTCCGTAAATCTACTCTATAGGGGTATTCAGATAATTTTACAAAACAGAGGTACTTTGGAAATTTTGTAAATCAAGGATGTTTTGGTAATTCTACAAACCATGGGTATTCTGGTAATTTCACAATTCGGGGCTATTTTAGTGATTTTACAAATCTATGGATGTTTTTGTAATTTTCAAACTAAGGGTATTTTGGTTATTTTCAAATTAGGGGTATTTTAGTAATTTTACAAATCTAGGGGTATTTGGTCCCTCTCGAGTTTTAGTTATGAACTTTGGCCCATTAACAAGTCCTTGCGGTTAAAGTGAACAGACACTATGCACCAGGTACGATTCTAGAGAAGAGGAGGTGGGCCGCTAGGGCCACTTAAGTACCAAGCTCTCCCTAGATCCAATCCTAGACATGCATATGCCCGTTACCACACTCTAACCTAGCAACTTGTCCACGGGCATGTTTAATTAATAGAAAGTCTTATGCGGTTTAAGAGTTGTTCAGTACTAAGCCTAAAGTCCATAAAACCCTAGCATACTAGTCTATGTCCCCATAAAGCCCATCAACCCATTTCACGTTCATATAACCCATAATGGCCACATCACAATTTTATGGCCCACTAGGCCCAAATCTAAGTTATATGACCCATTAGGCCCAAAAAAAATCTAGATCATGTAACATGCATGCCTAACCCAATTCATATACTCAAGTTAATCCATTTCATCAAACTTAACCTCAGGGCCTACCGGGCCCATTTAGCCACTTTCAGCTTTTTGGTATGTGTGTGTAGTGTTTGTACACACCTAGTTACCACGACGTGCTATTCTATCCTTAGCCTTGAACCTACAACCAACCAACCTTCAATCAACCACTCATACTTAATCAAATATTTACTCAAAAGCCAAAACCTTACCGTAACCTTACCGTGTGCCACCGGGTTCTAATAGCCCTTCCTTAGCTACTATTCGCAAATATCCCTAGATCTGCACCCAAACATATTTCATCAAAATCAACTGATTCAATCTTCACATGAGTCACCCATATAAGCCAGACCTACATTCGGCCATTCACTTAATCCACCATCGAGTTGAGTACACTTACCCTTGCATACGATCCTACCACGCTTGCGATCTTTGAACCTTATCCTTGTTATCAAAGAGTTGACGACAGGATAGTTAGATAGCCTTTTGGCTTTTAGCAAAATGTACAAAAGAGGTTAACTGAATACTTACCAAATCCACTTTCGATCCTGCAGCCTAAATTTGGCTTTTGACATTAGTATAGTGACAGAGACAATTCGGCACCAATAGCGAGAAGAAGAGGAGAAGTGATCGGCTAGAACTAAAGGTGAGCAAGAGAAAGAATTTAAGAATAGAAGGTATAGGGAATTCGGCTAGAGAGAAAACCAAAATTTCGGTAAAGGAATGATGGGTTTTTTTCAGTAAATGGAAGAATTCGGCTAAGGGGGAGAAAAAGAAATGTAATGGAACCCAAGGAACCTCTCAAAGGAATTTGGCACCTCATTTTATAGCCAATAGCCGAATCCTACCTTCCCCCACTGTCCAATTCAGTACCAACTCTTCCCACCTATCATCTCCTAATTTTTCTCCATGATATCTCCCTTATTTTATCCGAAATTCCCTCCTTTATCAGCTCACAAGACCAAATCAAACACTTCAACAAACGAGTCCAAATTCCACACAACTCTGGCCGCCTACTAAGAAAAATGAACACTCCAAAAACACTTTACCACTACTCAAACCTTGGACCTCTTCACGCCACCTTGTAGCTCCCCTAGTGACGCCACTTGCCACTGGACCACAAGCCCATTTGTGTGCTATTTTCTCTTAATCTGCTTAAGAGGCCTAATGCCTGAGACTAGGGTCCACTGAAGCAAGAAAAATAAATTTTTTCCCTATGGTCATCCCTATCTCTAAGGCTTCAAATCATCCCGATAATACCTTAAAGGTAATATTCTAAGTGCTACTCTAACATACCAACCTCCATGCACGAAAATTTAGAGCTTCGGGATTTTTGAGGCTTTACAACTTGGTTAGTGTCGTTCTCTTGTTCTCAAAAATTTTAAACGCTCCTATTCCCAAGGCCCAATAGGTCCAATTCGGGCGTTACACTAAGTGTGCGATGATATTTAAGCTTCGGCTATGAAATTGGCACTAAGTGTGCGATTAAATCTAGGGAATAAGGAAGATTGATCTAAATATGGTATCGAGCATTGAATCATTGAGATAAATGTATTATATTACGAACTTACTAAGCTTTAAAGCTTATTGTGTGAAGTTTTCTCTATTTTACAATGTAATTAGAGCTAGCTTGGATCTGGGGATCGTCAGTGACTTAATCTCACTATCCACTATCTATTTTGGAACTTTTGGAAGTTGTATATATTTGGTATATGGCATGTATAGGATAGTCATTATGACATGTTTTGAAGTGTATAAGTCTTTCCATGTGATTTGGCTTGGAAGTTTGATGGTTTGGTAAATGTTTTGGACATGTGAAAAGAATGATTTATATGTGTGTTCTATGTGAGTGATTACTATTGCATAAATTAGCAAGATGGAAATGGTATGTTTCATGATAGAATTGGTAAGGAATGAATGATGAATATATTATATGATGTGGGATGTGAAATTTATATTTTAGATGGACTTATTTAAGTTAAAATTGAGTATGGAAATAAATGGTGTGGTTGATAGATAATTAGTGCATATATTAATATGTTTTGGTTGCCATTTGAGGTATAAATGTATATGGATTGATGATTGTAGGTGATGCCAAAGTTTGGATGGTAAATTGGTCTTGTAAATGGCCTATAATTGCCCACACGGTTGAGCACACGATCGTGTGGCTCGACCGTGTCTTTCGAGTTTGCAATTTGAAACAAGTCAAGCTCGCACATGGGCTAGACAAATGGGCGTGTGGTTGGCCGTGTGATGCAAGCCAGTGTCGACCACAGGTGAGGCATACGGGCGTGTCTCTGGCCATGTGGACAAGTCAGTATGTATGCCCTATTTTGCCACAGGTTGGACACACGGGCGTGTCTGAGGCTGTGTGAGGCACACGGCCTACCTACACGGGTGTGTGACCTCTGCAGCTTTAAAAAATGTTTGATTTTTCTAAAAATTTTATATGTGTTCGGTTTAGTCCCAACCCTTTTGTAACAGTGTTTAAGGTCTCGTAGAGCTCATTAAGGGACTATATGTTTACATTTTGATATGTTTGGATGATTATTTACTTTGTGTTGTAAAATGATTGTAAATGTTCCGGATTGATCGGTAATGCTTCTTAACCCTAGACCAGCGACGATTTTGGGTTATGGGTGTTATATTTTATTAGTATTAGAGCTACGGTTTAGTCGATTTTAGGACTAACATAGTGCGTGTGAGTCTAGCTATACATGCCATATTTATAATTGCGATAGTGTGATGAATCCTGACAATTAAAAATATGTTTTTATATAGTAAATGGATCTCGATCAAGCAGTTCCTGATGATGTTGAAAGCAATGTGCCTGCTCCCGGTCAAGGGACAGTGCCAGCCGAATCTAGGTCGATTGCTAGTAGCTACGAGGGAGAGGCTAAGCAAGCCTTCTTCCAAATGATGAGTGAGTGGTTTTCAGAGTTTGTTCGAATGAATCCGGTTGCTGAACATCCTCCACCCCCAAAAGTACCTTTAGTGCCACAAGTGACAGATCAAATCCAATTGAGTAAACCCCCTGTGGATAAAATCTAAAAATACAGGGCCGATAAGTTTAGGGCCGCAGTCGATGATGATGCCGAGCGAGCTGAGTTTTGGCTCGAAAATACAATTCAAGTGTTCGATGAAATGTCATTAACTCCTGATGAATGCTTAAAAAGTGCTATTTCATTGTTGAGAGACACGTCATATAGTTGGTGGAAAACATTGATATCCGTGGTGCCAAGAGAGACAATCACTTGAGATTTCTTTCAAGTTGAATTCCAGATGAAATATATTAGTCAATGATTCATAGATCAGAAACGTAAAGAGTTCCTAGAACTAAAACAGGGCCATATGTCCATTACTGAGTATGAATGGGAGTTTGTGAGATTGAGCCAATACGCAAGGGAATGTGTTTCGACCGAAGCTACTATGTGTAAATGTTTCATTGAAGGGATGAATGAAGACATTAAATTGTTGGTTGGAATACTTGATTTGAATGAATTTGTAGTGTTAGTTGAAAGAGCTTGCAAAGCCAAAGAACTTAGCAAAGAAAAGAACAAAGTAGATTCCGAAGCTGGAGATGAAAGAAAAAGATCAATGAGTAAGTCCTATCAACCTCCATCATAGAGATTTAAAGATGCAACTAATCATTCAAATGTTTTGTTTGGACATCCGAGTAAAGACCGAGTGAAATAGAATGCTAGTCCTAAAACTCAAATTCTGATTGAATCGAGTGTTGGAAGCGTCAAAAGAAACAAGCCTGGGTGTAGACAGTGTGGGAGGCGACAAGTTGGAGAATGCTGGGGAAAGTATAATAATAGAGTTTGCTATAAATGAGGATCACGATATCACTTTATTCAAGATTGCCCAGAGTTAGCTGAGAAAGACAATGTTTAGAGTGTGAGGCCGAGTAATACGACGGCTAGAGGTAGACCACCCAGAAACACCAAAAATATGAGTGGAAGTCAGAATGGGACAACTAATACAGTTATGAGATCCGAGGCAGGAGCACTTGTCTAAGCCTACGCTATTCGCGCTAGTGAGGAAGCGTCATCTATAGATGTCATAACGGGTACATTTACTCTATTTGATACTGATGTGATTGCGTTGATAGATCCAGGATCTACTCCTTCATATGTGTGTGTGAATCTAGTATCTTGTAAGACTGTAACACCCCTAACCTGTATCCGTCGCAGGATTAGGGTTAAAGGCGTTACCGGACAGATTGGAAACTCTTACTGAAATTTCATCATACAAGTCATCAATCACAATCGAAGTGTCCCTTTCGTAGGTCAATGAGACATTAATCATGCTTTGGAATAGGGTCGGGACTAAACCGAACACATAAGGAATTTCTCGAAAACTTAAAAACTTTTCTAAAATAAAGAGGTCACACGCCCGTGCGGACAGGCCGTGTGCCTTCCACGGCTACCAAACACACCCATCTATCCTGGCCGTGCCTAAATAGAGCATGTATACTGACTCATCCAAACGGCCAGTAAACACACCTGTGTGCCATGGTTGTGCATAATTAGGCTAGCTACTGACTTAATCACACGACCACCAGGCACGCCCTTGTGCCACAGCCGTGTAAGCAAAACAGACCATTTGCAAGGCCAAAATGCCACCTACACTAGGGTCAACCTCACAAGCAATATACCAATTCATTTCATGCACAATTGACATAAAAAAATATAAATAATCAACAAATTTTTACATCAAATCCCATTTCCAATCATGCCAATTTGCACAACTAAAGCACATATACATTCAAGCATGATTCATCTACATTCACCTTTCATATAATCATTCCTTTGCTCAAACATACATACTCATAATGCATTCATATGCTTACCATATATTTGACCATTTCATTTGCCATCAAGCAATACCAAATCATTCATCTTATACCACATTTACAAATGCATATTATCAACATTTAACTAACCACATCACATGGTTAATTCCATATCTCAAACTTATATAAAAAAGACTAGCTTATACATGCCATATTTAACTATAGACACATTTTCAAAGTACCAAAACAAGTTTGAGTAGTGTGATGATGATCCTCGACGGTCCCTGAGCCTTTAGTAGCTTTGAATATCTATAAAACAAATCAAACATACACACAGAGTAAGCTTTCAAAGTTTAGTAAGTCATATACAAATAAACTTAGCATAGAATGCACATAACCATATTGATACAATGACAATAATGGTTCTCATCATCATCACAAAAATTCTTTGGCTCATTTGCTTAGCCATATCTTACCATATTCTTCAACTCAAATATCACATATACACATAGCTCATTCAAGCATGTATTCACTTAGTATTTCATCATGTCACTACACATATTCATCTTAGTACATTCATATAGACACTTACCTTTCATACAGACATAGTGTACTTTTTCAAAGGTACCTGAAATGGATATACAAATCACATAGTCGTTCAAATCTCAGACTTGCCCATTGAACCGTTCGGAACTAAATAGGATACTCAGAGTGCTCAGAATAGTCGTACAATGCCAACGTCCCAAACGTAGTCAGACATGTAGTTAGATACCGATGCCACTGTCCTAGACGGGGTCTTACACGAATCAATACGATGCCGTTGTCCCAGACATGGTCTTACACATAAATCTCATCTCGATGCAAACGTCCCAGACGAGGTCTTACACGAAATCTCAAATCAATGCCAACGTCCTAGACGTGGTCTTACATGATATTACATAACGGACACCTATGTCATGACATACATAATTCCTATCTATTACTAGGTTCATACAGGACTTCTCGGACTTTAACAGCTTGTGGACTTATTAACCAACTCAGGTTTCACATACATTCCATCTCAATGGATAATCATAATAATTTAACTATCATATATACTCAATTAAATCAATACAAATACAATTATTTGTATATTGACTTACCTCGGATTCGGATATTCGATCGGATTCAGTTATTCGACTACTTTCGCTTTCCCGCGATCTAAGTCTGTTTTCTTCGGTTCTTGATCTATATATATATATATATTCCAATTTAACCCTTTTATTTACCAACACATTCAATTCAATCCAAAAACACACATTTAGGGCTATTTGCAACTTAGCCCTCACATTTGCACATTTTATCAATTTAGTCCATTTTTCTCAAAACATCAAATATACAAAATTTGTTCACACACATGCATAGCCGAAATTCCCTAAGGACCATACAAGTCCACACTTTTCATCAAATTCAAAATTCAGCCCTTAAAAATATTATTTTCTCAAGTAAGTCCTAATTAGCTAAATTCACCAAAAACTCAAGAACAAAACATGTTCATTAAACACATATCTTCCATTTAACACCAATACTCATCACAAAGCTCACCATTTCATCAATGGCACATCTCATAAACATCATCAATTTTTCAAATTTCAACATGGGTTTGATAGTAGACTAAGTAACAATCTCAAAAACATAAAAATCATCAAAAACTGATGTAACATCCTGGATTATAGCCTATGCAGTAGTATGTCTTATGTGTTATGGATGTGATGTGTGCATTTTTAGAATCATGGAAATGTAAGGAAATGACTTGGAAATGTAAGGAAATGTCTTGTAAGGAAATGTCATGGAAATGTAAGGAAATGTCATGGAAATGTAAGGAAATGACTTGGAAATGTTAGGTTTAGAAGAGGAAAGTGAACATTTTTGAAAACCTGGAAATGTAAGGAAATGATTTAGAAATGGTTTAAAAGAGGAAAGTGAACATTTCTGGAAACTTGGAAATGTAAGGAAATGTCAAGTTTAAAGAGGCAAACGAATATTTTTGGAAACTTAGAAATGACTTAGAAATGTTGAGTTTTAAAGTTTAAAAGAGGAAATTAAGGCAAGGTGGCCTTAAGAGAAAAAGTATGTGAAATTTGACACACAAACAGGCTTGGAAAAGTGGCCTGGAGATGCCACTTAGGGCCTCTGGAAATGGCACCACATGGAAGGGGATTGGGCCTGAGTTCTAGTCACAGTGAAATCAAATAAAAGAAATTTTATTTTGCTTCCAGAAGAAGTGAGGTGGACGGCACAAGGTGTTTAAAAAGAAGAGTTTTATTCTCTTTAAATTTCGACTAATTAGGATAAATAATGGATTTCATTTAGATTATTTTCAAGAGATAAATGAGGAATTATTCTTTAATTAGGAAAATAAGGGAGAAGTGATGGCCAAGTAAGGGACTTTGAGTTTAATAATTTCAGCTAAGTGAGGATAGTTGCTGAATTATCTTTTATTTTAGGAGATAATTAAAGAGATAAAGCTATCAAAATAGAAGAGTGATGGCCAAGTAAGGGATTCTAAGTTAGTAAATTCGGCTATATAAGGAAAAGAGGGCCATTCATCATTCTTTCTCTCAACCCTTCTCTCTGCCGAATTTCCTAGAGCATTTCTTCTTCTTCTTTTTGTTAGCCAAAGCCAAAAATTCAAGATATCACCATTAGCCAATTTCTTTTCTTTCCAATCCATCAAAAGCTGAATCTTTGAGGGGCTTGAAGCATAGGTGCTGTCGATTTCTTCAAGAAAGGGTAAGAACAAGTTTTGATTTCTATTCTTTTCTTTTAGATTTGTCGAAATCTAGGATTAATCCCATCAATATTCTTATTTGCCGAAATTTGGAAGGATTCTTTCGGGATTTTTGCCATAGTCGACTATAAAGGAAAAGATCTTCGGGATTTGACCATCAAGGTAAGTCATATCTGACATTCGGCCAAGGGCCATTGATTGTGATTAAAGGTTAGAAGTTGATCTAACATGTGGTTTTAGGGATTTCGACAGAAGCTATAACCAAGGGATAATTTCGGGATTTAAGATCCTTAAGGTAAGTGACTATGAACATTCAGCCAAGGCCTATTTTAGTAGTTAGATCTATTTTTATGTGTTTTAAGCCGAAAACTAGCCGATTCAAGGGATCTATGATTAGCCGATTTCAAAGGGGAAGAATACAAGTTTCCGGGATTTGATTAATTATCAAATCGGCAACAAGGTAAGTTTTAGTATACTAATCCTACTAGGATTTGGATTTATGGCCGAATGGCTTTTTATTAAATTAGTAACTGATTAATCAGATGTAGGGATTAAGGATCTAAGCGGTAGATCAGATTATGAGATCTCAAGGAATTTACTAAGCGAATCAGGTGTGTACCCCACACTAATTCTTAATAAGTTTTATGGCTATGTTTAATTAATATATGTGATATTAAGAATGTGAATATGGCTAAGGTACCATAATATGGTACAAAGTACTCAGGTACGTTTCCTACTCCTACTAGGAATATGAAATATGTTATTTGTAACATGTGAATAAAAATAAGAATGTGAACTTTGGCATGTAATTGCATAATATGTTATGGGGCATATGGGTTATTGAAAGGGGAAGTGAATGTGGTGACCTAAGACCATGAACACGGTGACCTAAGACCGTGGTATCTGAATGTGGTGACCTAAGACCATCAGTCTCAATGCGGTGACCTAAGACCGCGATATCTGAATGTGGTGACCTAAGACCACGAACACGGTGACCTAAGACCGTGATATCTGAATGTGGTGAACTAAGACCACAAATGCGGTGACCTAAGACCGCGATATGGAGTGTAGCGGAAGGAGGGTCGACTTAGTAGTCCCCACGGTGTACAGGTTGGTACGGGGGAGTGTAGCGGATGGCTTATTAGGTTTGGGTTTGGGAATGCATCATAGCTTGTATGCTATGATATGAATGTGTAATATTTGTTATGCCTGATTTTATTATGATTTAGTGTTGTGTACACATTGAGTCTCATTGACTCACCCTGCTAGGGACCATGTTTCGGTGATGAACAGTAATAGACCGGGACGGCAGAACTTGTGATGGCCGTGCTCAACATGAAGTTTTTATTTTTATGGACTATTAATTTTTAAGTACTCCGAATTATTTGGATTTAATTGATGTAATAAGGCCATAAGGCCATCGTGCACTATTTTATTTCTGTTTTTATATATTATATTACGAAATTTTTATTTAGTTAAAGATTAAGTAATTTATTTTAAATGTATTCTATATGTTTTATCACCTAAAATTTAAAAAGGGTTTTCATTATAAAACGATTTTGTTTTCTACTCGAGTCCAACCCAAAACAACATTTCTTTCAAAACACACTATTTTCCCAAAGTAACAGAAGAACTTTGAACCGGTTTACTTGAGGAACATACCAAATCTGGTCAAAGCTCGTGGGCCGGGTTTGGGGTGTTTCAGTTTGGTATCAGAGCCCAGTTTCAAACTCTCGGCCTGAGGTTTAAGGCCCAAAACATTTTCAAAGCGAGCCCTTATGAAAATATTTTTGAAATAAGCAGGTTTTTTTCAAAATAAGCAGGTTTTTGGCATGGCACCCAAGTCTCCGACCCGCAGTCCACCAGGTAAGTACCCCTATCCATTGTGTGATTTATGATATGAATTTTAGAACGGTAGGATTGGAACGTAGATTAGAATATTAAGTACGTGAACCCTAGGACTAGTTTACCCCAACTATTACATAAGACTTAAGGCCTAATTAAACAAACATGTGATTAAGTCGCCGAGTTAGGGTGTGGCAACCAAGATGGGCATGTCTAGGGTTGGATCCGGAAGATCCTGGTACTTAAGTAGTCCTAGTGACTCACCTCCTCTTCGCAGGAATCCTACCTAGTGCGTAGCTTCGGTTTACCCTAACTAAGAGGACTCAGTCACAGGCTAAACACAATAACTAAAACTCGAAAGGGATTAGCCACATTTTCATAGAAACCCTAGTTTTTAAAAGTCAACAACCACTCTTTCGAAACGTGAAAATTTTATTTTTGAAAAATTCCCTGAAAATTTCAAAGTTACAAAATTACCTAAATGCCCCTGGTTGTGAAATCACGAAAATGCCCTTGGTTTATAAAATGATCAAACTACCCATAGTTTTATCAAAATTTCATTACTTTATAAAATGTTCAAAAACCCTAATTTGCAAATTATCAAAAATACCTTGATTTTGGAAAATTATGAAATTGCCCTTAACTCACAAAATTACCAAAATGACCCTGATTTTCAAAATTTTTGCAACATTACCGAATTGGAAAACAAATTCTCAAAAAGAACCCCCAAGTTTTGCAACTTTTGAAATACCCCTGAATTATTAAACTTTACAAATTTACCCTGGTTTGTGAAAAATTACCGAAATACCCCTTGATTTCAAAATTACCGAAAGGCCACGGGATTTCAAAATTACTAAAATACCCTTAGTTTTTAAGAATTTCAAAAATACCCTCGACGTTTGCTAAAATATTTCTATTTTACAAAAATACCAAAAACTACTATTTTACAAATAACAAGATACCCTGATTTGGAAAATTACTGAATTACCCCTGACTTACAAAATTACCAAAATAACCTCGATTTCTAAAATTTTTGTATTACCTTCGATTTGTAGAAATTTTCAAGATAACCCCCGAGCTTGTGTAAATTTTGAAATACCTTTGATTAGTAAAATATTTTTCGAATTGACCCCGATTTATTACCAAAATACCTCTGTAGGAAAAATGACGAAATTACCCCTGGGTGGGGAATGGATGAGAATGCCCATAATAGTATGTTGGATGGTGTGAATACGAATGTGAATGTGTGATTGAATGATATTGATGAATGAAAGTGTCTCTATTGAGATGGATGAATGTGAATGTGAATGTGATTCTCTGAATTAGAATAGAGAACTTGAACTAAAACTTTGTGTGATCGAAAGAACTACTTCTAAAACTCCTTTCTCATAAGATTTGTTCGTGGATAAAAAGTGGAACGAAAGTACTAATGCATAATACTTTGTAATCAGATTAAATCGCGACGTTAGAAATGAGTTCTAGGGGATGTGAACTTAGAGATTGTGCCTAGAATGTAAGATAGTTTTATTAAGATCAGAGTGCGCAGCGTAAGCGTAGTGTGATAAGTAGGATTGTTTAGCCGTTAGTTAGTAAGTAATTTCGAGGACGAAATTATTTTTAAGGAGGGTAGAACTGTAACATCCTGGATTATAGCCTATGCAGTAGTATGTCTTATGTGTTATGGATGTGATGTGTGCATTTTTAGAATCATGGAAATGTAAGGAAATGACTTGGAAATGTAAGGAAATGTCTTGTAAGGAAATGTCATGGAAATGTAAGGAAATGTCATGGAAATGTAAAGAAATGACTTGGAAATGTTAGGTTTACAAGAGGAAAGTGAACATTTTTGGAAACCTAGAAATGTATGGAAATGTTAGGTTTACAAGAGGAAAGTGAACATTTTTGGAAACCTGGAAATGTAAGGAAATGATTTAGAAATGGTTTAAAAGAGGAAAGTGAACATTTCTGGAAACTTGGAAATGTAAGGAAATGTCAAGTTTAAAGAGGTAAACGAAAATTTTTGGAAACTTAGAAATGACTTAGAAATGTCGAGTTTTAAAGTTTAAAAGAGGAAATTAAGGCAAGGTGGCCTTAAGAGAAAAAGTATGTGAAATTTGACACACAAACAGGCTTGGAAAAGTGGCCTGGAGATGCCACTTAGGGCCTCTGGAAATGGCGCCACATGGAAGGGAATTGGGCCTGAGTTCGAGTCACAGGGAAAGCAAATAAAAGAAATTTTATTTTGCTTCCAGAAGAAGTGAGGTGGACGGCACAAGGTGTTTAAAAAGAAGAGTTTTATTCTCTTTAAATATCGACTAATAAGGATAAATAATGGATTTAATTTAGATTATTTTCAAGAGATAAATGAGGAATTATTCTTTAATTAGGAAAATAAGGGAGAAGTGATGGCCAAGTAAGGGACTTTGAGTTTAATAATTTCGACCAAGTAAGGATAGTTGCTGAATTATCTTTTATTTTAGGAGATAATTAAAGAGATAAAGCTATCAAAATAGAAGAGTGATGGCCAAGTAAGGGATTCTAAGTTAGTAAATTCAGCTATATAAGGAAAAGAGGGCCATTCATCATTCTTTCTCTCAACCCTTCTCTCTGCCGAATTTCCTAGAGCATTTGTTCTTCTTCTTTTTGTTAGCCAAAGCCAAAAATTCAAGATATCACCATTAGCCAATTTCTTTTCTTTCCAATGCATCAAAAGCCGAATCTTTGTGGGGCTTCAAGCATAGGTGCTGTCGATTTCTTCAAGAAAGGGTAAGAACAAGTTTTGATTTCTATTCTTTTCTTTTAGATTTGTCAAAATCTAGGAATAATCCCATCAATATTCTTATTTGCCGAAATTTGGAAGGATTCTTTCGGGATTTTTGCCATAGTTGACTATAAAGGAAAAAATCTTCGGGATATGACCATCAAGGTAAGTCATATCTGACATTCAGCCAAGGGCCATTGATTGTGATTAAAGGTTAGAAGTTGATCTAACATGTGGTTTTAGGGATTTCGGCGAAAGCTATAACCAAGGGATAATTTCGTGGATTTAAGATCCTTAAGGTAAGTGACTATGAATATCCGGCCAAGGCCTATTTTAGTAGTTAGATCTATTTTTATGTGTTTTAAGCCGAAAACTAACCGATTCAAGGGATCTAGTGATTAGCCGATTTCAAAGGGGAAGAATACAAGTTTCCGGGATTTGATTAATTATCAAATCGGCAACAAGGTAAGTTTTAGTATACTAATCCTACTAGGATTTGGATTTATGGCCGAATGGCTTTTTATTAAATTAGTAACTGATTAATCAGATGTAGGGATTAAGGATCTAAGCGGTAGATCAGATTACGAGATCTCAAGGAATTTGCTAAGCGAATCAAGTGTGTACCCCACACTAATTCTTAATAAGTTTTATGGCTATGTTTAATTAATATATGTGATATTAAGAATGTGAATATGGCTAAGGTAACATAATATGGTACAAAGTACTCAGGTACGTTTCCTACTCCTACTAGGAATATGAAATATGTTATTTGTAACATGCGAATAAAAATAAGAATATGAACTTCGGCATGTAATTGCATAATATGTTATGGGGTATATGGGTTATTGAAAGGGGAAGTGAATGTGGTGACCTAAGACCATGAACACGGTGACCTAAGACCGTGGTATCTGAATGTGGTGACCTAAGACCACTGTAATCTGAATGCGGTGACCTAAGACCGCGATATCTGAATGTGGTGACCTAAGACCACGAACACGGTGACCTAAGACCGTGATATCTGAATGTGGTGACCTAAGACCACAAATGCGGTGACCTAAGGCCGCGAAATGGAGTGTATCGGAAGGAGGGTCGACTTAGTAGTCCCCACGATGTAGAGGTTGGTACGGTTGAGTGTAGCGGATGGCTTATTAGGTTTGGGTTTGGGAATGCATCATAATTTGTATGCTATGATATGAATGTGTAATATTTGTTATGCCTGATTCTATTATGATTTAGTGTTGTGTACACATTGAGTCTGTTGACTCACCCCGTTGTGGGACCATGTTTCAGGTGATGAACAGTCATGGACCGGGACGGCAGAACTTGTGGTGGCCATGCTCAACATGAAGTTTTTATTTTTATGGACTATTAATTTTTAAGTACTCTGAATTATTTGGATTTAATTGATGTAATAAGGCCATAAGGCCATAGTGCACTATTTTATTTCTGTTTTTATTTATTATATTACGGAATTTTTATTAAGTTAAAGATTAAGTAATTTATTTTAAATGTATTCTATATGTTTTATCACCTAAAATTTAAAAAGGGTTTTCATTATAAAACGATTTTGTTTTCTACTCGAGCCCAACCCAAAACCATATTTCTTTCAAAACACACTATTTTCCCAAAGTAACAAAAGAACTTTGAACCGGTTTACTTGAGGAACATACCAAATCTGGTCAAAGCTCGTGGGCCGGGTTTAGGGTGTTTCAACTAAAGTTAAAACATACCTTCATTTGGATCAAAAGCTAGTCGAATGCTCTAGTTGAATTTTCTTTTCTTCTTCTTTGATGTTTCGGCTAAAATAAGATGGTAACTATCATCTTTCAATTATTTATTTATTCAATAACATATTATTAACCCATTTACAAAATTATCCTTATTACAAAACATATATATAACATATATATAAGGCATAATTGCCTCATAAGGCCTCCTTATTTAAAAGCCATAACACATAGGTGTTTTAACAAATAGCTTGCAAATTTTGCATTTAATGCAATTGAACCCTTATCTCAAATTAAACACACAAATGATCAAATTAATTCACAAAAATTTTACACATGCTAAATCATATTCTGTAGCCACAGAAAATAATATTAAAATATTTTTCAGACTCGGATTTGTGGTCTCGAAACCACTATTTTGACTAGGGTCTAAACCAGACTGTTACAATTCTCCCCCTTAGGGATTTTCGTCCCCGAAAATCTTATCGTTAAACAGATTCGTATATTGTTGTGTCATTGAATATTCAGGCTCTTACATGGCCTCTTCCACTCCGTGTCGATGCCATAGCACTTTCACTAACGAGATTTTCTTCTTTCTCAACTCTTTCACTTCACGAGCTAAGATACGGATAGGTTCTTCCTCATATGTCATATCAGATTGGATTTCAATCTCAGATGAAGGAATTACACGTGACGGATCAGATGAGTACCTATGGAGCATCGAAACATGAAATACATTATCGATCTTTTCTAGCTCAGATGGCAATAATAATCTGTACACAACAGGTCCAACACACTCAAGGATTTTATACGGTCCGATGAGCTTCAGACTCAACTTGCCTTAATGTTAGAATCGAAGTACTTTCTTCCACGGTGACACTTTCAGGAACACTTTGTCACCAATTTCAAATTCAATCTCTTTTCATTTCAAGTCTGCATAGGACTTTTGACGATCAGACGCTGCTTTCAAACTATCTTGAATCACTTTCACTTTCTGTCCTGTATCTATTATTAAATCGACCCTATGTAACTTACATTCACTGAGCTCAGTCCAATACAGAGGTGTTCGACATTTACGTTCGTACAAAGCTTCATAAGGTCCCATTTTGATACTCGACTAAAAACTATTATTATACACAAATTCGATCAATGGCAGGTACTGTTCCCACGTACCATCAAACTCAAGAATGCAGCATCTCAACATATCCTCGAGAATCTAAATAATCCATTTATACTGACCATCCATTTGCGGATGAAAAGTGGTACTGAAATGCAATTTCATGCCTAAAGCTTCTTGCAATTTCTTCCAGAACCTTGATGTAAACCTTGGATGTCTATCAGACACAATAGACAATGGCACTCGTGCAATCTCACAATATCAGAAATGTAAAGCTCAGCTAATCTATCAAGTGAGTAATCAGATCTCACCGGAATAAAATGGGTGGAGTCAATCGATCTACTACAACCCAAATCGCATCTTTCTTTCTCAGAGGCAGAGGCAATTTAGAAACAAAATCCATCGTCACTCTATCCCATTTCCACTCGGGAATCAGAATCAGTTGTATCAAACTAGATGGAACCTGATGTACAGCTTTAACTTGCTGACAGACTAAACATTTCGAGACAAATTCAGAAATATCTCGTTTCATACCAGACCACCAATAGTGTTGCTTCAAATCATGATACATCTTTGAACTTCCTGGATAACCAGATAAATGACTGTTATGTGCTTCATTCAAAATTAACTGAATCAACTCTGGGTTTCTCGAAACACATAATCGATCTTGAAATCTCAAGCAATCATCAACATCAACTCGAAATTCAGAATCAGAGCTCGAACCACACTAAGCTCATTTTACTAACAATTCATTATCAATTTTCTAAGCATCATAAATTTTTTGTAAAAATAATGGTTTCGCTTTCAATTCAGCTAACATTGAACCATTATCAGATAGATCTAAATGAGTATTCATAGCACGTAATGCAAACAGTGATTTCTAACTCAAAGCATCAGCTACAACATTTACTTTACCCGGGTGATAATCTATAAAAAGCTCATAGTCTTTCAACAGCTCTAGCCATCTTCTCTGTCACAGATTCAAATCTTTCTGGGTTATCAAATATTTTACACTTTTATGATCTGAGAACACGTGACATTTCTCACCGAATAGGTAATGTTGCCAAATCTTTAATGCGAATATAGTCGCAGCTAGCTCAAGATTGTGTGTCAGAGAATTCTTTTCTTGTGGCTTTAATTGTCTCGAGGCATAAGCTATAACTCTACCTTCTTGCATCAATACACATCCTAGACCATTCAACGAAGCATCACCTTATATCACAAATTCTTTACCCGATTCTAGTTGTACCAAAACTGGAGCTTCAGTCAACAGAGTTTTCAATCGATCAAAACTTTTCTGACATTTATCGGACCATTCAAATCTCACATCTTTCTGAAGTAATCTAGTCAACGAAGTTGCAATCATCGAGAAGCCTTTTACAAATATTCGATAATAACCATCAAGTCCCAAAAAAACTGAGGACTTCAGACACATTCTTCGGAGATTTCCATTCTAGAATAGCAGAAATCTTGCTCGGATCAACTCGTTTTCCATAGGCCGATACAATATGCCCCAGAAAACTAACTTCACCTAACCAGAACTCACATTTACTGAATTTCGTATACAATTGCTTTTCTCTCAGAGTTTGCAACACAATTCTCAGATGTTCAGCATGTTCAATTTCATCCCGTGAATAAATCAAAATCTCATCAGTAAATACCACACCAAATCGATCTAGGTACAATCAGAAAATTTTGTTCATTAGATCCATAAATATAGCAGGTGCATTCGTTAATCCGAAAGGAATAACTAAAAACTCATAATGCCCGTACCTCATTCTAAAAGTCGTTTTCGGTATGTCTGAATCTTTTACTCTTAACTGATAGTATCCTAATCTTAGATCAATCTTTGAAAACACAATGGCTCCTTTTAGCTGATCAAACAAATCGTCAATCCTGGGCAATGGATATTTGTTCTTTATAGTCACTTTGTTCAACTAACGATAGTCAATGCACATTCTCATCGTGCCATCTTTTTTTTTCACAAATAAAATGGGAGCACCCCAAGGTGAAAAACTCGGTCTTGCAAACCCTCTATCAGTTAATTCTTTTAACTGTGACTTTAACTCTTTCAATTC
Organism: Gossypium bickii; assembly: GCA_025503065.1. Lineage (NCBI taxonomy): Eukaryota > Viridiplantae > Streptophyta > Magnoliopsida > Malvales > Malvaceae > Gossypium > Gossypium bickii. The sequence goes on along the minus strand of CP106716.1, from coordinate 70,615,527 downwards.
CGATGGTGCCATTTTATACGGAGCTATCGAAATAGGTGTCGTACCAGTCAACTGATCAATACCAAATTCAAATTCACGTATCGGAGGCAAGCCCAGCAATTCTTCAGGGAATACATCAGAAAACTCACAAACAACTGGCACTGATTCAACTTTATTTTCAGACTCTTTTGAATCAATTACATAAGCAAAATAAGCTTCGTAACCCTTTTTCACATAACTCTGAGCTTTCAATACAAGTATCACAATAGATAATTTGTTCAATTCACTAGACTCAATCCAAACTATTTCATCATTCTAATTTCTCAAATCAATAGTCTTTCTTTTACACTTTACAATAGCATCATGCAATGTTAACCAATCCATACCCAGAATGATATCAAACTCATCAAATGGTAATAGCATCAAATCAGCAGGAAAATAGATGTCTTGAAACATTAACAGACAATTCTTGCATACCTTGTCAACTAGGACACTTTTACCTACGGGGTTCGATACTTTTATAACAAACTCAGTAGACTCTACAGGCAAAGTCTTACTGGATACTAAGTTCATGCATATATACGAATGTGTAGAACCAGGGTCTATCAATGCAATCACAGAAGTACCATAAAGTAACAATATACCCGTTATAACATCTGCAGATGAAGCTTCCTCACGAGCTCGGATAGCATATGCTCTGGCAGGCGCTTTAACTTCAGATCTCACTATAGTGTCTCTTGTAGTTCTCTGACTACCACTGATATTTCTTGCATTTCGGAAAGATCTACCTATCACTAAAGCATTATCAGATCTCAGATTTTGGGCAATCTGTGGCTCAACAGACTCTGGGCAATCACGGATAAAGTGGTCTAATGATCCACATCAGAAACAAGCTCAATCATTTACTATTCGACTTTTTGGATGCCTTTTACCACAATGTTTACATTCAGGTCGCTCGGATCGAACATTTCCAACACTTGCCATTGAAGTTGCCGAAGCTTTGGAGCTCCATTGTGTTCTAGCTCGATCTCTATTCGAAAGTCCCATATTAATCCTTGAACAGCTTTGTTCATCTCTAAATTTCTTCAAAATAGACTAAAACGATTTACCCGGAAATCTCTTTCTTACATCTATAGCTTCAGACTCAGCTTTTCTTTTATCTTTCCCGAGTGCCTCAGCTTTGCACGCTCGGTCAACAAGCACAACAAACTCTTTTATTTCCAAAATCCCGACTAGCAAGCGGATATCTTCATTAAGACCATCTTCAAATCTCTTACACATTATTGCTTCAGATGATACACATTCCCAAGCATACTGACTCAATCTCACGAATTCTCATTCATATTCCGTAACAGACATGCGACCCTATTTCAATTCTAGAAATTCCTTTCATTTCTGATCAATGAATCTCTAACTAATGTATTTCTTCCGGAACTCATTCTGAAAGAAATCCCATGTGACCCGCTCTTTCAGAACAACAGAAATTAAAGTCTTCCACCACTGATAAGCTGCATCTTGTAGCAGTGAAACAACACATTTAATACTTTCTTCCAGAGTCAAAAATATCCCATCAAATACTCGGTTGGTGTTTTCTAGCCAAAACTCGGCTCTTTCAGCATCATCATCACTGGTAGCCCAGAAATCTTCAGCCCCATACTTACAGATTTTGTGGACCGGAGGCTTGTTCAACAGATTCAGATTCATAACCAGAGGCATAACTGAAGTTTGAGGGGGATTAACGGGGGCGAAGGTTGTGAAACAGTTGGATTATTTCTTACGAACTGAGTGAACCACTCACTTATCATTTGGAAGAAAGCTTGTTTAGCTTCTCCCTCTTGACCCCTCGTAGCCGGTCTTGGATTAGATAGCGCTATCCCTTGAACAGGAGCAGGGGCATTGCTTTCTACATCATTAGCTACGACTCTTTCCGGATCCATTACTATACGTAAAACACATTTTACATGCCAGGATTCATCACACTATTACAGTTTAAAAATATGGCATGTATAGCTAGACTCTGACACACTACGTTAGTCCAAGAACCAGCTAAATCGTAGTTCTGATATCAATCAAATGTAACACCCCTAACGCTGATCTGTCGCTGGATTAGGGTTAAAGGCGTTACCGGACAGATCAAAAACTCTTACAGACATTTCATAGTACAAGTCATCAATCACAATCGAAGTGTCCCTTTCATAGGTCAACGAAATCAAACTTTGGCTTTAGGGAAATTTTGGTTTTAGGTGAAAAAAACTCTGGGAGTTAGTAGGTAGGCTTTAAGAATAAAATATTATGGAAATTGACACAAGTGAAGTGTGTGGTGTAGTGGAAAAGTGACGCCACATAAGAGGCGAGGGGATGACGCCATAAGGAAGGAAGGAGGTCCAAGGTTCAAGTCTTGGCTCTTGCATTTTGGTTTTCTTTTTACATGTACCTTAGAATTTGACTATAGATTTATATTTAGTTGCGCATGGTTTAAGACACAAGAGGAGCTTGTGGCCAAGTGGTTAGCAGTGTGGATTATGCTACAGGGGAGCCTGGGTTCGAGTCTCGTGAAAAGCAAAGGAATATTTATTTTGTGAATTTGACGGCAAGAGTTTGAGTAGGATTTAAACTGTACTGACGAAGGGATCCCACATGGGAAAGATACAAAGAAGGAAGGTGACAAGCTAGCTATATATATAGCTCACTATGAGGAGAGTTAATACACCTTGGAGGGCATTTGGGGGCAGGAGTGGTCGGAGCGCGGATTAGCACCAGATTCCTATCAGGTGTGTACTTCTCTACTCTAGTTGTAGAGCAGCAAATGCCAAAGTGCCAGTCACCCGGTGATAGTAGCCACACAAACGTACGAGCGCACGTGTGGGGCTTCGACACGAAAGTTGAGGCCATCAGTAGTATTCTTGTGGGTTGAGGCTGCTTGGGCCACGATGGGCCGAAGTGGGACAATTGAATAAAATGTATGATGGTGTAGTATATAGTGAACTAGACTAGGTAATCTCATATACGTGGCCAGATTTGTGTTAGGTGGGCCACACGAGCGTGTGGGCTCGAATAGGCCGAAATTGGGTTTTAGGCCCAATATTTCGGTAACGACCGAAAATGGTAGTTGAGTCGCTCGAGGCGACATTAGGTCTTCGAAAAGGCCATTGCAGGTGCGAAATTACTGAAATACCCTCGATAGGTAAATTACAAAAACACCCTTGGCAGGTAAAATTACTATTATACCTTTAGGGGTAGGTTTAGCTGGATTATGTTGTATTATGTTTACCTGATTACTGTGGTAATTCATTTCATGCGTTATACTGGATATATGGTTTGCATACATGACATACTGCATACACGAATTATTAAGTCATATTGCATGGGCTTTGGGATATGATATTGATGAAAGGGGAAGCATTCTGTTCTGGTGGCTTTTGCCACAATCTATTTTGGTGGCTCTGCCACATTCTGTTCTGGTGGCCATGCCACATATCTGGTGGCTCTGTCACAATCTGACGATGAGCAGCGAACTGCAGCATGTCTGCCATCGATGGTGTGTAGCGGTGAGGGTTGATTGTAGAAATCCCCATTGGTGTGATTGGCAGGTACGGGTGGTGTGTAGCGGATGGAAATTTAGGCTGGGTTTGGGTTTTGCGTCACATTGCATTGATATCTGATTATCTGCTATTCTCTGCTAGTAGGGCTAAGGCCCGATCCGATCAGATGGGCTTCGCCCAAAGTGATATGTAAGGGCTAGGGCCCAGTTATGGTTAAAGTAGAGTAATTGCACACTGAGTGTTCATAAACTCACCCCCTCTTTTTAAATGTTTCAGGTAATCATTAGATCGCAAATTGGGAGCTGAGGTAGACTTGTGGTGGCCATGCAATGTTTTCTCGTAAACTCGTTTCTTTTATTTGGACTTATTTTTATTTGGGTTTTTGTTATGTAATAAGGCCACTATAACTTTAATTTTGGTATTTTCTTTGGTTTAGCTTTTAATTTGATTACTGCCTATTTTTATTCAATGTGCGATACGGGATTTTCCTATACCCTTAATAACTATTTTTTCAAAATGTTAACAAAAAGGATAACAATCAATAAATATTTAAACTTGAAATTTTTAACAAACACGCAGTTTTTAAACAACCTTTTATGTAACATGCCAGATCCGGTCATAACTTCTAGGTTGGGCTTGGGGTGTTACAATTGTGGTATCAGAGCCTAGGTTGCAAAACTCGACTTGGAATGGGTTCGACAAAGTTTTCCAAAAATTGGTTTGAAATATTGTTTAAGAAATATATGTGTTACTGGAAGTATGGCACCCGGTATCAGAGTCTAGGTTGCAAAACTCGACTTGGAATGGGTTCGACAAAGTTTTCCAAAAATTGGTTTGAAATATTGTTTAAGAAATATATGTGTTACTGGAAGTATGGCACCCGGGTCCCCGGTACCAAATCCATAAGTTCTCTTATTCTATGATTGTTGATATGATGATGTTATGACTGTACTTTTGGTATTTGCTCTATGTGTGTTTTGGTTTGGATATAGAATTGGTTGCGTTTGGAAGATTTGTCTGCTTTAATGGCTAGGTGATTCTGAGTATGTATAGGAGTTCTAAATTCTAGTTAAAAGTATATTAGTGTTAATGGAATCAGAGTGCGCAGAGTGAGCGTAGTGTTGTAGGTTGGGACGTACGACTGTTAGTTAGTTGGAAATTTTGAGTATGAAATTTCCTTAAAGAGGGTAGATTTGTAACATCTAGAAATTGGGCCTAGTAGGATTTAAAATTTCCTTAATGGGCCTTGGGAGTAGTAGCATTTAAAATTGGGTGAACAAGAGATTGGCTTAAATGCAAGTTGGACTTATTAGGTGAGTGATTTTGGAAGGTTAGAGGGCTTCTATGAAGTCTCGGGATTAAACTTTGGCTTTAGGAAAATTTTGGTTTTAGGTGAAAAAAAACCCTGAGAGTTAGTAGGTAGGTTTTAAGAATAAAATATTAAGGAAAATGACACAAGTGAAGCGTGTGGTGTAGTGGCAAAGTGACGCCACATAAGAGGCGAGGGGATGACGCCATAAGGAAGGAATGAGGTCCAAGGTTCAAGTCTTGGCTCTTGCATTTTGGTTTTCTTTTTACATGCACCTTAGAATTTGACTATAGATTTATATTTAGTTGCGCATGGTTTAAGACACAAGAGGAGCTTGTGGCCAAGTGGTTAGCAGCGTGGATTATGCGACAGGGGAGCCTGGGTTCGAGTCTCGTGAAAAGTAAGGGAATATTTATTTTGCGAATTGGACGGTAAGAGTTTGAGTAGGATTTAAACTCTACTGATGAAGGGATCCCACATGGGAAAGATACAAAGAAGGAAGGTGAGAAGCTAGCTATATATATAGCTTACTATGAGGAGAGTTAATACACCTTGGAGGGCGTTTGGGCACAGGAGTGGTCGGAGCGCGGATTAGCACCAGATTCCTATCAGGTGTGTACTTCTCTACTCTAGCTGTAGAGCGGCAAATGCCGAAGTGCCGGTCACCCGACGATAGTAGCCACACGAGCGTGCGAGTGCACATGTGGGGCTTCGACGCGATAGTTGAGGCCATCAATAGTATTCTTGTGGGTTGAGGCTGCTTGGGCCACGATGGGCCGAAGTGGGCCCAACTGAATAAAATGTATGATGGTGTAGTATATAGTGAACTAGACTAGTTGAATCTCATATACGTGGCTAGATTTGTGTTAGGTGGGCCACACAAGCGTGTGGGCTCGAATGGGCCAAAATCGGGTTTTAGGCCCAATAGTTCGGTAACGGCCGAAAATGGTAGTTGAGTCACTCAAGGCGACATTAGGCCTTCGGAAAGGCCATTGCAGGTGCGAAATTACTGAAATACCCTTGATAGGTAAATTACGAAAATACCCTTGGTAGGTAAAATTACTGTTATACCCTTAGGGGTAGATTTAGCTGGATTATGTTCTATTATGTTTATCTGATTATGGTGGTAATTTATTTCATGCGTTATACTGGATATATGGTTTGCATACATGACATACTGCATACACGAATTATTATGTCATATTGCATGGGCTTTGGGATATGATATTGATGAAAGGGGAAGCGTTCTGTTCTGGTGGCTTTTGCGACAATCTATTCTGGTGGCTCTGCGACGTTCTGTTCTGGTGGCCATGCCACATATCTGGTGACTCTGTCACAATCTAACCATGAGCAGCTAACTGCAGCATGTCTGCCATCGATGGTGTGTAGCGGTGAGGGTTGATTGTAGAAATCCCTATTGGTGTGATTGCCAGGTACGGGTGGTGTGTAGCGGATGGAAATTTAGGCTGGGTTTGGGTTTTGCATCACATTGCATTGATATCTAATTATCTGCTATTCTCTGCTAGTAGGGCTAAGGCCCAGTCTGATTCTGTATGGGCTTCGCCCAAAGTGATATGTAAGGGCTAGGGCCGAGTTACGGTTAAGGTAGAGTAATTGAACACTGAGTTTTCATAAACTCACCCCCTCTTTTTTAATGTTTCAGGTAATCATTAGATCGCGAAGTAGGAGCTGAGGCAGACTTGTGGTGGCCATGCAATGTTTTCTCGTAAACTCGTTTCTTTTATTTGGACTTATTTTTATTTGGGTTTTTGTTATGTAATAAGACCACTATAACTTTAATTTTGGTATTTTCTTTGGTTTAGCTTTTAATTTGATTACTGCCTATTATTTTTCAATGTGCGATACGGGATTTTCCTAAACCCTTAGTAACTGTTTTTTCAAAATGTTAACAAAAAGGATAACAATCAATAAACATTTAAACTCGAAATTTTTAACAAACGCGCAATTTTTAAAAAACCTTTTATGTGACATGCCAAATCTGGTCATAACTTCTAGGTCGGGTTTGGGGTGTTACATATTGATCTATTCTCGGGATGAGAATGATCATGAAGAGCATTTGAGAATTGTCTTGCAAACTTTAAGAGATAAGCAGTTGTATTCTAAGTTTAACAAGAGTGAGTTTTGGCTCTGAGAGGTCGGATTTCTAAGACACATTGTGTCGGGTGATGGTGTCAGAGTTGACCGTAGTAAGATTTCGTCTATTGTGGATTGGAAACAGCCGAGGAACATGTCAGAAATCAGAAGTTTCATGGGATTAGTGGGATATTACAGATGTTTCGTAAAGGGGTTTTCTGAGATTGCTACCCCGATGACGAAAATTTTGCATAAAGATGTCAAGTTTGAATGGAATGAAACTTGTCAACAGAGTTTCGAGAAACTGAAAACAATGTTGACTGAGGCACTGGTTTTGGTTCAACTAGAATCGAGGAAAGAGTTTGTAGTTTACAATAATGCGTCGTTTAATGTTTTCGGTTGCGTGTTGATGCAAGAGGTTAAGGTAGTCGCTTACACCTCGAGACAACTAAAACCGTATAAGAAGAATTATCTGACTCATGATTTGGAGTTGGCTGTGATTGTTTTCGCGTTAAATAAGGGGTGTTACAATGTGCGAAACCAACTCGAGAAATGGTATAAGTAAATGTTTAATGTTGCTTTGTGGGGATGAGTGCAGGGAATTTGTATAAGTAACTGTGAGCAATATAATTGTTATGTGGTTGAAATGTGGTAAGAAATGAGATGAGTAAGCATGATTATGGAAATGTGACTTGTTCTTGCTTATTATGTGATGTTATTGATTGATTAACATATGTGATGATGCTTATTGTTTACATGAAAACTTACTAAGATTAAAGCTTACTCCCTTTCTTTTTCCCTTGTTTTATAGTGTCAAAGAGTCGGTTTGGGATATGAAGATAATTTAAAGATCATCCACACTATCAGCTCATCTCGGTATATCTAGACTTAGCATTTTTTGTATGGCATGTATAGGGGCTAGGCTTAGTGATATGTCTTGATATTTTGGCCAAGTGTGTTGGCTTTTTAAAAGAAGAACCTTTGTAAATAGCCATAGTTGATGGCTTATTGTTATTAATATATGAAAAGATGAGGTTATTAATGAATGGGTATGATACATGATTGAGTTGCTTGGTAAATGGTAGAAAGTGATTGATGTTGTATGAGTTAGGGTGATAAAAAAAGCTTGGCAAATAGCCTTGTTCTTGTCCACGGGGATAGGCTCACGGGCATGTGTCTAGGCCGTGTGTGACACATGGTCAGTCCCATGGGTGTGTGACCAGGCCGTGTGTCCCCTACATGTTAGTGTTGCAAGTCAGTGTCGACCACTGGCTAGACACATGGGCGTGTGCCTAGGCCGTGTGCCCCTTATTTGGTTGCTGACGTCACAAATAGAATACCCAGGTTTTCACACACGGGTGAGGACACGTGTGTGTCTAGGCCGTGTATAGAACACGGGCCAAGAACACAGGCGTGTGTCCGGCTATGTGAAAACCCCTGTAGGTTTGAATTGAAAAATAAATTCCACACAGGCTATGGACATGGGCGTGTGTGACCACAGGCCTACCCACACGAACGTGTCCCATTTCACATGGGCATGCGAGCCTGTTAAGGCAAAATTTTGAAAAGATCCGGTTTGATTTTGAGGCCTTCCGTTTGCATGTGTAAGGCCTCGTAGGCCCATAATAAGAATGTTATGAATGTGAAAGAAAGATTTTAAATTGGAATAAAATTTGATAGCGCAAAGTTGTATGTTCAAGTGAGATAAGTTCAGTAATGCCTCATACCCGATTCCGGTGTTGAATACAGGTAAGTGATGTTACATGTTTTTTGGCTAATTTGATGCTGCTACCATTCGATGAATTTGATATAATTCTGGGTATGGATTGGCTCACTTTGCATAATGCTATTATGAATTGTATATTGAAGAGTATTGATTTGAGAAGTTAGAATGGTGAGATAGCTCGAATTGAATCCAGTGATTTAAATGGGTTACCAGCTGTTATATCATCGATGAAAGCTTTGAATTATATGAAAAAGGGTTGCGAAGCTTATCTTGCATATGTGATAGATACAAAATTGACAGAAAAGAAAGTTGAATCTGTGCCTGTGTTTTGTAAATTCCTTGATGTATTTCCTGAAGAACTACTGGGATTACCACTGATACGAGAAGTTGAATTTGGTATTAATTTAGTGTCGGGAACGACTCCCATCTCAATAGCTCCATATAGAATGTCACTGAAAGAATTGAAAGAGTTGAAGTCTCAGTTGCAAGAGTTGACAGATAGAGGATTTGCACGACTGAGTTTCTCGCCCTGGGGTGCTCCTATGTTGTTTGTGAAAAAGAAAGATGGTACTATGAGGATGTGTATTGATTACCGATAGTTGAACAAGGTGACTATAAAGAATAAATATCCTTTGCATCGTATTGATGATTTGTTTGATCAGATGAAAGGACCTACAGTGTTTTCTAAAATAGATTTGAGATCGGGTTACTATCAACTACGAGAAAAAGAATCAGATGTGCCGAAAACTTCTTTCAGAACGAGGTATGGACATTATGAATTCTTAGTTATGCCTTTCAGAATAACGAATGCTCCTGCAGTGTTTATGGATTTGATGAATCGAATATTTAGGCCGTATTTGGATCGATTTGTAGTTTTGTTTTATTGATGACATTCTGATTTATTCTTGTGATAAGACGCAACATGCCGAGCATTTGAAAATTGTGTTACAGACTCTGTGTGAGAAGCAATTGTATGCAAAGTTTAGCAAATGTGAATTCTGGTTACGTAAGGTTGGTTTTCTGGGACATATAGTGTCAGCTACAGGAATACAAATTGATCTGAGCAATATTAAAGCTATTTTAGAACGGAAACCTTCGAGAAATGTGTCTGAAGTCCATTGTTTTTTGGGAATAGCGGGATATTATAGACAGTTTGTGAAGGGATTCTCGAGAATGCAACTCCGTTGAAGAAATTGCAACAGAAAGATGTTAAATTCGAGTAGTCAGAAAAGTGCCAGCGAGTTTTGAACAGTTGAAAGCATTGTTGACAGAGGCACCAGTGTTAGTTCAACCTGAATCGAGTAAAGAATTTATAGTTTACAGTGACACATCGTTGAATGGTTTGGGCCATGTGCTGATGCAAGAGGGCAAAGTTATTACTGACGCTTTGAGCCGAAATTCTATATTTGCTTTACGAGCAATGAGAACTCAAATAGATTTGTGTGATGATGGTTCGATTTTGGCTGAATTGAAAGTGAGGCCAATGTTTATACGTCAGATTTATGATGCTCAAAAAAGTGATGCTGGGATAATGGCAAAACGAGATCAATGTGGTTTGAATTCTTATTCAGAATTTTGAGTGGATAATGATGATTGTTTGAGATTCAGAGATCAGATTTGTGTTCCGAGGAATTCAGAGTTGATTCAGTTAATTTTGAACGAATCTCACAATAGTCATTTGGCTGTTCATCTAGGGAGTACAAAAATATATAATGATCTGAAACAGTTTTATTGGTGGCATGGTATGAAATAAGATATCTCAAAGTTTGTTTCAAGATGTTTAGTTTGTCAGCAAGTTAAAGCTGAACATCAGGTTCCATCCGGTTTGTTACAACCGATTATGATTCCAGAGTAGAAATGGGAGAAAATGATAGTTGACAGATTGACGAAATCAGCTCATTTTGTGAGATCAAAATCGTATAATGAAGAACTGATTCGAGTCTTGGCATGTGAGATCAAAGAGTTGAGAAATAAGAAAATTTCTTTAGTGAAAGTTTTGTGGCAGAAACATGGAGTTGAAGAGGCTACATAGGAGCCTGAAGATGTTATAAGAGAGCAATATTCAAACCTATTCATTGGAAAGATTTTCGGGGACAAAAATCCCTAAGGGGAAGAGTTGTAACAGCCCGGTTTAGACCCTAGTCGGAACAGTGGCTTTGGGACCACAAATTCAAGGTCGAAAAAATATTTTAATATTATTTTTCATGTTTATAGTATGTGACTAAGCATGTGTGCAAATTCTATGTGAAAATTTTATCGTTTGTGTGCCAAATTATGAAAAAGGACTTAATTGCATAAAATGTAAAAGCTGTGTGCTGATTGTTAAAGTGCTTATTTGGCATGGCTTATAAAAGTAAAGGTCCTTATTATGTAATTGGACCATAGATAGTGGAGATGGACAATATTGGCTATTAAATGGATGATTTTGGTGTTATTTTATTAAGGTTATTTTAGTAATTGTTTAATTAATGTTTAATAAACAAAATAAAACAATTTCTAATGATTGAAGCATTTTAAGTTTTGGCACACTCATAGCTCAATTAAGGTATGTTTTGAGCTCGTTTTTAGTGAATTTTATGTTTTTGTGATCGTAGCTTAGCATACTATGAAGTCCATGCTTTAATTTTTAGAATTTGATGATGATTTTGAGATATGCCATTGATGAATATTGGAGCTTTGTGATAGTTGATGGTTAAATATGAAAGTTTGATGTTGGGTTAACATTTTTTGTCTATTGAATTTTTGGTGAATTTGAGTAATTTGGGCTAAATTGAGAAAAGTGTAAATTGAAGGACTAAGATGTAAAATAAATGAAATATGTGGGTTTGTATGGACATGAGGAAACTTCGGCTAGGCATATGTGAAATGCAATTATGTGAATTTGATGATTTTATGAAATAGGGACTTAAGTGTCGAAATGTGAAAATGTGAGGGCTATTTTGTAAAATGCCCTAAATATGCGTGTTTGGACTAAATTGAATAATTTGGTGATTGAATGAGCTAAATTTGAAAATGTATAGATCAAGAAGAGAGAAATTCGGATTTAGATCGAGTCAAATGATTGACTTGTTTCGTAACTTGGACGTCCGAAGTAAGTTCGTTTATAATACAAATTATTTAACTTATGCTCATGTGCTATGTAATGAAAGATTATATGGTTGGTTATAGTAATAGTAGTTGTGGATTTGAGATTAGAATTGATACAATAGAGATCAGCACTGTGTGTGCAAAATAAGGAAAGTATCGACTACTTTAATTGGCACTGTGTGTGTGATACTAAGATAAATTCCGCTTAAAGTAAAGGCACTAAGTGTGCGATGATATTTAAGCTTCGGCTATGATATTTGCACTAAGTGTGCGATTAAATCTATGGAATAATTAAGATTGATCGGAATGTGGTATTGAGCATTGAATAGAAAGAATGGTCAATAACTAAGTGTTGGCAAAGGTATGTATGGAACCTATGTGGTTGATGATTATGGAAATTGATGAACGGATTGTTATGTGAGTATTGGATATAGATGAGATTGTAAATTCTTGTGAAATAATCTATGTGATAGTTTATTTTGTATATTAATTTTGAATGGTTGAGATAAATTATTATATTGCGAACTTACTAAGCCTTAAAGCTTACTATATGAAGTTTTTTCTATTTTACAGTGTAATTAGAGCTGGCTCAGATTCGGGGATCGTCAGCGACTCAATCACACTATCAATTATCTATTTTGGTTCTTTTGGAAGTTGAATATATTTGGTATATGGCATATACAGGCTAGTCATTATGTGTAACACCCCAAACCCGGCCTAGAAGTTAGGCCAGAATCTAGAATGTCACATTAAAGGCACAATTCAAAATGGTTTTTCTAATTAACAATTTAAGGCCAAAAAGCCCTTTCATCCTTGAGTCATGTTAGGTAATAATAAAAACCCATTTTTATAGTTTTAAGTACTTCAGAAACCAAGTTTAAACATACGAAATTTACTTAGGCTTAATGTTTAAGTAAATAGTTGAAAACAACAACCCAAAATCTAAAGTCAAATTGGAGTACAAGGCCTTATTACATCCAACTAAAATAAAGCAATTAAAAACCATGTTTGTTTTTATTTGAAACAAAAACCAAAAGAAAACAAAATTTAAACATCTCGCAGTGTGGCCATCTCCGAGTCCCCTCCCACGTCGAGCAGTCTATTAAGGATCACCTAAAACATTAAATAAAAGGTGTGAGTTCTGAAACTCAGTGTGTACAACCCTTGGCAATCAAATCAACATACAAATATTCACATTGGGCCTAAACCCTATCGAAATCGGTGGTCTTGGGCCTTAGCCCACAATAACCTCATATCGTATCATATCATATCATATCATATGCAAGACAAGGTAATGCAAAACCCTCCCAAAAATCGATCCACTACACACCATTTCTCCTCTAACCCTTCACACCTGTGGGGATTTCTAAATCGACCGACCCATCCTCTACACACCAAAGGTAGCACTCACAACGGCACTACTCAACGTTGCAACAAAGTTGCTAATCATATAATGGGCTTAAAGCCACCAGTGGATCCATGGTCATCAAGCGACTATGCGATCCTCAAATCTTCCTCCGTACCATAATTCCCACCCATATGCATCCTAATCAGAATATCATATGAATGCAACATGCACATGAGTAACATCCACAAAACTCCTACTCATCACATAGGGGTATTTTCATCATTTCATATTTCCGTAAATCTACTCTACAGGGGTATTTAGGTAATTTTGTAAAATAGAGGTACTTTGGAAATTTTATAAATGAGGGATGTTTTGGTAATTCTGCAAACCAAGCGTATTCTTGTAATTGCACAATTCGGGATATTTTAGTGATTTTACAAATCTAAGAATGTTTTGGTAATTTTCAAACTAAGGATATTTTGGTCATTTTCAAATCAGAGGTATTTTAGTAATTTTACAAATCTAGGGTATTTGGTTCCTCTCGGGTTTTAGTTATGAACTTTGGCCCATTACAAAGTCTTTGCGGCTACAGTGAATAGACACTATGCTCCATGTAGGATTCTAGAGAAGAAGAGGTGGGCCACTAGGACCGCTTAAGTACCAAGCTCTCCCTAGATCCAATCCTAGACATGTACATGCCCGTTACTACACTTTAACCTAGCGACTTGTCCACGGACAATGTTTAATTATTAGAAAGTCTTATGTGCTTTAAGAGTTGTTCAGTACTAGCTAAAGTCCATAAAACCTTATCATACTAGTCTACGTCCCCATAAAGCCCATCAACCCATTTCACGTTCATATAGCCCTTAATGGCCATATCACATTTTTATGGCCCACTAGGCCCAAATCTCACTCATATGACCTATTAGGCCCAAAACAAATCCAAATCATGTAACATGCATACCTAACCCAATTCATATAATCAAATTAATCCATTTCATCAAACTTAGCCTCAGGGCCCACCGGGCCCATTTAGCGACTTTGGCCTTTCGGCTTTCCGGCGTTGCCGGTATATGTGTGTAGTGTTTGTACACACCTGGTAACCATGCATGATGCAAACCCCTTAATCACGAACCTACAATCGACACCACCGAGTGATTAATCATAACTTAATATACACTTTATCAAAAACCGAAACCTCACCGTAACCTTACCATGTGCCACACGTTCTAGTAGCCCTTCCTTAGCTACTATTTACGATTATCCTCTAGATCTGCACCCAAACATACATCGTCAAAATCAAGTGACCCATATTCCACATAAGTCACCCTTATGAGCCATAATACATTCGGCCATTTACTAAACCACCACCGGGACGAGTGCACTTACCTCTTGCTAACGATCCTTACCTACCACGCTTGTGATTGTTAAACCTTACCCTTGTTAATACAAAGATAATGACAAGGAGGGGTTAGATAGCCCTTCAGCTTTTAACAAAACTCACTAAAATGATCAACTAAGCACTTACTAAAATGATCATGCGACTTAAATTCAGCTTCTGAGATTAGTATGGTGACAGAGACAATTTGGCACCACTAGGGGAAAGAAGAGGAGAAGTGATCCACTAGAACTAAAGGTGACAACAGAAGGAATTTAAGAAGAGAAGGTATGGGGAATTCGGCTAGAGAGGAAACCAAATTTTCGGCAAAGGAATGATGGGTTTTTTTTCGGCAAATGGAAGAATTCGGTTAAGGGGGAGAAAAAGAAATGTAATGGAACCCAAGGAACCTCTCAAAGGAATTCAGCACCTCCTTTTATAGCGAATAGCCGAATCCTACCTTCCCCTACAGTCCAATTCAGTACCAACTCTTACCACCTCTCATCTCCTAATTTTTCTCCATGATATCTCCCTTATCTCATCCGAAATTCCCTCCTTTATCAGCTCACAAGACCAATTCAAACACTTCAACAAAAGTGTCCAAATTCCACACAACTCTGGCCATCCACTATGCAAAATAAACACTCCAAAAAAACCTTACCACTACTCGAACCTTAGACCTCTTCATGCCACCTTGTAGCTCCCCTAGTGACGCCATCTTGCCACTAGACCACAAGCCCATTTGTGTCCTCTTTTCCTCTTACTCTGCTTAAGAGGCCTAATGCCTGAGACTAGGGTCCCCTAAAGCAAGAAAAATAATTTTTTTCCTATGGTCATACCTATCTCTAAGACTTCAAATAATCCCGATAGTACCTTAAAACTAATATTCTAAGTGCTACTCATACATACCAACCTCAGTGCATAGAAATTTAAAGTTTCGGGATTTTTGGGGTATTACAACCCAATAGGCCCAAATCTACTAGGCCTAAATTTGGGGTGTTACAATTCTACCGTCCTTAAAGAAATTTCGTCCTCGAAATTTCCAACTAACCATCAATCGTACTACCCAAGTCTCACCACTATGCTTTCGCTGCGCGTTCTAATTCTAAAGCCAAAATAAACACTCAGTATACTACGGTAGGGTACGCACCATTATTCTCATCTGGAGCATCTTCGTCCCCTTGGCGACGTGCTGCATAGACCAAAGTTGGCTGCCTCGCCTTCGCATAACCTGCACCTCTACCTGGTGCTCCATGACCGCGTTCATTACCATTATCGCCCCTGGCTTGTCCAAGGCCCCTTGGTGGTTGCTAACCACCCCTCTGTGGCTGAAAATTACCTCTGCCACCAGCTCGCTCCTGATCTAGCCTTTTCAGGCACTCCCTAACCCTATGCTCCATAGATTCATAGCCCAAACATGCTCCCATCCTCCTCCAACATTCACCCGGATGCCTTTTCCCACACTCAGCACAAAGTGGTATTCCGGTATTAGTAACAGCTACAGGGGCCTCAACTGTAACCGGCCCATTCACTCTGGCCCTCCTTGTAGGCCTCTGTTTAATCCCCATATCTTCCAACCAATACTCCACCATACTCGGGGCCACCCCTGCTACTCCTTTGAAAATCTCTGCCCCATTAGCTCCGAGTCGCTCCACAACCAACCCACAACTCCCAGTACCATTATTGGGCCCAACGACCCTTTCTATGATCCTTAACATGGCCTACGATACGGCATCTTCCGTAGCGGCAGCCCGTTCATATGCTCCCCTTTCAGCTACTGGTAAGGCCGGAGCCTCACCTATTCCAACATTGGGCATATGGCCTGACTCGGACAACCCTACCCTGACACTTCCACGGCCTTTTCTGCAGCCGCTTGCACCTCTTCTAGCGCTCATCATTGTGTATTTCTGAATTAAAATTTTTATGTAATTAGTACATAGTTCTACGTGTTTAGGGCACATGTCTTATGTAGGTAACAAATTTTTTTAAGTTATTCCGCGGTCGAGAATCCACGACAGGCTTAAGTCTCCTATGGGCTTTAGTCTCTAAAAGCCTATTTTTAAGTAGCCCAGTATCTATACAGTTTCGTAATTTAAACAAATGTAGTACAGGAAACTTACTTGGCTCGACGTCGAGGCTCAGTGAACCACACTTCAAGCATCCTGCAAAAACTTTTTAAAACAAAAAATCTAAGGCACATTTCATAGCCCGAGCTTTGCAACCGGGCTCTGATACCACTAAATATAACACCCCAAACCCGGGGTTTGCTAATTAACGGCACAATTCAAGGCCTGAATCTGGAATGTCAAATTAAAGGCACAATTCAAAATGATTTTGCTAATTAAGAATTTAAGGCCCAAAATCCCTTTCATCTTTAAGTCTTGTTAGGTAATAATAGAAATCCATTTTTATTGTTTTAAGTACTTCAGAAACAAAGTTTAAACATACACAATTTACTTACGCTTAATATTTAAGTAAACAGTTGAAACCAACAACCCAAAATCTAAAGTCAAATTGGAGTACAAGGCCGTATTACATCCAACTAAAATAAAGCAATTTAAAACCATGTTTTTTTTTGAAACAAAAACCAAAAGAAAACAAAATTGAAACATCTCATAGTGTGGCCATCTCCGAGTCCTCTCCCACATCGAGCCGTCTATTGAGGATCACCTGAAACATTAAATAAAGGGTGTGAGTTTTGAAACTCAGCGTGTACAACCCTTGGCAATCAAATTAACATACAACTATTCACATTGGACCTAAGCCCTATCAAAACCGGTGGTCTTGGCCATAGCCCATAATGACTTCATATCATATCATATCATATCATGTCATATCATATCATATGCAAAATAAGGTAATACAAAACCCTCCTTAAAAATCCATCCGCTACACACCATTTCCCTTCCAACCCTACACACCTATGGGGATTTCTAAATCGACCCACCCATCATCTACACACCAAAGGTAGCACTCACAGCGACACTACTCAATGTTGCAGCAAACCTACTAATCATATAATGGGCTTAAAGCTACCGGTGGATCCATGGTCGTCAAACGACTATGTGATCCTCAAATCTTCCTCTGTACCATAATTCCTACCCATATGCATCCTAATCAGAATATCATATGAATGCAGCATGCACATGAGTAACATCCACAAAACTCATGCTCATCACATAGGGGTATTTTCGTCATTTCACAACCTAAAGGTATTTCCGTAAATCTACTCTACAGGGGTATTTAGGTAATTTTGCAAAATAGAGGTACTTTGAAAATTTTGTAAATGAGGGATGTTTTGGTTACTTTGCAAAACAAGGGCATTTTGGTAATTTCACAATGTGGGTTATTAGTGATTTTACAAATCTAAGGATGTTTTGGTAATTTTCAAACTAAGGATATTTTGGTCATTTTCAAATCAGTGGTATTTCAGTAATTTTGCAAATCTAGGGGTATTTAGTCCCTCTCGGGTTGTAGTTATGAACTTTGGCCCATTAAAAAGTCCTTGCGGCAAAAGTGAATAGACACTATGCACCAGGTGGGATTCTAGAGAAGAGGAGGTGGGCCACTAGGACTGCTTAAGTACCAAGCTCTCCCTAGATCCAATCCTAGACATGCACATGCTCGTTACCACACTTTAACCTAGCGACTTGTCCACGGACCTTGTTTAATTATTAGAAAGTCTGATGCGGTTCAAGAGTTGTTCAGTACTAAGCCTAAAGTCCATAAAACCTTATCATACTAGTCTACGTCCCCATAAAGCCCATCAACCCATTTCACGTTCATATAGCCTTAATGGCCACATTACATTTATATGGCCCACTAGGCCCAAATCTCAGTCATATGACCCATTAGGCCCAAAACAAATCCAGATCATGTAACATGCATGCCTAACCCAATTCATATAATCAAATTAGTCCATTTCATCAAACTGAACCTCAGGGCCCACCAGGCCCATTTAGCCACTTTGGCCTTTCGGCTTTCCGGCGTTGCCCGTATGTGTGTGTAGTGTTTGTACACACCTGGTAACCACGCATCACGAACCCACAATCGATAACACCTAATGATTAATCATAACTTAATTTACGCTTTATCAGGAGCCGAAACCTCACCGTAACCTTACCATGTGCCACACGTTCTAGTAGCCCTTCCTTAGCTACTATTTGTGATTATCCTCTAGATCTGCACCCAAACATACATTATCAAACTCAAGTGACCCATATTCCACACAAGTCACCCCTATAAGCCATAATACATGCGCCCATTTACTAAACCACCACTGGGACGAGTGCCCTTACTTCTTGGTAACGATCCTTACCTGCCATTCTTGTGATTGTTGAACCTTACCCTTGTTAATAAAAGCTAACGACAAGGAGGGGTTAGATAGCCCTTCGGCTTTTAACAAAACTAACTAAAAAGATCAACTAAGCACTTACCAAAATCCTCCTTTGATCCTACTGCTTAAATTCGGCTTCTGAGATTAGTATGGTGACAAAGACAATTCGGCGCCACTAGGGAGAAGAAGAAGAGAAGTGATCAGCTAGAACTAAAGGCGAGCAATAGAAGGAATTTAAAAAGAGAATGTATGGGGAATTCGGCTAGAGAGGAAACCAAAATTTTGGCAAAGGAATGATGGGTTTTTTTTGGCAAATGGAAGAATTCGGCTAAAGGGGAGAAAAAAAATATAATGGAACCCAAGGAACCTCTGAAAGGAATTTGGCTCCTCCTTTTATAGCCAATAGCCGAATACTACCTTCCCCCACAGTCCAATTCGGCACCAACTCTTCCCACCTCTCATCTCCAAATATTTTTCCATGATATCTCCCTTATCTCATCCGAAATTCCCTCCTTTATCAGCTCACAATACCAATTCAAACACTTCAACATAAGAGTCCAAATTCTGCATGACTCTAGCTGTCCACTATGAAAAATAAACACTCCAAAAAAAAACCTTACCACTGCTCGAACCTTGGACCTCTTCACGCCACCTTGTAGCTCTCCTAGTGATGCCACCTTGCCACCAGACCACAAGCCCATTTGTGTCTTATTTTCCCTTTAATCTGCTTAAGAGGCCTAATACCTGAGACTAGGGTCTACTAAAGCAAGAAAAATAAATTTTTCCCTATGGTCGTCCCTATCTCCAAGACTTCAAATAATCCCGATAATACGTTCAAATTAATACTCTAAGTGCTACTCATACATACCAACCTCAATGCACAGAAATTTAAAGTTTCGGGATTTTTGGAGCATTAAAACCCAATAGGCCCAAATCTACTAGGCCCAAATTTGGGGTGTTACATTATGACATGTTTTGAAGTGTATAAGTCTTGCCATGTGATTTGGCTTGGAAGTTTGATGGTTTGGTAAATGTTTTGAACATGTGAAAAGTATGATTTATATTGTGTTCTATGTGAGTGATTATTATTACATAAATTAGCAAGATGGAAATGGTATGTTTCATGATAGAATTGGTAAGGAATGAATGATGAATAGATTATATGATGTGGGATGTGAAATTGATATTTTAGATGGACATATTTAAGTTAAAATTGAGTATGGAAATAAATGGTGTGGTTGATAGATAATTGGTGCATATATTAATATGTTTTGGTTGCCATTTGAGGTATAAATATATATGGATTGATGATTGTAAGTGATGCCAAAGTGTTGATGGTAAATTGGTCCTGCAAATGGCCTATAATATCCCACAAGGTTGAGCACACGGTCGTGTGGCTCGACCATGACTTTCAAGTTTGTAATTTGAAACAAGTCAGGCTCACACACGAGCTAGACACATGGGCGTGTGACTGGCAGTGTGATGCAAGTCAACGTCGACACGGGTGAGGCACACGTGCGTCTCTTCGGACATGTGGACAAGTTATATGTATTCCCTATTTTTCCACGGCTTGGACACACGGGCGTGTCCTACCCATACGGGCGAGTGACCTCTGTAGCTTTGAAAAATGTTTGATTTTTCTAAAAATTATGTATGTGTTCGATTTAGTCCCGACCCCTTTCTAACATGTGTTTAAGGTCTCGTAGACCTTATTAAGTGACTATATGTTTATATTTTGATATGTTTGGATGATGATTGACTTTGTGTTTCAAAGTGATTGTAAATGTTCCGGATTGATCACTAATGCTTCTTAACCCTAAACCGACGACGGTTTTAGGTTATTGGTGTTACACATTCCTCGATGGTTTCCACTCAAAAATAGTCGAGATCTTTCTTGGGTCAACTCTAATTTCATCACCTGACACGATGTGTCCTAAGTAATCGACCTCTCGGAGCCAAAACTCACTTTTACTAAACTTGGCATACAACTTCTTATCTCTTACAGTCTGCAAAATAGTTCTTAAATGCTCTGTGTGCTCACTCTCGTCGCGTGAATAAATTAATATATCTTTGATAAACACAAAAATGAACTTATCCAAGTACGGTCAGAAAAACGATTCATTAAATCCATAAATATGACCGGAGCATTTGTTAAGACAAAGGGCATGACAAGGAACTCATAGTGCCCTGTACCTTGTCCGAAACGCTATTTTTGATACATCTTGCTCCTTAACTCTTAGCTGGTAATAATCAGACCTTTAGTCTATCTTAGAAAACACTGTGGCTCCTTTCAATTAGTCAAACAGATCATCGATCCTTGGTAAAGTATACTTGTTCTTCACAGTCACCTTGTTGAGCTATTTGTAGTCTATACATAACCTCATCGACCCGTCTTTCTTTTTCTCAAAAAGTACAAGAGCACCCCATGGAGAATAGCTGGGTCTCGCAAAACCCTTATCCATTAACTCTTGGAGCTGAACCTTCAACACTTTTAACTCCAACGGTGCCATCTTATATGGGGCAACTGAAACAGTTGTCGTACCAGGGACCAACTCAATACCAAACTCGACTTCCCTAGTTGGAGGCAATCCAGGAAACTCTTACGGAAACACATCTAGGTACTCACATACCACAGGCACTGACTCAATCTTTACTTCCGACTATTGGGAATTCAACACAAATGCAAGATAGGACTCATACCTTTTTCTCATGTATTTCTCAGCAGTCATAGAAGAAATCAGTATAGGTAAGCTATCTGGTTCACCTGATTCAACTCGAATAATATCCCCATTTTCACATTTCAGTTCAATAAACTTACTACCACAGTTTACTAACACATTATCAACAGTTAACTAATTCATGCCAAGAATTAGGTTACATTCATCAAACGATAGTAGCATGAGGTTAGCCGGAAAACAATGACCTCTAATCATCAAAGTACAATTTCAACACACTTTTTCAACTATCACATGCTTTGCTAATGGGTTTGACACTTTTATCACAAATTCTGTAGACTCAACAGGCATATTCATGCTAGACACCAATTTCACACAAGCATACGAATGGGTAGACCCCGGATAAATTAAAGAAACAATAGAAATATCGTGAAGAGGAAAAGTACCCGTAATCATATCCGGGGACGATGCCTCTTCGCAAACGCGAATGGCATAAGTCCTTACAGGCGCTGTAACAGCCTGATTTAAGGGCTGGTCGAAACAGTGGTCTTGGGACCACTAATCTGGGGTCAGAGAAAATTATTTTAATGTCATTTTATGAGTTATAACATAATTATAATGGTGCATGAAAATTTTGGTGCTTTAATTTTAGAGATTTCATGCTTAATCGCAAAAAAGGACTAAATCGCATAAAGTGCAAAAGTTCTATTTTATTTGCTAGAGGTGCCATATCACCATAGAATATTAAATTGGAGGTCCTTAATGTGCAAATAGGCCATGGGGAAGTGATGGCTCACCATAAGGGGACAAAGAAAGGACTTTGTCATATGGTTAGGTGGAAATTTAGTGATAAAAATTGATTTTTATCATAAAATAAAGAAAAGAACAATACCATCTTTTCTCTTCATCTTCTCCACTAAAAATTAGCAGGAAAATGGGGGTTGAGAACTTAAAAATTTCATCCAAGCTTTCCTCCTTACAAGTAAGTGATTTTGGTGGCCTTTCTTGAAAAATTTTGTACTTTTGGAACCCGCAAAGCTTAAGCTAGCTAATGAGGGGACTATTTTGTAAAATGGTTAAGAGTCTAGGCTTCTTCCATGAGAGCAATTATGTTGTTTGCTAAAATTTTATGGAAGAAATAAGTCCTAGTTGTTAAATATACAACTTTTGTGAAAGGTGCTTCTATGAAAACACCTAAAAGGACCTTTTTATAAAGGTAGTGAAATAGATGATAAAAGATGTGAAATAGTTGAAATTTTGAGTGGCTATAAGAGAGAATATGAATCAGCTAGGCTTGAATGATAAGGAAATTTAACGAAAATTGATATATGAGCCTAGGGGAAAAATGGTAATTTTGCCAAAGTGGAAATTTAATAATATATTGATTAGTGTCGTGATTAGATAAGTAAATTTTATTGTTATATATAAAAGAAAATGGCATTCGGACCTGGAGCGGGGGAAAAGAGAGATATTGACGAATAGTTCCCTTTTTACCCTTTCGGTATCGAGGTAAGTTCGTGTGGACATAATGCAACCTTAAGTGAAGCATTTGATACGTCAATTTTGTACAAATTGTATATCATCTCTATGAAATATATTAAATATGTTTCTGAAGAGATGTCAAGAAATGAAAATCTTCAATTGAACTTTAAGAATGGATAGAATACAAATACTATGATACTAAGGTTATTAAGATTCCATGTAAGACCATATTTGGAATATGGCCTCGGTGTGAGATTTCATATAAGACCATGTCAGGGACATGGCATCGATATTATAATTCATGTAAGACCATATCGGGGATATGGCATTGATGCGATACCGTATGTATGAGACTCTAGAGTATCTTGTAGCATTTCGAGCTATTCAACAGGTATGTTGAAAATAAGGAAGCATGTGGATATGTCATGAGTGGTACAAGTATGTACCCAGAACTCATATGAAGTGATTTCAATATATGATGAATTCATGGTAAGTTTATGTGTAAATGATGCAATCTTTATTCCATATGTTTTACTCATTAATGCATTGCGTGAATGCGAGTAATTATTGTAGAGATATATTAAAAGTTTTAGAGAGTGAGGAAATCATCGGATGAACATTCGAAATAGGAATATGGGTGTGAATAAATATCCGTGAATGTGAGGCAAAAGGTGGGCTATGTGCGATACCACCTTACTATTTGTTAGTGATGGGTTGTGTGCGATACCATCGTGTTTATTAACAATGGTGGGCTGTGTATGATACCACGTTAATATTTGTTATCGATGGGCTATGTACAATACCACCTTATTAATTATTAAATGGTGGGTTATGTGCGAAACCACTTAGTATTTATTATTATTCCGGAGTGTTATCGAGAAACTTGACTAAGTGAAATTACATGTAGCTTTGTGGTGATAAATGCAGGGTATAAGTACAAGTAAAAAGGTGAACAATGTTTTATGATATGTGTTTGTGATATGTGAAGGTTTGGAATGAGTAAGCATTATGAATGATTGAATGGGTAACCGTGAGCTTAAATGTAAATATCATTAACCTTTGTGGTTGTGTAAAATAAATGAATGTCGATAGTTGATTGTTATTTGTATATGAACTTACTAAGCGTTCTTACTTACTCCTTTTCCTTTCCTATCTCTTATAGGTTAATTTAACTAGCTCGGATTGGAGATCGCCAGAGATGCTTTCACACTATCGAGCAGTCATTTGGGTATAAGTTTTCAAGTCTTCTTGAGATATGGCATGTACAGGAATCATAAAATTTGATTAATTAAGTCATAGTTAAAGTAGCCAAATGTGTTGGCCTAAAACGGTTGATGGATTGATTGTGTATAGCCACGGATGATTGCTTATATCGATTATAGTTATGCTAGTGATAGCGCTCTCTGGTGTATGCAAAGCTAGTATGGATATCATGGATTAAATGTTAAATTTAGTATTATAAATGATGATATGAGAATGATATGTAATGTTGTATGAATGTGTGGATGTGAGGGTAACAGGATGGCTTGGAAAATAGCCTAGAGATTACCCACACGGGTAGACACACGGTAGACACACGGGCGTGTGTCTAAGCAGTATGTGACACACGGTCAGCCCCGTGGGTGTGTAGTTAGGCCATGTGTCCCCTGCATATTAGTTTTACAAGTCAATATGCTCAGTAGTAAACACACGAGCAGAGACACGGCCATGTGTCTCAGCCGTGTGAATGGCACGACTATGGACATGGGTGTGTGCCTAGGCCGTGCGAGGTCTACACCTGAATTTTGATTTTAATTTGCCGTACAGTCGAAGGACACGGGCGTGTGACTGGCTGTGTGATGCAAGTCAGTGTCGACCACGGGTGTGGAACACGGGCGTGTCCCTTCTTTTACAGGGGTGGTCGTGTGCCAGAGTCTTAAAATTTATATAATGAATGATCGAGCCTAGAAACTAACTGTGACAATGATTAAGGCAAGCGCACCTATCGAACAGTAGTATAGTTTAGTGGCAAGACCGGATTGTCGAACCCAACGGAACCAAAAGTACTAATACTAACTTTCTTTTTATTATTTAGCCTAAGAATCAAGGGAATTATTAATTAATCTAAAATTAACTAACTATTAAGCTAAAGATGCTAAGACAAAGAGAATGAGTTGGGAAAATACTTGTGGGAAAAACCAATTGATTAAGACAATACCCGAGGAGGAATCAACTTAGACTTCACTTGTTATCTAACTTTGAACCAGACGATTTATTCACTTGACTTGATCCGTGGGATTCCCTAATTTATATTAATACCTCTTTCGAGGCTACTAACGTTTAACCCTAGGTTGATTAATTGAAATCTCTTTCTAAATAAAACCCCTAGAACTGCATTAACTCGATATATGGACTCCCATATTAGGTTTGGCCCTAATCCGGCAGATTTTCGTCATCTTATCTCTAAGGTTACGATCAACTCCGCTTAATTATGATAGATCTACTCTTAAAAAAGGAATTTTGCTCCACTGCCTAAGCACATCAATACTTGAATTAATATCCTGAGATATCAAAGCAAGAATTAAGAACACATAATTAAGAACAAATCAAGTATTTATCATATAGTTCAGAAAAAAATAACAAGATCCGTCTTAGGTTTCATCCCCCTCAGGTATTTGAGGGGGTTAGTTCATAATCATAAAAGAATATATCTCCAAAGAAAATATAAAACAAAACATAAGAAAAACCCTAAAACCCCCTGAAAGAATTTGAAGGGAAGATCCTCTGTCTTTAGTATAACTCCAGCTTCTTGAGATGAATCAAGTGGCTTTCTTCGAGTAAATCCCACAATTCTAGCCTCTCTGGCTTGGCTCTTCGGCCTAACTGGACGCCCCTAAAGGTTGGGCTCTAGGGTGTTTATATAGGCTTTTGGAATGGCTTCTTTACCTCTAAGTACCCTAATCCGAGTGAAATTCAAATAGATCACGTCAGGGACAAGCCCATGGCACATGCCCGTGTAAGTCGTGGCCAAGCCGTGTTTGGGTCTGTTAAAGAGGCACGACCGTGGGGTCTTGGGCCCAGGCCGTGTCGATTTCGTACTTTGGCCCATTTTCTCTGTTTTTGGCCCGTTTCTCGTTCTTTTCATCCTCCGATGCTCTCCTAAGTATAAAACATGAAATTAAAGGATTAAGAGCACCAAATTCCACAATTCAGGGGATAAATCATCCAAAAGTATGCTAAATGTGGGATTAAAATATGTATATATTACGGTTTATCAACGAGCGTGTGGACTATTTTGAGAAAATTTTATATAGTTTTCCAGAAAGCTCCGAAAGAGTTTGATTTGATCCCGAACCATTCCTAAAGCGATTTAAGTCTTGTAGACATGTTTAAGAGGTGTTAATAAAAGTTTTAAATTTGTGAGGAGAGTTAAGTCTCAGAATTGTATGATTGTTTGTGTATAAGCCCAGTAATGCCTTGTACCTTATTTCGGTGTTGAATACGGGTAAAGGGTGTTAGATTTAGCGGTATCAGAGCTATGGTTTGGTCGATTCTCGGACTAACCTAGCATATGAGAGAGTTTAGCTATACATGCCGTATTACTACTCATGATAGTGTGATATCTCCCGGCTCTAAGGAAATTGTTTTTTCAAGACAAAGATGATTCCCAACGAGCTATTTTCGATAATGATGAAATTGATAGTGAGATAATTAAAATGTGCTTATGATGTGACAAAATTCAAAAAGGTATGAATAGAAGTTCATGACATGTGTGTAATAAGGTACGAAATGAGATAATCATAAGTTGAGAAATGTGAAAACATGGAATGAAATGAATGTTATATAATGATAAGCTCATCCATGTCGGTCCGACATGCATATGGTGTTATATGCTCAACGTATTTGATTAAGTAAATATGATAGGTAAATTTACACAATGAACGGGATATGTATGTATGCACATTTGTTTGAATAATATACAATGTTTTGTTTTATGACTCTTTTATGATGCCATGAATATTATAATAGCATGTGAGTTGAATTGGAAGGTCAAATTAAGTAGAACGTAGGAGATGAGTGCTATCGTCCAGTAATGAATTGACGAATAAGACCATGGTTGGACCATGGCAGTACATGTGATTCCATATAAGATCATGTCTTGGACATGGCATTGGAATCGATATGTGATCCTGTGTAAGACCATACTTGGGATATGGCATCGTCATCAAATAGTGATTTCGTGTCAGACCACGTCTGGTATTTGGCTTTGGTGTGAAATCGCGTAAGACCGTGTCTGGGGCATGGCATCAACGTAGGATCTCGTGTAAGACCATATCTGGGATATGGCATCGACATTGATATGATATCCCGTGTAAGACCATATCTGGGATATGGCATTGGTATCGATATGAGGTTTCGTGTAAGACCATAGCGAGACTATGGCTTCATGACGACATGGAAGATTAAAACTAGGCTATGATATTGTGATACGAGTGAGACCATAGTTGGACTATGGCAATCAAGTAAACGATGTACTTAGACCTGTAAGACGTACTCTAATTTGACAAGTGATAGTAAGAGAAATCAAAATTGAATGTTGGGTAGTTAATTAGATATTAATACAAAGCTCGAGTAAGTAAAATCACCGTTTGAAATTATGAGTGAAAGAAAACATTGTTAATCTAAATAAGAGTGAAAATTCGCTTGGAGTGAGTTGTATGATTATGATAATATTTCATTAATGATGAATGCTAAGGTATATGTGTGTAAGTTTGAGAGTCAAGTTAGAGGCTTTACGCTCTCACCCCTTACCAGTGTTGATTGGTAATGAAATTTTATGAGAGTCGAGTTGAATAAGTACACAAGTGTGAGACTAAAGATTTTAGGGGTGAAACGATTAGTAATGCATACAAAGATGAGAATAGTTTGGAAAGTGGAAACAGTTCAGGGAAGAATACCAAATGTTTTAAAGATTACACTAATGAAACATTGTCACGAATAAAGAAAAAGTTAGTCTCGGCTATCCGACCCAATTTTAGTATGAAATCTAAAGTTTGTATTTACCAAAATCTTGCCGAATCAAAGTTCATTAGTAAATGTAATAATAAAGGGATTATGATGATGGAAACAGTTAAAGAAACAATGTTCAAACTATAAAAGTGTTTGAGGATGACAATCATGGTTGAATAGATTGTAATGATCTCTTTGAGTATTCTGTATAGATATTTATTCCCTTTCAGGGGTTGCGTGGTTGTTCATTTTTATGAAATTATGATCGTGTGAGAATGTTAGCTGACTGTAAAATTATACGAATTTGCTGTCGATTTGGTTGGTTCATGGCCGATATTTCTTATGTTTCTGTTGATCATGGTTTATCTTTAAAATGTATTCTTCATCATGTGATAGCTATGTTTATTATGGTTATGCTTTTTGTTCGATTATAGAAAAGTGATGATTCTAGTAATTGGATACCTTTAATTTTCATATAAGAAGTTAATAATGACAAGAGTATAAGTGGTGAAATTGTAAGTTCCAAGTTGTACGATGGATCCTTTAGGTAAGTCAATTAAAGTCAATGCACTCAATTGAGATACCCTCATTACTCCGAGCTAAGGCGATAGTAAAGGTTTTTATTTATCATCATAAGAGAATTTAAAGAGATTGTGTGTTTGGACTGCATCCTCAGTATGGAGAAAAGAGTATATTAATAAGTTATTATTCAATGGTTGAAGTTAACTCAGTTGCTTTTATATTAGTAATTGATCTGTTGAAATATGATTCGAGTTATATATATATTTTAAGCATGCCTCAACAAACAGGATAAATTCTCTATATTCACAAGCATGATGACGGATAATCGGAATGATGAAAGTATATCCTAGAAAGCATAATACAGAGATATGCCTATTGAAATATTCTAACTGAATGATGTTAATTACAAGTTAAAGTTGTAGTGATCAAAAAAGTTATAGCAATTATGAAAATTTGAATGGTCTGTTGCATGTTAGCGAAGTTGAAAATAATTGAAGGTATTATTAACCGAAAGTTCTAGTTCTGAGTTCAGTTTAAACTGGGAAAAGAATTGATGGTTTTCAGTGATGAGCTAATGAACAAATTGGGACATGTCTTAGTACCCGAATATAAAGACGTAGTTTGCATCTTTAGATGGTTAAGGTTACATCAAAAAGAATTGTTCGACTGGTAATTTAGTGTAACACCCCAAACCCGGCCTAGACGTTATGACCGGATCTAGCATGTCACATACAAGGGGTTGTTTAAAAGCTACGCGTCCGTTAAAAACTTTGTATTCTTTTTGAAACTCTGAACTTTGTTGTTTGTGAAATTCAGATTTGCTTTAATTGTTTTCTTGTATAAATATTATTGTTATTTCTGGAAAATTTGTTTGCTACTGAAGTTTAATTAAGAAATTGCGGAAACGTGATATTTTGAAAACAGTTACTGTAGTCTTAAGAAAACCCAAAGTTTAATCATTAACAATTTAAAAATAGCTAAAATGAAAGTTTTAAAAGAAAATAAAATCCACTGGCCTAATTACATAATATTAACCCCAAATTAAAAATCATAAAATAAAGTAAAACCGGATTTACTAATTATTGTGGAAAGTAACTCCAATGTATGGCCACCAATGAGTCCTCCGCAGCTCCAAATCCTCTAATGCTGGGGATTACCTGCAGGGTTAAGAGAAAGGGGGTGAGTTACGTGAACTCAGTGCGTAATCCCCTAAACAGTCACTATCTGCGCTTGAGCCCTTACGGTATCAAATTTGGGCCTAAGCCCTATAATCATGATAATGCAATAATGGAATGCAGCCCAACCCTATCCAACCAATCACACCCCCAAACCAACCAATCGTCACCTGTGGGGATCAAGTCAACCCACCCCGCCAATCACACCAATATTGCAGACATGCTGCTAATCACGATATTTGTGGCTGAGCCACCAAGAATAATAGCATATATTTGTAGCATAGCCACCAAAAAAAAAAATATTTAGCAAAGCCACCAGGCAACACTTCCTCCGATCATCAATCCCAGCCCATGCAACAAGTTATTAAATGCAATGTATCAACACATAAAAATGTAACCAAAATCATTTACACAATATTCAACCATAATATATGGTATATCTGACATTTTCACCCCTTTAGGGGTATTTTGGTAATTTCGTATGCCACCAAAAAAAAAATATTTAGCAAAGCCACCAGGCAACACTTCCTCCAATCATCAATCCCAGCCCATGCAACAAGTTATTAAATGCAATGTATCAACACATAAAAATGTAACCAAAATCATTTACACAATATTCAACCATTATATATGGTATATCTGACATTTTCACCCCTTTAGGGGTATTTTGGTAATTTACCCTCTAAGGGTATTTCGGTAATTCCGCAACCTAGGGCTATTTTGGTAATTTACCCTCCAAGGGTATTCGATAATTTACCCCTCGAGGGTATTTTGGTAACTTGGTCAACCCCTCAGAAGGTCTACAGTCCCCTCGAGCGACTTCAAGTATTCTAAACAGGGATAATGAAGCAAATGGACCTAAGGCCCATTCTCGGCCCAAGTGGGCCCACACACTCGTGTGACCCATTTAGCCCAAATCTAGCCACAGATATGAGATTCACATAGACTAGTCCAATATCTACTACACAATCATACAATTTATTCATATGTGCCCACGGGCCTATTGGCCCCACATGGCCCATTTCAGCCCATCGAGGCCCAAACAGCCTAAACCCACAAGAACACTCATGGTGGCCTCAACTACCACGTCGAATCCCCCACACGTGCGCTCTCACGCTTGTGTGGCTACCATTGCCGTGTGACCGACATTTCTGCATTTTCCGCTCTACAGCTAGAGTAGGGCGAAATACACACCTGATAGGAATCTGAAGCTACTAATCCGCGCTCGGAGCACTCCTATGCCCAAACGCCCACCAAGGTATCCTTACTCTCCTTATAGATTACTCTATTTAAAGCCAGCTTCTCACTTTCCCTCTTGCCAGCTTCCCGATGTGGGATCCCTCCTTCAGCGGAGTTTAATTCCAACACAAACTCTGGCCGTCCCAACTTAGCAAAAGAAATATCCATTTTTGCTTGCGATGGGATTCGAACTCAGGCTCCCCTATAACTTAATCCACGCCACTAGCCACTAGGCCACAAGCTCCTCTTGTGTCTAAAATCATCCGCAACTAAATATAAGTCTACGGGCCAAAGTCGAAGTTCACTTAAAAATAAATTAAAATGAAATGCAAGCGCCAAGACTTGAACCTTGGACCCCTTTCTTCCTTGTGGCGTCATTCCCTTGTCTCTTATGTGGCGTCATTTGCCACTAGACCACAACTCCCTTTTTGTGTCATTTTTCTCCACATTTTATTCTTAAAGCCTACTTACTAACTCCCAAGGTTTTATTCACCTAAAACAAAAAAATTTCCTAAAGCCCTAGTTTGATCCCAGGACTTCATAGAAGCCCCTTAACTTTTCAAAATCACTCACCTAATAGGTCCAACATGCATTAGTGCCGTTCTCTTGTTCTAAAAAATTTTAAATGCTCCCCTGGTCAAAGCCCAATAGGCCCAATTCTACTATGCCCAAATTCGGGTCGTTACATTTAGAGACGATCATTTTTATGTCGGTGTTGTGAATTCAATGATATAGTACTATCTATGGAAATTTCCTGTGTTTCCTGAATCCTGATGAGCTAAAGTATCAAATGTTGTAGAAAAATTTGAATGTAAGACAGTGGTAATGACTTGAGTCATTAGAGGAGTATGTCTAGTTATTGAGTTACCTTTCGTGAAGCAAATATAGTACAGATATCTGGATAGAAACCCTCGTTTAATTGATAAAAGCTCAGAAATGAGATAGTGAATGGTAATCTAATTGAGTTCAGAATGGGTTTATTTTTTATGTTAAAAATTTAGGTTGGATATGATTTCTGTTATTATTGTTAACTCGAAATAGAAATTGCATATTGATGAATCCAGAACTTACGCAGAAGATTTTGTGCGGGGCTTAGTGGTAGCACGTCTGTTCATCCAAGAATAATAAAATGAGAAGTTATATGGGTAGATGTTCTAGTGATTGAGTGTATATGTATATCACGATATTTCTGAGTTTATGTCCATATGTCGATTTGTCGACAGGTAAAAGCTGAATTTCAAGAGTATTCAGGACTATTACAGTCAGTGAAGATTCCAGGGAGAAAATGAGTTGATAATACTAATGATTTTGATTTTGGACTGTTATAATCCTCAAAAAGAAAGATATCATTTGGATTGTGGTAAATTGTTTGATAAAGATCTGTATGATTATTTTAGCATGTACAGAAATATTATTTGACAGATTACTAAGTCTAAGTGTTTCAAAAAAAAGAAGAAGAGTGGTTTAGATTTTAAAGATGTGCTTCAACATTGTGTACTAAAGTTTAAAGGTCATTAGCAAGAGATATACGAGGTTAAATCGGTTTGTGATTCTGAAAAGTTAGTGGAAATGTTTCATGAAAGTTGAAAGCAACTTATTCTGGTAAGATTTTCGGGGACGAAAATCCCTAAGGGGGAGAATTGTAACAACATGATTTAGGGGCTAGTCAGAATAGTGGTCTTGGGAACACTAATCTAGGGTTAGAGAAAATTATTTTAATATCATTTTATGAATTATAACATGATTATAAAGGTGCATGAAAATTTTGGTGCTTTAATTTTAGCGATTTCATGCTTAAACGCGAAAAAGGACTAAATCTCATAAAGTGCGAAAGTTCTATTTTATTTGCTAGAGGTGCCATATTGCCATAGAATATTAAATTGGAGGTCCTTAATGTGCAAATAGGACATGGGGAAGTGATGGCTGGCCATAGAGGGACAAAGAAAGGACTTTGTCATATGGTTAGGTGGAAATTTGGTGATAAAAATTGATTTTTATCATAAAATAAAGAAAAGAAAAATTCCATCTTTTCTCTCCATATTCTCCACTGAAAATTAGCATGAAAATGGGGGTTGAGAACTCAAAAATTTCAGCCAAGCTTTCCTCCGTACAAGTAAGTGATTTTGGTGGCCTTTCTTGAAAATTTTTGTACTTTTGGAACCCCCAAAGCTTAATCTAGCTAATGAGGGGACCATTTTGCAAAATGGTTAAGAGTCTAGGGTTTTTCCATGAGAGAAATTATGTTGTTTCTAAAATTTTATAGAAGAAAATAAGTCCTAGTTGTTAAATATACAACTTTTGTGAAATGTGTTTCCATGAAAACACCTAAAAGGACCTTTTTATAAAAATAGTGAAATAGATGATAAATGTGTGAAATAGTTGAAATTTTGAGTGGCTATAAGTGAGAATATGAATCGTCTAGGCTTGAATGATAAGGAAATTTGACGAAAATTGATATACGAGCCTCGGGGCAAAATGGTAATTTTGCCAAAGTATAAAGGCAAAATGGTAATTTCACCAAATTAGAAATTTTATAATATATTGATTACTGTGGTGATTAAATGAGTAAATTTTATTGTTATAGATCAAAGAAAATGAGATTCGGACCTAGAACGGGGGAAAAGAGAGATATTGAAGAATAGGTCCCTTTTTACCCTTTCGGTATCGAGGTAAGTTTGTGTGCAAATAGTGCAACCTTAAGTGAAGCATTTATTATTTCAATGTACGAATTGCATATTGTCTCTATGAAATATGTTAAATATGTTTTTGAAGAGATGTCAAGAAATGAAACTCTTCAATTGAACTTTAAGAATGGATATAATACAAACACTATGATACTAAGGTAATTAAGATTCCGTGTAAGACCATATCTGGAATTTGGCCTCGGTGTAAGATTTCGTATAAGACCATGTCAGGGGCATGGCATCGATATGATATTTCATGTAAGGCCATATCGAGGATATGGCATGGATGCGATACCGTATGTGTGAGACTCAAGAGAATCTTGTAGCATTTCGACCGGTTCAACGGGTATGTTGAAAATAAGGAAGTTTATGTGTAAATGATTTAGTGCAGAAGATTCAACAGGTATGTACCCAGAACTCATATGAAGTGATTTCGATATATGATGAATCCATAGTAAGTTTATGTGTAAATGATGCATTCTTTATTACAAATGTTTTACTCATTAATGCATTGCGTGAATGCGTATAATTATTGTAGAGATCTATTAAAAATGATAGAGAGTGAGGAAATAATCGGATGAACATTCAAAATAAGAATACGGGTGTGAATAATTCTCCGTGAATGTGAGAAAAAAATGGTGGACTGTGTGCGATACCACCTTACTATTTTTTAGCGATGGGCTGTGCGCGATACCATCGTGTTTATTAACAATGGTAGGCTGTGCGCGATACCACCTTATTATATGTTATCGATGGGCTGTGTACGATACCATCATGTTTATTATTAATGGTAGGCTGTGTGCAATACCACCTTATTAATTATTAAATGGTGGGCTGTGTGTGAAACCACCGAGTATTTATTTTTATTCCGGAGTGTTATCGAGAAACTTGACTAAGTGAAATTACATGTGGCTTTGTGGTGATAAATGAAGGGTATAAGTACAAGTAAAGGTGAACAATGTTTTATGATATGTGTTTGTGATATGTGAAGGTTTGGAATGAGTA
Source organism: Gossypium bickii (assembly GCA_025503065.1). Classification (NCBI taxonomy): domain Eukaryota; kingdom Viridiplantae; phylum Streptophyta; class Magnoliopsida; order Malvales; family Malvaceae; genus Gossypium; species Gossypium bickii. The sequence continues at coordinate 70,580,957 of CP106716.1, read as the reverse complement.
AGCATTATGAATGATTGAATGGGTAACCATGAGCTTAAATGTAAATATTATTATAATACCTTTGTGGTTGTGTAAAATAAATGAATGTCGATAGTTGATTATTATTTTCATATGAACTTACTAAGCGTTATTGCTTACTCCTTTTCCTTTCCTATCTCTTATAGGTTATGTAACACCCCAAACCCGGCCCATGCGGTATGACCAGATTTGACATGTCACAAGAAGAAAACGAACAATGAGTTTTTGATTCTTACTAGTAGTAGGTGCTCTTCGGTTATATTTAAGAAAACAAATTGATTTGATAAAAATATTACTAATCTTGAAGGTTGATTGATAAATCGATAATTAAACTAGTGTTGTTATAAAACAGTGACTTTTGAAAATATAGTTGATAATTCGAAAGAAAATTTCTGAGTTAAATCATTTGTAAAAGTTTGTTATGAAATCCATTTGTCAATCTTTTTTTTTAAAAAAAAACTTTATTTATGTTTTTAGAAAATCACCATTTAAAGTAATTCAAGAAAAATATTAAGTACGTCTAAACATAAAGCAAAATAAAACATATCCAGAGGCCTTATTACAACTTTAAAACCAATCTTAGTAAAAGTAATAAAATAAACAGAAGAAGAAATTTAAAGTTCAAAAACACTATTTTTGAAGTATGGCCCCCACCGAGTCATCCATGGCCCAAGTCAACATCACTGAGCATTACCTGCAAGGGTTAAGAAAAAGGGGTGAGTTATAAGAACTCAGTGTATAATCCCCTTACCGTCATCCACTGGGCCTGAATCCGCTTAGAAATATCTTGGGCCTAAGGCTATTTACATAACAATATTGAAATGAAAGAAATGTATGCAGCCCAACCTATCCATCCATCACACCGCGGACTAGCCAATCACACCTGTGGGGATCAAGTCAACCCACCCCGCCGCTCACACCAAATTCTTAAAAGTAGAACAACCTAAATATCAATGTAATTAAGTCTGTAGTAGGATTCTTTTAATGCATCTAGAATTTCTTAATCCTAAATTCAATAAGCCATTTGTAAATGATAAGGAATATCTTAGGAATAGTTCTACACTCCAATGCTTGAATTTATTGAGTAGGTCAGTAATGCTTTGTTTGCTCCATCATATTATTGATAAAAAAAATGAGTTCAAATAAGAGTGTTTTAAAAAAAAAGCATGTTAATAATAATTTAGGGACACTCCACTTTAAGTGTTAGGCTGATTAGCTAATAAGGTAGTTGTTTGCTCCGTCCATCTATTTAGTTAAAAGACCTAGCTTTATGAGTGAATTCCATTCAAATTGTGGCATGATGTAATATTTGGCAGTCTACTGTTTGCTTTATTGAGGCTATTGAGTAAAAAAATCATGTGACAAGATAAATTCCCTATAGAAAGTAATAATTGTACTTAAAATCTTGAATAAGTGAGAATATTGAAATTGAATTTATAGGAAAGATATTTTAAATATATTACCAAAGGTCTGTTATAGCCATAATTGCATAATTTGTAATAGCCCATTTTTTAGGGTTTCAGGATGACAAATTTGATCCAAAAATAAAATTTATTTTTATTTTATTACATGGTCCGTATTATGATAAAGATGTCATGTGAAAATTACGATTAGAAAATTTTATTGATTATGTTCTTAATTACGAGAAGGATTAAATCACATAAAATGAGAAAGTTGAATTCTAGTAGCTATAAGGATTAAATAGCTATGGAATTCAAAACTTGAGGTCCTTATATGGTAATTAGATCATTAAAGAAAAGTATGTAGATATTTTGGTGACTCATCCATGGAAATTTAGAAAAAGGGCAAGGACTAAATTGGAAATTGAGATAATTAAATTAATTAAAAGATGATAAAATATATCATCTTATTTTTTTATGTCATCTTCAACCTAAAATACATGGAAACCCTAGGAGAAATAGAAGGAACTTTCATGGCTTAATTGGGTAAGTTTTCTTGTACCGTTTTTAGTAATTTTGATATTTTTGAAACCGAGATAGCTTAATCTATCTATTTGGGAGATAAATTTGAAGTGTTATCAAAGTATGAAATTTGGGTCATGCATGAATATGCTGAAAATTTGAAATTTATGGTAGAAAATGAAATGTTGTTGATAGATAAACAACATTTACAAAGTGATTTTTGATGAAAACATAATTTAGGGACTAAAATGTAAAGTTGTGAAAATTAATGAAAAATTCTAAAATTTATCAAAAATATGTGCTGTGAATTCTGTATTGAAATTTCGGTTAGGCTTGGAATAGGGAGTAAATTGCATGAATTTTATTTTCCTAGCCTAGGGACGAAATTGGAATTTATGAAAAAGTTAGGGACAAAATGGTAATTTTACCTAGACATAAATTGAGCCCAAAAGAATGTGAAATTTGTGAAATTGATGATTAAAGTTATTTATATATATTTGGACAACACAAATTCGAGGTTAGACCGAGGAAAAGAAAAGGTTTTGGATTAGTAGATTTTATACGGGAACAAGTGTCGAGGTAAGTTGGTGTAACTTAATCTAGCATGTAATTATGTTAAATTAAATGTTGTGTTGTATGAAATGTGATTGTAATTTATGTGAATTTCTTGGATGTTACGATATAAGAATGAATACATGCTTGGAATGGTTGAAAAAGGGTTAAGTTCCTTTTAAATATTGAATTCCGATAAATATATGTGCTTTCCCGAAATGCATGAGGTCCTGCATTTGCTGCTAACGGATTTAGCTTGGACGAGAAATCCTATTTACCTCATTATAGAAAGGATGTAGCCCGAACGAGTAATCCTAATATAATACCTCTCGAGTGTACGTTACAATTAGGATTTAGCCTGGACTGGTAATCCTGTTATACAATATGTGGTTCGAGAGTGTGTTCCTTGATTAAGTGCCCAAATGGGTACTCTTGATTAAGAGCCCTAATAGGTACTCTTGAAAAAGAATATAGCATGATGAGCTCATCCAAGTTTACTTAATGTATATGAAAATTTTGTGACTAACATGTTTGATTGAATGTTTGTATTTAGGCAATTTTGCCGAGTTGATGGAAAACATGTTATTGTATGGTTACATTTAATAAACAGGATTGATAACTTTAGTTTTCTAGTGTACGAACTTACTAAGCATGTAATGCTTATTCTGTCTTATTTTCCCTTATTTTATAGTGCTCAGAAGCTCGCGAAGGTTGGGGATCATTGGAGCATCATCACACTATCCACTAGTTTATTTTGGGTATATAAATAGCAAATCATTTTGGTATAATGGTATGTATAGGTTAACTTGGTGATACGGGCCGGCTCGGGGTGAGTCGAAACGTATGCGAGTTGCCCAATCGTCTACGAGGAGGGATCAAGCCTTAGGAAGATATTCGGAAAATATGGATGAATTTGCGGAAGCTTAAGTGAATAAATTAGGTGATGGTTCGGTTTGGAGGAACAAAATAAAAATAAAAATAGATAAAAGATAATTTTTATGGAAGCGGATATACGAACTTAAACGAGAAGCGATTCAACACTAAAAAGTGTCACCCCGGATTCTATAATGTTTAAGGTGGATAAATGGAATCGTTGATGGAAATGGAAAATATGAACTTAACTTAAGAAAGATTCAACACTATATATCAGTGTCACCCCGTTTCTTATATCGTTAAGGTGGAAAGATGGAATTCGAAGATGGACCAAGACCCATTATCTAAAAAGATAAGAACCGTTGGTATAAATAAATGGATGAGAAACGACTGACACCACAAGCAAAGCTTGATAAGTCGGAATCGAAACTCGTACGAAAGATAGAGAGGATGAACGCCACACCAAACGAAATTTGGTGATATGTTCAAACAAGCCGAAGACGCCACAAGCAAGCTTGATAAGTCTAACGAAACTTGTACGAAACCGAAGAGGAGATAAACTCACTCAAATGAACAAAGTTCATAAAAATTTCATTCATAAAAATTTTGTCCTTTACAAATAAAAATAGCAAATATTTATAGCCTATTCTACAAGCTAACCGAATGTTCAAAACAATTAAAACCCACTCTCCAAATTGTTGCCATCCAACAAATCCATATTCCTTCTCCATGAATTTCCACTATCATTTGCTAAATGACTTAAAAATTCAGCCCATTAAGCCTTGTTGCCGTTTGTTCTTTGTAAGTGCCAATCATGGTTGATTAAACCATGTGCCATCAAAGCTTGACTAGCCATACAAATGCTCATTTCTTTATTGTTTCATAAGCACATGCCTTAAATGTTGATGACTCACTCCACTAGCCGTCCATGGTTAAACTCCACCAATTTTGCACATTGTTAATTTCATGATTTGTTTATTCCCACCATGGTTGTGCCGTCCATGCTTGGATAGCATTAATCTCCACCATGATTAATCTATTCCAAGTCAATGGTACTGCCTTCCAATGCTTGTCCAATATGCTCACTTTAAATATTCTTCATTTATGCTCCATGTGCCCAATTTAAAATGTGCTTACCGTCCACTACTATCTTCCATGCTTGGTTATTTTATGTTTCATGCATGCTCTCCATTATCCCAAAAATACTATGGCCATTATCTCTTGTCTTCCAAGTTGAATAAACTAAATTAATCTCATGTTTATATTTTGTTTTTACCCATGGCCGTTCATCACTAGTCCCATGATGCTCTCAACCTCATTTGTTTATTCAAGGTGCATAATACCCATCATGGTTTGTCTCATTTTCCATCTCATACTTCCAATGCATTGTTATTTAATTCAAGGTTCCATTTATGCTTCCCATTTGCCGTCCAATGCTTTATCATGCCATGAAGAGCCTTTCAATTATTTAATTCACCCACATGCTCATCTTTCAAGACCATGAATTGTTTATTCTTCCATTAATATTCCACCTTGTGCTTTGCTTCCATTCCTCAATCTTTCATGCGTCACTTGCCAAATTAAATTCAAAAATCTTCCATGCAATCTCAAATTGGCTTTAGATTTGTTCCATCCAAATATTCTTCATGTAATCAACATAATAAACAAATGGAAACTCCTTTCAAGTGTGCGTCCATGCTATAGAAGTCTATCATGTCCCATGTTTGCTTGTCATTAGCTATCGTCCATAATTCCTCCATGAATTTCGGCCAAGACAAATCATTCTTTATTCTTCCAACAATTTCAAATCCATGCTCCCCTTCATTCATGCTACCTGTAACACATTAAGTCAACTTATTAATTTATAAAATGAGCACATTACAATGGCAATTAGATATCAAACAAATTCGGTAATCACTAATTAAATTAATTAGTGACACATATTTATTGACACAAACTAAGCACGAAAGAAAACAAATTAATTAAAGCTTGCACAATTTAATTTTAACTAAATTACTTAATTAACTTGAACCAAATTAATTAAATTTCCTTTAATTAACTTAAGCTAAGTTAACTAATTTTTATTCCATCAATTAACTAATTAAAATGAGCTAAGAAGTGAGCTAATAACGAGCTCCACAAATTAAAATTCGTTGGTGCCCAGGGCGTGCTCGTATCATCCCCTCCCTCTTCAAGACGATTCGTCCTCGAATCGACTCGTTGGTTGTCCGAATAAAACTCCTTGTTCGTCTTTCCTCGATCAAACGGGAAGGAATATAATAGCAATACCTGAAAAAAAATTTAGGAATTAGCAAGAAATGTTTTAAGCATACTTGCAACCCGAACAAAAACAATACCAAACAAATAAATCGCATGCGATCGGGCAGCACCCAATTATCGTACAAAAGAAGTAATGCCTTGTCAAACATTTGCAACAAATTTGAAAAGATCTCAAGGCGTGCATATGATCTACTTGGAATCCAAAAATTATGCTTATCATGTAAATAGTAAATTAAATGATAAACATAAGCATCACAAGTAGATAGGTGACAAAATTCACATGGAACACATAATTGAACAACCAAACCTTGCATTGTTCGATATGTGGGCTCTCTCATACACGAATGATAAAAAATATCATACACAAGAATCCTTTTGTCAACCATTAAAACAAATAGACCATCAATAGGTAGTATAGGACAATTTATCATAACATGATCTAGATGTTTAGCAGAAACAAAGTTAGTAACACAAAGCTTATCGTAATCCGAAGAGAGTAACAACTCATCAACAGTTTCAAAAGACTTACCCTTATACTCAGAAAGATAAAGATCAATCTTACCTTGATCGAGTAATACAAACCTTCTCTCCACGGTCAAGTAGTGTAATCGAAGCTTCACGTTCAACTCAACCATTTCCAAATGGAAAGTGAATTTCAAATACAGCCATAAAAATTGTTTAAGGAACGAATAAAAATTAGAAACAAAGTTGACAAAATTCGTTACCTTATTCAAAAACCAAGTATCAAGAATATAGAAATCTTTCAAACTTACCGGATGATAGTTGAGTTTTCCACAAAACAAACCGAAACATATGTCTGTTTTATGGGACTTAGGTTCCGAAAAATCAATCACATTAGACCAATAAGAATTATGTACTTTCAAGATAAAACGATCAAAACTCTTAACATATTTCAAAATATATTTACAAAAATTCAACGATTTTATATTAGATGTAATATCCTAAATTAGGGACTGTGCGTTGGAGCAAAAATTCATGAGTCGATAGGCCTTAAGGTTTGTTTTGATGAGTTTTAGGGGTTATTAAAGCTCGGGGATTAAATGGGAGCATTTTGGAAATTTTGAAAATTAGGGGGTTAAAAATGGAAAATTGGTTAAGGGAGGCCTTAAGTAAAATTTTTGTAAAATTGTGGCATATAAAATGCCCCAGTAAAGTGGCTTGGGGCGCCGCTTTAAAGTGGTCCGGGAAGCTTTGTGCAAGAAGGAGGAGGTTCGAGTTGCAAGGGAAGCAAAGGGAGAAAATTTTGTTTTTGCATTATGAGGCGCGCTAAGGAGGCTTTAAAAGAAAATCTGGGTGTTCCATGTCACAAAACGCGCTACAGGCGAGTTGGCGAGGACGTTAGCGGCAGTGTGGGCTCTCGAGGCCGGGGTTCGAGTCCTAGTGGAGGCGCTACTGGTAATTTTTATTTTGGCTTTGGCAATTCAGGCAGAGGGAGCTATCGGTGAAAGGCCTAAAAGAAATTCCTAGGGGATTATTGCATGAAATATGCGAAGGGGCCAGGTGGCTGGAGGCGTGAAAAGCCTCCAGCAGGTCGGGGGTTCGAAACCCCGAGGTAGCGCTTTGGCGCGTTTATTTTTGGCTTGGGCGATTAAGGCGAAGGAAGCCAGCGAAGTAATGCTTAAAAGAATTTTCAATGCGTCAGATAGCATGAAATTCAAAGTGGCCGAATGGTTAAAGACCTTGCTGGGAACTGCGTCTAGGCGGACTCGCGTTCGAGTCCTGGATTCCGCGCTTGAAGCATTTTATTTTTTAGCGCTAAAGTACAGGGAGCCAAGGCAAGGATAGTTTAAAAGAATTTTCGAAGCATTTTTGGCATGAAAGTCTCGGTAGCGGAAATGGCAGGAAGTCTGGAGGATTCACTCCAGGTCTCGGGTTCGAGACTTGGAGGCCGCACTGGATCTCTCCTTTTCTTTTGAGACCGACGTACGAGCTGGTGAGCTGCATGGGCATTAAATGCCTGCAGCAAGCATGCACGCATGCAGCTTTGTTGGGGTGGTTTACTCATCTTTATTATTATTTTTATAAGTATTATTATTATTAATTTATTTCTTTGTTTTAGAAGTATGGAGCATTGTTTTATTTTATTTATTAAGTTATTTTATGTGGGAATAAGCAATGCATTATCCTTTTCTTTTTCAATGAGCATGGGTTTTATTTATTATTGCTAGTATTTTAAGTTTTATTATTGGTATATGCGTGAGGTGTATGGGGATTTGTTGTTTTTTTTTTTTAGTTTCATTATTTTAATAAGGGTGGTGTATTATTATTATTATTATTTTTATTATTATTATTATTATATTATGTATGGGGTTTTATTATTATCACTATTTAGTAATGGGATAGTTATTAATTTGTGTGAGAATGGGTTTTGCTTTGGAAAAGGAAAACGTGCAGCATTGGATTTTCAAAAGCATGGCCAGCTTCTTGATTTGTGGTTTTGTCCTTTCTTAGCAAAATGGGAAGCTTGGCCGAATGGTACTCCTTGGGAACCTTGTTAGTCGGCCTTGGTGTTCCATAGAGAGCTTGGCCGAATCCTTTCTTTTATTTCTTTTTCTTGACATTTTGTGTTGGCCAAGAAAGAAAGGGGGAGCTAGGGTGAATTTCAGTTTTGAAGAAGCTAGGGAGCATACTTTTTCGGCTAGCTCTTGTTGTTTCATCTCTTTCCCTTATTATTTCAAACCGAAACACTCCTCCTCCTATGCTACCTTCGATTTTACCTTGAAGCATGCCATTGATGTTATGCTAAAACTTCATTATTATTTCTTCCTTTTTAACCCTTACCTTGATCGAATACTCCTTGCTAATTAGAGCTTAGGCCGAAACCCCCCAAAAGGAAGGTGCCTTCGACTACTTCTTTTAGTCTCTCCAAACAAACGTTAAGAACACTAAAGGATCCTTGTGGGTTTCGGCTATTCAAGGGATTTAGTAACTACCAAAGGCATGCAAATCTTCTGGGACTTGGAAACAGCTAGGTAAGTGTTATGTGCAACATTCGGCCAAGGGCCATTGTTCTTAGAGGTGGATGTTAGCCGATTCTAACAATATTTTAGTAGGATTTTGATAACTTCGAGAGCTAATCGATCGAATAAATGGTGTTTCATGTTAGAAATAAACAAGCTAGTGTTGAGGAGCACAAAGGAATCCTTCGAGAATCGAAGTGCTCAAGGGGCTAGTTGATCAAGGTATAAAAAGCAAGTTCGAGATCGAAATAAGTTAGGTGGTAAGTACGATTTCGGCCAAGGGCCAATTTTATGGTTTTATGTGTTAAACCGCTTTCTAACAAGTTGTTTAATGATGATTTCGACAACCCATATTCAAGAGGTGGTTCCCAGATTTAGTTAATAAGCAAGGTAAGGGTAGTATTCGGCTCTAGGCATTCTAATACTTGTTGGTTAAGGGCCGAGATTAATGTGGTATTATTTCAGGATTTCGACAGGCTGTAGGAGCAACTGAGATTCAAGTTTACTTCTGTAATATCCCGGGTTAGGGGCTATTTTGTTGTTGCATGTTTTGCATGTGTTTGGTATGCTGCGTTGTTGTTTGTGTTGTATCGGGGCTTAATTGTAGGCTAGAAGTAAGCTCCAGTAGGTAGAAAATTTTTAGTTTTTGAGCTAAGGTATAAGGAGCTAAGGTAGCAGGGATCTTAAATTTACTTTGGAATTTTATTGCACAAAAGAGCCTCTTGGCAAGGTGGCAAGAGGGACGCCACATGGACTTTGAGTTTGGCGTCATCTGCAAGGGGGAGATGTCCTGAGTTCGAGTGCGAAATTTCCCATTTTGACTACATTTTTGGACGGCATAGGAGGGAGGAGTTGGAGGAGTTCAAATTCCTCCTTGGACTTGGTCAGTGGTGATTTGGATGGTGGAGAGTAAATAGTGGAGTGTGATTTGGTCCACACATTTGAAATGTGTGGAGTGGAGTGAATGGGGGGATATGGCCGAATTTTTGGGAGTTGGGGAGAGGGTGGACGGTTTTGGTAAGTGAGTGGGAAGGCTAGGCCGAATTCTTTTTGAATTTTTGTTGTTTCGGTCCAAGGGGTTAGTAAGCTAGTGTCTTCCCATTTTGACATTAGTAGCCAATTCTCTAGTGCTTTTGTTTTCGTTTTCTTTCTTTGTAAACCAAAAATCAAAACCTCCTTAAGGCTTGCCAATTTTTATGTTGTTTTTTCTCAATATTCTTTGTTAAGCGAATTTCAAAAGAGAGTTCTCTCATTTTCTTCTTTTCTTCTCTTGTCATAGTTAGCCAAAACCCATCCTTCAAGACTCTCTCTTCATTTCTTCCTTTGGCAAACCGAAACTACTTCCATTTCACTCACTTTTCTCTTTCTCAAATTGCCATTGCCGAAACTACATTCTTCTCACACTTCTTTCTTTCTCCTCCACTCAAGCTAACATTAAAGGTGATAAACACTTAAAATCGATCCCTTTTTTCTTTCTTTGCAAGCCTTGGCCGAATCTCTTGTGGTTCCCTCCTAGAAGTCCTAGTTGGCCGAATATTGGGTGTTGGTAAGTGCAAGGCCGAATGGCCATATCTCCCTCTTTTGGTTCTTTGTTGGTTAAGGTTTGGTTAAGGGCCGATTATGGTCAGTTTGGAAGGGTGTTAACCTTTTGGATTATCATTTTGTGATAGGGTCTTGGATATCGTAAAGTAGCCAGGAAGAGCCTTCGACTCTTTGAACCGATTGGTAAGTGTGGTAAGGGTTGGTATTGTTGTTAGTCCATTCTTTTAGTTCTCGTTTAGATAAAGGTGATTGGTGATTAACTATTTGTTTATTAGAGTGCCGATTGTTGGAAGAAGAATCACTGCTTGATTCGGATTTGGTAAGGAATCAAATCAATAGCAAGGTAAGGGGTGATTCGACAAACCCTTGTTGGTCTAAATGGTGATGGCCGAATGTCTTAGATGCCTAACCCCTATGTTTGGCCGATTGTAGGAGTCGATGACTCGAGGACCTAGATCGCTTTGATTGGGATTTTAGACTCGATTATCGTGTGTGTAACTAACACACCCATATTTAGTGATATTGTTATTGAACTGTTTACCTATTAAAATCATGGCAGTTTGATGGATTGATAGGATACCCTTTTGGGTATGATCTTGAACTCGGGTAAGTCAGTATTGTTACAAGGTTACTGATGATCTGCATGATACCATGATTATGGATGTATGATATGGGATATGATGTTAAACATTTTAGCATGATATGCACGATTTGTATGATATGCATGGTTTCATGAGTCCGTATGCTAATGGGTGATACGAGTGGAGGAGCGAGAGATACTTTGTCTTTGACGAGCACCGTGCTTTGGTAGCACACTTTGTGACTTTGGGTCACCAGAGGTTTGGCACCTCGTGAGGTTTGGTACCTCAGCGTCTCGTCCCGCTGGCTCAATTACCACAAATGGGTTGGCCCCACGATGATTATACGGATTGACGCCAGTGTTTTGGTAACACACGATGGGTTGGCCCCATCACCGCATTTGTGACTACGGTCACCAAAGTGCTTTGGTAGCACATTGTGTCTTTGGGACACCGGAGGTTTGGCACCTCATTGCGACTGCGTCCCTGTGGTTTGACCACCGTGGGTTGGCCCCACTTGAGATACGGGATCGTCTGCTAGTGATTTGGTATCACACGATGGGTTGGCCCCATCATTGGATTTGTGACTTCGGTCACCAGTGCTTTGGTAGCACAATTGTGTCTTTGGGACAACAGTGGTTTGGTACCACATTGATGGATATTGTGTCTTTGGGACACCAGTGTTTTGGTAACACGTTGTGACTATACGTCACCAGTGGTTTGGCACAACCAGTGGTTTGGTACCACACGGGGTAGAAAAGGCGATATGGATGGTTAGGATCGGGTTGCATTAATTATGTTGCTATGTATGATGTGTGTTAGCATGTTGTTTCTTCGGGAGCGGGATTTACACACTGAGTCACTCGACTCACCCTCTCCTTTAACATTTCAGGTGACACTTAGACGCGGACATGGAGCCGGGATGGACTCGGGATGCTCATGCCATGCTGAATAAAAGTTTTACTCAGACATTACATTTTGGGTACTTAGTCATTTACTTTCGGTTGGATTTTATTTCGGATTTGTAAAAGGCTTTTAAATTATGCCTTATGATGTTATGTTTTAAGTTAGATTTTTTTTTATATGCCTTAACAAAATAATTGGGTTAATTTGCTAAAACTTAAAAAGACAACGATTTCAAAATTTCCACGATATGTTTTCAACTATACCATCGGGTATCATACTGACTTTATAAATGAATGAAAATCCATTGTCTCCCAACTTGAAATCAAATTGTTGCTAAGATTAAATGTTTTATTTAGAATTAAACAACTGTTTTTTTTAAACGGAACAAAGTTTTATGAACTCTATTTAGTGCAACCTCGAAATTTTCAAACTCGTTTTCCCCATAACATACCAGATTCGATCATGGTGTTTGGACCGGGTTTGGGGTGTTACAATGGTGGTATCAGAGCCAAGTTCAAAAGCTCGACTGTGGGCCTGAGGCCCAAACTGTTTTCAAAAGTCTGTTTTAAGTGTTTTGGGTTAAAGACATGGCATGGTTTACAAGGCATGGCACCGAGTCTCCGGCACCAGTTCGCCCAGGTAAGTAGTTCTAAACTCTTCTGTGAATTACTATTTGTAGAAGGGTAGGTGATATGGAACGTAGTTAGATTTATAGGACTTGAACCCTAGGATTAGGTCACTCAAACACTCGAACTAAAGCATAAGACTTAAAGCACTAAACCAATCTATGACTCAGCCACGGGGCTAGGGTGTGGTAACTCACATGCGCATGTCTAGGAAAGGATCCTAAGAGCTTGGTATTTAAGCGAATCCTCGTGACTCACCTCCTCTTCGCAGTATCCCACAGTGTGCGTAGCTCGAGTTCACCCCGACTGACCAAGAAGGCTCGGTCATAGACTTAACCTAATGTCTAAAACCCGAAAGGGAATTAGCCATGTTTTCAAAATACAACAACAACCCTAATGTTTTCAAACTTTTTGCAATAAACTCTTTCAAAACTGAGAATGTCACTTTTACAACGAACTTCTCGATTTGTGAAAATTTCAAAAATGCCCTTAGGGGTAAATTTACTAAAATGCCCCCGGTTTATAAAATCTCGAACTCAATAAATTTGTACGAAATTCAAACACTCTTTTTTACAAAATATCAATCGAAAATTTTGATTTCTAAATTTACTTAAAACGCCTCGATGTGTGAAAATTACTAAAATACCCCTGGTTTCCAAAACAAAGTATTTTACAAAATTTTCAAAGAACACTCTCAAATTTTTGGAATTCCAAAGTGACCGGTTTCATGAAAGTTTTAAAATATCTTTTATTACAAAAAAATATCCTGTAGGGAAAATGACGAAAATACCCTTGGGCTAGAATGGGCAGCAATGTCCGAAGAGTGAATAGGTATGGAAAGGGTTAAGGAATGGATGTATGACCTCTTTTGGGTGAATAGGATAGAAGATTGAAACCTTGGTTGCTCGAAAGAACCCCTGATTAAACTCCATCCATAAAATTTCTTTGCGGTTAAGAAAGTGGAACGATCCTAATGCATAAAAATCTTCTTAATCAGAAACGTAGATCGTTTAGTCATGAGTACTCGAGGTGGACGTGGCCGTAATACTCGTGGTCGAGGTCGAGGTAGGATGACGGTTTCAACCCGTAGGATCTGGCCAAGGTCGAAAAAATGAGATACTGGCCCGCCACCACCGAGGTGGTGAGTTCCAAGATCGACCGAGACGATGCAAAGGTCACGAGCGATCTTTGCGAGTGTTGGAAAGAGTAGCCGGTGTAGGTGGTGGTGCAGGAGTTAGGAAATCTGCTCTCGAGCGACTCGGGCTAATGGGGCCGAATTTTTCCGAGGTGTATCGGGTGTTGCTCCTAGCACTTGCTTGAATATTGGTTTGAGGCAACCGAGCGGATCATGGATGATCTGGACTTGACGGTTGAAGAGAAGTTGAAGGTCATCGTGATCGCTGCTTTCGGGATGAGTCATATCGCTGGTGGCTCACGGTTCGGGACAAAGTGTGGCGGTGAGGATCCGACATGGGATTATTTCAGAGCGCATATCAAAAGAAATACATCGGGCTAGTTACATCGACTCCAAATGAAAGGCATTTCGAGGCTTGTTCGGGAGTAAATCATTCTTGAGTCGCAGGCCGAAGTTCCCGGCCGAGTAGGTATGCCGAGGGCATTGTAGCCACCGAGCATGAGAGGTGTGTTCGTTTCGAGGATGGTCTCATGAGAGGAGAGTTGAGGTCGCTGATTGCTCCACGCCAGAGCGCGCGAGTTTGCCGCTTAGTTGAGAAGGCTAAGGTAGCCGAGGGTGTTAAAGAGTCGGTAAGACAGAGCATGGACAGGAGTAGGCTTAAGAGGAGCTTTGGGTCTTCTGGATCGTCTGGTAATCCGCAGAAGAGGGCTAGACCAAGTGGGCGCGTAATCGATCGCTAGGTTTGTTGTTCGCTAGGCGAGGGACCGCCGCAGTTGTAATCGGTGTGGGAAATCTCATTGGGGTGGTTGTTGGACTGGTGGAAAAGGTTGCTTCGAGTGTGGATCTCTGGATCATCGCATTAGGGGCCCCGGCCCGCGTAGGATGGCCGTGGATTCGATCCCGAGAGTCGGGGCGTGTCGGTTCGAGGTAATGGACCGCCACCACGAGGGGCCGTGGTAATGGCGCAGGTGGTAATGGATTTGGTCGAGGTCGTGGAGCACCGGCGCAGGTGCGGGTAGTTCCGAGGCACGACGGCTGGTCCGTGTATGCGGCTAGGCGCCGCGAGGAGGGCGACGCTGCCGGGCGTAATCACCCGTGACGTTTTTGATTTTTGGTTCTCCTATACTTGCTTTAATTGACTTGGGTTCCACGCGTTCGTATGTTGCTAGTAGTATAGTTGAGACCATGGACTTAGACTCGTAAACCGCTTCTAGACAAATGACTCGCATTTAGCCCTCTAGGTCACTCAGTAGTGGTAGATAAGTCAGTATAAGGAGGTAACCCTAGAACTCCAAGGGGTCTTTTTTTTTCTGCCGATCCGATGGAACCGCCGTTTGGGAAGTTCGATCCGATTCTTGGAATGGACTGGTTGGTTAAGTACCGTGGCCAAGGTGGAGTCTTGTGACTAAGCGCATGGTTCTATCGACGGATAAGGGAGATGAAGTGATTATGATAGGTAATAGGAGAGATTACTTATCCAATGTGGTATCGGCATTAAAAGTCAGTAAAGATGGTCGTGAAGAAGGCATGAAGCGTATGTGGTTCATGTGTATGCCTTGGAGGCTAAAGAGTCTGCTTTGTTGAGAAGGTTAAATCTTGTTAAGGAATTTGTTGATGTGTTTCGGAGGAGCTTCCGGTTTGCCACCGGATCGTGAGGTAGAGTTTGGGATAGATCTGCATACCGTGGATCGCGCCGGTGTCTATTGCTCCATATAGGATGGCACCAAAGGAATTAGTGGAGCTTAAGGCTCGGTTCGGGAGCCGTTGGATCGAGGCTTCATTAGGCCAAGTGTTTCACCGTGGGGAGCGCCGGTATTATTCGTCAAGAAGAAGGACGGTACGATGCGGATGTGTATCGATTACCGCCAACTGAATAAGCTGACGATTAAAAACAAGTATCCGTTACCACGGATAGATGACTTGTTTGATCAACTGAAAGGTGCATCGGTGTTTTCAAAGATCGATTTGAGGTCTGGGTACCATCAGTTGAAAGTTAAGGAAGCGGATATCCATAAGACAAACGCTTTGACTCGAAATGCGGGCACTACGAATTCCTGGTAATGCCGTTCGGGTTGACTAACGCTCCGGCAGCTTTTATGGATATGATGAATAGGGTGTTTCAGCAGTATCTGGACCGTTTCGTCGTGGTTTTTATTGACGACATCTTGGTTTACTCAAGGTCGGAAGAAGAGCATGATGCACACTTAAGAATGGTGTTGCAAATTTTGAGGGAGAAGCAACTCTATGCTAAGTTCAGTAAGTGCGAGTTCTGGCTTAGTGAAGTGACATTTTTGGGTCATGTAGTATCAGCTGGGGGGATTAGAGTAGATCCTCGGAAGGTTGAGGCGGTTTTGGATTGGAAGCCTCCTAAGTCGGGCTCACGAGATTCGGAGTTTCTGGGTTTAGCAGATACTACCAAGATTTGTTGAGGGCTTCTCGTTAATTGCAAAGACCGATGACTAAGTCATTATGGAAGGGAGTTCCGTTCGTGTGGACCGAGAAACAAAGCAGGAGAGTTTTGATAAGTTGAAGAAGATCTTGACAGAGGCTCTGCTTTTAATTCAACTTTGAGGCCGGTAAGGAATTCACGATGTCTTCGCGACGCATCACATACGGGATTGGGTTGTGTCTTTGATGCGGGAGGGTAAGGTGGTGGCTTACGCTTCTCGGCACCGAGGCCACACGAGGTCAACTATCCGACGCTTACGATTTAGAGCTAGCGGTACCGTAGTCTTCGCTCTAAAAATCTAGAGGCATTACTTGTACGGTGAGAGATCAATAGTCTACACGATCATAAGAGTCCAAGTATCTATTGATTCAAAAGGATCTGAATTTGAGGCGTAGATGGGTTGAATTGCTCAAGGACTACGATCGCTCGATTGAATATCATCCGGGCAAGGCTAACGTGGTGGCAGACGCATTGAGCCGTAGGGTTGTTTCGGACTTAAGAGCGATGTTTGCCCATTTGAGTTTGTATGACGACGGAGTATTCTCGCAGAGCCGCAGTTAAGCCTACTTGGGTTGAGCGATCAAAGAGAAAAACAGATTGGAGGATGAGGTTACGAGTGCGCCAAGGTTACAAGTGCGAGAATGGTGGTTTGGAGGGTTACAAATTGTCTAGTGATGAGGTTCTGTGTTTTCAAGGGAAGGCTTGTATGCCTAAAGATGTTGAGTTGAGGCAGAGGATTTTTCAGGACGCACATAGCAGTCCTTATGCTATGCATCCTGGAGGTAGCAAAATGTATAGAGACCTTAGGGAGCGCTTTTGATGGCCTGGCTTGAAGAAAGAGGTGACAGAGTATGTTGGGAAGTGTCTGACTTGTCAACAGGTCAAGGCTGAACATCGATTGCCGTCGGGGGTTGCTTCACTGTGAAAATCCTCGATGGAAATGGGAAAGGATAACTATGGATTTCGTCAATGGGTTACCGCTTACGCCAAGCAAGAAAGATTCGGGCTTGGGTTATTGTGGACCGTCCGACTAAGTCGGCCCATTTCATTCCATTGAGAGTGGACTATTCACTTCGAGATTGGCGAAGCTTTATGTGTCGAGATAGTAAGGCTACGGTGTACGGTTTGATAATCTCGGATAGGGATCCCGAGTTTACGCCGAGGTTCGAGAGCGTTGCATTAGGCTCTGGGACGCGCGCTTGATTTCAAAGACGGCTTTTCACCGCAAATCGACGCGACGCGTGTAAAAAGGTTATTCGGATCTTGGAAGACATGCCGAGAGGTTGTGTTCGACTTCAGAGGCGATTGGGAAGAGTTTCTGCCGTTAGCCGAGTTCGCCTATAACAACAGCTACCAAGCAAGCATCAAAATGGCACCATATGAGGCGCTGTATGGTAGGAAGTGTCGCTCACCTACTTGTTGGACAGAGTTAGGTGAACGTCAATTGTTGGGACCCGAGTTGGTTCTTCGAGACCGAGGACAAGGTTAGGTTGATCCAGCTCGTTTGAAGGAAGCTTCGACCGGCAAAAAGTCTTATCTGCGATCTTAAGCGAAGAGATATAGAGTTCGCTGTGGGAGATCGGGTCTTCTTAAAGGTCTCGCCTTGGAAGAAGGTGCTGAGGTTTGGCAGAAAAGGCAAGCTAAGTCCGAGGTTTATTGGGCCGTATAAGGTATTGAGGCGAGTTGGACCAGTGGCGTATCAGCTTGAGTTGCCAATGAGCTTAGCCGATTCACAATGTTTTTCACGCGTCGATGCTTCGCGAAGATCGTTCGAATCCATCACATGTAGTAGCGATGGAGAGATCGAGGTAAATCCAGATTTGACTATGGAAGAAGAACACGTGCGATTCTTGATCGGGATGTGAAGGTTCTGCGTAGGAAAGTCCGTGCCTTTGGTTAAGGTACTTTGGCGGAACCATGGCGTGGAAGAAGCCACGTGGGAACCCGAGGATATGATGAGGCAGCAATACCCGCAACTCTTTTGACCAGGTAATTTCGAGGCCGAAATTATTTTTAAGGGGGGTAGAACTGTAATATCCCGGGTTAGGGGCTATTTTGTTGTTGCATGTTTTGCATGTGTTTGGTATGCTGCGTTGTTGTTTGTGTTGTATCGGGGCTTAATTGTAGGCTAGAAGTAAGCCTGAGTAGGTAGAAAATTTTTAGTTTTTGAGCTAAGGTATAAGGAGCTAAGGTAGCAGGGGATCTTAAATTTACTTTGGAATTTTATTGCACAAAAGAGCCCTTGGCAAGGTGGCAAGAGGGACGCCACATGGACTTTGAGTTTGGCGTCATCTGTAAGGGGGAGATGTCTTGAGTTCGAGCTGCGAAATTCCCCATTTTGACTACATTTTTGGACGGCATAGGAGGGAGGAGTTGGAGGGAGTTCAAATTCCTCCTTGGACTTGGTCAAGTGGTGATTTGGATGGTGGAGAGTAAATAGTGGAGTGTGACTTGGTCCACACATTTGAAATGTGTGGAGTGGAGTGAATGGGGGGATATGGCCGAATTTTTGGGAGTTGGGGGAGAGGGTGGACGGTTTTGGTAAGTGAGTGGGAAGGCTAGGCCGAAATTCTTTTTGAATTTTTGTTGTTTCGGTCAAGGGGATAGTAAGCTAGTGTCTTCCCATTTTGACATTAGTAGCCGAATTTTCTAGTGCTTTTGTTTTCGTTTTTCTTTCTTTGTAAACCGAAAATCAAAACCTCCTTAAGGCTTGCCGAATTTTTATGTTGTTTTCTCAATATTCTTTGTTAAGCCGAATTTCAAAAGAGAGTTCTCTCATTTTCTTCTTTTCTTCTCTTGTCATAGTTAGCCGAAACCCATCCTTCAAGACTCTCTCTTCATTTCTCCCTTTGGTAAACCGAAACTACTTCCATTTCACTCACTTTTCTCTTTCTCAAATTGCCATTGCCGAAACTACATTCTTCTCACACTTCTTTTCTTTCTCCTCCACTCAAGCCGAACATTAAAGGTGATAAACACTTAAAACCGATCCCTTTTTTCTTTCTTTGCAAGCCTTGGCCGAATCTCTTGTGGTTCCCTCCTAGAAGTCCTAGTTGGCCGAATATTGGGTGTTGGTAAGTGCAAGGCCGAATGGCCATATCTCCCTCTTTTGGTTCTTTGTTGGTTAAGGTTTGGTTAAGGGCCGATTATGGTCAGTTTGGAAGGGTGTTAACCTTTTGGATTATCATTTTGTGATAGGGTCTTGGATATCGTAAAGTAGCCAGGAAGAGCCTTCGACTCTTTGAACCGATTGGTAAGTGTGGTAAGGGTTGGTATTGTTGTTAGTCCATTCTTTTAGTTCTCGTTTAGATAAAGGTGATTGGTGATTAACTATTTGTTTATTAGAGTGCCGATTGTTGGAAGAAGAATCACTGCTTGATTCGAATTTGGTAAGGAATCAAATCAATAGCAAGGTAAGGGGTGATTCGACAAACCCTTGTTGGTCTAAATGGTGATGGCCGAATGTCTTAGATGCCTAACCCCTATGTTTGGCCGATTGTAGGAGTCGATGACTCGAGGGACCTAGATCGCTTTGATTGGGATTTTAGACTCAGTATTATCGGTGTGTAACTAACACACCCATATTTAGTGATATTGTTATTGAACCCGTTTGCCTATTAAAATCATGGCGCTTTGATGGATTGATAGGATACCCTTTTGGGTATGATCTTGAACTCGGGTAAGTCAGTATTGTTACAAGGTTACTGATGATCTGCATGATACCATGATTATGGATGTATGATATGGGATATGATGTTAAACATTTTAGCATGATATGCACGATTTGTATGATATGCATGGTTTCATGAGTCCGTATGCTAATGGGTGATACGAGTGGAGGAGCAGAGAGATACTTTGTCGACGAGCACCAGCTTTGGTAGCACACTTTGTGACTTTGGGTCACCAGAGGTTTGGCACCTCCAGAGGTTTGGTACCTTAGCGCCTCGTCCCAGCTGGCTCGATACCACGCTGGGTTGGCCCTGAGATGATTATACGGATTGACGCCAAGATGTTTTGGTAACACACGATGGGTTGGCCCCATCACCGCATTTGTGACTACGGTCACCGGTGCTTTGGTAGCACATTGTGTCTTTGGGACACCGAGAGGTTTGGCACCTCATTGCGACTCGTCCCTCGTGGTTTGACCACCGTGGGTTGGCCCCACTTGAGATACGGGATCGTCTGCTCGCTAGTGATTTGGTATCACACGATGGGTTGGCCCCATCATTGGATTTGTGACTTCGGTCACCAAAGCTTTGGTAGCACAATTGTGTCTTTGGGACACCGATGGTTTGTACCACATTGATGGATATTGTGTCTTTGGGACACCATGTTTTGGTAACACGTTGTGACTATACGTCACCGGTGGTTTGGCACCACCAAAGTGGTTTGGTACCACACGGGGTAGAAAAGGCGATATGGATGGTTAGGATCGGGTTGCATTAATTATGTTGCTATGTATGATGTGTGTTAGCATGTTGTTTCTTCTGGGAGCGGGATTTACACACTTCGAGTCACTCGACTCACCCTCTCCTTTAACATTTCAGTGACACTTAGACGCTTGACATGGAGCCGGATGGACTCGGGATGCTCATGCCATGTTGAATAAAAGTTTTACTCGGACATTACATTTTGGGTACTTAGTCATTTACTTTCGGTTGGATTTTATTTCGGATTTGTAAAAGGCTTTTAAATTATGCCTTATGATGTTATGTTTTAAGTTAGATTTTTTTTTATATGCCTTAACAAAATAATTGGGTTAATTTGCTAAAACTTAAAAAGACAACGATTTCAAAATTTCCACGATATGTTTTCAACTATACCATCGGGTATCATACTGACTTTATAAATGAATGAAAATCCATTGTCTCCCAACTTGAAATCAAATTGTTGCTAAGATTAAATGTTTTATTTAGAATTAAACAACTGTTTTTTTTTTAAACGGAACAAAGTTTTATGAAGTCTATTTAGTGCAACCTCGAAATTTTCAAACTCGTTTTCCCCGTAACATACCAGATTCGGTCATGGTGTTTGGACCGGGTTTAGGGTGTTACAACTTCGGTAAGTAAGCTTTCGGGATTCGAGATTGTTTTGGCATGGGCTTTTGATAAGTTTAAATTGGGCAGATTTTTGATTATAGCTTAATAACTAATGTGTTATGCTTATTAAGTGTTGATGGAGGCAAATACCAGTCAAGGAGTTCAAAGGGTAGCCCCTATCCCCAAGTTTAAAAGGAGAGCTCGTCTCTACCATGCGAGATTGGCCACCGGGTGTGGGCTAGCATCCGAGCAACAACAGAGGCAAGTGGCGCCGTAGTATCGCTTAAAGATAGCTTCGGGATTGAAGGCATAACGTTGTTCGTGATCGTGCGTGAGTTATCGCGACCGCGGCTCTTGCTTGTTCATGTATGTTATTGTAAATGTACATGTTGTGCATGTTAGCCAAATAAGGGCTAAGATGTTGGATACCCAAGGTGGGTGATCGTTTAATCAGTGTGTAAGCTCTTACACACTTTATTAGTATAAATTGCTATTATAATGATATTTTATCACCTATCATGCAAGATCCTTGCCTTGTGGGCATAAGCTTGGTTTTCGGGTAAGTCCCCAATACTCGTTCTATGATATATGTTGTGTATGCCATCATATGTCATTAAATGTTATGCTATATACAAATACATGATATACGGGATCATGATACTTGTTATGTGAGCATGATGATGTGGGATAAATGAGTGGAGGGGGCGTTGATATTCGTGGTCGACGGACACCGTTGTTTTGGTAACACATTGTGACTACGGTCACCAGAGGTTTGGTACCTCCAGAGGTTTGGCACCTCATAGCGTCTCGTCCCTGTGGATTAATTCCACCGTGGGTTGGCCCCACATTTGAGATATGGGATTGACGCCAGTGATTTGGTATCACACGATGGGTTGGCCCCATCATTTGATTGTGACTTTAAGTCACCAGTGGTTTGGCACCACCAGTGGTTTGGCACCACAAGTATTGACGGATATCGTGACTTTAAGTCACCAGTGGTTTGGCACCACAAGTATTGACGGATATCCTGACTTTAAGTCACTAGTGGTTTGGCACCACCAGTGGTTTGGTACCACACGGGGTAGAAAAAGGAGTATGGATGGCTAGGTTGGGCTTCATAACTGCATATTCATGTGTATGTTTATTCTGTGGATATGGGCCAAGCCCGTATGTGGGGACATGTGTATTAACTATGCACTGAGTCTTGGTGACTCACCCCTTTCCCTATCTTTTCAGGTGAGTAGATCGCGGAGAAGGAGCCGGAGAGGACTCGAGGTGGCCATGCTTGTTCCTTGGTTTAGAAGTCTTATTTCGTACCATTAAAGTTTACTATTTGCTAAATTCGATTGGGTTGTAATATGGCCGCTTATTATTTTATTACTATTCGTATGATTAAGTAGTTTTTACCTTATTTCTAACGAACTTATGAACTGTCAAGCGAATCGGTAAAAGCAACGTTTTCAAAATTAATACTCGTACGCGTTTTCAAAAACGTTACCATCGGGTAGCAAAATTTTACCAAGTTATCAATAACCCCAATACTTCTAAAAATCTAAATGATCAAATCGTTTCAAAGGAAAAGAAAAAGTTTTCAACCCCATCGTGTTTATCAAACCAAACTATCTTAGTTTTAGCAAACGTTGTTTTACAAATTCAAAGAATATTTTCGATTTCCACTCGTGAACATGAAATTTTCAAAACGTTTCAAAAAAGTTTTTACTCCGTGACATACCAGATCCGGTCAAGGCTTGTGGGCCGAGTTTGGGGTGTTACAATTTGGTATCAGAGCCCGGTTCAAAACTCGGCTGTGGGGGCCCAAGGCCCAAAAATGTTTTCGTGATAGCCTTTTGTGGAATATTATGAAAATGGTTTGTTTTAAACAAAGATGGCACCGAAGTCTCCCAAGACCGATCCGCTCGGGTAAGTACCTCTGACTATTGAGGTGATATGAATATGTCTCTGTTTATGAGCATGTATGCGACTCTCTGTATTAGAATAGCGAACTTGAACTGAACATTTGTGTGATCGAAAGAACCACTTCCAAACACTTTATTTCATAAAATTGTTCGCGATTAATCAGTGGAACACATTGTATAATGCATAAAACTTTTTAAGTCAGATTGCGCGATAAGAGATGAGTTCTAGAGGACATGGTGGAGACAAAATGGCTGTTTCGAAACCCGTTAGATCGGGTCAAGGGTTGATAATAAGGTATCACCTCCACCACCAGCCTTTTTGAGATGGTGGTTGGAGAGAGAGAAATATGAGAGCTCGAAAATCTATTCCCGAGCAACTTCGAGCCAACGAAACGGAGGTGTTCCGTGGTGTATCCGGCATGGCACCCAGTACGGCTGAATATTGGTTGGAAGCAACCGAGCGAATTATGGATGAGCTCGATCTGAGCCCGGAGGAAAAAGTGAAAGGAATGGTGGCGCTACTTCGCGACAAGGCGTATCAATGGTGGCCCACGGTTTGGGATAGTGTCACAGTTGAAGACCTCACTTGGGAGTATGTCAAGACGGCATACCAGAAGAAGTATGTCGGTGCTCACTACATTGATGCTTAGAGGAAGGCATTTTTGAGGCTGGTTCAAGGGAACAAGTCCGTGGCGGAATACGAAGCGGAATTCCTAAGGTTAAGCCGATATGCTCGAGGGGTAGTTGCTACGGAGCATGAACGATGTGTCCAGTTTGAGGACGGATTAAGGGACGACCTGAGATTATTGATAGCTCCTCATCAGGAACGGGAGTTCGCGGTGTTAGTCGAAAGAGCTAAGGTAGGGATTAAGGACTCGATGACACAAAACAGAGATAAGAATAGGAACCGAGATAAGAGAAATTTTGGACCGTCTGAATCATCTGAGGGTCTTCGGAAAAGACCAAGGATTGAAAATTGTGCTCATGTGACTAAGCCAACTGTCCGTGTGCTCAGTGTGGAAGATATCATGACGGCAAGTGTTAGAATCGGAATCGAAGATGTTTTAGGTGAAAATCTAAGTCTCACTTGATTAAAGACTGTCCTCAAGTGATGGATAGGGCGCGAAGTCAAGGACGTGGAACTTCAAGCTAAGATGCTAATGGTTTGGATGCGAGGCAACCGAGGATGTTATAGTAGGTGAGTTTCTTGTTATGGAATATCTTTTATTATTTGAGTTTTATAAGATCGGGTCATACTTGCACTATTGGTGAAGCGCTTAAACATTGGATGTGAACTTAGGAACTGTGCTTGGAAGGTAAGATAGTTCGTGTTTGTATGCTAGTGGAGTATGGAACCTTGAATATGAATCTCGAGATAGTATATATATAAGGAATGTGTTAGTTTTGTAGAATCAGAGTGCGCAGCATAAGCATGGTGCGGTGAATTGAAATGAACGGATGTTCGTTAGTAAGCAATTTCGAGGACGAAATTGTTTTAAGGGGGTAGATTTGTAATATCCTAAATTAGGGGCTGTGCGTTGGAGCAAAAATTCATGAGTCGATAGGCCTTAAGGTTTGTTTTGATGAGTTTTAGGGGTTATTAAAGCTCGGGGATTAAATGGGAGCATTTTGGAAATTTTGAAAATTAGGGGGTTAAAAATGGAAAATTGGTTAAGGGAGGCCTTAAGTAAAATTTTTGTAAAATTGTGGCATATAAAATGCCCTGGTAAAGTGGCTTGGGGCGCCATGCTTTAAAGGTCCAGGGAAGCTGTGCAAGAAGGGAGGAGGTTCGAGTTGCAAGGGAAGCAAAGGGAGAAAATTTTGTTTTTGCATTATGAGGCGCGGCTAAGGAGGCTTTAAAAGAAAATCGGGGTGTTCCATGTCACAAAACGGCGCCTGGGCGAGTTGGCAAGGACGCTAGCAGCAGGTGGGCTCTCGAGGTCAGGGGTTCGAGTCCTAGTGGAGGCGCGCTGGTAAATTTTATTTTGGCTTTGGCAATTCAGGCAGAGGGAGCTATCGGTGAAAGGCCTAAAAGAAATTCCTAGGGGATTATTGCATGAAATATGCGAAAAGGCCAGGTGGCTGGAGGCGTGAAAAGCCTCCAGCAGGTCGAGGGTTCGAACCCGAGGTAGCGCTTTAGCGCGTTTATTTTTTTTGGGCGATTAAGGCGAAGGAAGCCAATAAGTAATGCTTAAAAGAATTTTCAATGCGCCGATAGCATGAAATTCAAAGTGGCCGAATGGTTAAAGACCTTCTTTGAATCATATTCTAGGCGGACTCGCGTTCGAGTCCTGGATTCTGCGCTTGAAGCATTTTATTTTTAGCGCTAAAAGTACAGGAGCCAAGGCAAGGATAGTTTAAAAGAATTTTCAAGCATTATTGGCATGAAAGTCTCGTGAGCGAAATGGCGTGGAAGTCCGAGGATTCACTCTAGGTCTCGGGTTCGAGACTTGGAGGCCGCACTGGATCTCTCCTTTTTCTTTTGAGACCGACGTAGGAGTCGGTGAGTGAGCATGGGCATTAAATGCTCAGCAGAGAAGCATGCACGCATGCAGCTTTGTTGGGGGGGTTTACTCCTCTTTATTATTATTTTTATAAGTATTATTATTATTAATTTATTTCTTTGTTTTAGAAGTATGGAGCATTGTTTTATTTTATTTATTAAGTTATTTTATGTGGGAATAAGCAATGCATTATCCTTTTCTTTTTCAATGAGCATGGGTTTTATTTATTATTGCTAGTATTTTAAGTTTTATTATTGGTATATGCGTGAGGTGTATGAGGATTTGTTGTTTTTTTTTTTTTTAGTTTCATTATTTTAATAAGGGTGGTGTATTATTATTATTATTATATTATGTATGGGGTTTTATTATTATCACTATTTAGTAATGGGATAGTTATTAATTTGTGTGAGAATGGGTTTTGCTTTGGAAAGGGAAAACGTGCAGCATTGGATTTTCAAAAGCATGGCCAGCTTCTTGATTTGTGGATTTGTCCTTTCTTAGCAAAATGGGAAGCTTGGCCGAATGGTACTCCTTGGGAACCTTGTTAGTCGGCCTTGGTGTTCCATAGAGAGCTTGGCCGAATCCTTTCTTTTATTTCTTTTTCTTGACATTTTGTCTTGGCCAAGAAAGAAAGGGGGAGCTAGGGTGAATTTCAGTTTTGAAGAAGCTAGGGAGCATACTTTTTCGGCTAGCTCTTGTTGTTTCATCTCTTTCCCTTATTATTTCAAACCAAAACACTCCTCCTCCTATGCTACCTTCGATTTTACCTTGAAGCATGCCATTGATGTTATGCTAAAACTTCATTATTATTTCTTCCTTTTAACCCTTACCTTGATCGAATACTCCTTGCTAATTAGAGCTTAGGCCGAAACCCCCCCAAAAGGAAGGTGCCTTCGACTACTTCTTTTAGTCTCTCCAAACAAACGTTAAGAACAATAAAGGAGCCTTGTGGGTTTCGGCTATTCAAGGGATTTAGTAACTACCAAAGGCATGCAAATCTTCTGGGACTTGGAAACAAATAGGTAAGTGTTATGTGCAACATTCGCCAAGGGCCATTGTTCTTAGAGGTGGATGTTAGCCGATTCTAACAATATTTTAGTAGGATTTTGATAACTTCGTGAGCTAATCGATTGGAATAAATGGTGTTTCATGTTAGAAATAAACAAGCTAGTGTTGAGGAGCACAAAGGAATCCTTCGAGAATCGAAGTGCTCAAGGGGCTAGTTGATCAAGGTATAAAAAGCAAGTTCGGGATCGAAATAAGTTAGGTGGTAAGTACGATTTCGGCCAAGGGCCAATTTTATGGTTTTATGTGTTAAACCGCTTTCTAACAAGTTGTTTAATGTTGATTTCGCAACCCATATTCAAGAGGTGGTTCCGAGATTTAGTTAATAAGCAAGGTAAGGGTAGTATTCGGCTCTAGGCATTCTAATACTTGTTGGTCAAGGGCCGAGATTAATGTGGTATTATTTCAGGATTTCGATAGGTTGTAGGAGCAACTGAGATTCAAGTTTACTTCGGTAAGTAAGCTTTCGGGATTCGAGATCGTTTTGGCATGGGCTTTTGATAAGTTTAAATTGGGTAGATTTTTGGTTATAGCTTAATAACTAATGTGTTATGCTTATTAAGTGTTGATGGAGGCAAATACCACCAAGGAGTTCAAAGGGTAGCCCCTATCCCCAAGTTTAAAAGGAGAGTCGTCTCTACCATGCGAGATTGGCCACCGGGGTGTGGGCTAGCATCCGAGCAACAACAGAGGCAAGTGGCCGTAGTATCGCTTAAAGATAGCTTCGGGATTGAAGGCATAACGTTGTTCGTGATCAAAGCGTAGTTATCACAATCGCGTGCTCTTGCTTGTTCATGTATGTTATTGTAAATGTACATGTTGTGCATGTTAGCCGAAATAAGGGCTAAGATGTTGGATACCCAAGGTGGGTGATCGTTTAATCAGGTGTGTAAGCTCTTACACACTTTATTAGTATAAATTGCTATTATAATGATATTTTATCACCTATCATGTAGTATCCTTGCTTTGTGGGCATAAGCTTGGTTTTCTGTAAGTCCCCAATACTCGATCTATGATATATGTTGTGTATGCCATCATATGCTGTTAAATGTTATGCTATATACAAATACATGATATACGGGATCATGATACTTGTTATGTGAGCATGATGATGTGGGATAAATAAGTGGAGGGGGCAGTGATATTCGTGTCGACGGACACCAGTGTTTTGGTAACACATTGTGACTACGGCCACCAGAGGTTTGGTACCTCCAGAGGTTTGGCACCTCATAGCGTCTCGTCCCTGTGGATTAATTCCACCGTGGGTTGGCCCCACATTTGAGATATGGGATTGACGCCAGTGATTTGGTATCACACGATGGGTTGGCCCCATCATTTGATTGTGACTTTAAGTCACCAGTGGTTTGGCACCACCAGTGGTTTGGCACCACCAGTGGTTTGGCACCACAAGTATTGACGGATATCGTGACTTTAAGTCACCAGTGGTTTGGCACCACCAGTGGTTTGGTACCACACGGGGTAGAAAAAGGAGTATGGATGGCTAGGTTGGGCTTCATAACTGCATATTCATGTGTATGTTTGTTCTGTGGATACGGGCCAAGCCCGTATGTGGGGGCATGTGTATTAACTATGCACTGAGTCTTGGTGACACACCCCTTTCCCTATCTTTTCAGGTGAGTAGATCGCGGAGACGGAGCCGGAGAGGACTCGAGGTGGCCATGCTTGTTCCTCGGTTTAGAAGTCTTATTTCGTACCATTAAAGTTTACTATTTGCTAAATTTGATTGGGTTGTAATATGGCCGCTTATTATTTTATTATTATTCGTATGATTAAGTAGTTTTTACCTTATTTCTAACGAACTTATGAACCGCTGTTTAATCGGTAAAAGCAACGCTTTCAAAATTAATACTCGTGACGCTGTCAAAAACGCTACCATCGGGTAGCAAAATTTTACCAAGTTATCAATAACCCCAATACTTCTAAAAATCTAAATGATCAAATGGTTTCAAAGGAAAAGAAAAAGTTTTCAACCCCATCGTGTTTATCAAACCAAACTATCTTAGTTTTAGCAAACGTTGTTTTACAAATTCAAAGAATATTTTCGATTTCCACCGTGAACATGAAATTTTCAAAACGTTTCAAAAAGTTTTTACTCCGTGACATACCGTGATCCAGTCAAGGCTTGTGGGCCGGGTTTGGGGTGTTACAATTTGGTATCGAGCCCTGCTCAAAACTTCATTGTGGGGCCCAAGGCCCAAAAATGTTTTCTTGATAGCCTTTTGTGGAATATTATGAAAATGGTTTGTTTTAAATAAAGATGGCACCGAGTCTCCGCAGACCGATCCACTCGGGTAAGTACCTCGACTATTGAGGTGATATGAATATGTCTCTCATTTATGAGCATGAATGCGACTCTCAGATTAGAATGACTTTCTCAGATAGAATAGCTTAACTTGAACCAACATTTGTGTGATCGAAAGAACCACTTCCAAACACTTTATTTCATAAAATTGTTCGCGATTAATCGATGGAACACATTGTATAATGCATAAAACTTTTTAAGTCGATTATGCGATAAGAGATGAGTTCTAGAGGGCGTGGTGGAGACAAAATGGTCGTTTCTGAACCCGTTAGATCGGGTCAAGGGTTGATAATATAGATCACCTCCACCACCAGCCTTTTTGAGATGGTGGTTGAGAGAGAGAATATGAGAGCTCGGAAATCTGTTCCCGAGCAACTTCGAGCCAACGGAACGGAGGTGTTCCGTGGTGTATCCGGCATGGCACCCAGTACGGCTGAATATTGGTTGGAAGCAACCGAGCGAATTATGGATGAGCTTGATCTGAGCCCGGAGGAAAAAGTGAAAGGAATGGTGGCGCTACTTCGCGACAAGGCGTATCAATGGTGGCTCACGGTTCGGGATAGTGTCACAGCTGAAGACCTCACTTGGGAGTATGTCAAGACGGCATACCAGAAGAAGTATGTCGGTGCTCACTACATTGATGCTCGGAGGAAGGCATTTTTGGGGCTGGTTCAAGGGAACAAGTCCGTGGCGGAATACGAAGCGGAATTCCTAAGGTTAAGCCGATATGCTCGAGGGGTAGTTGCTATGGAGCATGAACGATGTGTCCGGTTTGAGGACGAATTAAGGGACGACCTGAGATTATTGATAGCTCCTCATCAGGAACGGGAGTTCGCGGTGTTAGTCGAAAGAGCTAAGGTAGGGATTAAGGACTCGATGAGACAAAACAGAAATAAGAATAGAAACCGAGATAAGAGAAATTTTAGACCGTCTGAATCATCTGAGGGTCTTCGGAAAAGACCAAGGATTGAAAATTGTGCTCATGTGACTAAGCCAGCTGTCTGTGTGCTCAGTGTGGAAGATATCATGACGGCAAGTGTTGGAACCGGAATCGAAGATGCTTTAGGTGAAAATCTAAGTCTCACTTGATTAAAGACTGTCCTCAAGTGATGGATAGGGAGCGAAGTCAAGGACGTGGAACTTCAAGCTAAGATGCTAATGGTTTGGATGCGAGGCAACCGAGGATGTTATAGTAGGTGAGTTTCTTGTTATGGAATATCTTTTATTATTTGAGTTTTATAAGATCGGGTCATACTTGCACTATTGGTGAAGTGCTTAAACATTGGATGTGAACTTAGGAACTGTGCTTGGAAGGTAAGATAGTTCGTGTTTGTATGCTAGTGGAGTATGGAACCTTAAATATGAATCTCGAGATAGTGTATATATAAGGAATGTATTAGTTTTGTAGAATCAGAGTGCGCAGCATAAGCGTGGTGCGGTGAATTGAAATGAACGGATGTTCGTTAGTAAGTAATATGGAGGACGAAATTATTTTAAGGGGGGTAGATTTGTAATATCCTAAATTAGGGGCTGTGCGTTGGAGCAAAAATTCATGAGTCGATAGGCCTTAAGGTTTGTTTTGATGAGTTTTAGGGGTTATTAAAGCTCGGGGATTAAATGGGAGCATTTTGGAAATTTTGAAAATTAGGGGTTAAAAATGGAAAATTGGTTAAGGGAGGCCTTAAGTAAAATTTTTGTAAAATTGTGGCATATAAAATGCCCTGGTAAAGTGGCTTGGGGCGCTGCTTTAAGGGTCTGGGAAGCCTGTGCAAGAAGGGAGGAGGTTCTAGTTGCAAGGGAAGCAAAGGGAGAAAATTTTGTTTTTGCATTATGAGGCGCGGCTAAGGAGGCTTTAAAAGAAAATAGGGGTGTTCCATGTCACAAACGGCGCTCAAGGCGAGTTGGCGAGGACGCTAGCAGCAGGGGGCTCTCGAGTCGGGGTTCGAGTCCTAGTGGAGGCGCTACTGCAAATTTTATTTTGGCTTTGGCAATTCAGCAGAGGGAGCTATCGGTGAAAGGCCTAAAAGAAATTCCTAGGGATTATTGCATGAAATATGCGAAGGGGCAGTGGTCGGAGGCGTGAAAAGCCTCTAGCGGTCGGGGTTCAAACCCCGAGGTAGCGCTTTGCGCGCTTTATTTTTGGCTTGGGCGACATAGGCGAAAGCCAGCGGTAGTAATGCTTAAAAGAATTTTCAATGCGCGAGATAGCATGAAATTCAAAGTGGTCGAATGGTTAAAGACCTTGCTTTGAATCAAGCGTCTAGGCGGACTCGCGTTCGAGTCCTGGATTCCGCGCTTGAAGCATTTTATTTTTAGCGCTAAAGTACAGGGAGCCAAGGCAAGGATAGTTTAAAAGAATTTTCGAAGCATTATTGGCATGAAAGTCTCGGTAGCGGAAATGGCAGGAAGTCTGGAGGATTCACTCCAGGTCTCGGGTTCGAGACTTGGAGGTCGCACTGGATCTCTCCTTTTTCTTTTGAGACCGACGTAGGAGCTGGTGAGCTGCATGGGCATTAAATGCCTGCAGCAAGCATGCACGCATGCAGCTTTGTTTGGGGGGGTTTACTCCTCTTTATTATTATTTTTATAAGTATTATTATTATTAATTTATTTCTTTGTTTTAGAAGTATGGAGCATTGTTTTATTTTATTTATTAAGTTATTTTATGTGGGAATAAGCAATGCATTATCCTTTTCGTTTTCAATGAGCATGGGTTTTATTTATTATTGCTAGTATTTTAAGTTTTATTGTTGGTATATGCGTGAGGTGTATGGGGATTTGTTGTTTTTTTTTTTTAGTTTCATTATTTTAATAAGGGTGGTGTATTATTATTATTATTATTTTTATTATTATTATATTATGTATGGGGTTTTATTATTATCACTATTTAGTAATGGGATAGTTATTAATTTGTGTGAGAATGGGTTTTGCTTTGGAAAAGGAAAACGTGCAGCATTGGATTTTCAAAAGCATGGCCAGCTTCTTGATTTGTGGTTTTGTCCTTTCTTAGCAAAATGGGAAGCTTGGCCGAATGGTACTCCTTGGGAACCTTGTTAGTCGGCCTTGGTGTTCCATAGAGAGCTTGGCCGAATCCTTTCTTTTATTTCTTTTTCTTGACATTTTGTCTTGGCCAAGAAAGAAAGGGGGAGCTAGGGTGAATTTCAGTTTTGAAGAAGCTAGGGAGCATACTTTTTCAGCTAGCTCTTGTTGTTTCATCTCTTTCCCTTATTATTTCAAACCAAACACTCCTCCTCCTATGCTACCTTCGATTTTACCTTGAAGCATGCCATTGATGTTATGCTAAAACTTCATTATTATTTCTTCCTTTTTAACCCTTACCTTGATCGAATACTCCTTGCTAATTAGAGCTTAGGCCGAAACCCCCCAAAAGGAAGGTGCCTTCGACTACTTCTTTTAGTCTCTCCAAACAAACGTTAAGAACACTAAAGGATCCTTGTGGGTTTCGGCTATTCAAGGGATTTAGTAACTACCAAAGGCATGCAAATCTTCTGGGACTTGGAAACAGCTAGGTAAGTGTTATGTGCAACATTCGGCCAAGGGCCATTGTTCTTAGAGGTGGATGTTAGCCGATTCTAACAATATTTTAGTAGGATTTTGATAACTTCAAGAGCTAATCGACTGGAATAAATGGTGTTTCATGTTAGAAATAAACAAGCTAGTGTTGAGGAGCACAAAGGAATCCTTCGAGAATCAAGAAGTGCTCAAGGGCTAGTTGATCAAGGTATAAAAAGCAAGTTCGGGATCGAAATAAGTTAGGTGGTAAGTACGATTTTGGCCAAGGGCCAATTTTATGGTTTTATGTGTTAAACCGTTTCTAACAAGTTGTTTAACAGTGATTTCGACAACCCATATTCAAGAGGTGGTTCCCGGGATTTAGTTAATAAGCAAGGTAAGGTAGTATTCGGCTCTCTAGGCATTCTAATACTTGTTGGTCAAGGGCCGAGATTAATGTGGTATTATTTCAGGATTTCGACAGGTTGTAGGAGCAACTGAGATTCAAGTTTACTTCGGTAAGTAAGCTTTCGGGATTCGAGATCGTTTTGGCATGGGCTTTTGATAAGTTTAAATTGGGTAGATTATTGGTTATAGCTTAATAACTAATGTGTTATGCTCATTAAGTGTTGATGGAGGCAAATACCAGTCAAGGAGTTCAAAGGGTAGCCCCTATCCCCAAGTTTAAAAGGAGAGCTGTCTCTACCAGCGAGATTGGCCACCGGGTGTGGGCTAGCATCCGAGCAACAACGTGAGGCAAGTGGCCGTAGTATCGCTTAAAGATAGCTTCGGATTGAAGGCATAACGTTGTTCGTGATCAGTGCGTAGTTATCGCGACCGCGTGCTCTTGCTTGTTCATGTATGTTATTGTAAATGTACATGTTGTGCATGTTAGCCAAATAAGGGCTAAGATGTTGGATACCCAAGGTGGGTGATCGCTTAATCAGTGTGTAAGCTCTTACACACTTTATTAGTATAAATTGCTATTATAATGATATTTTATCACCTATCATGTAGTATCCTTGCCTTGTGGGCATAAGCTTGGTTTTCGGTAAGTCCACTAATACTCGATCTATGATATATGTTGTGTATGCCATCATATGTCATTAAATGTTATGCTATATACAAATACATGATATACGGGATCATGATACTTGTTATGTGAGCATGATGATGTGGGATAAATGAGTGGAGGGGCAAAGATATTCGTGTCGATCGGCACCAAAGTGTTTTGTAACACATTGTGACTACGGTCACCGAGGTTTGGTACCTCAGAGGTTTGGCACCTCATAGCGCCTCGCCCCCTCGTGGATTAATTCCACCGTGGGTTGGCCCCACATTTGAGATATGGGATTGACGCCAGTGATTTGGTATCACACGATGGGTTGGCCCCATCATTTGATTGTGACTTTAAGTCACCAGTGGTTTGGCACCACCAGTGGTTTGGCACCACAAGTATTGACGGATATCGTGACTTTAAGTCACCAGTGGTTTGGCACCACAAGTATTGACGGATATCGTGACTTTAAGTCACCAGTGGTTTGGCACCACCAGTGGTTTGGTACCACACGGGGTAGAAAAAGGAGTATGGATGGCTAGGTTGGGCTTCATAACTGCATATTCATGTGTATGTTTGTTCTGTGGATATGGGCCAAGCCCGTATGTGGGGACATGTGTATTAACTATGCACTGAGTCTTGGTGACTCACCCCTTTCCCTATCTTTTCAGGTGAGTAGATCGCGGAGACGGAGCCGGAGAGGACTCGAGGTGGCCATGCTTGTTCCTCGGTTTAGAAGTCTTATTTCGTACCATTAAAGTTTACTATTTGCTAAATTCGATTGGGTTGTAATATGGCCGCTTATTATTTTATTACTATTCGTATGATTAAGTAGTTTTTACCTTATTTCTAACGAACTTATGAACTCAAGCGAATCGGTAAAAGCAACGCTTTCAAAATTAATACTCGTGACGCTGTTTTCAAAAACGTTACCATCGGGTAGCAAAATTTTACCAAGTTATCAATAACCCCAATACTTCTAAAAATCTAAATGATCAAATGGTTTCAAAGTGAAAAGAAAAAGTTTTCAACCCCATCGTGTTTATCAAACCAAACTATCTTAGTTTTAGCAAACGTTGTTTTACAAATTCAAAGAATATTTTCAGATTTCCACCGTGAACATGAAATTTTCAAAACGTTTCAAAAAAGTTTTTACTCCGTGACATACCAGATCCGGTCAAGGCTTGTGGGCCGGGTTTGGGGTGTTACATTAGACATCGAATTAATCTCGTAATATCTTCAATCAAATAAATTGGGGTTAGAAGAAAAATCATCTTTATACAAAAAATTCGATGGAGATTGAATTACTTCAGAACACTTTCTTTCCTTACCTTCCTTACCCTTTTCACTCAAATGAAATTGTCTGTTCTTCTGGGGTACTCGGGTTGGAAATCATCGTATGATACATTGGACACTGAAATGAAGAAACCGAAGAAGAGCAAAATTCCAAGGAGTTAGCAGAAAAACCACTCTCTTTTTCTTGCTCATCTTGTGTTCGTGTTCCTTTTTCCAACTCTTTTTCTCTTTCAACACTCTCTTTATTCTCTATCTCGATTTTCTTTTCTTTTTCTTCCTTTTCTTCTTTTTCATTTTTATTTTCATTTCTCTCATTTTTATTTTCTTTTTCAATTTCTTTTTCTTTTTCTTTGTTTTTATTACATGAAGTTACAAAAGAATCATAATAATAAAAATTTCCAAAAGAAAAATTATTTACGGATGAATCACGATAATTTCTTCGCGAAGAATACTCCAAAGACGTTTTCTTGGAAGTTTTTGAATGAATATATCGATCAACTCGCGTGTTTTCTTGGAGGGAGTAAGAATCATAGTCAACCTTTCTTTGCCTCGAGTTTCTTGACGAATAAGAATCTCGATCGAAATCTCGTTTTTAATAATATTCGAAAACGTGTCTTTGTGACGACCTTGACTCCATCCCCTGTCTTGAAGAAATTCGCCCTTAATGATAGGAAGATGGGAGGTACCGCTTGCGCATCACATCTTTCATTTCGGACCACGTTAATATTGGGTGCTCTCCATTTCGTTTTCGACTCCTGGTAAACTGGTCCCACCAAGTCATGGCATAATCGGTGAAACTATTTTCCGCCAGCCTTACTTTCTTGCTTTCCAAATAATCGTGGTACCCAAAAACCTCTTCTACTCGCATTTCCTATTCAAGGTATGCATCCGAATCAGCTTTACCTTGAAACGGTGGAATGTTTTTGTTATTCTTCTTGTCGTCATTAAAACATCCTTGATCTTTAAAGCCTCGGTTTCTTTGATCGCGTCGCCTTTCGCATTGGTTGTATGATGGATCGAGCCAATCGCCATCTACAATACTTCTTCTTTCAAAGTATAGAGACATGCTATCGTTGCTGAAAGAGAGATGTTATAAAAAAATAAAATAAAATAAATATAAAAAGTTAAAAATACCTTACCACAAAAACTCACAAATGACTCATAAAAAAAAAATATCGCTCACACTCGTATTTTTACTCGTATAAGACTTTTTTTTAATGAATCACTCTTGTCTTTTACCGCTCAATCTCGTCTCACAAATTCGTACTTTGTTTTGAAAGACTTATTTGCGGCTTGAGGGTCGGCTTCAAAATTGGTACAAGGGAAAAATGATGTTAACGGGTGGAGGTCGGCTGAATTTTTTTTTTTTGATATAGTGGCGTTGGGGTGAAGAAGGGTGGGTTGAAGATCGGGAAAGAAGTAATGAATCAAAACTTGCAAACTTAAAAAAAATTTCCACACACTTTTTTTTTTAAACTCTCTCCTTTTTTTTTACTTCTTTTTTTTTGTATTCGTATTTTTTTTATACGATTTTTTTTCTTTATTTGAACTTTTTTTGTATCCTTTTTTTGAACTTCAAATATACTATAATGAAATACAAGAAAAAAAATTACAACTTGAATTTTTTTTGAATTTTTTTAAACTTACGAATTAACTTTCTGGCTTCACGATGGTCGTCGTGAGTCCTCATTTTATAGCTCGATACCGGATGATACGGGCGGCTCGGGGTTGAGTAAAGTATGCGGGTTGCCCAATCGTCTACGAGGAGGGATCAAGCCTTAGGAAGATATTCGGAAAATATGGATGAATTTGCGGAAGCTTAAGTGAATAAATTAGGTGATGGTTCGGTTTGGAGGAACAAAATAAAAATAAAAATAGATAAAAGATAATTTTTATGGAAGCGGATAAACGAACTTAAACGAGAAGCGATTCAACACTAAAAAGTGTCACCCCGGATTCTATAATGTTTAAGGTGGATAAATGGAATCGTTGATGGAAATGGAAAATACGAACTTAACTTAAGAAAGATTCAACACTATATATCAGTGTCACCCTGTTTCTTATATCCTTAAGGTGGAAAGATGGAATTCGAAGATGGACCAAAACCCGTTATCTAAAAAGATAAGAACCGTTGGTATAAATAAATGGATGAGAAACGACTGACGCCACAAGCAAAGCTTGATAAGTCAGAATCGAAACTCATACGAAAGATAGAGAGGATGAACGCCACACCAAACGAAATTTGGTGATAAGTTCAAACAAGCCGAAGACGCCACAAGCAAGCTTGATAAGTCTAACGAAACTTGTACGAAACCGAAAAGGAGATAAACTCACTCAAATGAACAAAGTTCATAAAAATTTCATTCATAA
Organism: Gossypium bickii; assembly: GCA_025503065.1. Lineage (NCBI taxonomy): Eukaryota > Viridiplantae > Streptophyta > Magnoliopsida > Malvales > Malvaceae > Gossypium > Gossypium bickii. The sequence goes on along the minus strand of CP106716.1, from coordinate 70,544,012 downwards.
AAATTCTGTCCTTTACAAATAAAAATAGCAAATATTTATAGCCTATTCTACAAGTTAACCGAACGTTCAAAACAATTAAAACCCACTCTCCAAATTGTTGCCGTCCAACAAATCCATATTCCTTTTCCATGAATTTCCACTATCATTTGCTAAATGACTTAAAAATTCAACCCATTAAGCCTTGTTGCCGTTTGTTCTTTGTAAGTGCCAATCAAGGTTGATTAAACCATGTGCCGTCAAAGCTTGACTAGCCATACAAATGCTCATTTCTTTATTGTTTCATAAGCACATGCCTTAAATGTTGATGACTCACTCCACTAGCCGTCCATGGTTAAACTCCACCAATTTTGCACATTGTTAATTTCATGATTTGTTTATTCCCACCATGGTTGTGCCGTCCATGCTTGGATAGCATTAATCTTCACCATGATTAATCTATTCCAAGTCAATGGTACTGCCTTCCAATGCTTGTCCAATATGCTCACTTTAAATATTCTTCATTTATGCTCCATGTGCCCAATTTAAAATGTGCTTGCCGTCCACTACTATTTTCCATGCTTGGTTATTTTATGTTTCATGCATGCTCTCCATTATCCCAAAAATACTATGGCCATTATCTCTTGTCTTCCAAGTTGAATAAACTAAATTAATCTCATGTTTATATTTTGTTTTTACCCATGGCCGTTCATCACTAGTCCCATGATGCTCTCAACCTCATTTGTTTATTCAAGGTGCATAATACCCATCATGGTTTGTCTCATTTTCCATCTCATACTTCCAATGCCTTGTTATTTAATTCAAGGTTCCATTTATGCTTCCCATTTGCCGTCCAATGCTTTATCATGCCATGAAGAGCCTTTCAATTATTTAATTCACCCACATGCTCATCTTTCAAGACCATGAATTGTTTATTCTTCCATTAATATTCCACCTTGCGCTTTACTTCCATTCCTCAATCTTTCATGCGTCACTTGCCAAATTAAATTCAAAAATCTTCCATGCAATCTCAAATTGGCTTTAGATTTGTTCCATCCAAATATTCTTCATGTAATCAACATAATAAACAAATGGAAACTCCTTTCAAGTGTGCGCCCATGCTATAGAAGTCCATCATGTCCAACGTTTGCTTGTCATTAGCTATCGTCCATAATTCCTCCATGAATTTCGGCCAAGACAAATCATTCTTTATTCTTCCAACAATTTCAAATCCATGCTCCCCTTCATTCATGCTACCTGTAACACATTAAGTCAACTTATTAATTTATAAAATGAGCACATTACAATGGCAATTAGATATCAAACAAATTCGGTAATCACTAATTAAATTAATTAGTGACACATATTTATTGACACAAACTAAGCACGAAAGAAAACAAATTAATTAAAGCTTGCACAATTTAATTTTAACTAAATTACTTAATTAACTTGAACCAAATTAATTAAATTTCCTTTAATTAACTTAAGCTAAGTTAACTAATTTTTATTCCATCAATTAACTAATTAAAATGAGCTAAGAAGTGAGCTAATAACGAGCTCCACAAATTAAAATTCGTTGGTGCCCCGGGCGTGCTCGTATCACTTGGCCTTAATTGGCTTGATAATGATGTTTTGTGTCCTAGCCATTGGAATGGCTAATAATGGTCTATTTTGGTATTATGAAGTAGATTATTATGTTAATGCCCAGATTAAATCAAGGTAAGAATATAAAGATGTATGCCATGTTGAATGATGGAAATTGCTTCATTTAAATGCTTGAATTGGTTGGTACTTGGATGAAAACATTAGTGCAAGTTATTGGTGTGATTTTTGGGTGAGAAATTAAGCTAGAAATGGCTTTATTTCATCCACATGGCTAGACACATGGGTGTGTGTCTTGACTGTGTGTGACACACGACCTGGTACATGGGCGTGTGCTTAGGTCGTGTATCCCCTGCACCTAAATTTTGAGAAACAGAATGCTCAGAATTGAGTACACGGGCAGAGACACGGGCATGTGTCTCAGCCGTGTGTGCTACACGGCCTGGAACATGTACGTGTGTCTTGGCCGTGGGAAACCTGCACCTAATGTCGAAAGAATTTGATTAAACACACGGCCTAGCAGACGAGTGTGTGGCATGGTTGTGTGCACAAGTCAGAGAATTACATGGGGTCGAACACGGCTTGTAGCACACGGGCGTGTGAGCCTTGCAACTTGGAAAATTTTTGTACTTTCGGGAAAAATTCTTAGAGTTTCCGATTAAGTCCCAACTCGATTTTAATGCTTGTATTGGACCTCGAGGGTCCACTTAAGGGACGATATCAATAATCTCGATTAATGAATAGTAATTTACATGAATTGTTTGTAAATGTTCTGAAAGTTTTTTAATGCTCCGTAACCCTGTTCCGGCGACGGATACGGGTTAGGTGTGTTACATAATTATTTAGGAACTTTTTTTTATGAAACATTTTCTGCACTTCATTCGCTAAACAAATCTATAAAACTCGAACCAAATTTTCTTTTATTAGAAGACTGCTGAGAATAGAGGTGAAAACTATATTTCAAATAATCCAATGATATATTTGGTAATTATAATATTTTGGCAAACTCATGCATACTCATATATATTTGCTTGAGGACAAGCAATAATTCAGGTTTGGGGTGTGATAACTCTTGAAAAGAGTTATATTTCAGGCCTCTAAACTGAAGTATTTTCTTGTAATTAAGAAAATATGTTTGCATTTTAAACTTATTACTAGAGGATTACATACTAAAGCTTGGATTTCAACTATAAATTTATGTTACTTTTAATTGCTGGAAAGATGTTTGGTAGTCTTTGGTAGTAGGTGCAGGTAGGATGAAAGACGTAAGAAGAAGGGAAAATGAAGAGGAAAAGAGAATGAATGAGGTGAAACATTGCCACAACAAAAGGTGGGATAGATTGCCAATAGAAATGCCATGGCAATTCCAAGAAGATGACGTACCACTCAATCCACGTCACTCTTAGCTAGTTGTATGTGTACTAGATAAATTACCTTGAAAAAGAGGAGAAAAATAAGTATGCTGAGAGGGACAGATCTACTGTAATATCCGGGATTTAGGGCTTGTGCATTTTTGCTTAATTGCATGTGCTAGTATGCCTATGTGTGTTTGAATGTGTTGTACAAATTTTTGAGAACTTTAGAGTGTAGGTGAATGCCTTAGATAATATCAGATTTTAAGTCTTGAAGTGGAACTGAGTAAGAGAGGCCTAAAGAGAATTTGTAGGGAAATTAGACATAAAAATCAGCTTGTTAAAGTAGCAAGGAGGCGCCACCTAAAGCCTTGGTAAGTGACGCCTCAAGCAGTGGAGAAGGGCTTGGGTTCGAGCCACAGGGGAAGCAAAAAGGGAGCTTTTATTTTGCGGCAATGGGGAGCAGTAGTGGACGGCATAGTGACTTTATTCAAATGAGGATTAGACTTGGTGAATTCCTTTTAAAATTCGGCTAAGGTAGAAGATAAATGTTGATTTATTTTAAATTATTTTGAATGTGCTTTATACTCTTCCTTTTCACCCTTGTTGAAGCCGAATCTTCATCATCAACCTTTCTCTTCTTCTTTTGCAAATTCACTCTAAGTTGAATACTCAAGTAACCCCTAACCGATTGTTCACCTATTGCCTAAGCCGAATCCTCTATTTTGAGGCCATAGCCGAATGCTCCTCTACCCCTTTTTGGTGTCGATTTGACCATTTGATCAGGAGTCGAGTCTCTGTTCCAAGCAAGGACATTCGATTGAGTTGGTAAGTGATTCTTGGTATTTAATGTTTCCTACCTCTTTCCCTTAGATTAGCTGAAATCTAGAAACTAACCCTATTAGTATTCTTTGGCCGAAACTATGAAGGAGGTTTCGAGATTTCTACTGTAGCCGACTTCAAGAGGAGATCTTCGGGATTTCTAGATCTAAGGTAAGCGAATATGATCATAGGCCGAAATCTAAGCGAATATGATCATAGGCCGAAGGCCATTTATTGTGATTAAATGTTAGAATTTGATATAACATATGCCTATAATGATTTCGACAGATACCACAACCAAGTAGCAATTTTGGGATTTAGATCCACAAGGTAAGAGAATATGATATTTGGGCAAGGCCATATTTAGTGGTCCAGACCTATTTCTTATTCGTTCATAAGCCGAAAACTAAACAGTTAAGTGATCTAGTGTTTGGCCGATTGTAAGGGGGAGACATCATGAAGTTTCGGGATTTGTGTAGTAACCAAATCGGCAGCAAGGTAAGGATTTTGGTTGCGATAATACTTCGGGATTTGATTATTTAGCCGAATGGCTTTTTGCTAAAATACTTAGTGTTGGCCGAATGTAGGAACTAGGGACCTAGAGCATTAGATTGAGACTTTCGGGATTCAGTGAACACGGTAGTAACCAGGTGTGTAGCCCTTCACTAATTCCTAATAGATCTATGGTATTACTGTTATGAATGTGTTAATTGAAAGTATGAAAGATGTGGCTAAAAGTACCATTCAATGGTACAGAGTGTCCAGGTATGTAAACTACTACTACTATGTTAATAGTGTATGAGCAATGAATATGACATATATGAGAATTGGTTACGAATATGGAATAAGACATATGGCATGATTTTGCATGTTTTGTATTGTGCATGGGCATATGGGTGATATGGAAAGGGAAGTGATCCGTGGGTTTTACAACAATATCCGTGACTCATGTCACATAATCTGAATGCGGTGACTTATGTCACATATTAATATCTGGTGACTCTGTCACATTATCTGGTGGCTATGCCACAATATATAAGGGCGATGAGCAAGTCGTCTGCAGCGACTGCCTTCAATGATGTGTAGCGGATGGAGGGTCGATTTAGTAATCCCCACGATATGATGGCAGGTACGTGTGATGTGTAGAGGATGGATACTTAAGTTTAGGTTCGGGATTGCATCATTATCTATATTTGCTATATATATATATATGTATGATCTGACATGCCTAAATCGTTTGGGACTTTGTGTTGGTCATTACACACCGAGTCTGCTTTGACTCACCCCATTGTGGGATATCTTTTCAGTGACACTCAAGAGATGGACCAGTCACGGAGACTATGTGGTGGCCATGTCAATATTTTCGGGATTTCAAATAGTTGAATTTATGTTTTCCTATTATTTTATATTTCGGGATTTATTTGGTATTTTTCAGTTGAATAAGGCCATTACTAGTAAACTGTTTTAAGCATGCATTTTACTTGTTTTAGTATGATACAATTTTCATTAAGTCAAAAATTGAATAACTCTTCTTAAAAATAAATTTCAAATGTTTTGACACCTAAAATGTTAAACTCTAAAAACTCGGTGATGCTTTTTGATCTCAAGTACAAATTAAAATGTTGTTTTAATAAAAATCTAGTTTTCAGAAGCAACATCATTTTCAATTTGAACTCAACCCAAATCAAATCTTCTTCAAAACCATCGAAATTTTTCCAAAGTAACAAACGAATTTTGAAATGTTTTACACAAGAAACATACCAGATCCGGATCAAGGCTCGTGGGTCGGGTTTGGGGTGTTTCATCTACCATATAAAAGGAGGAAAAAGAAGAGAAGATAAAAGAGGATGGATTGTGAGGAGAAAAGAAAAGAAAGAGAGTAGTTACTCTCTCTACAATAGAATCTGGGGAGTAATTTAGAAGAGAAGAAGACGGGAGCAACTAAAAAAGGGGATATCACAAATGCGAAGAAGTGGAAGAGAAATTTGCCCTGGGTTTTACATGGAAACTTGATAAGAAGTTAGAGAAGTTAGAGTGCAGTGAGAACTTCCTGCAGTTCTGCTTTTTTTCTGTTTTCTTGGTTTTGAATTCTTTGATTCGTAAAACTTGAAGAATATTGATGAATTGTTTAATTTTGGATTTCACTGCCCAACCCATGAGCTAATTATCTTCAGGTTGGAATTATTTGGGTTAATATTGAATTATCTATAATACTCATGATATGATTTTGATTAAGATTATTGTTTCATTTGATTATTGTTTATTTGGAATGCATGCATGCAAGTTCTAGACATAGTTGATTGCATGTTATGAACTTAGATGGATTTGAATCTAAAAGGATTTAATACATCAGATTATTAATCAATTAATGTAGACAAGTACTTGAAAGAATATTCGCAGCACTCTAGACATAAAAGATGCGATTTGTACAGGTGTAGAGCGTTAGTTGGGTTATCATTTGCCAGTCTTGTAGACATATACAGACTCTGAATAATAATTAAAGTTTAACTCACGAAAGAAGCAGACTGCAGTAGTAAATCTCTGGGCAGTAGTTTAGTCATAACTTTACAATGGCATTATTATGTTATGAAAATATTACCTGAGTAATTCCAACCTTTATCATTCAACAATAGAAATACTCTCTACTTGTTCCTTGTGAATTGCCACGATATTTAGATTGGTTAATCATTTTTCAGTTATAATTGATATTATTAGTGCATTCATTAATTCTCTTCGCCAATTTATACTTTGTTCCTTTTACACAATTTTATTCATTAAATTTGCAATAATACTTACCAATTCAAATCAACTTCAAATCCCTGTAGAGACGATACTCACTCATCATTATATTACTTGAATCGATGTGTACACATGCACATTTGCATTATTTAAATGAAACAGCCCATTAAAAGATAAGAAAAGAAGTTACCCGATTAATTGTGATCGCTTCAACTCCTATTGGTGGGTCCTTCCTCCTTTGATCGTATAAAGCTCGAATTGTTTGTGTCTTCTTCGTGTTGGGTTCCTACATAGAAAATCAAGTGCAAAATAAATCTAAAAAGAATAATTTAATTCTAACCTACTCCTACAAAGTTTGAGTTAAAATCATCCAATAATTAATACAAGTTTTTTTAGGAAAGTAGTCTAGTCATCCTCGTCATCATCCCCCTCTTCTTTTCATTCCTCATCATTTTCACGTGTTTCTTCTTCTTGGTCCATATTTTCTGGCCTAAAATTGTCAGGTGTACAATTGGGAACCCTGAATATTGTTTTGCCTCATGAACTCTTGAAAAATTGGTCCTGATTCTTGCATCCATTAAATCATCCAATCTAACATTGGATAACTACTCTCACCAACATTTGTGATGCGGTGGGTATAACTGTTGTTTCTTGTTGTGGCTTGTTCTCGTCTTTTATTTGTTTGGCCAGTAACTTGATGTGTTGTTAGAACAAGGTGTCTCTGATAATACTTTAGAATGGTTTTAATGACTACTCAGTGGAGGTTATGGGTACATCCACCTTGTAACACCCCTTACCCGTATTCAACGCTGGAATCGGGTACGAGGCATTACCGGACTTATCTCACTTGAACATACAACTTTGGGCTGTAAAATTTAATCCAACTTAAAACATTCCATTCACATTCAAAACATCTTCATTATGGGCCTACAAGGCCTTAAACATGCAGACAGTGAATCTCAAAAATCAATCGGGAACTTTTATAAACTTAAGAAAACTTTGCCTTCACAGGGCCATACGCCCGTGTGAAATGGGGCACGCCCATGTGGGCAGGCCATGTGGGCACACATGCCTATGTCCCTAGCCCATGTGGAATTTATTTTTCCTTTCGAATCTACAGGGGCTTTCACACGGTAGGTCACACACCCATGTACTTGGCCCGTGTCCTCCACACGACCTAGACAAGCCTGTGTCCTCAACCTTGTGTGAAAACCTACGTATTCTATTTGTGATGTTAGCAACTTCATATGGGGAACACGCCTATGTGTCCAGTCCGTGGTCGACACTGACTTGGAAAACTAACATACAGGGAACACACGGCCTGGTTACACACCCATGGGACACCTAGACACACGCCTGTGTGCCTACCGATATGGACAAGAACAAGGCTATTTGCCAAGCTATTTTTATCAGCCTAACTTGTACAGCAACAATCACATTCAACCATTACTCAATCATCCAATCATACATCATACACAAACATGAATAACTTCTTCTTTTCATACATATAATGATAATGAGCCATTAAATATGGCCATTTATAAAAGTGTTCATCTTTAAAGGAGCCAACACACTTGACCAAAACAACAAAACCCTTCACTATATCTAGCCCCTATACATGCCATACTCAAAATGCTAAGTCTAATATGCAGAAATGAACTGATAGTCTGGATGATCTTCAGATTATCTTCATATCCTGAGCCAGCTCTTTGACACTATAAAATAAGGGAAAAGAAATGGAGTAAGCTTTAAGTTTAGTAAGTTTACATGTAAACAATAAGCATCATAACATATGCTAAACAATTAGTAACATTGCATACTCAGCAAGAACAATTCACATTTCCATAATCATGCTTACGCATCTTATCTCTTACCAAGTTCCAACCACATAACAATTATATTGCTCACAATTATTTGCACACATTCCCTACACTCATCACCACAAGGCAACATGAAACATTTACTTATACAATTTCTCAATGAACCCTTCGGAATGATACTAAGTACTCGGTGGTTTCACACACAGCCTACCAATAATTAATAATAGGGTGGTATCGCACTTAGCCCACCAACTAGAATATTTACGGTGGTTTTGCACATAGCCCACCAAATGATAATATAAACGATGGTATCGCACATAGTCCATTGTGAAAAAGTAATAAGGTGGTATCACACATAGCCCACAAAAAAGGATGATTGCGGTGGTATCGCATACAGCCCACCACTAATTATTACGGACATTTTTTCGCACTAACATATATATTCCTATGTTCATAGGAGAATTACTCACTATCTATCAATTTCAATCAATCTCAATCATAATTGATCTCAGTCATACAATGTACCAATAAGTTACAACATATGTATTAAAGATGTATCGTTTACACATAAACTTACCTCGGTGCAAAATGTATTAATAGACGGTTTAGTCCGTAACCTTGACTTTTCCTCGGTCAAGGTTGTTTCTGTGCTCTTTTTGATCTATAGTAATGAAATTTACTCATTCAATCACTTTATAATTCATGATACATCAAAATTTCTACTTAGGCAAAAATTACCATTTTGCCCTTATACTTTGGCAAAATTACAATTTTGCCACTAGGCTCGTAAATTGTTTTTAATCACATTTTCTCATTAAGAAAGCCTAGCTGAACATTTATTTTTCTTACAACAACTCAAATAACCAATTATTTCATGCATTTATTACACAATTTCAACCTTTACAAATAAGTCCTATTTAGGTGTTTTCATGATAACATCTTTCACAAAAGTTGTTCCTTAACTCACTAACATTCATTTTCTTCCATAAAAACTCAGCAAACAACATAAACACTCTCATGGCAAGTCCTTAAACTTTCAACCATTTTGCAAATTAGTCCCCTCATTAGTTAGCTTAAGCTTTGGGGGTTCCAAAAGTAAAAAAATAATAATAAAGAAAGACCTCTAATTTCCTTCAATTTTTGGTGGAGAAGAAGCATGAGTAGTGAAAGATGATATCTCATTCATTTATCGTATTTTATTTATTTTTTTCTCACCTAATTTTACCAAAATTTGACCAAAATTTAATGCCCTTGTCTCCTTGTCTCTATGGCCAGCCAACACACCCTCAATGGCTAAATTGCACTTTAAGGACCTCCAGTTTAATATTCTATGGCTATTAGACACCTCTACCTTGTATACTAGAACTTTTGCACTTTATGTGACTTAGTCATTTTTCACAATTAAGCATACAATTGCTAAATTAAAGCACCAAAATTTTCATACATCCTTATAAACATGCTATAACACATAAAATAATATCAAAATAATTCTTTAACCTCGTATTTGTGGTCCCGAAACCACTATTTTGACTAGCCCCAAAATCGGGCTATTACACGCCTTTTTGTATAAAGTTGTCACTAGATGAGGAAAGATCACTCCCACCTTCTGGCTATTAATGCATCTCACATGTTTTGGTGTATCTATTTGCCAACACAAACCTACTTTTTCTGCAAAATAGCATAGAATAAAACTGGTCTAAAAGTATTAACGTTAGAAACATTTAAACCAAGTACAATTCTTGTGCAAATGAATTGAATCCACATATTAGCTTTAGGAAACATAATGGCTTGATGAAAAGATACTGTGATATTTGTACCAACACGATACTTCCATTCACCCCTTTCTTCAGTTACAATGTTTATAATACTATCCATATCTATGTCTCTAAAATAATCTAAGTTTGTTTCATCAAAGAAGTTGTTCTCATAGTATGGAGTATTATAGAAGTCACAAATTATTTGAGGGGTTACTTGTGCCTCTATCCCTCATACAAGTATTGTACCCCATATATGACCTTCAGTATTTCTAGACTCATGGTCCCATAAAGATGCGTAGAATTCTTGTACAATGGAAGCCACTATAATAGCCCGACTTTGGGTCTAGTCGGAACAGTGGTTTCGAGACCACAAATTTGACAAAGAAAAATTTATTTTTATTATATTTTGATGGTCTACAGTTTTATGAAATGATTTCGTGAAAATTTTGTTCAAAAAATTTGACGTTTGGGAACTCAATTTAGTTAAAGGAACTAAATTGCAAAAAGTGCAAAATTTGAATTCTATATGTTAAAGGTGTCCAATTGCCATGAGATCTTAAATTAGAGGTCCTTAAATGGTAATTAGACCATTATACTTCATAATGGACAAAAATGGACATGGTTAGGTGAATTTCCAAAGTTTTGCATTAAGGGCATTTTGGTAAACTAGTTATTAAATGAATTAATAAGTAAAACAAAAATCAAATTTTTCCATCTTCTTTCCCCCATTGCCGAATGTCCCAAAAAAAACCATAGCTAGGGTTTGTCAAGCTTCCAAGCTCGATTGTAAGTCCGTTCTTGCCCCGTTTTTCATGATTTGTGATGTGGGTATTTTGATGTTTTATGGTAGAAAATGCTTGTTTGTTGTTTGTTAAACGACTTTTTCTAAGTGATTTTCGGTAAAAATTTCAAAAAGGAGTTATTTGTAAAAGTCTATAAAATGATTAGAAAAATGTGAATAAATGGAAAATGGGGGCTGTTGTGAGTATGAAAATTATTTCGGCTAGGCTTGGGTGTGAAGAAATTGAATGAAATTCATTTTACGAGCCTAGGGACTAAAATGTAAAATGTCAACAGCTTAGGGGCAAAATGTAATTTTTGCTATAGTGTGTTTTTGAGTTGAGTTGAATAATGTGATGATTAAATGAGATGAATTTGGTATTATAGATCAAGAAAAAATGAAGTTCGGACCTAGATCGGGGGAAAAAAGTGTTTGATGATTAGGTCCATGTTCGCTATTTTTGTACCGAGGTAAGTTTGTATGTAAATAATGCAATGTTACAATTATATTTATAATGTTTTGATATTGTATGAATTGTATGATTGACTCTATGGATGTAATTAATGAAGTTCAGATAAGCGAGAAAATCCCGGTTGAACCTTAGGAATAAATTAGGATACAAGTGACATGTCACTAGGAACCCATGTGATTATGTGATTATGTGACGCGGGTGCTGGTCCTTTATGTTCTACCAGTTGCTGGGTATACCGGCATATGTTACGGATCCCTGACGGCTTGTGTGAGCAGCTCTGCGTAGCTACGTCCCGACTGACAGCTTGTGTGAGCAGGCCCGTGGATAGCTCGAGAGTGAACCTATGTATGTTATGAGATTGGTAGTAGCTTTAGCTACATATGTGGCACTTATGTACAAAGTTTTCCACGTATCTGATAGTATTCCAAGTGGTCCAACGGGTATGTCAAGGATGAGAAAGTATGTGAATATGTTACGAGATGATATAGGTATGCGAAAAACTTAGAGTAAAATGGATTCGATATATGATGAGCTATCGGTAAAAATGTGATTGAGAAAGTTATGCTGATGAAGTTTAATGACATTTATGTTTATATATGTTATGTTATTCATATGATGAGCTATTGGTAAAAATGTGATTGAGTAAGTTGTGTCTATGAAGTTTTAATGACATTAATGTTAATATATATTAAGTTATTTATATGCCAAGTGTATGAATAATGTTTTGTATTATTTGCATTTGTCTAGGCCATGTGTGACACACGGTCTGTTCCATGGGCATGTGCTCCGGCCGTGTGTCCCCTGCACCATAATTTTGAGAAATAGAATGTCCAGAATTGAGCACATGGGTAGATACACGGGCGTGTGTCTTAGTCGTGTGTGCTACACAGCCTAGCACACGGGTGTGTGGCACGACCGTGTGGCACAAGTCAGAAGGCACCCTAAATTGAACACGGTCTGAAGCACGGGCGCGTCCCAGTGTCACACGGGCGTGTCCTTGGACCACACAGGCGTGTGAGCCCTGCATTTAGCAAAAATTTTCTATGTTCCGTAAATTTTTCCTGAGTTCTCGATTTAGTTCCGAACCACTTCTAAAGCATGTTTTGGGCCTCGTAGGTTCGTATTAGAGACTTTATGATTCAATGTGGATGGTTTTAATTTGGACGCAAATTTTATGATACGATTTGTATGAATGTTTGTGTTTTATTTTCGGTAAGGCCTCGTACCCTGTTCCGGTGTTGAATACCGGTAAGGGGTGTTACATTTAGTGGTATCAGAGCTATGGTTTAGTCGATTCTCGGACTAATGTAGCTTGTGATACATGCCATATATAATCTATGATAGTGTGACGACTCTTGACAATTTAAATTGTGTTTTCAATTAGTAAATTGATCCCAACCGAGCTAATTCCAGTGGTATTGGAAATGATAGTCAAGTATCTAAGTAAAGGTATGTTTATGATGAGTTGACACTCATAAAGGTATGTATAAGAGTTCATAATATTGTGTTGATGATAAATATTATGTTATATGTGTATATACATGAGAGTCAAATTTAGAGGCTTTACAATCTTCACCCCCTTGCCAGTATAGTATGGTACAATGAAATCCATAAGATTTGGATTTAATAAGCTCGCAAGTGTGAAACCAATGAGTTTGATGGTTGAATGATTAATAATGTGGTCAGAGCTGAGAATGGAATTATCGAGTTAGGACAGATCTAGAAGGGATATCAGGTTCCTCAGAAGATCATTCGAATTACATATTGTTGCTTTTAAAGAAGAAGTTAATCCCGACTAATTGACTCATTCAGGTATGATGTCTACAGAATGTGTTAACCGAAACTTTTGCTAAATTGATTTTCGTTACTGAATGGAATAATGTGAGAGTAGAGGGATGACTATAATAATCAGTGGAATAATATTTGAGTTGTAAATATATTTGAGTACAGTAGTTATATTTGAATAGATTATGATGATCTCTTTCAGGTATTCTATGTGTCCATTTATTTTGAGAGGTATATGTAACTGTTCGTTTTTGGATGAAATTCCTATCGTATGAGAATGCTAGCTAACTATAATGTTAGATGAAAGCATTGTTGACCTGTTGGTTTATGATCGACATTTCTTTATCTTTCTTCGAGATTTTATTTTAATACGTTTGGTATAAAAGTTGACGGTGAAATTTATATGTGGCTATTATTCTGTTTCTATTGGTTGTTGTTTTAATTTATATATATATGGAAAATATATTGTCTCTGTCACAACAATTTCTATGCGCATGGGCAGTGTTTTTCTCTTGGTTTTTCTCCGAGGAACCATTAAGATCTTTATTATTTAATATGGGTCGAGTTCTCAAAAATTCAGTATGGTCTCACATCTTGGATTTCATTATCTCGGTTTTCTTATCATTCTTACTGATTGAGTTACCAAGTATGGCTCATCCATAAAGGTATTCAGTGATCAGAAATAATTATATTTATAACTGTTATAAATTCTAGTTTTATCATGGGAGCATGGTGATGCTAACCTCAGGTTTTTCTAGTTTTCGCGAAAGGGATCAACGTCGGCAAAGGCATAGACAGTGGAAGCTCAAGCTTGAATTTGTGTAATGGTTTCTTTTCTCCAGTAAGCTTGATTAACGTCAATGAGTTAAATCGGGATATTATGTTTTGTTGAGCTAATGCAGTCTGTAAAGATCTTTGAGTAGCATGTTAAAGGAATTATGAAGGATTGTATGTTTGAGCTGCTCTAACAACACGAAGAAGAGATTATTTTAAAGTATTATTGTTTGATAGTTGAGATTGACTCAATTGTTTCAATTAGAGAGGTTATTTAGTTGAAAAGTATTTTGAGTTATATGCATTTAAGTTTATCTTCAGATATTGAAATAAATTTCGTACATTCATGGGTAAATAGATGAACAGTTTGAATGCAGAATTCATATACTAGAAGACATGATACAGAAACATATATCTATTAGATTACTTCTAATTGAAAGACGTTATTATGAGTTAAAGTTGTTCTGATTAATGAAGTTATCGCATTTGTGAAGTTTGAATGGTCTGATACTGCAAAGTTTTAAACAACGAAAGTATTGCTAACTGAAGCACTAGTTCTGGTTCGATCTGAATCGGATAAAGAATTTTTGGTTTTCAGCAATGCTTTATTAAACGGATTGGGATGTGTTTTAGTACAAGAATGTAAAGTGTTAGTTTATACTTCCAAACAATTGAAGTCATATTAAAAGAATTATTCGACCCGCAACTTAAAGTGGGCCGCTATTATGCTTGCATTATGAATCTAGCGACATCTTTTGTTCAGTAAAATATGTCACATGATTTATGATCATAAGGGTTTAAAATATCTGATACTACATAGATATATGAATTTGAGATAGCGGGGATGGTGCAAACTATTGAAAGATTTTGAGTAGTCATTGATTAACCTTTGGGAAAAGTAAATATATTTGCAAAGGCTTGAGTGGAAAACTTTTGTTTATCTTGTGAACGAGGGTTACACGATTGATCTTGTCTGATGATAGTTTGACCCTAGATGAGTTAAAAGCTAAATTGATGTTTTTATCGCAAATCTAACAGGCTCAGAAATATGATAGGGAATTGCGAGCCAAATGAGTACAGTGTGAGTCGACTTCTGATTCTAAATTTTAGGTCAGACTTGATGACTGTTTATTATTCCAAGGTAGAAATTGTGTACCGAAGAATCCAGAACTTATACGGGAATTTTTGGACAAAGCTCACAGAGGTAGTTTGATTGTTCCTTTGGGGAAAAATAAAAGGTACAGTAATTTGAGACAAATGTATTGATGGTCAGGTATGAAACGTGAGATTTCTAATTTGATATCCAGATGTTTGATTTGTCAACAGGTTTAAACTGAACATCAAGTACCTTTAGAATTATTACAGCTAGTGATGATGTTGGAACGGAAATGAGATATAAGTTCCTAGAATTGTCAAGCTATTTGGAATGTCATTCTTTAATATATTCGTTAGAAATCTACAATTTACGGTTCACTTCTTGATTGTGAAATAAATGATAAGAAGTTTTGGGTATGCAGTTACAAATCTTTGATACTGCATTTTTCCTCTCTGACCGATGGTCCATTGGAGTGTGTTAATCAGATTCTTGAAGATATGTTTTGATACTATATTTTAGAATTTTAAGGCAAACAGAAAGGAAATAATTGCGGTTGGTCAAAACTGTATATCACAATAGTTTTCAGTTAAGTATTAAAGTGGCATTATATGAGATTTTGTATAGCTACAAATGTTAAACTACACATTATTGGATTAAGTTTGATAAGAAAAGCTACATGGAATTGATATGATCTGTGAAATAGAAGGAAATGTAAAAGAGATCCTAGATAGGTTTAAAGCAGCCTCTGATTGTCAGAGATTTTATGTAAATTTTAAGTGGTAATAAATATAGTTTCAAAATGGTGACAAAGTTCTTTTGAAAAATATTCAATGGAAGAAAGTTTTTCGATTTGATGGTAAAAGAAAGTTGAGTCCACGATTTATCAGACCGTATGAGATTATTGAGAAATTTGGGGTAGTGAATCATCGATTTGAAATACCATCAAAATTTGAGGAGATTTATATGTGTTTCATGTGTTTATGTCACGATGGTACTGGTTGGATCCTAGATGTGAGTTATATAATGTGATGATTAAATGAGATGAATTTGGTGTCATAGATCAAGAAAAAACGAAGTTCGAACTAGATTGGGGGAAAAACAATGTTCAACGATTAGGTCCATTTTCGTTATTTTTGTACCGAGGTAAGTTTGTATGTAAATAATGCAACATTACAATTATATGTATAATGTTTTGATATTGTATGAATTGTATGATTGACTCTATGGATGTAATTAACGAAGTTTTGACAAGCGATAAAATCCCGGTTGAACCTTAGGAATAGATTAGGATACAAGTGACATGTCACTAAGAACCCATGTGATTATGTGACCCGGGTGTTGGTCCTGTACGTTGTACCGGTGGCTAGGTATACTGACATATGTTTCAAATACCTAACTGCTTGTGTGAGAAGCACTACGTAGCTACGTCCCACCTGACAGCTTGTGTAAGCAGGCCCGTGGATAGCTCGAGAGTGAACCTGTGTATGTTATGATATTGCTAATAGCTTTAGCTACATATGTGGCACTTAAGTGCAAAGTTTTCCATGTATCTGATAGTATTCCAAGTGGTTCAACGGGTATGTCAAGGATGAGAAAGTATGTGAATATGTTACGAGATGGTACAGGTATGTACAAAAAACTCAGAAGAAAATGGATTTGGTATATGATGAGCTATTGGTAAAAATGTGATTGAGAAAGTTATGCTCATGAAGTTTGATGACATTTATGTTGATATATGTTATGTTATTCATATGATGAGCTGTTGGTAAGAATGCGATTGAGTAAGTTGTGTTTACGAAGTTGTAATGACATTTATGTTAATATATGTTAAGTTATTTATATGTCAAGTGTATGAATAATGTTTTGTATTATTTGCATATGAACTTACTAAGATATATAGCTTACCCCCTTTTCTTCCCTTATCTTATAATGTCACCAAGTGATAAACCGTAATATGTTCATATTTTAATCCCACATTTAGCATACTTTTGGATGATTTATTCCCCGAATTGTGGAATTAGTGCTCCTAATCCTTTAATTTCATGTTTTATACTTAGGGAAGATCAGAGGATGAAAAGAAATAGAAATGGGCCAAAAACGGAGAAAATGGGCCAGAATACAAAATCGACACGTTCTTGGCCCAAGCCACATGGCCGTGCCTCCTTAGCAAACCCGAACACGGCTTGGCCTTAATTTACACGGGCGTGTGCCACGGGTGTGTCCCTGCTGTGACCTGATTTAATTCCACTCGGATTAGGATACTTAGGGGTGAAGAAAGACATTCCGAAAGCCTATATAAACACCTTATGTGTGACCTAAGAGGGGTGCATCTAGTTAGGCTGAAGAGCCAAGCCAGAGAGGCCAAAATTGTGGGATTTATTCGAAGAAAGCCAGTTGATTCATCTTAAGAAGCCGAAGTTATACTCAAGACGGAGGATCTTCCCTTTAATTTCCTTCAGGGGGTTTTAGGGGTTTTCTTATGCTTTGTTTTATATTTTCTTCTGAGATGTATTCTTTTATAATTATGAACTAAACCCTTCAAATACATGAGGGGGATGAAACCTAAGACGGATCTTGTTATTGTTTTCTGAACTATATGATAAATACTTGATTTGTTCTTAATTATGTGTTCTTAATTCTTGCTTTGATATTTCAGGATATTGGTTCAAATATTGATTTGCTTAGGTAGTAGAGCAAAAGTCCCTGTTTAAGAGTATATCTAGCATAGTTAAGCAGAGTTGATCGCAACCTTAGAAATAGAATGACGAAAATCTGCTGGATTAGGGTCAAACCTAATATGGGAGTCTATAGTTCGAGTTAATGCAATTCAAAGGGTTTTAATTAGAAAGAAATTTCAATTAATCAACCTATGGTTAGATGTTAGTAGCCTCAAAAGAGGTATTAATATAAAGTAGGGAATCCTACAGATCAAGTCAAGTGAATAAATCATTTGGTTCAGAGTTAGATAACAAGTGAAGTCTAGGTGGATTCTTCCTCGGGTATTGTCTTAATCAATTGGTTTTTCCCACAAGTATTTTCCCCAATTCATTCTTTTTGTCTTAACATCCTTTGCTTAGTAGTTAGTCAATTTTAGACTAAACAACAATTCACTTTTATTTTAGGCTAGATAATAAAAAGAAAGTTAGTATTAGTACTTTTGGTTCCTTTGGGTTCGACAATCTGGTCTTGCCACTAAACTATACTATTGTTCGATAGGTGCACTTGCCTCAATCGTTGTCACAGTTAGTTTTTAGGCTCAATCATTCATTATATAAATTTTAAGATTCTGACACACGATAAAGTTTTTGGCGCTGTTGCCGGGGAACTGAAATATCAAGAACGCTCAATTTTTATTATTTTAGCCATATTTTATTTTTACAATTAAATTTTATTTTTACTTTTCTAAATTTTCTTCTTTACTGCTGGCAGGTATTTTAGTTTATGACTAGAAGAAACCTGTCATGACCCTTACTTTACGATAGTGAAATTGAAAGCACAGTTCGCAGAAACCAAATAGAAATAAGGAGAAGCCTACAATACATACAAGAAGAGCAAATTGGTACTATCGAAGAGATGGCTGAGAATAATCCGCTACCTCCAGAGGTGACCAAAAATCATGCTTCTCGAACTATGTATGATTATGCTAAACCTAATTTAACAAAAACTGAGTCAAGTATTGTTAGACCTGCTATTACTGCAAATAATTTTGAACTGAAACCTAACACAATTCAGATTATTCAGCAATTTGTTCAGTTTGATGGTTTGCAGGATGAAAATCCAAATAATCACTTGGCAAATTTCCTAGAATTTTGTGATACTTTTAAAATAAATGGCGTTTCTAATGATGCCATTCGTCTTCAGTTGTTTCCCTTTTCTTTAAGGAATAAAGCTAAACAGTGGTTGAATTCTCTTCCACGAGGGTCAACAACTACATGGGAACAAATGACCAAAAAATTTTTGTTAAAATATTTTTCGCCAGCTAAAACAGCCAAGTTAAGGAATGATATCTCTTCTTTTGTGCAGATGGATTTAGAGACACTTCACGATGCATGGGAGAGATACAAGGATCGATTGAGAAGGTGCCCACACCATGGATTACCCTTGTGGCTACAAGTCCAAACTTTTTACAATGGTGTGAACTCTTCAACCAGGCAGTTGATTGATTCAGCCGCTAGCGTAACCCTGAACAACAAAACACTTGCGGCTGCCTATGAATTCATTGAAGAGATGTCATTGAATAACTATCAGTGGTAAGTCACGAGGACAATGCCAACAAGAGCAGCCAGTGTTTTCAACCATGCTATCAAACCAGGTAGAGATGTTAAATAAAAAGATTGATGGTTTATGTGGTTCTTCGCAGCTACATCCAGTTATGCAATCCGATATGAATGGAGGAGCGATGAGCAATACAAAATATCCACCTTACAATCCGAGCGCTGAAAACGAGCAAGTTCACTATATGGGTAACAATTTTAAACCTCAAAATAACCATTATAGTAATACTTATAATCCAGGTTGGAGGAACCACCCCAATTTCTCATAGGGTGGTCAAGGAAATCAGAGACAACAACCCCCTCCAAACTTCCAACAACAGCCCTATCCACAGGAAAATAAGCTAAACCTTGAGGATATGCTAGCAAAATTCATTTCAGCGCCAGAAACTCATTTTTAGAATACCGAAACGACATTGAATAATTAGCAAACATTAATTCAAGAGCTTAAAAATCAACTAGGATAGCTGACAAAGTTAGTTTCCAAAAAGCAACCAAGACATTTACTTAATAATATCGAACCTAAACCACAAGAGCAAGTAAAGGCAGTAAAATTAAGGAGTGGGAAGGAATTGGTTGAAACAGATAAGAAGATGTCACAAGAAACTAATGAAGATAAAAGTGAGAAAATCGAGAATGTAACACCGATTCGTGAAGAATTGAAGCCACCGATCCCATATCTAGAAAAGTTGAAGAAAGATCGCTTAGACGCACAGTACAGTAAATTTCTTGAACTTTTTAAATAATTACATATTAACTTACCTTTTGTTGAAGCTATTTCGCATATGCCGACGTACGGAAAATTCCTAAAGGAGCTTCTAACAAAAAAAAAAAGAAGTTTGAAGAGATATCAACAGTGGAACTTAATGAAGAATGTTCAGCCATCCTCCAAAATAAGCTACCAACCAAATTGAAAGATCCAGGAAGTTTCACTATTCCTTGTTTAATTGGTAGTTTAAATATTAAGAAAGCACTAGTTGATCTAGGTGCCAGTATTAATTTAATGGCTTATAAAATGTTTAAACAACTTGGTCTTGGGGAACCAAAACCCATTTGGATGAGTATTCAGTTAGCTGACAGATCTATTAAATATCCTAGGGAAGTTATCGAAGATATTTTGGTAAAAGTTGATAAATTTATATTCCCTATTGATTTTGTTGTGCTTGACATGGATGAAGAAATTACGGTACCTTTAATTTTGGGGCGCCCCTTTTTAGCTACTGCTAGTGCTGTTATTGATGTAGGTGATGGTAAACTTGGGCTAAGGGTAGGCGACGAGGAAATTATTTTTCAAATTTATGATGCTATGCGATATTTTAGAGAACAAGATGATTCCTGTTATTTTATTGATGCCATTGATTATTTTGTTCAAGATTCTTTGCAGGAAATCATACATGACGACACGATGGAACTGTGTCTTACCCTTTGGAGAGGGGGTAGATGATGATAATGATGACTTGAATTCTAATACATCTTCCTCTAGACAAAAGAAAGAAGAGAGCATTGAAATAATCGACGAAATAAAACAAAAACCATCTATTGATGAGCCACATAAATTGGAATTAAAACAATTGCCAAATCACTTAGAATATGCATTCCTAGGGGATAGTTCTATGCTACCAATAATCATCTCTTCAGAATTGGAACCTGAAGAGAAAGACGAATTACTACAGGTACTAAGGGAACGTAAAAGAGCCATAGCTTGGAAAATTTCTAACATCAAAGGAAAAAGCCTATCATTTTGCACCCATAAAATTTTAATGGAAGATAAGTTTAAACCATGCGTGCAACTTCAAAGATGATTGAATCCCAACGTGAAAGAAGTTGTTAAAGCTGAGGTAATTAAACTTCTAGATGCTGGAATAATTTATCCTATTTCTGACAGTACTTGGGTAAGTCCTGTATAGGTCGTTCCAAAGAAAGGAGGCATGACTGTTGTAGCCAACGAAAAGAATGAATTGATTCCTACAAGAAAAGTCACAGGTTGGAGAGTCTGTATTGACTATAGAAATTTGAATGACGCCACTAGAAAAGATCACTTCCCTTTGCCCTTTATTGATCAGATGTTAGAAAGATTATCTGGGCATATGTACTACTGCTTCCTGGATGGACTCTCTGGCTACTTCCAAATCCCAATAGCCCTTGAGGATCAAGAAAAAACAACATTTACATGTCCATACGGTATGTTTGCTTATCGTAGAATGCCTTTTGGATTATGTAATGCTCCTGCTATTTTTTAGCGATGCATGCTGGCCATCTTTGATGAACTTGTGGAAGACATTATAGAGGTATTTATGGATGATTTTTCGGTATTTGGTAATTCTTTCCATCTTTGCCTTAAAAATTTAAAATGAGTTCTAATGAGATGTGAGGAAACGAACCTTGTTTTAAATTGGGAAAAGTGTCACTTTATGGTTCGAGAGGAGTGTGTTTGGACATAAAATTTCTAGTAAAGGGATTGAGGTTGATAAAGCAAAGGTTGAAACTATAGAAAGATTACCTCCTCCTAGTTCAGTTAAGGCTATTCGAAGCTTTTTAGGACATGCTGGATTTTATCGAAGATTTATTAAGGATTTTTCTAAAATAGCTAAGCCTTTAACAAAACTACTAGAAAAGGATGTGCCTTTCAATTTTGATCAGAAATGTTTAGATGTATTTAACACCCTTAAAAATAAACTAATAAATGCCCCAATTATAATTGCACCTGATTGGAACTTACCCTTTGAACTAATGTGTGATGCGAATGATTTTGCAGTAGGTGTAGTTTTGGGACAACAGAGAGACAAGCATTTTCAGTCAGTTTATTACGCTAGCAAAACATTGACGGCTGCACAAGAAAACTACACCACCACAAAAAAAGAATTGCTAGCTGTGGCTTTTGCTTTTGACAAATTTAGACAGTATTTGATATTATCTAAAGTTATCGTTTACACTGACCATTCAGCTCTCCATTATCTTTTAACTAAATTCAATGCAAAACCTCGACTCATATGATGGATTTTACTCTTACAGGAATTTGATTTAGAAATTTAGGATAAGAAAGGAGCTGAAAATCTTGCAACAGATCATCTATCTAGGCTTGAAAATCGACATATCAAAGAACTAGATGAGAGTGAGATAAATGACTCGTTTCCTGAAGAATAACTATTCGTTATATCTAACTTCGAGGTACCCTGGTTCGCAGACATTGCAAATTACTTATCTACCAACATCCTACCAAAAAGGTTAACACATCATCAAAAGAAGTGATTCTTTGCTGATGCGAAAAACTATTTTTGGGAGGATCTTTTTCTTTTTCATATATGTGCAGATCAAGTAATTTAGAGATGTGTTACAAAAGTAGAAGCAAGAAAAATCTTAGAACATTGCCATTCAGGACCTTCAGGAGGACATTACAGCGGGATTAGAACAGCATAAAAGACGCTCGAATCAGGTTTTTATTGGCCTACCTTGTTCAAAGACGCTAACAGGTATGTTGCTTCATGTGATAGATGTCAGAGAACAGGTAATATCTCTAAACGCGATGAAATGCCTCAAACGTATATGCTATCATGCAAAATTTATTATGTATGGGGTATTAACTTTATGGGCCCGTTCCCTAGCTCATTTGGTAATAAATACATCTTAGTAGCAGTGGACTATATGTCAAAATGGGCGGAAGCTCAAGCTTTACCTGCTAATGATGCCAGAATGGTAGTGAGATTTCTTAAGAACCTCTTCACTCGATTTGGAACACCCAAAGCAATTATTATTGGTAGGGGTACTCATTTTTGTAATACTCAATTGGATAAGGTCTTAAAGAAATATGGAGTATACCACAGAATAGCTACCCCTTATCACCCTCAAACCAGTGGACAAGTAGAAGTAGCAAATTCTCAAGCGTATTCTAGAGAAAACTGTTGAATCAAGCAGGAAAGATTGGGCATTAAAAGTAGACCATGGTTTATGGGGCCTATAGAATAGCATTTAAAACTTCCATAGGAACATCCCCATACAGACTTGTCTACGGGAAAAGTTGTCACCTACCGTTTGAATTAGAACATAAAGCTTTTTGGGCCATAAAATTTTTGAATTACGATCTTAAACTTGTAGGTGAGAAAAGAATGATGCAGTTGAACGAGCCAGATGAGTGGCGAGCTAATGCCTACGAAAACTCATGTTTATACAAGGAAGCAACAAAACGACGCCATGATGCTCGCTTAAAGCAACCAAAGCAATTCAAAGTAGAAGATCTAGTTCTATTATACAATTCAAGGCTCAAATTATTCCCTAGAAAGCTGAAATCAAGATGGTCAGGCCCTTTCATAATCAAAACTATCTTTCCCTATGGCACAGTCGAGGTAACTCATCCGAATTATGGCACATTCAAGGTGAACGAGCAACAATTGAAAATTTATAATGGAGATGATTTTAGGGATATGAGAGAGGAGCTTCAGCTCCGTGAACCTTTATTTAGAAATGAAAATAGGGAAAGTCTAGCTTAAGACTTTAAATGAGTGCCTCTCGGGAGGCAACCCGACCACTAACCTCATTTACATTATATTTAATAATCAAAAACTAAATATTCATAAGCGCAGGATTTCTTTCCCACACAGCCTAGAACACAGGTGTGTCCGTGGCCTTGTAGACGCTATGGGAAGAGACACAGGCGTGGTGGTAGCCGTGCGATACAAGGATGAAGAAGTTTCCCAACACGGGCTATGAGAAAAACACCACGGCCGTGCGATGTGACCGTGGTCGAAACTGTCAAAAGTCACACCGGCATGACACACTCCCGTGCCTTGAACCCGTGGTCGAGACTGTCAAAATTAACATGGGCGTGGGGTATATAACTCGAGCGTGGGAGAAGCGAATGAAGCCTAACACAGCCGTGCGACATGGCCGTGCAGAACAACACGCCCATAGCACACGAGCATGGGCCGCAAAGCAGACACGCCAAAACCTCGACTTTCAATCAACACGGGCTCCCAACAATCAACACGAGCGTGTGACACGCCTGTTTGCCCTTATTTCTATATAAACCCCTCACTATTCATCATATTTTCCCCAATTTCCTTCTCCTAAACCCTAGCCGTTTTCCCTTCCTCTTAAATCCGGCCACCGTTTCTCTCCTTCCTTTTCCATTTTTCATTTTTCTTCTCTATACTTTTCCCTTCTCCTCCCCACATAGACCAAACCATCCCCGTGTAAACAAAATACACGCCCGTATAAAGAAGACTTAGCCTCATGTAGCACATGCTCATTTGGTACCCCTCCACGCTCATTTGTCGACCTCCGCCTCAACAGCCCCACCGGTCACCTTTCCCTTTCCACATTTTTCTTCCCTGATCTTTATTTTATTTATTTATTTATTTATTTAGTTGATAGCTATTTTATATTTATCTCTTTTTCTTAATATTAGTTACCCTTAGTATTAGGTTGTTAGTTATCATCCCATTCTTGCTTAAGTAATGGCAAACAATATGCTTACTGAGTAATTTCCTGACATTAGAATAAGATTATATATGACTTGGCTGATAATAATATTTAAACTGTTGAAAATCTTTTATTTTGAGGTACAAAATGACTACACCACGTGGACGAAAAACCATCGTCCCAATTTCAAAAAACAGAAGGGGCACGGTGCTACCTCCTCGAGGGAATCTGCCGAAGTCCAACACCCATTCCTACAGTTTCCTCCGGGAGAGCAGGAGGACCTATATCAGATACTACGTGCACAACCTCTAGGCATGGAAAGGTGTATCGATTGGACTGCCCTGGAACAGGTTCAGCTAGCCGACGAGGTTCGGGCATTACTATTCATAGATCCATGGGGGAATTTTTTGAAATCATCAAGCCCACATACCTAGAGTTTACTTTGGGGCTCTGTTCTACTTTCCACCTCCAAACGGTAATGACCAACTTTGACGACTCTGGCACTATCCAATTCCGCCTCGGAGGTCTCGTTCGTGAGCTGAGTGTCCCACAGTTTGGAGCTGCTTTGGAACTCTACACTGATGAATTCATGGAAGATGATGATCTCGAGAATCTTAGCCGCCACATCCATCACTCTCCGGTTGCTTGTTGGAGAGCACTAGTCCCTGGCTTGCCCACATATAACCCCAGTCGCTCCAAGGCAACAGCTCTCACCCCACCCCTGAGATACTTACACTCTATTTTAGCCCATACAATGACAGGTAGTCGAGAGAGCACTGGCGTCGTGACACCCACGACGCCTACTTCCTATGGTGCATGGCGAATGGACACGTATTCGACTTCACCTATTTCATAGCTCGTGCCATCCAACATCAGACGAATCACAATTGGAGATGGGTCATCTCTATGGGACCATACATCACGCGCCTTGCTCGTCACTTCGAACTCCTTAACACAGCCGCTCAGACTTCCTCACTGATACTAATAGGACAGATGTCCCCGCAGGGCATCCAGACGATGTTACACATGAGGATGATCCAACGTCAACATGAGACCGATCCTCCCCAATACCGTCTAGCCCATACGACTGTAGATGTGGATTCTGAGGACATTACTGACGATGTCCCACACCCACATGAGGAGCCAACACCGAGCCATCGCCCAGTTCATACGGCAGCCTCTCGTTTCGACATATCTGAGTGCCTCACGCGATTTGAGCAACAATGTTTCCAGCGCTTCGATCATATCGATGCCACTTCCCACTAGATATGTCAACACCTTCACATATCATCGTCGCCCCCACCACATGAGCCATCGGACGATGAGGACTTCTGAGTCCTTTTCTCTTCATATGTTTAAGTTATTCTTAAAAGACTTATTTTTAGTTTTTACTCTTATCTTTATTTTTATGTTTATTTTATTTTTTACTTATCTTTATTTCAATTATTTTTTAGATTCCATATTAGCTGTTATCCAATTTGCATTTTTTGGGCAAATATTTGAGTAATCCTTACTCTGAAGAACCTAATGATTTTCTCGCAGTTAAAAACCCTAAAATAGAACTCTGGAATAACTATATATACTGAGGAAAATAGGCCATGCCTCACCCAACTTCTCTTTCACCTCCGAATCAAATTTCTACACTCCCAACTCAAGGAATCCATCCGAAATTCAGGAAGTTTCACCGCTTTCCCTCTTTTTTGATTTTCTTGCTGTATTGTTCATATATATCTTTGTACATTGAGGGCAATGTACATCTTAAGTGTGGGGGTGAATTCTATGTTGAAAAAGTTCCTAACTTTTTGCAATATTCTCAAATCCCTGAATTATGTCTTGTTCTTAAGTAAATTTCTCATGTTACTATTTGAATGAAATTTTCTTTGACTCGCGATTTTTATTGATATGTTTTGGATTAAGTTGTTAATAATTGTACAGTGATGATTTAAACTTTAGGAGACTAGAGAATCAAGCATTGTGAGTCTATTTTCAAAAATTAAAATTTTCTTAGGTTGTCTACCTAAATCTAATTATTACCTTGAAGTTTGAAATTTACAAAGTTGATATCAAAAACCCATAATTTTTGTGAGATCTTGAACCTTTTAGAGCATACATTCTTTCGTGCTCACTTTTTAATTATGAGTGTGTCAACATTGATTTGTTATTCTAGAACTTGCTTCGGTTATAGATGTCAAGACCGCATTATTGATTTCATATACAGAGATGATAAAGGCACTTAGGATTTAACCCATTCACTCCACTAAAAGCCTACCCTCACAATTAACCCCAAGTGTAACAACCTGATTTAGGGCCTACTCGGAATAGTGGTGCGAGGCCACGAATTCAAGGTGAATTTTTGAGTTTTTAAAGTTTATGTTATGTTGCATGCTAGTGTAAAAGTTTCATGAAGCAATTTTATTAAATTGAGGTTATTGGTCCAAAAAGGACTAAATTGCAAAAGTTGCAAAATATGAATTTCCAGAAGCATTTTGTATGAAGTAGCTTTAGAATAATAATTAGAAGTTCTTAAATGTCAATTTTCCCAAAATATAATTTTTGGACAAAATTGGTAATGAGTTAGTAAAATGGAAAATTTTTAAGTGAGGGGCATTTTGGTCATTTGTCTAATAAGATGATAAAAATCTATTCATCTTCTTCGCATTGTGCCGAAAATTTGGAGACTCCATAGCTAGGGTTCTTAATTTTTTTCGAGCTTGCTAGTAAGTTCAATTTAGCCCTATTTTTAATATTCTTCGTATTTTTGAAGTTCTCGTATTATGAATTAGCTATTTCTAGCTATAAAATGAACTAAGATGCATGTTCAAAAAACTACCCATGAATGACATGCATGCTAAATGATGTTTTATGGAAGTTTATGAGAGTTTGATGTTAGATAAACATCTTTTTCTAAGTGAATTTCATGAAAAATGATAGTAAGGACCATTTTGTAATAGTTAAGAAAATTGGCCGTACATGCTAGAAATAGTAAGATTTGATGATTGTTATACTAGAGAAAATGAATAAACTCAGCATGAAGTTTAAGAAAGTTGAGTGAGATTCATTTTACGAGCCTAGGGGCAAAAGTGTAAAAATAAGAAAGTATAGGGGCAAAATAGTAATTTTTCCAAAGTATGGGTAATACGTCAATTTAGTCAATGTGATTATTAAATGATCTATTTATGATTATAAATCAAGAAAAACGAAGCTCGGATCAAAATCGAGGCAAGAACAAAGTTGAGGACTAAATTGCATATCTACATACATTTTGTATATTGAGGTAAGTTTGTATGATTTCTAAGCTTTATGATTTATATCATTGAATTGCTTAATATAATGTACACTATTTTTATGAATTGTTTAATGTTATGTTCAACCAAGAAATCAATGAGATTAAGTATAAGCAAGTCCCGATTGAAGATGAATTTCTCAGGATACTCAATCTACCACAATATGAGAGCCAGTGTAAGACCATGTTCGGAACATGACATTGGCAATCAAACAAGATATCATGTAAGTCCAAGGCAAGCTTCGCATTGAACAAGTTATCATGTAAGTCCAAGGCAGGCTTGGCATTGAACAAGTTATAATGTAGTCCAAGGCAAGCTTGGCATTGAACAAGTTATCATGTAATTCCAAGGCAAGCTTGGCATTGAACAAGTTATCATGTAAGTCCAAGGCAAGCTTGGCATTGAACAAGTTATCATGTAAGTACAAGGCAAGCTTGGCATTGAAAAGCTATAAAGAGAAAGACTTCATATAAGTCCATGTCAAGACATGGCCTTGAAACCAAGTGTAAAACCATATCTAGGATATGGCTTTGGCATCAAGTTATGTGGGTCGAGATTTAGTATCCTCGGTTATTTACAGAAATTCATCGGGCAAATGAGTAAGGGTAAAAATGAAATGGCAAAAGGCTAAGAAAGCAAAGCTATTATCAAGTTGATATTAAGTATTACTTATGTTATGAATGATGAAATAAAGCATCGTGATTATTATATCAAAGTATGTTGATCAATGTGATCAAGTGATATAAGTACCTTGTTTACCTTACAAGTATGAGAATATTAAGTCTCATAAGACATGTAAAAAAAAAAATCGGTATGAGTAAGTAAGCTTTATAGCTGAAATTTATGATACCATAGTTATGTCAAATGGTTTATATTAAGCAAGTTTATTAAAATGTGTTTTCCATGCAAACTTACTAAGCTAAACGCTTACGTCTTTAATCCTTTCTCTCTATGTAGTCCCGCCAAGCTAACTTGTGGATCGTTGGAGTCAGAGCTCATAGCACACTATGAATCTCTATTTTGGTATAGCCAAGTTATTTTACTAAGTATGGCATGTATAGGAAGCATTCATTTTAAGAACATGTTTTAAGAAGGGCCATTGTATAGGCTATCAAACCATTATTCTTTTGTTTATGGCGAAGTGGTTGGCCAAAATTGACTATATGTATGTTGTTAAATTCAATTAAGCATGTTGTATAGTTAAATTCAATTAAGCATGCTGTATAGTTCATTAAATGTATTGTGTTGATCTTGATTTCAGGGTGGCAAATGGCTTGGTAAATAGCCTCTAAGTGCCCACACGGTTAGACAAACGGGCGTATGTCTAGGCCGTGCGTACCCTGCACCTTATTATAATTAGTCAGAATAGGCCACGGGTAAATCCCACGGCCATGTGCATGAGTCGTGTAAGACACACAGTTTGGGCATGGGCGTGTGCCCAGGCCATGTGAATCAAGTCAGTAACTCCCTACGATTGGAAGACATGGGCGTGTTAAGGGGTACATGGGCATGTGACCCCTATTTCTAAGAAAGGTTTTCAATCAAGTTCCGAACGTTTTTGGAGTTATGCTTAAGGGCTGGTAGGTCTATAACATATATGAATAGACTAAGAAAGAGAAGTTTTTAAGTCAAAAAGAAATTTTACAGCTCGTAAGTGTATGTTAAGTGTGTTCAAGTATGGTAATGTCTCGTATCCAGTCTTTGCATCGGTCTCGAGTACGGGGTGTTACATTTAGTGGTATTAGAGCTACGGTTTAGTCGATTTAGGACTAACGTAGCACGAGCATGAGTCTAGCTATACATGCCATACGTAAGAATGTTTTATAATGATAGTGTGACGACTCCTGACGACATAAATTATGTTTATACATATAGTAAATGTATCCCGAAGGAGTTGTGGCGGATGATAAAGAAAGTAATGAGCCGACTCCCGTAGAAGGGACGGTGCCAAACGAGAATGAGAATAGACCCACTACGGTGAGTCTAGGAGGAGGAGAAAAGGCTAGAGAAGCCTTCCTCCACATGATAAATACATGGTATACGGAGTTCGCTCGTACGAACCCGAATGCACAACCCCCTCCACCCCCGCCTGTTCCACAACCTATCCCTGCAGCCCTTCAAGTAGTAGAGGTTGTAAGAGGAGATAAACCTCCAACTGATAGGATCAGGAAACATGGGGCAGAAGAATTTCGGGCTAGAAAAGATGATGATCCAGAAAGAGCTGAATTCTGGTTAGAAAATACCATACGGGTATTTAATGAATTACCGTGCACACCTGAAGAATGCATGAAGTGTGTAGTCTCTCTTTTAAGAGACTCTGCTTACCAATTGTGGAACACCCTTGTGTCAGTGGTACCGAGGGAAAGGATCACATGGGAATTTTTCCAAGAAGTGTTCAAGAAAAAGTACATCAGTCAAAGATTTTTGGATAAGAAAAAGAGAAGAATTTTTAGAGTTAAAGCAAGGTAAGATGTTTGTAACTGACTTTGAGCGTGAGTTTGTGTGACTCAGTAAGTAAGCTTGCGAATATGTGTCCCCTGAGGCCATCATGAGTAAAAGATTCGAAGACGGGTTGAATGAGGACATCAAACTGTTTGTTGCTGTCCTAGAACTGAAGGAATTTATTGTACTAGTGGAAAGGGCTTGTAAAGCTGAAGAACTAGTAAAAGAGAAGAAGAAATCTGAAATGGTGTCTTGTGACTCTAGAAAGAGATAATGGAATAAGTCATTCCAATCTTCATCCAAAAAGTTAAGAGATTTCCCTACCCGATCGGCTACTTCTACTGGGTTTTCAAGGAAGGACAAGAGAAGGCAATATTAAGGGAGTAAAGCACAGACTACTTCAGTTGCAAGCGTTGGGAATATTAGATCCGACAGACCCGAATGCCCACAGTGTGGCAAACGTCATCTTGGAGAATGCCGAGCACATGAAAATGCATGTTTTAGATGTGGTTCCCAACACCACTATATAAAAGATTACCCAGAGATGATGAAAGAAGAGAGAGCTCAGAACCCGAAATCCGGGAGTGTGGTCTGAGGATGACCGCAGAGGAACCCGAGAAGTGGGACAAGTGGAAGAGGTAACCCTCGAGAGCAGGCTACGAGACCCGAGGGTAGAGCGTCTACAAGGACTTATGCCATTCGTACTCACGAAGAGGCATCTTCACATGATGTTCTTACGGGTACCTTTTCTCTTTTTGATACCAAAGTTATTGCTCTAATAGATCCCGGATCCATACACTCTTACATTTGCATGAAATTAGTATCCGATTTGAGTATGCCTACAAATTCTACAGAATTTATGATTAAAGTGTCTAATCCTTTAGGCAAGAGTGTGGTAGTTGATAAAATTTGTAAAGATTTCCCATTAATGATTAGAGATCATTGCTTAAAAGCAAATCTTATGTTGTTACCATTCGATGAGTTTGACCTCATACTTGGAATGGACTGGTTGACTGCCCATGATGTATTTATTAATGGTGGAAAGAAGAAGTACATTGAGATGAGATGTGAGAATGGGGATATTCTTCATGTATCATCAGATGAACAAGGTGGATTGCCGGTAATGATTTCTCACATGATAGCGAGAAGATATTTAAGAAAAGGGTATGAGGCATTTTTGGCCTTTGTGATGAATGAAAAAGAAACAGGGTTAAAGATTGAGTCAATGCCGATAGTATGTGAGTACTGGATATTTTTTCTAAGGAATTGCCAGGACTACCGCCAGTTAGAGAGGTTGAGTTCAGTATTGAGCTAGCTCCCGGTACTGATGGCACCATGAGATTGTGCATAGATTACCGTCATCTCAATAAAGTGACAGTAAAGAACAAGTACCCATTGCCTAGAATCAATGATTCGTTCGATCAATTGAAAGATTTAGATGTATCCAAGACTGCTTTTCGAACAAGGTATGGGCATTATGAATTTTTAGTCATGCCCTTTGGGTTAACCAATGCTCCCACGGTATTCATGGATTTAATGAACCGCGTCTTTAGACCATACCTTGTCAAGTTTGTAGTCATTTTTATTGACGACATACTGATTTATTCTCGAGATGAGAATGAGCATGTTGAGCACCTACGAGCAGTTTTACAGACTCTTCGAGAAAATCAGTTGTATGCCAAATTCAATAAAAGAAAATTTTGGCTCAATGAAGTAGGATTTCCTGGACATGTTGTCTCGAGAGATGGAGTCTGAGTAGATCCAAGTAAGATTTCGGCCATAACGGTCTGGAAGCCACCTAAGAACATTTCTGAGATTAAAAGTTTTCTAGGCCTAGCCAGAAGCTATTATTACGACGATTCGTCAAGGGTTTTCCATGGATGCAACCCCCGATGACTAAATTGTTATAGAAAAATGTGAAGTTTGAGTGGACAGAACGATGCCAACAAAGTTTTGAGAAGTTGAAAGCAATGTTGACAGAAGCTCTAGTTTTAGTACAACCTGACAGGAAAAGAATTTGTGATTTACAGCGATGCATCCTTAATTGGATTGGGTTGTGTACTCATGCAAAAAGGCAAGGTGATTTCTTACGTCTCAAGACAGTTGAAGCCTTATGAGAAGAATTATCCGACACATGATCTAGAATTGGCTGCTATAGTCTTCGCTTTGAAGATTTGGAGACACCATTTATATGGTGAAAGATGTCAGATTTTTACAGACCACAAAAGTCTGAAGTACTTGATGACGCAGAAAGAGTTGAACTTAAGACAACGAAGATGGTTAGAGTTGATAAAATACTATGAATTGGTCATTGCCTACCATCCAGGAAAGGCGAATGTGGTCGCCGATGCTTTAAGCAGAAAGTCCCTATTTGCCTTAAGAGCATTGAATTCAAGGATATCTTTATCTGATGATGGTTCTATTTTAGCTAAGTTAAGAGATAGACCAATGTTTCTTCATGAGATATTGAAAGCTCAGAAAGAAGATAGTGAATTACAAGTCAAGAGAGCTCAGTGCGAATCCGATGTTGAATCTGACTTTCAGATTAACTCCGATGGACATTTGATGTTTAAAGATAGAGTTTGTGTACCGAGAAAAGAGGAGCTTATTCAGAAAATTTTGTATGAAACACATAACGGATGTTTGTCTGTACATCCAGGAAGTACAAAGATGTATAATGATTTAAAGCAACAGTATTGGTGGCCGAAAATGAAGAAAGATATTTCAGAGTTTGTTTCCAAGTGCATGATTTGTCAGCAAGTAAAGGCTGAACACCAAGTACCTCCGGGTTTACTTCAGCCCATTTTGGTTCCCAAGTGGAAATGGGACCGTATCACCATGGATTTTGTAACGGGTTTATCGTTGTCACCAAGTAAGAAGGATGCTATATGGGTTGTAGTTGATAGACTTACGAAGTCAGCCCATTTCATACCAGTACGAGTGGATTACACCCTCGACAAGTTGGCAAACTTGTATGTTTCAGAAATAGTAAGGCTTCACGGAGTTCTATTATCGATCATATCAGATAGAGATCTGAGATTCACATCCAGATTTTGGAAGAAGCTGTAAGAAGCCTTGGGTACAAGATTGAGATTTAGCACAGCTTTTCATCCTCAAACTGACGTTCAGTCAGAGTGGTTAATTCAAGTACTCAAAGATATGCTCAGATGTATTTTAGAATTTCAAGGCAGTTGGGAAAAGTTTATCCCATTGATAGAATTTGCCTACAATATTAGTTTTCAGCCGAGTTTAAAGATGGCGCCTTATGAGGCTCTATATGGGCGTAAGTGCAGAACACCTTTGTTTGGACTGAACTCAAGGAAAACCAAATTGACGAGGTTGATTTGGTTAAAGAAGCTGACGAGAAAGTGAAAGTGATACGAGAATGTATAATAGCTGCATCAGACAGATAGAAATCCTATTCGGATTTAAAGAGAAAAGAGATAGAGTACCAAGTCGGCGATAAAGTTTTCTTGAAAGTGTTACCATGGAGAAGAGTTCTCAGACTTGGCCAAAAAGTAAGTTAAGTCCATGTTTCATCGAACTTTACGAGATTACTGAGAGAGTTGGGCCGGTAGATTACCGTTTGGCCGTGCCATCAGAACTAAAGAAGATACATGATGTGTTTGACGTGTCAATGTTGAGACGCTACCGATCAGATCCTTCACATATAATTACCCCGACAGAGATAGAGATTCATCCCGACATGACTTATGGTGAAGAACCAGTCAAGATTTTGGCTCGGGAAGTCAAGCAACTGAGAAATAAAAGTATTGCCTTAGTGAAAGTATTGTGGCAAAGACATGGATAGAAGAAGATACATGGGAAACATAAGAGAATATGAGAAACCAGTATCAAAACCTTTTTGCTGGTAAGATTTTCAAGGAGGAAAATCCCTAAGCGGGAGAATTGTAACAGCCCGATTTAGGGCCTAGTCGGAGTAGTGGTGCGAGGCCACAAATCCGTGGTGAATTTATGAGTTTTTAAAGTTTATGTTATGTTGTATGCTAGTGTAAAAGTTTCATGAAGCAATTTTATTAAATTGAGGTTGATTGGTCCAAAAAGGATTAAATTGCAAAAGTTGCAAAATATGAATTTCTAGAAGCTTTTTGTATGAAGTAGCTTTAGAATAATAATTAGAAGTCCTTAAATGTCAATTTTCCCAAAATATAATTTTTGGACAAAATTGGTCATGAGTTAGTAAAATGGAAAATTTTTAAGTGGGGGCATTTTGGTCATTTGTCTAAGAAGTGATTAAAATAGGAAAAAAATGATAAAAATCTATTCATCTTCTTCCCCTTGTGCCGAAAATTTGAAGACTCCATAGCTAGGGTTCTTTATTTTTTTCAAGCTTGCTAGTAAGTTCAATTTAGCCTCGTTTTTTATATTCTTCGTATTTTTGAAGTTCTCGTATTATGAATTAGCTATTTCTAGCTATAAAATGAACTAAGATGCATGTTCAAAAATCTACCCGTGAATGACATGCATGCTAAATGATGCTTTATGGAAGTTTATGAGAGTTTGATGTTAGATAAACATCTTTTTCTAAGTGAATTTCATGAAAAATGATAGTAAGGACCATTTTGTAATAGTTATGAAAATTGGTCGTACATGCTAGAAATAGTAAGAATTGATGATTGTTATAGTAGAGAAAATGATTAAGCTCAGCATGAAGTTTAAGAAAGTTGAGTGAGATTCATTTTACGAGCCTAGGGGCAAAAGTGTGAAAATGAGAAAGTATAGGGGCAAAATAGTAATTTTCCAAAGTATGGGTAATAAGTCAATTTAGTAAATGTGATTATTAAATGATCTATTTATGATTATAGATCAAGAAAAACGAAGCCCGGGTCAAAATCGAGGCAAGAACAAAGTCGAGGACTAAATTGCATATCTAAATACATTTTCTATATTGAGGTAAGTTTGTATGATGTCTAAGCTTTATGATTTATATCATTGAATTGCTTAATATAATGTACACTATTTTCATGAATTGTTTAATGTTATGTTCAACCATGAAATCAATGAGATTAAGTATAAGCATGTCTCGATTGAAGATGAATTTCCCAGGATTCTCGATCTACCACAATATGAGAGCTAGTGTAAGACCATGTTTGGAACATGGCATCGGCAATCAAACAAGATATCATGTAAGTCCAAGGCAAGCTTCGCATTGAACAAGTTATCATGTAAGTCCAAGGCAGGCTTGGCATTGAACAAGTTATAATGTACTCCAAGGCAAGCTTGGCATTGAACAAGTTACCATGTAATTCCAAGGCAAGCTTGGCATTGAACAAGTTATCATGTAAGTCCAAGGCAAGCTTGGCATTGAACAAGTTATCATCTAATTCCAAGGCAAGCTTGGCATTGAAAAGCTATCAAGGGAAAGACTTCATATAAGTCCATGTCAAGTCATGGCCTTGAAACCAAGATGAGATATTCCATGTAAGACCATATCTAGGATATGGTTTTGGCATCAAGTTATGTAGGTCGAGATTTAGTATCCTCGGTTAGTTGCAGAAATTCATCGAGCAAATGAGTAAGGGTAAAAATGGAATGGCAAAAGGCTAAGAAAGCAAAGCTATTATCAAGTTGATATTAAGAATTACTTATGTTATAAATGATGAAATAGAGCATCATGATTATTATATCAAAGTATGCTGATCAATGTGATCAAGTGATACAGGTACCATGTTTACCTTACAAGTATGAGAATATTAAGTATCATGAGACATGTAAAAAAAAATCGGTATGAGTAAGTAAGCTTTATAGCTGAAATTTATGATACCATAGTTATGTCAAATGGTTTATGTTAAGCAAGTCCATTTACATACCATACGTAATAATGTTTTTATAACGATAGTGTGATGACTCCTGACGACTTAAATTATGTTTATACATATAGTAAATGGATCCAGAAGGAGTTGTGGCGGATGATGTACAAAGTAATGCGTCGGCTCCCGCAGAAGGGACAGTGCCAAATGAGAATGAGAATAGACCCACTACAGTGAGTCAAAGAGGAGGAGAAGAGGCTAGAGAAGCCTTCCTCCACATGATGAATACATGGTATACGGAGTTCATTCATACACACCCGTGCACAACCCCCTCCACCCCCGCCTATTCCACAACCTATCCCTGTAGCCCTTAAAGTAGTAGAGGTGGTAAGAGGAGATAAACCTCCAATTGATAGGATCAGGAAACATGGGGCAGAAAAATTTCGGGCTAGAAAAGATGATGATCCAGAAAGAGCTAATTTTCGGTTAGAAAATACCATACGGGTATTTAATGAATTGTCGTACACGTCTGAAGAATGCATGAAGTGTGTAGTCTCTCTTTTAAGAGACTCTACTTACCAATGGTGGAACACCCTTGTGTCAGTGGTACCGAGGGAAAAGATCCCATGGGAATTTTTCCAAGAAGAGTTCAAGAAAAAGTACATCAGTCAAAGATTTGTGGATCAGAAAAGAAAATAATTTTTAGAGTTAAAGCAAGGTAAGATATCTGTAACTGACTATGAGTGTGAGTTTGTGTGACTCAGTAAGTATGCTCGCGAATGTGGGTCCACTGAGGCCATCATGAGGAAAAGATTCGAAGATGGCTTGAATGAGGTCATCAAACTGTTTGTTGCTGTCCTAGAACTGAAGGAATTTGTTGCACTAGTGGAAAGGGCTTGTAAAGCTGAAGAACTAGTAAAAGAGAAGAAGAAATCTAAAATGGAGTCTCATGACTCTAGAAAGAGACAATGGAATAAGCAATTCCAATCTTCATCCAAGAAGTTAAGAGATTTCCCTACACGATCAGCTACTTCCACTGGATTTTCAAGGAAGGACAAGAGTAGGCAATATTCAAGGAGTAAAGCACAGACTACTTCAGTTGCAAGCGTTGAGAATATTAGATCTGACAGACCCGAATGCCCACAGTGTGGCAAACGTCATC
Source organism: Gossypium bickii (assembly GCA_025503065.1). Classification (NCBI taxonomy): domain Eukaryota; kingdom Viridiplantae; phylum Streptophyta; class Magnoliopsida; order Malvales; family Malvaceae; genus Gossypium; species Gossypium bickii. The sequence continues at coordinate 70,506,691 of CP106716.1, read as the reverse complement.
TTGGAAAATGCCGAGCACATGAAAATGCATGTTTTAGATGTGGTTCCTAAGACCACTATATAAAAGATTGTCCAGAGCTGATGAAAGAAGAAAGAGCTCAGAACCCGAAATTCGGGAGTGTGGTCCGAGGAAGACCGCATGTTTTAGACTTCATATCCTATCATAAAACATCAAAATAAACACATTTCACCTATGGGTATTTTTCCAAATATGAACCCTAGCATGAATTATTGATAGAAAAAGCTAAACCGAGCTACCGGGGCTTCAAAAATGTAAAGAACATTAAAAACGAGGCTTGGAATCACTTACTATGGAGTTTGGAAGCTTGAAACAATCCCTAGCTATGGTGAACCCTTGAAAATTCGGCCTAATGAAGAAGATGAGCATATTTTGCCATTTTTTCCCTTTTTAATTTATTTTTATTACCAAATGACTAAATTACCCTTCATTAAAAACTTTGGTTCTTTCTACCTATATATGTCCATTTTTGTCCATGAAAGCCTAATGGTATAATTGCCATTTAAGGACCTCTACTTCAATTATGCTCTTCAATTAAATCCTTTAACATCTAAAACTCATATTTATCAACTTACAAATAAGTCCTAATAGGCAAATTAGACATGCAATTCATAAAATTTTCTGTCGATATTCTAACACATGCATCTAATCACTCAATAAAATCATAATAATTAATCGTAATAAACTTTTCTATCTCGGATTCATGGTTTCGTAAAAACTGTTCCATTTAGGCCCTATTTCGGGATGTTACATTTCTCCCCCTTTTAGGGATTTTCATCCCCGAAAATCTTACCTGTAAAGAGATTTGGGTACTATTTTCGCATAGTCTCTTCGGGCTCCCATGTAGCCTCGTCTATCTCATGCCTATTCCATAATACTTTCACAAGTGCAATACTTTTGTTCCTTAATTGTTTAACCTCCCGAGCAAGAATTTTTACCGGTTCCTCACTGTAAGTCATATCTGGTTGAATCTCAACCTCTGTTTGCAAAATCATATGGGATGGATCTGAACGATAACGATGTAGCAGAGACACATGAAACACATTATGAATCTTCTCTAACTCAGTCGGCAAAGCTAACCGATATGCTAATGGCCCAAGTCTATCGATCACCTCAAACGGTCCAATAAAACGGGGACCTAATTTGCCTTTTTGCCAAATATGAGAACTTTCTTCGAAGGGTATACTTTCAAGAATACCCTATCACCATCTTGAAATTCAATTTCTTTTCTTTTCAAATCTGCATAGGATTCCTGTGTATCTGAAGCTGCTTTCAAGCAATCTCTGATGAATTTTACTTTCTCTTTTGGTTCTTTGACTAGATCAACCCCGTAAATCTAATTTTCCTTAAGCTATGTCCAATATAAAGGTGTGTGACATTTACGTCCATACAAAGCTTCATAAGGTGCCATCTTCAGACTCGATTGATAACTATTATTGTAGGCAAACTCTATTAACGGAAAATATTTCTCCCAACTAACTTGAAACTCCAATACACAACATCTAAGCATATCTTCAAGTACCTGAATAACTCTTTCTGACTGACCATCAGTCTGAGGATGGAAAGCTGTACTAAAACTCAACTTTGTACCTAAAGCTTCCAGCAATTTCTTCCAAAATCGTAAAGTAAATCTCGGATCTCTATCTGGGATAATCGATAACAGTACTCCATCTATGTAACACCCCAAACCCGGTCCAAACACCACGACCGAATCTGGTATGTTACGGGGAAACCGTGTTCGAAAATTTCGAATTTGTACTAAATAGAATTGATAAAACTTTGTTCCGTTTAGAAAAACAAGTTGTTTAATATCGTTACTAAAACATTTAGACTTAGTAAAAATTTGCTTTCAAGTTTGGAGACAATTGATTTTCATATGCTTATAAAATCAGTGCGATACCCGATGGTATAGTTGGAAACATATCGTTAAAGTTTTGAAATCGTTGTTATGTCAAGTTTTAGCAAATTAACCCAATTATTCTGTTAAGGCATATTAGAATCAAACTTAAAACATAATATCAAAAGGCATAATTTAAAGGCTTTTACAAATCAAAATAAAACCAGCTGAAAGTAAATAACTAAAGTACCCAAAACCTAACATCTGAGTAAAACTTTTATTCCGCATGGCATGAGCACCCCGAGTCCATCCCGCTCCATGTCCGCGTCTGAGTCACCCAAATGTCAAGGGAGAGGGTGAGTCGAATGACTCGATGTATAAATCCCGCTCAGAAGAAACAACATGCTAACACACATCATACATAGCAACATAATTAATGCAACCCGATCCTAACCATCCATATCGCCTTTTCTACCCCGTGTGGTACCAAACCACTTTGGTGGTGCCAAACCACCGGTGACGTATAGTCACAATGTGTTACCAAAACACTTTGGTGTCCCAAAGACACAATATCCATCAATGTGGTACCAAACCCACCGGTGTCCCAAAGACACAATTGTGCTACCAAAGCACTTTGGTGACCAAGTCACAAATCCAATGATGGGGCCAACCCATCGTGTGATACCAAATCACTAGCGACGATCCCATATCTCAAGTGGGGCCAACCCACGGTGGTCAAACCACGGGGACGAGTCGCAATGAGGTGCCAAACCTCTGGTGTCCCAAAAGACACAATGTGCTACCAAAGCACTTGGTGACCGTAGTCACAAATCGGTGATGGGGCCAACCCATCGTGTGTTACCAAAACACCGGCGTCAATCCCGTATAATCATCTGTGGGGCCAACCCACTTTGTGGTGCTTGAGCCACTGGGACGACGAGGCGAGGTACCAAACCTCTGGAGGTGCCAAACCTCTCGTGACCCAAAGTCACAAAGTGTGCTACCAAAGCACTGGTGCTCGTCAGCACAAAATACCACTGCTCCCTCCACTCGTATCACCTATCAACATACCATACTCATGTAATCATGCATATCATACAATCATGCATCTCATGCTATTATGTCTAATCTCATATCTCGTGTCACATATATCCACAGTCATGGTAACATATAGATCATCATTAAGATAGTAATACTGACTTACCCGAGTCCAAAATCATACCCATTAGGGTATCATATCAATCATCACTGTTTCATTAATCATCACATAGGTTATCAATCATATTACTAAACAGAAGTGTGTTAGTTTACACACCTGATAACTACGAGTCTAGAATCCCAACGAAACGATCTAACTTCCCTTGATTGACTGGCTCCTAGAATCGGCCAAACATAGGGGTTAGTACACATAAACCGTTCGGCCAAAGACTTATAAACCCAAAGGGGTTAATTTCAATCCTATACCTTGAGGGTGATTTGGTTTCCTACCAATTCGAATCAAGCGTTGATTCCTTTGACAAGCGGCCACTCCTAAAAGAGAAACCATCGATACTTAATAAACTTAGCTAAATGAAAACTAAACAAATAGGCTAATAGAATGCCCTCTTACCCCCACTTACCAAACACCAAAGATCGATCAACCAAACAGATCACCCTTCACTAATATTCGGCCAAGATGAAAACTAATAAGAGGGGACAAGATTCGGTTAAAACCTTGATCAAAAAGAAGAAAAAGATTCGCCAACAAAACACTAAGAGAAGGGAGGTATTCGGCTTAGAACTCGGAAGTACAACAGAGGAAAAATATGGTTTAAGAGATGAGAAGAAATCGCCAACAGATGAGAAGGGTTCGGCTTGAGTGCTTAACACCCCTACCTTCTGGCTTTGTACAATTAAAGAAAGAGGAAGAAAATGTGAGAAGAAGGGATATAGGTTTCGAAACACACAATTGAAAAGAAAAAGTGATGAATGAGCACATTCGGCTATCAAGGAGTTTGAAGAAAAATAAAACAAATTCGGCAACTAGGCTTTGACTTCCCGAAGGAAAGATGGAGGAATTTACTTGGAAAGTTTCGGCTTGCTTTTGAGAGAAAAAGAATTTGACAAAAAGAGAGGACTTTAGCTTACCAAAAATGACCGAAAAATGCACCAAAGATGCAAAGGCATATTCGGCCTTCCCCTTTCCCACACTAAGCCGTCACTTCCCCCCTCTAACTCCCCTAGATTTCGGCCACAATCCCCCCAAAAGCTCCCATCCACTCATTCAAACATGCATGACCAAGTCACCCTCCTACAATCACTCACCACCTTTCATTTGAAAGGTATGACTTGGTCCAAGGTAGAATTTGATTTGCCTTCTACCTCTCCTCCATGCCGTCCCAAAAAGAAGCCAAAAAGGGGACTTTACAGCTCGAACACAAGGCCTACATCCTTGCTTTAGGCGTTACCCACTCCAAGCCTTAGTGGCGTCAAGCTTGCCACTACACCAGCTCTTTTCTTGTGCAACAAAACCACAAATAAAACTCTTATACCCCAGCTCCAACAGCTCCCCTGACTTAACACCCAAAAACCAAAATTTTCCCATTCACTCAGGCACACTCCTAGCTTACCATTAAGCCCCTAAAACATAAAAATAGCAACATAGCATTCTAACAACATGCAGAACATGCCAAGACAAAAATAGCCCCTAACCCGGGATATTACAATCTAGTCTCACGATCTCTGAAATATACAACTCGGCCAACTTGGCAAGTGAATAATCCATATGAACTGGGATAAAATGAGCCGACTTCGTTAACTTATCAATTACAACCCATATTGCATCTTTCTTTCTCGGTGTCGAAGGCAATCCTATCACAAAATCCATAGTAACTCGGTCCCATTTCCACTCGGGAACTAATACAGGCTGCAATAAACCTGAAGGTACCTGATGTTCGGCCTTTACCTGCTGATAGATCAAGCATCTAGAAACAAACTCTGATATATCTCTTTTCATTCTTGTCCACCAATACATTTTCTTCAAATCATTATACATCTTTGTACTACCAGGGTGAATAGACAAAGAACTACTAAGTGCTTCCTGTAAGATCTTTCGAATAAGTTCATCATTCTTTGGTACACATACCCTGTCTCTGAACATCAAACAACCGTCAGAACCGATCTAAAAATCAAACTCTACACCTAGCTCGCATTGAACTCTTTTGGCTTGCAACTCACTATCATCCTTCTGAGCTTCACAAATTTCTTCAAGAAACGTCAGTTTAGCTCTCAACTCAGCTAAAATAGAACCATCATCTGATAAGGCCAAACTAGTGTGCAAAGCTCTCAAGGCAAATAATGATTTTCTACTCAAAGCATCAGCAACAACGTTTGCCTTACCCAGGTGATAATCGATCACTAGCTCATAATCTTTAATCAACTCTAGCCATCTTCTTTGCCTCAAGTTTAGATCTTTCTGAGTCATCAAGTATTTAAAACTTTTGTGATCAGTGAATATTCTACACTTCTCACCATACAAGTGATGTCTCTAAATTTTTAATGCAAATACAATAGCAGCTAGCTCTAAATCATGTGTCGGATAATTTTTCTCATGTGGTTTTAACTGTCTAGAGGCATAAGCAATTACCCTTCCTTCCTGCATAAGTACACAGCCTAGTCCATTTAAAGATGCATCACTGTAAATCAAAAACTTTTTACCCGATTCTGGTTGTACTAAAATAGGAGCTTTAGTCAATAATGCCTTTAACTTGTCGAAACTCTGCTGACATCCCAGTCCATTCAAACTTGACATCTTTCTGTAGCAATCTTGTCAATGGAGCTGCTATCATGGAAAATCCCTCTACAAATCATCTATAATAACTAGCAAGACCAAGAACACTTCTGACTTCTGATACATTCCTGGGAGGCTTCCAATCAACAATGGCTGAAATCTTGCTCGGATCAACTCTAATACCTTCGCCTGAGACAATATGTCCAAGAAAACAAACTTCCCGTAACCAGAACTCACTTTTGCTAAACTTGGCATAAAGTTGTTTATCTCTTAAAATCTGTAAAACTATTTTCAAATGCTCTATATGCTCAGTCTCATCATGAGAATAGATCAATATGTCATCAATGAACGCAACTAAAAACTTTTCCAAGTAAGGTCTAAAAATTTTGTTCATTAAATCCATGAAAATTGTAGGAGCATTGCTTAAGCCAAATGGCATCACAAGAAACTCATAGTGACCATACCTAGTTCGAAAAGCAGTTTTCGGAACATTTAACTCTTTAACTCGCAACTGATAGTATCCAGATCTCAAATCTATCTTAGAGAACACAGTGGCTCCTTTCAATTGATCAAAAAAAGCATCTATTCTAGGCAATGGATATTTTTTCTTGATGGTTACCTTGTTAAGCTGCCGATAATCTATGCACAATCTCATGGAACCGTCCTTCTTTTTCACAAATAACACTGGTGCTCCCCATAGTGAATAACTAGGTCTTACAAAGCCTTTATCAGTTAATTCCTGTAACTGAGCTTTCAATTCTTTCAATTCTATTGAAGCCATTCTATAAGGAGTAATAAAAATAGGTGTGGTACCTGTAATCAATTCAATGCCAAACTCAACTTCTCTGATAGGAGGCAAACCTGGTAGTTCTTCCGGAAACACATCAGGAAACTCATTTACCACATGCACTGATTCAATTTTCAACTCTGGATCTTTAGCATTCAACACAAAAGTAAGATAAGCTTCACATCCTTTCCTTAAACATTTCTGAGCAGACATAACAGAAATCATGGAAATTGAACTACCTGATTCATCTGAATTAATCCAAAGAATTTCACCATTTTCACATTTCAACTCAATGAATTTCTTTCCACAATTCACTATCACATCATGTGCAGTTAACCAATCCATACCAAGAATCACATCAAACTCATCAAATGGCAATAGCATGAGATCAGCTGGAAAACAGTAACCTCTAATCATCAAAAGGCAATTTTTACATACTTTGTTTACTAACACATGCTGACCTAATTGATTCAATACTTTAATCACAAATTCCATAAACTCTATGGGCATGTTCATACTAGGCATTAATTTCACGCAAACATAGGAATGGGTTTAACCCGGATCAATCAAAGTAATAACATTAACATTATGGAGAGAAAATGTACCCGTAATTACGTCGGGGGAAGATTCCTCTTCTCGAGCACGGATAGCATAAGTCCTTGCGGATGCTCTAACATCTGATCTCATTGCTGTGTCTCCAAATGTACCTCTACCTGCCCCTACTCTAGGATTTCTCTGAGATCTGCCTCTAATGGGGGCATTCCCTGATCTTCCACTCGGTATTACTTCTCTTTTAACCATTTCGGGACACTCCCGAATGAAATGATCTGGTGCACCACATCGGAAACAACCAGTCTCAGTTGCTCGACACTGACCTGGATGACATCGACCATATTGAGGATACTCGGGTCTATCAGGCTGAATACTACCAACACTCACAATCGATAAATCTTCCACCTCTGTTTCGGCTAGAATACCCGGTTGAAAAATTAGATCTCTTAGAGAACTCTCTAGGCCTCTTGGATGTAGACTGAAATGACTTGCTCATCTGTCTTTTCTTCGTGTCTTGCATCTCAATTTCAGCTTTACCCTTTCTTTTTAATAACTCTTCTGCCTGACAGGCTCGTTCAACTAAAACAACAAATTCTTTTATCTCTAATACACCAACTGACAGTCGGATATCATCATTGAGTCCATCCTCAAATCTTTTGCACATGATAGCCTCTGTAGATACACACTCTCGAGCATAATCACTGTGTCAGACAAATTCACGTTCATAGTCAGTCACAGTCATCTTACCATGTTTTAACTCAAGGAACTATTTTCTTTTCTGGTCAATAAACCTCTAACTTACGTATTTCTTACGGAACTCCTCTTGAAAAAAATCCCAGGTAACTCTTTATTTCGGTACTACTGACACAAGTGTCTTCCACCACTGGTAGGCCAAATCTCTAAGAAGTGACACCACACAGTTAATACATTCTTCCGGTGTGCAAGATAACTCATCAAAGACTCTGATAGTGTTATCGAGCCAAAATTTAGCTTTCTCTGCATCATCATCTTTGGTAGTCCGAAACTCTTCGGCCCCTTATTTTTTGATCTTGTCAACGAGTGGTTTCTCTCTTCTGGCTGTATCTATAACTGGGGAAGCTACATGAGTGGTCTGAGGATCGTGTGTGGGTGGAGGTCTAACGGCCGGATTCGTACGAACGAACTCAGCAAACCATTCATTCATAGCTTGGAAGAAGGCTTCTCGAGCCCCTCCTCCCTAACTATCTGTAAGGGGCATTTCACTACTATCTGGTGGGCATCGTCCTTCTGCGAGAGCGGATGCATTACTCTCTACATCATTTGCACCAGCTCGTTTGGGATCTATAACTATAAAAGAAAAACATTTTAAAATCGTCAGGAGTCGTCACACTATCAAAATATAAGTATGGCATGTATAGTTAGACTCTTACTCATACTGAATATTCTGAGAATCGACTAAACTCTCACTATGATACCAATAAATGTAACATCCCTTACCCGAGACCGTTGCCGGAGTCGAGAAAGAGGCATTACTAGACTTAACTTACTAGATCAGGGCATAAAAATTGAAACTGTCCATCTGCGTCATGTTCACTAAATTAACTATAACTCGAGTTACGAAACTTGAAATTTAGATTTGTAAATTTTCCTTAAAACTAAACTCATATATCTTCTTACTATAATTTTTCCAGAATTTTTGGTTAGTACAGTTTATTACTTAAATTCTCCCCTGTTACACAGTTCGATAGTTCTGACCTCTCTTCACTAAAAATCAATTATATCATAGTATACAATTCTTTTTCCTACGTAGTTTTTTTTATATAAAAATAGACTAAATAAGATTTAATTCTATATCTCATTCACACCCTAATTCCATTTCTACTATCCTTGGTGATTTTTCAAAATCACGTCACTGCTGCTGTCCAAACTGTTTCCCTACATATAATTACATGATTTCTTAATAACTATCAACTAGGCATTACATAACATCCAAAACATGCTCTTAATTAGCCATTTTAATAGCTAATCATTACCAAGAATTTACAAGCCAATCTTAAGCCATATCATAAGGTTATACACACAAAATGGCTAAGTCCCTATACATGCCATAACTTAAAACATTCGAGTCACAAAATACCAATATAATCCTTTGATAGTGTGTAACGATCTCCGACATCCTTACGATCCCCGAGTTGGCTTGTAATACTATAAAAAGAGAGAAAGGAATGGGAGTAAGCATTAAGCTTAGTAAGTTTGCATGTAAATAAATAACAACATTCTTAATGCATTATCATATTCTTTTCTTACCAAAATTATTTAAGCCTTTAACTTAATATACTTAAGTCTTAAATTCTTACCTGTACCTTTTTAGCTTGAACTTGTCTTACCTTTCCTTTGGTATACTCTTTAAATTTTCCCGTTGAACCACTTGGAATACTAAGGACACGCGGGTACCTTGCCTTGTGAAACTTAACCATTGCCATGTCTTGACATGGTCTTACTTGGAATCCTTGCCTTATGAACTCACCAATGCCATGCCTTGGCATGGTCTTACATGGGACCTTTGCCTTATAGTAACTTACCAATGTCATTCTTGACATGGTCTTACATGATTTCCTTAAACCCTAATGTCATGACATTTGTATCCTACACATTCCTAAGGTTCAACCGGAACTTTCTAAGATTGTTTCTCAGTCAATTCATGCTTGAGTCTTTAAATAATAAATTTACAGAATAAATATGTAAATGCTGGAATTTAATAATATTAAATGTAAAATAATAGAATATTGCATTTATTTACCGCAAACTTACCTCGAAACAAAATACGATAAACTATATCGATTTAGTCCACTATCTTTTTCTTTCCCCGATCTAACTCTGGATTTCATTCTTCTTGGTCTATAATAGCAAATTTAGCTTATTTAATACTTAAATTTATCAAAACAGTCCTTAACTCTAACTTTGGCAAACTTATAATTTTACCCCTAAACTTTTACATATTTACACATTTGCCCCAAAGCTCGAAAATTATACTTTATTCCTTATTCTTATGTTTTATGACATGATGATCATTTTTCCCTTCTATGACAACATCAAATTCTCACTCTAACATGTACTTATGAACATTAGGTATTTTTACCGATTAAGCCGTTTTACTCGTTTTCACTTAAAATCACTTAGCAAAAGTTGTTTAACATAATTTTAGACTTCATATCCTATTATAAAACATCAAAATAAACACATTTCACCTATGGGTATTTTTCCAAATATGAACCCTAGCATGAACTATTGATAGAATAAGCTAAACCGAGCTACCGGGGCTTCAAAAATGTAAAGAACATTAAAAACGGGGCTTGGAATCACTTACTATGGAGCTTGGAAGCTTGAAACAAACCCTAGTTATGGCGAACCCTTGAAAATTCGGCCTAATGAAGAAGATGAGCATATTTTGCCATCTTTTTCCCTTTTTAATTTCTTTTTTATTACCAAATGACTAAATTACCCTTCATTAAAAACTTTGGTTCTTTCTACCTATATATGTCCATTTTTGTCCATGAAAGCCTAATGGTATAATTACCATTTAAGGACCTCTACTTCAATTATGCTCTTCAATTAAATCTTTTAACATTTAAAACTCATATTTATCAACTTTTACAAATAAGTCCTAGTAGGCAAATTAGACATGCAATTCATAAAATTTTCTGTCAATATTCTAACACATGCATCTAATCACTCAATAAATCATAATAATTAATCGTAATAAACTTTTCTATCTCAGATTCATGGTTTCACAACCACTGTTCCATTTAGGCCCTATTTCGGGATGTTTCATTGAATTTGGACGCAAATTTTATGATTTGATTTGTATGAATGTTTGTGTTGTATGTCTAGTAATGCTCGTACCCTATTCCGGCTTTGAATACGGGTAAGGGGTGCTACAGCCACAACATTATGCTTTGGGATCGTCCAATGTTCCCATCAACTGAATGCCATATTTCTTTACACAAGATCATTGATGGATCAAATCCCCTCTCCTAAATGAATGTTTTTCCTTGAAGTTCATTGAAATACTTTTCAATATTTAGATTTGGGAAATTAGAAGGAGCTTGAACCACAGATTGCTCCGTTTCCATGCTTTTCCTAACTTTCCTAGATGGCATTGTTTTTCAACCTTAAGTAAAGAATTCAATAGAATAATAAAAAGTTTGAGTTTAGGAACCCGTAACCTTAAGTATACAGTCAAAGTTTATTTGAATTCCTTGCTTCCCCCGATGTTCCCGTTCCTTGTTGCACCGAGTATGATTGAGAAATTTGTGAAACAAAATTAGAAAAAATATTAGGGGTTTAGGGTTTAATAAGTGTTGTGAGATTTGAGAGAATATGAAGGATTAGTTAACACCCCTCACCCGTATTCAACGCCAGAATAGGGTTACGGAGCATTATCAGACTTACAACACACTTAACAAAATATTCTCATACATTTAATCAATACATACAATTATCAATCAATCTCAATCAATTTGTCCCTAAAACGAGCCTACGAGGCCTTACACATGCATTGGGAATGGTTCGGGACTAAACCGAAAGCTCAAGTAACTTTTACAAAACTTTGAAAATTTCCTCTTAAATAGGGGACACCACCCGTATGACCAGGCTGTGTGGACATTCGAAATAGGAGCACATGGTCGTGTCCCAGCCCGTGTACTACCCCGTGTCTAAACAAATGAGGTTACTGACTTGGGTCACACGGCCAACAACACGCCCATGTGTTTAGACCGTCTGCTAAGTTGTATGCCAATTAGGGGGTATACTGACTTATGCCACACAGCCAATGACACGCCCGTGTGTAAGACCTTGTGGAGCATACTGACTTCATTTCAATTTCAACACCAGGGGACACACAACCATGTAACATAACTGTGTCTCACACACGGCTGAGACATATGCCCGTGTGGACAAAAATAGGCTATTTATCAAGCCATTCTGCCACACTATTTTTACATACCTGCACAAGCATAATTTGCAACATTTTATAACTCAATAGGTAGCTAATACATAACATTTCATACACATATTTGAATACTTATACGCGACCAAAGCATTATACCAAGTTAAGCCAAATCAAATGGTTTTATCTTATACCACAACATGTACAAAAATCACTAGCTCAAGTAACCATAACTGTCATCTTCATAACAGCCTATACATGCCATGTTTACATATATCCATGAGTTCAAAGGTACCAATCATCAACTAGATAGTTGGATGCATATCTCTGACTTTATTTGAATCGAACGAGCTATCGAACGTCTATAAAACATCGAAAAGAAACAGAGTAAGCTTTATAGCTTAGTAAACCCGTATAATTCAAAATTAAACTTACCATTTATACACAATCAAGATAATAAATAAGGTGTACTCAATTCAATTACCAAATTCCTAAACACAAGCATTTATCAACAAGTTAGTCACATAAGTGCATATAATCATCTATTATCTCAATTTAATACTCAATACATTGTATCATATCAAATTCATATATCACATACATCATTTGTAACATTTCACTCTCAATCATATAAACAATAATTCATTCGATAACAGTAACTCATACGTATAAACAATACTTCATCCATATAAACAGTAATTTATCTGTATAACCACATAGCTTTTTCACATAACCAATAACTGAATTTATGCCCGTTGAACCTATTAGAATATCGAGGGATACTTGGGTGATATACATTACGTATATAAATCAGTAATCCATCAATTCATTATCATTTTTGCTCTTTCGAGCTATGATAAATAAGCTCCTCTTGAGCTGATGGACAGTAAGCTCTATTGAGCTAAAACAGTAAGCTCTGACGAGTTGAAAATAGTAAACTCTTATGAGCTGATATATCGGTAAGCTTATACGAGTTGTGGTGAGTCCACAACATATGAAGGATCTCGACCAAAACGGTAACCTTAGTGACATGTCACTCGTATCCTACGACTTTCTACGGTTTAAATGGTACTTGGTATTCAATAATTCTCATCAATTAGGCATTCGAATTCAGTAATACCATTTACTCAATTATACTTTTATTTCAAATAATTTACAAGTATTTAAAAATTTGATTCTAATTATACGAAGTTACCTCAAGTTGCGAATGGAAATTATCAACCATTCGTCCACTTTTCCTTTTCCCTGATCTAATCCCGATCTTGGCTTATCTTGAACTATATTTTATCAAATTTAGCACATTCAGCATTCGGTCTATTCAATTTAGCCTATAATTTACAATTTGGCAAATTTACACATTTGCCCTAATGTTTCATATTTTCACAATTTAGTCCTTATCACATAAAATTGTAAATTCATGCAATTTAGTACAAACACATGCTTAGCCGAATTTAATACATGTTACTAGCAGCCCATATTTTTAATTTATTCACACATTTAACCACCACATTTCACATTTTCTCAATTTAATCCCTAATTTGCATTTTCACCAAAAATCACTTAACGAAACTTGTTTAACTAACACCAAAAAATCATAATCTATCATTAAACATCAAAAATGTAACATCCTTAAATCGGGGTTCTGCATTTTGCTTGTGTTGCATGTGATGAATGGTTTATAATGGTGATTTAACATGTTTTGGGGTCTTGTTATAACCCTGGGTTAGGCCTGGGTTAGGGCTAAAAATTTCTTTTTGGTACTTAAGGAAAAGGAGCTAGGGGATCTAAGGGTTAAAAGAAATTATTGGGAGTTTCAGACACAGGAATACCAGTGGAAAAGTGGCAAGGAGGCGCCACTAAGGTGTTTGGGGAATGACGCCACAAGCAGGGTGGGAGTGCCTATGTTCAAGCAGCAGGAATTGCACTCCCTGCTATTTCTTTTTGACGCCATAAGCTAGAGAAGGAGTGCTCAGGTGGGACTCTTTTGAATGGATGGAGAGGAGAAATTTGAGGAGTTGGACCTATTCAAACAGATTTGAATTGATGGAGGGGAGCAAATTTAGGAGTTTGGAATATTTCAAACTCATTTGAAGTGTTGGCGGGATTTGGGACTTTGGGAAGAGGGGTGCTATCAGTTTTGGGGTTCAAGTGGGGGTGGCTGAACGTGCTAAGGGTTGTAAGCTAAAATCGGTTAGCTACGGGGGGTGTTTTGGAGGTTCTCTTTTGATTCTTTTCTTCCCTGTGCAAGTCTTGTCGACATTTTCTACCATAATTGGTGTCAATCAAAACCTCATTTGGCATTTTCTCTTCTTTTTCATTTGGCATTTGTTACTTGTTAGCCAAACCTTGTAATCCCCTCTTGCTCTCTTTTCTTCTTGAGACCTTGAAGTCGAAACTTCAAAAGCTACCTTCTTCTTCTCTTATTTGTGCTCAAAGCCGAACCAACACCAACCCTCAGTTGACTCTCTCCACTTATTCTTTTTCCAATCTTTGTGTGCCGAAACCTCCCTCTCTTTTCCTTTGTCGAATCCATACCATTTTTATTCCAACTTTCTTCTCCATCTCCCTATTTTTGAAAAGCCGAAAACCTTGAGTTTTCTCTACTTCTTCTTTCATGTTCTTTGGCCGAATACTCTGCTCCTAAGTCTTTCTTTTCTTGCATTTTTCTCCATCATCTTAAGTGCCGAAATCAAGATTCTTTCCTTTGGGGATATAGCCGAATTTCCTGGTAAGTGTAGATTCCTTTCTTCAACTGATTGGGTTATGCCGAATCCCTTTTTGCTTCTCTGTTGATACTTTCTTCAATCTTTATTGATCGGGTTTAAACTTCACTCTTGTCCTATGTGGTAGCCGAAACTTCTAACACCAAGAAGGGAAGCTGAATCAGTCATTTAGGTAAGGGGGTGACTAACTCATGTGGTATCGGGTTTTATGTTATGGCCGAATGGCCTTTGGTCTCTAAATGAAATGTTAAAACTGATTACAAGGAGGGCTATAGCCGAATACAGTGAGCCTTCGAGACTTGGTGGTCGATCTAGGTAAGGTCTTAACGTTTCAAGATCCATTTCTTAATTGTTCAAAAGCCGAAGGCTAATCGTTTATGTGCAGCAGTCTGTGGCCGATTGCAAGGTGGCTCTTTGTGTGGCTTCAGGATTTGGTTGGAAACCAAATCAACTTAAGGTGAATGCTGTATTTGGGGCGACATATCCTTCAGGATTTCTAATAGAGCCGAATAGGCTTTTTAGTTACTAACGGGGTGTTGGCCGAATGTAGGAAAGGGAAAGCTACGCTTCGAATTTCGTTAGATTCGAGTAGTTTCGGGATTCTTACTTAGATCTGCGATTAGCCAGGTGTGTAAACGCTGACACACTTTATTAGTTTAATGATGCTTATTATGTTACTGTATAACCTTTGCCTTGTGGGCATGAGCTTGGATTCCAGGTAAGTCCCCTGCTATGTGACTTTTGATATACATTATCATGATTGGTTAAATGCTATGCTATGCCTTAAATGCATGATACATGATATTATGACACGTATGATATGAGCATGATTATGATGGGTTTGATGAGAGGAAGGGGGATGATCTATTTGGACTGTCACCAGTGGTTTGACCACAGGATGGGTTGGCCCCATCAGTTGATTTGTGACTACGGTCACCAGTGGTTTTGACCACACTATTGATATGATTTGTGACTAAGTCCCAGTGGTTTTGACCACCAGTTGTTTTGACCACACTACTGATATTTGTGACTACGATCATCAGTGGTTTTGACCACATATGGATATTATGACTCGTCCCAGTGGTTTGGTACCGCAGTGTGTTGGCCCCACATGACATATTACGGGATTGTCATTAGTGGTTTTGACCACACGATGGGTTGGCCCCATCACTTGATTTGTGACTTCGGTCACCAGTGGTTTTGACCACCAGTGGTTTTGACCACATGGGGTAGTTGAAGGAGATTGGATGGCTAGGTTATGGGTTGCATAATCTGCATGTTTTACTGATGATCTGTGTAAGTGCTTAAATGCTCGGGTTGGGGATTTATACACTGAGACTTCGTGACTCACCCCTTCCCTTATATTTTGCAGATGAGGCATAGATCGCGAATATGGAGCCGGGGAGGACTCGAGGTGGCCATGCATCTTAGTTTGGTTTTGGACTTTAAACTGCTATTTCAATTTTCTAAATTTTCTTTAATTTGGTTTTGGGTTTGTAATAAGGCCCCTAGTATTATTTAGGGTTTTTAATTATTTGCTTTTACTTTGATTATATAATACATATACTGGATTTATAGACTTGTTAAATTAACCGGTAAAAAGCAATGTTTACAAAACTATAACTCTTTCGGGTTTTTAACCGTTACCATCGGGTAACAAAGCTCACAAAATAATAAGAAAGGTAACTTGAATGTTTTTATAATTTCATATTTTCAAACAACTTCAAAGGCAAATGATTTTAGACTTGATTATACTCGTCGCACTCAATTTTTAATAAGTATCAAATATTTTCTCTAAAAATTCGTAATATTAAACAAACTTTCTAACATGGATTTGTAAAGCAACATTCACACAATTTCAACATCACTCTAAACAGGGATTTCTAACCTTTTTAAACGATCGAAGAGTTTTCTTAAAAATTACCCGACACACTTGTGTTTTCCAACTGTTTTCACTCCGTCACATACTAGATTTGGTCGTGATGTGTTGATCGGGTTGGGGTGTTACAATTGTGGTATTAGAGCTAGTTTCAACAGCTCGGCTGTGGGCCTGAGGCCCAAAAATGTTTTAGAAAGGATTGTGAAAAACTTTTATTGGAAAATGTATAGTAATGAAAGCATGGCACCAAGTCTCCGGCACCAATCCGCCCAGGTAAGTACCCCAAACTATTGCTTTTGTTGATATGATTATATGATTATGATGATGATGGCATGACTAAATGGTAGTAGGAACTACTCTAGAGACTTAAACTATAGGTTGGATGTACTCGCGAAACAACCCCTTACTAAAACTTCTCATAAAACTGTGCTTTAACAGACAGTGGAATAAAGGTCTAACGCATAAAACTTTTAATCAACTTGAATATATCGGTAGATATGAGTGCATGTGGACGTGGGCGTAACACTCGTGGACGAGGTAGGGGTAGGATGACAGTCTCGGAACCAGTAGGGTTCGGACATGGTTCGAAAAATGAGGTACCACCGCCGCTAGCTGTGGGCGCGGAATATCAGGATCAGACGGGTGGTAATGATGCAGTGTTGCAGGCTGTGCTATGAGTATTGGAGAGGGTTGTGAGTGCAGGAGTAGGAACTGGAACTCAGAAATCTATGACCGAGCGACTCAAGGCTAATGGTGCAGAGGTATTCAGAGGTGTGTCTGGTGTAGCACCTAGTACAGCAGAATATTGGTTGGAGGCGACGGAACGCATCATGGATGACTTGGATTTTTCAGCTGAGGAGAAGCTGAAAGGGATAGTATCTTTGCTGAGAGATGAGTCATATCAGTGGTGGCTCATGGTTGGGACAGAGCGATGGCAGATGACCTCACTTAGGAGTTCTTTAGGGCAGCTTATCAGAGGAAATACATAGGGGCTAGTTATGTTGATGCGCAGCGCAGGGCATTCTTGAACTTGGTTCAGGGTAATAAGATTGTAGTGAAATATGAGGCGGAATTCCTTCGGTTGAGTAGGTATGCTCGGGGTATTGTGGGTACTGAGCATGAGCGCTGTGTCAGATTTGAGGATGGGCTGAGAGATGAGCTGCGGATGATAATTGCCCCACAGTAGGAACGAGAGTTTGCCATTCTAGTGGAGAAAGCTAAGGTTGCTGAAGGGGTAAGACAGTTTGTAAGGCGGAATCAGGATAGGGGTTGGAATAAAAGGAGTTCTGGATCATCTGGGTTTTCTGGGAATCAGCAGAAAAGGGTTAGATATAGTGGGCCGAATCAAGCTGCTAGGCCTACTGCTACTAATACTCAGTCACCGTCGCGGTGTGCTCGGTGTGGAAAGTCTCACACGGGAGAGTTGGACTGGTAACAGGGGATGCTTTGAGTGTGGCTCGATGGGGCATCGAGTTAGGGATTGTCCACAGAGATCAGTTAGGCTGCAGTCAGAGGATCAAAACCGTACATAGTTTAGGAGGGATAATCACCAGCCACAGAGGGGCCGTGGTTCAGTTAGGGTAGGTAATGGCTCAGGTAGAGGCCGTGGAGCACCGAGTAAAGGTGCAGGTGGTATAGAGGCGAGACAGCCTGGGTTGGTCTACGCAGCGAGGCGTCGAGAGGAGGGCGACGCACCGGACGTCATAACCGGTACGTTTTTAATTTTTAGAGTACTTTATAATGCTTTAATTGATGTTTGTTCGACGCACTCGTATGTTGCTAGTAGCATAGTGGGAACCATGAACTTAGACTCTGAGATTACTTCTAGGAAGATGACTATGATAAGCCCTCTAGGTCACTCTGTAGAAGTAAGTACACTATATAGGGATGTACCCTTAGAACTTCAAGGGGTCGTGTTTTTGGTTGACTTGATGGAACTGCCGTTTGGGGAGTTTGATCTGATTCTCGAGATGGATTGGTTAGTTAAGTATCAAGCTAGATTGGATTGCGCAGCTAAGCGCATGATGTTGAAGACTATGGAAGGTGATGGGGTGGTGATCATAGGTAATAGGAGAGATTACTTATCTAATGTTGTCTCTGCACTGAAGGCTAAGAAAATGGTCAGAAAGGGTTGTAAATCATTTTTGGTGCATGTTTGTGCTTTGGAAGCTAAGGATGCAGCTGTGAAGAATGTCTGAACTGTAGGGGAATTTGCTGATGTTTTTCTAGAGGAACTCCTAGTATACCTCCTGACCGCGAGGTTGGGTTCGGTATAGACTTGTTACCTGGAACTGGGCCAGTATCTATTGCTCCATATAGGATGGCGTCAAAGGAATTGGTGGAATTAAAGGCCCAGATTTAGGAGTTGTTGGACAGAGGTTTCATTCGGCCGAGTGTATCACCTTGGGGAGCTCCAGTGCTTTTTGTTAAGAAGAAGGATGGTACGATGCGGATGTGCATAGACTACCGCCAGCTGAACAAGTTGACAATCAAGAACAGGTATCCGTTGCCTAGGATTAACGACTTGTTTGATCAACTCAAGGGTGCATCGGTTTTCTCTAAGATCGACCTTAGGTCGGGATATCATCAGCTAAAAGTGAAGGGGCTGATATTCATAAGATGGCATTCCGTACTCAGTATGGGCACTACTAGTTTCTGGTAATGCCTTTCGATTTGACCAACGCACCGGCAGCATTCATGGACATGATGAATCGGGTGTTTCAGCCGTATCTGGATCGATTCGTCGTAGTGTTTATAGACGATATCTTGGTGTACTTGAAATCGGAGGAAGAACATGACGCGCATCTTTGAGTGGTTCTACAGATTTTGAGGGAAAAGTAGTTATACGCCAAGTTTAGTAAATGTGAGTTCTGGCTTAATGAGGTGACTTTCTTGGGTCATGTTGTATCATTTAAGGGAATTAGGGTGGACCCTAGAAAGATCGAGGCAGTATTGGATTTGAAGCCACCTAAGTCGGTTGCAGAGATTCGGAGTTTTTTGGGTTTGGCAGGATACTACAGAAGGTTTGTAGAAGGGTTTTCCTTAATTGCAGCACCGTTGACTAAGCTGTTGAGAAAAGGAGTTCCGTTTGTGTGGACTGAGAAACAACAAGAGAGTTTTGACAAGTTGAAGAAGATTCTGACTGAAGCTCCAGTCTTGATTCAGCCTGAGGTAGGAAAGGAATTCACGGTTTATTGTGATGCATCACATACTGGCTTAGGGTGTGTGCTAATGCAAGATGGAAAAGTGGTTGCTTATGCATCTCGACAGTTGAGGCCTCATGAAGGTAACTATCCGACACATGACTTGGAGTTGGCTGCAGTGGTTTTCGCCCTGAAGATTTGGAGGTACTAATTGTATGGGGAGAAGTCGATAGTATATACGGACCATAAGAGTCTGAAGTACCTCTTGACTCAAAAAGATTTAAATTTAAGGCAACGAAGGTGGATCGAATTGTTGAAAGATTACGACTGTTCGATTGAGTACCATCCGGGTAAGGCTAACGTAGTAGCTGATGCATTGAGCCGCAAGGTGGTAGCGGACTTGCGAGCGATGTTTGCTCACCTTAGCCTTTATGATAATGAGAGTCTTTTGGCGGAATTGCAAGTTAAGCCGTCTTGGATTGATCAGGTTAAGGAGAAACAGCTGACAGATGAGGTTTTGAGTGCACGGAGGTTACAAGTGCAGAATGATGAATCTGAGGGTTACAACTTGGATAGTGATGGAGTACTATGTTTTCAAGGGAAGGTATGTATGCCTAAGGACGTCGAGTTGAGACAGCAGATTCTTCAGGAAGCTCATAGCAGCCCATACGCTATGCATCCTGGAGGCAGCAAGATGTATCGTGATTTGAGGGAACAGTTCTAGTGGCCAGGCCTTAAGCGGGAAGTAACTGAGTTTGTGGGCAAGTGTTTGACGTGCCAGCAAGTTAAAGCTGAGCATCAGTTGCCGTCAGGGCTGTTGCAGCCAATAAAGATCCCACAGTGGAAGTGGGAAAGGATTACGATGGATTTTGTCAGTGGGCTTCCCCTTACGCCTAGCAAGAAGGACTCAGTCTGGGTGATTGTGGACCGTTTGACTAAGTCAACTCACTTCATACCGATAAGGGTTGATTATCTGCTCCAGAAGTTAGCCAAGTTGTATGTGGCAGAGATAGTAAGGTTACATAGAGTGCCAGTGTCAATTATTTCAGATAGGGATCCCAGGTTTGTGGTTCTGGAAAGCTTTGCATCAGGCTTTGGGCATGAGGTTGGATTTTAGTACGGCTTTTCATCCGCAATCTGATGGACAGTCTGAAAGGCTAATTCAGATTTTGGAAGAAATGTTAAGGGGCTGTGTTCTGGATTTCAGCAGTAGTTGGGAGGAGTATCTACCTTTGGCGGAGTTCGCTTATAACAATAGTTATCAAGCGAGTATTCAGATGGCACCATATGAGGCACTATATGGGCGAAAATGTCGTACTCCTACGTGTTGGACAAAACTGGGTGAACAACGGATGTTGGGTCCAGAGTTGGTGGCAGAAACAGAAGATAAAGTTAAGGTGATTCGGGCTCATCTTAAGGAAGCGTCGGACAGTCAAAAATCTTACGCTGACCTCAAGCGCAAGGATATTGAGTATGCAGTGGGTGATAAGGTCTTTCTGAAGGTATCGGCTTGGAAGAAAGTGTTAAGATTTGGTCGGAAGGGCAAGCTAAGCCCTAGGTTCATTGGGCCATATACAGTGTTGAAGCGAGTGGGACCGGTAGCTTATCAGCTTGAGTTGCCAACAGAATTGAGTCAGATTCATGACGTCTTTCATGTTTCAATGCTTAGGTGCTATCGATCAGATCCGTCACATGTGGTACCAGTTGAGGAGATAGAGGTAAGCCCTGATTTGTCTTTCGAGGAGAAGCTAGTATGAATTTTAGATCGGGATGTCAAAGTTCTGCGTAGGAAGTCAGTTCCCTTAGTGAAAGTATTATGGCGAAACCATGGCATGGAAGAGGCCACGTAGGAATCGGAGGATGTGATGCGGCAGCAATACCCTCAACTTTTCTGACCAGGTAATTTCGAGACCGAAATTATTTTAAGGGGGTAGAACTGTAACATCCTTAAATCGGGGTTCTGCATTTTGCTTGTGTTGCATGTGATGAATGGTTTATAATGGTGATTTAACATGTTTTGGAGTCTAGTTATAACTCTGGGTTAGGCCTGAGTTAGGGCTAAAAATTTCTTTTTGGTACTTAAGGAAAAGGAGCTAGTGGATCTAGGGGTTAAAAGAAATTATTGGGAGTTCTAGACACAGGAATACGAGTGGAAAAGTGGCAAGGAGGCGCCACTAAGGTGTCTGGGGAATGACGCCACAAGCAGGGTGGGAGTGCCTGTGTTCGAGCAGTAGGAATTACACTCCCTACTATTTCTTTTTGACGCCACAAGCTAGAGGAGGAGTGCTCAGGTGGGACTCTTTTGAATGGATGGAGAGGAGAAATTTGAGGAGTTGGACCTGTTCAAACAGATTTGAATTGATGGAGGGGAGCAAATTTAGGAGTTTGGAATATTTCAAACTCATTTGAAGTGTTGGCCGGATTTGAGACTTTGGGAAGAGGGGTGCTATCGGTTTTGGGGTTCAAGTGGGGGTGGCCGAATGTGCTAAGGGTTGTAAGCTAAAATCGATTAGCTATGGGGGTGTTTTGGAGGTTCTCTTTTGATTCTTTTCTTCCCTGTGCAAGTTTAGTCGACATTTTCTACCACAATTGGTGTCAATTGAAACCTCATTTGGCATTTTCTCTTCTTTTTCATTCGGCATTTGTTACTTGCTAGCCAAACCTTGTAATCCCCTCTTGTTCTCTTTTCTTCTTGAGACCTTGAAGCCGAAACTTCAAAAGCTACCTTCTTCTTCTCTTATTTATGCTCAAAGCTGAACCAACACCACCCCTCAGTCGACTCTCTCCACTTATTCTTTTTCCAATCTTTGTGTGCCGAAACCTCCCTCTCTTTTCCTTTGTCGAACCCATACCATTTTTATTCCAACTTTCTTCTCCATCTCCCCATTTTTGAAAAGCCGAAAACCTTGAGTTTTCTCTGCTCCTTCTTTCATGTACTTTGGCCGAATACTCTGCTCCTAAGTCTTTCTTTTCTTGCGTTTTTCTCCATCATCTTAAGTGCCGAAATCAAGATTCTTTCTTTTGGGGATATAGCCGAATATCCTGGTAAGTGTAGATTCCTTTCTTCAACTGATTGGGTTATGCCGAATCCCTTTTTGCTTCTCTGTTGATACTTTCTTCAATCATTATTTATCGGGTTTAAACTTCACTCTTGTTCTATTTGGTAGCCGAAACTTCTAACACCAAAAAGGGGTGCCGATCTTTGGAGTTTGGAAGCCGAATCAGTTATTTAGGTAAGGGGGTGACTAACTCATGTGGTCTCGGGTTTTATGTTATGTCGAATGGCCTTTGGTCTCTAAATGAAATGTTAAAACCGATTACAGGGAGGGCTATAACCGAATACAGTGTACCTTCGGGACTTGGTGGTCGATCTAGGTAAGGTCTTAACGTTTCAAGATCCATTTCTTAATCATTCAAAAGCAGAAGGCTAATCGTTTATATGCAACAGTGTGTGGCCTATTGCAAGGGGGCTCTTTGTGTGGCTTCGGGATTTGGTTGGAAACCAAATCGGCTTAAGGTGAGTGTTGTATTTGGGGCGACATATCCTTCGGGATTTCTAATAGAGCCGAATAGGCTTTTTAGTTACTAACAGGGTGTTGGCCGAGTGTAGGAAAGGGAAAGCTACGCTTCGGGATTTCATTAGATTCGAGTAGTTTCAGAATTCTTACTTAGATCTGCGATTAGCCAGGTGTGTAAACGCTTACACACTTTATTAGTTTAATGATGCTCATTATGTTACTGTATAACCTTCGGTATTAGTGACTTTGCCTTGTGGGCATGAGCTTGGATTCCAGGTAAGTCCCCTGCTATGTGACTTTTGATATACATTATCATGATTTGTTAAATGCTATGCTATGCCTTAAATGCATGATACATGATATCATGACACGTATGATATGAGCATGATGATGATGGGTTTGATGAGAGGAGGGGGGATAATCTATTTGGACTGTCACCAGTGGTTTGACCACAAGATAGGTTAGCCCCATCAGTTGATTTGTGACTACGGTCACCAGTGGTTTTGACCACACTATTGATATGATTTGTGACTAAGTCCCAGTGGTTTTGACCACCAGTGGTTTTGACCACACTATTGATATTTGTGACTACGGTCACCAGTGGTTTTGACCACATATGGATATTGTGACTCGTCCCAGTGGTTTGGTACCACAGTGTGTTGGCCCCACATGACATATTACGGGATTGTCATCAGTGGTTCTGACCACACGATGGGTTGGCCCCATCACTTGATTTGTGACTTCGGTCACCAGTGGTTTTGACCACCAGTGGTTTCGACCACACGGGGTAGTTGAAGGAGATTGGATGGCTAGGTTATGGGTTGCATAATCTGCATGTTTTATTGATGATCTGTGTAAGTGCTTGAATGCTCGGGTTGGGGATTTATACACTGAGTCTTGGTGACTCACCCCTTCCCTTATATTTTGCAGATGAGGCATAGATCACGAATATGGAGCCGGGGAGGACTCGAGGTGGCCATGCATCTTAGTTTGGTTTTGGACTTTAAACTGCTATTTCAATTTTCTAAATTTTCTTTAATTTGGTTTTGGGTTTGTAATAAGGCCGCTAGTATTATTTTGGGTTTTTAATTATTTGCTTTTACTTTGATTATATAATACATATATTGGATTTATAGACTTGTTAAATTAACCGGTAAAAAGTAATGTTTACAAAACTATAACTCTTTCAGGTTTTTAATCATTACCATCGGGTAACAAAGTTCACAAAATAATAAGAAGGGTAACTTGAATGTTTTTATAATTTCAAATTTTCAAACAACTTCAAAGGCAAATGGTTTTAAACTTGATTATACTCGTCGCACTCAGTTTTTAATAAGTATCAAATGTTTTCTCTAAAAATTCATAATATCAAACAAACTTTCTAACATGGATTTGTAAAGCAACATTCACACGATTTCAACATCACTCTAAACAGGGATTTCTAACCTTTTTAAATGATCGAAGAGTTTTCTTAAAAATTACCCGATACACTTGTGTTTTCCAACTGTTTTCACTCCGCCACATACCAGATTCGGTCGTGGTGTGTTGATCGGGTGGGGGTGTTACAAAAAATCATACATATTCATCAATGTCAACTTTCAAAATCTTTAATAGTTTTGCAAATTAGTCCCTAGACTAGCTAGTGCTAGCTGCAACGATCCCAAAAACATAGAAATCAATAAAAACAGGACAAAATACATACCAATTAGATAAGGATGAGCTTGCCTAAAGCTTGAGCATCAAAAATGGCTTCCTAATCCCTAATTTTTGGTTATAAGATATGAGAATAAAGATGATACATAGTTTGTTTTATTATCATTATCATTAATTACCAATTTATTAAATTAACCTTAAAACTTAATCAAAATTTCAATAATTCCAAGGCAATATCATCCACTATCTAAGTAATGGGCTATTTATCACATAAGGACCTTTACTTTAAGGTTCTATAGCTATTAGACACCTTTACCTAATAGAACTCAAGTTTTACGCTTTATGCGATTTAGTCCTTTTTATCAAATTGACCACTCAAATGATAAATTTTCTTCACGAACCTTTCACACATACATACTATCATGCTGTAAACATTAAAATATTAATAAAATAAATATTTATACTTTGGATTTGTGGTCCCAAAACCACTGTTCTGATTTGACTAAAAAGGGCTGTTACAATTAGGGATTAATAAGTGTTTTAATTAAGAGCAAATATGAGTTTAGGTTATAAAATAGGGTTTTAAAAGTTTAAAAGTGGGGTAAAATTAATCTTTAAGCCACCAGGTTGTGCAATGGGTCTGGTCAACCCTGTAGAAGCTTGCAGCGATGTCGCGACACAGGGGTTCCATGTCGCGACACTATCCGTTAGTTTGGAGATTTGCAGGGATTGTGTGCTATGTCGTGACAACAACTATGTTTCAATACAAAACTCTATCTTAAGGATGTTTCGATCTAAGGATAAACCTACATCAAATAAAGGTTAAAATTTAAACTACGTGTTTAGTTAGATATACAGTAATTTACAAATATCATGCACCAATTCATAAATTTTAAGTTATATTGCCAGATTTATCCAGTAGTATAGTTAATTCATCCGTGGACAATCTTTTTATTCTATTAGTATTGGTCCACCGTCCATTATGCCATTCCGCCCTTGCCCATTTGTCCTATTCCTTGAATCTATTTATTTTTTCTGTAGTCATAAAAGGAAGCATTTCTCTTAATTTTGGAATGTCGGAGATAGATAAATTTTTGCAATGCCCCCCTAATTTCCTCTTATTTTCCTCATCCAATTGGTAGCCACATTTGAAGGTTTCAGTTGTCACAATTAATTTTCATTGTCAACTCATTTTTCTCTAAGTGGATCTAGAAGTGGCCAGGAAAGGTCTTACTAGTAAGGTTGGTATCTCACGATCATCATCAAAATCAAGTACTAAAAAAACCGTAGGAATAATAAAGCTTTGCACCTTGGCTAACACATCTTCTAGTACCCCATCTAGGTGTAATGAAGACCTGTCAACCAATTGCAATGTTATTTGAGTTGCTTTAAGATTCCCTAACCCGAGTTTCTTAAAAATTGATAAGGGCATTAAATTAATACTAGCTCCTAACTCGTATAAGGCTCTATTAAAGTGAATACTCCCTATTTCTATGGGAATAGTAAAACTGCCTAGGTGTAACATCCAAGATTTAGAGGCTATGCAGTTTGGGTATAATTCAAGTGTTGGAAGGTTTTTGGGTGTGCTTGGATGTGTTTAGAGGTTTTAAGAATGCTTGGATGAGAGGGGAGTACCTTGGAAAATTTTAGATTTTCAGTGGTTAAAAGGGGAGCTTGGCTTTAGAGGGCTTAAGAGATTTATTTGGGAGGCTATGACACAAGAATGTCTTTGGTGGAGTGGCATGGAGGCGCTACTTGGGGTCATGGGAAGGTGACGCCTTAAGGTCTCGTGTTCGAATCAAGGAGGCAAAGAAAGTGGTTTTAATTTTTGGGTTTTGGCGTTGCAAGGAAGGAGGCCTTAAAAGGAGTCAGGGCGAGTCTTTGACACAAGCAAACCTTGGCAAAGTGGTTCCGTCGCCATTTAGGAGCTGGAGGTGAAGATGGGCGCTGGTTCGAGTGGCGCAGCAGCATTTTGGCGTGTTTTATTTTTATATGCGGTGATGGGCTTGAGTAGGAAGGGTTTAAAGTTAAGTGTTGGGGGCTTTATGACATGAAATTCAATGTGGCCGAGTGGCCTGGGGCATTGGAGGAGAGGTGTACAGCAGTAAGGTTCCAGGTTCGAAACAAGAGAATTACGTTTGGAGTTTAATTTTTATTCTTTTTGGATGCAGATTTGAAGGTGTTGGACGGCACATGGGAGCTCCAAATAGATAAGTTTAAATTGATGTTGTTTAGTCCTTTTTGAATTCGGCTGGTGGGTAAGTGATAATCTTGCTTTATTTTATTTATTTTTGATAATTGTGGGATTATTTTACTTAGTTTAAAATTAGTAAATAGGAGATAATGGTTGTTATTGGGTTATTTTTGATTTGATAAGGAGATAAAATAGGGATAAAATAGTTAGGGAATTGGACTAATTCAAATTAGTTTGAATTAGTAGGTGATGGCCGAATCTTGGCTTCTTCATGTGGGAGGAGTGGCCGAATTCTATAAATAGGGGGTAGAGTGCTGAAATTATTCTTTTAGTCTCTTGCCGAAAATTAGTATTTGTGTCTCCTAAATTCTGCTAGTAGCCGAATGTTCACTTGAACCCCCCTAAACCTCATTTTGTCTACTTCTATTTCTTTTGTTCTTAAGCCGAATTATTCACCCTTCCATATTTATTTTTATTTTTATTTTTATTGTGTTAAGCCGAAACCTTACCCTCCTAAACATTCCCTATTCACTTTGTTCTCCATTTTAATTGTTGACCGAATACCAACATTCTCCCTCTCATTTCTTTTGGTTTTCTTTCATCACTTTGCAAGCCGAATCTTCTCTCTCACTTCTAATCTTCCATTGCCGAAACTTCCCATCTTCTAATTGTTTTCATCTTGGTCGAATATTGGTGGGGTGTTGATCTCTTTGGGCTCTTTCTCAATTGATTGGGGTAGGGCACCCGGGGTTTCAAAGCAGTCAAGTGAAGCCTCCATATTTAAGCGATTGTTTGGTAAGTGGTGGTAAGAAGTTATTTTATTGGTCTACTCTTTTAATAGTCGTTAAGCCGAAGGCTTGTGAGGCTAACAGTGTTGCGTTTTAGGGTGCGTTAAAGGAGGACTCTTGGAGATTAAATCATCAAGGTAAGGTGGTGGTAAAGTATTCGGCCAAAGGGACCTTTTCCATGGATTTTTGGTTAATAGCCGATTCTAATAATGATGTAGTAGGGATTTGCAGGCAACTTCATAGGATCAGTGGTGTTCCGGGATCCAAGTTAACCTTCGGTAAGGATGTTAGTAAGTGATTTAGATTCGTTAATAGTAGATTATGACTTCGTTGATTAATCGTGTTGTCCTGATTAAGTGTCATCGATGGATGCGAGTACCAGTCAAGGGGAAAAAGGGAAAGCTCCCATCCCGAAGTTCAAGAAGAGGTCCGTTTCTGCTTACGAGATTGGCCACCGTGGTGTGGGCCAGCAGCAGGAGAAAGCTACAGGCAAGTAGCCGTAGTTTCGTTGAACGATAGCATCGGGATCGAGGGTTTAGAGCTTCAGGTCATAAGGTGTGTAGTTAGCCATTGTTTCCGGGATTTGTGTGATATATGCTCGTGTTATTTGTTTCCTAATAAATGCAGTGGCATATGTGAAAGGGATACCCTTAAGGGGTATGATGATAATCAGGTTAGTAGCAAGGTTGTTAATATGTTATCATTTATTTAAACATGAGTGTATGCCTATATTTGTGAATGACATGCACATGCATCATATTGACATTATATCATGTTACATGTGCATGGGTGGGTTATGAAAGAAGGACCGGGTGTACTTCGAGTACGTGGTTGATGTCGACTTTGTGCTACATCGTGGATTGGCGCCCGATCGAGGTCGCGCGTTGTGGACTCTTTGCGATTAAGTTCGCGTGGTTACCTTGATTGATATCGGCTCTATGCCATATCATGGCTGATGGGTTGCTGTATGCTCCATCGTGGTTGATGTTAGCTACGCGCTACATCGTGGATGGCATTGGTTGCCTTTTTGGAGGGAAAAGGAGAGGGTGACTCGTTAGTCTCATGGTGTGTGGTAGGCTGGATTAGGGGGTGTGTAGCGGATGGACCTTAGGTTCGGGTTGGGTTTCATGTTGCATTGTTTCGTTTATGAAATGACATGGAAAAGGGCCAAGCCCAATACGACATGTGGATATGATATGTTATGAGAACATATGTGGAAATGGGCCAAGCCCAGTGATCAGTGGATTGATGAGAAAAGGGCCTAGCCCAGTACTGGAATATTTGATTGTGGGCCAAGCCCAGAACGTGGTAACGTCTAATTATATTTACATGTTGCATTTGATTGGGTTGATTTGTGGTTAACATGTGGGTGGATATCAGTGGTTTAATTACACACTGAGTCTGTGTGACTCACCCAACTTTTTAAACATCGCAGGTGATTCGTGACTATTGGACCGGGTTGGAGTGGATACAAAGGTGGCCATGCAGAAGGGGATTTTCATGCAGAAGATGTTTTACTTTATTTAATTATTTTATATTATCAGTTTTGGGTATTTATTTGATGTAATAAGGGCCACTTTTATTTAAAGTTTTCTATTTATGATTGTTGAAGTTTATATTATACTTAGAAATATTTTTTACAAATGATTAATATCATACCAACTTATAATAAAGTTTTAATTGAAATCGAGCTTATATTATTTAATAATTTTTATTGGACACACTTTCCAAAAGTTAACAAAATTTTCAAGTTTTATTCTAAAGTCAAAGATTTTTCAAACATTTTCCCGCAGTGACATACCAGATCCGGTCAGGACTTGTGGGCCGGGTTTGGGGTGTTACACTAGGTCTTTCAATTTTTGTGATAGTTTTCTTGAAATAACTACACTACAAGAAGCACTCAAATTAACATGTTCTCCTACCTTGATTTTCTTACGCTCTGCCATTATCTCATTTAAAAACTTGGCGTACTTGGGAACCTTCTCAATTAACTTGATCAAAGGTAGGTTAACATTTAAGGTTTTAAACAAATTCAAAAAAATTACAAATTCATCTGCATCCCGCTTTTGTCTTTCTTATAATATTGATGGAAATGGGACTTTTGTGATTTCCGCATCTTTAGGTGTCTCTTTTTTCGTCTCGATCGCTAGCGCATTCTTCTCTTTGGGTTCAGGTCCGTCTTCCACTTCTAGGAAATTTTCTTGAGGTTTATCAATATTATCTACTGTTTCCTCCAGGGTGGGTATTTTTGGGCTACACAGTACCTTGCCGGATCAGAGTGTTATAACTTTCACATGCTTTTTACCTTCCCTCCGTGGATTATCTTCCATGTTACTGGGAAATGATGTTTTGATATATGATGTTTTGATATAATTATGGCACCTTTGAATGGCACATTGGTTAGATGAATTAGGATGTTTGAAATGGTATGTTAGGTGTGTGTGAATGATTTTCTAAGTACCTTGAATGTATGCTCAAATGGTATGGATGGCTAGGTTTGATTTGGCCTTAAAATGACGTGAATTTAGGGTTAAATTATAAATCACACGCCCCGGGACACAGTTGTCACATAGCTGTGTTACACACACGGCCTAGCACACGGTTGTGTATGGCAACTCAAAGAGTTACATGGCTGTGTGATCCTACTTAGTGAGTCGCACGGTTAAGGACACAGGTTGGGACACGGCTGTGTGTCCCTTGTTCAACTGTCACACGGTCGTGTGACATTTGTTTTTGATCGTATGTTAGAGTCTTAAAATTTATATAATGAATGATCAAGCCTAGAAACTAACTGTGACAACGATTGAGGCAAGCGCACCTATCGAACAGTAGTATAGTTTAGTAGCAAGACCGGATTGTCGAACCCAAAGGAACAAAAAGTACTAATAGTAACTTTCTTTTTATTATCTAGCCTAAAATAAAAGTGAATTGTTGTTTAATCTAAAATTAACTAACTACTAAGCTAAGAATGCTAAGACAAAGAGAATGAATTAGGGAAAATACTTGTGGGAAAACCCAATTGATTAAGACAATACCCGAGGAAGAATCCACCTAGACTTTACTTGTTATCTAACTCTAAACCAGAAGATTTGTTCACTTGACTTGATCCGTAAGATTCCCTAATTTATATTAATACCTCTTTCGAGGTTACTAACGTCTAACCCTAGGTTGATTAATTGAAATCTCTTTCTAATTAAAACCCCAAGAATTGCATTAACTCGATCTATGGACTCCCATATTAGGTTTGACCCTAATCAGGAAGATTTTCGTCATCCTATTTCTAGGGCTGCAATCAACTTCGCGTAACTATGCTAGATCTTGTCTTAAACAGGGACTTTTGCTCCACTGCCTAAGCACATAAATACTTGAATCAATATCCTGAAATATCAAACCAAGAATTAAGAACACATAATTAAGAACAAATCAAGTATTTATCATATAGTTCAGAAAACAATAACAAGATCCGCCTTAGGTTTCATACCCCTCAGGTATTTGAGGGATTTAGTTCATAATCATAAAAGAATACATCTTAGAAGAAAATATAAAACAAAACATAAGAAAAACTCTAAAAACCCTTGAAGGAAATTGAAGGGAAGATCTCTGTCTAGAGTATAACTCCGGCTTCTTGAAATGAATCAACTGGCTTTCTTCGAGTGAATCCCACAATTCTGGCCTCTTTGGCTTGGCTCCTTGGCCTACCTGAACCCCCCTTTTAGATCTCACTTAGGGTGTTTATATAGGCTTTCAGAATGTCTGTCTTCACCCCTAAGTATTCTAATCCGAGTGAAATTAAAACAGGTTGCGACAGGGACACGCCAGTGACACACACCTGTGTAAGTCAAGGCTAGGTCATGTTTGGGTCTGCTTAAAAGGGCACGGTTGTGTGGCTTAAGCCCAGGCCGTGTGCATTTCTCACTTTGGCCCATTTTCTCCATTTTTGCCCCGTTTCTCATTCTTTTCATCCTCCGGTGCTCTCCTAAGTATAAAACATGAAATTAAAGAATTAGGAGCACCAAATTCCACAATTCAGGGAATAAATCATCCAAAAGTATGCTGAATATGGGATTAAAATGTTTATATATTATGGTTTATCAAATACCCCCACACTTGAGCATTTGCTTGTCCTCAAGCAAAATTCTCAACTCATAATTAAAAAATGAACTTCACAATTCATAATATTCATCAATAGTGTTTTATCATAATTCAAAGGAAATTCATACATTGATATTTTAAGTAGAAGGGTCCTAAAGATTCAAACAATCAAAGTCATAGTTTTTGTAGCCTGAAAATATAGGTGTTTCCCCTTACCTAAATAATCACCTTTAATTCAAAATCGACAAGAGTTGACATCCTTACTAAAGATTCACTCAAATCACTCAAAGTGTTTAAGGTTCAAAATTAAGCACTCAAAAGTCGAACATGAAAAGTTAATCCCATAGGCTTGCATGAAAATAAAATCTCCACCACTATAAAATGAGATGATATACAAATCAAAAGGCCTTTAAAAAGGCTTGTAATAGGGCTCGGGCTAAAGGTGTGGTTAAAGGCTGAATTTAGATGGTTAGAATCGAGATTGAATTGACAATTTACCTAACTATAAAAATGAACTAATCCTGAATAATTGCATCAATTGAACACTTGAAACACTAATAATACGAGCTTTTTCTTCAAGATGTGGAATTTAAACATATAAGCTCACACATAGAAATAACAATGAATAACTTAGTTGTTTTTTTTTTTTTAAGGAACAAATCAAGTAATAAGAAAGAACTTTAACAACTGAAATATAGAACATAGTTAGGTAGCTGCTCGAAATCAAATCTCGACAAAAAGGGTAGTCAAGAGAAATGGTGATAACATATACAAGATAGGTTTTCAGTTAATATTAGTGGGTAAGTCAATAAAAGGGTTGTTAGGATCAAAGAGGTTCACTAAGGGTTAATTGTGAGGGTAAGATTTTAGTGGGATAATTGGGTTAAATCCTAAGTGCCTTTATCATCTCTGTATATCAAATCAATGATGTGGTCTTGACATGTAACACCCCAAACCCAGCCTAGACGTTACGACCGGATCTGGTATGTCACATGGAAAGGTTGTTTAAAGAAACTTCACGATTGTTTAAAAATATTGAGTTTTGTTTTATAATATGAGAATCGAAATCTGTGACTTACAGGATGTGACGTTTTGAAAACAATTATTGTAGTTTTAAAAAAAATCCCGAGTTTCATTGTTTATAACTTGTAAACCGTTTGTTAGTGTTTTGGAAAATTGGTTATTTACATTTTTAATAAAACACCATTTTGAACATTTCGTAACATATAATAACCGCATTAAATCAATAACCAAATTAAAATTTCGGAAGCCTTATTACATAACATATTCCCAAATTAAAATAAATTTAACTAAAGAAAATGGAGTTTACGAAAGAAATAATGTATGGCCACCACAGAGTCCTCCTCGGCTCCAAATCCTCGAACTAGGAGTTACTTGCAAAATTAAACAGAGGGTGAGTTACGAGAACTCAGTGTGTAATTCCCCTTACGAATGAAATCTGGGCCTAAGCCCACGGAAGCAAATTGGGCCTTAGCCCTCACGGTACAAGTTTGGCTGAAGCCTATACGGATCGAATTGGGCCGTAGCCCCAACAACATGGCATATCAGATAGTGAATGCAATGCAACCCAGCCTAGCCTAGTATTCCATCCGCTACACACCACTCCGTATCCAACTTAACACACTTGTGGGGATTTCTACAGTCAACCCTCCATCCGCTACACACCTCATTGGCAGTCATACTGACAGTCATGCTGCTCAAAGTTGAAATTGTGACAGAGTCATCGAAATATGTGGCCTGGCCACCGAAATAATGTGACCGAGTCACCAAAATATTTGTCATAGCCACCGAAACAATGTGAGCGAGTCACCGAAATACACTGCCCTTTTCATTAATATCATATCCCAATCCCATGCACATATTATCATAATGTAATTGAATGCAAACATATAACGATGTACATCGGATAATTGGAGCATACATATATTCATGCTAAGTTATTTAAATGACACAGTCATAAAGGTTACTAACCTGGTATCTCCAACCTTACCCTCAAGGGTATCTCAACTGCCGTTACAGTTATTTTGGCTTTTAAATAATATGCATATTTATTACTAAACCACATAAAGAATGTGTGGGAATTACACACCTGATTACGCGAAGGACTAAACTCTCCTAATCGCCAACACCCTCGATATCGTGAATGACTACAATCTGTCTATCCCAAGCAGATGTCAGCTCTCTACCACAACCCGGTGGGAAATCCCTAACGGCTGATATTGCATGCCATTTGAACTTGGGAGCAGAGACCACGAGTCCACTCCCTTCAGGCTCCTTTGTCAATATCTCCTTAGAATGGCTAGCACTTACATCCATGAAGAGAGTCTTGATCAGTAAGGTATCATAGTGAAAACGGCGATTGTCAAACAAGAGGTTCGGTCACGACAAGGAAAGAGAAAAGAGAATAGACCAGCCGAAGTCAAAGAAACCTTCTTACCTTGGTCAAAGAAGAACTGAACACAGACAGATTTGGTTGTAGAATCTAATCCGATGCGAACATGCCATGTTGAGAGAAGAACAGAAGAGATTAGCCGCGAACTAACACTAAGAGATAACATAGCCACTTCGGCTATGACCACATAAGACTGAAAGATAGAGAAAGAGACGAAAGAATTTCCATTACCTTGCACAAATAAGAACCGATTGAAGAGGGACCACCGACAGCCAACTAGCACCTTGCTTCTTGATATTCAGCTACTAATTACAGATGAAAGAAATGGGTTACAAAAGATGGAGTAATCCGCTACGGAAGAGGAACCAAATCCGGTTTGTGATTAAAGAATGCGTGGTCGGCTTGCTTAGAAGAATGAGATGAAAAGAATAAAAGAAAAGTTCTTTACCTTAGACAGAGAGAAGCCGAATGGAGTCCAAGAATATTCGGCACAAGCAGGAAATGCCAAGAAGGTTTTGGCTCAAGACTAGAACAAGAATAAATGGAAAGAAAGGAAAATGGTAAGCAGAGATTCAGCTATGGAAGAAAAAGAGTGTAGAAGAAGAATGATTTGGCTAAGGTATAAAGAAGTTAAAGAAAATGGAAGGGTGCAGAAAGTGTTTCGGTCAAAAGAAGAAAGAAATAGAGGAGACAAAATGTTGAGAAGATTCAACTAAAAGGAGAGAAAATGCTAGGAGAGGATTCGGCAATGGTGTTTCAGCAATCACCCCTGCAAGGGGAAAATGTTTACAAAGAGAAGAAAAGAAACAAATGGGGGGTTGGGGTTTCAGCAAGAAGAGAGGCACAATTTCAAAGGAAAGAAAAATGAAAAGCTAAAAGCACTTAATGGAAATTTCGGCACTCCCCCTACACACTATGACCAAATATGCTAAGATGAACATGCCTAAGGACTAAAAGAAATTTCGGCACACACCTCCACTAGCCAAAACTGAATTGCTCCCCCCTTAGCACCACTCCACTTTTGGCCAAACTCCTTCTCACTCCCCATCTCCCATAATTTTCTCCTCCATTCACACTCCATCCACCAATTCAAATTGGTTGACCGTTCAAACTCCTCAAGCTCTTTTCCTCCATCCATTTGAATTTGTTTGACTCATTCCACAACAACCATGGTAGAGTCCCAGCCGAATGCCACCTCTTCTCCATCCTGGCACAAAAATAAAGCTCCATAATGCAGCAGATGGGATTCGAACTCCTCCCCCTTTGCTCCTACAAGTGGCACTACACCACCTTGCCACTAGCTCCTCTTGTTCTAGCAATTTACCAACATTTTCTCTTAAACCTTGCTGCCAACAGCTTTCCCCCCTTAAATGCCGAAAAAGTAAAATTTTACCAAGGCCCCGACTCAACCCCGAGCCTTTCTAAGACCCCCGCACATACCCAAATAACAAGCATAGCTAGCCTAATGCATGAAATAGTGCAAAATGCAAAACCCCAAAATTTAGGATGTTACATGACATGTATAATCGAAGCAAGTTCTAGAATAACAAATCAATGTTGACACACTCATAATCAAAAAGTGACCACGAAAGAATGTATGCTCTAAAAGGTTCAAGATCTCACAAAAATTATGGGTTTTTATATCAACTTTTTAAATTTGAAACTTCAAGGTAATAATTAGATTCAGGTAGACAACGTAACAAAATTTTAATTTTTGAAAATAGACTCATCATGCTTGATTCTCTAGTCTCCTAATGTTTAAATCATCACTACACAGACGACTTAATCAAATACATATTAATAAAAATCATGAGTCAAAGAAAACTTCATTCTAATAGTAACATGAGAAAATTACTTAAGAACAAGACATAATTCAGGGATTTGAGAATAATGTAGAAAGTTAGGAACTTTCTCAAAATAAAATTCACCCCCCCACACTTCAGATGTACATTGTCCTCAATGTACAAAGTTAGATATTCACAATACAGTAAGAAAATCAAAAGAGAGGGAGAAAGGTGAAACTTCTTGAATTTTGAATGGCTTCCTTGAGTTGGGAGTGGTCGTGGTGTGGTAGCTGCCACAATCTCTGCGCTAGATGAAGAAATTGGGAAGCTCATCAAGACTTAGCCAGGAAATAAAAGAATAACTCAAAATATACTAAATATATATTTAAAGAAAAGAAAGATAAAAAGAAAAAAAATAGAAAGTAAAACAAAATTAAAAGAAAAGATTAATGGACTGAAAAGTCCTTATTGTTAGATGGTTAGCAAGGTGGGTGTGATTTCTAAGGCCGTGGTTGATGATTCCCAAGCAGCCTTTAGAACCTAAATCAAAGAAAATGAAATAAAATATATAAAACTAAGTAAAAGAAAAAAAAGAAAAGGAAGATAAAGGAGAAGGGAAAAGAAAAATGAAAACTAAAATAGACTCAAAAGTCCTTGCTAGGATCCTTCCATTTCTTCGACATAGATATGGTTAGATCAAGAGTTAGGAGAATGAAGAAAAAATGAAAATGAAAAGGGAGGGGGTGTAAAGGGTATGGAAGAGAGGAAAGTGGGGAGTAGGTGAGAAAGGGAGAGGGGATAGAAAATTCATATCTGATACAGCCCAAAAAAGGTCTGGCTCAGTTGTATAGTTCCATGGTGCTTCCTGAAAATAAGGTTTAACCGAATTGTTATTAATAGAATTTATGTTCTCACCTTGCTCGATGTCCTAGCCGAATCGAGAGCCTGAAGAGTGATTGTTTCGTTACCTACACAAAGTATGAGTTCACCTGCGCCGACATCAATTTTAGTTTTGGCAGTTGCTTAAAAGGATCTTCCTAAAATTAAACGAATAATATTGTCCTCATCCATGTCTAAAACGATGAAGTTTATTGGGAATATGAATTTATCAATTTTTACGAGAACATATTCGATTATACCCTAGGAATTCTAATAGTTTTATCAGCTAATTGAATGCTTATCCTAGTTTGTTTGGGTTTCCCTAGACCTAGCTGTTTAAACATTTTATAAGGCATAACATTTATGCTCGCCCCTAAATCAGCTAAAGCATTATCAACAGATAAACTACCAATTAGACATGGAATTGTAAAACTCCATGGATCTTTTAATTTTCGTGGTAGTTTATTTTGCAACATTGCTGAGCACACTGCGTTTAGTTCCACATGTGATTCCTCGTCTAACTTCCGCTTGTTTGTCAAAAGCTCTTTTAAAAATTTCCTTGAATTTGGCATCTACGGCAGAGCTTCAAGAAATAGTAAGTTAATATGTAATTTCTTTAAAAGTTTAATAAATTTACCAAATTGTTCGTCTGTGTTGTCTTTCTTCAACGCATTGGGGTATGGCACACGAGGTTGGTACTCTTTAATTACCGGTTTTGGGTTGCCATGGTTTACATCAACCTTACCTTCCTCTACAATATTCTCTTGGCTCACTTTAGGTTCATCTACCCCTTCACTATCATGAGCAGTTATTGCTTGAAGTTGCTCCTTTGGATTAGTTTCATTGTTGCTTGGTAGGCTTCCTTGTGATCATTCAGAGAACTGCTTAGCAAGTTACCCTAATTGGTTGTCGAACCCTTGAATCGGTGCTTGTTGATTTTTGAGTGTTTTCTCTGTGTTTTGGAAACGGGTTTCTGACACCGCTATAAATTTCGTTAACATCTCTTTAAGGTTCGGCTTCTTTTCCTATGGGTAGGGCTGTTGTTGGAAGTTTGGAGGGGGTTGTTGTCTCTGATTTCCTTGACCACCCCATGAGAAATTGGGGTGGTTCCTCTAACTTGGATTATAAGTATTACTATAAGGGTTATTTTGAGGTTTAAAATTGTGACCCATATGGTAGTGAACATGCTCATTTTCAGCGCTCGGGTTGTAAGGTGGATATTCTGTATTATTCATCCCTCCTCCATTCATATCACACTGCATAACTGGATGTACCTATGAAGAACCACATAAAACATCAATCTTTTTATTTAACATCTCTACCTTATTTGATAGCATGGTTACTGCGTCGAGGTTGAAAACACTGACTGCTTTTGTTGGCCTTGTCCCCGTGACTTGCCACTGATAGTTATTCAGTGACATCTCTTTAATGAAATCATAGGCAGCCTCAGGTGTTCTGTTATTCAGGGTTTCACCAGCGGCTGAATCAATCAACTAGTTGAAGGGTTCACACCATTGTAAAAAGTTTAGACCTGTAGCCACAAGGGTAATCCATGGTGTGGACACCTTCTCAATAGATCTTTGTATCTCTCCCATGCATCATAAAGTGTTTCTAAATCCATCTGCGCAAAAGAAGAGATATCATTCCTCAACTTGGCCGTTTTAGCCGACGAAAAATATTCTAAAAAAAAAATTTCGGCCATTTATTCCCATGTACTGATTGACCCTCATGGAAGAGAATTCAACCACTGTTTAGCTTTATTCCTTAAAGAAAAGGGAAACAAACGAAGATGAATGGCATCATCAGAAACACCGTTTATTTTGAAAGTATCGCAAAATTCTAGGAAATTCGCCAAGTGGTTATTTGGTCTTCATCCTGCAAACCATCAAACTGAACAAATTATTGTATCATCTGAATTGTGTAAGGTTTCAGTTCAAAATTATTTGCAGCAATAGTAGGTCTAACAATACTTGACTCAGTTCCTGTTAAATTAGGTTTAGCATAATCATACATAGTTCGAGGAGCATGATTTTCGGCCACCTCTAGCGGTAGCGGATTATTCTCAGCCATCTCTTCAGTCATATTAATTTCATCTTCTTACTCTTCTTGTATGTATTGTAGGCTTCTCCTTATTTCTCTTTAGTTTCTGCGAACTGTGCTTTCAATTTCACTATTGTAAAATAGAGGTCC
Source organism: Gossypium bickii (assembly GCA_025503065.1). Taxonomy (NCBI): domain Eukaryota; kingdom Viridiplantae; phylum Streptophyta; class Magnoliopsida; order Malvales; family Malvaceae; genus Gossypium; species Gossypium bickii. The sequence goes on along the minus strand of CP106716.1, from coordinate 70,467,545 downwards.
TGACGGGTTTCTTCTAGTCATAAACTAGAATACCTGCCAGAAGCAAAGAAGAAAATTTAGAAAAGGAAAAATAAAATTTAATTGCAAAAATAAAATATGTCTAAGGTAATAAAAATTGAGCGTTCTTAATATTTCAGTTCCCTGGCAATGGCACCAAAAACTTGATCGTACTCAGAGTCTTAAACTTGATATAATGAATGATCAAGCCTAGAAACTAACTGTGACAACGATTGAGTCAAGCGCACCTATCGAACAGTAGTATAGTTTAGTGGCAAGACCGAATTGTCGAACCCAAAGGAACCAAAAGTACTAATACTAACTTTCTTTTTATTATCTAGCCTAAAATAAAAGTGAATTGTTGTTTAATCTAAAATTGACTAACTACTAAGCTAAGGATGCTAAGACAAAGAGAATGAATTGGGGAAATACTTGTGGGAAAAACCAATTGATTAAGACAATACCCGAGGAAGAATCCACCTAGACTTCACTTGGTATCTAACTCTAAACCAGACGATTTATTCACTTGACTTGATCCGTAGGATTCCCTAATTTATATTAATACCACTTTCGAGGCTACTAACGTCTAACCCTAGGTTGATTAATTGAAATCTCTTTCTATTTAAAACCCCTAGAATTGCATTAACTCGATTTATGGACTCCCATATTAGGTTTGACCCTAATCCGACAGATTTTCGTTATCCTATTTCTAGGGTTGCAATCAACTCCGCTTAACTATGTTAGATCTTCTCTTAAACAGGGTCTTTTGCTCCACTGCGTAAGCACATCAATACTTGCTGAAATATCAAAGCAGGAATTAAGAACACATAATTAAGAACAAGCCAAGTATTTATCATATAGTTTAGAAAACAATAACAAGATTCGTCTTAGATTTCATCCCCTTCAGGTATTTGAGGGGTTTAGTTCATAATCATAAAAGAATACATCTTAGAAGAAAATATAAAACAAAACATAAGAAAAACCCTAAAACCCCCTAAAGGAAATTGAAGGGAAGATCTCCGTCTTGAGTATAACTCTGACTTATTGAGATGAATCAACTGGCTTTCTTCGAGTGAATCCCACAATTCTGTCCTCTTTAGCTTGGGTCTTTGGCCTACCTGAACCCCCCTTTTAGGTCTCACTTAGGGTGTTTATATAGGCTTTCGGAATGTTTTTCTTTGCCCCTGTATATCCTAATTCAAGTGAAATTAAAATAGGTCATGACAGGGACATGCTCGTGGCACACGCTCGTGTAAGTCGAGGCCAGCCGTGTTCGGGTCTGCTTAAAGGGGCACGGCTGTGTGGCTTAAGCCCAGGCTGTGTGCATTTCGTATTTTGGCCCATTTTCTCTATTTTTAGCCCGTTTCTCGTTCTTTTCATCCTTTGGTGCTCTCCTAAGTATAAAACATGAAATTAAAGGATTAGGATCACCAAATTTTACAATTCAGGGAATAAATCATCCAAAAGTATGCTAAATGTGGGATTAAAATGTGTATATATTATGGTGTATCAGTTTTCCAATCAATTCTTCTGTTTTGTTTCAAATTAGTCCCGAACTGCTTTTAAGCTATTTTTAAGGCCTCAAAGGATTGATTTAGGGACTAAATGCAAATGTTTGATTGTATTCAATTTGATTTACTTATGTAATATTTAATTGTTTTATTAAGGTTAAAGGTTTTCCAATTGTACAATAATGCTCCGTAACCCTAATTTGGTGACAGAGACGGGTTAAGGGTGTTACAATTTCCTTCTCTCTCTTGAGCTAAAGTTGTAGATTTGGATCTTTACCAGTGAATACATCATGTCGAGGTAAGATTTAATGTAACGCCCTCCAGCCGACCCAATGAACTGGATCCGAGTAATAGGTATGATGTCCTATAACATATGTAACTTTAACTTTTTACCTATGTAAAATTTCTATCTATGAATGTAATAAAGACTCTTATAGGTGTACATTGTAAGGTTTACATATACAATTCACAGTAATAAAATTTTAGTATTCCCTATTTTTTCTCTTAGTTTACTATAAACAAATTGGAACGATACTTAAACAACTTATGAAAGGAATGCCTTTGTGGCAAAATATGAATGGAATGTCTTTGTGACAATATATGAAAGGAATGCCTTTGTGGTAGTATATGAATGGAATGTCTTTGTGACAATATATGAAAGGAATGCCTTTTTGGCAATATACAATGAAAGGAATGCCTTGACGGTGTACTCTATATGATAGCCCATGTGGCGGGTTCTCCCAAGACCTTATGGTAAAATGTGTTTACCAGCCCTTATGGTAAGCTCTGAATAAATTCTTATAGTTATGTAATAATTACTGATGAGAAAAGGTTATGATATGTCCAAGGTTAGGGGTTGAATAAGATCCATGATAAAATTGAATAAGCCTTAAAGGGGATTTCTTAATATGAACGTGTTCATAACTATGTGTAACCTAAAAGGTAGTCAATGCAAGTTCATTTGTGTTATGTAATGGTTGAATCAGATTTACCTGGAATCTACTGAATTCACATAGAATCTAAGTTTTGGTTATCCTGTGTATCCGGGGTCTTGAAATAGAGTGATGTGAAATTTATCTGAAGGATCTATGTAGCACAATATCAGTATGGGTTTGTGTGGTATTGAACTAAGGTAGGAATTGATCAGTTGTTGACAGGATTATTTCTGCGTAAGTATTTTCCAACATGTATGAGTATCCGCCTGCGATAAGTGTTAATGAACAACTGTTTGAAATAGGAAAATGAGTTAAGACATGTGAAACACCCCAAACCCGGCCCACGAGCCTTGACCGGATCTGGTATGTTCCTCGATGTAAACCGATTCAAAATTCTTTTGTTACTTTGGAAAATCTGTGTGTTTTGAAAGAAAGATTGTCTTGGGTTGGGCTCGAGTTGAGAACAAGTTTATCTTTTATTGAAAACCCCTTTTATTTTAGGTGACAAATCACTTGGAGTTTATTTTAAAACAAATTTACTTAATCTCTAATTGAATAAAAAAAATTCGTAACATAATAAATAAAAGTAAAATAAAGTAGTTCAACTATGGCCTTATTACATCAAAATAAATCCCAAAATTAAATTCCAAGTACTTAAAATAAAAAGTCCAAATAAAATGAATTCCTTGCTGAGCATGGCCATCCCTAAGCTTCTGCCGACCCGGTCCATCACTGATCGTCACCTAAAAAATATTCCCACAACGGGGTGAGTCAACAGACTTAATGTGTAACCACAATACTAAGTCCTAATAGAGTCAAGCATGTCAAATCATACATGTACGCATGTAGCATTTAAATAATATGATGCAAACCCGAACCCAAACCTAGATAGCCATCCACTACACGTCACCCGTACCAACCTGCACACCGTGGGAACTACTAAGTCAACCCTCCATCCGCTACACACCATCGAAGGCAGTCGCTGCAGTCGACATGCTCATCGCCCTTATAAAATTTTGTGGCATAGCCACCAGGTAATTATTTTTTGTCATGTGACACCACATTCAGATAATGTGACCGAAGTCACCACATTCATATATCGTGACAATAGTCACCACATTCACATCCCCTTTCATAATCACCCAAATGCCCATGTCATACAGATCATGCATTATCATGCCATGTTCTCTATTCACATTCTTATAGGTTCGCATATGTGCCATAATCAATCATGTTATAATCCTACTAGGAGTGGGAAAACGTACCTGAGTACTTTGTACCATAGTATGGTACCTTTGGCCACATTCCCATTATTATAACCATACATATATTAAATAGATGCCATAAATCTATTAAGAAATAGTGTGGGGTACACACCTGGTATACTTATCGAGTTCACTCCAAATCCCGAAAAGCCCGATCTTAAGCCTTAGATCTGAAGTTCCTACATTCAGCCAACATGCAATATTTTTAGCTAAAGGCCATTCGGCCAGTTAATCAAATCCCGAAACTTACCTTGTTGCCAATTTGCCTCCTAACCAAATCCCGAAATGTTGAAATCCTTCTACCTTGTAATCGGCTAACACTAGATCAATTGATTTGATTAGTTTTCAGCTTTTGAACAATTAAGGAATAGATCTATAACACCAATATGCCCTTGGCCGAATATTAATACCCACTTTACCTCGCTTATCCAAATCCCAAAACCACTACTTGTTCCTGTTGTTGCCGAAATCCCTATATGCCTTTGTTAGAATCGGTTACACAATAAATCCATGAAGATGGCCTATGGCCGAAAAGCACTACTGCCTTACCTTGAGTAGTCGAATCCAAGGACCTCCTTTGATGCTCCTTGACGCCTTACACGTTGGAGAGATCAGAGAAGAGTAGTCGACAGCCCTTCCTTAGAGATTCGGCTATGGCTTCAAAAGGTGATGCACATTCGGCTATCAAATGAACAAGTATGGAGTTGAAATAGTTTCTAATAGGGGAATGTAAGAGAGATTTCGGCTAAAGGTGTTTCTTTAAGGTTTGGAGGAGAAAAGATGAAGAGAAAAAGAATAGAGAATGGGGCTAATAGGTTCGGCTAACACCACATAAAAGAAGAGATTTGGGGAATAAGTATAGGTTTGGCCAAGCTAGCAAATAGGGAGAAAAAGAATGAAATACAAAGGCCCTAATGCTCTTTAAAGTTTCGGCCATACTAAAAAGAATAACAAGCCAAAACTAGGTGGCTTCTTCACATCAAGAAAACGGCACAAAGAAAATTAAAAAGAAAAGAAATAACAACAGATGGTAACTCCCTTTTGTCCCTATCAACTCTCGGCACTTACTCCCCCCCCCCCCATAGTCGAATTTTTGCCAACCAAAGTGACCCACATTCGGCCACTATATCAGCCCCTATCATGTCCCACATTTTCCTCCCATTATCACTTCATTTAAAATTTAATAGAAATAAGCCACCATTATCTCTTATCCTACCCATAGAAAATAATTTAATAAAACCTACCATTATCCCCATATGTTTTTAATGTAACACCCCAAACCAGGTCTATGCGTTAAGACGAGATTTGGTTTGTCACACCGATCGAACATCCAAAATTCTCTAATGATTTAAGTAAAACAGTAATGCAAAAACTTTTAAAAAAATAAGGTTTAATAAAAACTAAGTACAATGATTTAAAATTTATGAATTTGGAAAAATATACTTGTTTGAAATCTTATATATATTTGTCAAAACCTTAACGTAGTTTTAAAAGAATTTGAAAGAGATTGAAAAGTAATTAAGGTGTCCAAATTGTAATAAAACCCAATATTTTTAAGATAATCTTATAGATTTAACATAAGCCCATATTAAAACAAAATTTAAATCCATCCACACATAAAATCCATAAAAACATAATTAGAGGCCTTATTACATCATACCCAAAATAGTAATTAAAATAAGTCACTTAAATAAAGTTCATAGTTTATAAAACCCAAGCTTGTAGTATGGCCTCCACCAAGTCATCCCCTACCCAAGTCCACATCAATTTCCATTACCTAAGATGGATAATAAAACGGGTCGATTACATAAAGAACTCAGTGTGTAACTCACTTACCACCATTATTGGGCCAGACTATCAAGGTATTAATTTGGGCTTGAGCCCAATTTACAAATTTTAACAATATAAAATGAAATAAAATATATAAAATGCATGAAAATGAATTTCCCAACCAAGCCTAATTTCCATCCGCTACACACCCCGTACTAACCAAAGACACCTGTGGGGATCAAGTCAACCCACCCCGCCAAACACACCAATCGTAGGCATTAAGCCTTTTTAATAATATTGCAAAGGCACTACTACCGAACTAGATTGTGACATAGTCACCGAACTAGAGGCATTAAGCCATAAAAATTTGTGGCAGAGCCACCGAACTAGATTCGTGGCCACATGCCTTTCTTCTCTTCATCATATATCCCGTCCCATGCAATCATGTATGCATAACAAACTATAGCCATATAATAATTTATCAAGTAATCCATATTATAGATGAGTCTATAATTAAACCTTTCTTTTGGGCCTATTAAACAAAATAGTATTTAGCCCATTTAGCAATCTAGCGAACTTTGGCCCATATATCGAACTAGAAAGTTTTTGGCCCATTTAGACCATTTAGCAATCTAGCGAACTTTGGCCCATATATCAAACTAGAAAGTTATTGGCCCATTTAGCGATCTAGCAGTTTTTTGGCCCAATATATCGATCTAGAAATATTTCGGCTCAATTTATCGATCTAGCAATATTTCGGCTCAATTTATCGATCTAGCAATATTTCGTAATTTTCCCGACTTTAACCATTTTCATGCATTTACACAAAAGTGTCCATTACTACGTGTTTTTCGATTTTGCCATTTTTACAATTTTATCACAATACTTACGGTTTGATATCTAACCCGAGAGATAAGTGTGAAGTTACACACCTGGTTATAGTGAGAACTAGACTTTCCCGCTCTTCGATACCTATACGCATCACGATAAATTAAAACGCTATAATTTATTAACGAAACCAAGCATAAAAATAACGATCTAAACTTTTACCCTCGGATTTTCGAATTACTTCTACTTGCGGTTTCTCCCCGATTGATGGTTTGTTAACCGATGCAAATCCACGAACAAACAAAGGTTCGGGAGTACGAACAACTTCAAACAATTGATTCTCCTCGGATGAGCGTCCACAACCCGGTGGAAAATCTCGGATTCCCGAAATAGCCCTTTGTTTATACTTAGGGGGATTAACGGAACCTACCTTCTTCCGAACACTAAACACCGCCCTTTTCTTCCCTATCTTGATTGTCTTCAATGACAAAAGATCATAAGTCCAAACTAACATAATATCGAAAACAATATGACCAAAGGTTTTTAGGAGTGAGATTTCCTTACCACAACATCCTTGTTCCACAAAAAGAGAGTCGACCAAAATGTTCCCTTAACACCTTAAATCGATTCCAACGCTCTATGATACTCACGAACACTTGAGTTCCGATCATCCACTATCACACTAAAGTATAACAAATGAAAGCGTTAATAGAATGAGCGATAATTTCCGATCCAAAAGATCCTTCTTACCACCATCAAGATTCGGCCAAAACAAATATTAACTAATCGTAAACTAGAAAGAACCCTTACCTCTTGTGATCCGTATAGATGATAGACTTTTCACCGTAAAGGTATTGCCTCCAAATCTTTAGAGCAAACACTACTGCAGCTAACTCTAAATCATGAGTAGGGTAGTTTACTTCGTACGGTCCCAGCTGTCGAGAAGCATAAGCCACCACTTTCCCACTTTGCATCAGTACACAACCTAAACCCGTATGCGATGCATCACAGTAAACTATAAACTCCTTTCCAGCCTCAGGTTGAATCAATACTGGCACTTCCGTCAAAATCTTCTTCAATTTCTCGAAACTTTCTTGCTGTTTAACGGACCATATATACGGTACTCCCTTCCGCAATAGCTTAGTTAGGGTGCAAAGAATCAACGAAAACCCTCAACAAAGTGTCTATAGTAACCACCAAAAACCCAAGAAACTCCGAATCTCACCATCGACTTCGGTGGTTTCCAATCCAATACACAAATCAATCTTCCGAGGATCCACCCTTATTCCTTCTACCGATACCACATGACCCAAGAAAGTCACTTCCTTAACTAAAATTCATATTTACCGAATTTGGCATACGATTGGTTATCTCGAAGTAACTGCAATACAATTCGTAAATGCGAGTCATGCTCCTCTTCATTCCTTGAATATACCAGAATGTCATCTATGAATACTACCACAAACCGGTCTAAAAATGGTTGAAAGACCCGGTTTATCATATCCATAAATGCAGCTGGTGCATTGGTCAACCCAAACGGCATCACCAAAAACTCATAATGTCCATAACGAGTTCGGAAAGCCGTCTTGTGAATATCCACTTCTTTCACCTTAAGCTAGTGATAACCCGATCTCAAATCGATTTTGGAGAAAACTGCAGCTCCCTTCAACTGATCAAACAGGTCATCAATTCTCGGCAGAGGATACCTATTCTTGATCGTCAGTTTATTCAATTGCCTGTAATCAATGCACATACGCATCGACCCATCCTTCTTCTTAACAAACAAAATCGGTGCTCCCCACGGAGACACACTCAGTCGAATAAAACCCCGATCTAGCAATTCTTGAATTTGAGCTTTAAGCTCCGACAACTCCTTTGGTGCCATTCTATAAGGAGCAATGGACACTGGAGCCGTTCCGGGCAATAGCTCAATACCAAATTCCACTTCCGATCCGAAAGGTATACCAGAAGTTCTTCGGGAAATACATCTGGAAATTCCTTCACTGTTCTCACATCTTCCACTGATAACTCTTTGGCATCTAAAGCACTAGTAAAAGCTAGAAATGCTCCATATCCTTTCCGCACCAATTTTTCCGCTTTTAACGCGGATACCACATTTGCCAAGTAATTCCTTCGCTCGCCTATCATAACTATCTCCTTATCCTCCACAGTTCTTATTGACATTCGTTTTTCAGCACAATCCAATTGCGCCCGGTGCTTAACCAACCAATCCATGCCCAAAATGATATCGAACTCGCCAAAAGGCAATTCCATCAAATTCGCCAAAAATATTTCTCCTTGAATTTCTAAGGGTACATCTCTAAACAGTTTATTTACCAACATCGACTGTCCTAAAGGACTAATTACCTTCATCTCACTATCAGAAATTTCAGATTCTAAATTCAAGTTTCCAGATATGGTACTAGCAACATACTAATGGGTAGAACCAATATCTATCAAAGCAATAACAAGTACATCAAAGATGAAGAACGTACCAGTTATCACATCAGGTGCATTGCCATCCTCACGGCGTCTAACTGCATATACCAATCCTGGCTGTCTTGCATCTATGTTGCCTCTAAAACCATTCCCTCGACCCGCTGTACCTTGACCACGTCCAGCCCCATTACCACCACGACCTGGTCCACGACCTCTCGGTGGTTGCTGAGTTCCTCTTGCTGGTGGTGCATCAGTATTACGAGCTTCCTGAGTTGTATCCATTCGACGAGGGCAATTCCTATATTGATGATCCATTGACCCGCATTTATAGCAAGCACCCGTTTTCTTCCAGCACTCTCCAGAGTGCCATTTCCCCACAATCAAAGACAGATCTCGACTGACGATTAACGACTACAGTGTTCTACCTTGAGCTGGCTCATCAGTTCAAGGCCTCTTCAGAAACCTTTTTGAAGGACCCGAATACTTCATATCTCTCTTGCCTCTAACTCGCTCCCAATTCTGACGTTCTGAGTTCTTAGCCTCTTCGGCTATCTTGGCCTTCTCCACGAGCGTGGCAAAAGTTCTAACTTGTTGTGGGGCTATCAGAACCCGCAACTCATCGTTCAACCCATCCTCAAAGCGTACACAACGCTCATGATCCGTTGCCATTATTTTTCGAGCATAGCGACCCAAACATAAAAACTCAGCCTCATACGCTGCCACCGTCTTATTCCCTTAGACCAGATTCAAGAATTCCTTCCTTCGGGCATCAACATAACTCGTTCCTACATATTTCCCTTGGATGGAAACTTTAAAGAATTCCCAATTAACTAATGCAGCTTCAGTACCTTCTTGGACAGTAAGCCACCATTGGTATGCTTCGTCCCTTAACAAGGACACCGCTCCTCTTAGTTTTTGTTCTTCCGTGCATTCAAAATCGTCCATAATTCGCTCCACTGCCTCAAGCCAATATTCAGCGACATTTGGAGCTACACCTGAGACACCTCTGAAAACCTCAGCACCACTTGATTTCAATCGTCCCGATATCGACCCATGAGGTATTGGCCTAGTTCTAGCTCCAGCGACCCTTTCAAGGACTCGCAGCATTGCTCGTGTTAAAGCATTATCTTCTTTCATATGATCATGTGATCCCGTCTCACTCTCGAGTGACGCAGGTGCATCTATTTCTGGCATATGATCCGGCGCTTCAGTTGCGCCCCTAACACCTCGTCCTCTACCACGGCCACGTCTACCGCGTCCACGACCACGTCCTCTTGTGCTCATAATGACTAATTCGATTTAATCTGATTAAGAGTTTTATGAATCAGAATACTATTTTAGTGTTTATTAACGATATTTTATGATATAAAAGAGATAGAGTTGTTTTCGCAATCATATCCCTATTGTCTCAATCTCTACAGTTTTCAACACCTAAAACTAGAAGTTCTAGAGTGTTTCTATGATCACATCACAGTAATAATAAACAATCAATATACACATACTTACTTGACTTGGTGCGGGATGCTCATGGTGCCATACTACCTTTAAATCAAAAAGTCTAGTAATTTGAATTGTTTCTCAAACAAATATCATTGTTGAACCCAAACCACAGCCGAGTTTTGAAACTGGCTCTGATACCATTAAATGTAACACCCCAAACCAGGTCTATGCATTAAGACGAGATTTGGTTTGTCACACCGATCGAACATCCAAAATTCTCTAATGATTTAAGTAAAACAGTAATGCAAAAACTTTTTAAAAAATAAGGTTTAATAAAAACTAAGTACAATGATTTAAAATTTATGAATTTGGAAAAATATACTTGTTTGAAATCTTATATATATTTGTCAAAACCTTAACGTAGTTTTAAAAGAATTTGAAAGAGATTGAAAAGTAATTAAGGTGTCCAAATTGTAATAAAACCCAATATTTTTAAGATAATCTTATAGATTTAACATAAGCCCATATTAAAACAAAATTTAAATCCATCCACACATAAAATCCATAAAAACATAATTAGAGGCCTTATTACATCATACCCAAAATAGTAATTAAAATAAGTAACTTAAATAAAGTTCATAGTTTATAAAACCCAAGCTTGTAGTATGGCCTCCACCAAGTCATCCCCAAGACAAGTCCACATCAATTTCCATTACCTGAGATGGATAATAAAACAGGGTGAGTTACAAAGAACTCAGTGTGTAACTCACTTACCACCATTATTGGGCCAGACCATCAAGGTATTAATTTGGGCTTGAGCCCAATTTACAAATTTTAACAATATAAAATGAAATAAAATATATAAAATGCATGAAAAATGAATTTCCCAACCAAGCCTAATTTCCATCCGCTACACACCCCGTACTCAACCAAAGACACCTGTGGGGATCAAGTCAACCCACCCTGCCAAACACACCAATCGTAGGCATTAAGCCTTTTTAATAATATTGTAGTGCACTACCGAACTAGATTGTGACATAGTAACTAGAGGCATTAAGCCATAAAAATTTGTGGCAGAGCCACCGAACTAGATTCGTGGCCACAGGCCTTTCTTCTCTTCATCATATATCCCGTCCCATGCAATCATGTATGTATAACAAACTATAGCCATATAATAATTTATCAAGTAATCCATATTATAGATGAGTCTATAATTAAACCTTTCTTTTGGGCGTATTAAACAAAATAGTATTTAGCCCATTTAGCAATCTAGCGAACTTTGGCCCATATATCGAACTAGAAAGTTTTTGGCCCATTTAGCAATCTAGCGAACTTTGGCCCATATATCGAACTAGAAAGTTATTGGCCCATTTAGCGATCTAGCAGTTTTTCGGCCCAATATATCGATCTAGAAATATTTCGGCTCAATTTATCGATCTAGCAATATTTCGGCTCAATTTATCGATCTAGCAATATTTCGTAATTTTCCCGACTTTAACCATTTTCATGCATTTACACAAAAGTGTCCATTACTACGTGTTTTCCGATTTTGCCATTTTTACGATTTTATCACAATACTTACGGTTTGATATCTAACCCGAAAGATAAGTGTGAAGTTACACACCTGGTTATAGTGAGAACTAGACTTTCCTGCTCGTCGATACCTATACGCATCACGATAAATTAAAACGCTATAATTTATTAACGAAACCAATCTTAAAAATAACGATCTAAACTTTTACCCTCAGATTTTTGAACTACTTCTACTTGCGGTTTCTCCCCGATTGATGGTTTGTTAACCGATGCAAATCCACGAACAAACAAAGGTTCGGGAGTACGAACAACTTCAAACAATTGATTCTCCTTGGATGAGCGTCCACAACCCGGTGGAAAATCTCTTCCCTAAATAGCCCTTTGTTTATACTTAGGGGGATTAACGGAACCTCCCTTCTTCTGAACACTAAACACCGCCCTTTTCTTCCCTATCTTGATTGTCTTCAATGACAAAAGATCATAAGTCCAAACTAACATAATATCGAAAACAATATGACCAAAGGTTTTTAGGAGTGAGATTTCCTTACCACAATATCCTTTTTCCACAAAAAGAGAGTCGACCAAAACGTTCCCTTAACACCTTAAATCGATTCCAACGCTCTATGATACTCACGAACACTTGAGTTCCGATCATCCACTATCGCACTAAAGTATAACAAATGAAAGCGTTAATAGAATGAGCGATAATTTCTGATCCAAAAGATCCTTCTTACCACCATCAAGATTCGGCCAAAATAAATATTAACTAATCGTAAACTAGAAAGAACCCTTACCTATTGTCCACGATTGAAAAGAAAGGATTGTGAATGATGTTTGTGAATGATGGAGGATTCGGTTTTGTATACCCAAAGAAAAGAAAATGGTTCGGCTATGGGCTTACTAACATTCGGCCATTGGAGAAATAATGGAGAAAATATGATTGAAAAAGAATTAAAAGATGGAAGAAAGATATAATGATGATGGTGTTTCAGTTTTCAAAGAGAAGAAAAGAGAAAGAAAAAGATGTGATAAGAAGCAAGGCACATTCAGCAATGAGGAAAAGAGAAGGAAAAAGAATGGTCTTTTTGGTGTTAGCAATTTCGGCACTATGACAAAGCAAACAAAAGAGTACTAGTGTGATATGCAAAAATGACCAAATGGTCAAAAGATTAAGGTTTACCAAATGCTCAATTTCGACCAAGGGAGAAAGGTTGAGAAAGAATTACAAAACTTTGCACAAAAGTTGCTAGGAATGACCAAAACAAACTCCTAACCTTGCCAAACTACTAGCATATTCGGCCAACCTCCCCCTAGCCACATTGCCGTCCAAATTCATGGTCAAATGGCCATGAATTAGTTTCCAAAACATTTTCCTTGATACATGCCCTATGTCCCCATATCTTTCCAAAAGTTCTTGATTCCATACCATAAGTTAACACTTACCTTATTCCTTTAATCTACTAACCAAAAATAACAAGGTCAACACTTACCATAATTAAGCTTGGCCGACACTTACCATACAAGAGCAAAAATAAAAGTTATCTAAATGCTAACTAAGGGATTCAACCACTCCTCATGCACTAACTCATGCGCCAACACCACCTTGCCATTACTCATCTTATGCTACACTTTGACATTTTAATTAACTTAAGTGTCAATGCCACTTGCTCCACTTCAATAAATTCTCAAACTAAAAATTATTCCATACCCGAATAATTCTATACTCTTCTTCAGGGCTATATAAACACGAAAAGAAAAAATAAAATTTTTCCTTCATAATCTTAACACCAAAACATGCAATAACTCGATACTTGTACATTTAAATTAAAAATCCCCTCTCTCTTGCCGTCCACACCCACTAGCCATTCATGCTCTATTTTTTTTTCTTTTAATATTTTACAAATACATGCCTTTAGTGTTTTATGATTCATCCCACTATAGTCTTCTGCTGCATGCCTTTGTAAGTGCCATATGTTTGATTGTAAAAATTCCTATCCCAATATGCTATGCCGTCCATGCACTCACCCATGCCTTGTTGCCATACACATTTATTTATTCTAAGCCACTCACACAAGTTCACACATGCTTCCCTATGCCCCCATATTTTATTCTTTCTCCAAGTTCTATGCCGTCCAACATGATTCACAAAAGACAAGGTTTGCTTATCATCTCATTGACTTTTGTTTATTTAACTCATGCTCTTAAGGCCCTATCAACTTAGTTTCCTTTTAAAACTTAAAACTTAATATTTTCTAAGGAATTTCCTATTATTCTAAGGTTCACAACCATTCATATAAACATATTCATACACACAAAGACATGCTTTCACATTCAATTAAGCAATTATGCATAAGCCCATTTTCTGGGTGTTACAACATGGATAGTTGGAAGGGTTTTCTGAAGGAATGTTTTGTTAGGAAAGTATTATGGGACAAAAGATTTATCAAAAAATGGAAGGGATTTCCTCAGTTTACTAATTATGAAAGATTAAGCATGACAAGGGTTGGATGTCTGGCATATATAAGAGTGATAAAACTATAATGGTATCAAATACAGTGAATGATGCAGAGTAATAGTCGACTCATAAAAATTCATAAAAGATTTGCAAAGTATCAACCAAAGGTATGATTATAGAGCTCACTAAGTACTCTTGTACTTACAAGGTTTGTTATTTCATTTCAGGTATTTGAGGAAAGTCTGTGCCTAGAGGGACAACGCTAGGAGTTCGTTAAGATATTGGCAAAGTGAACTATTATGCATACGGTGGAATTTTTGGCGTAGTCTAGGAATGCACCTCTTTTAGTCTATTTTGTTAAACTTCTTTTTGTAAAGATTTGTATCTAGATTCATATGATAAACTGTAGAGTGCCTCAGGAAATGTCTCAGGAATGCCCTCATATATTAAGCATTTCAATTGGAATGCCTCAGGAACTATTTCTAAAGAAGTAAGAAATTGTGAACTGATTTTGTTAAACTATTATGTTTTATGTTGTAACACCCAAAATTTAGATCTAGTGAATCAAGTCGGGTTGAGGGCATTACAGAACAAGATTCTCACAATGACATTATTAGTTCGAGATCACAACGAGCCTTAACAGATAGTCACATCACGATGAGGAAACCTTGAAGTTGCGACATCTACTTGAAAATCTTGTATTCTTTACATTTTGGTCCATACCGATCTCAATTTAGCAAGGGAGCTTTCGTAAGCTTATTAAGCCTCATAAATGATTATATATTGTATAATAAGCATGATTTAATTGTAATTAAATGTATAATAATTTTTGAATTGAAATTTATAAATTGTAGTTTGAATGGACAGAAAAGTGTCAACAGAGTTTCGAGAAACTAAAGGCATTATTGATTGAGGCTCCAGTACTAGTGCAACCAGAACAGGGAAAAGAATTTGTGAACTACAGTGATGCATCCTTGAATGGATTGGGCTATGTGCTTATGCAAGAAGGCAAGGTGATAGCATATGCCTCTAGACAGTTAAAGTCGCATGAGAAGAATTACCCGACACATGATTTAGAGTTGGCTGCCATTGCGTTTGCATTGAAGATATGGAGACACCATTTGTATGGTGAATGATGTCGGATATTCACCGATCATAAGAGCCTACAGTACTTGATGACTCAAAAGGAATTGAAATTGAGGCAACGAAGATGGTTAGAGCTGATAAAGGATTATGAGTTAGTCATTGATTACCACCCGGGAAAGGCGAATGTTGTCGCCGATGCTTTGAGTAGGAAATCCTTGTTTGCATTAAGGGTTATGAATGCACGGGTGACTTTTTCAGACGATGGTTCCATTCTAGCTGAGTTGAGGGCTAGATCGATGTTCCTTCAAGAGATTTGTGAGGCTCAGAAAGATGACGGTGACTTGCAAGCCAAAAGAGTTCAATGCGAGTCGGGTGTTGAGTCTGACTTTCGGATTAATCCCGATGGATGTTTAATGTTTAGAGACAAAGTCTGTGTGCCGAGGAATGATGAGCTCATTTGAAAAGTTTTGCACGAGGCACATAGTGGATGCCTATCTGTACATCCGGGTAGCACCAAAATGTATAACAACTTGAAGAAATGGTATTGGTGGCCGAGTATGAAGAAAGACATCTCGAAGTTTGCATCGAAAAGCTTAATTTGTCAGCAAGTGAAAGCTGAATACAAATAACCATCGAGTTTACTTCAACCTATTATGGTTCCCAAGTTGAAATGGAATCGTGTTAACATGAACTTTGTAACGGGGCCGTTGACGTCGAGTCAGAAAGATGACGTATGGGTTGTCGTAAATAGACTTATGAAGTCGGCTCATTTCATACCTGTACGTGTTGATTATTCACTTGATAAGTTGGCCGACTTGTATATTTCAGAGATTGAAAGGCTACATGGAGTGCCTTTATCGATTATATTGGATAGAGATCCATGATTCACATCCCGATTTTGGAAAAAGTTACAAGAAGCTTTGGGCACAAAGCTAAATTTTATTACGGCTTTTCACCCCCAAACTAACAGACAGTTGGAGAGGTGTTGTGTTCTTGAATTTCAAGGCAACTATGAAAATTGTTTACCATTGGTAGAGTTTGCCTATAATAATAGCTTTCAGTCGAGTTTGAAAATGGCGCCTTATGAGGCTTTGTATGGGCATAAGTGTCGAACCCCTTTACATTGGACTAAACTCAAGGAAAATCAAATTCACGAGGCCGATCTGGTTAGAGAAGTCGAAGAGAAAGTAAGGGTGATTCAAGATTGTTTAAAAGCTGCTTCTGATAGACAAAAATCCTACTCGGATTTGAAATGAAAAGAGATCGAGTTTCAAGTCGGTGATAAAGTATTTTTCAAAGTGTCACCATGGAATAAAGTTCTCAGATTTGTACAGAAAGGCAAATTAAGTCCGCGCTTTATCGAACCATATGAGGTCACCGAGAGGATAGGGCCGGTAGCCTATCGATTGGCTTTGGCATCTGACTTGGAAATGATTCATGATGTATTTCACGTGTCTATGTTACATCGTTATCGGTCAGACCCTTCGCATGTGATTACACCAACATAGGTTGAAATTCAACCCGACATGACTTATGGCAAATAACCGGTAAAGATTTTGGCACGAGAAGTCAAACAGTTAAGGAATAAATGTAACAGTCAGGTTTAAACCTTAGTCGGAATAGTGGTTTTGGAACCACAAATTTGAGTCAGAAAAATATTTTAATATTATTTTGTGTTAATTATATGTGGTTTAGCCTGTGGAAAAGTTTCGTGAATTAATTTGAACATTTTTGTGTTTAATTTGAGAAAAGGATTAAATCCCATTAAATGCAATATTAGCATGCCATTTGTAAAGGTTCCTATTTGATGCGGCTTTAATAATAAGGAGTCCTTATGTTCCAATTTAGCCATTGTAACATGGCATGGACGGTAATGGACTATTATTATTAAGTTTTCTTATCAAATTACAAAGGGCAATTCGGTACAAGGTTTATTAATGTGAAATAAATAAAACATAAAATGAAAATCATTCATGTTCATCCTATCTTAGTGCCAAAATTAAAAGAGAAAGAAAAAAAGAAAACAAAGCAAGGTTCGGCCTTTGTTCATCTTGATTAAGGGAAGAGTTTTGTTTGATTTTTGACAATTTCTACGTTTTTTTAATTATTGCTTCGTATACTTCAAAACCCATGCTTCAATTTTGTGAATTGATGATGAATGTGAAATATTCCAGTGATGATTTTGCAAGCTTTGTAATGTTTGAGGATGAAATATGAAAAATATGTGATAGAATAACATAGTTTGTCTTTGAATTTTTGATGAATTTGAGTAATTTGGACTTAATTGAGAAAATAATATTTTGAGGGACTAATTGTGAAATAAATGAAAAACATGGGTTGCTAGGGACCTATAGAGAATTCGGCTAAGCATGGGTATATAGAGATTTTGAGTATTTTTTGATTTTGTGAAATAGGGGCTAAAATGTCAAAATCTAAAAATATGAGGGCTAATTTGTAAATTGCCCTAAATATGTGTTTTTGGATTGAATTGAATTATTTGCTGAATAAATAAGTTAAATTTGAAAATGTATAGATCAAGAACCAAAGAAAACATATTTAGATCGCGAAAAGTCGAAGGTGATCGAATAGTCGAGTCCGTACGTTATTCGAAACCGAGGTAAGTCTATATACAAATAAATGTATTACATTGATATATGTATGTTCATATGAAAATTCATAGTGATGAATGTGCAAAAGATGAGGAGTACATGAAATCCGAGATAGTATGACATGGTGTCTGTAATAGTTCGGTTTATACCCTAGTCAGAATAGTGGTTTCGGGACCACAAATCTGAGTCAGTAAAATTTTTAAATATTATTTTCGGTGCCCTAGATATGTGATTAAGCATGTGTGTAAGTTTCGTGATTTAATTTGATCGTATGTGTGTTTAAATTGAAAAAGGACTAAATCCCATAAAAGGTAAAAGTGGCCTAATTGGTGTGTCTTCTTTTATATGGGGATTCATGTTGCAAATTGGCCATAAATGAGAATAGTGGACGGCATTAAATGTTATATATGCTTTTATATGTTAATTTTTATAAGTTAATATTAATATTAATATATTATAAGTTATTATATAAAACAAAACATTAAAAAGAAAGAAAAACAAAGCCATATTGCTTTATCTTTGGCCGAATGTCAAAAAGAAAAAGAAAAGAAGAAGAAAGCAAGGTTTCGGCTAGGTTTGAGCTTAATTAAGGTAAGTTTTGACTTCGTTTTTGGATAATTTCTACATTTTTGCAATTGTTGCTTTGAGAGCTACAAAACTCATGTATTAATTTTGTGAATTGATAATGTTTGTGTGATATGCCATTGATGATATGTTGAGCTTTATGATGATTTATGGTGTTAAATGAAAGATTTGAGCTAGATGAACATACTTTGTTCTTGAATTTTTAATGAATTTAGCTAATTAGGGCTAAATTGAGAAAATATTATTTTGGAGGACTAATTTGTGAATTTGATGAAAAGCATTGACTTATATAGTCCCTAGGGAGATTCGGCTATGCATGTGTGTGAACAAATTTTGTATATTTAGAGTTTTGAGAAAAATGGACAAAATTGATAAAATGTGAAAAGGTAAGGGCTAAAGTATAAATTGCCCTAAATATGTGGATGCGGATTGAATTGAACGAATTAGTGAACAAAAGGGTTAATTCTGAATATGTATAGATCAAGAACCAAGGAAAACAGACTTAAATCGCGGGAAAGGGAAAGTAACCGAGCAGCCGTTTCCATTCCGTTAAATCGAATCTGAGGTAAGTCATTATGCAAATAAACGAATTCATATTGAATTATGTATGTTCTTATGACTATTATTATCGATGAATACTTATGATATGATCTGATCATGAATTCCGAGATAAGGATTACTTATGACAATGTTCGATGAATACTTATGATATGATCTGATCATGAACCTAGGGATAGATAGGATTAGCTATGTCATGGCATAGGTATCTGTTTTGTTTTTACCATGTAAGACCACGTCTAGGACGTTGGCGTTGATTTGAGATTCATGTAAGACCAAGTCTGGGACGTTGGCATCGATATGATCTTTACGTGTAAGACCATGTCTGGGACATTGGCATCGTATTGATTTGTGTAAGACCCTATCTGGGACAGTGGCATTAGTATCTGAGTGCATATAAGACCTCGTCTGGGACGTTAACATTGTACGACTATTCTGAGCTTTCTGAGTATCCTACTAGATTCCTTACAGTTTTTTACGGGCAAGTCTGTGATATGAAATGGCCTTGTAAATAGTGAATCCATTTCAGGTACGTTGATTCATACACTAAGTGTGTATATAAGGTAAGTTCCTATGTGATCTTACTATGATGATTTTGTATATTTGGATAACATTATGAGATGTGATAGTAAGCATGAAAGAGCTTTGTATATATGAGACTTTTGAATTGATGAATGTGGCAAATATGGCCAAGTACATGGTCCAAAGTATATATATGTGATAATTTGCTAAGTGATTTAAATGTGCCAATGTATCTATGAGTATATATGCCTTCTATGCTAAGTTTGTTTGTATTATGACTTACTAAGCTTTTGGAAAGCTTACTCCGTATGTGCATTTTCTCTGTTTTATAGGTCTTCAAAGCTACTGAAGGCTCGGGACCTTCAAGGATCGTCATCACACTATTCAACTTGTTTTTAGTACATTTTGGATATATATATTTTGTTAGACATGGCATGTATAGGCTAGTCTTTTGTATTTGTAAATGAAGTGAATTGTGATTTGGCAAGTTATATGTTGGTATTATGTTTAAATTAATGTAATATATGAAGTATACTTTGGTATGGTTAAAGCACATGAATTGGTCAAGTTTTTGGGGTAAGCATTTAGATGAATTATACTTGATATACATATGTTTTGGTCTTGGAAGTTGGCATGGTTGAAATGGATATTGAATGTCTAGATTGAATGGTTATTTTGGTTATCTAGTATGCATGAAATGAGTTGGTAAATATTGCTTGTAGGTAAGACCCAAGTGGGTGGCATTTTGGCCTCGAAAATGGCCTATAATGTCACACGGTTGTGGCACAAGGGTGTGCCTAGTGACCGTGGGGCTAAGTCAGTAGCTAGCATAGGAGTACGCGGCCTTAGCACACTGACGTGCCTAGTAGTGGTGTGTTTTTTGACAGGATCGACTACGACCAAAGAACACAGGCGTGTTTCGCAGCCGTGGAAGAAAAGTCAGTTTCGACCACGAGGAGGACACACGGGTGTGTCTAGCAGCCGTGGGAGGCACACGGCCTGTCCACACGGGCGTGTAACCCCTGAAACTTAGAAAAGTTTTAAATTTCCGAGAATGTCTGTATGTGTTAAGTTTAGTCCCGACCCAGTTTATAAGCATGTTTTAGGTCTCGTTGACCGTATTAAGGGACATTATGTTTGAGCTGGATGGATGAATGTATGAACTTTTGAAAATGTTTTCAATCGGTCCGGTAACGCCTTTAACCCTAGTCCGACGACAGATACGGGTTAGGGGTGTTACAATGTCAACATCCAAAAAAGTCCACTACGAACCTAGGAATAGGTAGGATTGCGTATGTCATGATATAGGTGTCCGATTGAGATATCGTGTAAGACCACATCTGGGACGTTGGCATCGATATGAGACATCGTGTAAGACCACGTCTAGGACATTGGCATCGATCTGAGATTTACGTGTAAGACAATGTCTGGGACATTGGCATCGTATTGATTCGTGTAAGACCCTGTCTAGGACAATGGCATTGATATCTGGTTACATGTAAGACCACATCTGGGACGTTGGCATTGTACAACCATTCTGAGTACTCCGAGTTTCCTATTTGATTCCGAACAGTTCAACGGGCAAATCCGAGAAATGAGAGACTAGGTAAAATGTATAAACGAGTCAGGTACGTCTAAAAGGTACACTATGTATGTGTTTGAAAGCTTACTTTATGTGTGTTTACTCTATTTTACAGATCGTCAAAGCTATGTACGGCTCGGGAATCGTCGAGGATCATCATCACACTATCAATCTCTATTTTGGTACTTTTGAATGTGTATATAGCTAGTTTTTTTGGGATATGTTTGATATATGTACAGGGCCATGTGATATGGCTAGGTATATAGTTGTGTTATGAATGACTATTTATGTCCTATGATGCTAGTTTTAGTATAGCTTGATAGCAAATGAAATGGTCAGATGAATGGTAAGCTTATTGATGTATAGCTAGCATATTATTGATGGTAAATTTATGATGGCTTATTGTAACACCCCTTACCTGTATTCTACGCCGAAGCCGGGTACGAGGCGTTACCGTACTTGACTCACATGGCCAAACAACTATGGATTATCAAAATCTATTCCAAATTAAAACTTTTCCATTCTCATATCTAACCTCCTTATAATGGGCCTACAAGGCCCTAAACATACTTTCGAAAAGTTTTGAAAATAAATCGGAAACTTTTACACACTCAGAATAATTTTACCTAAACAAGGGCCACACGCCCGTGTGAAATGGGACACGCCCATGTGGGCATGCCATGTGGTCACACACGCTCATGTCCCTCAGCCGTGGTCGACACTGACTTATTTCACACGGCCGAACACACGCCCGTGTCCCTCACACGGCCTCGACATGCCCGTGTCTTAGCCCGTGTGGCAAAATCTTGGCATTCTGTTTATAACATCATCATCTCACTATGGTCACACGGCCAAGGCATACGCCCGTGTCCTTAGACCATGTATCGAATTAAATTCCTAATTTCAGGTGCAGACTTCACACAGCCTGAGCACACGCCCATGACTTTGGCCGTGCCTCCCACACGGCTAAGACACACGGTCCTGTCTCTGCCCATGTGTTTACTACTGAGCATACTGACTCGCAATTCTAGCATGCAACGGGACACACGGCCGATCAACAAGCCCATAGGGCTGACCGTGTATCATACTCGGCCTAGACACATGCCCGTGTGTCTACTCGTGTGGACAATTTGATGGCTATCTACCAAGCCATTTGCCACCCTATCAAGTAATCACACTCATACCAAAACATTTCAATATATAAGATGACCAAATGGTACCTCTATGAACTCAAAAAGTATCACTACATCCTCAAAAGCATACACTTCATGAAATTCATCTTTATTAAACATAAGAATTAGCCAAATATTGGCCCAACTTTAATGACCATTTACAAAATGAATTGGAACAACCTTAGTATCTAACACATTTGGCTTACCAATATGACATAACAAAATACTCAAGTCCTATACATGCCATATTCAAAATAAATCTAATTTGCCTATACCAAGTTGTGGTCGATAGTGTGATCTCTAATTTCGACGTCCGCGAATTCACGAGCTAACTTTGCAATACTACAAGAACAAAGGGCAATGAAAAGGGGTAAGCATAAAGCTTAGTAAGTTTGCATGAAAATAAATGGCAATAGTAAGCTCACAATATAATCCATCCATGGCATTAATTAACCATACACAAGTCATAGGCTTCTTGCCATATTTATACATACCCATACTTGCCCTTATCTAGCACATACCATGCCACATATCGTAATTGTTTCTTCATGAATTACTCTTGAGTACATGTGTTAACTCAACCACATAATTTTAGTAAAATCCTCTTCACTATTTCTAAGCTAATCAATTTGTCCCAATAATTCACTAAGGATACTCAAGGATGTATATTCATAAACATTAGCATAACACGAAACCAATGCCACATCTCGGATGTGGTCTTCCATGGGGTCATTTCTAAGTGCCAATACCATATTCCAGATATGGTCTTATACTAAATTTCTCATTAAGCATCGATGCAATATCCCGGATATGGTCTTATACGAAATCTCAATTCGGTGCCGAGGCCATGTCCCAGATATGGTTTTACACAGTCCTACCAGGACTTCAACATATCAACTTTTATCATCTTTCTCATATAACACTAATATTCAATTTCATAGAATGTTTTTATAATATCAACCATTCTCAAACATGCTAGCATAAATATTGAATCATCACATACAAACTTACCTCGATTTCAAAATAAGCTAGATCGTCGATCTAGTCTGAGACTTTATTCTTTCCTTGATCGAGGTGGACTCTTGGTTTTTCTTGCTCTATAATAGCAAATTAGCTCGTTTTAACCATCAAATTAATAAATGTATTTCAAAAATCATGCTTTGGCAAAATTACCCTTTTGCCCTTAAACTTTGGCAAAATGACCATTTTACCCCTAGGCTCGAAAATTAATTCTAATCAAATTTCTACCTTTAATGAGCCTAGGTGAACATTTATTTCTCTTATGGATATCATCAAAATCCAACATTTCAACCATTTACTACAAACTTTATAACCTTTACAACAAGGTCCAATTAGGTGTTTTCATGGCAACACCTTTCACAAAAGTTGTTCATCTAACAACCAAGACTCATTTTCTTCCATAAAAATGTAGCAAATAAAAATGAAAGCTCTCATGGAAAATCTCTAAACTCTTCACCATATGACAAATTTGTCCCCTCATTTGAAACTTAAGCTCTAGAGGTTCTAAAAGTACAACTATCTTCAAGAAAAATCATTAATCACTTACTTGTGAGGAGATAAGTATGCTGAAATTTTTGACCTTTCTAACCCCTGTTTGCTGCCAATTTTTGGTGGTGATGAAGAGAAGAAAAGATGATACTTCTCTTTTCTTTATTATTCTCTTATTTTATTCATTAATTACCTAACACCACCAAAGCTTGACTAATTTACTCATCTTGTCTCCCTATGGCCGGATATGTCCTTTAGATTGGTCTAATTGCACATTAAAGGTTTTCAATTAAAATTCTATTGCTATTTGGCACCTCTAGTTCTTTTGCGCGATTAAGCAAGAAATTGCTAAAATTAAAGCATCAAAATTCTCATACATTTATACCATCACATTCTAACTTATAAAATATCATGGAAATAATTTTCTCTAACCTCGGATTTGTGATCCCGAGATCACTGTTCCAACTAGCCCCTAAATCGAGATGTTACAATTATGCTTTGAAGTGCTTGTGGTTATATTGAGTTAAATGACTATTAAGTTGGTATGGTTGTTAGGCTCATAATTGAGTAGAAATGATGCACAATTTGATGTGTTTTGGTTTCCAATTGTGTATGGGATGATGCTAGTATGTGTTTGTAGGGATGACCCAAGTGTGGGTGGCATTTTGGCCTTGAAAATGGCCTATAATTGCCCACACAGTTGAGCACACGAGCGTGTAGCTCAACCGTGTCCTTTGAGGTTGCAATTTAAAACAAGTCAGAATCGACCACGAACAAGACACACGGGTGTGTGGCTGGCCGTGTGGATCAAGTCAGTAGCGACCACGGACTGGACACATGGGCATGTGACTGGCCGTGTGGTGCAAGTCAGTGTCGACCACGGGTGAGGCACACGGGTGTGTCTCAGGCCTTGTGGACAATTTAGTATGTATGCCCTGTTTTGACACAGCTTAGACACATGGGCGTGTCTGAGGCCGTGGGAGGCACACGGCCTGCCTACACGGGCGTGTGACCTCTGTAACTTTGAAAAAATTTTATATTTTTTAGAATTTTCATATGTGTTCGGTTTAGTCAGGCCCTTTTCTAAAGCATGCTTGATGTCTCGTAGACCTATTTAAGAGACACTTTGATGTGATTTGTCAGATTAAGTTATGAAATGTCTGTAAAGGTTTCAGATCATCTGGTAACACCTTTAACCCTAAACCGACGACAGTTATGGGTTAGGGGTGTTACATTTGATTGGTATCAGAGCCAGGTTTAGTCAATTCTTGGATTAATGTAGTGTGTGAGAGTCTAGCTATACATGCCATATATATGAAATGTGATAGTGTGATGAATCTTGACATGTAAAATGTGTTTTTCGTATAGTAATGGATCCCGAAAAAGTTGTAGCTGACGATGTTGAAAGCAAGGTGCCTGCTCCCGCTCAAGGGACATCACCATCTGATTCGAGACCAGCTACTAGCGATCAAGAGTGAGAGGCTAAACAAGGTTTCTTCCAAATGATGAATGAGTGGTTCACTCAATATGTTAATGAGTGGTTCACTCAATATGTTAGAACTAATCTATCTGTTTCACAACCTCTGCCCCCGCGTAATCCTCCTCAGACTTCTATTATACCTCTAGTTATGAGTTTGAATCTGTTGAATAAACCTCCGGTCGACAAAACCTGTAAATATGGGACTGAAGGGTTTAGGGCCACTAGTGATGATGATGCCGAGAAAGTTGAGTTTTGGCTTGAGAACACTATCCAAGTATTTGATGAGATGGCATTAACTCCTGACGAATGTGTGAAATATGCCTTTTTTTACTACGAGATGTAGCGTATCAATGGTGGAAGACTTTGATTTCTGTGGTTCCAAAGGAACGGGTTACTTGGGATTTCTTCCAGTCTGGGTTCTGAAAGAAATACATTAGTCAGAGATTTATTTATCAAAAATAAAAAGAATTTCAGGAGTTGAAGCAGGGTCATATGTCCGTCACTGAGTATGAGAGAGAATTTGTGAGATTAAGTCAGTATGCTCGGGAATGTGTATTATCCGAGGCAATAGTGTGCAAAAGATTTGAAGATGGCCTTAATGAAGATATCGGTTTGCTTGTTGGGATTTTGGAAATAAAAGAGTTTGTTGTGCTTGTTGATCGAGCATGAAAAGCTGAGGCACTCGGGAAAGATAAAGGAAAAGCTGAGATAGAAGCTAGAGATGTAAGAAAGAGATTTTCGAGCAAATCATTTTAGTCTGCTTCAAAGAAATTCAGAGATGAACAAAGCCGTTCAAAGGTTAATGTGGGACATTTGATTAGAGATCGAGCTAGATCACAGTTGAATTCCAAAGCTCCAGCTACTTCAATGGCTAGTGTGGGAAATATCTGATCCGAAAGACCTGAATGTAAACATTATGGTAAAAGACATCCGGGAAGTTTTAGATTAAATGACCGAGCCTATTTCAGATGTGAATCATTAGACAATTTCATCCGAGACTGCCCAGTCTATTGAGCAAGAGATTGTTTAGAATCCGAGATCTGATAATGTTTCAGCTAGAGGTAGAACTTCTTGAAATACTAGAAATGTCAGTGGTAGTTAGAGAGCTACGAAAGACACTGTTGTGAGATCTGAAGCTAGAGTACCTTCCAGAGCGTATGCTACCTGAGCCCGTGAGGAAGCTTCATCTCTAGATGTTATAATGGGTACATTCACTCTTTTTGATACTTATTTAATTGCATTGATAGACCCAGGTTCTACTCATTCGTATGTATGCATGAATTTAGTCTCCAGTAAGACTTTGCCTATAGAGTTTACTGAATTTTGTGATTAGAGTATCGAACCCCTTAGGTAAAAGTGTCTTGGTTGATAAAGTATGCAACAGCTGTCCATTGATGTTTCGAGATATCTATTTCCCGGTTGATTTGATGTTATTACCTTTCGATGCGTTCATTATAATTTTTGGTATGGACTGGTTGACATTGCATGATGCTGTTGTGAGTTGCAAAAGAAAGACTATTAATTTGAGATGTCAGAATGATGAAATAGTTCAGATTGAGTCAAATGATTTGAATGGGTTACCTGCTGTGATATCAATGATGGAAGCTCAGAATTATTTGAAAAAGGGTTATGAAGCTTATTTTGCTTATGTGAATGACTCGAAAGTAACAGAAAGGAAAGTTGAATCAGTGCCAGTTGTATGTGAATTTCCTGATGTGTTCCCTTTAGAATTGTCAGGATTACCTCTGATACGTGAAGTTGAATTTGGTATTGATCTATTACCAAGAACAACTCCTATTTTGATAGCTCCGTATAGAATGGCACCAACAAAGTTGCAAGAGTTAACTGACAGAGGGTTTGCAAGACCGAGTTTTTCACCTTGGGGTACTCCTGTTCTGTTTGTGAAAAAGAAAGATGGCACTATGAAAATGTGCATTGATTATCGTCAGCTAAACAAAGTGACAATAAAGAATAAGTATCCCCTGCCACGTATTGATGATTTGTTTGATCAGCTGAAAAAAGCTACTGTGTTTTCAAAGATAGATTTGAGATCGAGATATTACCAGTTGCGAGTAAAAGATTCTGATATTCTGAAGACTGCTTTCAGAACGAGGTATGGGCATTATGTGTTTTTAGTTATGCTTTTTGGACTAACAAATGCTCCTGCTATTTTCATGGATCTGATGAACAGAATTTTTAGACCGTACTTAGACCAATTTGTTGTTGTATTCATTGACGACATCTTGATTTATTCATGTGATGAGATTGAGCATGCTGAGCATTTGAGAATTGTTTTGCAATCTCTGCGAGATAATCAATTGTATGCAAAGTTCAGTAAATGTGAATTTTGGTTGCAAAAATTTAGTTTTCTGGGATAGCCTCTGAAATACGAGTTGATTTGAGTAAGATTTCTGCTATTCTGGAGTGGAAACCTCTGAAGAATGTGTCTGAAGTCTGTAGCTTTCTGGGACTTGCTGGTTATTATCGTCGGTTTGTAAAAGGATTCTCAATGATAGCTACTCCATTGACTAGATTGCTTCAGAAAGATATGGGATTTGAATGGTCTGATAAATGTCAGAAAAGCTTTGATCAGTTGAAAACTCTATTGACTGAAGCTCCAGTTTTGGTACAACCAAAATCGGGTAAAGAATTTGTGATTTATAATGATGCTTCGTTAAATGGTCTAGGATGTGTTTTGATGCAGGAAGGCAAAGTTATAACTTATGCCTCATGACAATTGAAACAGCATGAAAAGAACTATCTGACACACGATCTTAAACTAACTACTATTGTTTTTTGCATTAAAGATTTGACGTCATTATCTTTTCAGTGAGAAATGCCACATGTTTTCAAATCAGAGAAGATGGTTAGAGCTGTTGAAAGATTACTAGCTTGTGATAGATTATCATCCGGGTAAAGCAAATGTCGTTCCTGATGC
The DNA here is from genome assembly GCA_025503065.1 of Gossypium bickii. NCBI lineage: Eukaryota > Viridiplantae > Streptophyta > Magnoliopsida > Malvales > Malvaceae > Gossypium > Gossypium bickii. The sequence continues at coordinate 70,439,331 of CP106716.1, read as the reverse complement.
ATTGAGTCAAAAATCACTGCTTGCATTACGTGCCATGAATGCTCATTCAGACTTGTCTGATGATGGTACATTTTTAGGAAAATTAAAAGTGAAACCGTTGTTTTTACAACAAATTTTTGATGCTCAGAAAGTTGATAATGAAATGCTAGCAAAACGAGCTCAGTGTGATTCGAACTCTGATTCTAAATTTTGAGTTGATGATAATGATTGCTTAAGATTTCAAGATCGAATTTGTGTTCCGAGAAATCCAGGGTTATTATAGTTAATTTTGAATGAAGCTCATAATAGTCGCCTATCTGTCCATCCGGGTAGTACAAAGATGTATCATGATTTGAAGCAACACTATTGGTGGTCGGTATGAAAAGAGATATCTCTGATTATGTTTCAAAATGTTTAGTCTGTCAACAAGTTAAAGCTAAACATCAGGTTCTGTCTGGTTTGTTGCAACCGATAATGAATCCCGAGTGGAAATGGGACAGAGTGACAATGGATTTTGTCTTTGGTTTGCCTTTTGACTCCGAGAAAGAAAGATGTAATTTCGGTTGTAGTTGATCGATTGACAAACCTGCCCATTTTATTCTAGTAAAATCTGATTACTCACTTGATAATTTAGCTGAGCTTTACATTTTTGAGATTTGTGAGATTGCACAGGGTACCACTATCTATAGTGTCAGATATAGATCTGAGATTTACTTCACAGTTCTGGAAGAAATTGAAAGAAACTTTGGGTACTAGATTGCATTTCAGTATGGCTTTTCACCCACAAATGGATGGTCAATCTGAACGAATCATTCAGATTCTTGAGGATATGTTGAGATGTTGCATTCTTAAATTTAATGGGTCGTGGGAACAATATCTGCCATTGATTGAATTTGCATACTATAATAGTTTTTAGTTGAGCATCAAAATGGCACATTATGAAGCTTTGTACGGACGTAAATCTCAGACACCTCTGTATTGGATGGAGCTCAGTTAAAATAAGATACACGGAGTAGATTTGATAAAAGACACTGAACAAAAAGTGAAAATAATCTGTGATAGTCTGAAAGCAACGTCTGATTGTCAGAATTCCTACGCAGACTTGAAAAGAAAAGACATTGAATTCGAAATCGATGATAAAGTATTTTTAAAAGTATCTCCGTGGAAGAAAGTACTCAGATTCGGAAGTAAAGGCAAGTTGAGTCCGAGGTGACCGTATGAGATCATTGAACGAATTGGACCTATTGCATATCGATTGTTGTTGCCACCAGAATTAGAAAAGTTCATAATGTGTTTCACGTGTCAATGCTTCGTTAGTACAGATCCGATCCATCACATGTGATTACTCCGTCTGAGATTGAAATCTAATCTGGTATGACTTACGAAGAAGAACCGATCCGTATCTTAACTCGTGAAATGAAAGAATTGAGAAATAAGAAAATTCCATTAGTGAAAGTATTGCGGCATCGACACGGAGTAGAAGAGGCTATGTGGGAGCCTGAAGATTCAATGAGACAAAAATATCCGAATCTGTTTAACAGTAAGATTTTCAGGGACAAAAATCCCTAAGGGGGAGAATTATAACAGTCCGGTTTAGACCTTAGCTGGAATAGTGGTTTTAGAACCACAAATTCGAGTCAGAAAAATATTTAATATTATTTTCTGTCTTTATTATATGTGATTTAGCCTGTGTGAATGTTTCGCGAATTAATTTGAACATTTGTGTTTTTAATTTGAGAAAAGGATTAAATCGCATTAAATGCAATATTAGCATGCTATTTGTAAAGGTACCTATTTGATCTGGCTTTAATAATAAGGAGTCCTAATGTTCCAATTTAGCCATTGTAACATGGCATGGACGGTAATGGACTATTATTATTAAGTTTTCTTATTAAATTACAAAAGTCAATTTCGTAAAAGGTTTATTAATGTGAAATAAATAAAACATAAAATGAAAATCATGCATGCTCATCCTATCTTAGTGCCGAAATTAAAAGAGAAAGAAAAGAAGAAAACAAAGCTAGGTTCGGCCTTTGTTCATCTTGATTAAGGTAAGAGTTTTGTTTGATTTTTGATAATTTCTACATTTTTGAAATCGTTGCTTCGTATACTTCAAAACCCATGCTTCAATTTTGTGAATTGATGATGAATGTGAAACATGCCATTGATGATTTTGCAAGCTTTGTAATGTTTGAGGATGAAATATGAAAAATATGTGATAGATTAACATAGTTTATCTTTGAATTTTTGATGAATTTGAGTAATTTGGAATTAATTGAGAAAATAATATTTTGAGGGACTAAATTATGAAATAAATGAAAAATATGGGTTGCTAGGGACCTATAGAGAATTCGGCTAAGCATGGGTATATAGAGATTTTGTGTATTTTTGTGATTTTGTGAAATAGGGACTAAAATGTCAAAATGTAAAAATATGAGGGCTAATTTGTAAATTGCCCTAAATATGTGTTTTTGGATTGAATTGAATGATTTGGTGAATAAATAAGTTAAATTCGAATATGTATAGATCAAGAAGCGAAGAAAACAGATTTAGATCGCGGAAAGTCGAAAGTGATCGAATTGTCGAGTCCATACGTTATCTGAATCTGAGGTAAGTCTATATACAAATAAATGTATTACATTGATATATGTCTGTTCATATGAAAATTCATAATGATGAATGTGTAAGAGATGATGAGTACATGAAATCTGAGATAGTATCGACATGGTGTCAACATTCGAAAAAGTCTCGTACGAACCAAGGAATAGGTAGGATAGCGTATGTCATGACATAGGTGTCCAATTGAGATATCGTGTAAGACCACGTCTAGGACACTGGTATCGATATGAGACATCGTGTAAGACCATGTCTGGGACATTGGCACCGATCTAAGATTTACCTGCAAGACTATGTCTGGGACATTGGCATCGTATTGATTTGTGTAAGAACCTATCTGGGACAGTGGGATTGATATCTGGTTACATGTAAGACCACGTCTGGGACGTTGGCATTGTATGACCATTATGAATACTCCGAGCTTCCTATTTGATTCTGAACGGTTCAATGGGCAAATCTGAGAAATGAAAGACTACGTGAAATGTATAAACGGGTCAGGTACGTCTAAAAGGTACACTATGTATGTGTATGAAATGTAAGTGTATATATATGAACTTACCAAAGTGAATATATGTATGGTTTTGATGAGATAATATGTGATATATGCTTGAATATGTTATGAGCATAAGCGAAGCTCTATGATGTGATATGTTGGCATTCTATGGATAAACAAAAGAGCCAAAGAACATGTTATAAAATTGCAAATGAGAAATATTAATGACATTATATCAATGTGGTTATGTGCCTTTTATGTTAAGTTTATTTTTATATGGCTTACTAAGTTTTTGAAAGCGTACTTTATCTGTGTTTACTCTGTTTTACAGATCGTCAAAGCTACGTACGGCTCGAAATCGTCGAGGATAATCACCACACTATCAATCTCTATTTTGGTACTTTTGAATATGTATATAGCTAAATATGGCGTGTATAGGCTAGTTTTTTTGGGATATGTTTGATATATGTACATGGCCATGTGATATGGCTAGATATATGGTTGTGTTATGAATGACTAGTTATGTCCTATGGTGTTAGTTTTGGTATAGCTTGATAGCAAATGAAATGGTCATATGAATGGTAAGCTTATTGATGTATAGCTAGCATATTATTGATGGTAAATTTGCGATGGATTATGCTTTGAAGTGCTTGTGGTTATATTGAGTTGAATGACTATTAAGTTGGTATGGTTGTTAGGCTCATAATTGAGTAGAAATAATGCACAATTTGATGTGTTTTCGTTGTCAGTTGTGTATGGGATGGTGCTTGTATGTGTTTGTAGGGATGACCCAGGTGTGGGTGGCATTTTGGCCTTGAAAATGGCCAATAATTGCCCACACGCTTGAGCACACGAGCGTGTGGGTCGACCGTGTCCTTTGAGGCTGCAATTTAAAACAAGTCAAAATCGACAATGGGCAAGACACACGGGCGTGTGACTGGCCGTGTGGATTAAGTCAGTAGCGACCATGGGCTGGACACACGGGCGTGTGACTGGCCGTGTGGTGCAAGTCAGTGTCGACCACGGGTGAGGCACACGGGCGTGTCTCAGGTCGTGTGGACAAGTCAGTATGTATGCCATGTTTTGACACAACTTAGATACACGGGTGTGTCTGAGGCCGTGGGAGGCACATGGCCTGCCCACACGGGCGTGTGACCTCTGTAACTTTGAAAAATTTTTAAATTTCTGAGAATTTTCGTATGTGTTCGGTTTAGTCCCGGCCCTTTTCTAAAGCATGTTTGATGTCTCATAGACCTATTTAAGGGACAATTTGATGTGATTTGTCAGATTAAGTTATGAAATGTCTGTAAAATTTTTAGATCGTCCGATAACGCCTTTAACCCTAAACCGACAACGGTTACGAGTTAGGGGTGTTACAATAAAATTATAGTCCTTGTGAAAGTATTGTGGCAAAGATATAAGGTAGAATAGGCTATATGGGAGCTCGAGGAGGCCATGGGAAACCAGTACCCAAACCTTTTTGCTGGTAAGATTTTCGAGGACGGAAATCCCTAAGAGGGAAAATTGTGACAGCCCAATTTAGGGCCTAATCAGAATAGTGGTTGCGAGACCACAAATCTAAAGTAGAAATATGTGTTTTATGATTTTTATGAGGTTTATAATGTGTTTGCATGATGGTGTGAAAATTTCATGAGGAAATTTTATTTATTAGTGATTAAATTGTCCATTAGGACTAAACTGCAAAGATTAGAAAATACGAGATTCTACAAGATTTAAGTATGAAAAAGAATCATAAAAATTACTAGAGGTCCTTATTTAGCAATTAGACCATTATTTGTTAAGATGGACAAAAATAGACATGGGAAGGAAAAATCTTAAGAAAGGGGCCTTAAGGGCATTTTTGTCATTTGGTTAATTAATGAATTAAAAGGGAAAATAAGTCAAAAATTGTGTCCATCTTCTCTAAGCTTGGCCGAAAATCATAAGGACTCCATAGCTAGGGTTTCTTCAACTTTCAAGCTTGATTGTAAGTACCTCCTAGCCCCGTTTTTAATGTTCTTCGTATTTTTGAGATCCTTGTTGCTCGATTTAACTATTTCTAGCTATATTTTGAGCTAGGGTTTATGTTCAAAAATTTACCCATGTATGACATGCATGTATTTTGATGATTTATGGAAGAATATGAAAGTTTGATGTATGATAAACTTCTTTTTTTAAGTTATTTTCATGAAAGAAATGCATAAAAAGACCAAATTGTAAAAGTTATAGAAAATGGTCACACATGAGTGAAATAGTGGAAATTGGGAGTTGTTGTAGTTGAGAATATGATTCGGCTAGGCTTAAATTACAAGAAAGTTGAATAAATTCATTTTACGAGCCTAGAGGAAAAAGTGTAACAAGTGAAAGTTTAGGGGCAAAATCATAAATTTTCCAAAGTATGATTCATGAGTCAATTTAGTTAATGTGAGTATTAAACAAGTGAAATTGTTATTATAGATCAGAAACATGAAATCGGGATAGAAACCGAGGTAAGAACAAAGTCGTGGACTAAATCGAACATCTACACCTATTTTGAGTACCAAGGTAAGTTTGTGTGAAATTAAAATTTCATAGTGTTTTTATATTTTAAATTACTTGATATTATGATAAAGAATATCATTCTCATGAAAATCGACTAATGAAGCCTCGATGAGCAAATGATGAGAATATGCTAAGTTGAAGTCCCAGTTGAAGATTCAGAATAACGAGGATACCTATGTCACCACATGAGATAAGGAAGAACCTGTATAACACCATGTCTGGGACATGGCATCGGCACCAAATAATGAAGGTCCTGTGTAAGACCATGTCTAGGACATGCTATCGACATCTATGTATGATCTCGTATAAGACCATGTCTGGTACATGGCATCGACATCGAGTTAAGAGATCCCATGTAAGACCATATCTGGGATATGGCATTGGCATCGTGATACATGTATGATGAGATTGAGTATCCTCTGATATTCCTAGTAATTCAACGGGCAAAAGAGTTGAGTATGTAAAGATGACAATGAGCTAAGTTATACAATGATGACAAAGAGTTCCATTTAAGCTAAGGATGATAATGATTTAAGTTTATGTTCAAGACAACATAAATGCTAAATTATGTGCTAAAGTGATATAGGTACTATGAGTAAAATATGAGTTATGAAAACCGTAATGTGATATGTGATGGTAAGAAGTATGAGTAAGTATGTCAAAGTACTTGAGAACTTGTGTTGTTATTGTTTTATAAGATGAATGGATTTTATCATGAGTACTTACGTTGCTATTTTCGTTCATGCAATCTTACTAAGCTATATGCTTACCCTCTCTTTTCCTTTTTTCTTGTAGTATCGCCAAGCTAGCTCAGGGATCGTAGAACGTCGGAGCTCGGATCACAATATCAATCATTCTTTTGGTATGGTAAAGTTGATTTATTTTGAGTATGGCATGTATAGGAACTTGGTCATCTTGTGTTATGACATATTTGAAAACCAAAATGTTGGTTGTTTATGCTATACACTCAATTTGTAAAAGGCCATTAGGAATTGGCTAATATTTGTCAAGTTTCTTAGTTTTAATGATGATGAGTTTTATGAAGTGAAAGTTCATGAAATTGATGGTGTAAGATGTGGTTTTTATGAATGATGATTCAGGGATTTTTCATAGTGTATCAATGCCATATTATGTGTTGCTTGTGGCTAGGTTTCAGGGTGGCAAATGGCTTGGAAAATAGCCTTTTAATTATCCCCATGGGTACGTGTGTCTACGCCGTGTTTGACACACGGTCAGCCCCATGGGTGTGTTGATAAGCCGTGTGTTCCCTGCATCAAATTTGTTGATAAGCCCGTGCCTGGGCCGTGTTCCCTTTAAGAGTTTGCTGACGTAATAAACAGAATGCTAAGGTTTTCACACACGGGTGAGAACACGGGCGTGCCTAGGCTGTGTGAGGGACACGGGCTATAGGCACGGGCATGTGTCTGACCGTGTCAAAACCCCTGTAGGTTCAAAATGAAAAATAAATTCCACACTGGCTAAGGACACGGGCGTGTGTAACCGCACGGCTTGCCCATACGGGAGTGTCCCATTTCACACGGGCGTGTGGCTCTGTTTAGGTAAAAAATTTCTAAGAGCGCAAAAGTTTCTGGATTAATTCCGAAACCTCCCGTATATATGTTTTGGGTCTTGTATGCCCATAATAAAGATGTTATGTATATGAATGAAAAATTGTAAGTTAGAACAAAATTTTATGGCCCAATGTTGTATGTTTAAACAAGTTAAGTCCTGTAATGCCTCGTATCCTGTCCCGGCGTCGAACACGAGTAAGGGGTGTTACATACCTGGCACATACCAGCTAACTGGAGCACTTGGACTTTCTTCCAATCTGAATTCCAAAAGAAATATGTCAGCAAGTTGTATTTAGAGGACCGAAAACTAGAATTCATGATGTTGAGACAATGTGATATGCTGGTGGTTGATTATGAACGGGAATTTTTAGAATTTATTTCATTCGAAGAAGAGGGTTGTAAGTGATTCCTACGGGGATTGCGTGATGAGATCAGCGTTCAATTAATATCGCACAAACTGAAAGAATTTTTCGATCTGATTGAACATGCGAAGATGGTTGAGCAAGCTATGGGCCTTGATAAAAAGACTAAGCCCTATTTATTATATTATATTTAGATGATATTCTACTTGTAACAAATGATTTGGGTTGACTACATGAGGTGAAACAAATTTTCCCTTAGAACTTAGTACGAAAGATATGGGTAAGTCATCTTATGCAATTGGGAGTAAGATCCATAGGGATAGTTATCACACATGTTGGGATTATCACAAGTAACCTAAATTAATAAAAATCTTAGAGAGATTTCAAATGAAAAATTGTTCACCAAGTGTTGTGATCATTGGATTATGCGATGTCAAAGTCTTAAAATTTATATAAAGAATGATCAAACCTGGAAACTAACTATGACAACGATGTGAGGCAAGCGCACCTATCGAACAATAGTATAGTTAAGCCAAGACTGGATTGTCGAACCCAAAGGAACTAAAAGTACTAATACTAACTTTTTTTTTAATTATCTAGCCTAAAATAAAGGAATTTGTTGTTTAATCTAAATTAACTAACTACTAAACTAAAGACTCTAAGACAAAGAAGAATGAAATTTGGGGAAAAATACTTTGAGAAAAACCAATTGATTAAGACAATAACCGAGGAAGAATCCACCTAGACTTCACTTGTTATCTAACTCTGAACCAGAAGATTTATTCACTTGACTTGATCCGTAAGATTCCCTAACGTATATTAATCCCTCTCTCGAGGCAACTGACGTCTAACCCTAGGTTGATTAATTGAAATCTCTTTCTAATTAAAACCCCTAGAATTGCATTAACTCGATCTATGAACTCCCATATTAGGTTTCACCCTAATCCGGCAAAATCTCGTCACCCTATCTCCAGGCGTGCGATCAACTCCGCTTAATTATGCTAGATCTACTTTTAGGCAGGGACTTTTGCTCTTCCACCTAAGCACATCATACTTGAATTAATATCTCGGAAATATCAACACAATAATTATGAACACATAATTAAGGACAAGTCAAATATTTATCATATAGTTTAGCACACGATAACAAGATTCATCTTAGATTTCATCCCCCTCAGGTATCTGAGGGTTTAGTTCATAATAATAAAAGAAAACATCTCAGAAGAAAAGATAAAACAAAACATAAGAAATACCTAAAACCCCTGAAAGAATTGAAGGAGAGATCCTCTGTCTTGAGTATGATTCCGGCTTCTTGAGATGGATCAACTGGCTATCTTCGAATAAATCCCCACAAATCTGCCCTCTTTGGCCTAGCTGGATGCCCCCTGACTAAAGCCTTGGGTTCCCCCCTTTTAGGTTATACTTAGGGTGTTTATATAGGCTTCTGAATATGTTTCTTCGCCTTTAAGTATCCTAATCTGAGTGAAATTTCATTTTTTCACGTCAGGGACACGCCCATTGTAACACCCCCTACCCGTATTCGTTGTCGGAATAGGGTACGAGGCATTTCCGGAGTTTACAATTTTTTTTACTCAATATAACCCCTTTATAAATATCTAGCCTTCCTGCAAATTTTTAAACCGAGACCAATTCACATCAACCAATCCAATTCAACATATTTTCAAAATAGATCCATGCATATTTATAAGATAATCTCATTACATACTAAAACTAAAATTTGTTAGCCATACCAATGGCTGACCTTACATTTATTTCATATTAACATCTACTTTATTAGCTTATACATGCCATTGATTTCCAAAATAATGTTTCTTTATATACCAAAATCTTGGGGTTGATAATGTGATGTGTCTCCTACCGAATCCGACCTCTGAGCTCTTAACACTACAAAACAGGGGAAAAGGAAACAGGGTAAGCACTTTGTGCTTAGTAAGCCCATGTAACAAGAATTATACTTACCTAGTATTTTCAATACAATGCAATAAACATTCATATATCCATTCAATGCACTATTACCCTACCATGCACAAACTCAACTTTCAAGTTAGTCCAATAATTTCCATGTATCAGTAATATATACCATGATTGATGAACTCATCAATACCATGATTTCCATTCCCTTATTATTTTTCCATATTTATCCCATTGAATTTCTTGGAATTTTTGATGGATTTTCAGAGGTACACTTTAGTGTACAAATCTAGGTCTGTCAACTTATGTTCATGTGCGCACATGTCCATTTTAGAGAGCACACTCCCGCGAACCTCATCCTTATAGAGGGATTACCAATCCAGGCTAAATCCCTTGTAATATAAACTCATAGAATATTGTAGGGATTACCAGTCCAGGCTAAATCCTCTGCAATGACAATTACTCTAATGAGCTTGGATCTGAATTACCAGTCCAGGCTAAATTCAGACCCTAATTCGAATTACCCGTCCGGGCTAAATCCATTTTACACATATTCTTCGGGAGGGCTATATGATGATAGGATCACCCGTCCGGGCTAGATCCTTTTTACCGTTAATTCCTTTTCAGAGATCCATCAAATTTTCCTTTCATTCAAGTGGGATTTCTTCCTTTTTTTATCAAATATACCAATGTATCATCAATTTTCATACAATGAACATTTAAATTATATTCACATCAATAACATACATTTCAAGCATTTAAGAATATAATTCAAGTTACATGAACTTACCTCGATACTAGTTCGTATACAAAATCTACTAATCCGGGACATTTTCCTTTCCTCAATCTAGCTTCGTATTTGAGTTTTCCGGATCTAAATAAATAAACTCAATCATCAATTCAATACATTTCATGTTCACATGTAGCATTCTCTATAATTCTATTATTATTTTTAGTTCATTCAAAGCTGTCTACTTGTGTCATAATCACTAAATTATTTTTATCTTGAGCTAAAAAACTCCAAATTAGGATCTTCTAATTTTCCTTGAAACTAGACTCGCATATCTTCTTTCCATAAAATTTTCAGAATTTTTGGTTTAGCCAATAAGTACTGTTTATTCTTTAAATTCACCCCTATACTGCTGTTTGACAGTTCTGACCCTTTTTAACTAAAATTAATTATCTCTTCATACACAATTTGGATGATGTTCCTGTTTATTTCTATTGAAAATAGGCTCATTCAGGATTATAAGCATATAAATTTAAGCCCCTAATTATGTTTCTCCATTCTTTTATGATTTTCTAAAATCAAAATAGGGGAACCTGAATTCATTCTGACCTTGTCTCACAAAATTCATTATATCTCATGATTTACATATATATTGCTTACACTGTTTCTTCTATGAGAAACTAGACTCAATAAGATTTAATTTCGTAATTTTTTCATCTTCTAATTCAATTTCTACAATTTATGGTGATTTTTCAAAGTTAGTCTACTGCTGCTGTCCAAAACTATCTTAGTGCAAACTGTTTATTACCATTTTTCCCCTAAGCTTTCAATAAATGATAATTTCGTCCCTGCTCAATTAACTTCTCAATTGAACTGGTTTCTCTCAATTAAAACTTTATTCTATCACTTTAAACTACTTTATGACCTTTGGGAATCAGAATTTCAGTAATAGACTTTAATTCCAAACATTTTCACAATTTAGGTCCTAAAAATCAATTTCTATTGGAATTACCTAATAAAATCATCTCATAAACAAATTAAAGCTTCAATTTCATTCTATTTCATCATAAACTTACAGCACTCAACCATGGTAACTTTCAATTTCATCCATGAAATCAAAGACTAATGAATTTAATAGTAGGACCTAGTTGTAAAAGTCTTAAAAACACAAAAATTACAAGAAATAGGCAAGGATTAACTTACTTGCAGTAAAAATATGAAAACCAGCTTAAGGAAACCCTTTTATGGTGTTTTTGCTAATGAGAATGCAGAAAAATAAAGAGAAATCTAGATAATTCCACTTTAGTCCTAGCTTTATTAAGTCAATTTTTCAATATTCCAATTTTGCCCTTAAGTCTCCTTATGTTCTTGCTGATTTCATGCCCTTGCCGGCCAGCCCAAATAGACCTTGGGTCTATTTTCCTTTTAAGCCCTCTTTCTTTTATCATTTAAACTATTTAATCATTTTCCATAATTTTGCATTTGTTACAATTTAGTCCTTTTCATTTAATTACATACCCAAACGTTAAAATTTTCGAATGAAATTTTAATACCACATTACTAACATTTTATAAATATTTATAAAAATATTTCCTACTCAATTTTATGAGATCAAGGTCTCGATAACTTATTTTTGCCCAATTCCTTCAATAATTCCTTTTTCTAACTAACCACTAAATTGGTAAAATTTTTCTATCGATATTTTAATACAACTTTCCTATCATATAAATATTCATGCAAATATATTGAAATAAATTTCTCTTTAAATCGGATTTATGGTTACGAAACCATTGTTCCGATAACCTTGAATTTAGGCCATTACACCCATGGCACACGCCCGTGTGAATCGTGGCCAGGCTGTGTTCGAGACTGTTGAATGAGGCACGGCCGTGTGGTCTTGGGCCCAGGCCGTGTTGATTTTGTGATATGGCCCATTTACTCCGTTTTGGGCCCGTTTCTCGTTCTTTTCATCATCCGGTGCTCTTCTGAGTATAAAACATGAAAGCAAAGGATTAAGAGCACCAAATTACACAATTAAAGGAATAAATCATCCAAAAATATGCTAAATGTGGGCTTAAAATATGTTACTATTACGATTTATCATGTTGCACCCATTGTAAAGGGTGGTAAGTTCAGTTTGAACCAACGTCCATAACTCGAAAATGAGAAAGAACAAATGAAAAATATTTCATATGCTTCAATTGTTGAAAGCTTAACGTATGCTCAAGTCACTACCATACCTAACATTGCATTCGCAATGAGAATGTTGAGAAGATATCAAAGCAATCCTAAAATATACCATTGGAAAGCTACAAAGAAAGTAATGAGATATCTTCAAGGAACTAAAAATTACACGCTTACACATAGATGGTCCAACAATTTGGAAGTTGTTGGATATTCGAACTTGGAGAAGTGCCAAACTGACACTAATGTCTTTCTGTATTGTGAAGGCTGAGTTTGTTTCATATTATGAAACGACCCCACAGGGTATTTGGTTGAGAAGTTTCATTGCGAGTTTTGAAGTTGTCGAGTCTATCGTTAAGCCCATGTGGATAAATTGTAACAACATGATAATAATGCTTTTTTTTTTTAAATAATAAAATTATAAGTCGAAGAACATATATTGACATTAAGTGCTCATTGACAAAAGGCATACCACCAAACTTGTTCAGAATTGTCATTTGAAGTTTGAACTCCATTTTATAATTAGAACTCAGTGGTTAATCCAAGGATTTAGATTTTGTCCATTACCTTTTCATTCATCCATGAATTGTGAAAATTATATTTATGAACACTAATTAATTTTGTATAAAAAAGTAATAAATAGGAAATTAATGGAAAAGAGGTGGATCGACAATTTACAAGATCGGAGAGTTACAAATCTAAGTGTTCACAGTGTCATTGACCTCTTACTCCATAAACGCCACTTATCATTCATCATATTCATAAAGGTGCTAGTACCAAAAGAAATATTCATGAAGGTTCTTTCTTCCAAGACTAATCAATTGAATCATCCAAAGGTTTCACTATAAGAGCTTCCAGCCTACAACTAGCACCATCAAAGTTGGTCTTACAACTACCCAGAGATTAACTAGTTTAGTTAGTAAAGTCAACCTTCGGAGACGTTATTCAGCAGGTCTGGATTTGATTTTCGACATCGTAACGATTTTCCTAATTCTAGAATATGGCTTCATTTGCAGAATAAAAGCTCAAGTACCCAACTTTTTAGCTCAAGAAAAGTATGATCATGTAACAGATTTCAAGGATTTGGCCTCCACTTTGTTAACTGACCCTATTTGACAAGACAGTTAAATGCAGCCAAAAAAAAAAAAAAAGGCAAAATTTGAAACGGGGAAACTAAAGTGAGAAGGAATGCAACAGGTTCGCAGATATGTTCGGGGTAATATTAAGTTACTGAATGGATTATATAGCAAGTGGAGTTTACAACTACATGAGTCGAAAGAATAACATATTCATTATATTTTGTTCTTCTGTCATCCGATATCCATATATAAACTCTACAGTTAACTGATATTGAATTTCTGCAGAATATTGAAAGGCTTTCGAAGGAGTAAACATTATCAAATGCTTCCAAGCAGCAGAGTAAATGCTTGACTGAAGTTTATGCCAGACAGAAACGGTATCATACAAAGTGGAAGCTATGGAGTTGCAAAACATCCTGTAGGCATTTAACAGCAGCGTCGTAGTATAAGAAGCCCATGAACCAAAATTCATGACTATCAATAGATATAACTTGGATGTACTTTTCAGAATGATTGACTCTGCTTGTCGAAGGATTAACTGATTTCAGTTGGTGTAATGGGATAACCACCTGCGTATGCAGACAGAAAAATGTCAAGAATCATTACTCTGTAAATTCTGATACCATTAACTGGAACCCACATATTTTTTTGCATGAAGTTATGTTTTAGTATGTTTCCTTCATATCCGTTTATGAAAACTAATTTTTTTGGGGTTCATGGCTACCCTTGATGAGTACATACCTTGTAGTAGTTCCAGTCAGTGTGGCTCCCAGTTTTATATGCAAGACGACTGTCACTGCAATATGCAAGCTTTGCCGTAGAGACATATAAAACTCCCATGACAGGACCAGCTGATGTTGATAAGTAACATGCAAATGAATTTTCAAGTTGCTCTTCAGGAACTGTTTCAAAAGTTTGTCTAAAGATCTTCTCATAACCACCTTCTGCTAAAACCTTTGTTCCCTGAGCAATTCTTCCCATGGCAGCCTCAGCAAAACTTGGGCTTGTTCTTACTGATTTAAGAAGAGGGAGAAAGTATTTCAGTAATTTTTAGTATGTCAAACTGCTCGAGAAGCAAGAGGGAAAAGGTTGGGGATGATAGCTGGGTTCATGCATAAAAATTCAGAAATAGCATATTATTCAAATTAATATATGCGAACAGATTTTTCAATAGCTCTTCAATAAAACTTTAGGATAGAATATATCCTTCCCATGCTCTAACAAAAGCAACATTTTTTTTTTCATTTATCAAAAGAAAGCAACCTTTTTTTTATTGTAAAAGAAACTGCCATACAAGAAGACCAATAGAAAAGGGTCCAGAGCATAAAAAAGGATACATAAAATCATTATTTTTATGGTCATTCAATTTATGACTAAGTTAAGGTAACGTCATGTCCTAAAAAAGGTTAAGGGAATGAAGCAACCAAGTATTAGAGATCCACAACCATAATTGCAAAAGTAATGTCACAATTTGGTTACAGACTGCTTAGAGACGCTTAAACCAGAAAACGTGAATGTAGTGATGCAAACTTGTAGTATGTTATTTACTCAAACCGCTGGTAAATCTGGGAAATTCTCATATTAGAGAAATAAAATACAAAATATGTGCACAAGTAAAAGTCCTCACATGACATAAACAATGTTTACCGCATATCAGTAGTGCAAAGAGTTGTCATCAACAAATGAGCATGAGACATCTCAACAATGACAATAGCAAATATGGTCTGGATAATAATAATTCTATTAGTCAAACAGAAACAAGAGTGAATTGTGCATCATAGTTGCATTGGAAGCTGTCTAGCTATGCAATCTCTGGAAACTAGAATTTTCATAACTCTAACAAAAGAGTCGAGGAAGTTCTTATTAACCATTTGCACATGTGGAAGTAATACTATGAATCTCTGGAAACTAAAGATTTGTCATCCCCCTTTTTATTGAGCCGTTCACCAGGTTCTGTCACCCCAAAATTACCTCATAAAGCTGTTTGTTAAAATATTTATCAGCTTGAGTCCTTTGTTCGATAAAATGAAAATGCAATTTGATGAAACCTGATACCTTAACCTTAAATGAACCATCATATTCTATTATTCCCAAGTATTAATTGCAAACACCAGTGTTAAATCTAGCCTACGATTTCACTAAATCAATACTACATTTCCTTTAAAAAGAAACTGCTAAGAGCATGTTAAAAATGAGAAGGAAAGAAAGAAGTTTATCACCTCGTCTCCAGTTCCCAAATCACAACTGTCTAAAATTGTCCAACCATTTCAAAATGAAACAAAATCGCTTCCTCAATATCCAACATAACTCTTAGGACAAATGACCAATGGGAAACACCAATCATACAAAAGAAACAATGGTCCAGTCAAGCCTTAACCAAATTCGAAATGTGACCTCCTAATTCAATATCTTAAGATTTCAATTTTCAACAACTGAATACTTATAGCAACCATCAAAACAAACGGAAAATACAGAAGAGAAAAGAAAACGTGGTTTTATTTCATCACAAACTAAAACTAATCAAACTAGTAAGCATTGAGCACTATCAATGCCAATCCTAGAAGCCTATCGAACACTATCTAATTCAATTCAAGCCAAATACAAAAAAGAACAAAAAAAGCACTAAAATTTATTAAAGAGAGAAAAGAAAATATGTACAATGCTGCCACGTGTTCCCGGCCAGATCCTCGGCTTTCCTCGTCGCTTCTCCCACTTTCTTCGTCCATCTCCCTAAGACATCCCTCAATGTATCCACTGTCTCTGTTTCCTCTCACAAGTAAATAATTAACTAATTTCAAATTAAAGACAAGATTAGAAATAAATGTAAAAGTGCTTGCCTTTGAAGGAAGTTAAAGAAGATTCCAGAGCAGGAGCATCAGTAACGTAAGCATTGAATCCATTAAGAGTAGACATGATGGCGCAGTGATCTGCAGCAGGTGATTGATCAACAAATTGGGGAAATTCCTCGACCCGGATAGTGTTCTGTTCGGTGATTGCTCTCCTTTGGATTCTGACTCTCCTTTTCTTCCTTTTTGTCAGGTCTGTAGTTGGAACTTGGAAAAATAACAAAGCCCTCCGCATCCATTGCGGGATCCGAGGCTTTCGGGTCCATTTTCGAATTCGATTCTTGTGCCGTAGATTGCGTTGAGCTGGACTTTGGCTCGGTTTCCGTCCTTCTAGTGTTCCCCTCTACTAGAACTTCGCGGGAAAATACCGCTGCGCGTGAAGTGGTCATATATGAAGAATGAAGAGAATAATTAAAGTTAAAGAGTGAGAAAAATGATATTTGGTAAAAATATTAGCTTCTAATTAGGTATTTAATTTATTTGGTTTTTTAAATATTATATTTTTTTTTTTTTGAAAAAGACTTCAAATTGGGCTTTATTTATTTTCCTAAAATACAAATTCAAAGGAATAAAAGAAGGCGCGTTATTTCGGCCTCATAAGCAACAAACTAGACTAAAACAAAACTAAATTTCCTATCATTCGGCCTGGTTTAGAACCAACAGCCTTTTCAAATTCAAAAATAGAAACGACAAACAAATAAACGTTATGGAGCCATTAATGATGCCCCGTACTTTGCCCAATAAGCCAACTGGCAACCCGTCCATCACGCTATCAGCCTTATCTTCGCCCAGACGTTTCCAGTTCCCAATGTAGTCTACATCTTAACCACTAATTTCGCCGTTTAGACTACCATTTCCTTCCTGCTACATTTTCAAAGCTTCTTTTATTGTTCTCTTCCTTTACCCTCTGCCTTCCCTTTCATCAGCCTTCTCATTTCTGCTGCCGATCTGTTATTCCCTCATTTCCATTTCCTTCAAACTCTCGGCCTACTCCGGGACGTTTCCAATCAGGTACACTTCTCTCCTCTTCTTCAGCGTTTCCGTCGCCATAAGGTGGGCTAAGGTATTCGCTGTTCTTTGTACATGTTCAAAACTGCATTTTCTGATCTGTGACTGTAACTGATGTGTATCCTGAATATAAGCTCCGATCTTTGATTTATCTTTTACCTTTGAACTGCTTTTCTTTATCACTGTTAATGCATCCCCTTCAATGATTATATTTTTCCGCTGCATGTCGACCCTGATTCTAGTTGCTAAACTGCAAGCAAGTGCTTCGGCTGTAAAAGCAGATGCTACTTGTTTCTGAATCACTGTACACGATAACAAGAGAGATCCTTTACTATCTCTTGCCACAACACCCGATGCCGCTTGCCCAAGATTTTCATCATAAGCCGCGTCAAAGTTTATTTTAGTCCACTGCCCAGGTGGGGGTTTCCACCTTCTGACTTCTAACCGGACTTTTGATGTTTCATCTTTTGTACCATTTAATTCTTTAATGTAGCCTTTTACAAAATCTGCTATTTCTTCTCCAGATCTGCTGATTCTCTCATGAATACATTTGTTTCTGTCACTCTAAATAGCCCAGAGGGCGCAACAAAAAAGTCTGCGTTGCAAGGAGGTGGCTTGCTCAAAAACCCAGATAAGCCAATCTGTAAAATCCTTTTCTGATTCCTCTAGATATTTCAAGAGAGCTAACTTATCCCATACTATGTTTGAAACAGGGCATACACGAAAAATATGGTCCATGGATTCAGCTTCAAGTCCACACCGGGGGCATAATAGAATATTAGACAGTCTTCTATAATTCATGTTGACCCTCGTAGGTAGATAATTCCACGAAATTTTCCATACTGTAATTTTAACCTTAGAAGGTAGCTCTAGTAACCGGAGTTTTCTGTAAAACTTCCTGTAGACATTTTGTAAGGCATAAGCCATACGATCTGTTTCACTATTTTGTAATAGTTTATAGGTGCTCCGGATAGTGAACTCTCCCGAGGACTGTTCGCTCCAGGCCATCATATCTTCGTGCGCTTCTCTTGCTAGTGGGATACACACTATCTTTGCTGCTATGTCCTCCGGAAAGGTAGACCCTATCAACTCTTTCTTCCATTCCATGCTGCTTGCATCAATTAATTCAGCAACTTTAAAGTCACTTAAATTATTAACATGAGATGATAATCTATAAATATGCGAATCTGGTATCCACACATCATTTAGAACTAAGATGTCCTCTTCACTGCCCACTTTCCAGCATAGACCATCCAACAACACACCTTTTGCTGCCCATATACTTTTCAACGTAAACGAACAATTTCTCTTCAGGCATAAATTAAGGAAATCCTCATTTGGAAAATATTTCACTTTAAATACTTTTGCAACTAGCGAATCTGGGTTATTCAAAATTCTCCAGCCTTGTTTTGCCAATAATGCCAGATTAAATTTGGCCATATTTCTAAAACCCATTCCACCTTCATCTTTAGATCGACATAAATTCTGCCACTGACACCAATGTATTCCCTGCTTTCCATGTACGGGACTTTCTAGGGTTTGTACGGGACTTTCGAACATTGAATCTCGATCGAATCGAACTCGAAACATAATTCCCTATCTCAAAATCACATTCGGCAAAAGCACATATATAATTGAAAAATTCAATTCATCACATAACATTTATATATTCTCAAATTTAATAACATTTAAATGCTTATAGACTTACCTCGGACGTCGACGGACGGTATAATCGACTATTTGACTACTTTCGATTTCCCCCGATCTAATTTCATTTTCTTCCGTTCTTGATCTATATAAATTCAAATTTAGCTAATTTAACCACACATTCATCCAATTTAATCTAAAAACACATAAATGGGTAAATTACCATTTTCCCATGACATTTCACACTTTTTGCAATTTAGTCCCTATTACATAAAACACAAAATACACAAAATTTGCATATACCGTAGCTAGGCTGAATCTTTCCATAGTCCATCTAAGTCCACACATTTCAATTATTTCACATTTTAGTCCCTCAAAATATTATTTTTACAATTTAGTCCTAATTACTGAAATTCACCAAAAATTCCAAGACAAAACATGTTAATCTTTCACATATATTTCATCATCAAACAACAAAAATCACAAGCTATCATCAATGGAAGAACACAAAATCATGATAAATTTAAAAAATTCAAGCATGGGTGTTGTAGTATTCGAAGCAACGATTACAAAAACGTAAAAATTATCAAAAACCAAGCTAGTTACATTCCTTAATCAAGCTTGACTATGGCCGAATGTGGCTTGTTTTTCTTTATTTCCTTTTCTTTTAATTTCGGCAAGCACAAAAGATGAACATGCATGTTTTCTTTATTTTATGTTTTATTTATTTAACTTATTAATATATTAATTACAAAATTAACCTTTATTATTTAATTATAAAACCATATAATGCATGGCTTTACCGACCATACTAAAAATAAATGGCCTAATTGCATCATAAAGCATCCATATTAAAAAGACAACAACAATTAGGCACTTTCATATTTAACCATCAAACTTTCATTTTACATGATTAAGCCTTTTTATTTAATCGGACACTCAAACGAAAAAATTAAAACACAAAAAATTTCACACAAGCAAATTCACACATAATAAACACGAAAATTTCAAAATCGAACTGTTACAGACTGTCCCCATTTTCACATCTCAATTCAATGTATTTCTTTCCACAATTTACTGTCACATCATGAGTGGTTAACCAGTCCATACCAAGAATTATATCGAATTAATCAAATGGCAATAGTATGAGATTTGCCTTAAAATAATGACCTCTAATCATCAATGGGCAATCTTTGCATACCTTATCAACTAATACACTTTTACCTAAAGGATTGGACACTTTTATCATGAATTCTGTGGAATCTACAGGCATGCTCATACTAGATACTAATTTCATGCAAATGTATGAATGGGTAGACCTCGGATAAATTAAAGCAACAACATTAGTATCATGGAGAGAAGATATACCCGTAATTACATTAGGGGATGATGCCTCTTCACGAGCGTGAATGGCATAAGTCCTCGCAGGCGCTCTACCCTCAGATCTTGCAGCCTGTTCTCTGGGGGTACTCTTACTACTCATCCCACTTCTTGGGTTTCTCGGTTGTCTCCCTCTAGTAGTGCTTCTCAATCTCGCACTCTGAATTTTCTCTTTTTCACGTATCTCAGGGCATTATCTAATAAAATGATCTTGGGAACCACACTTAAAACAGGCCCTCTCATGTGATCGGCAGTCATCGAGGTGACGTCTGCCACACAATAGGCATTCCGGTCTGTTAGGTCAAGTGTTCCCAACACTTGCAACTAAAGTAGTCTGAGCCTTGATCCCTGAGTACTGTTTACTCTCACTTCTGTTTGAAAACCCAGCTGAAGTAGTTGATCGGGTAGGGAAGTCTCTTGACTTCTTGGATGAAATTGAAACGACTTCTTCATTTGTCACTTTCTTAAGTCACGAGACTCCATCTCAACTTTTCTTTTCTCTTTCACTAATTCCTCGGCCTTACAAGCCCAGTCCACTAGCACAACAAATTCCTTCAACTCGAGGACACCAACAGACAACCTGATATCTTCATTTAATTCGTCCTCAAACTGTTTACACATAATGGCTTCAGTGGATACACACTCTTGAGCGTATTTGTGAGCCTTACAAACTCACGCTCATATTCGGTTACTGTCATCCTACCTTATTTCAGTTCAAGGAATTCCTTTCTTTTCTGGTCGGTAAACCTCTGGCTAATATACTTCTTCCGTGGAAAAACTCCCATATGATCTTTTCCCTTGGTACAACCAACACAAGGGTGTTCCACCATTGATAAGCGGAATGAAACACCCCAAACCCGGCCTATACGTTACAACCAGATCTGGTATGTTATAGGGTGAAGTAAAAACGAAGTTTTGTTTAGTTTAGGAAAAATCGTACTTGTGAAAACTTTTTGATTTAAGGCGATGTCTTTAAAAACAGGGGTTTGGTAGTATAGGAAAAATTCCAATTTTACGTTAATCATATTATGTTTGGTGATATTTGGAAGGAACATGTGTCTTGAATTACTTGTATTTTGAAAACCCCATTTTTATTAAATTACGTGATCAAGTTTGCATAGTGTCAAATTTTTAAGTAAACCATAAATAAGTAAAATAAAACCAAAATACTAATGTAAAAAGGCCTTATTACACAAATAAAATTCCCAATTAAAATTTAGAGTAAAGCAAGAAATGTTTACAAAAAATAAAGTCTTTATGGCCTCCACGAGTTCACATCGGCTCCCATCCAAGGTCTACGGATTACTTGAAAGGTTAAGCAGAGGGGTGAGTCATCGAGACTCGGTGTGTAAATCCCCTATAACACATAATCGGCTCGAGGCCCACAATCGCATATTGGGCCTTAGCCCACTCAGGATGACATAAAAATAGATGAATGCATCATGACCCAGTCCATACCTAGTTTTTCCATCCTCTACACACCATCCCGTACCAGCCAATCACACCGTGGGGATTTCTACAATCAACCCTCCATCCGCTACACTCCATATGTGGCACCTAGCCACTAGTGACAGAGTCACAAAATATCATATGTGGGGACAACCCACTTGTGGTACCAAACCACTAGTGACAATCCCTCATAATCATGCATGTGTGGCCAACCCACTGTGGTACCGAACCACTGGGACAAGTCTCGAAATCATACGTATGTGGTGCCAAACCACTGGTGGTTCCAAACCACTGAGACTTAGTCACGGAATCAAGAATGTGGGGCCAACCCACTTGTGGTACCAAACCACTAGTGACAGTCTTAAGCACTTCCCCTTCACAACATATCCAACCCATGCATAACATATGTACCCCCAATGAAAGTATCATGCTATTTGAATGAACAATATCATTATGGCATATATATATTTTAATTCATACATAACAGCAAGGTACTTACCTGGTATTTCAACCATACCCATATAGGCATAACGACTATCCATCTAGTCATTTTGGCTTTTCAGCCACAAACGATTAGTATCAAAGAGTAATATTAAAGTGTGAAGTTTTACACACCTGGTTACACGCAGCACTATGCTATCTATGTCGACACTATCCCTAACAGAAACTACCGCTATCTGCCTACGACTCTCCTCCTGGTGGCCCACACTGTGTGGCCAATCTTGAACAATGACACCGCGACGCTTCTTGAACTTAGAAATGGGGTTTACGGGTCCAACCCCCTCCTTTGCCTGATCAGTATTGGATTCCATCAAAAGATCTTGTCAGATGCTACTATAATAAAATATGGTTGTTAAACCACAATATAGGGTTAAGGTAACGAATACGATAACGAACCTAAACAAAATCTAAAGAGAACACCCTTACCTTAAAATCTCGAAAAGAGAGATAGGGTTCAAGGATTAACAGTTTTTGGCTTAAGAATTTGGATGATTTGATTTCCTTCAATTCCCGAAATAGTGCCCCAAAGAGAACACAAGAAACAATAAGAATCACAAATCCAACGATGGCCTTACCAAGCCAATTAGCCATTCGGCTTTGGCTTCCAAAACTGAAAGAGAAAATAAAGAGTTAAAAGAAGTCGCCACTTACCTTAACACAGGAGATTCGGCTATCACTTAAGAGAAAATTCGGCAATGACAGGGAAGAAGATGAAAGGGCCAAAGAAATAAAATAAAGAACTACAAATGGGATTTAGGGGTCTTCAGCTTTAGAAGAGATCAAAGAAAAGATGAAAACGAAAAGGCTATGAAGATTCAGCTTGTAGACGAAATCAAAAAAGGGAACTATGGACAAGGGACATTCGGCTATAGCATAGAAAATGGAGATGAGAAGGGGGTTAGGGGTTTCAACTTTTGAGAAAAATAATTGAGAGAAGAAGAATAAAATGAAATGAAAAGAAGTGGTAGGAATGGTAAAGAAGAAGAAGAATTTTTGGCAAGACTTAGGTAGGTTCGGCTTTAGTAGAAAATAAAGAAGAGAATGAAAGAAACCTCAAATGCCAAAAATGGGAAGAGAACTCTCACTTGACTAATCAAAATTTCGGCACTTACCAACCCAAAAGTCGAAAATGCACTATTTTGAGAACAAAAAGGCTATGTTTCCAAAGTAGAAATTTGGCACACCCTCGTCACACAAAAACCGATCCCTCCTCTATTATGAGTTTGAAATTCGGCCAACACCGAGCTCACAATACCCATCCCTTTCTTTTCTCCTCAAATTCCTCCTGATCACCAGTTTTAAATATTTTGAACACTTCAAGCTCCACTTTTTCCTCTCTGTCATTCATTCAAATTATTTGACTCAGGCCACTCCCCTAACCTGAAGTGTCCCAGTCGACTTCTGCCTTTGCTCTCCCTAATGCCAAAAAGAACTTCCAAAATGAACTCCTTGTGACTTGAACCTGCTCCCTCTCCTACTCTCTGTGGCGTCACTTACCAACATCTTAAGTGGTGCCTCCTTGCCACTCTGCCACTCCTTTTCTTGTGTCAACCTGTAACAGTCCAAATTTGACCCTAATCGGAATGGTGGTTTCGGGACCACGAATCCGAGTTTGATAAATTTTTAAATATTATATTTTGTGTTTATTATATGTGAATTAATGTGTGTGAAAGTTTCGTAGAAAAATTTTATCGTTTAAGTGCTTAATTTGATAAAAAGGACTTAATCGCGTAAAGTGAAAAAGACGCAGACTTAAGTGAAATGTGCTTAATTGATCATGGCTTTTTAATGTAAGGTGTTAAATGCGTAAATAACCTATTTTTAAGTTAGTGGATGCTATATGACAAGATTAACCTTTAGTTTATTATTATATAAATTTATAACATAAGGTTAAATTAGTAATTAGATTAAAACCATAATATAAGTTAATAATAAAATATGAAATAATGGTTGTCTTCATCCTTTGGCTACCAAAATAAGAAAAGAAAAGATAGGCTTGAGAGCTTAAGCATTCGGTCATGGTGTTGGCTTGAATTAAAGGTTAGTTTTCAATCAATTTTGATAATTTTTACGTTTTTGAGATTGTTACTTCGATCGGTTTTCGATAATGTTGATGTTTTATGATGTTTGATGGAAAAATATTAAAGTTATGTTAGAAATTTACAAGTTTTGAAATGGAAATTTTAGTAATTTTGAATGATTTGGGCTAAATTGCAAAAAGAAAAATTAGTAGGGACTTATTTGCAAAATAAATGGAAAATATGGACTTGTATAGCCCTTATAGATATTCGGCCTTTGAGTTGATTAGTGAAATTTTGTGTATTTTGAGTTTTATGCAAATAGGACTAAATTGCAAAATTTTAAAATAGTGAGGTAAAATGGTAATTTGCCCATTTATGTGTTTTGGGACTAAATTGAGATGAAATGTACTTGAATGAGCTGAATTTTAATCTGTTTAGATCAAGAACAAAGAAAAACGGATTTGGATCGGGGAAAGACGAAGGTTATCGAATAGCCGGTCTACGCGGTCCGTCAACGGTCGAGGTAAGTCCTTAAGCAAGTATACACCAAAAAATTATTTACGAACATAGTATATGATGATGTTTGAATATTTAAAGCATAAACACACATGTAGGCCGAATGTGGAGTATGAATTTGTAGTGAAATTAATTTGGTTAATACAATGTGGATATGTATGTTTGGATTAATAGGTGAAAGTAAAATTAAGAATATGAGATGGTTAATAGTTTAGTACTAAGTAATCGTGTATCGCAAAGTTGAATGTGTTGATATTCGGCTTCGTGCCTCAGCGGTGCTTAGTCTTGGTGACATATTCGGGCTTCGTGCCTAGCGGGCTTAGTGCTTGGTGATATATTCAGGCTTCGTGCCTAGCAGGCTTAGTGCCGGTGATATAATCGGGCTTCGTGCCTAGCAGGCTTAATGCCGGTGATACTTTAAAATGAAGGAACCATAAATTGCTCAAGGTGTAACATAGTGAATCTATTGAGCTAAAAACTCAGGTAAGCATAAGTCCCATTTGAATTCATCAGAAGTAAGGTAAGTTGTGATTAATGTTACTTGAGTTGAAATATTATGTTAAGAATGGCGTTATGTGAATTTGAACTTATAATCGATGTGTGTGAATATAGAAATAATAGAATTTCAGTGTGATAATGTAATGGATATGAATGTTGAATTTACATGATTATAAACATGCGATTCATGTAATATATATACTTTGTGCTTTGATGAGTTGCAGGTTGATGGTAGTGAAGTATAAGTAATTGAGTTAATATATTACTAGTATTTGGTTTTGTATTAATTGCATATCGAAATATACATATACAATGTCCTACATTTATTGATTAAAAATGTTAAAGTGCTTGATTAGTGAATTATCTTTTGCTTAAGACTTACTAAGCTAGTGAGCTTACTGTGTATGTGTTTGTATTTCTGTTTTATAGATCATTGATTCAACTACGGGCTCAGGGGATCATCAAGAAAGTCGACCACACTATCACTCTCTTTGGTATATATATATGTTTACTTTTTTGAATCAAAGGCATGTATAGGCTGTATTATGATAAGTAATGAATGATGTTCGGTTTTGTAAATGTATATATATGGCCTTGAGAATAAGGCTGTTACTTTTGGATTAAGCATCATGTATATGTTTGATATAATGGTCTGTTTTAATCTTTGGTATAAGACGTATGCTTATAATGCTTGGAAGTTAAATGTAGTTGTATAGAAATGATTATATATATGTATAAGTATGCTTATTATGTCATACGGATATCTCTACTTAGATTATTATGTGCTTGGTATAATTCAGAGATGATTATGAAAATGTATATACTAATGCTTTGGGTTGATCATTGAAGTTTTATATTGAGAACCGAATATATGGTCAATGGAATGGCTGTATTTATATATATTGAATTAGTTACATATCATGTGTGTTTGGTAGGTTATTCAATGATCTTGTATCCATGAATTAATAAGGTAAAATGAATTGAAAATTATGGTTTGACATGGCTTTTGTTTTAGGGACATTGCGCATATTACAATATGATGTGTATGTTTGGTTATACTATAAGGTTCGAATGTCACATATGTGAATGAAAAGCAAATAGAGTATCATGGATCTATTCGTTTTTATTATGCATATTTGTATAAAGTATAAAAAGATATGTTGATATTTGACTAATGAAATAGATGTATTTATATATGTTTAACATATGAAATTTGGTGTTGTTATGTGGAAGCTTGATACGAAACTTGTATAGATTATGAGTAGTGATGTGTTCATTATGAAACCTGGTTTGTAACGTAAGTCTTGAACATTATTGTTGATATGGAAAAATTTAAAAAAATGCGTATTGGGTTTATTCCATAAATGACTATGCTAAACTGTGTCTAGTTCGGTAAAGCCTCATAACCCTAATTCAGCGATGGATACGGGTTAAGGGGTGTTACACAACCAGACACCAACATAATCCCTTAAGTCTTATTTCAACAAGCTCCTCCACTAAAGTGCCTAAAAAGAAACTTTTAGCCAGGGCTTCAGCGTTTCTCCGGGCCTTTCCTAGACTCTCATACACCCTGAACAAGCACATTACACAAAGCATACACACAAAACACATCAAATGCATAGCCTCTAGATCAGGATGTTACACGGAATCTCTCAAAAGAGACACCACACACTTCATGCATTCTTCAGGTGTGCAAGACAACTCATCAAATACCTGATGGTATTTTCAAGCCAGAATTCTGCTTTTTCCAGGTCATCATCTTTACTAGCCCTAAATTCTTTGGCTCTTTGCTTCTAGATTATATCAACTGGAGGCTTTTCTCTTCTTACCACTTCTACCACTTGGGGAGCTACTGGGGTAGGCTGAGGAATAGGTGGGGGTGGAGGGGTTGTGCATTTGAGTTCGTATAGATGAACTCCGTATACCATGCATTCATCATGTGGAGAAAGGCTTCCCTAGCCACTTCTCCTCCTCTCTCAGTCACGGTAGTAGGTCTATTCTCATTTTCATTTGGCACTGTCCCTTCGGCGGGAGCCAGCGCATTACTTTCTACATCATTGGCCACAGCTCTATCAAGATCCATTTACTATATGAAAACACAATTTAGATCGTCAGGAGTCGTCACACTATCATTACATGAATACTCATATGTATGACATATATAGCTAGACTCATATATACGCTCCGTTAGTCTAATAATCGACTAAATTGTAGCTCTGATACCAATAAATATAACACTCCTTGCCCGTATTCAACGCCGGAACCGGGTACGTGGCATTACTGGACTTAACTTGCTTGAATATACAACTTTGAGCTATAAAATTTCTTTTCAACTTAAAACTTTTCATTCACATTCATATCATTCTTATTATGGGCGTACAAGGCCCTAAACATCCGTACGGAGGGTTTCAGAATTTAACCGAAAACTTTTGCGCACTTAGAAATTTTTTACCTAAACAGGGCCATATTAGAATTTTTTTACCTAAACAGGGCCATACGCCCGTGTGAAATAGGACACACCCATGTGGGCAGGCTGTGTTGTAACACCCCTAACCCGTATCCGTCACCGGATTGAGGTTGAGAGGCATTACTACATTAGACTCAATTACGAAATAAACCTCAATTGGATTCATGCACAAACAATGCAATCATTACCATAATATAAAAAAAAAATTAATTAACAAATTGTATATCAAATTTTATTACCCATAATTAATACACACTATTTCCTGAATCACATAACTTAAACATTCATGACATACATATACTTTTATATATATGTATATCTGTATTTAAAATCATACTTCAACTTATGGCATTTTATAGCATATATTGAGTATCAACTAAAATTCATATAATATAAGCTAAGTTTCATTTATAATATTATAATACATATGCATATTAAAATCAATCGAACCAATTTACCATTCACTAATCAATTACTAAACAACATATATGATTTTACACCTTGGCCGAATATATACTCTTTGCACCATTCATTTGGATTCGTAACTAAGCAACCAAGAAACATATTCATTTCTTATCACTAATAATGAAGTTCGAATATCTATTAACTATTAATCACCTATTTCATAAATAAATATATATATTTACTAAACCAGACATAACATTTCAATAAAATATAATACTCAATATCATATATGGCATTAAAAATGGTTATTATAAACAAATGACTTGTTATAAATAATAAGAAATAAACATGCCTCTTTTTCATTTACAAGACCATGCACATGAGACCATATTACTAAAACCCATTTAAACAAAATGCATACTTATTTTATTTCAAAAAGACATATTAGAACCAAGCATGCAATATTTATTGGTCTGTACAATTGAAATTTCAAACCCAAACATAACATCCAATTTCATTTACTACTTACTACCATGTATTGCCGAATACATACTATTCAGATTTATCTTTATTATTATTATTATTATTATTATAATTTCTATATTACATATTCAAGCAAAACATGCATACACTACAACAATCAAAATTTAACTATATCTATAATATACATCCATACTATGGCCGTATATATATATTCTAACTAATATTCATTCATGCACATCATTTGACTATTCAAAGTAAGCCGAATATTTCTACTTCAACTAACATCAAATATAAGCCACATTCGCATGGCTAATATATACATAGACAAAAGTTATCATCTTAACAAAACCACAGTCTTTTCTATACATGCCTTTAACCGAAAACCCCAAAATAAAGAGTACCCAAAATTAGATTGATAGTGTGGGCGACTTTCTTGTCGATCCTTCTCGAGCTCGTAGTGTAATCAAAATCTATAAAACAGAGGAGAACATTTTACACAAATAAGCTTACTAGCTTAGTAAGTCCTAAGCTCATGATGAGATAACATTTAAATATTTAAGAAATTAAAACATTCAACTTATAAAATTTCACATAAATATTTAAGTATATTTATTTATACAAGGCCGAATACTATTAGTTCATTAAAACTCGAATTCAATCATATAATACTCATACACATCAATATTAGCCTCAAACATATATAACACAATTCTCATAGTATTAACTCGACTCAAGTAATATTAGACATAACATACCTTACATGCTTACCTGAGTCGTTAGCTAGATACATTAATTATGGTTTGCCTTGAATAATATTTGGTTTCTCCTTCATAAAACACATCACCGGCATCAAGCCTGCTAGGCGATAAAGCCCGATAAGTAACACCGACACGAGGCCTGCTAGGCTCAGAGCCCAAAATTAGTCACGGCACTAGGCTAGGCACGCTGGGCTTAAAGCTCCGAATTAAATCACCTAGCACTAGGCACGCTGGGCTTAAAGCCCGAAAACACATCAATGTGATAAATCATTCCACACACATTTCATAACTATATTACATGTCCAATTAAACTAAACTTATTCACATTAAACAACTAAAATCATTACGTCATCGTACAATCCCACAATTCGCATCGAGACATTTATTAGTATTACGTTATCAAACTATATAATTCATTTAATACACTTACATACATTCGGCTATGACAAAATTATATACTAAAATTTATCAAACATTATCATATAATATGTTCATAAATAATTATTTTATATAATTCAACTTAAGGACTTACCTCGGTTGTCGATAGACCGTGTAAATCGGCTATTCGAGAACCTTTGCCTTTCCCCGGTCCAATTCCATTTTTCTTTGTTCTTGATCTAAACACATTAAAATTTAGCTCATTCAAGCACATTTCATCTCAATTTAGTCCAAAAAAACTTAAATAACAATTTACCATTTTGCCCCTAATATTTCCCATTTTACAATTTTGTCCTATTTACACAAAACACAAAACATGCAAAATCTCCCAACACCATAGCTAGGCGAATCTTCCTCATAGCCATATGAGTTCATGCATTTCATTTATTTTGCATTTTAACCTCTCATAAATTTATTATCTTAGTTTAGTCCTATTTACTCCAAATCACTAAAAATTTCAATACAAAACTTATAAATCTTTAACATATATTTAATCTAAAACCATCAAATATCAAAACCATTCAAGCATGTTAATGGCCGAATCCTATGTACATAATATTTCCAAAAATTTAGGCATGGGTGGGTAATATACTGGCTAACGATCTCAAAAACGTAAAAATTATCAAAAACTAAAAAGCGACCATACCTTAATCAAGCTCCTAACTTGCCGAAATTCAAAGCTTTCCTTACCCTTTCTTTAGCTAACAATCGGCCATGAGAGAATGAAGAAGATAGTGGCCTTATTTTATGTTTTTATTTAACATATATTAACCTTATTATAATATACTAACATAACCTTATAATAAAAATTTAAACTAACATATATTTTGTAGTTGGCGTGGCCCATTGCCGTTCCTTATTATAGTTTATGGGCTAATTGCCCTCTTAGGACATCCACTTAAAAAGCCACACTCAAATTAGTACTTTTCACTTTAGCATGCAACTTTTACATTTATTTCGATTAAATCCTTTTTATCAAATTAAGCAATTAAACTATAAAATTTTTCTACGATATTATCACACGCATTAATTCACATATAATAAACATAAAATATAATATCAAAATATTTCTCGGGCTCAGATTCGTGGTCCCGAAACCACCGTTTCGATTAGGGTCAAAATTGGTCTGTTACAACTCCCCCCTTAAGAATTTTCGTCCTCGAAAATTTTACCGTTAAACAATTTTGGGTATTGCTGCCTCATTGAATCTTCAGGCTCCCACGTAGCCTCATCAGCTCCGTGTCTATTCCATAATATTTTTACTAGTGGAATCTTCTTATTTCTCAACTCTTTCACTTCTCGAGCTAAGATACAGATCGGTTCTTCATCATATGTCAAATCGGATTGGATTTCAATCTCTGATGGTGGGATCACATGAGACGGATCCGATCTGTACTTGCGAAGCATCGAAATGTGAAATACATTGTGTATCTTTTCTAACTCAAGGGGCAATTTCAATCTATAAGCAACAGGCCCAATATGTTCGATGATTTCATACGGTCCGATAAATCTCGGACTCAACTTGCCTTTCCGACCAAATCGGAGTACTTTCTTCTACAGAGAAACTTTTAAGAATACATGATCTCTGACCTGAAATTCAATGTCCTTACGTTTCAAATCGGTATAGGACTTTTGACGATCTGAAGCAGCTTTCAAATTACCTCTAATAATAGCTACCTTCTATTCTGTTTCTTTAATCAAATCAACCCCGTGTATCTTATTTTCACTGAGCTCAGTCCAATATAACGGTGTACGACATTTTCACCCGTATAAGGCTTCATAAGGCGCCATTTTTATACTAGATTGAAAGCTATTATTGTAAGCAAATTCAATCAAAGGCAGGTATCATTCCCACGTACCTTCAAACTCGAGAACGCAACATCTCAACATGTCCTCAAGTATCAGAATAGTTCACTCAGACTGACCGTCTATATGAGGATGAAAGGATGTACTAAAATGAAGTTTAGTACCTAAAGCATCTTGCAATTTCTTCCAAAACCGCGATGTGAATCTCGGGTCTCTATCTGAAACAATGGAACTCGGTACACCATGCAACCTTACAATCTGCGACACATACAATTCGGCGAGTTTATCAAGTGAATAGTCGGTACGTACCGGTACAAAATGAGCTGATTTACTCAGTCTATCAACGATAACCCATACGGCATCTTTCTTACTCGATGTCATAGGAAGACCGGATACAAAATCCATTGTAATTCTATCCCATTTCCATTTAGGTATCATGAGTGGTTGAAGTAGTCCGGATGGTACCTGATGCTCAGCTTTCACTTGGCGATGATTAAGCACTTGGAAACAAATTCGATATATCCCGTTTCATGCCGTGCCACCAATAGAACTGTTTCAAATCGTTACACATTTTCGTGCTACCCAGGTGTATCGACAGTCGACCACTATGGGCCTCACTCAGAATCATCTGTATCAAATCTGAGTTCTTCAAAACACACATTCGGCTTTTATAATTCAAACAATCATTTGCATCAATCAAAAATCGAGTTCTGCGCCTTTCTGCTGCCGAATTCGACTAGCAATCAAATCTTTGTCAACTTTCTGTGCATCACAAATTTGCTGAATAAACATCAGTCTTGCTTGTAACTCGACTATGATCAAACCATCACCAGACATAGTTACCTGTGCGTTCATTACACGAAGAGCAAACAATGATTTTCGACTTAACACATCTGCAACAATGTTAGCTTTTCCCGGGTGGTAGTCAATCACTAATTCATAGTCTTTCAGCAATTCTAACCATCTGCGTTGTTTCAGATTTAGGTCTTTCTGAGTCATCAAATATTTTAGACTTTTATGATCCGAATAAATGTGACATTTCTCGCCGAATAAATAGTGACGCCAAATTTTCAATGCAAAAACAATGCCTGCTAATTCCAGATCGTGAGTCGGATAATTTCTCTCATGCGGCTTCAATTGTCTCGAAGCGTTTGCTATAACCTTGCCTTTCTGCGTTAAAACGCAACCCAACCCATTTAAGGAAGCATCACTAAAAACAATAAATTCTTTACCCGATTCAGGCTGAGCTAACACTGGAGCTTCGGTCAGAAGGGCTTTCAACTGCTCAAAACTTTTCTCGACACCTTTCCGACCACTCAAACTTGACATCTTTCGTAGTAGTTTTTCACAAAGGTGTAGCTATTACTGAGAAAAACCTTTTACAAATCGTTTGTAATATCCATGCAGGCCTAGGAAACTTCGGACCTCGAAACATTTTTGGTGGTTTCCAATCGAGTATAGTTGCTATTTTGTTTGGATCCACCCGAATACACGATCTTTGAAACAACATGACCCAAGAAACTAACTTCATTCATCCGAACTCACACTTACTAAACTTTGCATACGATTGTTGATCTCTCAATGTTTGTAACACCAATCTCAAATGATCGAAGATGCTCGGTTTCATTTTTGGAGTAGATCAAGATATCATCAATAAACACTACTACAAACCGATCCAAAACTGTTTGAAGACTCGATTCATTAGATCCATAAAAACAGCAGGTGCATTAGTAAGTCCAAAAGGCATAACCAGAAACTCAAAATGCCCGTACCTCGTTCGGAATGCGATCTTTGGCACATCTCAGTATCTCGACTCATGGCAATCGATAATAGCCCGATCTCAAATCTATCTTCGAAAATACTGAAGCTCCTTTCAACTGATCAAACAAATCATCAATCCGAGGTAACGGGTACTTATTCTTTATAGTTACCTTATTTAGTTACCGATAATCGATACACATTCGCATAGTCCTATCTTTCTTTTTCACAAATAAAACCGATGCACCCCAAGGAGAGAAGCTCGGTCGTGCAAAGCCCCTATCTTTCAACTCTTGCAACTGTGCTTTCAACTCTTTTAACTCAGTAGGTGCCATCCGATACGGAGCTATCAAAATCGGACTCGTCCCCGGTACTAATTCAATGCCGAACTCAATCTCTCTTACTGGTGGTAAACCTAGTAGTTCTTCAGGAAACACATCTGGGTATTCACATACAACCAATACAGATTCAATTTGTTTCTCGGACAATTTATTATCCAGTACATAAGCCAAATAAGCTTCGCACCCTTTTCTCACATATTAGGGCTAATATCGAAGATATTCTCAGTAGAAACCCATTTACATCATTGGATTTAATTCGATGGTCTCACCATTTTGACATCTCAAATCAATAAGCTTACTTTTACAATCCACTATTGCCTCATGTGAAGTTAACCACCCATACCCAAAATTATATCAAACCCATCAAAGGGCAACAACATTAAATCAAATTGGGAAGCAATGATCCCGAATCATCAACGGGCAACCCTTACACACTTTATTAACAAGCACACATCTACCCAAAGGGTTGGACACACGAATCACAAATTCGGTGAGACTCAACTAGCGAGTCTTTCCGAATTCTAAAGTTTCACACACATATGAGTGAGTCAAACCAGATCAATTAATGCAATTACTGTAGTGTCATAAAGGGTGAAAGTACCGAGTAATGACATCGGGAGAGAAGCATCCTCTCTGCTCATGCGCAAATAAGCTCTAGCTGGAGCTCTAGCCTCGAATCGAATCGTAGTGTTCTTCGCTCCTTCCTCGACTACCACCTACATTGCCGGAATGTTGCGGGTGGTGCGCTTCGCATACCGGCGTGTTGCTCGACAATGTTACGAATCAGATTACTGCTCACTAACATCGGACATTCTCTAATAAAATGATCTGATGATCCACATTTAAAGCAAGACCGATCATGAAATCTACAACTCCCAGAATGCCATTTCCCACAGTGCTTGCATTCAACTCGATTCTGTGGAATGTTACCAACACTGGCCATCGAGGTAGCTCGGGAGTCCACGGGAGGTCAATCACGTCTAGGTAAATCTGAAGTAGCTTTATGTCGACTGTGGTCATCTCTAAACTTCTTGGATGTGGGATGGAAGACCTTACCCGAAGATCTTTTACGAATGTCTCTAGCTTCTGTCTCAGCCTTTCTTTTCTCTTTCCCGAGCTCTTCAGCTTTGCAAGCTCGCTCTACTAGTGTCACAAATTCTTGAATTTCAAGAATGCAAACAAACATCTTTATATCTTCATTCAGGCCATCTTCGAATCTTTTGCACATAATAGCTTCAGTAAAAACACACTCTCTAGCATATCTGCTGAGCCTGACAAATTTCCGTTCATATTCCGTCACAGTCATTCACCCTGTTCATTTTTGATCAACGAATCTTTGACTGATATATTTCTTCCGGAATTCATTCTGGAAGAAATCCCATGTCACTTTTTCTTTCGGGACTACTGATACTAGTGTATTCCACCAGTGATATGCAGTGTCCCGCATGAAAGATATAGCACACTTCGAGGCATTCATCCGGAGTACAAGATAGCTCATCAAGTACCCGAATAGTGTTATCAAGCCACATTTCGGCTCGCTCTGCGTCGTCATCATCATTGGCTTTAAATTCTTCGGCCCCAAATTTCTGGATTTTATCAACTGGGGGCCTACTAGATCTCATCGGATCTATCATCGGGGGTGTTGAAGGAATCGGAGTTGGATTATTCGGGGGTGGGGTTGGTATACAATGGATTAGTCCGGATAAACCGGGTAAACCACTCGTTCATCATCCGATAGAAGGCTTGTTTAGTCTCCCCTCGTGGCTACCCGAACGGGTCTAGAGTCTCAAACAAGACCGATCCGTGTGCGCGGTCAAAGCGCTACACTCTCTACATCATCCGCTACGGCTCTTTCAGGATCAGAGTCCATTTACTATAAAAACAAAGTTCAGACTGTCAAAAGTTACCACACTATCAATATATGATAAAGGCATGTATAGCTAGACTCACACGCTATACGGTAGTCCTAGAATCGACTAAACTGTAAGCTCTGATACCAATCAAATGTAACACCCCTAACCCGTATCCGTCACCAGATTGAGGTTGAGAGGCATTACTACATTAGACTCAATTACGAAATAAACCTCAATTGGATTCATGCACAAACAATGCAATCATTACCATAATATAAAAAAAAATTAATTAACAAATTGTATAACAAGTTTTATTACTCATAATTAATACATACTATTTCCTGAATCACATAACTTAAACATTCATGACATACATATATTTTTATATATATGTATATCTATATTTAAAATCATACTTCAACTTATGGCAATTTATAGCATATATTGAGTATCAACTAAAATTCATATAATATAAGCTAAGTTTCATTTTTAATATTATAATACATATGCATATTAAAATCAATCGAACCAATTTACCATTCACTAATCAATTACTAAACAACATATATGATTTTACACCTTGGCCGAATATACTACAGCACCATTCATTTGGATTCGTAACTAAGCAACCAAGAAACATATTCATTTCTTATCACTAATAATGAAGTTCGAATATCTATTAACTATTAATCACCTATTTCATAAATAAATATATATATATACACTAAACCAGACATAACATTTCAATAAAATATAATACTCAATATCATATATGGCATTAAAAATGGTTATTATAAACAAATGACTTGTTATAAATAATAAGAAATAAACATGCCTCTTTTCCATTTACAAGACCATGCACATGAGACCATATTACTAAAACCCATTTAAACAAAATGTATACTTATTTTATTTCAAAAAGACATATTGGAACCAAGCATGCAATATTTATTGGTCTGTACAATTGAAATTTCAAACCCAAACATAACATCCAATTTCATTTACTACTTACTACCATGTATTGCCGAATACATACTATTGAGATTTATCTTTTTTTTAATTATTATAATTTCTATATTACACATTCAAGCAAAACATGCATACACTACAACAATCAAAATTTAACTATATCTATAATATACATCTATACTATGGCCGTATATATATATATTCTAACTAATATTCATTCATGCACATCATTTGACTATTCAAAGTAAGCCGAATATTTCTACTTCAACTAACATCAAATATAAGCCACATTCGCATGGCTAATATATACATAGACAAAAGTTATCATCTTAACAAAACCACAGTCTTTTCTATACATGCCTTTAACCGAAAACCCCAAAATAAAGAGTACCCAAAATTAGATTGATAGTGTGGGCGACTTTCTTGTCGATCCTTCTCGAGCTCGTAGTGTAATCAAAATCTATAAAACAGAGGAGGACATTTTACACAAATAAGCTTACTAGCTTAGTAAGTCCTAAGCTCATGATGATATAACATTTAAATATTTAAGAAATTAAAACATTCAACTTATAACATTTCACATAAATATTTAAGTATATTTATTTATACAAGGCCGAATACTATTAGTTCATTAAAACTCGAATTCAATCATATAATACTCATACACATCAATATTAGCCTCAAACATATATAACACAATTCTCATAGTATTAACTCGACTCAAGTAATATTAGACATAACATACCTTACATGCTTACCTGAGCCGTTAGCTAGATACATTAATTATGGTTTGCCTTGAATAATATTTGGTTTCTCCTTCATAAAACACATCACCGGCATCAAGCCTGCTAGGCGATAAAGCCTGATAAGTAGCACCGGCACGAGGCCTGCTAGGCTCAGAGCCCGAAATTAGTCACTGGCACTAGGCCTACTAGGCTTAAAGCCTGAATTAAATCACCGGCACTAGGCCTGCTAGGCTTAAAGCCCGAAACACATCAATGTGATAAATCATTCCACACACATTTCATAACTATATTACATGTCCAATTAAACTAAACTTATTCACATTAAACAACTAAAATCATTACGTCATCGTACAATCCCACAATTCGCATCGAGACATTTATTAGTATTACGTTATCAAACTATATAATTCATTTAATACACTTACATACATTCGGCTATGACAAAATTATATACTAAAATTTATCAAACATTATCATATAATATGTTCATAAATAATTATTTTATATAATTCAACTTAAGGACTTACCTCGATTGTCGATAGACCGTGTAAATCGGCTATTCGAGAACCTTTGTCTTTCCCCGATCCAATTCCGTTTTTCTTTGTTCTTGATCTAAACACATTAAAATTTAGCTCATTCAAGCACATTTCATCTCAATTTAGTCCAAAAACACTTAAATAACAATTTACCATTTTGCCCCTAATATTTCCCATTTTTACAATTTTGTCCTATTTACACAAAACACAAAAAATGCAAAATCTCCCAATACTATAGCTAGGCCGAATCTTCCTCATAGCCATATGAGTTCATGCATTTCATTTATTTTGCATTTTAACCTCTTATAAATTTATTATCTTAGTTTAGTCCTATTTACTCCAAATCACTAAAAATTTCAATACAAAACTTATAAATCCTTAACATATATTTAATCTAAAACCATCAAATATCAAAACCATTCAAGCATGTTAATGGCCGAATCCTATGTACATAATATTTCCAAAAATTTAGGCATGGGTCGGGTAATATACGAAGCAACGATCTCAAAAACGTAAGAATGAAGAAGATAGTGGCCTTATTTTATGTTTTTATTTAACATATATTAACCTTATTATAATATACTAACATAACCTTATAATAAAAATTTAAACTAACATATATTTTGTAGTTGGCGTGGCCCATTGCCGTTCCTTATTATAGTTTATGGGCTAATTGCCCTCTTAGGACATCCACTTAAAAAGCCACAATCAAATTAGTACTTTTCACTTTAGCATGCAACTTTTACATTTTTTTTAATTAAATCCTTTTTATCAAATTAAGCAATTAAACTATAAAATTTTTCTACGATATTATCACAAACATTAATTCACATATAATAAACAAAAAATATAATATTAA
The DNA here is from genome assembly GCA_025503065.1 of Gossypium bickii. Lineage (NCBI taxonomy): Eukaryota > Viridiplantae > Streptophyta > Magnoliopsida > Malvales > Malvaceae > Gossypium > Gossypium bickii. Next base: position 70,400,559 of record CP106716.1, on the reverse strand, counting down.
AATATTTCTCGGGCTCGGATTCGTGGTCCCGAAACCACCGTTCCGATTAGGGTCAAAATTGGTCTGTTACATGTGTGGTCACACACGCCCATGTCCCTATCCCGTATGGAATTTATTTTTCATTCCGAACCTACAGGGGTTTTCACACGGCTGGGCACATGCCTGTGTCCCTCACACGGCCTAGACACGCCCATGTCCTCACCCGTGTGTGAAAACCTGGGTATTCTGTCAGTAACTCTTAAGGGGCGCATGGCCTAGGCACATGCCCATGTGCTGGCCGGTGTGAAGAATCGAATTTTTGCAAATTTGATGCAGGGGACAGACGACCTGTCAACACATACATGGGGCTAAACATGTGTCGCACACGGCCTAGACACGCGCCCGTGTGTCTACTTGTGTGGACAATTAGAAGGCTATTTTTCAAGCCAATTGCCTCCCTGAAATATAAACACAACTATACCAACACAAGCAACATATATCATGGCAAAAGTAAGAATCATTAGTTATCCTTCATCCACTTCATAAACTCATCATCATTAAAATATGAAACTTGACAAATATCGACCAATTCCTAATGGCCATTTACAAAATGAGTGTATGACATTAGTAGCCAACACTTTGGCTTTCAAATATGACATAACACAAGATGATCAAGTTCCTATACATGCCATACTCAAAATAAGTCAACTTTACTATACCAAAATAATGATTGATAGTGTGATCCGAGCTCCGACGCTCTACGATCCCCGAGCTAGCTTGACGATACTACAAGGAAAAGGGAAAAGAGAGGGGTAAGCATATAGCTTAGTAAGTTTGCATGAATTAATATAGCAACATAAGTAGTCATGGTAAAATCCATTCATCTCATAGAACAATAGCAACACAAGTTCTCAAGTGCTTAGGCATACTTACTCATACTCACTTTTACCATCACACATCACATTATGCTTTCATAACTTGCATTTTACTCATGGTACATGTATGACTTAGTCACATAATTTAGCACTTATGCTAACTTGAACATAAACTTAAATCATCATCATCCTTAACATAAATGGAACTTAATATCATCCTTGTATAACTTAGCTCTATACCATTTTTGCATACTTAGCTCTTTTGCTCGTTGAACAACTCGAAATATCAGAGGATACTTGAAACACCCCACACCCGGCCCACGAGCCTGAACCGGATCTGGTATATTCCTTAAGAAAATCGGTTTCAAGGTTCTTTGTTACTTAGAGAAAATTTGTGAAATTTTAGAAAAATATTGTTTTGGGTTGGGCTTAGATCGAAACCCACTTATTTTACTTAGAAATCATTTAATTACGATGGCAAAACAGTTTAGGGTTTATTTTTAAATAAATAATTTTAACTTGAACTTTAATCAAAAATAGTTCGTAACATAGTAAATTAAAAATAAATAGAAATAAAGAAATCCAACTTGGGCCTTATGGCCTTATTACATCAAACAAAACCCAAATTTAAAATTAAAGTACTTAGTAAAAATAAAAGTCCAAATCTCTGAATTTCTTCTTGCGATGCATGGCCACCTTTAGCTCCTGTCGACCCGGTCCATTATCGCTCATCACCTGAAAAATATTTCCCACAACGGGGTAAGTCAAACTGACTCAATGTGTAACCAACACTACAATTTAATAATTCAAGGCATACCGATCATATCATGTTCATACATTAATTCAAAATAATGATGCAATCCCGAACCCAAAACCTAGATGCCATCCGCTACACACCCCCGTACCTGCCAAACACACCGTGGGGACTACTAAGTCGACCTTCCTTCCGCTACACACCAATTTGTGGGCTTAAGGCTCCGCATCTGTGGTTTTAGGAAACCACTTTTTAGATTACTGTGGTCTTAGATCACCACTTTTCAGATTACTCGTGGTCGTAAGTCACCACTTTTGGACATCGTGGTCTTAAGTCACCACTTTTCACTTCCCTTTCAATATACAACCAAATGCCCCACTAATATGCATAATATACCATAGTTCATATTCTTATCATATTCTCATGTTACGAATAACATTTTTCATATTCCTAGTAGGAGTAGGAAACGTGCACAGTACTTTTGTACCACATTCGGGTACTTAGCCATATTCACATTCACATATATATTCATAGATTAAATTATTGCCATGTGGCATATTAAAAGATAGTGGGGATTACACACCTGATTCGCTTAATGAAGTCCTTGAAATCCCGAAGAAAACTGATTTACAGATTTAGATCTCAAATCCTACATAAATTAATCACTTACTATTTAAAAGACCATTCGGCCATTATTCCAAATACTAATAGGATTACTATTACTTACCTTGTTGCCAAATTGATTTTAAGAATCAAATGCTGGATCTTGGTATTCCTCCCTTGTGAATTCGGCTAAACACTATATTACTCCATAGGTTAGTTTTCGGCTTTTGAAATAATGGGAAATAATTCTAAATATCAAAAATAAGCCTTGGCCGTTTGGATCTATGCACTTACCTTATGATTTCTAAATCCCGAAAGTATTCCTTGCCTTATATGCCTGTCGAAATACCTATGACTTCATATTAGATTAATCTAATCATTAAAAACATAAAGTATGGCCTATGGCCGAATACACATATATCTTACCTTGAATCTTTAGATCCCGAAATTCTCCTCCTTGTAGTCGATCTAATCAAATCCCAAAAGACCCTTCAAAATTTCGGCCATGGAATCCTAAAGGCGTTAGATTCCTATTTCTCGGTAAAAGAAAAGAAAGATTGAAAATATCAGTTGATCTTACCTTTTTGGATGAAATCGTCAACACCCTTCAGTCACAACAACCAAGATTCGGCTATGGCTTTGGTGAACAATTGACTAGGTTCCAACTAATACTTAGTTTCGGCTTGACAAATGAAGGAAAAAGAAGAAGAAAAGATAAGAAGAAAATTCGGCAGAGAGAATTTGCTAGGGAATTTTCGACAGAGCTTAGAAAAGATGAGAGAATAGCTTTAATTTTCCTCCTTTAGCCGAAATTATCAATAGGAGAGTCCCTTACTTGGCCACTACTCCTCATATGTGATAATATTATCTTTTAATTAACACCTTATTTAAAATAAAAGTATTTAATCTATCATTTATCTCCTCAAATAATCCAATTAAAAAAAAATCCTTTATTTATCACTTATTATTCACATATTTATGAAAATAAAACATCTCCTTTTCTAGAAACCTGTGCCATCCACCTCAGCCTTCTGGAAGCAAAAAAATAAAACCTTCTTTATTTGCTTCCCAAGTGACTCGAACCCAGGCCAATTCCTCCTGTATATGGCGCCATTTCCATAGGCCCTAAGTGGCATATTCAGGCCACTTTTCCAAGCCTGTTTGTGTGTCAAATTTCACCAACTTTTTCTTTTAAGGCCACCTTGCCTTAATTTCCTATTTTAAACTTTGAAACTTGACATTTCTAGGTCATTTCTAAGTTTCCTAAAATTTTCGATCGGCTCTGTAAACTTGCCATTTTCTTACATTTCCAAGTTTCCAGCAGTGTATACTTTCCATTTTTGAATCATTTCCTTACATTTCCTAGTTTCCAAAAAAGTTCATGCCTATGCATTTCTAGGTTTCCAAAAATGTTCATGTCCATGCATTTCCAGGTTTCCAAAAATGTTCATTTCCATTTCACTTTCATGCATTTCCGAGTTTTCAAAAATGTTCAAAATTTATTCTTAGTACATAGAACATGACACTTCGTACAATTAAGCTGAAAATGCATAGGCCCTTTCCAGGATGTTACAGTTCTACCCCCTTAAAATAATTTCGTCCTCGAAATTACTTACTAACGAATAATCGTACGGTCTAACTCACCCCACTAGCTATTGCTGCGCACTCTGATCTTAAAGAACTATCATACTTTTTAGGCACATTCTCTAAGTTCACATCCAGGGTTTCAGTCACTTCACTAGCAATACAAGAATAAGCTAACCCTATAACAAGCAAAGCAATTAAGGGTATTCCAGATATAAGGAACGTACCCGTTGTTACATCTGGCACATCTTCCTCCTTGCGACGGCCAACTGCATAAACCAACCTTGGTTGCCTCGCGTCTGCACCTTCAGCACCTCTTCTTGGTGCTTCACGTCCACGGCCCAAACCATTTCCTCCATGGTTCGGTCCACGACCTTGCTGAGGCTGCTGTCCACCTCTACCAGCCTGACTAACATTCTGAGTTACCGGTCGGCTTTCATCTAAGTTCTTAGGACATTCCTTGACTACATGGTCCTTGGACCCACACCTAAAACATCCTCCTATTTTCCTCCAACACTCTCCTAAATGCTTCTTTCCACACACATCATAAGGTTGATACCACCCTTCTAATCCAGCTGAGCTCGCGACCCATCAACTCTAGGCCTCTTATTCCCAGATGATCCAGACGATCCAAAACCTCTTTCTGGCCTATTCCAATCAGTGTTCTGCCTTACAGAATCCTTAATTCCTTCAGCCACTTTAGCCTTTTCCACTAACGCAGAAAATTCCCGCTCCTGATGTAGTGCTATCAACAATCTTAGATCATCTCTTAGCCCGTCCTCAAAACGGACACAGCGCTCATGCTCAGTTGCCACGACACCTCGAGCGTACCGGCTCAACCTCAGGAATTCAGCCTCATATTCTGCCACCGACTTATTTCCTTGGACTAGCCCCAGAAAAGCTTTCCTTTGCTCATCAGTGTACCTGGTTCCCACATACTTCTTTTGGTACGCTTCCTTAACGTACTCCCATGTCGTCGATCCTCGGTGTGGCACCATCCCGCACAGTTAACCACCGTTGATACGCTTCATCGCGTAACAGTGCCACCATTCCCTTTAACTTTTCCTCAGGGGTCAGATCAAGCTCATCCATGATGCGCTCCGTTGCTTCCAACTAGTACTCAGCTGTACTGGGTGCCACACCAGATACTCCACGAAACATTTCGGCTCCATTTGCTCGAAGCCGTTCAGGCACAGACTTTCGATTTCCCGAATTTTCTCCTGCACCAGCCACCAATTCCAAAACTGGTAGCACAGCCTGCGACACAGCATCTTCCCCCGTCTGAGCTTGTTGCTCAACACCAACAGCTGGGGGTGGTGGTGGCGGTGGTACTTCATTATCTGATCCTTAACCCGATCTAACGGGTTTCGACCTAGTCATTCTTCCTCTACCTCTTCCACGATGACCACGTTCTCTAGAGCTCATTTTCTAACGTCGAGATCTGATTAAAAAGTTTTATGAATTAGTCATTGTTCCACTTATTTACCGGCGAAGGAGTTTTATGAAAAAGGATTTAGGTGTGGTTCTTTCGTATTCATACAAGCATACAGTCTTTCCATTCATTTATCCATCAAACAAGTATGAACTTTCGTTCATTCAGAGAAACGTTGTAGTTCTCACTGTTATTGTTTTTCCATTACCCAGGGGTATTTTCGTAATTTGTCCTACAGGGGCATTTTCCGAAATTTTTCAAAATAAAAAGTTCTTCGGTGATTTTGTCAAAAGTATTTTGGAAATTTCAAAGCCCGGGTAATTTTGGAAAAATTTTGAAATCCAGGGGTATTTCAGTAATTTTTTTGACCTCGGGGGTATTTCGGTAATTTTCCTCAAACCGGGGTAAATTTATAAAATGTAATAAGTCAGAGATATTTCAAAAGTTGTAAAACTTTGAGGGTTCTTTTTGAGAATTTTACTTTTCAAAACGATGATGTTGCAAAAATTTTGGAAATCAGGGTCATTTTGGTAATTTTGCAAGTCAGGGGTAATTTTGTAATTTTCCAAAATCAAGGTATTTTTGATGATTCGCAAATTAGGGTTTTTGTATGTTTATAAAATAATGGAATTTTGGTAAAACTGTTGAGTAGTTGGACATTTGATAAACCAAGGGCATTTTGGTAATTTTACCACTAAGGGCATTTTTGTAATTTTCACAAATCAGAAATTTTTCGGGAAATTTTGTAAAGATAGTTTTCACAAATTTAAAAGAGTAATTTTAAGAGTTTTGAAAAACTAGGGTTTTGTTATTTTTTTTTTGTTTTTATAAAAAACATGGCTAGTTCCCTTTCGGGTTTTAGTCATTATGTTTAGCTTATGACCGAGCCCCCTTGGTCAGGGTGAACCAAAGCTACGTACCAGGCAGGATTCAAGTGGAGAGGAGGTGAGTCACGTGGACTACTTAAATACCAAGCTCCCACCGAGACCATTCCTAGACATGCGCATATAGGTTGCCACACCACTGAGCCCTCTGAGTTAGAGTGAACCGAAGCTACGCACCAGTTAGGATTCCCGCGAAGAGAAGGTGAGTCACTAGGACTGCTTAAATACCAATCTCTTCCGGATCCAATCCTAGACATGCGTACAGGGGTTACCACACCCTAGCTCAGTGACTTAGCCGTAGGTTTGTTTAGTGCATTAAGTCTTATGTGTCTTGTGTTTGAGTAGTCTAATCCTAGGGTTCAAGTTTCTATCATACTATTCTACGTTCCATGCCTTTTCTACCTTTCTAATATTCACAAACATAATTCACATAATCACCCAAATAGTTAGGGTACTTACACGTGGATCATGGGTCGAGACTTAGGTGCCATGCCGAAAAACCTGCTTAATTTCAAAGAAAATCATTTGGCTCGCTTTGAAAACGTTTTGGGCCTTAGCCCACAGGCCAAGAGTTTAAAACTGGGCTCTCACGATACCAACCAAACACACCCACACCCAAATTTACGAGCCCGAACCAATCGGTATGTTCCTTAAGAAAATCGGTTTCAAGGTTCTTTGTTACTTAGAGAAAATTTGTGAAATTTTAGAAAAATATTGTTTTGGGTTGGGCTTAAATCGAAACCCACTTATTTTACTTAGAAATCATTTAATTACGATGGCAAAACAGTTTAAGGTTTATTTTTAAATAAATAATTTTAACTTGAACTTTAATCAAAAATAGTTCGTAACATAGTAAATTAAAAATAAACAGAAATAAAGAAATCTAACTTGGGCCTTATGGCCTTATTACATCAAACAAAACCCAAATTTAAAATTAAAGTACTTAGTAAGAATAAAAGTCCAAATCTCTGAATTTCTCTTTACGATGCATGGCCACCTTTAGCTCCTGTCGACCCGGTCCATTATCGCTCATCACCTGAAAAATATTTCCCACAACAGGGTGAGTCAAACTGACTCAATGTGTAACCAACACTACAATTTAATAATTCAATGCATACCAATCATATCATGTTCATACATTAATTCAAAATAATGATGCAATCCCGAACCCAAAACTTAGATGGCATCCGCTACACACCCCCGTACCTGCCAAACACACCGTGGGGACTACTAAGTCGACCCTCCTTCCGCTACACACCAATTTGCGGGCTTAAGGCTCCGCATCTGTGGTTTTAGGAAACCACTTTTCAGATTACTGTGGTCTTAGATCACCACTTTTTAGATTACTGTGGTCGTAAGTCACCACTTTTCGGATTACTGTGGTCTTAGATCACCACTTTTCACTTCCCCTTTCAATATACAACCAAATGCCCCACTAATATGCATAATATACCATAGTTCATATTCTTATCATATTCTCATGTTACGAATAACATTTTTCATATTCCTAGTAGGAGTAGGAAACGTACCTGAGTACTTTTGTACCACATTCGAGTACTTAGCCATATTCACATTCACATATATATTCATAGATTAAATTATTGCCATGTGACATATTAAAAGATAGTGGGGATTAGACACCTGATTCGCTTAATGAAGTCCTTGAAATCCCAAAGAAAACTGATTTACAGATTTAGATCTCAAATCCTACATAAATTAATCACTTACTATTTAAAAGACCATTCGGCCATTATTCCAAATACTAATAGGATTAGTATTACTTACCTTGTTGCCAAATTGATTTTAAGAATCAAATGCTGGATCTTGGTATTCCTCCCTTGTGAATTCGGCTAAACACTATATTACTCCATAGGTTAGTTTTCGGCTTTTGAAATAATGGGAAATAATTCTAAATATCAAAAATAAGCTTGGCCATTTGGATCTATGCACTTACCTTATGATTTCCAAATCTCGAAAGTATTCCTTGCCTTATATGCCTGTCGAAATCCCTATGACTTCATATTAAATTAATCTAATCGTTAAAAACATAAAGTATGGCCTATGGCCGAATACACATATATCTTACCTTGAATCTTTAGATCCCGAAATTCTCCTCCTTGTAGTCGATCTAATCAAATCCCAAAAGACCCTTCAAAATTTCGGCCATGGAATCCTAAAGGTGTTAGATTCCTATTTCTCGGTAAAAGAAAAGAAAGATTGAAAATATCAGTTGATCTTACCTTTTTGGATGAAATCGGCGACACCCTTCTGTCACAACAACCAAGATTCAGCTATGGCTTTGGTGAACAATTGACTAGGTTCCAACTAATACTTAGTTTCAGCTTGACAAATGAAGGAAAAAGAAGAAGAAAAGAGAAGAAGAAAATTCGGCAGAGAGAATTTGCTGGGGAATTTTCGGCAGAGCTTAGAAAAGATGAGAGAATAGCTTTAATTTTCCACCTTTAGCCGAAATTATCAATAGGAGAGTCCCTTACTTGGCCACTACTCCTCATATGTGATAATATTATCTTCTAATTATCACCTTATTTAAAATAAAAATATTTAATCCATCATTTATCTCCTCAAATAATCCAATTAAAAAAAATCCTTTATTTATCACTTATTATTCACATTTTTATGAAAATAAAACATCTCCTTTTCTAGAAACCTGTGCCGTCCACCTCAGCCTTCTGGAAGAAAAATATAAAACCTTCTTTATTTGCTTCCCAAGTGACTCGAACTCAGGCCCATTCCTCCTGCATATGGCGCCATTTCCATAGGCCCTAAGTGGCATCTTCAGGCCACTTTTCCAAGCCTGTTTGTGTGTCAAATTTCACCAACTTTTTCTTTTAAGGCCACCTTGCCTTAATTTCCTATTTTAAACTTTGAAACTTGACATTTCTAGGTCATTTCTAAGTTTCTTAAAATTTTCGATCGGCTCTGTAAACTTGCCATTTTCCTACATTTCCAAGTTTCCAGAAATGTATACTTTCCATTTTTGAATCATTTCCTTACATTTCCTAGTTTCCAAAAATGTTCATGTCTATGCATTTCTAGGTTTCCAAAAATGTTCATGTCCATGCATTTCCAGGTTTCCAAAAATGTTCATTTCCATTTCACTTTCATACATTTCCGAGTTTCCAAAAATGTTCAAAATTTATTCTTAGTACATAGAACATGTCACTTAGCTCGATGCCGATGCCATGTCCCGAATATGGTCTTATATGAGATCGTACATAGATGTTGATGCCATGTCCCAGATATGATCTTATAGGAGATCATCCTTTGGTACCGAAGCCATGTCCCAAATATTTTCTTACACGGTACCTTCCTTATTCGATGCCGATCCCATGTCCCAGACATGGTCTTATACGGGATCTACATTCGGTGCCGATGCCATTCCCTAGACATGGTCTTATACGGGACCTACATTCGGTGTCGATGCCATGTCCCAGACATGGTCTTATACGGGACCAAAATTTCAACCGGGACTTCACTTAACAAAATCTCATCATTTTCTCATTTAGGCATCATCCATAAATTTTCATTGAAATGATATGCATTTCTCAAAATAATAAGTAATTTAAACATAATAACATATGTAACCTTAATTTCACAAAAACTTACCTCGGTAGTCAAAATGTGTGTGGATGTTAGTCCAACACTTTGTCCTTGCCTCAGTTTCGATCCGGGCTTCGTATTTCTTGATCTATATTAACAATTTCACCTGTTTAATACTCACATTGACTAAATTGACTCATGAATCACGGTTTGGAAAAATTATGATTTTGCCCCTACACTTTCTCATAATTACACTTTTGCCCCTAGGCTCGTAAAATGATTTTCATTCAACTGTCTTGTAAGCCTAGCCAAATCATTTTCTTAACTACAACAGCCCCTAATTTCCACTATTTAACTCATGTATGACCATTTTTATAACTTTTACCATTTGGTCATTTTATCCATTTTTCAAGAAAATCACTTAGAAAAAGATGTTTATCATACATCAAACCTTCATATTCTTCCATAAATCATCAAAATACATGCAAGCCATACATGAGTAAATTTTTGGACATAAACCCTAGCTCAAAATATAGCTAAAAATAGCTAAATCGAGCTACGAGGATATCAAAAATACGAATAACATTAAAAACGAGGCTAGCATGCACTTACTATCAAGCTTGGAAGATACAAACCCTAGCTATGTCTTCCTTAGTGAATATCGGCCATGGGAGAAGAATATGGATAAGATTTTTTACTTTATTTTCCCTTTTAATTCTTTTATTAACCAAAGGACAAAAATACCCTTAAGCCCCTTTCTTGAGATTTTTCCTTCCCATGTCTATTTTTGTCCATCTTAATATACAATGGGCTAATTGCTAAATAAGGTCCTCTAGTAATTTTTATAATTCTATTTCATACTTAAATCTTATAGAATCTCATATTTTCTAATCTTTACAATTTAGTCCTAATTGACAATATGATCACTAATTAATAAAATTTTTCATGAAATTTTCACACAATCATGCAAACACCTCATAAGCCTCATAGAATCCTAAAACACATATTTCCACTTTGAATTTGTGGTCTCGCAACCACTATTTCGACTAGGCCCTAAATCAGGCTGTTACAAAAAGAGCTAAGTATGCAAAGATGATATAGAGCTAAATTATACAAGGATGATAATGAGTTCCATTTATGTTAAGGATGATGATAATTTAAGTTTATGTTCAAGTTAGCATAAGTTCTAAATTATGTGACTAAGTGATACAGGTACCATTAGTAAAATGCAAGTTATGAAACCATAATTTGATGTGTGATGGTAAGAGTGAGTATGAGTAAGTATGCCTAAGCACTTGAGAACTTGTGTTGCTATTGTCCTATTAGATGAATTAATTTTGCCATGAGTACTTATGTTGCTATATTAATTCATGCAAACTTACTAAGCTATATGCTTATCCTTCTCTTTTTCCCTTTCCTTGTGGTATCATCAAGCTAGCACAGGGATCGTAGAACGTCGGAGCTCGGATCACACTATCAATCATTCTTTTGGTATAGTAAAGTTGACTTATTTTGAGTATGGCATGTGTAGGAACTTGGTCATTTTGTATTATGTCATATTTGGAAGCCAAAGTGTTAGTTACTAATGTGATACACTCATTTTGTAAATGGCCATTGGAAATTGGCCAATATTTGTCAAGCTCCATATTTTATTGATAATGAGTTTTATGAGATGAAAGTTCATGCAAATGATGGAGTAAGGTGTGAAATGTATGATTGATGATTATTGATTCTTCATAGTGTAATATTAACATGTTATGTGTTACTTGAGTTGGTATAAGTGTGTTTATGTTTCAGGGTGGCAATTGGCTTGGAAAATAACCTTATAATTGTCCACACGAGTAGACACACGGGCGTGTGTCTAGGCCGTGTGCGACACACAGTCAACCCCATGGGTGAGTAGATAGGCCGTGTGCCCCTTATATCAAATTGTGAGAATTTGATTCGTCACATATGCCACCACACGGGCGTGTGCCTATGCCGTGTGCCCTTTAAGAGGTTACTGATGTCATAAACAGAATGCTAAGGTTTTCACACATGGGCGAGGACACGGGCGTGCTTAGGCCGTGTGAGAGGCACGGGCCATTAACACGGGTGTGTGTCCGGCTGTGTTAAAACCCCTGTAGGTTCAAAATGAGAAATAAATTCCACACGGGCTAGGGACATGGGCGTGTGTGACCACACGGCCTACCCACACGGGCGTGTCCCATTTCACACAGGCATGTGGCCCCTATTTAGGCAAAAATTTTCTAAGTGCGAAAAAGTTTTTGGTTTATTCCTGAAACCTTTTGGACGTATGCTTAAGGCCTCCTAGGCCCAAAATAAGAATGTTATGATTATGAATGATAAGTTTTAAGTTGAAATGAGAATTTAATAGCCCAAGCTGTAATGTTCAGGCAAGTTAAGTAAGGTAATGCCTCGTACCCGATTCTGGAGTTGAATACGGGTAAAGGGTGTTACATTTAGTGGTATCAGAGTTAGGTTTAGTTGATTCTTGGACTAACTTAGCATATGTATGCATGAGTCTGGTTATACATGCCATACACATGAGTATTTATATTATGATAGTGTGACGACTCCTGACGACTTAAATTGTATTTATATATAGTAAATGGATATCAATAGAGCTGTGGCGGATGATGTAAAAAGTAAAGCGTCGGCTCCTATTGAAGGGACAGTGCCAAATGAAAATGAGAATAGACCTACGACCGTGAGTCAAAGAGGAGGAGAAAAGGTTAGGGAAGCCTTTCTCCATATGATGAATGCATGCTATACGGAGTTCGTTCGTGCGAACCAGAATGTACAACCCCCTCCACCCCCACCTATTCCTCAGTCGACCCAAGTAGCTCCCCAAGTAATATAAGTGGTAAGAAGAGAAAAGCCTCAGGTTGATAGAATCCGAAAAGAAGGGGCCGAGGAATTTTGAGCCAGTAAAGGGGATGATCCGAAAAGAGAAGAATTTTTGCTTGAAAATACCATTGGGGTATTTGATGAGTTATCTTGCACACATGAAGAGTGCATGAAGTGTGTAGTTTCTCTTTTAAGTGATTCCGCTTATCAGTGGTAGAACACCCTTATGTCGGTTGTACAAAGGGAAAGGATCACATAGGAGTTTTTCCAAGAAGAATTCCAGAAGAAATACATAAGTCAAAGATTTATTGATCAGAAAAGAAAGGAATTTCTTAAACTGAAACAAGGTAAATACGGTCGAGAGTGTGTATCCACTGAAGCTATTATGTGTAAGAGGTTTGAGAACAGATTAAATGAAGATATCCGAATATTTTTTGGCGTCCTAGAATTGAAAAAAATTATTGTGCTAGTGGATCGAGCTTGTAAAGCCAAGGAATTGGTGAAAGAGAAAAGAAAAGCTGAGATGGAGTTTCGTGACTCAAGAAAGAGACAATTGAACAAGTCATTCTAATCCTCATCCAAGAAGTCAAGAAATTTCCCTACCCGGTCAGCTACTTCAGCTGGGTTTTTGAATAGAAGTAAGAGTAAACAGTACTCGGGGATTAAAGCTCAGACTACCTCAGTTGCTAGTGTTGGGAACACTCATCCAAATAGACGGGAATGTCCACAGTGTGGCAGACGTCATCTTGGTGAGTGCCGAACCCATGAGAGAGCTTGTTTTAAGTGTGGTTCCCAAGATCATTTTATTAGAGAATGCCTTGAGATGGATGAGAAAGAAAGAAAAATCAGAATGTGAGATCAGGAAGCACTACTAGAGGGAGACAACAAAGAAACTCGGGAAGTGGGATGAGTAGTAAGAGTTTTCCCAGAGAGCAGGCTGCAAGATCTGAGGGTAGAGCGCCTGCAAGGACTTATGCCATTCGCGCTCGCGAAGAGGCGTCATCCCCTGATGTAATTATAGGTACATTTTCTCTCTATGATACTAATGTTGTTTCTTTAATTGATTCGGGGTCTACCCATTCATACATTTGCATAAAATTAGTATCTAGCATGAGCATGCCTGTAGAGTTCATAGAATTCGTGATAAAAATGTCCAATCCTTTATGCAAAAGTGTATTAGTTGATAAGGTATGCAAAGATTGCCCATTGATGATTAGAGGTCATTATTTTAAGGAAAATCTCATGCTATTATCATTTGATGAATTTGATATAATTCTTGCTATAGGCTGGTTAACTGGAATGCCCCAAATTTTGGGCCTAGAAGAAATGGGCTTCGCGTGCTGGAGGAATTGGAATTTAGTTGTGCATATGAATAGCCTAAAAGTATGTCTGCTTTGGTGGTTGAGGGTCTTGAGAAGTATTGAAGAAGTCTTGGGTTCAAACTTGGGCTTTAGGAAATTTTTGGTTTTAGGTGAACAAAACCCTAGACGTAAGTAAGTAGGCTTTAAGAATATTGTTGGGGAAAACATGACACAAGGAAGCATGTGGCCTAGTGGTTGTGGCGTCATTATGGGTGCAAGGGAGCCTGGGTTCAAGTCTTGGCCCTTGCAATTTATTTCGGTTTTTCTTTTAAATGAACCTAGACACTGACACTTAGGATTTATTAATAATAATGTTTGGTTAGTGACACCAGAAGAGCTTGTGGCCTAGTGGCAAGTGGCGTGTTGGGCATCTATGTGGTCTGAAATTCAAGTCCTGGGATAAGCAGGGAAGTGTTTATTTTGCTGCTTGAGCTGGGAAGGTGGAAGAGTTGGACTGAAACTCTACTGGATAAGGTTTGAATTGGTCAAGGAAGAGAGAATCAAGGGATGTGGTTGGTAGTTGGGTGATTTGGAGGAGAATTAGGAGGAGGAAATCAAGGAATTCAAAACTTGGAGAGTTGTAACTGGTTGGGGAAGCTTGTACATGCATATTCGGCTAAGGGCCTCCTTTGTGTGCATTTTTGGCAATTGGAGAGCATTTTGGGATAGTCTTGGTTTTCCTGAGTGCCAAAATTCCACTTACCATTTGTGCATCATTTTGTCTTGCATTCGACCATTCATGCACTTTTGCTGTTCGATTTAGCACTTCTTCTTTGAGCATCTTGTTGGCTGAATCTCTGCTTCCCTCTCCCTTTCTCTTTATTCTTTTATTTTTCTTCTTTTCCTTTTCTTCTCCTAAGCCGAATATCATCTCTCCCTTTTTTCTTTCGGCTTCCTAGTGGCCTGTGAATCGAATCTTTCTCTTTTCTCTTGGTTAGTTCAGTGGTGATGAAATTTCTGCTTCCTTCCTTCTCTGTTTCAAGTTTTGCAAGTACTCCTGAAATCGGTAAGTGCTCTTGGTTTACTCTTGTTTCTCTCCACCGTTGTGGTCTTTTCTTCTGACATCTCCTTGTGTTGCCGATTCATGAAAAAAGGGTACAAGCGCCTCGACTCTTGCGTGTGGGTATAGGCTGATTTCTTCTATCGATCGTTCTTAGTTCTATATAGTTTTAAGTTATCGTTCTTTCGATTCTAGTTATTTTTCATTCATGGTAATAGTTAAAGAGGTTAAGATACAAAGCAGGTTGTACCAAGGATGGGTGATCAATCCTTAGTCAGTGATCTAAGGGCAATAGATCTCTTGGTACTCAGTCAAGGAATGGTAGTGAATATCCTTTTGGGGATTATGTGCTTTTGATCATTAATGAATGGAAGACTGATTGTAATTTTTGGGTCAAGTGTAGGTTGGTGTTCTAAGGTTTCGCGAAAGCTTGCAATCAGGTGTGTAACTCTATGCTCTGTTGATGATCGGCTGAAAAGCCAAAAGTGTGTATTCCACACTGATTTGTCTGTAGATCAGCAAAAGGCGAAAAGCCGAAGGAGTGGGCTTTTTATTCACCTGGGTGTGCGAACACTGATGTGATCAACTGAGCTCACGAAACATGGGCGTACAACGAGGAAGGTCGCCATGAGCGATCTCATGGGCTTGAGCTGAAATGGGTCGTATGGGCCCAACGGGCCCGTGGGGGTAAATTTCACTGTTAAGTTAGACATAGATAGACTTGTCATGTCACAGACATGGCTTAGGTAGTTTTGGGCCGAAGTGGGTTGTGTAGGCCTAGTGGGCTTGTGGGCCCACACGGATAAAATGTATGTGGTGGTTTCTGTTGGTTTGAACTGTGACGTTTGCATAACGGTGGTAGTTTTTGGGCCACATGAGTGTGTGAGCCTACTTGGGTCGAGTAATGGGCCTTAGGCCCATTTACACCGTTGTGACTGTATAGGTTACTTTGAGTCACTCAAGGCGACGGTGGACCTTCTATTGGATCGTTGAGACCCCGATTTTGAAAATTACCAAAATACCCCCGATTCGTAAAATTACCAAAATACCCCTGATTTGCAAAATGACCAGAATACCCTCGATTTGCAAAATTACTGAAATACCCCTATTTGTAAAATTACCAAAATACCTCCGACTTGTAAAATTATCGAAATACCTCAGTTTGCAAAATTACTAAAATACCCCCGATTTGTAAAATTACCGAATACCCCTGATTTGTAAAATTATCGAAATACCCCTGTAGGGTACAATTACCGAAATACCCCTGTAGGGTAGAATTACTGAAATACCACTGAAGGATAGGATTACCGAAATACCCTTATAGGGTAAAATAACTATTTTGCCCTTGCGGGTAACTGACTGATTAGGACCATGAATGATCTAACTGTGAATGTATGATTGTGTTTTAATTGATTTGACTGTGGTCGTGTGACTGATATGCTTTTGATATGTGTGTAAATGAATGTTACCGAGCATGGCCATTTTGCATACACGTGTGACGATTGAGAATGACATACACGACATATTACATGGGGTTGGGACATTGATACGGAGGAAGTTCTGATAAAGTCGCATGGGTCGCATGACGACTGTGGATCTAGTATTGATCTGTTAACTTTGCACGGGTCGCCCGAGACAATTGTAAACCGACGGACGGCTTAAAGCCGCGTAGTCTAATTATGGCTCTGTGCCAACCTAAATATGGCTCTGTGCCATCTTGATCATGGCTTTGTGCCAATCGTATTTACTCGTGGCTATGTGCCTAACATATATACCGATGTCTCTGTATCGATCATATTTACGCAGGGCTGTGTGCCGATTATATTACTGTCACTGATGGCTATGTGCCAAACATAATACAGTTATTGATGGCTTTGTGCCAATTATAATACTGCTACTGAAGGCTTAGAGCCATATACATATATACTAGCAGCTATGTTGCGATTTCAGTTAGGGCCGCAACTGGTGCTAACAGTGGTGTGCTGGCTGGGTGGGTCGATTTTATCCCTACGTAAGTGCAGGGTTGGTACGGGTGTTGGCTGGATCAGGGTGGGATGCATCCTCATACTATTCCATATTTGTTATGAGATCTGTCACTGTATTGGGCTTAGGCCCACTTGCTCTATTATTGGTTTGGGCTAGGCCCAATTGATTCTGTTATGGGCTGTGACCCAAATGATATTGTAGTGGGCTTTGGCCCATGTATGCTCTGATTTGTACTGTACTGTTACTGTTAAAAGGGCTTTTGCCCAAACTGTTTAGGTTTCTATTTCTGTATACTGACTGTTACTCTAGTAAGAGGATTACACACTGAGTTTTCGTAAACTCACCCCGTTTTTAACTATACAGGTAATCCCCAGCCTTAGATGGATCGGTGCTACGAGGGACTCGGAGAAGGCCACACAATGCTTGTGTTTTCCGTTTTGATTATTTACAGGCAAGTATTTTGATTTGGGTTGTAATAAGGCCTCTTTAAGTTTTTGGGTTTTAATTATCGGTCTTTCTTTACTTTGAATTATATCCATTAGAAGTGAATCACGGTTTTCCAAAATGCTAACTATTTTTAAAACAACACTGCATTTTCATAACATTTTTCGAAATGGTTTCGTGACTTAATCTTTTTCGTAAATTAATTACTTTCAAAATTAGCTTCCGCAACTGAAAAGATGTTTTGGGATTAAAACTAATAAATTTTCAATGTACCACGTTTTAAAAATAAACCAACGTAACTGGGTTTTTACTTAAGCCTTTAAACAAGAAGGGTTTTCAACGAAAACATGGTTTTCGAAAAACACTTCAATTCGACATGCTAGATTCGGGCCTAACTTCTAGGTCGGGTTTGGGGTGTTACATTAACCACTCATGATGTGATAGTAAATTGTGGAAAGAAATACATTGAATTTAGGTGTGAAAATGGGGATGCTCTTCGTGTTGAATCAGATGAACAAGACAGATCACTTTTAGTGTTCTCTCATATGTCTGCTCAGAGGTATGTAAGAAAGGGGTATGAAGCATATCTTGCTTTTGTTATGAAAGCTAAAGAAACTGAGTTAAAGATTGAATCAGTGTCGATAGTATGTGAGTACCCAAATGTATTCCCAGAAGAGTTTCCAGGGTTGCCTCCGGTGAGAGAGGTTGAATTTGGCTTTCGGTGAGAGAGTTTCCGATGCTGCACCTATATCGATTGCTCCTTACAGAGTGGCTCCCAGTGCTATTTGTGAAAAAGAAAGATGGTTCCATGAGATTGTATATAGATTATCAATAGCTTGATAAGGTTACAGTGAAGAACAAGTACCCATTGCCAAGGATCAACGATTTGTTTGATCAATTGAGGGGAGCCACTGTGTTTTCCAAGACAAATTTAAGGTCGGGATATTACTAGTTGAGAGTAAAGGACTCAAATGTGTGGAAGACTACATTTTGAATGAGGTATGGGCACTATGAATTTTTAGTTATGCCTTTTGGCTTAACAAGTGCCCTGCTGTGTTTATGGATTTAATGAATCGTATATTTCAGCCATACTTGGATAAGTTTGTTGTGGTTTTTATTGATGACATATTGATATATTCTCGTGATGAGCATGAGCATGCCGAGCATTTAAGGATGGTTGTATGCAAAGTTTAGTAAAAGTGAATTTTGGCTCAAAGAGGTTGGGTTTTTGCGGCACATTGTCTCGGAAGATGGAATCTGAGTCGACCCAAGTAAGATTTCAGCTATTGTTGATTGGAAGCCACCGAAAAATGCATCTAAAGTTAGAAGTTTTCTGGGCCTAGCTGGTTATTATCGACGATTTGTCAAGGGGTTTTCTATGATAGCTATTTCGATGACGAGGTTGTTACAAAAAAAGGTGAAGTTTGAATGGACAGAGAGGTGCTAATAGAGTTTCGAGAAACTAAAGGCATTATTGACTGAGGCTCCAGTTCTAGTGCAACCTAAGTCGGGAAAAGAATTGGTGATCTACAGTGATGCATCTTTGAATGGATTGGGCTATGTGCTTATGTAAGAAGTTCTAGTGCAACCGTCTTGTCTTAACTGTCCCGAGCTACCGTTGTGGGTTGTGCTCATTAAAAGAGTTGTCCTAAATGCCCCTTTTTAGTCATTGTCGCAGAAGTGAAGCAAACTCGACCAAAGGACAAGTCTGCTCCTCCTTCATTTTCTGCTTCCGATTCAATCTTCACATTTCTGAATGAAGAAAGAGAGTGAAAGAGAAGATATCGATGCAATAGGTACAGAGGGGGAAAGAAAGCTGTCTTTGTTCGGTTCGCGAAGAAAGCCGAGAAAACAAATAGGAAGAGCACTAACTAATTAAGTTAAGTAAATATATAAAAGCTATCACCACCTCGAGCGATAAAACAAAGTCGTTATGGGTATGTTACTAACATAGACAACTATGAATGGTATTCATTGACAGAATGACCGCTTTCTAGTCGTAGTTGGTACCGCCTGCTCACTTCAAAGATGCAAGGAAGACTTTCGGAAAGAATCAAAGGTTTTCTCTTCTGCAAAGCTATCAATGCTTTAGTCAAGATCTTTAGCAGTCGATCGTTCATTTTCTCTCGGGAGACATGGCTTCAATTCAATCATTCTCTCCGGATTTTGAGATAGCCCTTTGATAGAGTAGCCTGGTTGGAAAGGATCTTGTACCTGCCATGTCAAGGTAAGGGCATCTCGCATATCAAGTTACTCTATCGATTATCGATAGCGTAATATAGCCCAACACAGAGAATGTAACATCCCAAAATTGGGCCTAGGAGAATTGAGCCCAAAGGGCCTTAGGCGTAGTAGCGTTTAAATTTTCAGAGAATAAGAGATCGGCTTAAATGCAAGTTAGACTTATTAGATAAGTGATTTTGGAAGATTAGAGGGCTTCTATGAAGTCCCGGGATCAAATATTGGCTTTGGGGAAATTTTGGTTTTAGGTGAAAAAAAAAAACCCTGGAAGTTGGCAGATAGGCCTTAAGAATAAAATATGGAGAAAAATGACACAAGTGGAGTGTGTGGTGTAGTGGCAAAGTGACGCCACATAAGAGACAAGGGAATGACGCCACAAGGAAGGAAGGAGGTCCAAGGTTCAAGTCTTGGCTTTTGCATTTTGGTTTCTTTTTGCTTGGACCTTAGAATTTGGCCCATAGTTTATATTTAGTTGCGCATGGTTTAAGACACAAGAGGAGCTTGTGGCCAAGTGGTTAGCAGGCGTGGATTATGCTATAAGGGAGCACAGGTTCGAATCTCATGAGAAGCAAGGGAGTATTTATTTTATGATTGGACGGCAAGAGTTTCAGATTGAATTTAAACTCTATCGACGAAGGGATCCCACATCGGAAAGACACAAAGAATGAAGGTGAAGAGCTAGCTATATAAGGAGCATCCTAGGAGGAGAGTAAACACATCTTGGAGGGCGTTTGGGCACAAGAGTGGTCGGAGCGCGGATTAGCCCAGAGTCCTATCAGGTGGGCCACACGAGCATGTGGGCCCGGATGGGCCGAAATCGGGTTTTAGGCCCAATCGTCCGGTATGACCGGAAATGGTAGCTGAGTCGCTAGTGGCGGCATTAGGCCTTCGGAAGGCCATTTCGGTTGTGAGTTTACGAAAAATACCCTTAGTAGGTAAAATTACGATTATACCCTTAGAGGTTGATTAGCATGATTATGTTGTTTAGTTTTGGCCGATTGTAGGGGAAGGCTTGATCTCGCATATCTCGAGTTGTGGCTAGTGCTCGAAAAGTGTTAAGGAATGGGGATCTAGTGCGTTAGATCTTGATCTACGGGATTTGATAGTCGCATTAGTAACCAGGTGTGTAAACTAACACGCTTTTTGCTTTGTATATGTTTGATAAAGCGATTGATTGGTAAAACCGAAATAGTATGGTTGAGTGATATGATACCCTATGAGGTATGTGCACGGATTCAGGTAAGTCCGTTTCATTATGAGTACTGTTATTGATACATGATGTCATGATTTATAATGTATGTGCTATGAGATGCAACGTTAAACATGTTTGCATGATTTGAATACTATACATGAGTTGGTATAATGATGGGTGATATGAGAGGAGGGGCGGTGATATTTTGTCTTGACGAGCACCAATGTTTTTGGTAACACAACTTTGTGACTTTGGGTCACCAGAGGTTTGGCACCTCCAGAGGTTTGGCACCTCAGCGTCTCGTCCCCGTGGTTTCGCACCACAGTGGGTTGGCCCCACAAGGCGGTATTGAGGGATTGATGCCAGTGATTTGGTATCACACGATGGGTTGGCCCCATCACCCGATTAT
Source organism: Gossypium bickii (assembly GCA_025503065.1). Taxonomy (NCBI): domain Eukaryota; kingdom Viridiplantae; phylum Streptophyta; class Magnoliopsida; order Malvales; family Malvaceae; genus Gossypium; species Gossypium bickii. The sequence continues at coordinate 70,379,404 of CP106716.1, read as the reverse complement.
TGTGGCTTCGGTCACCAAAGGGTTTGGTACCACATTTGTGTCTTTGGGACACCGAGGTTTGGCACCTCATTGCGACTGCGTCCCCCGTGGTTGGACACCACCGTGGGTTGGCCCCACTTGAGAGATACGGGATTGTCGCTAGTGATTTGGTATCACACGATGGGTTGGCCCCATCATCGGATTTGTGACTTCGGTCACCAAAGTGATTTGGTATCACAAACGTGTCTTTGGGACACCAAAGGGTTTGGCACCACATTGACGGATATCGTGTCTTTGGGACACCGGTGTTTTGGTAACACATTGTGACTATATGTCACCGGTGGTTTGGCACCACCACGGTGGTTTGGTACCACGGGGGTAGAAAAGGTGTATGGATGGTTAGGATTGGGTGCATATTGATTGGATGCATGATGGTTATGTTTATGTTGCATATGATATTTTGCTAATCCGGGAAAAAGGGTGGCACACTCGAGTCTTGGTGACTCACCTTTTCCTTTAACCATTTTCGTGTATTGCATAAGGTCGGGCCGGATCGGAGAGGACAAGGTGGCCTATGCCGAAGATGATGATTTAATATTTTATGTTTGGTTTTGATATAAGTACTTTATTTGAATTATTGGGTTGTAATAAAGGCCATTTTATTATTTGGTATTACTTGATTATGGTTTTGTTATTTTAAATTCTTATTAACTCAAAAACGTTTTCACACAACAAAAGAAATTACATGAGTTTTAAGTAAGAGGAATTCGTTTTACTCACATATCCGATATAGTTTTTAAAATTGAATTCTTTCATGCTTTATGCTAAGTTAACGAGGTTTTTCAACCGTCTTTCCGCAATAACATAACCGTTGATCGGTTAGTAGTGAATGGGCGGGTTTGGGGATGTTACGATTTAATCGTCGAGCAGTTTCAAAACTCACTTTGAGGTTTTGGCCCAAAAACACTTTTAAAAAAAAAAGGGGGCTTTTCAAAATATGGGCTTTTAAGAAACTTTTCAGGTTATTCTGGCATGGCACCTGTACCTCCGACCCGAAGTCCACCAGGTAAGTACTTCGGACTTTCTTGAAGTGATTTGTTTGTATGAATTGATTTATATGTGAATATTATGGGCTTTTATGGGAACGTAGATTAGTGAACTAGGATCTGTTGAACCCTAGGACTAGTCTACTTAAACACATGCATAAGACTTAAGGCTACTAAACAAACTCATGAAGTAAGTCACCGAGTTAAGGTGTGGTAACCATGCATGCATGTCGAGGATTGGTATTCAAGAAGAGCTTGGTATTTAAGCGATCCTAGCGACTCACCTCCTCTTTCTTACGCGAATCCTACAGGGTGTGTAGCTACGGTTCACCTTAACCAAGAAGACTTGTTCATAAAGCTAAACCAAGTATTAAAACCCGAAAGGGATTAGCCTTCTTGCTTTAAAACCCTAGTTTTAAAATTTTCAAACTTACCCCTTTGGGTTGTAAACCCTAAATCTGATTTTGAAAGACGTTTTCTCGATTTACCAAAATTTCCAAAATGCCCCTAGTGGCAAATTTACAAAAATGCCCTTGTATTGTAAAATTACGGTACTACCCTCAACTTCATTAAAATGATTTTACTTTGCAAAATACCAAAATCTCGAAATTTCAAAATGCTAAGATACCCTGGTATGGGGAAATTACAAAAATACCCCTGTGTTAAAAATTACTAAAATGCCCCTGACTTTCAAGATTTTCGGTTTAACTCCAATTTTAATAAAATTTCCCTACTTTGCAAAAGTATACAAAAATGCTATTTTCAAGATACCCGATTTGAAAATTTACAAAATTACCCCGATGAACAAAATTACAAAAATGCCCTTGGTTTCTAAATTTTCATAATTCCTCGATTTTTACTAAAATGTTCTTAGATTATGAAAATATCAAAAACTTTTGTTTTACAAATATCGAGATATCCTCGATTTGGGAAACTTACGAAAATACCTTTAACTTCCAAAATTACTTGAAATAACCCCGATTTCAAAAATTTTGCAACACATCTGGTTTGAAAAACAAATTTTTCAAGATGACCCTGAGATTTTGTAAACTTTGAAATATCTTTAATTTGAAAACTATTTTCAAATTGACCTGAGTTATTACAAAAAATACCCTTATAGGAAAATGTCGAAATTACCCCCAGGTTGGGAATGCTCAAGAAAGTGACATGGATGAATGAATGTGTCTTTAGAGAAGTATGTGAATGTTTGAATTAGAACAGAGAACTTGAGATGAAACTTTGATTGCTCGAAAGAACGACTTCCGAAACTTCTCGCTTATAAAATTTGCTCGTGGATAAAACAGATGGAACAAAATTTCTAATGCATAAAACTTTTAATCGATTAAATCGCGACGCTAGATATGAGTTCTAGGGGCGTGGTTGTCGCGGGCGTGGTCAAGGTGGAATGACGACTTTATTAAGATCGAGTGCGCGCAGCAAGCGTAGTGTGGTAGGTTAGGATGTGCGATCATAGTTAGTTGGAAATTTCGAGGACGAAATTTCTTTAAGGAGGGTAGATTTGTAACATCCCAAAATTGGGCCTAGGAGAATTGAGCCCAAAGGGCCTTAGGCGTAGTAGCGTTTAAATTTTCAGAGAATAAGAGATCGGCTTAAATGCAAGTTAGACTTATTAGATAAGTGATTTTGGAAGATTAGAGGGCTTCTATGAAGTCCCGGGATCAAATATTGGCTTTGGGGAAATTTTGGTTTTAGGTGAAAAAAATCCTGGAAGTTGGCAGATAGGCCTTAAGAATAAAATATGGAGAAAAATGACACAAGTGGAGTGTGTGGTGTAGTGGCAAAGTGACGCCACATAAGAGACAAGGGAATGACGCCACAAGGAAGGAAGGAGGTCCAAGGTTCAAGTCTTGGCTTTTGCATTTTGGTTTCTTTTTGCTTGGACCTTAGAATTTGGCCCATAGTTTATATTTAGTCGCAAGATGGTTTAAGACACAAGAGGAGCTTGTGGCCAAGTGGTTAGCAGACTTGGATTATGCTATAAGGGAGCACAGGTTCGAATCTCATGAGAAGCAAGGAGTATTTATTTTGCTTGATTGGGCGGCAAGAGTTTCATTGAATTTAAACTCTCATCGACGTGAAGGGATCCCACATCGGAAAGACACAAAGAATGAAGGTGAAGAGCTAGCTATATAAGGAGCATCCTAGGAGGAGAGTAAACACATCTTGGAGGCGTTTGGGCACAAGAGTGGTCGGAGCGCGATTAGCCTGAGTCTGTCGGGTGGGCCACACGAGCATGTGGGCCCGGATGGGCCGAAATCGGGTTTTAGGCCCAATCGTCCTGTATGACCGGAAATGGTAGCTGAGTCGCTAGTGGCGGCATTAGGCCTTCGGAAAGGCCATTTCAGTTGTGAGTTTACGAAAAATACCCTTAGTAGGTAAAATTACGATTATACCCTTAGAGGTTGATTAGCATGATTATGTTGTTTAGTTTTGGCCGATTGTAGGGGAAGGCTTGATCTCGCATATCTCGAGTTGTGGCTAGTGCTCGAAAAGTGTTAAGGAATGGGGATCTAGTGCGTTAGATCTTGATCTACGGGATTTGATAGTCGCATTAGTAACCAGGTGTGTAAACTAACACGCTTTTTGCTTTGTATATGTTTGATAAACTGATTGATTGGTAAAACCGAAATAGTATGGTTGAGTGATATGATACCCTATGAGGTATGTGCACGGATTCAGGTAAGTCCGTTTCATTATGAGTACTGTTATTGATACATGATGTCATGATTTATAATGTATGTGCTATGAGATGCAACGTTAAACATGTTTGCATGATTTGAATACTATACATGAGTTGGTATAATGATGGGTGATATGAGAGGAGGGGGCGGTGATATTTTGTCTTGACGAGCACACCGGTGTTTTAGTAACACAACTTTGTGACTTTGGGTCACGGAGGTTTGGCACCTCCGGAGGTTTGGCACCTCAGCGTCTCGTCCCCGTGGTTTCGCACCACGATGGGTTGGCCCCACAAGGCGGTATTGAGGATTGACGCCAGTGATTTGGTATCACACGCGATGGGTTGGCCCCATCACCCGATTATTGTGGCTTCTGGTCACCAAAGTGGTTTGGTACCACATTTGTGTCTTTGGGACACCGAGGTTTGGCACCTCATTGCGACTCGTCCCTGTGGTTGGACACCACCGTGGGTTGGCCCCACTTGAGAGATACGGGATTGTCGCTAGTGATTTGGTATCACACGATGGGTTGGCCCCATCATCGGATTTGTGACTTCGGTCACCAGTGATTTGGTATCACAAACGTGTCTTTGGGACACCAGTGGTTTGGCACCACATTGACGGATATCGTGTCTTTGGGACACCAGTGTTTTGGTAACACATTGTGACTATATGTCACCAGTGGTTTGGCACTACCGGTGGTTTGGTACCACACGGGTAGAAAAGGTGTATGGATGGTTAGGATTGGGTGCATATTGATTGGATGCATGATGGTTATGTTTATGTTGCATATGATATTTTGCTAATCCGGGAAAAGGGGTGGCACACTGAGTCTTGGTGACTCACCTTTTTCCTTTAACCATTTTCAGGTATTACATAAGGCTGGACCGGGATCGGAGAGGACAAGGTGGCCTATGCCGAAGATGATGATTTAATATTTTATGTTTGGTTTTGATATAAGTACTTTATTTGAATTATTGGGTTGTAATAAAGGCCATTTTATTATTTGGTATTACTTGATTATGGTTTTGTTATTTTAAATTCTTATTAACTCAAAAACGTTTTCACACAACAAAAGAAATTACATGAGTTTTAAGTAAGAGGAATTCGTTTTACTCACATATCTGATATAGTTTTCAAAATTGAATTCTTTCATGCTTTATGCTAAGTTAACGAGGTTTTTCAACCGTCTTTCCGCAATAACATAACCAGATTCGGTCGTAGTGAATGGGCTGGGTTTGGGGATGTTACAGAGAAGGAACAGGATCGGTAGGTAATTCATCTTCGTTCGGATAGCAGTACGATACACGCACCAAGATATGATCTTTGCTTTTCCACTCGAACCATAACCGGAACTGGAACCTCCATCTAGACCTAAACCTGACACCCGCATACCGCGTATGCCATTGGTTTGTCGGTCGTTGTGTAGAAGTTCATTCGTGGTAAACCACGTAAGGAAGGGCTCGTCGGTACCTTACAATTATTTGAAAGATATTCACGTCGCCAGGGGGTACGTGTCACGAACGATTCATTGGTCTGGTATAGGCGAAGACGGCTTGATAACGTCACTTCTCGGCAGAAATAACAAGGGAGTAAGGAATTCATCATTCAAACATTAAATTAAGTGACCTTCATCACTGCCTTTCCCAAGGCTAGCTACCAACATAGGCTTGGCGGTTAGTAATAGGCTCAACTACAAGTCTTGGAGCTAGGTAGCTCAGTATGGTATGAGGATCGAAGGGAAGATAACAATTGGGATGCCTGTTGAATACCTTTCGTAGGAATTACTAGCTCTGACCTTAATGAATTCGTCAGAAGATGCGACAAAGAGCTCTTGTCGGTCAGAAGAAGAATCCGCGATAGAAGAAGGTGCTGCTATTATAGAATAGGTTGTTTACAAATGTCCAAGTTCTAGGATTAATGATTTGACTCTTTATGGTGAGTAAATAGCCGGTGAATGAAATGGTATCTGAATCTCCTCTTTGAGAATAAGTAGCTGGTGGAAGGAGGAATTGCACAATGTGCTATCGAATTCGCTACATCGAATACCCAGTTAGTGACTTTGATAGAAGGATGGAACGGAAGAATTGGACAAATAAAGACTGTTTGCGATGAATATGCTACTAGTCTTTTGGATGCAGGATTTCTGCTCTTAGGGAATATCCGCTCTTTTAGTCCACTCTTTGAGACCTCTATTAGACCGTGGGGCATGAACACGAAGGGTCGACTTTCACATGCCTTAGAGGAGAAAGCGGTTATAAAAGAATTGATCAATCTTCCACCTATTAGAGTCAATGCTCATTCTTTTTTCAGTCTCACCACTAGAAGTAGCCTCAAGAGACCTAACAAATATTACTTTATCTTTCTTATGTAATCGAGAAGATCTTTCCTGTAGCTTTGTTTTTCGCTCCGCTAATGCTATGTGATCCGGGTCAAGGCGAAACAGATAATAAGTTGCAACTTAGTAAGGAAGCTTTCTAAGCTGCTTATTACTTCTCAACTTAACTCCGCAGGGCTATTCTTCGCTTAAACCCCTACTTCCACAGCTTTTATGGGTGATTCACCCTTTCTTATTGATGCTTTTCCTATTGGGATACCAATCTAAGTTAATAGATTTACTATGAGATTACTTCTTCCTGCACTCAAAAGGAAAGCCCAAGTACAAGACATACCGGGAGTACAAGCGCTTGACCATAGGAAGAAGGAAGAGGACGCTGCTCTGACATAAGCGATTGGAAGATCTGATCTTTCTTTGAAGACCGATCCGATTGATACAAAAAAAAAAGTAGAGGTTATGAAAGAAATCATTGTCTTGTCAGCTTCATATTCTTATTTATTTTATTTTAATAAGATGATTGGGCCCTACAGGTGGTATAACCGGTGAACCTCTCTCCTAGGTACCACCAAGGCGTATACTGTCCCAGAAAACAAATCTCGTCCCCGCCACCCTTTAGCGCGTTTACCGTGGGCACGATAATGTTCTCTTAACTAATTCTTAAAGTAGTGGGAAATCCTAAAACAAAGAAGGTTCTCTTTTTTGATTCAAAGATTTGACTAGATAGGAGGCTCTATTAAGCCTAACTCCGATAGCCATTGCTTTAGCCATGTCAAATTTTCTGAAAGGAAAGTTTTTGAAGAGAGCTTGCCTTGGAAAGAGTGAAAGCATGCCTTACAGATTCTATGAAATCCCGACCTTTGTTGATGGGGATTTCCTTGAGACAGAGAGTATCCATTCTATAGACTTGTCATGGGCGGCCCCAAGAGAAAGTCTCTTTAGAGACATATGTACTTGTACATCTGTTCAAAGAATGCCTTAGGGTAGGGAAAGAGTCTTTGATTGTATGTCTTCTCTTTCATGCATGCTGTCAAATAAAGAGAGAGACATCATCCCAAGAGTCTTACCTTTCAAAGAGCTTAAAACAAGCATGAGACTGTCTTTATGTGTCTTTCAAAGAAGCTTAAGTCATCTTATCTTTATGTGCATTCCTTTTATTTAAGACACCTGCCACCAGGGAAAGGATCTCAAGTCCGAGTGGAAGGCTATCCCACAATCCTTCATGAAACCCTCTTTAAAGCCTATATCACGTCGTTTAAAGCACGATGAACCGTCTTCCATGTTAGATTGTTGGACCTTGTTACCATGCCGAAAAAGACATTATAGCGACCATCTTGTGCCGTCCATGATTGTTGACTGTCTCGGGACGGGAAGACGTTCTTCAAGACATTGAAGATAGTAAAAGGAATCTCGCTATCCGATTGCCTTGTAGGCCCCATCCTCATAAAAGTATTAGCCGATGCTTCTTTCCACCGATTAGATCTATGGAATCCAACCTTAAAGGTAAACTCCACTCTATGAATCCTATAAAAAGAGAGGTTGCCCGAGACAGGAGAACCTTTCCCGCAATACGATTCCATATCCAAAATGCTCGGAAGGAACCTTCGATATCCAATCCCACGTGGAACTGCGCTAAGAGCGGTTTTTGAGACAAAACTCGATCATTCTGTGGATCCGAGATAGAACTCGCATCTTTGCAACTCCTTCCCTTGATAGCCTTGAGTTGTTGGTTACACCGCACTGCAAAAGCACTCTGGGAAATCTGGATCTTTCTCAGCAGGATAGTACCAAGGATATCGTGTTAGATAGCTTTTTTTCTCGGCAATATAAAAAAATCTTTCCAATCAATCGGGAAAGCCTATACCCGAAAGAGGGAAACCTTCATTGCTTGCCATTGCAATATTGGAAACCGCAGGAAAGAAAGCCTCGGCTGGTATTTTTATCGGTGAAGCAATGAGCAGAAGTGAACCCAACCAAACCCTAAGCAAAGAAGGGATGTGCCTTAGTTTAGTCTCGAGGATGGGATAATAAGGGCGTAGCACCGAATATGTCTGAGTAGTCCCACCCAAAGAGATGGACAAGCCATGAGTACCAATCAAGGAAGCCTTTCACCAGTAGAGCTTTCTTTCCCGATGGGGACTAAAAAAGAGACGATATAGCTAAACAAATTGCAGCAGAAAAGAACGAAAAGCCAAAAGTCAAGGTGCATAGCGGTCTTTTCAAGTATAGGGGAGTACAGAATAAGGGGTTTGCAAGACAAAAGATAATCCGTTAGAACTACGGACAAGGATATTTTACTCAATTCCCCTCTTACTATTTTAAAAAGCAGAATCAAATTCAATTCCACTAGTGTGTATGTAAGACAACCTTAATTCTATATGTACAACACTTTGGGCAAGCCAGAGCAAGACTTCTTTGTGGGAATACCTGGCTATCTCCTACTTTAAATAGATAAAATCCCTGGAATTCTTTGATGCCAGGGATTATGTCTAAAAAACTTCGTATTGCGATCTCCGCTGACGATCGTTCTTTTTTTTATAAAAGGTGGTCTGACTCTATTGGATCAAGTCATAACCTACGCCTTCTACTAGTATAGTATACTACCTACTATGGAGAGACTAAGCTCTATTTTAGAGATTGGACTCTTTTACTGTGATTAGCCCTAGAAGCTGTTCCCAAGCCACTCTTATACTACTCCTTACCCTTGTCACTTAAAGGGCGAAGTCACTGAAGCGAGTCTAAAGGCCAAAGAGTGATCTTTGAACGCTACTACGCATCCTTACTAATAGTATAGCGTAAGGTAGGTTTGGGTATAGCAGGACTTGAACCTGCAACCATTAGGTTAAAAGCCCAATGCTCTACCAACTGAGCTATACACCCAAAAAAAGATGTAGTAGTAAATAAGGATTGGTGGGGAAAAGAGGGCGGCCCCTCTTCTTCTCATCATATTAAAGGGGCTTGGGCTCTAAAGCCGGCCTTACTCAACAAGCACCTTTATTTGTAAGGTTGCCTGTTTCCACTCATTGAAGATTCTATCTACAAAACAAAAGAAGGTCAACGGGGGATACTAAAGTTGCTCTCACTGACACCATCTACGAGAAGGTGAGGTCGTCTTTCTTTCCAGCCATCATACGGTTCACCTTAAAGCCTTAAAGATGGAGAAAGGGAGGAGCAGTTATCTATGTAATTACGGTCTGACCTATGTTTGTTTAGAAGCAAAAGTATCTCTTATTCGACCAAAAGAAGGCATTCTCCTTTCTCATCGTACGAAGAACTGAAAGCACATGGCACAGCTTATCACGGATTGGAGAAGCGATATATTGTATTAAATCAATTGATCATGCGACTAGCTAAAAGGTAGGAACGGCATCGGTCTTTCTCCCCAAATGGTACACAAGTGAGTTCGATTCTCATTCTACCTATTGTGCTTAAACTATTTTCGTCAATCCATACGATGCGCTCCTCCGTATCGTCGGTTGGTTTGAGCGGCCGACGTAAGGCTTTTTGCGGCTTTTTAGTTCCTTTTGCTAGACCCCAGGGGGCGAGGCCATCGAAACTCCGTGTGCGAGGTCGGTGCTCTCGCTTTGAGGATTCCTTCTTCACTACCATCCTCCACGACATGGATCCTTGCTTGCTATCTTGACCGTAATGGGATCGAAGCACCGAGGCAAGGTGTTTCACTCATGTCTACTTCTAATGCGCACGAACCAGAGCTATCTCCCAAGAACCCTTCCTAGTCAAGAGGTGCTGAGCATTGGTTCTCTCGTGCCCGATTAACAATAGCCTCGGGTAGATGCAGATCTTAGGTGAGACCTAGAATGCAGCCAACTAAACACCAAATCTATCGGAATAAAACTTCTACATCCGAGAAAAAATGTGTGACTAACTCAATTGATAAATGCCCTTCTTGTACGCTAACGCTCTAGGATGGAAGGGTTGGTAAAACTCTCCTTGATTGATGGCGGCATTGCTAGTTGCTTCAAGCTTTATCTATCAGACGCATATTCCCGTCTAGTGAGCGGAGAAATAAGGGCTTACTGAAAGCTCAACCCATGTAACTTATATTTCACCTGTTTGTTCTTCCTGACCAATTCCTCAGGAATTGATGTCAGTGTTTGACCGTTCTATAGCTCCACGCATGCAAGGTCTTGCTGGCACTGAGTGCTAAACGCGCTACGACTTTTCCGTTGTTCATGATCGAAACTCTTGAGAGCTTCTCGTTATTTATAAAATACTTTTTACTCAGAATTTGGCCTCATAGAGCTGTTCATTTTATGTCTGTTTAGATCAAGACTTTCAATCTGCATGTCTTCTTTATCACCACAAAATAGGAATGATCAAAATAACCTTTGAAATGAGGAAGCGGTACCCCGAGATTGAAGAGATCGAATTCCTCCCGGGAACACACGAAACAAAGATATGAATTGGGTCAAATAGAAAGATCGAAAATTGAAAATTTACCTTTCCATTGTTATTTTTTACATTGAGGTCAGTAACGTTGGTGAATTAGGTTAAGATAGGGGTACGGAAAGAGAGGGATTCGAACCCTCCGTAAACAAAAGCCTACATAGCAGTTCCAATGCTACGCCTTGAACCACTCGGCCATCTCTCCTATATAATCTTATGATTATGACTCAAAAACTGCGAGTGAATAGCGAGTCATTCATATTCTTGCAGTAAAGGTACGGCCCAATCCATTAGAAATATAAAACTTTTTGTCAAAGAAAGATCTTCCTTCGAGGCTCGAGGAAAAAAAACAATTCTTCTTGTTACCATTAAAAACAAAAGAACTATTTCTATTCATGTTTGTCAAGACGGCGATCCCGTCATATTATGATATTTATACCGAATTTAAACCAATGAATTGGAACGAATCAACTACTCCCTTCCCTCCCATCTTGCAGTAGGAATGATGGATGCTTGATTTCCAATTCTACTATATCGATTGTCTTTAGGGCCTACCTATCAAAGATGAATCTTGATAATGGACAACGAGGAAGAAATGGTGTTGATCCGCCCCTAACTAGATTAAAAAATAAGGGCTAGGGGTGGCGCCGATAGGTTTGAATCATTTCAAATTCAATCAATACCTAAATTTTAAAGAGGGATGTGTATAAATTCAACAACCCGCCTTTGCTACTTGGTGGTCCCTACAAAGAAGGAGGAGAGGTAGCACGTGTACATGAAAGTAAGCAAAAGAGCAAAACGCGCTTATGGCTTCTTGGATCTCATCGGCCATTACTCCCACTTGAAGAGACAGTAGGAGATAGATCCATTCCTTCCATTACGATCGGGACCTTATTTTTTTAATAAGGGAATGAAGCTCGATCCTTTATTTCTATTTTGATTGATCCCCGACCAGTCCAAAAGCCGCATAGATGATTAGCTATTGGAATGAGAATGAGGGCGATGAACTCAGTCGATGGGACCCATGGATCTCCATCTCTTCCTCTCCCGATCTTCCTATGTTTGGTGGAGAGGAAAGTCGACAAAGATGATCCTGTTGTAGCCTCCTTTTCTACGATATATAGGAGTGATAAAAGTTCCATCTTTCATGAATGCATCAATTATCGTCCCGATCTAGTCGTCGGGGTTCATCCGCGATTCATTCGCCTCTTTTCTGGTATGATAAACTACAAGCTCTTTCATTGTGGGATATTTCTTATCCTAAGGAATAAGAATAATAGGTCGATCAAAGCACTCATCTCCATCTTCCAGCCTTTCCTCTCCTACCAAAGGTACTTACTCTGGGTATATGAGTTCTAGGTAAATCAATCGGAGGAGAGAAAGTAGCAGAGAATCTTGCACCTCATCAGCACCAGACTCTTTCCAAACCTAAATACCAATCCTCCACTTCTCCCCTTTTGAGAAAGAGGTCACGAAAAAGTAAATTCGTGGTAACCCGCTAAGGTGGTTGTTCATTTGCGGGTTTCGATTGGATAGCATATTGACCCCTATCTTATACCTCTAGGCTAGGTGCGTGGAACTATTTCTTCCAATGAAAACTCTATGAAGAATATCGGTGACCTCTAGCTTGCACTTTTGCTGCCTTCTCAAGCATTGGATTCCTTTCCCCCGTCCAGGCACCCCATCAAGCACCTATATGTCATGAGTGACCCCAACTATCGCACCTCTTCTTCGATCGGAACCCATCCCTAACCTCTTCCTGGCAATATAGGGCAATTCATCCCCCATTCCACTAGTTCTAATGCGTACTGCATAAGAAGACGACTCTAGCCCGCTGAAAGCTTTGAACATTCTCCTTTCTCAGGTTCCTAGACCAACCAAGGGTTCTAGAGACAATTCCTTCTTCCTAGACCAAGCTAGCTAAGGCAATAGCACCATCTTCTCTCTTTCATGACTTTCGATACCCAAAAAGTGATCATGACTTCCCTCCCTTTAGAGTTGGGAAATCAAAATCTCCAGTCACATTCGATCTAGAGTAAAGCAGCCTCTCTTCCTTGTTCACAGAAACCATTTTATAAAGAGCAATCGCAGCTGAGTCAACTCTATCCCTTCTTGTTCCAAGCTAAAAGCATGAGGAAGAAGAGCTTATTCAACTCAAGGGTCAAAGAAGACCAAGGAAATCTTGATTCAACTACAAGCCCAAATTACTAATGGAAGGAAGAGCTTACGGCTGCACATCGAAAGCCCTGCTTGAAAAAAAGGCTACTGCCCTTAGTCCTACTGCCCTCCTGGCTCTGGAACAGGCTCTTGATCTAGCTTCGCCTAATGCTCGGAATGGTGAATCGATCAATTCTAAAACTAGCCAACCCAAAAGCCAATCATGAACTACTCACTACTCGGGCAAGCTATGAAAGAGCGAAAAGAGAAAGAGGGCATGTCTCACTAGCAAGACAAAAGGGTGGCGCCTAGCGCCCCATTTATTACTAGGTTGGGCAAGCTTTCACGTAAAGAACACCTATGGCTTTTCACACCGAACTTCTCGTTTTTTCTATTAGGAAGAAGTGCTTGAGAAAAAAAGGTTTCAGTTGCGGTGGATTACTCTTTAAAGCTTAGTAGGTAAGGCGCTACATATTGAAGGGGATGTTCTGGTCAAGATCGAACAGTCAGAATGCATGAATGCAAAGACTAAATTAGCCTTGCTTGCTGAATCAACATGTAAAGGTAAAAAGAAAGACTCGCCGAGATTTCTTCAAAGAACAATCTGATTGCTCCAAAAGACTAGCGCTTACCGCTCCTATTGATTGAACAACTCAAATACGAAATGAAGGCAAAGCGTAAATGAACTCGATCCAGTCTCGGTTCATTACTCTGCTCGTGCGATGGTCGATCTGGTAGGCGCCACGAGACGAGGCTACTTCCATCCAAGGGAAAAGTGAAGTCCAAAGAGCAAACCAGCAGAAACTTGATATCTTTGGGAGGACCTATCGGGTTTCGTTTCCTATTCCATAATAAGCCCTACCTACTAGTACTAGGATCGAGTTCGTGGTCAAGAATGGGTCGCTAAAGCTTTTTGTTTGCCTTTTATGACGATGAATGATTAGTCTTCTCCTTTCTATTATTCATCACTAATTGATCCCGATCACAAGCTTTAACAGTATGGTCTTTGCTCCTTTGCTCTGGTTCTATCATTGATGATTCGGTAAATGAATTAGAGTTGCGTTCTTTTCATCGGATGGGAAGAATGGAATTACATATCCTATCATCGCTCTTTTGATACCCAGTTTAGGTTCATAGTGAAGACTTTGCACGCCCTCTTTTTCTGTCTTTCCGTGCAAGGAAGCAAGGCGCGGGTCTACGGATGAGATGAGAAAGCTTCTTCTTCTTTCTCTTTCTTGATGGTAATTGAATAGCTCCTCTTGATGCCTTAGGAATTGAATCGAGTAAGGGCATTTGGAAGGAATGGGTCATGTGAACTGAGCTAATCCTTTTCTCTATTGTACCGAACGGAATCCCTAACCTTCATCTCATCCTTATTTTATTATCCTTACTTTACTCGCGGCACACTGACTATATTCCCAGAGGTTGGCAAGAGCTTATTTCACAGACTTCACAAGACCGAATTGAATTAGCCTCGGGGAATCTGAACTACCGCTACGCCTAGAACTCACACACAGAAGACCAAGGCAAGTCCACTCTCGATTCAAAGATGATCTTGGGATCTTTATTTCCTAAAATAAAGCATTTCCCTTGAAGCCATGTCTTTCTTCTCTTCTTTAAAGCACTGAGTTTGGACTTCTTCTTCCCGACTCAATTCACGTTTAATCATACTAAGCCGAGAGCCCAACCAGGTGAGAGAGATAGGAGAGTAGGGATGGGAACCAATGTCACCAATTGAACTAGTCTGTCTCGGATCTTTGAATAGACAGAGAGAGATTATCTTCCCCGCCTAAGAGCGTATTCGTTCAAAGAGCTAGCAATGACTTTCTTCCGACCCAAAAACGTAGTAAACCGGAGAAAAGACATTCATATTCACCTGAGCACAGGATAAAGGGAAAAAGAGAGTCGAGAGCCGGAACGCAATCAAAGAATTTCCCTCAAGCGGGGATGTGGTGCTGGAATCGTGCCTTACATCCCCAAAAAGGTCAAATCCTACGCAATTCGATCCATTTGTTTTGTTTCTTTGCACCAACAATGTAGCGGAATATGAAGCTCGCACTACAGATGAAGTTAGCTCTCGACTTAGGTGCCAAGTGCATTAGATTAGAGTCACCGGTGACTCTCTTTTAGTAATTAGACAGAGCACTGGAGAATGGAAAGTCCGGGACCCGTTCCTATACTAATCACTTGAACGCCTAGCCTAAGGTGGTTTTAAAGAAATTGATTATAATCATGTCTCCCACGATAAAAACCGCAATACTGATACACCTAGCTATTCTTGCAGCCCTCATCCACGCTCTAAAACGGGAGTGATCAAGTCCTTCGACGCCTTCATCGAACCGGTAACCATTCGATCGAAGAGGTGAACCAAGCGTAACATCTGCATGGTGCACCACCGTTCACCGAGATTCTAAACTTCCTTGAAAAAGGATAATTCTCGGCCTCGCCACTAAGAATGACGAGACACGATTAGGCACCTTGCCACTCGCTATGTGATCTGCGGGGCGGCTCTGAAGCGCTCTTTCAACCGACTCCTCTTTACGTTGCTTAAGCGAGTCCGGCAACACAACCAAGCCATGGACGATGCGGATTTCGAGGTCATATGAAATAAAAGGATTTGCCATGGCAAAGAGCGGACTTTCGGTAAGGGTACTATTGGCCGACCCTCGAATTAGATTGCAACGAACATGTACGGAAATGCCACGCTTGCCAAGCTCATGCCCAATCCATCCGTGCCCTACCTCTCATTTGCATACCATTGCGCCACCACGGCCATTCGCTATGTGGAGATTGAACGTTATCGATCGATTCATCCTAATAAAGCCTCTAATGGGCATAACTTCGTACTTGCAGCTACGAGAATACTTCACGAAGTGGGTTGAAGCCGAGGCGCTAGTGAACGTGATGACTAGGCAAAACGATTTCAAGAAACATCCTAGCAAGGTTCGGCCAGGTGATCCTCACCGACAAGGGGACGAATTTTTGGAGCCGACAGTGATTTTTGCATACAATAGAAAATCGACCATCGTTTCTCGACCCCATATTACCCTATAGGCAACGCGGACAAGCCAAGGCCACCAACAAGACACTCCTAAAGATGATCAAGAAGACAACCCGGCACGGCCGTGGATCGGCATGACAAGCCCACTCTAGTACTTTGGGCCTCTGGGACGATATCGCGCACACCACGAGAGGCAACTCCTTTTCACCGGTATACGGGATGGACCTCCCGGTAGAAGTCTAATTGGGATCTCTGCGTGTCTTGGCGTAAGATGACCTCCCAATGGCGAGAAAAAAAGGCAAGCCCGATGGACTAGAGTTGTTGAATGAAAAAGGTTTGCCGCCAGCGTACCATATCAGTCGGGCCTACCAACGACGGTAAAAAAAAGACTTTGGGAGCAACGCGTCTCGAACGCACCTTCCAAGTAGGGAATATTTAGCATGAATGATTTTGATCAACCCGAAAGCTTGCGCTAAAATAAAATGGGAAGGACTCACAAGGAAAATCGCCGAGAACACCTATATAATATACTCCAGACCTACAAGGAAATTCCTTGCGACGACCTATCAATGCGCGCACCTCGTAATGTGAACAGTCAATCGAACCCGTGGTTGATCTCGCAGCACCACTCGCGAAGAGAGAAATGCAAGACGAATCGGAGAAGAGACGAGAAGAGAAAGGGGCCTGGTCTACCACGAAAGAGGCCTACCACGCCTTCAATCAATCGGGCCAAAGAAAGCCTAAACCAACCGTCATGTCCTTTTTCATGTGTAGGGATTCTTCCATTCTAGCGATGGATTCAATAGCTGCCTATTCTTCCTAAGAAGGCATTCTTGCAAAGCAAGAAGACATTCGAGAACGATGAAGCTGATTCGACGAGATGCTTACGATGAGTAGGCCCTTCGAGTTCATCTGCATCAGCTAATATCGAATCGCTTTGTTGTGCCCAAAATGGGCTGTTGCAGGCTATCATTCATATTCATCTTAAGGCTTCACTTACTTGCATCAACAGAAAGTCATCAGTCCCTATTCTTGAACAACCTATGATGATTCATTTCCTCTTAGATTACCCGTCTTTTTGGACAAAATGCCATTTCTATTAATAAATAGACTGATTCAATAGCATTGGACTAAATCGGGATAGCTTTAGAAAGTAGATACGGGATTAGACAGAGGAGCCCTTGATCCTCTTTGATTAACCAAACACCCTACCACTCACGAATACTTGTGATTGTTACGAGCATGACAGATCTTTGTTTATTTAAGGAAAGCGGAAAGAAATTCATTTCGCACTTTTTCTAATAATAAAAACCTTTGAACTACTAGAGTCGTAGTGTTCCTATCTTTCGTACTATTAAAAAAAAAGGGAGATGCATAATAGGTTGTTTAGAAGAAATGAATTGGTCCCATATGCGTAGTAGCATTCTTTTTGGGTCAGTAATTGTCGCTCTCGATCCTACAAACTTCTTGAGAGTAAGATCTAATTCCCCTTTCATTGGGGGGACAATGTAACGATGTTTTTCTAGGATTACTGAGGAAAGGTTTGGGGATGGTGCACCTTAACGAACCATGTCTCTCGAAAAGCTTTCGACCACCGAACTTCTCGGAGAGGTATGGTTTGAGTCCTGGTGCGGAACTCTATTCTCGAAAACCTTTGCACGGCTTCGAATCTTAGCTTGAGTTGCCATGGGAACCTTAGTGCCGCGTGTGTGTGTGGGAAGGTCTTCCAAGGAAGAGGCATAGAAAGAGTGAGAAACCTCAATCCAAGACATGAAAGCGGAATCACAATCGTGCTTAAATCCCTACTTCCACCGAATCCTCTCTTTGATGTTAATGCCGCTTAGAAGTGTAGTCCTTACTTTCATCGAAAGCAGAAGCATCCAAAGCAATCTAACGGAATTAAAGAAAGCTAGAGTGTAGAGTGTAGTCGAAAGTCAACTAATTGACCATTAATCTGGAAATTAGCCTTCGTAAAGTCTTTCTATCACTCGTAAGGTAGACATTGAAGACATAGGCCTAGTTCTCGTGTAGAATATAGGGTATAGGGATGATAAGGCATCTGTCTCCTTGCAGGGAAGAGGTTTGATTGCTAATGAGATGAGTGGAAGAGCTGCTTTCGATCGAGGTTTCTATATCATAGAATTGATAGAAAGATTCAATATAGTCAAGAGCTCATACCCGTTATGATGCGAGATTTACCCGATATTGTGCGTTACCTTTTATTCCTTTCATTTTAAATGGGCCCTCTTAGATCCCGTGCAAAGTAGTAGTTGATTAGCTGTCTTCGTTCATCGAGTAGAGGATTGGTTGAGAGAGTGAGAAACCTCTCTCTGGGTGAGAGGATTGGTTGAGAGAGTGAGACCTTTACGCCGACATGAAATCGATTTGCTTTGGCTGGTAGCTGTGCCAAGGAAGAAGCCGTTCTTGTTCTCAAATCAGCAATTTTCGCAATTGAAGAAGAACTAGTCCTACCTTTTTTGCTATGCCTTGAGGCATTCTTTTAGTAGGGCTACGCACCTTCCCGTATTCCTTACCTCTGTGTGTGATATGATGCCGATTCGCCGAGCATAATCCCCTCTTCGCAAGAAAAGGGCTAGGCTGCTGCTGGTCTTTCGTGAGCATCTTTCTTTGTAAGGATGCCAATTGCTATTGACTACGCTGCTTGAGAATGCCCGACTTTCAGGAAGAATTAGGAATACGTCAGGGCAGGGACTTCTTAGACGCTCTTACACGGATCGGATATCGAACTCTTTTCTTTCACAGTGCCTATCTCGAGTGGCTTAAAAGCTCCAATCCTCGTATATAGAAGGAAGAGGACAAACTCTTTGGCCGCATGAAGAGCGGAGCTGAACTTTTGTGACTAGCTGAAAATAATCATAGATAACGCCTTGCACGCCCACCTTCCCTGAAACTTTGGCTTAGTCTTCTTCGTTTTACTTTCTCCTTCGGGTAGGATGAAGGGCATCTGAACGTAACGCTTTCTATAGTACTCTCTCGTTTACTTTCAGTCTAATGCCAATTATGTGTATGTGATGTATTCTAATGAAATGATGTTAGCATATATAACATCAGATGTAATGAAAGTAGGGCTTTCTATGAAAGAGAAAGCGAAGAAGTATATGAAATCGAAGCGCATTGCAATCATCGATCATATAGAATGTGTGCCGTGTGTGATCAGTCTACGTAAAGGCAGAATAGCAGATGGGTTTGTCTTGCCTCTATCTTTCCGGGACTCCTAGGGCTCTTTCAATTAGCCTTGTCTCGCTTAACTCGTCGAGTAGTGTCCCTAATCGAATGAATGGCTACACGCTCTTTTCTCGAGGAGAGAATGTTTCATTCAACCAGGTAAATAGGCTAAACTCACTCCCTAGCTTTCAATAGCGGCAGTGATTTTCTTTTGTCGGATGGAGCAGGGAAGAAACGCTAGTTCCTCAAGTTAATTGAATCCTTCGGCGGTAGAGACAAAAAGTTCGAAAAGAGGGATTTGGTGATCATCCCGACCCAACTCATCTTTGTCTACCCCGTTCAAGTATAGCCCATACCCTTTCTAAGTCGAATAGTCTTTCTTGGACCTAAGTCATACCATAGTAGAAGTGCAGCCCCGTTGAGACAATAAGTTAGACATTGGTTCATAGGCTAAAGCCCCCGACTCAAAGTCGAGTGGAAGGAAGGAAGGGTCTGCTTTCTTCGACCTCTAGCCATCACGCTCTTTTGGACTGAAGAAGGGAATTAAACTAGCGAGTAGGGCTTGTGCCCATTAGTCTATGTCCTGCCCTAGTTAGAAAATACTATATCTTAGATAAAGGGAAAGAGGGAGTGCTTGCTGGTATTAAGAGAACTCTCATCTCCCAAGATGAGGATGCGCTTCCTAATTAATTTAGAAATTATAGGTTCATCGAAAGGTACAATCAGTGGAATCCCGTCTGAAGCAAATGATCTGTATTAGTCATCAAATCCAGTGGTACGGTGGAGTTGTCCCGGTTCATAAAGTCTCTCATCGCCTTGATTAAAGAGTGGTGGGTCGGGGAAGTTAAAAGGCTAGAGTAAGCAAGGTTCTTTCTCCCACGGGAAGGTTGTCTTTTAAGCGATCTTGATCGACCTAGGAGCCTTTGAGGAGTAGGGAAGGTGATAGCGTAAGATAGCGGATCTGGTGCTAGAGCAAGATTAAGGAAGTACGATAGAGCTCTTTTCAAATCCCTAGGATATTTGGAGTAAAGAGTCGAAGCACGTTCTAAACAAATGCCAGTATTTCTAACCTATAACCGGTCTTGAGAGTGAGTAAGTTAACCCAAGATGGGGTAGAGTCCGCAAACCATCTAAGCTCTGTACTCCCACTAGCAAGTAGTTAATAGCTAAACCCCAGGAGAATCAATAGAAGTATGGGAAGAGTAAGAAGAAGGTTATAAACCAACCTAACCTTCCAAACAAAGAAGGAAGAGAAAGATTGTAGGACTCACCCCCTTGTTCTAGTGATAGAGATTGTCGAGTTCTAGCATAAAAAAGCAAGTCTATCCATCCAAGTGGCCATTCTATCACTTCGCACCTCGAGAGCGTTTAAGGATTGGAATAAGGCGCTTTTCGAAACTCACAACAAGCGCCGACCAACGCCTACTGGAGGGCATCCAATGGGCCCGACTCATAAACATTCGGACTTCCTCATGAAATTAGAGAAGGACCTCATCACCTATTACAACCAATTACTTAGAGATGAGGAATTACACTGGTCCCCGATCCGACGGGCCAAGGACCTCTGATTGGTTTAGATCGATTCTGCGGTTCCGCCTTAGGAAGTAGGGGCTCGCTTTCATTGCTTTCTTCATACATACGAGGTAGTTTCAACCACGCCACTCGAAAATAGGAAATCGCCTTTCTCGGACTAGTTCAAAACTAAGAGGACAACTTTCAAAGCAAGAAGCAAGTGTTAGAATGGCTTGTGATGTAAAAAGAAGTCAGAGAAGTATCAATAGCGATTTGCAATAGGAGAAAGAAAGGCGTCGGGAGCGCGTCAGTGCTATCATATATAAGGGAAAGGTTTTGATTCCCTTTTCTTTCTTACTATCTTTTCCATCTAAGTAAGAGCAGGTTGAAGCTTATCTTATTTATAGTATAGGTAGTAGCTTAAGCACAAAGAAGCTATCGATGAAGGGTAAGGAGCACACCAATTCCAAGAAAGTAATCTATCTTATATTCTTCCAGTACTTGTGCATGCCCTGACCCCTATACTATTTTGATAGTACGATCCTGGATTAACATTTTCCTAACCTCGTTCACTGGCTGAAGGCGGAGGCTTAAGAAGAATTTGGAATGAAATATCAACTCCTTAATAAGTCTACTCTTATCCTATTTTGTAGAAAGCTAGCCAAGGTTGTTAGCGACAATTGTTCAAAAAAAAAAATTCGAAGTGAAGATCAGGTATCTCCGTCGTAGTTATTAGTAAGAGTAAGAGTTTTATCCTCCTTTTGGTGCTCCTAGAGCAAAGCCCCGAGAACTAGGTTCAATTTCTTTATGTGCCAAGATAAAGGGTATAATTATGGCTTACCAATCTCGATGAAGAAAGACCCTCCATTTCGTTTGAGGAGATAATGATTTGTTAGGGCTAAAGAGAAAGTCTTTGGAACCGAAGTCAGTTGATGCCGAAAATAAAGATGTAGTCTTTCCTTATACTTTAAAAGGCTATAAGCTCTAAGTAGTAAGGCTACGTTTCGTAAGGCCGAGAAGAATCTATTTTTTAGTTTCCGTTCTAAGGCTCAAGACTAATAAATTAAACTATAACAATTCTTTTGCTTTTTCTTCACTTCTTGGCTTTCAAGAGATGGAACCTCTCGACCCCTTTATTCGCCTCATCCCTTCTTATTCCGAGAGAGATAGAGCGGGGTAGTGATATATGATCGATCATGATCATCTTGCGCAAGAAAGCTTAGGAATGATCTAATGGTAATGTCGGTCTATGCCCACTTGTAAGAAAGGATCATCACCGCTTAGGTAGTGACCAAAAGCCAAAGGTAGGTGATTTCGGGATGGCCTTTGAGTCGAGTCCGATTAAAGGGACGACTCTTATTATTCGTGCCTAGGATTCAGAAAAAATCCTTGTTTCGCAAATGATGAAGCCTTTGATTCGGTGGATTCAATTACCATGCCTCCATATCCCCGATGTAGTGACACACTTACTTTGTTCATCTACGAGGTCGACCTTTGCTTATAACTTGGTTTTTGAGTATTCATAAGATGTCTTTCTTCTGATCGTTGGGTTACTTCGAAAGCCAAATAGCAAGCTCCACACTAAAGGCGCTTAGAAGTTGCGGGCAAGGTCGGCAAAAGGTCACAAATAAGAAGAAGACACGAATTTCTGCTTGGCACAAGGAACCCGGTCCCTTGCTACGCGATGGTGTGCGTGGACGGAGGGCTAACAGAAATCTTCTTCGACCGTAAACCTTGGATCCCCTTGAGCAGAGTACTCTCGGCCTCTGTTTATCGGTTCTTTAATGGCCCCCTAGGCCTAAGCGATGATGGCTCCGGGTTCTTGGTCAATGATGTCGTTCACTTCTCACCTTCCAATTTGTACTATAAAAGGAGGCCGTCAAAGGTAATTTTTTTGGGGGTTTACGAGAGGGCCTTTTCCCTTACTTCTCTTTCCTTCGCTTGGTGGATGAGTCAACGATAGAGCGAAAGAAATGACCATAGAGTATGACTCGCGAGAGCTCCCCGATGCCTCTGTGCCTGAGAGCAGCACCCCAATGCATCAAAGGATTAAACGATGGTGCAAAACAAAATAGGAACCCTTTCTTTTCGAAAATCAATACGTGTAAACCTTAGTCTTAGTACTATCTAGCTGATGGAATTCCAAAAAGAGGCTTTAACTAATGAAGTAGGCTTTCGACAATGAGAGATGGTAAGCGCTACCTTTCCTTAGATGCCTTGAAAGTGCCTATTCTTTCGAGAAAGACTTTATAGATTTCTGCAAGCCAGATTATCTCGTAAAAGAAAGAGTGAACTATATATTATTATAATAATAAACAATGACTTTTTTCGCTCAGGACACTCAAACGAGAGAAACTTCCCTATCCCTAGTCGGGTACTTTCTTTCTGATGGAAGAAACTATCTCCTTTAATAAATTGAATTAGGCTTTCACCAGGAATGTTTAAGCATCCTTTTTGCATCAGAAACAGAGAAAGAATCAATCTCCGAATCGCTTGCTAAACCGCCCTTTCACGGCACTAGGCTTTAACGTGAAAAGACCTGATCCCTTTCCTAGACTGGAATTCCTCTATTAAGATATATAGACATTAGTTTAAATTAAATAAGTTAGCCGTTAGGATTCGAAGGGAATCTAGTTCATAAGTCCGCATTCAGCGATGGTATTGAACTTTAATGAGCTCGAGCCAACCTTTCTTATAAAAAGCTTTGTCTACACCCACCGGCTTCCCTTCCTATTTACTGGAAAAGCGACCACATCCTCGGCTTAAGAATTAGTCTCGGTTGATTATGATTGGTCGTTCAATTGCAAGTTCTATTCCTTTTTCTCACTTGAAAGATGGGAAAGCCTTTTTAGCGTAGGAGAGCTCCTGACTTTCATGATCGCTTATCGCCTTTTTCCTACTTCATCTGCAAATCGGATTTGCAATAAGAGCGCTTTCTTCTATCACGATTCGTTTCCTCCTCCCTCAGGAAGGTGAACTCGAGTTAACTAATCGCAATATGCTAGACACTAGTCTTTCCATTTTCGTTCTATTGTCTTTCGCATCGGCGATTCTTAAAAAGAGACTATTCCTACTCCCATCGGCCAAGCTTCAATCTCTTAGAACGGATGCGCCACTGTAGATCATCCAAATGGGGACTCCTTTCTCTATTCTATGAGGTTGTTGGTTGATAGAACTCGAGGTTCTGTGGTTGGGAGGTAGATCTTGTGCGAGCTAATGAATTCAAAGATGCGTATCCACACATATCTCCATTGTCCAAATAGTCTCAAGGGATCGGCTTAGGACTCAATCCATTTTTGAAGCCTTTTGAGAGTCTGCTAGAAAGGAAGAATCCCACCCCACTTGGTAGAGGACTTCCTTCAAAAAAAGGGCAAAGGGATCCATCCTTAGATAGACGGGTGGAACTCACCGAGATCAATCATCAAGCCAGCTACCCATGGTCAAAGAGGAAGTTAACAGGAAAGAAAACCATATCATTGTTGACCCATGGGCTAATTCTTTCAAAAGAAAGACCAAGGGAGTGCAATGAAAGGGCCATCACAGCAATCGAAGGTAACGACTAGCTATCTCGGATAGCATAGAGAGGCTTGACGGCAACCATAGATTGAAAGGTCTTTTCCACTGCTGAAAGAGCCATTGATTCACACCGACCGCTATAACGAAGAGAGAGGGTTTTGGTCCGCTCTTCCTAAATAGAGATTCAACCGGAGATGGGCAATTTGATTAGCTATCTTGCGCGAAGGGTGGAGCGTATGATAAGCGAGCGATCGTGGCTAACTCAAATAGAGAGCTCGAGTCCTCTTGTTTTTGAGAGGTGGACCTTTCTTTAGGGCCCCTCCTTTGCCTAGTAGGCGAAAAGACAACTGATAAAGAATGGGTTAGAAGCACGATGGTTGAGAGCTCCTAATTGGGCTACTATCTCTGTGTGTAAATGCATAGAAAGGCATCCTAAGCGAGTGGTCATGGGAAAGTTGCATCTTGCTCGGGATGAGAGGCTCCTTATGCCGGGAAGCACAGATTGAATGTGAGATCTATCCCTTTTGAGGGTTGGCCCGATCAAATTAATCGGGGATGTAGTAGCCCAAGCACCTCTTTGGGAGCGACCTGCGTCTTCGTTCGATGATGGAATCGAAGACATTCGGGTCTCCACAATGGGTTTAAATTATCTACTTTCTTCCGGGCCGGATGGGTTTCCAAGGTCTTCGCCAAGGTATTAGATAAGATGGTTCGGTCGAGTTCATAGATTGCGGGAGATGGCTCACTGCGATAAAGGATGAAGGATAATCCGTAGGAACCGGTTGTTACTAGAAGATGATAAAGATGCAAGCTGCTCTTTATTATTAGAAGAGCGAAGTGCAAGTGCTTGGCTACTCAATAGAGGTCACGACCACGATTCCTCGGGACTCGACTCCCACGATACGGGAGGCGCAGGAAAAACCACCGTGAAGAAGATCCAAAAGATGCTTTGATCCAATAGACGCCTACTAAAATAAGTGGGAGGGAGTAGAAGAACTCGTGCTCATGGAAGGTAAGATGCAGGGCCGTCGAAAGCGAAGAAGGATCAAAACATCGAAAGCCTTTACGAGCCGAGGCATGCCCCTTTAAAAACATCTGTTTGCACGAGGTGCAAGCTTCTAACGTAGTTGGGCGGTACATAAGCATAGCAAAAAAGTATAATATTTTCATAATCGGTGGCGATCCAAACAGTAATCGATATGGAGTAATGTCGCCAAGCACGGAGGAGGCGATTGATGATGATAAAGAAGGCGCGGTCTTTATGGGAGTAGAAAAAGCGCTTTTTTTACTTTCCTGTTGGATGAACAGGAAATGAGCTTTCTAAAGTAAACCGAGCCACGCAAATAGGACACCGGTGAGGAAGGTTGTTAGGCTTACCACTTAACAATCTTAGGTTCGATAGAATCAAGTTTTCTTCTTTTCTTGATTTATCTCTTGAGCCCCGTGGCAAGCGTTCATGAGTCTCCTCACGTCGAGTAAGACTTCACTTCTCCCTATTCCTCACTTGAGGTCATGTGTAAACATTGTTTTCCATCTAGATGAAGTATGCTTTTGAGTTTATAATTTATTTTTCAAGGGCAAAACGTTATTTTGTAGCTATATGAAACGTATTTTTCGAGTTCGATAGGATCTTCCCTAGTGAAAAGGTCTTTACGTTGTTTTGAAGCTATATGAGATGAAGTATCATTTTGTATGGAAAGGGTACCTTGTTTTGATAACATAACTCCGAGGCAAAAGGAGAGTTTTCCTTCGAGAGAGTAATTACCATTGTTGATGCAACCAGCACATTCCCTGACTGTGAAAGTTAACATGAGTTTCCCTTCCACGAGTGGAGAGAATGAGTATTTGCTTGTGTCTAATCGAGGGTAGAATGTTTGTGTCTGAAAGGAGCAAAGATTCTAGGAGCAATTATTGGTATTGCTTATGCTTATGTCTTGAGCTCTCACACAATAGTGCTGTGCAGGATCCTTTTCTTGTTAGGCCACCAAATAAAATCCTTGGGCTAGTTGGCTAATCTGGAGCAAGCTTAATTATGAATCTGTTGAGTCTTCTGCGGCTCTAGTTCTTTGACTATAGACCAATGAAAAGAGGGCTCGGGCATAACATAAGGACGATATCGGAATGTCTCAATCCGAAGCTCCCGTCGATAGAATGAGAAGTGAAATCGAAGTTTCCGGCTTCGTGACGGAGGTTTTCTTAGTCGACCTAATCAATCGATTCCCCTACGGCATAGTTGAAATTCAAGTCCGAGTTCTTCCCACTTGGATGAGCGGTGAATACCTTTCTAAAGTAAAGATTTGGCTCGGATAGATCCGAATAGGATATTTTCACGCCTTGGCGTCTGGTTAAGACTTCCCCGTCCTTCTCCTTAGGTGGTTGAACCTTGAGATAGAAGAGCAATATAGAGGGTTTCTCCCGAAAAAAGTTGAAACCATTCGTTTCATATATACTTTCTTGTTGGTCTTCCTCGGCATCTTCAGAGGTCTAGGTCTTCTAGGATAGGAGAATCCTTTGGAAGAAAGAGCGTGACCAATCTTTGGAACTAAGTGAATATTCGTGTGTTTGAAATGGAAAGGGGAAAGCCACTAATTTGCCGAACCCCGACCTTTATCGTCTAGAGCCATCTATCCTTTCCTTGCTTCGCTCTTATGTAGCGATAGAAGGGAATGGTGGGCTGAATCGCTTTCTTTGGTTCTAAAATATCGAAATTTTGAGATGGGAATGAAGAAAGTAAAGCTCCTCTTGCTGATGTTGTAGATGATGCGTCAACTAGTTGAAGCTCGAGGGATTCCGTGATAGCGATGTGGGATGCGTCAAGCCTCTACCAGAGAGAGGTCCGTGCTTTCTAAATCTTTCGGAGGATCTGGAATTTCTTTGTATTGTAAATGGATGGGTAAGAGAAGGAGTCGAAATGATAGATGTGCGTAGTGGCCTATCATATATGCTCTATGACTATGTCTTGGTGTTGGAAAACTAAATAGGCTCAAATAACCCCACCTATAGTACCTCGCGTACTTTTTGCACTCAAGGCTCGGAGTGGGCAAGAAGCTAGTTCGTGTGATAAAGATATAGAGATTGGGCTTTTGTGCCTTTATTCATCTCTCGAATCTTGGTCTCCTCGAGGACGAAATGACGATACGATAAATTGATTGAGATTCCTCCTCAAGATGCTATGAATTATTAGGAAATAACCACCGTAGTTGAGATGAGACGAAATAACCTTAGTAGCCTTTCTTCTTGTTAACTGAGTGAATGTGATCCTTTTATCTTTTGAATGAAGAAATGATCGTCTTGCTCTCATTCTAGTCAATTGAGAGAGCGAAAAAACCCTTCTTTTTACAGGGTCGAGAACTCCTTTTATTCCTCTCGATCTATTCCCTTCCCGAGAAAAGTAGATGCTAAAAGCTGGGAATTATCTAAATACCTTCTAGTGACATGCTTCTAGTCAGACAAGGAATCATCGTTTGTTAATCTCTTATTATGACCTGGTTCCTTTTCAAAAAATAATAATGTATGTAACTAATCTCCTAACTAGAATAAAGGTTCATCGGAGTCTCTTGAACTTGAAGGAGTGCCTTCTCTTATCTCTTAATCACGCTATCTTCTAGTTTTGTAAGAATCAATCATCATAAGTAAAGTCAGCGGACTTCTCAATTTTGTACCAAAGTGAGAATTCGAGCTAAAGCTTTTCCCTTCACTCTACTCTGGTATTAGTTATAAGAGCGAGCTAAATTGCGAAAGCGTAAGAGAGAATATATTCTATCCAGCGCTTTCTTCACGGCTAGAAGAGGGAGCCCGTGGGGATAGCTAATCTAATAAAAAATCTATCTTTCAAAATTGCCAAAACCTAAGCTCAGACTGGACTAACTGTAAAAATTCACAAAGAGATTTCTCCTAAGGACTTTCACTGGTTGTGAGCTTGATAGCCAAGCAATCTGAGTGGCTTTCGCTCTTGGTAAAATTTCTCTCCACGATTTATAATTTGAAGTCGATTTAGCAAGAGTCAGTCAGTGTGATGGAGTATTGTAATGGTTCTATCTATCTTAGAATAAGTAAGACGGTACTTTCAAAATAGGCCCGAAACTAGCCTTTTTTCTTCTAAGTAATGAAAGGAAGTGGAAACGAAAAGATGACACCCGATGGTTCTACCCCGCTTTGGGAAGTTGGTATCTTTGAAAAGTCATGCGACTTATCACTCGATATTCTATCTTCCTTCGCTTCCTTCGCTTTCACCATTTTTGACATAAGGGAGATGAAGTATCTTTTTAATCTTCACACTAGATGGACACCATCCTTCCTTATCGTGGCGTCTTTGCTCTGCTCATGCAAAGTACCTCCACTTAGTTCTACTGCAAACCGCTCCTTAAACACTGGGATGTAGTCTACCTTCCTGCAACGGATTCCCTCGTCTTTTCCTATCCTATCTTTAACATGGGGACTCCTATAAGATATAAGCTTTAACACACTGACTCCCGCATCTAAGACTCCTACCGTCTCTAGTTACCCTTGGTCATTCTCCTCTTACACCCTTTTTACTTGGGAACTTGTATATCTATTAAAGTCAAAGTAAGGTTTTGCCTCTATACAAAACGTAGTTTTTGACGTAGTAGCAAATGAAAGGAACTTCATTTTGTCACTGGAATTTACATTGAACTAAGGTAGTGTAAATTAGTTGGTGACAAATTCGAGCCTTGAGAGGGGAATTGAACCTTATGGTAGAGTAATACCGATACTGGATTCCCTCAATTAGGTCTACTTTATTAGAAAGTTATATGGTCCTACTAGAACAAACCCGAAGTAGGGGATGCGAATGGAGGATTCCTATCATTGAAGTGAAATCGATTGTCGGTCGGTTGGACCGACACAGTGAACGCTGCGTACTCGGCCATCCATCTAGAGTGAATTGTTTTAACTTGATTACGATGAATACGAAATGATTGGTGGACCAAAAGATAGCAATCCGTCTCTCTTGCGTGCCTATTTCTTTTCAAAAATCTATAGTGGGGATAAGACAAGACATCGATTAAGTCGGCAACTCTTCATAGTCGAAGTTCCCATCCCCTTTAGGTTTACTATAGATTCAGGTCAAGCCTAGTCAATGGGGGTATACCCTTTTTCTTATCCCTTTCTCTTCTTTTATAGTACCTGGCTCTTTCTGATCACTTCCCGAGGCTCTTCAACTGTGCACTTTCAATCCTACTTTCCTGCCGATTTGTGAATAAAGATTCTTCGATTGACAACAGCTTTTGTTGTTTGATCTTAAGTCATTGCGTCCTTCATTCATGCGGCTTTTCTCCTTTGGAAGTGATGGGAATCTTTAGTATCCTCCCTATGCTATGGATTCTTCTTCTACTGGAAGGTTGGTTAGCTGGATCCGGATAATAGGAATAAGTAGAAAGGCCGGATGGTCAGATGCCGCTTTAATAACTAATAAGGCGGCGACCTTTTTCTCATCTTGAGTCGATGCTTAAGACATGATAGTTGAAGGCTTTCTCCTCGCTTTGGGGCTTTTCGCTTGAACCAAATGAACGGCGCTCTTAGGTACCGCAGTCGGGTGAAGACCTAGAATTTAATCCAAAGAATTCAATTTTCCCGAGACCTACTTCTTTCCTTCAAGAAGGGCTAAGAAGTCTGAGACATCTGCAGTCCCCTCCCTCTAATCTAACCATACATACCCTCTTGAAACCCAAATCTTCGACCATACTATGACTAGGGAAATAACCTTAACCATTAGTCCCATACCCTCCCTTAGCATTTCGCTTTCTGCCCTAGGTTATGAACCCGACATGGTTTGCGTGATTTCATATGGGTTTTTCAAGAGAAGTAGGTGACATATATAAGATAGAGCACGTGGATCTGTTCAAAAGAAGTAACCCACTAAGAGAGTCGCTTAGATAGTATGCCTCGATCGGAAGACACCGCATCTTTCCCACGGTCTGCGATTGACGTAGGGGAGTCCAGTTTTTGATGAATGAGAAGGTGATTCCTAATCGCTGCTTTTGCTGTCCCCCTTTCTATACCTCAAATCTCTTCTGCCGACGCTACTACCTACAAAAAAGCGGAAAGAGGGCTTGAGGATGACTTCCCTCATCGACTGGGACCCTAATGCTTTGAAGTGGCTGACGTAGCCTTTAAACGAAGCCCTCCCTCATTCTCGGTATCTTATAGTGGATGCCATTCCTATTAGTCCCTGACTCAACCCCGTTACCTGAAGGAAGGACGGTCCTAATTGAACTTTGTCTAAATGGCTTGGTTGATGTCAGAATAGAGGCGTAAAAAGTGCGGCTAGAAGGGTAGATTCTTTCGTAATAGAGGTAGCTCATCCCCTCCACACTCGGGTGCTTTTAGAGCCTGATGAAAGAATGAGAGACTAATCTTAAGAGAGGTAGCTCATTTACCGATCGGAGTTCCTGCGCTTTAAGTTTCTTTGTTGAAGACAGACGGGCTGACTTGCTTGTTTAGCTTGCCTTTCTAATTCACATGCTATCCATTCTTTTCTTGCTTGTGACCTGCATTTCTAGTAGGAATTCTTTTGTCTACATACTATTCTCCTACTACAGAAATAGCTTAAGTGATGTTCTTACCAATATTGGTTCTCCTATGCTTCAGTAGCTATCCTTCTTTCTGTCTCTGCTATTGGATGTCATAGGTTAGCTTGCGGATTGGTCTTCATTGCGTACTAGAAAAAGTGGGAATAATAAAGTGTTCCGCTAGTGTCTCAGCGACCTTGCTTGGAAAACCATTTTTCAAGTTTGCTTTTCTTTCTTCTAAGAGCGATCTATCCGATCAAATAAGGATCGACCGCTCCCGGTGTTCAAACTAGTCATTAATGGTAAGCTTCATTGGTATCCTTTCTTTTTTCTGGTATGCGACCACCGAAACTAAAGGTGGAAAGTCGAAATCTTCTTTTATTATTATGTATTCTATATGTGCTAGAGTTTACATTCATTTTGTTTTTTCTCTACTCTTTCTCTCCCACTTGTTACTAGAATCCCAAACAAGTAAAGTAAGGATCCATTTGTTTATTTTCGCATGAATAGTCTTTTTTTCTTATTCTGTCTAAAGTGGCCTTTTCCTTTTTTATCTCTTTATGGATGAACTTCACCAGCAATGGCTCCATTTCTTCTGCGTTGGAGGGCATCCACAAAGTGGAGTTAATCCACCACTGTGCCGCCTTCTTCCGGGATCCGTCTTTCTTTCCTATTAGTTCTACAAACGATAACCAGCAGCACTGGTCCTTCGTAAGGACAGCTAGGGCTCCTGAAATTATATCGAAGAGTTGAAAGAGGATAAATCCTAGGCCGTTGTTTTAGGAATGCATGTATAAAGCGGGAAGAGATAATTCAAGTTATGACGTGGTCATTCTACGGGAACAAGCAAAGGCACATAGACGAGTAGGAGATATGATCGGGTGTAGATGTTTATTTAACAAATACGATTAATTTGGAACCGGCTCACGGAATCATAAGTCAAGCGTATTTTGAATGATCCGGAGAACGGTCGGATAAGTAGTCCAGTAATATATCGAGCTACTCAAAGCCTTAAATAACTAAGGTGGCCCCTCTCTGATCCATTCATTTCTCATTTTAATTTCTCTTACATTCCATGTTCCCGAAATAAATCTTATCAAATATTTCACATTTTCGATGATCATTTCTATTTTAAGTATTCGGGAATCCTCCTTAATAGATGAAATATTCCTATTATGTCGCTGCAATTGAATCAATGTTATTAGTCATTAATTTGAACTTTTGGTACTTTCTGCTTCTTTGGATGATATGATGGGACAATCATTTGCTTCACTGGTTCCAACGGTGGCAGCTGCGGAATCTGCTATTGGGTTAGCCGTTTTCGTTATTACTTTTTGAGTCCGAGGGACTTTTGCAGTAGAATTTATTAATAGCATTCAAGGTTAAACATGACTCCTAGAGAATTACCAAAATACAAAGTTCTCTTCTCCTTTCGTTCTCTTCTTTCTCTTTCTTTTTTTTTTTACTTGGTTGGTAGGGGCAGGGCCTTTCTCCCTGGGTTAAAATGGGGGATTTGGTTTTCAAGCGGAATTCTCCCTTTTATATATAAACCTATATAGTTTCAATGGCAGTTGCCTTCGATGCATTTTCAGTAAAAAGAATATAAAAATACCTAGCCAGCTTATCTAATCTCCCAGACTTTATCGAGCCTGTTCGAGGGGTTGTAGTTCCACCCATCCTAACTAAGCTCTTCAATTGCTAATGCCGTACTTGGGGTTGGGGTTTTAGAAGGAGTGGAAATTCTAGATTGAGTTCTCTTTGCTCTTCTGTCTCTCTCCCTTCCAGTCCATCGATTGTTAGTTCTCTTGAAACTTCTATTAGTTCTCTTGAAACTTCTATTACATCCCTTAAGCAAGTCTTAAGGGTAGATAGCGCTCTGACGATAAGATTCAAGGGCCTTCTATTTAGTCGATGCTTGTTTTTCCTTTGATGGAGAAGTAGTAGTTGCTTCTCTCTTCAAGTTTAAGCGAGTTGTTGGAGTGCTTTTGTAAGAAGCCCCTCCTGTTGGCGTGCTATAAAATTGAATTTGAGTTATAGGCAACTACTAAGTGTTCCATGCTGTTGGATAGTTGGTTCGAGGGCAAGGAAGAAAGTTATCATTTTTAAGCCTGCGAGCTAGTAATTCCTCTCCTCGATAAAATAGGCATACCTTTTGATTTCCTTCGCTTCGTAAAGTAAACGACAATGGAAAGAGTGAAAAAAAGAGTGGAAATTGCCCCTCCTAGGGTTCCAATTTTAGTATAAGGTTACATTGGAGTCTCTTACTAGTCCATTTCTAATCTTTTTTAGCCAGTTTCCTTCTATCCCATTGAAGCAGTTGTACCAATTGCAACGATCTTAATGCCATTAGTTGGAGTGCTAAGTGTCGCTTTGGCGATCGAGTTTTTATTACATCCAGTACTACATCTAGAGGTCCAAATCCCTAGGTCATTTGATATCTCTAGTCCGAGTTTCGCTCAACAAGCCGATTCATTAGATCGCCATACCCCCGTAGTGTCCGATGAGTCGTCTATTTTTCTTACCTTAACCTTAGGCAAGCGAAAGAAATAGGCTTGAAATAAAAGTTAAGATATCTCCATCCGGTGGGAGTTGCTATCCATATAGTTCCATGGCGGTTCTACTTGCACCATTGAGAGCTCTCTTGCATCCGCTTTCAATCCAGTGAGTAAGGGGCAAAAGGATCTCGCGCAAGTTGGAGCTAAGGATCGACAGCAAAGCTAGGGTTTTTCGTGCTTCTCCCTTATTATCCTTTTCTAAGGAACTAAGGAGTTAATGATATCTCGCTTAAGGAGATATCTAGCCAAACGATTCACCTGATCCAGACTCGCCAATAGGCAGGTTTGAAAAAACCCAAAGAATGCAGGAACAATCCAGCCTTATCGCAGTCCATATCCTCCATATCATGACACGGTTCTTTATCCACCAGGGTACCAAATCCCACCATTTTCTATGTTTGATGGGAGAGGTGGCCCTAAAAGACACTTATCTTATTTCATTACCATAGTATGGCGAGAATGGTATGATTATACGATGGAGAATAGATAACCGGGAAAGACAGAAAGGGAGAACCGACCGGGCCTTGCCCTTACTTTTTAGCTTTAGGAAGAAATCCGGACTTTGGAGCTCGGCTTAGGGATCGGAGGCGAACCACCTAGTATGGAACACAATCAGTTCACTAAGACAATCGGAGTGAGCGGGCTATGAAGTCCACCCGGCTTTTAGGGTTTACCGAGCTTAACTCGTGGAATGGCGATTCGGAGTTAAGTTAACGGGCTTGGCTTGAAGGCGTGACCCCTTTTATTTTATTTTATTTATTTGGCGGGGTTACCGCGGTTCCTTCGACTTTATATTCGGGATAAACGGGACCCTTATTTACTCGGACTCAGATTGGTAGGCAATCAACAATCATAACAAGGAGATTCCCAGACACCTCTATCGATAGTACGCGCGTTTTTTCTCACGGAAAGAACTCATTTTCTAATTGAACCGGTTGTGCAATAAGATGTGCTGCTCCTCCTTCTCTTGAGAGGTCCTCGGAAAAGAGCAATCCATCCTTGTACCCATACAAAGACGATTGTAGAAGGATACCGAGGATTATACTCAAACAATAGCAGCAAGTACTCTCAAGTAAGCCATAAAAATAAAGGTGCTACAAGAATTGTAGTAACTGAGCAGGGCCTCGGCCCGGATGCTATGGAAGACCTTTCCTTCCTTGCCAAGGGTAGCCGCTCGACCAAGCAACCAATTACCACCCTAAAACGTAGCTCAGGAAAAATTCTGCTCGATCTCAATCCTAGACTTTTTCTCTTCTACACCGCATTTAGGCAAGCTCGGTTGTCAAGGA
Source organism: Gossypium bickii (assembly GCA_025503065.1). Taxonomy (NCBI): domain Eukaryota; kingdom Viridiplantae; phylum Streptophyta; class Magnoliopsida; order Malvales; family Malvaceae; genus Gossypium; species Gossypium bickii. Next base: position 70,345,192 of record CP106716.1, on the reverse strand, counting down.
AAAGGCTCCAGGATTACAAGCCATGATCTAAAAAGTGATTACCCCCAACCCTTTTACGAGTTCTAGAAGCGAGAGGGAGCGAGCTTGTGGTTCCATCTCTCTAGCCCTAGGAGTCCCGAAAGATAGAGGTACGACAATCCACTATCACATCGATCATCACACACGGTACACATTCTATATGATCGATGATTGCAATGCGCTTCGATTTTATATACTAACTTTTTCGCTTTCTCTTTCGTAGAAAGCCCTACTTTCATAACATCCGACACTATATATGCTAACATCATTTCATTAGAATACATCACATAGTTGGCACTTGACTGAAAGTCAAAGAGAGTTAGTTACTATAGAAAGCGTTACGTTCAGATGCCCTTCATCCTACCCGAAGGAGAAAGGGAAAACGAAGAAGACAGTGTCGGGGCATCGATAATGATTTGAAGCAGCTGGCATTGAATGGTCCCCTTAGAAAAACTCTAAAAAGCTCTATATGTTCAATAGCGGGGTCGCTATACTATTGTGGCTAGAGTGAGTCTTCCTACACGGCTAGATGCCCGGCTCTAGACGAAGCCGCAGGGGTTACCACCACATCCTCTCCCGATAGACTCGAAGCTCTTCATAGTCCAGCGGGGTAGCAAATTTTCTCTCAAAAATAGACAGGCTGGAGATAACAGAGGAAGGTATTCAGTTCAAAAAATATACAGCAGTCAAAACAACTTCAGCCAAAAATTGACTAGGGATAGAAGAGAAGAGCAAGAGAGAGCGAACTGTCTCCAATATATGGTGATGCTTCCACTCGGCAACTCCATTCTGCTGAGGAGTGTGGGGGCAGGATCGTTGGGAAAACGCTTTGTAAATGAAGTGAGTTGAAGCAAGCAGAGTTCGGAAGGCAGCGGAGATATATTCACCTCAAGAAGAAGAACGGAAAACCTTGATTTTAGTCAATTTTTTCATTCTTCTATCAAAAATGACATATACGGCCTCCTTTCGATAACAGAGAGGAAGAATGGGTTTCGGAGACAAGATCAAAAAAAAAAGTAGAAAAAGCGTCTTTAATATTAATAAAGAAAGGGCTGAGTCTTTTCTCGACTTGCAACCCATACAAGTAGAAATCTCAATGTTAGGTACAGACCCCAACATTCCAAAGAGAAATAAAATATCTAAGTCTTCACTGGAGACATGTCCTAATCTACGATGCCACAACAAAAAAAGGAGTGGAGAAAACAACACCGAGAAAAGGTAAACGAAGTTTCTCAAAAGAGAGCTTGCCAACTCTACATCCTTCCCAATCAATCCCTTACTCCATAAGGCCTCTCGCATGATCCTCTACAAGACAGAGGTAGGAGATAAGCGAATATAAGTATTTTCTTTTTCAAGCCTGGAAAGAAGATTCACTTTGAGAACAGAAAGATGAAAAAGAGCAGAGCATATTCAATGATAACGAGAGAGAGTACCAAGACTAGTTAGAGGGAATTGCTCGGAGTTTGCGATTTAAACTATAAGGAACTTAGATAGAGAATGAAAAGAAGAAAGAAGTGAATAATCACTACCATATTCTTGATGCACCCGAAGAAAGTAAGTAGCCCCTATGTTGTAAGCATAAGGGGAGCAAATACTTGTTGCGAGAGGAGGAAGAGATATGACAAGACTGATTCAATGTCTAAATCTACTTCATTGTCGTGGGGTAAAACTATCCGTGTAGGGCGTGGGAGTGCTCCCGAGATCATAGAAGTAATGCTTGAGAGGCCCTATGGAGTAAGGGGATTGGAAAGTTTCCGATTCTGTAGCGTCTCTGAGGAGAGTGGCAAGATGAGTTGTGTCGACTATCGACGAGTTTGCATTCTCGCCGCTTTCGAGTCCGCAATCATGTGACCTGACTTCTTGCAATAGTGGCAATCTTGGACATGTTTCGTTGGCACGATGCACCAGTGAGCTTCTAGATTGAAGATTCGACCATAGGGTCGATGTCCCAAGCATGTTCGGCTGGTCCCATAGAAGCCTAAGCCTTCTGTAATAAAATAAATAGTATAGCACACTTCTTTCTTTATTTTACCTATAAGCTAAGGCATGTTCTTCATGTTGCAACTGATAGAAAGGTGAAGAATCATCCTGAGAATCAATATTACTTTTTTTTTAATCTTTAGCAGTCGAAAAAGGGGTGACGGTGTATATGAGGCTGAAAGGAAGTAAACAAGTCATCCCATTTGAAGTTAAGCACTTTTCATCTTTTGTAGGAAAATCCCCTTCTCTAGTCTTAGGAAATTGAGCGACCCATCCACATAAGCACAAGAATTTTTCCCACACAAATCATTCTTCATCGCATAAGCCAATGACAAGTCATTTCCAGATGCTTCTTTCGGAAGAGCACGGAAAGCCTCAATTTGGTGGGATCAATTCCAAGCAAGGTGTGAGTGGAAAGGCAAAGGGAAGTACATGGGACAAGATACGATCGAGGTTGCAGGATTAATTTCTACCCGAACATTAGACCCAAAGCTTGTTCCAAAGGTTTCACTTCGTTTTAAAGGATAGAAGGGAGAGAAGCGTACAAGAAAGCCCCTACTCTTTAAAAAAAAAGTAGCAGAGTTCTACCAATTGTTTATTTGCAATGGCTTAAACGAATTCGACGCAGAATCCCTTGCTTACTTGATAGGGCTTGAGGTTATAAATCCAAGATGAAATCTTGATGCATCAGATGTGGAAAGTGGCCTATCAACTAGCTCTAAAGGCTGAGGAAAAGCTAAAGAGAAGGACCACAAGGGGGCACCGAAGGTGATAGGGGATCGACCTCCACAATCGGGCGAGGAAAGAGACCCCTTTTCCCTTCCCTCAATATATATGGCACGGTTTACTAATATAATAAAAAGTCAAGGCTCTATCCTACTCGTTGCCCAGAGCCTTGACTTGAGCATTGTACAAGCGCTTAAGGGCCCTTCGGGCCATGGCCACAACTATTATATAAGGCAAGGCTTGGAAGCAAGCTACCAGCGCTTATCGGCGAGAACTAGGCTTGGCTTGGTTAGTAGTGCCTGCCCATTTTGTCTCGCCCTCCTTAGGCCAATGAATTCTTGAGAGCGGCGGCGGTAGCGGGCGGGGACCGTCAAAGAAGTGCCTTGACATGCTGCAGCCACTACTTTGACTCCTTTTATGCAATTATGAACTCCACGGAACTTTCTCGATTCCAAAGCAACTTATCCTTTTGGAGCTGACGTAACAAACTATGCGAGCCTCCCAACGAAGCCAACATAAATCTGATCCAAATAAAAAAAAATAAAAGGAAGTTTCATTATGGTGGTATACCAGCCTCGAGTTCTGGAACTTCCAGTTCCGATCGAAGCATATAGATCCGTAAATAGATTTATATGTATAGCCACTTTAGTCGTGCTCGTTGTTTCTCGGAAGTATCTTTTTTCTGTGAACATGGTTAACCAGAAATTATTATGTTTACGATTCTTCATCCATAGATGCAGAAAATGCTCCAGTTTTCTATTCTCATGTGAGGCCGGAAAGTTTATTAGCAACGAGTCGGCACGAAGTGATTCATCATGCTCAAACATAAGCCGATCGTTCGTTAGGGACGGTTTATAGATCATCAAATTCCCACAAATGGAATAAAAAGTAGGTGCATGTAAATGGTCGAGACCTTGCAAACAAAGAATGCTCCCGCCTATATATGGAGTTCGAACCCAAAGGCAATCGTTGAGTGAATCAGTATCTTCTTTGTGTTAGTTGACCTAATCCGCACCATTATTATCGCTGGGTGGGGCTCGGCCTCCGAACCGTGACGTGGGACGAGTTTCTACCTCATACACTTGGGCCAAGACCGGGAAGTTTAGGAGAGATGGGGAGACCCAAAGAAATGCCGGTCGGGGTGGGGATAAGCTTGTGAAGAAGCAAGCTTATCCCCAAAAACCGATCCTATAGCGCTTAGCGCTTCAGCGTTCTTTCTATTTTATCTCATTTCATTCCGTGATAGGCGGCTAATACTAATCTAATAAGTGAAGTAGTCGCTGTCGACCAATTGGCTCGAACACTGCACCGCTGCGTGCGCCCATTTTGTCTCGCCCTAAATGGAATGGCTCTCTTAATGACGCCGCGCTTCGACCCGATCGCCCATGTCCGTTCTTCTCCTCAGTAACCCAAGAAGTTGGCTTTGCCAACACAACATTAGGGCCGTCCCCTTCATTCTATGCCGACCGACCCGGGTGGTTGGTTTTGGAAGCCCATTCCCATCGCGCTCCACGGCACAGTCGGGCTGCCACGGTAGTGTGGGAATTCTGCCTTCCTTGGTCAAAGACTTGGTCGGATCACGGGATCTACTCCATGAGGAGCGATACGGACGTAGATGATATCATCACGACCTCCCTTTTCGTCTTCGCTAGGGATGCTTAACGCCACTTCGCCAATTGGCGTTACTCGCGCTTTCGTGTCTCTCGGTGTGGTCGATCTTGGGTGTTTCCGAAGCAATGAGGCTTACACCCATTCGCATTAGTTCATCCAAAGTTCCTTACCCTTATGCACGAATTATTGAATAAGCCATCTTCCTATCAAGGTTAAGGAGTCAACTGAGCATCTCGGCGGCGGGATTCAATACCCGAATCGAATCAGAGTTCACGATGCCCGCCCTAAACAAATAGGAGGCATGGGCCACAGGTCGAACATAAGCCGCCGAGTCGCACGACAGAAGAACACCCAACATACAGATGCACACTCCCCCATGTGAAATATTCATCTTCATTGGAGCTTTTTGGTAGTAGTTGTAACCAACAGCCATAGCCATCAGCGGTCGGCTCGTTGGTAAGGCAAGAGCTTCAAGCCCGATTTCTGGTGGCATATCCCCTACACAAGCACCACCTGACCAAGGGGGGACGGGGAAAGCTACAGGCACAAAACCTTCGACCCTTCTTTCTAAATGAGGGTGCCCGGAGCACCTCATCTTGTCATTTCATCGTTGCTCATTCTCGTTAGGCCAAAGTGTTTGGCGTTTCATGCCCACCTGTCGAGATGCCAAAGAAGAAGGAAGATTGACCACCCAGACTCTAACGATTCAGTGGTAAACCCCCTTAGATGCTTTTCATACTGAGGTCGAGGTTGTGGGCTCCCCTGTGTGTGGCCAAATGGTTTGTGACGGTCTTCTGGAGCTGGCAATGTCAACACTCGGGGGATTGAACCGTCTTTGAGCTTAAATCTTCTATTTGAACTCATTTTCCTTAATGTCAATTGAAAACAACTTCTTTATTATATTTATGCTGATGCTCCTCTCATTCTTTTCCTGCTTGAATCAACTATCTCTTAGAGCAAAGAGGTATTTTAGTTTGTTCATCTTCTTTTCGTTCTTAGTTCCTCGACTTTTTGGTGCAATAAACCTAACCAACCCACCCCTTAAGGTAAGAGGAAGTTTCTAAACTAACTTACTAAGGCTTTCAATAAAGCTAGTTGCTAAGAGTAGTACTTTGCTAGGTAGCACACTCCTACATTAGCGCACTCTCTCTTGCATTTCTGAAAAAATAGGCTAGGCTCCTACCTTAAGAAGAGTTATTCGTATGTGAGTCAGTTTTCCATACCTAATTCTCTCACATGATCGAGACTCTCCTATCTCCCCATTTCTCTGGTCACATATTATATATAGTAGAAAGAACCAAGAAGTGGGTTGGGGTAGGATAGACTTTCTGATGCAAATACCTTAGATCTAGCTATGCTTGTCGACTGTGCTACCTATTCTATTCTTGACACATTAGGGTAGGAATAATAGTAAGTCGAGCTGCCTATCTCGCATGGCGCTACCTAAGCATCAAGTAAAGGCACTCGGAGAAGAGTGGAAAGAGTCCTAAGAGGGCTTCTCACTAAGACTTTCGACTAACTGCCAAAAGCTCCTTCTTGTGCGCTAATGCTGGAAGGGATGGTTTTGGGTGGAGGAGAGATCGCTGGAAGACTTAGTCGTTTAGATAGATATAACATTTCTATAATAAAACATATATGTAACTCAGTACGCCCAGGCGTTCGCTAAATGCATTTCGTTTACAGTCACTAGGAAGAGGTTCTAGTAACGAAAGATTCCTTCCATAGATAGGCCACATTTCTCATATTCATTTCAGTGCAGGAAGCAAGCTAGCGAATAGCACCTACCCTCTTCCCTTATACAATAGTAGTAAACTCAACCGAGGTTGCAGATCGAGATTGGCTACATAATCATGAACGGAATCCCCACTCGACATGCGATTCAGCAAACAATGATGGTTGGCTCCGCGGCTTTGTTGTTGTTGACCGAGTTTCGTTTCCGTAAGGTCCAAAGACGACTATGTAGTGGTAGAGTAGAAGCGTCGGCCGGGGATGGTTTATTAAAAGGCCAACCCAATCTCTTTTCATTTACAACCCTTTTTACTTTTCGGATCTCTCTGTTTGCTCTTTCTCGCTGCTTTGTCTCCCGGTGAAAGATCAATCAATTGGCTCACTCGATCCGGAATGGAATCGGAGAATATGAAATGGGCTCTCGACCCAAGCCTTGCTTTGTTTACCTATCTTATCGTATCAAATAAGGTTTCCCAAATTTAGCCTATCTCGGTGTGCAGTGCCGAAAGAGAGAATCGGGCAACTTTAAGGGTAGCTCAAAACCAGCCAACCTCTCTTCATGGTCACATCCCCTTTTCTAACGCTTTTCATCTTGTTGCATGTGCCTTACGGTATCGAGATCCAGTCCTCTCTACTTCCTATGATTGAAGTAAAGATCTCGCAATAGATGCTCTTTCCTTGGTAAGAAAATCAATAAGGAATCTCTTTTAATAGAACTCGAGGACTAAAGGCCTCCCCAATTGAGAGGATAAAGTCTGTGATTCAAAAACCAAACCAAGATTGTTAGAGCTGGTCGGATAGGCAATCAATATGATTGGTCCCGTCCCCGATTTAAGTAGTTGGATGTGAGTGCATCGGATAAGCGAAAGCTAGCGATAGATTGATAAAAGAAATCATACAGATTTCAACCTACAGATGAAGAATCAACTTCATTGTTCCCGCCATCTATATTATATCATCCAAGTTAGAATAAGAATATTATATAATAAGAGTAGGAATCAATCGTTCGATGATCGCTAAGCTTCATTGATTGGGGCTACTCACACTTTGCTTTGGCTAAAAACCTATTTCTTTGTTGTTCCTCACGGTTTACCTACTCAAAACACGAAAAGTAAAGACCACAAAATCTGTCTACATAGCTCCTTTGAAGGTGGAGCTTCACGAGGATCATACATCACCAAGGCCTTAGACCGGAGTGCGCTCCCTACAGGTGCGGTGAATCTCTCACTTACATTAGTTCTGTCCCTCCTTGGTGCCTCTTCCTTTCAGGGTAAAAGATAGGGCTATTCAAAGCAATCTAACCAAGCCACCCAAGCCAAGGAAGGCTAGCTAGTCTAATGCTAGGGGATTCGATTCATCTCTATCAATGACTTAACCACCTTCCCAAATTCAACTCATTCAAGCATTCGCTTCGAGTCGCCAATAGGAAGTTTACTCCGGAAATCGTGAAGTAAGATAGTGCTAAGACCGCTTCTTCCGCATCAACTAGTGATTCTTTCATTCTTAAAGAAAGTGGAATAAGTAAAGTGGACCTTCTCCCTTCATTGAAACCAAAAGAGAGAAGCCACCATGCAGTACACCTACTATATGATCGTCGAATCGCTGTCTTGTTCACCAAATGCGAGAATCTCTTTTGAAGTTTAGAGCAAGCCCCTTCCCTATTGTTATAGCGTTCGTGCCTTCCCCGTCGGTTCTTTCGATAGGCTTCCTCTCTTCTTCGCGCCTCTACGCCTACTACAACTAAAGCAAAAGCACCAAGCCAAGACTTAGCCTAGCTACCACCAAGCCATAGGCTACATTAACTTAACCATCCTACCATAGTCACAAGGAAAGCGAACCACACTAATACAAATATTTTTTGAATGTTCCTTAGCCCATGGACTTAGAGAGAGAGAAGGAAATCAAAGCCAAAGGGGAGGGCAATGCACCTTCTCTCGATCGGAATACAATCCAAAGACCACTTAGAATCATAGATTGAAATAATAATTTCTTACTTTAAGGGAGACGGGCATAGGGATTGGACTGATAAGCGCGGTGGCCTACTCGATGGCTTGTATGAAAATTATACGATTGAAATGACAAATTGGATCGCTAATGGAAAGCATTCTCCTTACTTACACGATAACGGAAATGGGCCTTACCCTCGATCACCGAAGCATGCGAGAATGGATTACGAGAGGGCTTAGACCACTTGAAAGCTAGCACCGAATAAAGGGCATTGAGCGACTGATCAAGATCAATAAAGAAGGAAGGTCGTCGATCACAAAAGCGAAGCCAGAAGGAAGCTCGAGAAAGCGTGCCTCTTGCCTCTCTTCCTACTCCTACTGAAGGCAACTACATCTATCACAGCTCTTACCCTACCTCTTAGGATAGGACAACAAGGTCGAAGAACAACCACACCAACTAGTAGTGATAAAGATAGCAGCAAGAGAGAAGACAGACATTCCCTAAATTGAGAAAGAACCCAAGGACAACAACCAACCAAACCACAACAAATGGCTTTCCTAGCTTCACACCGATCACTCACCGCATGCTTAGTCGAGCCATTCTCCTTGTGCTTTGATAGACTACTCGGAGAGACTCTTTAGGAGAAAGATTCTCCGCTTCGCTTGCCTCTGTAAGCTCTCTTTTGAGACCCTAGCGGACTACTTGTTTGAAGCTTTCATTATATTGTTCTCAATGACCGGATCTCGCACTTCCTTCCCCATCCACCTACCCTCTTTACTAGGTTTAGTTGGTTTTTTGCCTTTTCATTCAATGAGACAAGTCCCTTCTTCGCATGCCTTGCGCGCTAGAATAGATCTTACGTCAAGAGGTTACCGACAAAAAGTGCCAAGAGGTTAGGAACATTCTTCTTATAGGAATTGATAGACATATTTTTGGATAAAAGGGTGGATGCCTTTACTGTCTTGAAAGGGAGTTCACCGAGGATGAGAAAAAGGTAGCTCTTTTCTATCTTATTAGTAGCGGTCTTTTTTGCTTGACTTATTGACTTAGAGTGCAGATGTGTGACGATCGCTCTCTCTTTCAGGTTTAGCCTACCATGGGACATGGGAAGGGACGAGAGAAAGCCTTCTTCTTAATAGGATTCTACTTTCACTGCTCACTATTCTCAAGGTATCTCCGACTTGAGGGTGAGATCTTGAATGAGAATATTGCTTTCATTGAGAACCGGGAGAAGGTGACAGAGAAGCGTCCTATGTCTCCCGAGTGCAACCTTGATGGCCCTCTTGGCTTATTGGCTAAGCCGATTTTTGATTATGTTCATCGCCCCACTTGCAGCGATTTTCCGACCACTTACACACCTCCTATATTTAGTAAAACAAAGGGCAAACAAAGGTAACCCTAAGAGCCACCTGATGACATTTTGCACTTAAACCATCGAGCTTAGAGGCGACGGATGACCTATTGATTAGGTTATTCCCTAGGAGCTTAGGCGACACGGCTGAGGATTGGTATACCTCCCAACCCATCGGATCATTCACCTCTTTGACCGACTTTCAAAATTTGTCCGAAGGTTTTTCTTTCGCACGAAAAGCCAAGTCAACTTCTCTCAATCGCAAGCGTGACCACTCAAAAACCCGATGATTGTTTGAGTTTGTGCTTCGTTATTCGAAGGGAAACTCCGCCGTGTGCCTTTTAGCAAATGAACTTTTTCGGTTCCTTGTTAGCGTGTCGGGTTTTTCGTTCGATTAAATATCGTCGAATAGAATGCTATGAATGGAATCTTATTCGAGCTTGTTACGAGGCATCTCCCGAGGAGGGTGGTCTCACTATACAATAGGTTTGTTTTCTTCATCAAAGTTTTCGTAGAGTGCACCCTTTAAAGGCGTGCAAGCAAGGATTCCCGCCTATGTGGAAGAAAGAAAGAAGTCAAGCTGCACGCAATCCACAAAAAAAATAGAAAAAACTATCACGAAACAAAAATAAAATCGGTAGCCAAATAGAAGAGTAACAATACGAGAGGAGGTAAGGCCTTAATCTGAGCTAGGATGTAATAGCAGAAGCAATCAATAGCGTTGCACTCGGGGCGAACAGCGTTGAGATTAAGGAATGTCTTATCCAAAGGTAGGATTGGATAGAGAAGCCCAGTGAGACTGCAAGTTAGTAGGGAACAGGCCAAGGGAGGAAAGATAGTTGTTAGCCTTCCAAATGGCTTATGGAAACACTTAGCACTGGAAATAAAGAGGAGAAAGACTAGGGCCTCTAAGGGAAATAATAATAATTATTATTATACTTATACCTATCAAGGCAACCTAGTTATTTTGAAAGCCAGGTGCTATTGTCTTTGCATTGAAGATTTGGAGACACCATTTGTATGGTGAAAGGTGTCTGATATTCACTGATCATAAGAGCCTAAAGTACTTGATGACTCAAAAGGAATTAAATTTGAGGCTACGAAGATGGTTAGAATTGATAAAGGATTATGAGCTAGTAATTGACTACCACCCGGGAAAGGCGAATATAGTTGTCGATGCTTTGAGTAGAAAATCCCTATTTACTTTGAAGGCTATGAATACACGAGTGAATTTATCAGATGATGGTTCCATTCTAGCTGAGTTGAGGGCTAGACCGATGTTCCTTCAAGAAATTTATGAGGCTCAGAAAGATGACAGTAACTTGCAAGCCAAGAGAGTTCAGTATGAGTCGGGTGCTGAGTTCGACTTTCTGATTAATCCTGATGGATGTTTGATGCTTAGAGATAGAGTTTGTGTACCGAGAAATGACGAGCTCATTCAGAAAGTCTTGCACGAGGCACATAGTGGATGTCTATCTATGCATCCGGGTAGCACCAAGATGTATAACGACTTGAAGAAATGGTATTGGTGGCCGAGTATGAAGAAAGACATCTCAGAGTTTGTGTCAAAATGCTTAATTTGTCAGCAAGTGAAAGCTGAACACCAAGTACCTTCGAGTTTTTTTCAACCTTTCATGGTTCCTAAGTGGAAATGGGACCGTGTTACTATGGACTTTGTAACGAGTTTGCCGTTGACACCGGGCAGGAAAGATGCAGTATGGGTTATGGTAGATAGACTTACAAAATTGGCCCACTTCATACCTGTACGTATTCATTATTTGCTTGATAAGTTGGAAAACTTTTATGTTTCCGAGATTGTGAGGCTACATGGAGTGCCGTTGTCAATTATATCGGATAGAGATCTGAGATTCACATCCCAATTTTGGAAAAAGTTGCAAGATGCTTTGGGCACAAAGTTGAGTTTTAGTACGACTTTTCACCCCCAAACCGACGGACAGTCAAAAAGATTAATACAGTTACTTGAGGATATGCTCCGATGTTGTGTTCTTGAGTTTTAGGGCAGCTGGGAAAAGTACCTACCATTAGTAGAGTTTGCTAATAATAATAGTTTTCAATCGAGCTTGAAAATGGCGCCTTATGAGGCTTTGTATGGGCGTAAGTGTCGAACGCCTTTATATTAAACCTAACTCAAGGAAAATCAGATTCACGGGGTCGATCTGGTTAGAGAACCTAAAGAAAAGGTAAAAGTAATCCGTGATTGTTTAAAAGCTGCTTTCGATAGACAAAAATCCTACTCGGACTTGAAACGAAAAGAGATCGAATTTCAAGTTGGTGATAAGGTGTTCTTGAAAGTGTCATCATTGAAAAAAGTTCTCAGATTTGGCCGAAAAGGCAAATTGAGTCCGCATTCTATCGGACCATATGAGATCACCGAGAGGATAGGGCCGGTAGCCTATCGACTAGTTTTGCCGTCTAAGTTAGAAAGGATTCATGATTTGTTTCATGTGTCTATGTTACGATGTTACCAATCAGATCCGTCGTATGTGATTACATCGACAGAGGTTGAAATTCAACATAACATGACATATAGCGAAGAACCGATTAAGATCCTAGCACGGAAAGTTAAACAGTTAAGGAATTAAAGTATAGCACTTGTGAAAGTATTAGGAGCCCGAGGAGGCTATGAGGAACCAGTACCCAAACCTTTTTGCTGGTAAGATTTTCGGGGACGAAAATATCTAAGGGGGAGAATTGTAACAACCCGGTTTAAGGCCTAGTTAGAATAGTGGTTTTGAGACCACAAATCCAAAGTAGAAATATATGTTCTATAATTATTATGAGGCTTATGATGTGCTTGCATGATTGTGTGAAATTTTCATCAAGAAAGTTTATTTATTAGTGATCAAGTTGTCCATTAGGACTAAATTGCAAAGATTAGAAAATATGAGATTCTAGAAGATTTAAGTATGAAATAGAATTACAAAAATTATTAGAGGTCCTTGTTTATCAATTAAACCATTATAAGTTAAGAGGGACAAAAATGGACATGGGAATGAAAAATCTTAAGAAAGGGCCTTAAGGGCATTTTAGTCATTTGGTTAATTAATGAAGTAAATAGGGAAAAATATGTCAAAATCTTGTCCATCTTCTTCCTCTAAGTGCCGAATTTTGTAAGGAGCCATAGCTAGGGTTTCTTCAACTTCTAAGCTTGGTAGTAAGTGCATCCTAGCCCCATTTTTAATGTTCTTCATATTTTTGAGATCCTCGTAACTTGACTTAGCTATTTCTAGCTATATTTTGAGCTAGGGGTCATATTCAAAAATTTACCATGTATGGTATACATGTATTTTGATGTTTTAAGGAATAATATAAAAGTTTGATGTATGATAAACATCTTGTTCTAAGTGATTTTCATGAAAAATGCATAAAAGGACCAAATTGTAAAAGTTATAAAAATGGTCATACATAGGTGAAATAGTGGAAATTGGGGGCCGTTGTAGTTAAGAAAATGATTTGACTAGGCTTGAAATACAAGAAAGTTGAATGAAAATCATTTTACGAGCTTTGAGTAAAAAATGTAATTATGTGAAAGTTTAGGGGAAAATCATAATTTTTGCCAGAGCATGATTTATGAGTCTATTTAGTCAATGTGAGTATTAAACAAGTGAAGTTGTTATTATAGATCAAGAAACACGAAGCCCGGACCGAAATCAAGGTAAGGACAAAGTGTTGGACTAAATCAAACATCCACACAGATTTTGAGTACCGAGGTAAGTTTTTATGAAATTAAGGTTGCATATGTTATTAGATTTAAATTACTTATTATTTTGAGAAATACATATCATTTCCATGAAATTCATTGATGATGTCTTAATGAGAAAATGATGAGGTTCTGCTAAGTGAAGGCCCGATTGAAATTTTGAAATAACGAGGACACCTATGTCACGACATGAGATAAGGAGAGTCCCATATAAGGCCATGTATGGGACATGGCATCGGCACCAAATGTAGGTCCCATACAAGACCATGTTTGGGACATGGCATCGGTATCGAATAAGGAAGGTCCAGTGTAAGACAATGTCTGGGACATTGCTTCGGCACCAAAAGAAGATCTCGTGTAAGACCATGTCAGGAACATGGCATTAACATCTATGTATGATCTCGTATAAGACCATGTCTGGGACATGGTATTAACATCGAGCTAAGAGATCCCGTGTAAGACCATATCTGGGATATGGCATTGGCATCAAGAGGTAATCTTATAGAAAACCATATCTGGGATATGGCATTGGCATCGTGATACATGTTTGATGAGATTGAGTATCCTCTGATATTCCGAGTAGTTCAATGGGCAAAAGAGCTAAGTATGCAAAGATGATATAGAGTTAACTTATGCAAGGATGATAATGAGCTCCATTTATGTTAAGGATGATGATGATGTAAGTTTATGTTCAAGTTAGCATAAGGGCTAAATTATGTGACTAAGTCATATAGGTACCATGAGTAAAATACAAGCTATGAAAGCATAATGTGATGTGTGATGGTAAGAGTGAGTATGAGTAAGTATGCCTAAGCACTTGAGAACTTGTGCTGCTATTGTTCTATGAGATGAATAGATTTTACCATGACTACTTATGTTGCTATATTAATTCATGAAAACTTACTAAGCTATATGCTTACCCCTCTCTTTTCCCTTTTCCTTGTAGTATTGCCAAGCTAGCTCGGGGATCGTAGAACGTCGGAGCTCGGATCACACTATCAATCATTCTTTTGGTATAGTGAAGTTGACTTATTTTGAGTATGGCATGTGTAGGAACTTGGTCATTTCGTGTTATGTCATATTTGGAAGCCAAAGTGTTAGTTCCTAATGTGATACACTCATTTTGCAAATGGCCATTGGAAATCGGCCAATATTTGTCAAGCTTCATATTTTATTGATAATGAGTTTTATGAGATGAAAATTCATACAAATGATGGAGTAAGGTGTGAAATGTATGATTGATGATTACTGATTCTTCATAGTGTAATATTAACATGTTATGTGTTGCCTGAGTTGGTATAAGTGTGTTTATGTTTCAGGATGGCAATTGGCTTGGAAAATAGCCTTATAATTGTCCACACAGGTAGACACACGGGCGTGTGTGACAAACGGTCAGCCCCATGGGTGTGTTGATAGGCTGTGAGTCCCTTGTATCAAATTGCGAAAATTTGATTTTTCACACGGGCCAGCACATGGGTGTGCGCCTAGGCCGTGTGCCCTTTAAGAGTTTACTGACGCTGTAAACAGAATGCTAAAGTTTTCACACACGGGCGAGGACACGGGCATGTCTAGGCTGTGTGAGGGACAGAGGCCATTGACACGGGCGTGTGTCCGGCCATGTGAAAACCCCTGTCATTTTGAAATGAAAAATAAATTCCACATGGGCTAGGGACATGGGCGTGTGTGACCACACGAATTGCCCACACGAGCATGTCCCATTTCACACGGGCGTGTGGCCTCTATTTAGGTAAAAAAAATTTAAGTGCGAAAAAGTTTTTGGTTTATTCCCAAAACCTTTTGGATGTATGCTTAAAGCCTCGTAGGCCCATAATAAGGATGTTATGGTTATGAATGAGAAGTTTTAAGTTGAAATGAGAATTTAATAGCCCAAGTTTTAATGTTCAAGCAAGTTAAGTTAGGTAATGCATTGTACCCGGTTTCGGAGTTGAATACGGGTAAGGGGTGTTACAGCGGACATGTTCCATTTTACATGGGCGTGTGGCCCTGTTTTGAGCTAAAATTTTCTAAGTGTTCATAAGATTTCAATTTAGTCCCGAACCATTCCGTATGTATGTTTAAGGTCTCGTAGACCCATAATAGGGACGTTGTGAATGTGAATGAAAAAGTTTTAAGTTGAAACGCAATTTTATGGCCCGATGTTGTATGTTTGAGCAAGTTAAGTTCTGTAATACGGGTAAGGGGTGTCACATTAGCATTCCTCATCCTTTAGACCAAGCTGGACCAGATATCCTTTCTTGGTCTAGAACGACGTCTGGGGTCTCTTCTGTAAAGAGTGCCTACTATTTTTTGAAGGAGGAGTCTTGGCTTCCAAAGGAGATGAGTTGGAGCATGATTTGGAATATTCCAAAGCCGCATCGTGTGAAACATTTCATCTGGTTAATTTTTAAACAAAGACTTTTAGCTAACTCGAAGAGAGTTAGGAGGGGTATTGCGCAGGATGTGTCATGTCATCTCTACTGCCATTTTACGAAGGATATTTTTCATATTCTTAGAGATTGTTCTTTTGCGAAGGAAATTTGGCTGCAGATCATTTCTAATAATCAGCTTAGGAGTTTCTTTTCTGGCAATATTTGGAAGTGGCTTATTTCGAATCTGCAACTTCTTTCCACAAACAAGCTGTGTTTCATCTTGGGCTTGCCTCTTTGGGATCATCCTTTGGCGTATCTAGAAGAATCAAATTTTGTTTATTTTCCAAGGAAATGGTATGAGTCTGAAGGATATTATCAATGTCTCCTATAGCTGGGCAAAACACTTTCTCTATACACATAATGAAGTGATGGATTTGCAATCAAAGCAGTTTCAGTTTGTTAAAACTCAAGTACATGTGTATTTCTTAATACTGATGGTGCTGTTTACACTGCGGCTGGTTTCTTTGCTGCAGGTGGTGTGATACGCAATAGCAAAGGGGAGTGGATTCTAGGCTATAACCGCTTTCTGGAGAAATGCTCAATAGCGACTGCTGAATTATGGGCTTAGTGGATGGATTACTTATTCTTCAAAAACAAGGATACAATGAGGTTATTATTCGTTCGGATAATCTTGAGAATGTGATTTCTATCAGTGAAAGTAAGTCTAGTAGTTCAAAAAATTAACTGATAAGGAGGATTCAACAAATTCTAGCTTTTGAAGAGAGTTGGTACTTGACTTATGTTCCCAGAGAGACCAATCGGGTGGTTGATGCCTTTGCTAAAATGGCTCTGTTGAGTGACGAATCTTTGCATATTTTCGAGGATCTCCCTTTGAGGATTAAAGAAATCTTGCAGGATGATAATTATGTTAACAATTCCATTACGAATCACTATATGTAACTCTTTGTTTTAGTATACGAAAAAAAAAAGTTTTTTCTAAACTTTTTATTTTATATATAATTATTATAATTATCACAACATTTTTTTCACTTAGAGTTCTATTCAAATAATAATTCTATTTTAAAATTAGCACAACTTTTTAACTAATACTAGTAATTTAAATTATAATTATTTTTAAATATAAATTTAGTAATATGGAAAATAAAAGATATTCTTGCCATTTCAAAAGTTTTTCCAAACTCGTGCTTATATATATTATAGATTATGGATATAGATGAGTCATGGTAGTCGGTATCATTTGGTATCGTCTGTACCGATCAAAGCACTCTGTTTTGGTAGTAAATCGAAACAATAAATTTTAGGTTATGTTTCAGTGCAATTTTCGATTGTTACCAACTGTACTAGTGCATATTGGTTGATTTTACCCATATTGGTGGGAATATGATGTATCGGTCGGTATAAAAAAATTAATTTTAAGATATATATTCAATTTAAATTTAAATTTTATTATTTATTTGTATAAAAAAATTAGTTTAATTTTTCAATTTAAATTCAATATTTAATTTTTCAATTTATCAAACAACACCGAGTTTATTTACTAAATTGTTATAGGTGCATTTCCATATGGGGATAGTGGTAATTAAAGCTGTAACATCCTAAAAATTTAGAATTTTATGGATTGAATTATTTCTTGCGTTAAGCTAGTTAAAAATATTGATTGTGTATGTTTAAGGGTTTTGAGAAGGCTCGGGGTTTATTTGGGCCCTAGTAAAAATTTTGTGTTTAAGCCTATTAAGGAGAGATAGTAAGTGGCATCAAGGCTTATGGAAATAGGTGTGTAATTTGCTAGCATAAAGGAGCTTATGGTAAAGGGGATATGGCGCCGCATGAAGGACTTTGAGGGAGGAGGTTCAAATCACATCAAGTGCAAAATTTTGACTATTTTTTTTTTGTATTCTTTCCCTAAGTGTCGGCCAAGATAGTATATAAGGCAAGGTGGACTTTTTAATTTTGGCAAGGTGGCTAAAGAAATAAGGAAAGGATGAGGGTAGGGAAAGAAATCAAAAGAAAAGGCAAGTATAGGGAACATGTTGGCCTTTTTCAAGGGAGATGTTTTGGAAAATTTTGGTTGGCCAAATTTTTGACCTTATTGTCATGTTATGGACGGTTTTGGTATAGGGAGAGGTAGTCAAATTTTCTTTGTCTTTTGGTAAAAACTTTGGTGCTTATTTTGGCCAAAATTCCTTTGGTATCATTTTGTGTCATTTTTCTTTCTCTCCAAACTTCTTCTTCTCTTTGCCGAATCTTCAAGCCTTTAGTGAACATTTTTGTTTCTTCATATCTTTCTTGTATGCCTAATGTACCAAACCATTGAGACCAAATCATTCCCACTTATCTTCTCTTGAAAACCGAAACTAGTTAGCACCCCTTCTCTCCCTTTCTTTTCTTTTAATCATCTTTTCAATCCTTCTTCCACTTCTTAAAATCAAAATTTCATTTTGATCAAATTCTTTTCTTTTATTCATTCTCTCCATAGCCGAATCTAATAACAACTTGTCTCTTTTCTATCTCTTTTTCCTTCGTGATTGGAAACTATCTTCTTGTCGAATTGGTGAGTAATAATCTTCTTTTCAAAATCCTCTATTAATGTCAAATGTATGCCCTTGTCATGGGATGGTTTTATTAACCAAAATCATCATTTCTTCTACTCTCTCACAATGTGATCAATTTCCCTTTTGTGGTATTCTAAGGGGAGGCTGAACATCATTCTAGCCTTAAGTTGAACGGTGAAATAGGATCCAATATTGATAAGGTAAGGAGTTCTTATGGATTATTGATATTATTCAATATTCGATTGCTTGCCAACGGAGTAATAATTTGAAATAATCAACTATATGTTTTAGGGACTAAATCGCTCGATCTATCGACTTGTGATCATATGATTTTAGTGGTAAGCCGACCTTTTCTTTAGTCAATCATTTCGTATCAACGTAATATTTTGACTAAGATTTGTTTTCAATGGAGACAAGCGATATCGATTCAAAAGGGAAAGCATTTGGAGATCACAAAAGGAGCGGATTAGCGATCCTTACTCCTAAATTCAAACGAAGGGTAGTATCGGTAGTTCGGGATTTTCCACCGGGTTGTGGACCGCCATCCGGGGAAAATCGACAAATCGTGGTCATCCACGATTCCAAGGGTAAACCCTTTATATCGTTTATTTTAAAGTTTGATTAATTAAATCACGTATGTCGATTAATCAAGTGTTACGATATCTTAGGTGTCGACGATCAAGAAGGCTTAGTGCTTACCGTAATCAGGTGTGTAATCTCACACCATTTTTCATGGGTTAAGGTTGATATCATATTGGAAATAAATCGCTATGATTAAAATTGTAATATGGTGTAAACCGGGAAAATTTGCCTAAATTTCACTCTTTTGATAAAATTGACAAAATTGGTAATAACACTGTGAGAATTACAAAAATGCCCCCAAAAGGCCGAATTACGAAATTGCCCTTAATGGGCCGATTTGATATATTGCTTTAATGGGTCGATTTGATATATTGCCTTAATGGGCCGATTTGATATATTGCCTTAATGGGCTGATTTGATATATTACCTTAATGGGCCGATTTGATATATTGCCCTTAATGGGCCGATTTGATATATTGCCTTAATGGGCCGATTTGATATATTGCCTTAATGGGCCAATTTGATATATTGCCTTAATGGGCCGATTTGATATTTTGCTTTAATGGGCCGATTTGATAGATTGCCTTAATGAGCTAATTTGCAAGTGTTACAATGGGCCGAATTTTTGTAATGAACCTCTGAATTAATTATTGTTGTTATATTTGTAAATATCATGATTTCCTATGTATGATGCATTTACATGATTTTGCATGGGATGGGAAAATGTTGAAGAGAAGTGATTCTGGTGGCACTGCCACAAAAATGTTTGTTAATCTGAGTCGATATAATTCTGGTGGCTTGTCCACAATTCAAATATATTATAAATGGCTAAATGCCTGCGATTGGTGTGTTTGGCGGGGTGGGTTGACTTGATCCCCACAGGTGTGATGGGTTGGTACGGGTGGTGTGTAGTGGATGGATTATTAGGATGGTTTGGGTTGCATTACATTCATTTGATTTATTTGATACATTATTATGAAAAAGGGGCTTAGGCCTGAAATATTGTTAAATGGGTTCAGGCCCGGTGAACAACGGTAAGGGGATTATACACTGAGTTCTAGTAACTCACCCCGTTTCCTTAACCCTTGCAGGTAATGCTTAGTGACGTGGACTTGGGCCATGGATGACTTGGTGGGGGGCCATACTTTAGAAACGGTTTTATTTGGACTTAGATTTCTCGTTTACTTTATTACTTTACTATTTTGGGTTAAATGTTGTAATAAGGCCTCTAGATTATTTTACTTTGCTTTATGTTTGATGCACCTACATTTTTGCTCAAACTACTTTAAATGGAATTTTTCTAAAAACTTAAACAAAGATTTTCTAAAATGGATATACAAATGGATTTCATAATAAACTTACATAAGTATTTTTAACTCAGAAATTTTCTCTTAAAATTTTCATCAATGTTTTCAAAAGTCACGGTTTATAAAATCATTACTTCAAATTTATTGATCCATCAATCAATCTTCGAAGTTAGTAATATTTTGTCAAATATTTGAAATCAATTTTTTTTCTTGATTTTAACAAATCAATATCTATTTACGTACAAACAAAAAGGATTTTAATATATTTTTCTCATGTGACATGTCAGATTCATAACGCATGGGCCGGGTTTGGGGTGTTACAAAAGCTATTGAATTGAGCTTGATTGTAAATTGTCGAAATGAAGTACTAAGTGGAATAAGTTGTAAAATATTATGAATTACTCGAAATATGATATGTGCTATGAGACTGGATGAAAATGTAATGAATGACATGAAACTTATGTGATATGTTAATTTATTGGATTGTGATTGTGAATATAATTGATAAATGGTTATTGTACTAAATTGTAAATGAATTGAATATTGTTACTCTATTAGATGTTCAAGCTGTGTTAGATATAGTTGGCATGCCATAGGATTGAGTTGTGTGTGAGATTATGTGTCAGGATGCACTTTACAAGCAGTATCCACCTCATGTGTTAGATTTGTGCTTCGTATGCACTTCGTGCGCTTGTATGCACATTATGCGACAAGATGTGTTTTGTATGCTAGTATGCACGTGACGTGTTAGTTACCCTACTCTCATTTATCTAATAATGAACTTCGATGCTATTTTGGTATGTTAGTTGGACGATCCGAGTATTCACCTGAGTCTGAGTCCAGTTAATAGGGGTTGTAAATTGTAAGTTTGATAAATGATGTGAATATGGTAATATATGATGCTATTGAACTAAATATATATGTGTGAATTGAGATAAAAGGAAATATGTTGATGATTATGAATTAAAATGAAATCGAGATCTGGGGGCCGAAATGAATGTAAATGAGTCGATAAACTCCAGAAAATAGCTAAATAAAGTGATGGCAAAGTAATGGAATGTATATCATAGTTCATGATTAGTATATTGTTAGTGATATATTTTAAAGAATCCTAAACATATGTTTGACCCATGACTAAATTTCGAATTAGTGTATGATGAATAGTTGGATATTGATAAGTAAGTTGGGATTTTTCAATTATGATAATTTGGACAAGTTATTTATTGTTTGCTATAAGCATGATTATATGTTTTGGATGATAGTGGGAAAAGTTGATAGTTAACACATATATTAGCTTGATGTTATGTGAAAATTTTGAACATTTTAGCCTTAAGTAAAATGCTAATGCTATGTTACACAAATACCTTGAATTGTAAATATGCCACTGAGCCCTATTGCTTAGCATACAGTTTATTTTCTCTGCGTGCAGATATATGTGTGTTAGGAAATGTGCCAATATTGTAATAAACATGTAACTATTTTCTATTTATTTGAATGATGAATAATAAATAAAGTTAATTTCACATTTCACTATTATGACTTTTGTATTTATGTCTTTTATATTTTGCATGCATAGCAAAATTGTGACAATTAAATATTAGCTCATTGATTGTCTAAAGTTCAAACTGAAGATAAGTGGCATTGTAAAGAATGTTTACATTGCAAGAAAGATAACTTACTTCAGTAGATAATCTAAATGAGACCGTAATCCCCTAAAAGAATCAATGTGAGCATTTGATTCAAATACAGAGAAGGATTATTATGTCGTCTACAATCTCAATTAGGGAGATGACTAGTCTTGGCTATCGGAGCAGTTGACTCCATGAGTAGAGACATAGATGTATTCATTGGTAGAATGATACATTGGATGGACCAAAGATGAATTAATTCTGAATCTGTTTGTGAATTAATTCACTTGTGACGTTCATGGTGTGATTTACCTCAATCCTGAGTTAGTCACTAAGCATGTGTATGTAACTCATGTGCTTTGATATAAGTGGAGGCTTATGTTCTAAAGATGATCAAGCCCGTAAACGGTATGTTGGGTACATGACTTGTGCATGACGTGGCTTTACTAGCAACAGTGGAATTGATAGCTCAATTAAAGAGTTAATGGTATCCTCTCATCAGCATTGTGTGGATTGACAAATATAGAACATGGCCACAGGTTGCTTTTTCTCAAACGAGCAATTTATCACGGTAATTTGTTGACAGTGATCATATTAATCATTACAAACACACAATGGTGATAATGAGATAAAATATGATTGTATTGAGTGAATGGATTTAACTCAAAGGAATTAAGGATATAATATAAGGGTAACACACACATGACGAGCTCATTGGGCAAAACAGTTGGATTAATTACTTTTGTAAAGAGTATACAGTATGGAGTTTTCAATCATGGTTCTTCTTGTGGACTGACTCCATGATTGAGTAATTGTGAATTATCAAAATTATACTTGTGGACATACTTGCAATCACCAGAGCCTAATTATATATATCTAATTGGTCCCTCTGCTAGCTCAACAAAATCTTGATCGGACTGCTTTTGAATCAGAAAAAAATCTACGACTTCGGGGATAATTTAATTGAGTCAATTTATTCGATGTGGAATTAAATTAGGTGATCGTAAGAAATGTTCAACTAGAGTATTTGATTAAAGAATTTTCTTGAAAAATTATTTGGAAAATCTAAATGATTTTTGGAAAAATTAATTTTGATTAAGTAAAATTAAATTAATCAAATCAATTAAAATTAATATGATATTTTAGGAAGTTAATTTTCAAGTCAAACAATTGGCAATTGGCTAATTGAACTTGAAAATTGGACCTAAGATCGTAAATTTGGCACGAGAGCCCAAAACCGAGACCAAGGCCCAAAAACTGGTCGAACAGGGCCTGGTATGTGAAACTGGGCTGACAGTCTTACTAGTGGCTAGGCTAGACCGGTCGGGTTATCACGGACCCGGACTGAATCGGGAACAACTGAACAGGCTCGGGGTGCCATAAAGGTATCACACCTGCGTCACTGGACACGATGGTGCCATTGGTTGCGACGGCGGCATCCCAATGGTCGGTGGCAGTTGGTCATCGATGGTTGAGCAATATAAGAGTTACATTCCTACTGGAATTCTACCAGTTAATTTGATTTCAGTATAATTATTCTAAAAATAATAATAGTTTAATAGTTTAATATTAAATTAAATTTAATACTTATCTTAATAATATTTTATTAATTTAATATTAAAGTGATTCTCTTAAGATTAAATTAAATTAAATATTTATCTTATAGATAAACATTCTATTATTTTAATAAGATTTAATTTTAAATTAATATAATATTTATCAAGATATATATTATATTAATTTAATATTAAAGTGTTTAAGTTTAATCATGATTGAACTCTCTAAACTCTCCCTATATAAAGAGAGCTTTAGGTCATTATTTACACATACTTGAATTCAAGATAAAGTTGTGGAGAGAAAATTCTCTGAATAGATTATTCTAGAAAATTTCTAGAGATAGTTTTCTGATTCGAAGCGAGCCCACACTCAATAAACGTGAGCTTGAGGATAGCAGAGAAGACTACTCAGTTGAAGAGCTCATCCCAAACGAATCGAAAAGTACAACTTTGATTAAATGTTTATTACTTTAGATATCACAACCAAGATCTTGCTTTGGAAAAGTTTTAAAACTCTGGTTTTTCCCTAAATTTGTTTTCTGTAGCATTTTCCAAACCTATTTTTTTCCAACAATTGGTATCAGGGGCCAAGTTGTGTTCTATCTATAAGTATAAACAGATAATCAAAATAAATTTCTCTTCTTCTTGAATAATTTGATTACATAGAAAGTGACATTCTTTAGATCTTATGTATGTTTTGAGTTATATATGGGAATGGATGCGATATTATATATTTGTTATATAAATTTTTTTGTCGAGGTTGTGGTTATTAATAAATAGACTGTGGACTATCATCTCCGTGTAGGGCTATGTTTTTCTTTTAAAAAATTCATAGAATTCTTATGAGTCGGAAATAGACATAGGACTTAAATGTAATTTTTCCAAAAGGAGTCCATGACGATGAAAAGATGTGATGGCAGTTGAAGACCTAAGGACTGCCTTATGGTAAAAAATTATGTAATTTTATTTTTCATTTATTTTTTAGAAATAGAACCATGAAAACCTTGGCTGTGAATTTTATTTTCATTACGTATCTCCTTATATATACGTTTTATAATTGTTTATAATATTTATATTATGTAATGTTATAATTGTGATATATATATGAGATGATCCACAGTTGATCGATTAAAAATAAAAAGTGTGGTAATGAGAAAATACATGTGTTGTATTGTTCTATTCACTTCTTTAGGTTATTCGATAACTGTGAGAAGTGTGGTAATGAGAAGGTGTATGTCTAGTACTGGCTCTGGCTAGGAAAGGCTTGGTTTTTAAATGGTCAAATTTGACTCACCTCCCTTTCCTGGGACCCTACCTGGTGCACAGTTGAAATTAACTTCTTTGATTTTTCCCTTAAAAAGAAAACCCGTGGAGAATCAAAATTGTTTGTTTTAAGATTTATTGATTCTACTGACCTGATGTTATTGTCATAGCATGCATGCATATATTGGAAGCATGTCATTTAGATTAGGTAAGAGTGCCACTAGGACTATTGTATGATCATTTTTGAAATTTGGGATACAAAACATTGCATGTTTTTAAAATATTGAGTGGGAGAAGGTCCTGGAACAAGACTTACAGCCTCCATTGATGGTCCATAAGTGATAGCATGATAAAGTTTCAAGTCGGTTCCTTCCCTGGCCGCACCCCAAGGAAAACTTTGTCATGTAGGTTTGCTAGATGAGATTTCCTTTTAATGACAACTAGCCATGCATGATTTTCAGAGAGATTGTCCCAAGATGACTCACAAATGAAAGCATGTTCATGATGGGTGTTGAGTTAATGGTTACATACTCAAGATCATCTCTAATTAAATAGTTTCTCAATAAATGATATTTAAGCTAGAGATGGTGACCAGAGTTAATGGTTACATACTCAAGATCATCTCTAATTAAATAGTTTCTCAATAAATGATATTTAAGCTAGAGATGGTGACCAAACATTAAACGATCATTAGTTCGTGTGGAGTCTTGAGAATTAAGATTTACAAACTGATTGGATGTAATCCATGTTCTTGCTAGTTAATCATGTGACCTCAAGACGACATGGTTGATGGGTGTGAGAATGATTGTAACAACAAAAATGAAATATATTTTCAAGGTTTTAATATAAGACGTATACATCATATTGCAATCTTAATATGTTGCTAAAATGAAAAATATTTGTTTAATACAAAGATAGTAATTAGTGAAATCTTTATTTTTTTCAATTCAAATATGTCTTCTACTCATTTTATTAACATTCTTACTAATAATAAATTAAATGGGGATAACTTTCGAAAATGGGAATGAAACTGGCTGATAGTTCTCAACTGTGAGGAACCAAATTCATTCTTGATGAAATGTGCCCTCTTGAAGCTCAACCCAAATCAAGAAATCGCTGGAGAGATTCTGACTCGATTGCTTAATGATATATGTTAGCGAGCATGAGTAGTTTGTTGCAAAAGCAACACAAGAATTTCCATACTGCCAAAGAGATCATGCCAATTTTGGAGGATTCGCTCGAAGGACAAGTCGTATTGGCTTGACAATCCACTTTTACAAAATTGATGAATTCTTAATAGAAACTTGGCACTCTGGTCAAAGAACATATGCTTAAGCTTATGGGATTCTTTATAGAAGAGGAGGACAATGGGGCTAAACTAGACGTAAACACTTAAATTGAAATAGTGCTCAAATCCTTAACCAAGGAGCTTGTTGGTTTTAGGGTCGGTTACAACTTAGGGAACAATGCGCTTACCTTGACTCAGATCATGAAGGAATTACAATCCTATGAGTTGATGCTGAATGGTGGTAAGCTGGTTCAGGATAAACCTAATGCAAACTTAGCTATGGACCCCTCGTCCTCTAAGGGGAAATAGAAACCTAAGGGAAAGAAGAAACTGACTAAGTCTTCGGTTCCACCTCATGTGGATAGGAAAAAGGCTAAGAAGTCAAAAGATCTTAAAAAGATCAAATGTTTCTTTTGCAATTAAAAAAGGGCATTTCAAATCAAACTGCAAGGAGTATTTGGATTACCTAGCCGAAAAGGGCAAATGTATGGAACTCGTTATGGTTGAAGCTGGGATTGTGGAAGAATCAATTGACAACTGCGTTATTGATTCTGGAGCCATTAACCATGTGTGTGTTTCTTTACAAGGGTTCAGTGAAATGATAAGTTTACATGATAGGAGGCTCTCATTATGGACAGAAGATGGGAGCTATGTTTCAGTCGAAGCAGTGGGAGAAGTTATTTTACACTTTGATAATTTTAGAAAAATTATTTTAAAGAACGTGTTTTATGTACCTCATTTTAAGATGAATTTAATTTTTCTAGCACGTTTATTTTATAACAGTCATACCGTGACATTCAATAAAGGTATTGCTATTCACATAAATCATTCTTTAATCTGTAATGGATGGAAGGAAAACAATCTCTGCTTTATCAAAACAAATAACTACTCGATGCTTCAAACTAAAATGGTGAATAAAAAGCTTAAAACTTCTCACTCTAATGGGGGGTACCTATGGCATTTAAGACTTGGTCATATTAACCAAGAATGAATCACTAGACTCGTGAAAGTTGGTCCCTTAAGTATGCTTAAGGAAGTCAGTCTTCCACAATGTGAATCTTACTTAGAAGGTAAAATGACTAAGAGGTCTTTTAATATGAAATGTACAAGGGCCAACCAACCTTTAGAACTTATGCACACTGATGTATGTGGTCCCATGAGCATCAATGCTTGAGGAAGGTACAATTATTACGTGACTTTTATTGACGACTATTCTCGATATGGGTATGCGTATCTTTGGTCTGACCGATGTGGGGAACATTTTTCCAGTAAGTTCTTAGGATTCCTAATAGAGAATGAGATTTTATCCAAATTTACTGTGTCGGACACTCCACAACAGAATGGCATAGTTGAGAGAAGGAATAGAACCTTGCTTGACATGGTTTGTTAAATGTTAAGCTATTCACAACTTCCTACTTCCTTCTAGGGATGTTCGATACAAGCGACTTGCTATATTCTAAATGATGTGCCAACCAAGTCTTTTTGTAAGACACCTTATGAACTATGGCATGAAAAGAAACCCAATTTAAATACTTTTTAATATGTGGTTGTCCAACACACATTCTGGATAAGGATGCAAAAAAGTTGGATGCACAGACGGAATTTTGCATGTTTGTAGGATATCCAAAAGGAATAAGGAGAGGATTATTCTACAATCTGAAAGATAATACGATTAAAGTTTCTACTCATGCTACATTCCTCAAGGAAAGCTACATGGATAACTTTAAGCCTCGAAGTAAAGTGGTGCTTGAGGAACTTTCGGGAGTGGTAGAATAATTACCAAGTTCAATTCTCGAGAAAGTTGTAGAAAAACCTATAAACGATCAACAGCATAGGGGAATCTGTCGTAGTAGGAGAGTTTCTAAGAAACCAGACTTCTTCATTTATGATGGTAGTATTTATAATATGGAATGCAATCATGAAGATAATAATCCAATCACTTATGATGAGGTTATGCAGGACATTGATTCCAAGCTCTGGAAACAGGCCATAGATGCCGAGACGGATTCTATGAAATTGAATATGGTGTGGAAACTTGTAGACTTACTAATTGGGATTAAACCCATAGGGTGTAAGTGGATTTACAAGAAAAAGAGAAATGTGGAAGGGAAAGTGGAAACATACAAAGTAGACTTGTAGGGAAAGGCTACACACATAAAAAAGGCATTGATTATGATGAGACCTTTTTGCCGGTAGCCATGCTCAAGTCTATCCGCATTCTCTTATCCATTGTCGTTGCTCTAGATTGTGAGATCTGACAAATAGATATCAAGAAAACATTCTTGAATGGCTATCTTGATGAGACCATTTACATGGCTCAACCCACTGGCTATGTTGTCGAAGAAAAGGAGCAGAAAGTTTGCAAACTGCTAAGATCCATTTATGAACTTAAGCAGGCGTCCCGTTCACGGAATAAAAGATTTGATCAAATGATAAAGACTTTTGGATTGGAGCAAAACATTGGTGAACCTTGTGTTAATAAGCGTATAAAGGACGAAAAGGTGGTATTCCTCATTTTGCATCTGTACTTATCGGAAATGGTGTAGGAGAATTGTCATCGGTTAAACTGTGGTTAGCTCAACAGTTTAGCATGAAGGACCTGTATGAAGCTAGTTCTATTCTTTGAATTTGAATCCTTAGGGATTAGAAGAATAAAATGATAGCTCTATCTCAAGCTTCATACATCGATAAGGTACTGGAACATTTGGCAATGACCGATGCAAAGCCAGGCATTCAGTCGACTACATCAAGTTTTCATCTTTCTTTAGATGGTTGTCCTAAGACAGTGGAAGAAAGAGAGCATATGATTTAGGTTCCACATGCTTTGGCAGTTGGGAGCGTTATGTATCCGATGCTTTGCACACGTTCAGATATCTATTTTGCAGTAGAAATGGTTATTCGATATCAGACGAATCCAAATCTTAGGCATTGGCAAGCTGTAAATCATATATTGTAACACCCCTTACCCGTAACTGACACCGGTACAGGGTACGAGGTGTTACCTTACTAAAATACATACAAGCATTCATTTAACAAGTCATAAAAGCTCGCTCAAATTTAAAACTTTACAATCTGAATCTTAAAGTCCTTAATATGAGTCCTCGAGACATAAAACACACCTTAGAAATGGTTCGAGTCCAAATTGAGTTCTTTCGAAAACTCTGGAAAAAGTTACTAAAAACAAGGGAACACGCCCATGTGGAAGGGCAACACGCCCGTGTGACCTAATAACATGACGATGTTGAATGACCGTGTGACTCACACGGCCTAAGTATATAGGGACATACCCATGTCCCATGCCCATGTGGATTTATTTCTCAATTCGAACCTACAGGGGTTTTCACACGGCCTGGCACACGCCCGTGTCCATGGCCCGTGTCCCTCACACGGCCTTGACACGCCCATGTATTGGACTGTGTGAGAAAGGGTTATGAAGCTTATTTTGCTTATGTGAGTGACTCAAAAGTAACTGAAAGGAAAGTTGAATCAGTGTTAGTTGTCTAAGAATTCCATGATATATTTCCTGAAGAGTTACCGGGATTACCTCCAATACGTGAAGTTGAATTTGGTATTGATTTATTTCTAGGAATGACTCCTATTTCGATAGCTCCGTATAGAATGGCATCGACAGAGTTAAAAGAGTTAAAGTCACAGTTGCAAGAATTGACCAATAGAAGACTTGCAAGACCGAGTTTCTCACCTTGAAGTGCTCTTGTTCTGTTTGTGAAAAAGAAAGATGGCACGATGAGAATGTGCATTGATTATCGTCATTTGAATAAAGTGACTATAAAGAAAAAATATTCACTGCCCAGGAACGATGATTTGTTTGATCAGTTAAAAGGAGCCACTGTGTTTTCGAAGATAGATTTGAGATTGGGGTATTATCAGTTGCGAGTAAAAGATTCAGATATTTCGAAAACTACATTCAGAATGAGGTACGGGCATTATGAGTTTTTAGTTATGCCTTTCGGACTAACAAATGCTCCTGCTATTTTTATGGATTTAATGAACGAAATTTTCATACCGTACCTAGATCGATTTGTTGTTGTATTCATTGACGACATCTTGATTTATTCACATGATGAAACTGAACATGCCGAGCATCTGAGAATTGTGTTGCAAACTCTGCGGAATAAACAATTGTATGCAAAGTTCAGTAAATGTGAATTCTGGTTGGGAGAAGTTAGTTTTCTGAAACATATTGTATCACCATCTGAAATATGAGCCGATCCGAGTAAGATTTCTGCTATTCTGGAATGGAAACCTCTGAAGAATGTGTCTGAAGTCCGTAGCTTTCTAGGACTCGCTGGTTATTATCATCGGTTTGTAAAAGGATTCTCGATGATAGCTACTCCATTGACTAGATTGCTTCAGAAAGATGTGAGATTTGAATGGTCCGATAAATGTCAGAAAAGCTTTGATCAGCTGAAAAATTTGTTGACTGAAGCTCCAGTTTTGGTACAGTAAGAATCAGGTAAAAAATTCGTGATTTATAGTGATGCTTCATTGAATGGTCTGGGATGTGTTTTGATGTAGGAAGGCAAAGTAATAGCTTATTCCTCGAGACAATTGAAGCCACATGAAAAGAACTATCCGACACATGATCTTGAGCTAGCTGCGATTGTATTTGTGTTAAAGATTTGGCACTATTATCTTTTCGGTGAGAAATGCCACGTGTTTTCAGATCATAAAAGTTTGAAGTACTTGATGACCCAGAGAGATTTGAATCTGTGACAAAGAAGATGGTTAGAGCTATTGAAAGATTACAAGCTTGTGATGATTATCATCCGGTTAAAGCAAATGTTGTTGCGGATGCATTGAGTCAAAAGTCATTGTTTGCACTACAAGCGATGAATGCCCATTTAGACTTGTTTGATGATGGTTCAGTTTTGGCTAAAATGAAAGCGAAACCGTTGTTCTTATAGCAAATTTGTGATGCTCAGAAAGTTGATAATGAAATGATAGCGAAACGAGCTCAGTGTGATTCGAACTTTGCCTCTGAATTTTGAATTGATGTTGATGGTTGTTTGAGATTTTGAGATCGGATTTGTGTTCCAAGGAATCTAGAGTTGATTCAGCTAATTTTGAATGAAGCTCATAACAGTCGCCTATCTATTCATCCGGGAAGTATAAAGATGTATCATGATTTGAAGCAACACTATTGGTGTTCTAGTATGAAAAGAAATATTTCTAATTTTGTTTCGAAATGTTTAGTCTGTCAGCAAGTTAAAGCTGAACATCAGGTTCTATCTGGATTGCTACAACTGATTCTGATTCTCGAGTGGAAATGGGATAGAGTGACAATGGACTTTGTTTCTGGATTGCCTTTAACTCCAAGAAAGAAAGATGCAATTTGGGTCGTAGTTGATCGATTGATGAAATCTGCTCATTTTATTCTGGTACGATCTGATTACTCACTTGATAAGTTAGCTGAGCTTTACATTTCTGAAATTGTAAGATTGCACGGGGTGCCGTTATCTATTGTGTCTGATAGAGATCCAAGATTTACATCACGATTCTAGAAGAAATTACAAGAAGCTTTAGGTACGAAATTACATTTTAGTATAGCTTTTCACCCGCAAACAGATGGCCAGTCTAAGTGGATCATTCAGATACTCGAGGATATGTTGAGATGTTGCATTCTTGAGTTTAATGGTACGTGGGAACAATATTTGTCATTGATTGAATTTGCATAGAATAATAGTTTTTAGTCGAGCATCAAAATGGCACCTTATGAAGCTTTATATGGATGCAAATGTCAGACATCTCTGTATTGGACTGAGCTTAGTGAAAATAAGATACATGGGGTCAATTTGATAAAAGACACAGAACAGAAAGTGAGAGTAATCCGTGATAGTCTAAAAGCAGCGTCTGATCGTCAGAAATCTTATGTAAACTTGAAAAGAAAAGGCAATGAGTTTCATATCGGTGACAAAGTGTTCTTGAAAGTGTCTCTGTGGAAGAAAGTACTTAGATTCAGACATAAAGGCAAATTGAGTTCGAGGTTCATCGGACCGTATGAAATTATCGAACGTCTTGGACCAGTTGCATATAGATTGTTGTTGCCACCAGATTTGGAAAAGATACATAATGTATTTCACGTGTCAATGCTTAGATGATATCAATCCGATCCCTCTCATGTGATTTCTTCGTATGAGATTGAAATTCGATCTGATATGACTTATGAGGAAGAACCGATCCGTATCTTAGCTCGTGAAGTGAAAGAATTGAGAAATAAGAAATTCCGTTCAACATGGAGTGGAAAAGGCTACGTGGGAGCCTGAAGACGTAATGAGACAACAATATCTGAATCTGTTTAACGGTAAGATTTTCGGGGATGAAAATCCCTAAGGGGGAGAATTGTAACAGTCCAGTTTAGGCCCTAGTCAGAATAGTGGTTTCGGGACCACAAATCTGAGTCAAAAAATACTTTAATATTATTTTTCGTGCTTATTGTATGTGAATTAACATGTGTGAAAGTTTCGTATGAAAATTTGATCATTTGTGTGCTTAATTTGAGAAAAGGATTAAATTGCATAAATTGTAAAAGTGGCATTCCATTTGTTAATGTGCTAAGCTGCTATGATTTTGTAACACCCCTTACCCATATTCAATGTCGGAATAGGGTACGAGGCATTACCGTACTTAACTTTACTTGAACATGCATTTTTGGGTTATAAAATTTTGTTCCAACTTGAAACTTTTTCTTTTTGATCATAACGTGCATATCATGGGCCTACGAGGCCTTAAACATACATCTGGAAGTTATCAGAGTTCAACCGAAAAATTTTACTCTTTAAAATTTTTTGCCTAAATAGGGGTCACACGCTCGTGTGACTTGGGACACGCCCGTGTGGGTAGGCCCTGTGGTCTCACACGCCCATGTCCCTAACCAGTGTAGAATTTATTTTTATTTCAAACCTACAGGGGTTTTCACATGGCTGGGCACATGCCCGTCTCTATAACTCGTGTCCTTCACGCGGCCTAGACACGTACGTGTCCTCACTAGTGTGTGAAAACTAGGGGTATTCTATTTATGACGTCAGCAACCCTTAAGAAGCAGACGACCTAGGCACACGCCCGTGTACCTGTGTGACTATTCAAATTCTCGCAATTAAAATACAGGGGACACACGGCCTATTGACACACCCATGGGACTGGCCGTGTGTCACACACGCTTGTGTGTCTGCCTGTGTGGACACTTAGAGGCTATTATCCAAGCCAATTACCACCTTGAAACATAAACACACTTATACCAACTCAAGCAATACATAATGTAACATTTATACACTATGAATAATACCCAATTCATCATCAATAAGATATGGAACTTAGCAAATATTAGCCAAATTCTTTGGCTATAGTATGTATAAACTTGATAACTATCCATTTTCCCCTTAATATGACATAATTTGAAAATGATCAAACTCTTATACATGCCATACTCAAAATAATCAACTTTGCTATACCAAAATAGTGGTTGATAGTGTGATCCGAGCTCCGACATTCTTCGTTCCCCGAAGTAGCTTGACGATGCTACATGAAGAAGGAAAAGAGAAAAGTAAGCATAGAGCTTAGTAAGTTTGCATGAAATCTTATGTAGCAACATAATTGCTCAAAATAGACCCATTCATTATGAATCAAAAACACATAAATCTCAAGTGCTTAGACTTACTTACTCATACTTACTCTTACTCATACTTACCCATCACATTAGGGTTACCTTAACTTGTATTTACTTATGGTACCTGTATCACTCATTACATAATTTAGCACTTAAACTATCATAGACAATAACTTAAATCTCTATCTTCCTTAACTTGAATAAAATTCTTTATCAATCATATACAACTTATCTCATCATCAACCTTACTTACTTTGTTCTTAGTCACTTTTTCATACTCACTCTTTTGCCCGTTGAATTTCTCGGAATACCAGAGGATACTCAATCTCATCAAACATGTATCTTGATACCAATGCCATATCCCAGATATGGTCTTACATGGGATCACCTAATGATACTGATGCCATATCCCAGATATGGTCATACACGAGATTTCTTAGCTTGATATCGTTGCCATGTCCCAGACATAGTCTTACACAAAATTTTTCCTTTGGTGCCGACGCCATGTCCCAGACATGGTCATACATGGGACCTTCCTCGTATGGTGTCAATGCCATGTCCCAGGCATGGTCTTATATGAGACCTTCCTTATATGGTGTCGATGCCATGTCCCAAACATTGTCTTACACGAGACCTACCTTATTCGATGCTGATGCCATGTCCCAGACATGGTCATACACAGGATCTACGTTCGGTGCCGACGCCAGTCCCAGACATGGTCTTACACGGGACCTACATTCCTTGATGCCGATGCCATGTCCCAGACATGGACTTACACGGGCTTTCCTTATCTCATGTTGTGACATAGGTATCCTCGTTATTCCAAATCTTCAACCGGGACTTTCACTTACTTATTCTCATTGATTTCCTTATTTGACATGGTCAATCAATTTCATGAAAATAATGTAAATTAAACAGCATAGCAAGTAATTTGATCATAAAAGCATATGTATCTATAATTTCACACAAACTTACCTCGATACTCTAAAATATGTGTAGACGTGCAATTTAGTCCACAACTTTGTTCTTACCTCGGTTTCGGTCCGGGCTTCGTGTTTCTTGATCTATGATGACAATTTAACTTGTTTAATACTTACATTGACTAAATTGACTCATAATTTAAACTTTACCAAAAATTACATTTTTACCCCTAAACTTTATCATAATTACACTTTTGCCCCTAAGCTTGTAAAATGATTTTGATTCAACTTTTTTATATTTCAGACCTACCCGAATCATATTCTAAACTATAGCAACCTTCAATTTTTACTATTTCACTCATGTATGACCATTTTCATAACTTTTACAATTTGGGCCTTATATGCATTTTTCATGAAAATCACTTAGAAAAAAAATGTTTATCCTACATCAAAATTTCGTAATCTTCCATAAAACATCAAAATACATGCATTTCATACATGGGCAAATTTTTGAACATGAACCCTACCTCAAATATAGCTAGAAATAGCTAAACCGAGCTACGAGGGTTTCAAAAATACGAAGAACATTGAAAATGGGGCTAGGATGCACTTACTATCACGCTTGGAAGTTGAAGAAACCCTAGCTATGGATCCTTGCAAATTTTGGCTAAGGTAAGAAGAAGATGGACATGATTTTTGGTTTATTTTTTTCCTTTTAATTCTTTAATTAACAAAATGACAAAAATGCCCTTAATGGCCCTTTCTTGAGATTTTTCCTTCCCATGTCCATTTTTGTCCATCATAGTACTTAATGGTCTAATTGCTAAATAAGGACCTCTAATAATTTTTATGATGCTATTTCACACTTAAATCTTCTAAAATCTCATATTTTCTAATCTTTGTAATTTAGTCTTAATGGACAACTTATTCACTAATTATTAAAATTCCTTCATGAGATTTTCACATAATCATGCAAGTACCTCATAAACCTCATAAAAACCATTAAAACATATATTTCTACTTCAGATTTGTGGTCTCGTACCACTATTCCAACTAGGCCTTAAGTTGGACTATTACAAATTTAATTTATTATAAGCCCTTAAACGGTTATTATGCCACTATTAAGTAAGTGGACATTTATGTCCATGTATTATAAGATGGTACAATTGTTTCATTAAAGGTATTATGGTAATTTGTAAATTATATGTTAATTATTATAACAAAAACATGGAAATAAGCCATGTTCATCTTTTAATGCCAAAAATATCAAAGAAAAAGAAAGGAGAAAAGCTTTAAGGGTTCGGCTAGTTATAAGTGAGAATTAAGGTATGTTTTGTTTTTGGCTTTTGATAATTTCTACATTTTTGTAATCGTTGCTTTGTGTTCTTCATACCCATGCTTCAATTTTTTTGAATTGATAATGAATGTGAAATGTGCCATGGATGAATTGATAAGCTTTGTGATGTTTGGTGATGAAATATGAAGTATATGTGTTAGATTAACATATTTTGTCCTTGAATTTTTGATAATTTTGAGTAATTTGGATTAAATTGAGAAAGTAATATTTTGAGGGACTAAATTGTGAAATAAATGAAAAATATGGGTTGCTAAGGACCTATAGAGAACTTGGCTAAGCATGGATGTATTGAGATTTTGTGTATTTTGTAATTTTGTGAAATAAGCACTAAAATGTGAAAATGTGAAAATGTGAGGGAAAATTTGTAAATTTCCCTAAATATGTGTTTTGGATTGAATTGAATGATTTGGTGAATAAATGGACTAAATTTGAATATGTATAGATCAAGAACCGAAGAAAACAGACTTAGATCGAGGAAAGTCGAAAGTGATAGAATAGTTGAGTCCGTACGTTAACCGAATCCGAGGTAAGTCTATATAAAAATAAATGTATTTACAATGATATATGTATGTTCATATGAAAAATTTATCATGATGAATGTATATGAGATGATGAGTACATGAAAACCGAGGAAGAATCGATGGTATAACAAAGTCCAAGAAGCCCCATACGAACCTAGCAATAGATAGGATTACATATATATTATGACATAGGTTTCTGATATGTGAGATCATGTAAGACCATGTCTGGGACGTTGGTGAGACCACGTCTGGGATGTTGGTGTTGATTCGATATTTCGTGTAAGACCACGTCTAGGACGTTGGCATCAATATGAGATTTACGTGTAAGGCCATGTCTGGGACATTGGCATCGTATTTGATTCGTGTAAGACCCTATCTGGGATAGTGGCATCGATATCTGAGTACATATAAGACCACGTCTAGGATGTTGGCATTGTACAATTATTCCGAGTACTCTGAATATCCTATTTAATTTCGAATGGTTTAACGGGCAAGTTCGAGGAATGAATGTCTATAAGAAACGTATAAACAATTCAGGTACATTTGAAAGGTACACTATGAATGTGTATGAAAGGTAAGTGTATATATGAGCTTATTAAAATGAATATGTGAATAGGTTTGATGAGATAATATGTGATACATGTTTGAATGAGCTATGAGTAAAGTGATACTTTGAGCTA
Organism: Gossypium bickii; assembly: GCA_025503065.1. Lineage (NCBI taxonomy): Eukaryota > Viridiplantae > Streptophyta > Magnoliopsida > Malvales > Malvaceae > Gossypium > Gossypium bickii. The sequence goes on along the minus strand of CP106716.1, from coordinate 70,308,442 downwards.
TGAAATTGGGTAAGTAATGGCTAAACAAATAAGCCAAAGACTAAGTGATGAATTTGCAAATGAGAAACATTAATGTTATTGTATCAATGTGGCTATGTGCATTTTATGCTAAGTTTATTTGTATATGGCTTACTAAGATTTTGAAAGCTTACTTTGTGTATGTTTTCTCTATTTTATAGATTGTCAAAACTACTGAAGGCTCGGGGAATCGTCGAGGATCGTCATCACACTACTCAATCTTATTTAGGTACCCTTTTGAAAATGTATATATTAAAGTATGGCATGTATAGGCTAGTTACCTTGAGATATGTTTGAAATATGTGGATAGCCATGTGATATGGCTAGTTAAATGGTTGTGTAATGAATGAAGAGTCATGCTATATGATGTTTGGTTTTGGTATGATTCTATGGTTAAGAAATGGTTAAGGTAATGGTAAGCTTACTGATGCAAAGTGAGTATATGTGTTTGATGAATGATGGTTATGATGAAGTGGTAAGTTGTGGATGAATCGTGCTTGGTTTATTTGTGAATTAGTTGAGCTGTTTTGTATATAAGTTGGTACGCTTAGAAATGAGATTGAATGGGATGATATGATGACCATTTGGTGTATTTTTGGTTGCTAATTGTGTTTAGAAATATGCTTGTATGTGCTTTTAGGGATAACCCAAAGTGTGGGTGGCATTTTGGCCTTGAAAATGGCCTATAATTGCCCACACGGTTGAGCACACGGGCATGTGGCTTGACTGTATCCTTCCAGGTTGTAATTCAAAACAAATCAGAATTGACCACGGGCTGGACACACGGGCGTGTGACTGGCTGTGTGGTGCAAGTCAGTAGCGACCACGGGTGAGGCATACGAGCGTGCCCACGGCCGTGTGGACAAGTCAGTATGTATACCCTGTTTTGACATGGCTTAGACATACGGGCGTGTCTGAGGCCATGTGAGGCACATGGCCTACCCAAACGGGCGTGTGACCTCTTTAACTTTGAAAATTTTTTAAATTTCTGAGAATTTTCGTATGTGTTCTGTTTAGTCCCGGCCCTATTTTAAAGTTTGTTCAAGGTCTCGAAGACTTATTAAAGGGACACTTTGATGTGATTTGTTGAATTATGTTTTGAAATGACCGTAAAAGTTTTCGATTGTCTGGTAATGCCTCTTAACCCTGGACCGGTGATGGTTACGGGTTAGGGGTGTTACATTAATGATATCCTCTCATTGGCGTTGTGTGGATTGATAAATATTGAATGTGGCCACGATTTCTTGTTCTTGAACATTCAATTTATCACAGCCAATTGTTGATAGTGATCATATTAATCATTAAGAAGACAATGGTGACAATGAGATAAAATATGATTGTATTGAATGAATGGATTTAACTCAAAGGAATCAAGGATATCATATAAGGGCAACACACACATGATGAGCTCATTGGACAAAATAGTTGGATGTGTAACACCCCAAACCCGGCCTAAACGTTACGACGGGATCTGGTATGCCACATGGGAAGATTGTTTAAAGAAACTTTGCAGTTTTTAAAAGCTTTTTCGTTTTGTTTTCATTTTTAAAACCAGATTCAGTTGTAAGGTTTTCTTGCAAAAAGTTTATGGATAATCTTAACAGTCGAAAACAGGTTTTGTGATACGAAACCGTAACTAGGGGTATTCAGAAATGTGACATTTTGTAAACAGTGTTTGTATTTCTAAGAAAATTTTTGAATTTAATTTATTTGCTTGTTATCCGTGTGTTATTATTTGAAAAAAAATGTTTGTTTACATTTTGTTTAGTAAACTCCCAATTTAACGTTTCATAAAATATAATAATCGCAATAGAGCAAAAACCAAATTATAAAATCCCGAAGGCCTTATTACATAACAAATTCCCCATTTAAAAGTAAGTTTAAGTAAAGAAAATGAAATTTACGAGAGAAGTAATGCATGAACACCTCAGAGTCCCCCTTGGCTCTAAATCCTCGAACTAGGGATTACCTGCAAAATTAAGCAGAGAGGTGAGTCACCAAGACTCAGTGTGTAATTCCCCTTACGAACGCAATCTGGGCTTAAGCCCACAGAAGCTCATTGGGCCTTAGCCCTCACAACATGGCATATTAAAAGTGTATGCAATGCAGCCCAGCCCAACCTAGTTTTCCATCCTCTACATCACCTGAACCAGCCAAAACACCTGTGGCACCAAGCCACCATGGTACCAAACCACTGTATCAGAGTCACGAAATATATAAATGTATATGTGGTGCCAAACCACTGTGGTACAAAACCACTATGACAAAAGTAACTGATATATGTATATGTGGTGCCAAACCACTGTGGTACCAAACCACTGTGACAAAAGTCACTGAATCACACTTCCCCTTTCGATCATATCGCAAAACCCATGCAAACATATTATCAATTTGTGATGAATGCAATCATATTTCCAATGTACAATAGATGATCAAATTATACTTATATTTAGATTATGTTATTCAAAAAACAAGGTCATACAGGTACATACCTGGTATCTCCAACCTTACCCATAAGGGTATCTCAACTGTCTATACAGTCGTTCCAGCTTTCAGCCAACACAGTTATTAACGCAAAATAATAAAGGTAAGTGTGAGCATTACACACCTGATTATGCGTAAAATTAAACACTCTGGATCGTCGACACTCTCACTAGCAGGAATAACCGCGATTTGTCTATCGTAAGCAAATGTCGGCTCCCTACCACAACCCGACAGAAGGTCTCGAACTGCTGACACATCACGTCGTTTAAGCTTAGGAGCAGAGACTACGAGTCCACTCCCCTCCTTAGTTTGACTGGGTCAAAGAATGAACCGAACACAGATAGACTTGGCTAAAGATTCTTGCACAAACAGAAACCGATTGAAGAGGGGACCCTCGGTGACCAACTAGCCCTTTGGTTCTTGGGGTTCGGCTAAACAACAAATGATGAAAGAAATGGGTTACAAGAGATGGAGTAACCAACTTCGAAAGAGAAACCAATTCAGTTTATGATCAACGAATAAGTGGTCAGTTTCCCCAGAAAAAGTAGGGGGATAATAAGAATAAGGGAAGAGTTCTTTACCTTCAACAGAGAGAAGCCGAATATAGTCCAAGAAGATTCGGCACAAGCAGCAAATGTCAACAAGGTTTCAGCCCAAGAGAAGAACAAGGGGGACGAAAAGAAAAGTGAAGAAAATAGAAGCAGTGTAGAAGAGAAAGAGAGTTTCAGTTTAATGAAGAATATAGAGAAATGAAGGAGAAAAGTTTCGGTTATGGTGAAGAAACAACCTGTAAGGGATGATAGAAAGGTTTGACTAATACCAAAAACAAGAAAAGAAAGAAGAGAGGAAATGTGCTACGGTTTTGGTAAAAAGAAGTGAATGACAACTCCAATGCAAAAGAAAGAAAAGGCTTCTAATTGAGTTTCGATTTTTACTATTTTCCCAAATGGCAACAACAACACACCCCTTCCCTTATGATTGAAAGTTGAAAACAAAGATGCCTTGAGGAACCAAAAGAAAGAACTGCACACCTCCCACACTAGCTCAAAATTGAAACACTCTTACAAAAGACCCCTTCATGACCGAAATTCTCCCCTCAAAGACCCCCACATTTGGCCAACACCTCCACCACACACCAAATCCCTTGTTTTGCTCCACCAAATTCTCCCCATCACCCTTTCAAATTGGTTTGACCAATTCAACTCCTCAAGCACCTCTCATCCATCCATTTCAAATGATTTGACTCATTCAAAATCCTCCTAGAAGAGTCCTAGCCGAATGCTACCTCCTCCTCTCCTTGAGCACAAAACTTAAAGCTCTAGATGCTGCAGATGGGATTCGAACTCCTTCCCCCTTGCTCTGCAATGACGCCACCTCCACTTGGACACAAGCTCCTTTATGTCAACAAGCACACGCAAATAACCTTAAGGCCTGCCTCCACTAGCTCTCCCCCCTTAAGCCCAAAAACCTAAATTTCACCAAGGCTCTGGCTTGAACTTGGGCCACCCCAGTACCCCCAAGCACATCCAAATAACAAGCAGAACAAGCCAAGCACATAGAAAAACATAAAATGCGGAACCCCTAATTCTAGGATGTTATAGTTCTACCCCCTTAAAGAAATTTCAGCCTCAAAATTTACCTGATCAAAAGAGGTGAGGGTATTTCTGTCGCATCACATCCTCTAGCTCCTACGTGGCTTCTTCTGAACCGTGATTTCGCCATAAAACTTTAAGCAAAGGAACTGACTTCATTCTCAACACTTTAACATCTCGACCTAAGATTTGCACTGGTTCTTCTTCAAAAGACAAATCAGGTCTTACTACAATTTCTTCCATCGGCACTATGTGAGATGGATCCGAACGATAGCGCCTTAACATTGACACATGCAATACATCATGTATCCGATTCAATTTCGATGGTAACTCGAGTTGATAAGCTACTGGTCTCACTAGCTTCAACACTCGATAAGGCCCGATAAATCTGGGACTCAACTTGCCTTTCAGTCCGAATCTTAGAACCTTCTTCCACGGTGAAACTTTCAGAAAAACCTGATCATCTACTGAGAATTCTATCTCCTTACGCTTTAGATCTACATACGATTTATGCCTGTCGGAAGCTTCCTTCAACCGAGTCCGAATCAACTTAACCTTTTCCTCTGTCTCTACGACCAACTCCAGACCCAACAACGGTCGCTCACCTAACTCTGTCCAGCAGGTAGAAGTACGACACTTACGACCATACAACACTTCATAGGGTGCCATCTGAATTCTGGATTGATAGCTGTTATTGTACGTGAATTTAGCCAACGACAGGTAATCTTCGTAACTACCTCTGAAGTCAATTACATAACCTCTTAACATGTCTTCCGTAATCGACTTACCTCTCTCGATCGACCATCATGCGTGGATGAAACGCTCACAAAATCCGGGCTTGCACCAACGCTTCATATAACGCCTTCCAAAATCGCGATGTAAACCTAGGGTCTCTGTCTGATATGATAGACATTGGTACCCAATGTAACCTCACAATCTCTGCTACATACAGCTTGGCTAACTTCTGTAGTGAGTAGTCGATCCGAACTGGTATGAAGTGTGCGAACTTAGACAACCGATCGACAATCACCGACATCGAATCTTTCCTAGTGGGCGTAAGAGGTAGCCCACTAACAAAATCCATCATTATTCTCTCCCAGTTTTAAAGTGGAATCTTCACTGGCTGCAACAACCCCAAAGGCAACTGATGCTCTGCCTTCACCTGTTGACATGTCAAACACTTACTCACAAACTCAGTAACTTCCTGCTTCAGACCTAGCCACCAAAACTGTTCACGTAAATCTTGATACATCTTACTCCCACCAGGATGCATAAGCGTATAGACTACTATGCGCCTCCCGCAGAATCATCTGTCTCACCTCAGAATCCTTCAGCATACAAACCTTTCCATGAAAGCACAATACACCATCACTATTCAGACCAAAATATTCTGTCTCACTACCTTCCACTTGCTGAAGTCGAGAGCTTAACAATTCATCTGACATCTGTCTCTCTTTAATCTGACTTACCCATGAAGGCTTCACCTGAAGTTTGGCTAACAAGCTTCCATCTTCATACAAACTGAGATGAGCAAACATTGCCCTCAATTCTGATATTACCTTATGGCTCAACGCATCCGCCACTACATTGGCTTTACCCTGGTGATACTCAATCAAGCAGTCATAGTCTTTCAACAATTCAATCCACCTCCGCTGCCTTAAATTCAACTCCTTCTGGGTAAGGAGATATTTTAGGCTCTTATGATAAGTGTAGATAATTGACTTTTCTCTATACAAGTAGTTTCTCCGAATCTTCAAAGCGAACACTACCGCAGCTAATTCCAGATCATGAGTGGGATAATTCACTTCATGTGGTCTTAATTGCCGAGACCCACATGCTATTACCTTCCCTTGTTGCATCAACACGCATCCTAACCCTGTGTCCGACGTATCACAATAGACGACAAACTCCTTTCCAGCTTCAGGCTGAATCAACACTGGTGCCTCCGTCAAAATCTTCTTTAACTTCTCAAAGTTTTCCTGCTGTTTATCTGTCTATACAAACGATACTCCTTTTCATAATAGCTTGGTTAATGGTGCAGTAATATACGAGAATCCCTCAACGAACCTTCTGTAGTACCCGACTAACCCAAGGAAACTTCGAATTTCTGCTACTGACTTTAGTGGTTTCCAATCGAAAACAACTTCAATCTTTCGGGGATCAACCCTAATCCCCTCGGCAGACACAACATGCCCCAAAAAGGTAACTTCCCTCAACCAAAATTCACACTTGCTGAATTTAGCATACAGTTGCTTCTCTCTCAAAATCTGCAGAACTATCCGAAGATGCGAATCATGCTCCTCCTCAGTCCTCGAATATACGAAGGTATCGTCTATGAACTCTACGACAAACCGATCCAGGTAGGGTTGAAATACCCAGTTCATAATATCCATAAACGCAGATGGTGCATTCGTCAACCTAAAGAGCTTCACCAAGGACTCATAGTAACCATAACGAGTTCGAGAAGCATCTTAAGAATATCCGTCTCCTTGACCTTTAACTAATGATACCCTGATCTCAAGTTTATCTTCGAGAAGACCGAAGTGCCTCACAGCTGGTCGAACAGGTCATCAATCCTTGGCAACGGGTATTTGTTCCTAATCGTCAACTTGTCAATTGCCTGTAGTCAATGCACATCTGCATCAACCCGTCCTTCTTCTTAACGAACAACACCGACGCTCCCTACGGAGGCACATTTGGTCTAATAAAACCACCGTCCAACAGTTCTTGAATCTTAGCTTTAAGTTCTACCAGCTCCTTCGGTGCCATCTTATATAGGGCAATAAACATCGGAGCTATTCCCAGAAGCAGATCAATGCTGAACTCCACCTCGAGGTCCGGAGGTAACCCTGGAAGCTCTTTTGGAAAGACATCCGAGAACTCCTTCACCGTTCTATCATCTCTTACCGACAATTGTTTGGCCTTCAAAGCACTGATGAAAGCTAAGAAAGCCTCACACCCTTTTCGCACCATCCTTTCAGCCTTTAATGTAGACACCACATTGGACAGGTAATTCCTCCTCTCTCCTATTACCAGCACCTCCTTATCCTCAGGAGTCTTCAATATCATGCGCTTAGCAGCACAATCCAAGTTTGCTCGATATTTAACTAACCAGTCCATGCCTAAAATCAAGTCAAACTCACCAAACGGTAATTCTATCAAATCAGCCGGGAAAACAATCCCTTGCACTTCTAAAGGCACATTCCCAAATAGTTTGTTCACCACTACAGATTGTCCTAAAGGGCTAATCACAGTCATTTTTCTAGAAGCAACCTCAGATTCTATACTCAAAGTTCCAAACACAGTATTAGCAACATATGAATGTGTAGACCCAATATCTATCAAAGCTGTAAAAGGCACACCAAAAATAAGGAACGTACCTGTTATAACGTCCGGTGCATCGCCATCCTCTCAACGTCTAGCCGCATAAACCAACCCAGGCTGTCTTGCATCTGTACTCCTAGCAACTCTGCCCGGTGCTCCACGCCCTCGACCAAATCAATTTCCTCCTTTGGCCGGACTACGACCTCTCGGTGACTACTGTCCACCTCTTCTGGACTGTGTATATCCCTGACCTACTGGCCGCGCCCTGTCTGGCTCTTGTGGACAGTCCCTTATTCGATGATCCACAGATCCACACCTGAAGCATCCTCTATTTCTAACCCAACACTCCCCAAAATGAAAATTCCCACATCTAGCACACGGTTGAGACCGACCAACAGTAACAGGCTTCGCAACTCGACCCGGCCCATCAAACCTAGGACTCATTTGGAAACCCTCATCAGGTCCTGAACACCCAAAGTTCCTCTTATTCCTACCCCTATCCTTATCTCGATTCTGCCTCTCTGACCGCTTCACCTCTTCAGCTATCTTTGCCTTCTCAACCAGATTAGCAAACTCTCTTTCCTGTTGTGGAGCTATCAGTACTTGCAACTCATCCCTCAAACTATCCTCAAACCGAACACATCGCTCGTAATCAATTGCGACGATACCCCGAGCATAACGGCTTAAATGCAGGAACTCTGCCGCATATTTAGCCACTGACTTATTCCCCTGGACCAAGTTTAGAAATGCCTTCCTCTGAGCATCCACATAACTTGCCCTAAAATACTTTCCTTGGAACGCTGTCTTAAAGAAGTCCCAGATAATACAGTCTGTTGATGTACCATCCCTTACTGTAAGCCACCACTGGTATGCCTCATCTCAAAGGACGGACACTACTCCTTTCAACTTTTCCTCTGCGGTACAGTCTAGATCGTCCATGATTCTTTCAACTGCTTCCAACCAGTACTCAGCTACGTTAGGAGCCACACCAGAAATACCTCTAAATATCTCTGCCCCATTTGCTCAAAGTCGCTCAGAAATAGATTTTCGAGCTACTGATCCTGTGCTTACTCCAGTAACCCGCTCTAGTACACGCAGAATAGCTTGGGTGTAACATCCCGAATTTGGGCCTAGTAGAATTAGGCCTTGAGCGTAGGAGCATTTTGAAATTTTTAAGAATATGAGAATGGCATTATTTCAAGTTGGACCTATTAGGTGAGTGGTTTTGGAAGATTAGAGGGCTTCTATGAAGTCCCGGGATCAAACTTTGGCTTTAGGGAAATTTTGGTTTTAGGTGAAAAAAAACTCTGGGAGTTAGTAGGTAGGCTTTAAGAATAAAATGTGGAGAAAAATGACACAAAAGAAGTGTGTGGTGTAGTGGCAAAGTGACGCCACAAGAAAGGAAGGAGGTCCAAGGTTCAAGTCTTGGCACTTGCAATTCTTTTTGTTTTATTTTTTTCAGTGAATTTAGACTTTGGCCATAGGGTTATATTTAGTTGCGCATGATTTTAGTCACAAGAGGAGATTGTGACTTGGTGGCAAGTGGCGTGTTGAGCTATTGAAGGGAGCAAGGTTTCGAATCTCATGACAAGAAAAGGAGTATTTATTTTGCGGACTGAACGGCAAGAGTTTGAGTTGGATTTAAACTTTGCTAACGGAGGGATCCCACATCAGAAAGATACAAAGAGGAAATGTGAGAAGCTGGCTATATATAGAGCTATCTATACCTTGGTGGGCGTTGGGTATAGGAGTGCTCAGAACGTGGATTAGCAGCTTTCGATTCCTATCAGATCTAGAGGATAATCGCCAATAGTAGCAAACGAATGGCTACTAGAACGTGAGGTACATGGTAAGGGTACCATGAGGTTTCGGTTTTTGATAAGTATGCGTTAAATCTTGGTTAATCACTAGTAATGTCGATTGTAGGGTCATGACTAAGGGATTTGCAGCACGCGTGGTTACCAAGTGTGTACAAATACTACACAGACGATATCGACAATGCCGAAAAGTCGAAAGTGGCTAAATGGGCCCGGTGGGCCCTGAGGCTTAGTTTGATGATATGGTTTGGTTTGTTAAACATATTGAGTTAGTCATGCATGATACACGATTTGGACTTGTTTTGGGCCTAATAGGCCATATGATAAGATTTGGGCCTAATGGGCCGTAAGGTTGTAATTTGGGTTTGATGGGCTTTATGGGGACGTAGACAAATATGCTAGGGTTTTTGGACTTAGGCCTAGTTGAACAACTCTTAAATTCCATAAGACTTAATCTAATTAAACATGTCTGTGAACAAGTCGCTGGGTTAGGGTGTGTCAACGGGCATACGTATGTCTAGGATTGGATCTAGGGAGAGCTTGGTACTTAAGCGGCCTTAGTGGCCCACCTCCTCATCTCTGGAATCCTACCTGGTGCGTAATGTGTGTTCACTTTAGTCGCGATGACTTGTTGATGGGCAAAGTTCATAACTAAAACCCGAGACGGACCAATTACCCTTATATTTGTAAAATTACTAAAATACCCCTGATTTGTAAAATTACGAAAATACCCCCGATTTGCAAAATTACTGAAATAACCTGATTTACAAAATTACCAAAATACCCCCGATTAGCAAAATTACTGAAATACCCTCAATTTGCAAAAGTACCAAAATACCACTGTTTTGCAAAATTATCAAGATACCCCTATTTTGCCAAATTACAAAAATACCCCTGTAGGGCAGAATTACGAAAATATCCCTGGGTAGTGGAAATGACAAAAATACCCCTATGTGACGAATATGAGTTTGTGGATGTTACTTTTGTGTTTGATGCATTCATATGATATTCTGCTTATGATGCATATGGGTGGGATTTATGGTACGGATGAAGATTTGAGGATCGTATGGTCGTATGGTATGGATCCAAGATCGCATGGCCGTATGGTATGGATTCACAGAAGGCTTTAAGCCTAACATTTGATTAACAGCTTTACTGCAACATTCGGTAGTACCGTAACCGGCTACCCTTGGTGTGTAGCGAAGGGGTGGGTCGAGCTAGAATTCCCCATAGGATCATAGGGTTGGAAGGGAAATGGTATGTGTAGCGGATGGATTTTTGGGGTGGGTTTTGCATTATTTGTTTATAACTGATATGATATGATTTGATATGAGGTCATTGTGGGCTAAAGCCCAAGACCACTGATTTTGATAGGGCTTAGGCCCAATGTGAATATTTGTAAGTGATTTGATTGCCAAGGGTTGTGCACGCTGAGTTTTGAAACTCACACCCCCTTAACTTAATGTTTCAGGTAATCCCGAATAGATGACTCAGCGTGGGAGAGGACTTGGAGATGGCCACACTACAATAGGCTTGAATTTTCATTTATTTGTTTCAAAATACATGTTTTTAGTTACTTAATTTTCGGTGGATGTAATAAGGTAATAAGGCCTTGTACTCCGTTTTGACTTCAAATTTATATTGGGTTTTGAAATTAATTGTTTATTTAATTATTAAACCTAAGTAAGCTCTTATGTTCAAACTTGGTCTCCGAAATACTTAATGTAATAAAATGGGTTTTTATCTTTAATTAATAAGACTAAAATATTTTGGGCTATTGGGCCTTATTTTTAATTAGCAAAACCGTTTTGAATTGTGCCTTTAATGTGACATTTCAGATTCGGGCCTAACTTCTAGGCCGAGTTTGGGGTGTTACATTGGGACAAAGCGTCGTCCCCTCCAGTTCGGTCTTGAGACCCTGCTTCTACTATGGGTGATGCTGGCACTTCACCTTCTGGCCCATGTCCTGATTCCGAGGGCTCAGTCTCAATGCCCTGACCTTTACCATGACTGCGTATACCACGTCCACGCCCTCTAGCGCTCATGACTACGGAATTGACTTAATCTGATTAAAATTTTATGAATTAGTATATCTTCCACTGTTTATTACTGGATAGTCTTATGAAAATAGAATTAGGAGTAGTTTTTCACACAACATTTTTCTAAAGCTCTCAATCTCTAAAGTTGAATCTCTTAGCACTAACAATCATAGCACAATATAATCTTTTCATACAAATAAACCAATAGTCAGAAGACTTACCATACGGATTTGGTGCTGGAGACTCGGGTGCCATACTTCCAGAAAACACATGTTTTCCTAAACCATATTTCAACTTGATTTTAGAAAAAAACGTTTTTGAACCTGTTCCACGGCCGAGTTTTGCAACTCGGCTCTAATACCACAATTGTAACACCCCAAACCTAGCCTAAACCATACGACCGGATCTGGTATGTCACATAGGAAGATTGTTTAAAGAAACTTTGAGTTTTTAAAAGCTTTTCGTTTTGTTTTCATTTTTAAAACCAGATTCAATTGTAAGGTTTTCTTGCAAAAAGTTTATTGATAATCTTAACAGTCGAAAACAGGTTTTGTGATACGAAACCGTAACTAGGGGTATTCAGAAACGTGTCATTTTGTAAACAGTGTTTATATTTCTATGAAAATTTCTGAATTTAATTTATTTGTTTGTTATCCGTGTGTTATTATTTGAAACAAAAAAGTTTGTTTACATTTTGTTTAGAAAACTCCCAATTTAACGTTTCATAAAATATAATAATCGCAATAGAGCAAAAACCAAATTATAAAATCCCGAAGGCCTTATTACATAATAAATTCCCAATTTAAAAGTAAGTTTAAGTAAAGAAAACAAAATTTACAAGAGAAGTAATGCATGGCCACCTCAGAGTCCCACTCGGCTCCAAATCCTCGAACTAGGGGTTACCTGCAAAATTAAATAGAGGGGTGAGTCACCAAGACTCAGTGTCTAATTCCCCTTACGAACGCAATCTGGGCTTAAGCCCATAGAAGCACATTGGGCCTTAGCCCTCACAACATGGCATATTAAAAGTGTATGCAGTGCGGCCCAGCCCAACCTTGTTTTCCATCCTCTACATCACCTGAACCAGCCAAAACACCTGTGGCACCAAGCCACTGTGGTACCAAACCACTGTGGTACCAAACTACTGTGACAGAGTCACGAAATATATAAATGTAAATGTGGTGCCAAACCACTATGGTACCAAACCACTGTGACAAAAGTCACTGGTATATGTATATATGGTGCCAAACCACTGTGGTACCAAACCACTGTGACAAAAGTCACTGAACCACACTTTCCCTTTCAATCATATCCCAAAGCCCATGCAAACATATTATCAATTTGTGATGAATGCAATCATATTTCCGATGTACAACAGATAATCAAATTATACATATATTTAGATTATGTTATTCGAAAAAAAGTCATACAGGTACTTACCTGGTATCTCCAACCTTACCCACAAGGGTATCTCAACTGTCTATACAGTCGTTCTGGCTTTCAGCCAACACAATTACTAACATAAAATAATAAAGGTAAGTGTGAGCATTACACACCTAATTACACGTAAAACTAAACACTCTAAATCGTCGACAGTCTCACTAGCAGGAATAACCGCGATTTGTCTATCCCAAGTAGATGTAGGCTCCCTACCATAACCTGACGAAAGGTCTCGAACCGCCGACACAGCACGTCGTTTAAGCTTAGGAGCAGAGACTACCAGTCCACTCTCCTCCTTAGTTTGACTTGGTCAAAGAATGAACCAAACACAAATAGACTTGGCTAAAGATTCTTGCACAAACAGAAATCAATTGAAGAGGGGACCCTCGGCGACCAACTAGCCCTTTGGTTCTTGGGGTTTGGCTAAACAACAAATGATGAAAGAAATGGGTTACAAGAGATGGAGTAACCAACTTTGGAAGAGAAAACAATTTGATTTATGATCAACGAATAAGTGGTCAATTTCCCCAGAAGAAGTAAGGAGATAATAAGAATAAAGGAAGAGTTCTTTACCTTCAACAGAGAGAAGCCAAATGGAGTCCAAGAAAATTCGACACAAGCAGCAAATGTCAACAAGGTTTCGGCTCAAGAGAAGACCAAGGGGGACGAAAAGAAAAGTTAAGAAAATAGAAGCAGTGTAGAAGAGAAAGAGAGTTTCGGTTTAATGAAGAATATAGAGAAATGAAGGAAAAAGTTTTGATTATGGTGAAGAAACAACCTGTAGAGGACGATAGAGAGGTTCGACTAATACCAAAAACAAGAAGAGAAAGAAGAGAGGAAATGTGCTACGGTTTTGGTAAAAAGAAGTGAATGACAACTCCAATGCAAAAGAAAGAAAAGGCTTCTAATTGAGTTTTGGTTTTTACTATTTTCCCAAATGGCAACAACGGCACACCCTTTCCCTTATGACTAAAAGTTGAAAACAAAAATGCCTTAACGAATAAAAAGAAAGAACGGTACACCTCCTACAGTAGCTCAAAACTGAAACACTCTCACAAAAGACTCCTTCATGACTGAAATTCTCCCCTCAAAGACCTCCACATTCGGCCAACACCTCCATCACACACCAAATCCCTTGTCTTGCTCCACCAAATTCTCCCCATCACCCTTTCAAATTGGTTTGACCAATTCAACTCCTCAAGCACCTCTCATCCATCCATTTCAAATGATTTGACTCATTCAAACTCCTCCTAGAAGAGTCCGAGCCAAATTCTACCTCCTCTTCTCCTTGAGCACAAAACTTAAAGCTCTAGATGCTGCAGATGGGATTCGAATTCCTTCCCCCTTGCTCTGCTAATGACGCCACCTCCACTTGGACACAAGCTCCTTTGTGTCAACAAGCACACAGAAATAACCTTAAGGCCTGCCTCCACTAGCTCTCCCCCTTTAAGCCCAAAAACAAAAATTTCACCAAGGCTCTGGCTTGAACCCGGGCCTCCCCAGTACCCCCAAGCACATCCAAATAACAAGCAGAACAAGCCAAGCACACAGAAAAACATAAAACGTAGAACCCCTAATTCTAGGATGTTACAGGATGAATTACTTTCGTAAAGAGTATACAATAAGGAGTTTTCAATCATGGTACTTCTTGCGAACTGACTCCATGATTAAGTAATTACGAATTATTGGAATGATTCTTTTGTACATAATTTCAATCACTAAAGCCTAATTGTATAAGTCTGATTGGTCCCTCTACTAACTCAACAAAAGCTCGACCGGACTGCATTTGAATTAGAAGAAAATTCTATGACATTGGGAATAATTTATGTGAGTTGATTTATTCAATGTGGAATTAAATTAGGTGGTTGTAAGAATTGTTCAACTAGAGAATTTAATTAAAGAAGTTTCTTGGAAAATTAATTTTGAAAATCTAAGTGGTTTTTTGGAAAAATTAATTTTTATCTAGTAAAGTTAAATTAATCAAATTAATTAAAATTAACATGATATTTTTGGAAATTCATTTTCAAGTCAAACAATTGGCTCAATGGATAATTGAACTTTAAAATTGGACCTGAGATAGTAAATTGGGTACGAGAGCCCAAAACTGAGACCAAGACCAAAAAATTGGTCGATTTGACGGCCCAACCAATGGCTAAACTAGACCAGTCGAGTCGTCACTGACCCAGACCGAATCGGCATCAGTTGAATCAGCTCGGGGTGCCGTAAAGATGTCACACCTTTATCATCAGACACGACAGTACTGGTGGCTACAACGATGGCGTCTTGGTGGCTAGCGACGGTTGGTCATCAGTGGTTGAGCAGTGGAAGAGGTACATTCCTACTGGAATTCTACCTGAGAATTTGAATTCAAATTAATCGTTCCAAAAATAATATTATTTTAATAGTTTAATATTAAATTAAATTTAATACTTATCTTAATAGTATTTTATTAATTTAATATTAAATTTAATGTTTATCTATAAGATAAACATTCTATTATTTTATTAAAATTTAATATTAAATTAATATAATATTTATCTTGATAAATATTATATTAATTTAATATTAAAGTGATTAAATTTAATTATAGTTGAACTCTTTAAACTCTCCCTATATAAAGAGAGTTTTGGGTCATTATTTACATACACATGAATTCAAGAGAAAGTTGTAGAGAGAAAATTCTCTGAAGAGATTATTTTAGAAAATTTCTAGAGATTTTTTCTGATTTACAACTTGAACCAAAAGTTTAGAGAAATTGTAAAATTACCCCACTGGTAATTTTTGTGAAAATTTCTGATTGAAATCGAGCTTGGTCATTTGGACAAGTTCTAAAATTTTGGACAAAAATGAGCTTAGATGGATAAAATTTCAAAGAAAGGCTAAAAGGGCATTTTGGTCATTTGGTCATTAAATGGACTAAAAGACAAAATAAAAGCCAATTTTCTTGTCCATCTTCTACCTATGGCCGAATATTGCATAGGGGAAGACATGGTTAGGGTTTTCAAGCTTCCAAGCTCAATAGTAAGTGCATTCAAGCCCCGTTTTTTATGTTCTATACCTTATTGAAATCACGGTAACATGCTCTACTCATTTCTACCATTACTTTGAGCTAGGGTTTATGTTTAAAAATTTACCCATGAATGGTATGCATGTATTTTGATGTTTAATGGTAGAATATGAAGGCTCAGTGTGTAATAAACGACTTTTGCTAAGTGGTTTTCGATAAAATTGCTTAAAAAGGACTAAATTGTAAACATTATAAATTAGTCATAAATGTTT
The DNA here is from genome assembly GCA_025503065.1 of Gossypium bickii. Taxonomy (NCBI): domain Eukaryota; kingdom Viridiplantae; phylum Streptophyta; class Magnoliopsida; order Malvales; family Malvaceae; genus Gossypium; species Gossypium bickii. The sequence goes on along the minus strand of CP106716.1, from coordinate 70,292,449 downwards.
GATTTAGTGGAAATTGGGGGCTGTCATAGTTATGAAAATGATTCGGCTAGGCTGGAAATGCAAGGAAATTGAATAAAAATCATTTTACGAGTATTGGGGGCAAAAGTACAAATATGTGAAAGTTTAAGGGTCAAGTGCAAATTTGTAAAAACATGATTTTTGGATCCATATGAATAATGTGACTAATTAGTAATCTAAATGTGATATAGATCAAGAAAATCGAGATTTGGGCTTAAATCGGGAAAATACAAGGTTATGGACTCAAATGGTAAATTGTCGTTTCTGGATCCGGGGTAAGTTCGTGTGTTAATAATAATGCAACACCATGCTTGAATTGTAATTCTCTATTGATATGGCATAAATTGTATGATTTAATATGTTTAGGAGAAGCTGATGGATGGTATGTATGGTATGGAAAATGTGATGTTTGTTGTGTCATGTGAAATTGAATGTTGAATTAATATTACATGGGTTGTATGAGTTGCTACACGGTTGTACCTGACGAGATTTCGACAAGTAAGTTGTATGTAAATAATTCATTACTTTTATTGACGTTTTTATATTTCAGCATATTTTATGCATTGTAGCTAATTTTTGGATAATAATTGACTATTGAAGGAATGAAATAAAGTATTAGAAAGTGAGATACTTCCCGTTTGAACCTTCGAAATCGAAAGATATAAACGGTATGTAGCTAGGTCACATGAGTGGTACTAAGTGCAGGCCACTATGTGCACAAGAGAGCTGCAAGATACATATATATAAACTTAGCTAGGTCACATGTGTGGTACTGAGAGTACGCCATGTGTACAAGAAAGCTATACGTAGCTAGGTTGTAATATCCTTAAATCGGGGTCTCTACATTTTTTGTATGATTGCATGTGATAATATGTTGGTTGTTCTAGCTTAGGGTGTTTTGGGGGTCTAGGCATTACCTCGGGTTAGGCCTGAGTCATGGCAAAAATTTTGGTTTTAGGTAATTGGAAGGGGGAGCAAAGAAAGGTAGGGGTTAAGAGATATTCTTGGAGTGTTGTGACACAAATATCCTAGTGGCAAAGTGGCAAGGGAGGCGCCACTCAGGTACAAGGAAAGTGACGCCACATGCAGGAAGGAGAGCTCAGGTTCGAGCAGCAGAAATCCCCTTTCTGCTTATTGTTTTTGACGCCAGAAGCAAGGAGGAGATAGACTCAGGAAGGACTTTCTTGGATGGATGTGGATTGAGTCAACAAATTTGAAATGGATGGAGAGGAAAAAATTGTGGAGGTTGACTCATTCAAACTGATTTGAATGAGTGGTCAGGAGGGACCTGAAGTGTTGGCCGAAATTTGAACTATTAAGAGGGAGGAGTAATCGGTTGGGAGGCTAGGAGGTGTGCCGATTTTCCATAGTCTAGCTAGGTGAACATTTCAGCTAAGCATTCCTTAATGCACCTTGTTTTGAAGCAAAAGCCAAAACCTCTAGGGCACCTATCATTTTTCTCTGAGGCATCAAGCCGAAATTTCATGGAACCATAGGAGCTTTTCTCATTTTCCCTTTGAAACCGAAACTCCATAGCACCTTTTGCATTTCATTTTTCTTCAAGGGCCAAACCGAATTCTCTCTACTCTTCTCTCTCTATTTTGCTCAAAAGCCGAAATCAATATTCTTTTCTCCATTCCACTTCTTCTTTCAATCTTCTTGTGCCGAAATACCCAACCTTCTTCCTTTCTTCCATTCGACATCATCATTCTTCTTCCCCTATGATTTCTTCTTCTTTTCTTCTCTTTTGGATTCATAGCCGAACCTTCCTGATAAGTATAGCTACTTCTCCTTTTCTCAACTAGTTCAGGTAGGCCGAAATCTTACTTGCCATGTTCCCTTTTGTTTCTCCAATCTTTGTGGACTGAGATCTCTTATTTTGGTGAAGTAGCCGAAACCTCTAAACATCTTTAGGGTATGCCGAACTTTGGTGGTTGGTGGCCGAATCTGTCAGTAAGGGAGGAGTGTAGCCGTATTCAGTGGATCTTCGGGATTTGGTTGTCGATCTAGGTAAGGGTTCTATTGTTTCGGATCTTCTCCTTTTTCTTTCAAAAGCCAAAGGCTAATTGGTTTATGTTGATAGTGCTTGGCCGATTGTAGGGGGAGGCTCATCATGTTGCTTCGAGATTTGGTTGGAAACCGAAGGGTGTTAAGGTATGGGTGCTATCTCTGTGCGTTATATCCTTCGAGATTTCTGGTTAAGCCGAATGGGTTCTTGTTTATTAATAAGGTGTTGGCCGAATACAGGAAGGGAGGAGGCAAACGTTTGGGATCTTCGGGTTTCTATCGGTTTGTGGGTAGATCGTAGTTTCGGGATTTCACTAGATCCGCAAGTAGTCAGGTGTGTAACGCTTACACACTTCATTAGTAATATGTGTTAATTATGTTTACTGTTAAAAGCTGAAATAACCATTGAATCCAGTGTTGTGCTTTGTGGGTATGTGCGTGGACTCCGGGTAAGTCCCTTATCCATTGATTACCGAGATGTGCTGTTATTCCATTGGATTATGCTATGTTATGTGATATTTGCATGTTAAACATGATATTTATGCCATGGAAAATATGTTCACTGATGTGGGTATGATGAGAGGAGGGGGAACGATGATTCTAGACTGTCACCAATGGTTTTGACCACACGGCGGGTTGGCCCCGCTTTTGATACTATATTCGTGACTAAGTCTCAGTGGTTTTGACCACCAGTGGTTTTGACGACACGTATGCTATTTGTGAATATGGTCACCAGTGGTTTTGACCACACATGGATTATTGTGACTCGTCCAATGGTTTGGTACCACAGTGGGTTGGCCCCACATGTTGATTACGGGATTGTCATCAGTGGTTTTGACCACACTGTGGGTTGGCCTCACCATATGATTTGTGACTACGGTTACCTGTGGTTTTGACAACCACTAGTGGTTTTGACCACACGGGGTAGACACAGGAGTTCGGATGGTTAGGTTGGGTTTGGATGATTTGCATAATTACTTATGACTTGTGTAAGTGCTTGTTATTCTCGGGATGGGGATTTATGCACTGAGTCTCGGTGACTCACCCCTTCCCTTATATTTTGCAGATGAGGCATAGATCGCGGATATGAAGCCGGGGAGGCCTCGAGGTGGCCATGCACTTTACTTTCAGGTTTTGTTTTAAACTTTAATTTCGGTTTACATTTTCTTTAAATTTGGTTTTGGATTGTAATAAGGCCGCTAAGTTATTATTCTGGGTTTTTATTTATCTGCTTTTGTGTTATCATGTTATGCTTAAGTTAAATAACCTTGCATGCTCAAATAACCGGTAAAAATCAATGTTTTCAAAATTTTACTTCTTATCGGGATTTTCAAACCATACCTTTGGGTAATAATCTATACAAGATGATAATAAGCTAACTTAAATGTTTTTACAATGTAAGTTTTAATTTAATTATGTTCAACTCACTTGGGTTTTAATCGAATCGCATGATTCTCCAAAATTTGAAACGGCAAGTGGGTTTTCCAAAAATGACCTTTCTGGGTTTCAAAGCAGCAAAACATTTTCAACAATACTTTAAACGGGTTTCTACTAAACTCAAAACATCAAAGGGTTTTTCGATAAAGGTAAATTGACAGACTTATTTTATTCAAAATATTTTCACTATGTAATATGCCGGATTCGATCGTGGTGTGTTGACTGGGTTTGGGGTGTTAGATAGGTCACATGTGTGGTATGTTGTGCGAGCCACTATATGTACAAGAGAGCTACGAGATGGCTAGGTCATATGAGTGGTGCTAAGTGAAGGCCACTATGTGTATAAGAGAGCCAAAATTATGTGTACAATGAGCTAGGTCACATGAGTGGTACTAAGTGAAGGTCACTATGTGTACAAGAGAGCTTCAACTTCAAAGGTGGGCTGTGTGCGAAACCACCACGTATCCGTTATCAGGGGCGTAGCCAGGGGGGCTGGCATGGGCCTCGCCCCCCTTAAAACTTAAAATTGCGATTTAGGCCCTTAAATTTTTAAAAAAATTTAAATTAGTAAAGGTAAAATTGCACTTTGGCCTCCTAATAAAATTATAAAAATTTGATTTAGTCCTTTACAATTTAAAAAGATATAAACTATAAAAAATTAAAATTTCATCCGGCGCCCCTTAAAATATTGTTCTGGCTTCACCCCTGTCCGTTATTATTCTGAAGCGTTCAACGGGAAAATCGATTAAGTGAAATTATGTGTGACTTTGTAATGATAAGTGTAGGCATATGCATGTCTAACATAAGAGCAATATGCTCAATATGTAATCGGAAATTGGAAAGATTGTTATAGGTATGTAATGAATACAACTAAAGTGAGAGAGAGCAAAAATTTACAATAAAACTGTTTTGGACAGCAGCAGTGACGTGAATTTGGAAAATCACCAAAATAGTAGAAATTTAATTATAAGTTGGATGAGTTATTGATTTAAAGATTATTTAGTCTATTTTCATATAAAAGAAACAGAGTAAACAAAGGATTTGTATATTTTTAGATATTTAAAATTTTGTGAGACTGGTTCAGAATGATTACGTGATCCCCTGTTCTGCTTTGGAAAAATCATTAAAAATTGTAAACAAATAACTATGGGATATAATCTATATGATTGAAATCCTTAATGAGCCTAGTTTCAAATGAAATAAATTATAAAATTATCTGAATTTTGTACAAGGGGAAAACTGGTTCGTAGTGAAAAGTGGTCAGAATAGTTGAATAGTGAAACTGGGGTAAATTAAATGAACAAACTGTACTTATTGGATAAACCAAAAATTCTATAAATTTTATGGTAAGAAGATATCTGAGTCTAGTTTCAAGGAAAATTAACAGATCTTAATTTGGAGTTCCATATCTCCAAACATAAATAATTTAATGACTGTGACTCGAGAAAATAGCATAACTGGAATTTGAATAAATAGAAAGAATATGAAAATAGCATGTTTTCGCATTGCTTATTATTTTCATGTGAGCTTAATAAGTGTAAAGCTTACTCCCTCCTTTCCACTTCTTTTAGTTTTGTCAGGTCAGCTGTAACATCTTGAATCAAGGCCTTTGCATTTTGTTTGTTTGTGTGTGAATGCTATCTTTGTCATGTTTAGGGTACTTTAGGGGTCCAGGAATGACCTAGGGGTGAGCCGGAGCCTTAGAGAAAATTTGCTTTTTGGGCACTTTGAAGGGGAGCTAAATGGGATAGCAGTTAAGGGGTGATTGGTGGTACGTTTTGACACAAGAAGTGCCTTGGTAAAGTGGCAAGGAGGCGCCATTTAAAGCTTAGGGAAGTGACTCCTCAGGGAAGCTAGCAGGGACTTGGTTTGAGCTGCGGGAATTCCCTTTTGGGGATTTCTTTTTGATGCCAAGGTAAGGGAGAGTTGCACTTAGCTTGACTCTGGTGGATGAGTTTTGAATAGGTCAACAACTTTGAATGAGTGGAAGAGAGCAATTCAAGGAGTTTGAATTATTCAAACAAGTTTGAATGTGTGATCAGGAGAAAACTAAGGAGGAAAAAAAGGGATTGAAGAGTGTGAAGTGTTAGCTGGAATTGAAAGGAGTGGGTGTGAGTGTGTGTTTGGTCTTGTGGGGTTAGAGAGTGGCCGAATGTTAAAAATATCCTTAGGGAGAGTGTTGGGCATTTTCGGCTAGCTAGATAGGACCAAGAGCTTCTTTTGTTCTTCCTTTTTGTCAAAACCGAAACACCCATACCATATTGTGCATTTTGCTTTTCTCTCAATTTCCATAACAGACGCTCTCTTAACATTTTGTTTTGCTTTCCCTTTTCTTTCATTGAGTCGAAACATCTTCCACTTCTCTCTTCAGTTTTTTCTTTGTTTGTGCTTGGACGAAACCTGCTTTGCCCATTTGTCACTTTTGTTTTATTTTCTTTGTCACTAACCTCAAAGCCGAAACCCTCTAAAGCCTCATCTTTTACCGAAAACTCTGTTACTCTCCTCTCTTCTCTTTCAAACACTTTAGCTGAATATCTTTTGGTAGAGAGCACCTTTCTTTTTCATCTCTTCCTTTTCAAGAGCAGAACAACTTTGGTGTTTGGTAAGTCCTTTTTACTTTGGCCAAATCTTTTTAACAATCTCATCTCTTTCCCTTTCAATTTCCTAAAAAGAAGAAGCCGAAACTTCTCATTCTATTGTAACTACTTGGTTGGCTGAAACCCTCTAACATTCGTATTCTTTCGACTCTTAGTTGTAGTGGATCGCCGTTACTAATTTTCCATCATTTCCAATCGGTTTCTCTAGTGGTTGTGGTAAGTGTTTCTTTTTGTTTTAAACATCTTTCTTGCATTTGGGTGTCGAAGGCAGTGATCCCATTCTTTAAACTCTTAGCCGAATATAGGTGGTGACGCTTTCTTTTGGAGACTTCCAGGATTCGTTTGACTTGTGGATCACGCCTAAAGCTTCGGGATTTGTCGATCTAGGTAAGGACCCTTAGTTTGAGTGTTATTTTCTTATGGTTCGATTTCACTACTTTAATCCGGTCTAGTGACCAAGGTTTGTTCATGGACTCAAATGTCAGCCAAGCGATAGGAGGGGTTGGACCTGTAAACCCAGCCCCTAAGTTTAAGAAGCGAGCAGTGTCAGCAGTTCGGGATTGGCCACCGGGTTGTGGGTCGGCTTCTGAGTAGAATCGTAGGCAGATAGCAGTGGTTTTGATTAGTGATAGTGTCGACGTTGAAAGTGTGATATTGTGTGTTATCAGGTGTGTAACTCTCACACACTTTATATGTTAAATATGTTATTATCTGTATATGGCCAAAAGCCGAAGTGATGGTATGGATCACTAAGTTACCTTTGTGGGTAAAAGCGAGGACTCCAGGTAAGTGCTATTATGTGTTGTTATTAATGAATGCATGTATGAGTGAAATGAATATTATTGTACATTGTCAGAATGATCATGCCATGATGTAAAGCATGTACATGAAAATGGGATATGATGAGAAGAGGGAGGAAATATGATCTTTCAGACTGTCACCAGTGGTTAGGTACCACAAGTGGGTTGCCCCCACATATTATCATTTTGTGACTAAGTCTCAGTGGTTTGGAACCACCAGTGGTTAGGTACCACATATATATTTTATTTCTGTGACTCGTCCCAGTGGTTTGGTACCACAGTGGGTTGGACCCACGTATTGATATTAGGGATTGTCACCAGTGGTTAGGTACCACAAGTGGGTTGGCCCCACATATGATTATTTGTGACTTTTTTCACTAGTGGTTAGGGACCACAAGTGGGTTGGTCCCACATATTATTATTTGTGACTTTTGTCACCAGTGGTTTGGAACCACCAGTGGTTAGGTACCACCAGTGGCTAGGTGCCACAAATGTTGGGTAGACACAGGAGATACGGATGGATATTTAGGTTGGTTGGGTTGCATGAAATACATACTTTGCATATGAATCTATGTGAGAGCCCTAACATCTTTTGGGCGGGGAGTTACACATTGAGTCTCAGTGACTCACCCCTTCCATTAATCTTTGCAGGTATCCTTAAATTGCGGATATGGAGCTGAGGTGGGCTCGAGGTGGCCATGCATAATATTTTGGATTTTATTTTAAAGAGTTATTTTGGAATTATTCTACTTTAAATTTGGATTTTGTTAATGTAATAAGGCCATCTAAATGTTAATTTGGTTTTTATTTGTTTTGTTAATTCTCTCTTATTTTATTTTTGATCATTAAAGCATGCCTAATAAACTACGAAATGGATGATTTCCAAAACTTAAAAACTATGGGATTTTGAGATTCCTCAATTGATTATTTAACAAATGGATTTTAGTAACAAAGTAACTGAATTTTCAAATTAAAGCTCGAAGTGTTTTCAATGGATCACTCAATATAAATTCTACTTCTATAAAATAAAAGATTTTTCCCAACTCATGATGATAACTCGATTTTCAAAATTTTTCTTTCCTGTGACATGCCAGATTCGATCGTAGTATTTTGACCGGGTTTGGGGTGTTACATCAGCTCTAGGTTGGCGATCGTCGGAGGCAGCATCAAACTATCGAGCCATTATCGTTGGAGTATTAACATGTGTATGTTAAATGTTTTCAAGTGAGTGGCATGCACAAGGACTTAGTTTTTCTATGATGGATGTTGCTGTGATTAGCCAAATGTATTGGCCAAAATTGATTTGTTGATTATAGCCATGAGATGTGGCTTATAATGATTTTGGCCTGTAAGCCTATTTGTCCATGGTATGTGTTAATGTCTTGTTATGTGGTATAAGTGATTAAATAGACGACAAGGTCAAATGCATGTGTTTGAAAAGTTTTAATTTTGGGAGAAATTTGGTAACCTGATTTTGTATAATTGTGAATGTTTAAGTCTGGTAACGCCTTGAACCCTGTCCCGGAGTTGGGTACGAGTGAGGGGTGTTACATTTGTAATGTAATTTTTAGATTGAGTGTGACATGTACCTAGGTTTTTTTGTTTGTTTTGTATTGTATATGACTAAAGCTATAATGTGGGTTGTTTGATGTTATTTTGAAGTACCATATATGCATATTTTCACTTGGTTCCAATTGGTAATTGGTTTTATGGAAATTATTATGTATGATTTCAAGTCACTCAAACTTGTACCATGATTATTTTTATGGAAATAGTATGTCACATCATCATGATGTAACCCTAATGTCGCTACGACGAACTTGGACACCATCATTTAATGAGTTGGTATTGTTTAGGAGATTTTGTTGATGAAAATTCCTATGTCGCGAGACTTAGTCTGGTTAGCAATGGCGAATTTCCTAGCAAAGTATTTCACTAAGCATTTTCGTGTTTGCAAAATCTTATTTCGCAATTGGCGAGTTCCTTGTTTTGGTGGACTCTCCTGCTAATAAGTTTGCACCCATGTTTTGTGTTACTGCAGATGTTATTCTAATGGTTAGTTGGGCACATTAATGTTATCTAGCATCCTAGTAGAGGTAATGTGTCAATAACTAGGAGACTTAGGGAGCCTCGTATGATGTGATTAATTAGTGGAAGTGTGTGTTCATGATTACTGATTAGAGATTAACCTTGAGAGGGATTTGGCCTAGAGATATCTATAAATAAGACAACCTGATAGTAGAGAGAAGATTCTTCTCAGTTTGCCTTTGTTATCATTAGAGAAAACCCAGAAGTGTTCTTCATTGTTAACAGAAGAGCTGTGTGTTAAGCCTGTAGAAGCTTCTTTCTTTAAGTTGTCTGCTGGCAAATAAGTTGTTGTAAGAGATGTTTAGAAGGGTTTCTTTTTAAATATTAGATAGGAAAAAATCTTTCATTTAAAAATTGTTTGCTTGTTTATCGATTCATGTTATTTTGTTCTGTTTTAGCCAAAGATACGAGAGGAGGTCCTTGTGCTAAGGGAGAAGAACCCGTTGAGTAAAAAGCTCTGAGTGAAGGCTCCTGGTGAGTTCCTTCGTACTTTGAGTCTATTTTTTGCATTAATCTTTCCTACTGTATACCCAGGTAAGTAGCCTTAGTCCTAGTACGTATACCAAAAGGGACATGGGAAGGAGTCGATGCATGTACGGTTACAGTTAGTAATTCAAAGATAGAAGTCTTGTATGTGCATTGGTATAAATACTCCTTCTTGGTGCAGAAGCTTTGTATCTGGAATATTATGTTTTGCCTCTAGTATGACATTTTGGTGCAAACCGTGATTGGTGAATACCTGAACTTGCGGGGGAACACTCATGTATTCAAATCACAAGGAGGAATGATGGAGGTACGGAGGTTATGACTGGTCTACTGGCTCTATAGAGTGGTATGAAGATGTAAGAATATTGGTTTTTAGGAACTAGGATTAGAAGCTAGCATAAGAAATGGAGTATACAGATAAAATGAGTATATTGTGTTAAGACAATTATGGATGTTGCATGGAGTGTAAAAAGTACGAGAAACAATCATAATGGGGTAGTTCACAAAGATGGCATACGATAAAGCATTGTACCTTGTGTTTTTCATATGTAGGTCTCTAATAGCAGACAATGTCTATCACTGGGCTGTGTCTTCTTGCGGAAGTATCCGCTAGTGGATACTTTGAAAAGGGAAATTGTATCAGCCAGAAGTGGCATGCCATTTTGTCGGTCTAAGTCTTAATCTAGTGGTGTTTGTTGATTCCCATTGCGAGGTTGTGTTTCCTTGGAACACACTAAGTTCTTATGAACTTACTTAGTTTATTTTCTTATCATTTTCAGGCTTTTAGGTTGGACGCATCATTGTAGGGATTCAACCAAATCTGTAGCCTATTTTTGAGCCATCTCTTATCTTGGGTGTAATATGGAATCTTTGGGGAATAAGATGTCTGTTATTTTTCACCAGTTTGAACTTAATTTTTTTTTAAAACGTTGATTTGTATTTCTAAATTTTCATGAATAGTCTTGTTAAGCTTTATGCCAAACTGTTTATCATGATTTCAGTTAATTAGAAATGAATTTTAAACTTCTGCATGAGTGATAACTCGATTGCGGTTTTGTTCAAACCAGCGAATGTTTATAAAGCTTTCGCTAAATGCTGCTTACTCAAAGCTTATTTATAATAGGCATAACATTGTTTTAAATTTCTTTTTAAAAATAAAAATTAATACATATTATTCGATATTTTGGGTTATCATCCTACTTCGCGGAATATCTGCCAAACTAAAGTGATTGGATTTCGAATGGTTTCATTGGTCTAGTTAGTTTTATTTTGTGACACTATATCCGAATTTGATGAATGGATCGAATACAGTGTGTTACGGTTTTATTAGTATCAAAGCTTTGGTTTAGCTGATTCTTGAAAACCGATGTTAATTAGAAACCCCACGATGCATGTTACATAAGTCTGACATAATCCCCATTAGTGTTGCTAATTTAAGTTTATGTTTTATAGCAAAGACAAGAAAATGTCAGTACACTCAATGAATGCTGAGGGGGAAGAGATCGAGAGCAATGCTCCTTCACAAGCTAGTAGCCAGGGCCTAATACGAGTCGGTTAGCTTTCAAAGCCAAAGCTGGATAAGCTTTCATGAAGATGATCGGCCATATCATGGGGTGGTGGTTCGACAAGTATATGGGTCCTGCACCATCCTCTTTATAGAGACGATGCGATGAAACAATAAGACAAGAAGAGACTGGAGAATAGTAGGAGTTGCACCACCAGTAAATCCTGCACCTCCAGTTCTTATTGTAACAGTGTCGCGTGGGGACCCAGTGAAGGTTGTTCATAAGCGTGGCACGAAGGAATTTAGAGGAAGCAAGAAGGATGATCTTGTGGTGGTAAAGAGCTAGATCTCTTGAGTTTTTCGGATAACAGAAGAGCTGCAACTCTCCCCAACTGAGAGTCTACAGTGCACTATTTCTTTGTTAGAAGACAAAACGTACCAATGGTGGACTACCATGACCAACATGATCCCTAGAGAACAGGTGAACTGGGAATTATTCCTAAGGAAGATCAGGAAGAAGTTCATCAATAGGCTATTCATTGAACAAATGAAGAAGGAATTTCTGGAGCTTAAATAGGGGAGAATGACAATGTTTATGTAATATCCCTTTAACAGTCCGTTTTTAGTGAAATCAGAACAGTGATTTCGGGACCACAAATCCAAGTTAGACAGAAAATTTGTTATATTGCATGGTCTACATTATGATAGGAATGTTACATGAAAATTTTGATAAGAAAATTTTAACGATTACATGTTTAATTATGGAAAGGGCCAAATTGCATAAAATACAAAAGTTGAGTTCTAGTTGTTATAAGTATCAAATAGCTATGGAATTCAAAACTTGAGGTCCTTATATGGTAATCAGACAATTATGAGAAGTTAGTAGATATTTATGATGATTCATCCATTGAAAATTAGAAACAGAAAAGGACTATATTGGAATTTGGAATAAATAAAGATGATAATAGCCTAATATCATCATATTTCATCATCTTCCCCAAATTACTTTTATGGAAACCCTAGCTAAGAGAAAGAACTTCAAGCAGGCTTAATTGGGTAAGTAATCATGTCCCATTTTTGGTAAGTATTACATTTTTGAGATCGTAATATCCTAATCTATCTATTTTGGGGATCAATTTGCAAAGTTATCATGATATTAAAATTTATGGTAGAAATTGTAAGGCTGTTGATAGATAAAAAACTTGTGTAAAGTGAATTTTCATGAAATTGTCATTTAGGGACTAAATTGTAAAGATGTAAAATTCATGGAAAATTTCTGATCTTTTATGAAATATATGTACTGTAAATGTTATATGTAAAAATTGATAAGGCTTGGAATAAGGATTATATTTCATGAATTTTATTTTCCGAGCCTAGGGACGAAATTAGAATTATTAAAAAGTATAGGGGCAAAATGGTACTTTTGCCTAAAATTTTAATTGGGTTGATTTGAATGTGAAATGTAATAAATTGATGACTAAATTTATTTATATAGATCCAGAAAGACCAAATAAGGAGTTAGATCGAGGAAAAGAAAAAGTGTCGGATTAATAGATATTTCATACATGAGCAAGTGTTGAGGTAAGTTCGTGTAACTGAATTGATATATATTTTCATGTTTGAATTAAATATCGCATATGTGATTTATGAATTTATTTTCTATAAGAAAAAAATTTTATATCCAAAAATTCCCGGTAAATGTTAAGTCCCGTCTGAACAAATGAAAATCGATGGATGAAAGTTTCCCGAATTGGTTGCAGTCCCGCATATGTTGCGGACACATCACAGCTCTAAAGAGCGTCCTATTATTAGCCCTCTCGAGTTTCCCATTATATGATTCTTGCGAGCTTTCCATTATAGCTCTTCGGAGCATCCTGATAAGAGGTGTTGTGGACACACCTTAGCTCTTATGAGCATCCCGATATATGGCTCTTCGTGAGCTTCTTGATTAATGGCTCTCTAGAGCTTCCCGATATGGCTCGCTTGAACTTCCCAATATATGGTTATCCAGAGCTCCCTGATAAATGGCTCTTCAGAGCTACCCGTTATTGGCTAGCATGAGCTTCCCAATTATGGCGCTTATGAGCTTCCTTTTATATAGCCTGGATAAGCTTCTCGTTACATGGCTCACATGAGCTTCCCGTTATATGGCTCAAGAGAGTGCTTCCTGTTTAAGTGTTCTCATGAACACTCCTAAAAATGAATTGACGGATTATAGATTCCTACACTTCATGTGTACTACCCGATATCCTTCGATATTTCATAAGGTTCAACGGGCAAAGTTTCGATATAGATTAAGCTAAGGTCTGAATAAATCAATAATTGTATCTACCTAAAAATATATGGAAATTTAGATGAGTACTTGGAATTCATGACTAACTTGTTTGATAAGTATATGTGTTTAGGCAATTGGCCAATTTGCATTGGATGTATGTTATTTATGTGTTTATTTTAAATGGACATGATTGGTAAGTTAATTTCCATTATGCGAACTTACTAAGCATTAAATGCTTACTTTGTTTTCTTTCCTCTGTTTTATAGTACTCGGAAGCTCGTGAAGGTTGGAACTTGGTCGGAGCCACATCACACTATCTCTCAGACTTCTCGGTATATAAAATAAGCTAACTTTTGGTATAATGGCATGTTTAGGCTAAAACTGGTCAACTGATGATATGTTTTGGTTGTAATTCGTCATTGGAATGGCCTTATGATGTTCAGTATATATTGTTTGATGTGGTTGAATTTAAATTTTGGTAAACTTGATTGATTATACAAATAGGTAAGTTTGAAAGTATGAATACGTGTGATGATTTATCTTGTATAAAACTTGTATTTGGTTTGGATTAAATGTCTTAAATTAGTTGGTACAGGTGCATATATGTTAATGTAAATGGATGACAAATTGGGTGAGAAAAGTGGCCTTGAAAATGGCCTATTTTCGTCCACACAGGTAGACACATGGGAGTGTGTCTCAGCTGTGTGTGACACACGGCCATGCGTACGGGTGTGTGGTTTGGTCGTGTGTCCCCTGCATCCTAAAAATTTAGAAACAGAATGGTTTAAATTATTCACACGGGCAGAGACACGGGTGTGTGTCTCAGCCGTGTGTGACACACGGCCTGGCACATGGGCGTGTGGCTGGTCGTGTGACCCAAGTCAGAGAGTTACACGGGTTGGGACACAGTCGTGTGCCTCACATCGATTGCCCACACGGCCTGGCCATACGGGCGTGTGTTCCCTGTACCTAAGAATAATTTTGAAATTTCACGAAAACTTTTCTGAGTTTTTGGTTTAGTCCCTACATGATCCTAATATGTATATTGGGTCTCGAAGGCCCACACAAGGGACAATATGATTAATTTCGAATATGAATAGTAAATGATACGATTTAATTATAATTAATATGTAAATTCTAGTAATGCTCTGTAACCCTCTTCTGGTGATGAATATGGGTTAAAGGTGTTACATTTATTGGTATTGGAGCTATGGTTTAGCCGATTCTCAGGCTAATGTAATAAGTACAAATTTAGCTATACATGCCATTATATAATTTGTGATAGTGTGATATTTCCTGACCATTTTAAATATATTTTTCATATAGTAATGTAGTTTAACCGAGCTAGAGCTAAATTCGAGGAACATACCAGATTCGGTAGTAGTAGAAGGCCCGAATCTGAGGGGTGAGGTGAAGAGGTAAAAGAAGCCTTCTTTCAAATGATGAATGAATGTGGAACGATGGAAATTTGCAAGTGTACACAATCGCAACAAGTAATAAAGTGACAAGTAAATGTCTAGTTATCATACCCATAGGGACTGCGAAAAGAATTATTTATGATTGCTATTTAAAACACTTTGGTGAAGAAAAATATTTTGTTTGAAGAGGGTGATTAAAAACTAAGATTTTAAACTAAGTAAACTAAATAAATAAATCTCAAATGCACGATTTTAAAATACGATTTTAATCAAGATGACATAATTGTGTTAGATTAATTACATTTCTTAACTTAGAATTATTAAACTCATGTTTATATTGTTACGAATAAATTCACGACAACTCGGTAATTTGCTAACTTATGAACATACTCACCTACCAAAATCCATTCATCTCTTGACTATATCCCTATGTCAATTCAACCGATTAAACAAATCCTAATAGGCAAATATGTTATTGCACATACATACTTATTAAATCAAAATAATCTCTAGTACATATCCCTATGTCAATTAAAACAATTAATTAAATCTAATAAGCACATAAAAGGCTACGTATCCTTACCTTGAAACAATTTAATCACAGTAATCTTGCAAGTTATGCAAGGCAAATGTATCGTCAGATACCGTTTGAAACACCCCACACCCGGCCCACGAGCCTGAACCGGATCTGGTATGTTCCTTAAGTAAACCGGTTTCAAAATTCTTTGTTTCTTGGATATAATTTGTAAAAAAATTTTAGAAAAATATTGTTTTGGGTTGGGCTTAGATTGGGAACTCATTTAATTACTTTTGAAAATCTAATTTAATTAAGGTGACAAAATAATTGTAGGGTTCATTTTCAAGAAATAATTTTGCTTAACTTTAATCTAAATAGTTCGTAACATAATAATTAAAAGTAAATCAAAAATAAAGAAATTCACTTGGGCCTTATGGCCTTATTACATCAAGTAAACCCAAATAAATTTTAAAGTACTTGGTAAAATGAAAGTCCCCAAATATTGAAAGTTTTTCCTTGCTATGCATGGCCACCTTTAACTCCTGCCGACCCGGTCCATTATTGCTCATTACCTGAAAAATGGTCCCACAAAGGGGTGAGTCAACAGACTCAATGTGCACACAATACTAGCATTCAACAAATCAGGCATACAAGTTCATATCAAGTTCATATTCATATACAAATAAATAATGATGCAACCCAAACCCAAGCCTATTTGTCCATCCGCTACACACCACCCGTACCTGCCAATCACACCGTGGGGACTACTAAGTCAACCCTCCATCCGCTACACACCATCGGCTGCGCCATTGCGATCGACGTGCTCATTGCCCATATAATTTGTGTCATTAGACACCATATTCAAATAATGTAACCGGTTACCAAATTCGGATAATGTAACCGGTTACCATATTCAAATTATGTGACCGTAGTCACCATATTCCGCTAGTGAGACCAAAGTCAACACCTTCTTCCCTTTCACATATAGCCCAAATGCCCCAAATTTTATTATATCATGCATAACATACTTATTTCTAATTCATGTTACTATTTACATGTTCAAACTATATCATATTCGTAATCCTATCAGAAGTACGAAACGTACCTGGGCACTCTTTACCACATTTGTGGTACTTAGCCACATTCTCATTCTTATGCATATTCATATATTAAAATAATTGCCATATGATATATCGAAAGTTAGGGGGAGTACACACCTGATTCGCTTAAGGTTTCCAATCCAAATCCCGAAAAGCTTGATCTAATGCCTTAGATCTTAATTCTCTTGAAACTCTCAAATCCCAAAATCCTTGTATCCCTCTGTCGAAATCCCTATAACTACATGTTAGATCAATTTCTAACATTTATTCACAACAAATAACCCTTAGCCGATTGTTAAATATGACTTACCTTAGATTCTTAAATCCCAAATTCACCGAATAACTAGGGAACACGCGCCTATGGTGTACCTTCTGAAAAGAACTTCTCCTTCCTTGTAGTCGACACTTAGTAAATCCCGAAAGATCTCTTCAAGGTTTCGCAACCATGAACATTAATGGAATTAGCCCTAGATTTCGATAAGTCTAAAGTATAAAAGAATGGAAACCAAACTTGGATCTTACCCTTATTTGAAGAAATCGATTGCACCTTCACTTCAACCTTCTGGCTATGGCCTTGATCTTAGCAAGCTTTCGGCTTTTGGAATATTGAGAGGAGAAGAATGAAGAAGAAAAGAATAGGGGTTGCAGAGAAAATTCGCAGAGGTTATCAAGGAAGAGTAAATAATGTTTGAATGGCCTCTCTTTTCCTTTTATAGCCAAATTTACTAGGCTAGAGTCCCTTACTTGGCCACCACTCTTCTATTTTGATAACTTTATCCTTTAATTATCATAAATAAAAGAGTTTAATCCAACATTTATCTCTTCAAAATAATCCAATTTAAAAATCCTTTATTTATCACCTTTTTAATCGAATATTTATGAAAATAAAACACCTCCTTTCTAGAAGCATGTGCCGTCCACGTCGGTCTTCCGGAAGAAAAATAAAACCTCCTTATTTGCTTCCCAAGTGACTCAACCTAGGCCCATTCCTCTTGCATATGGCGCCATTTCTATAGGCCCTAAGTGACATCTTCAGCCACTTTTCCAAGCCTTGCTTTGTGTGTCAAATTTCACCAACTTTTTCTTTTAAGGCCACCTTGCCTTAATTTCCTATTTAAAACTTTAAAACTTGACATTTCTAAGTCATTTCTAAGTTTCCTAACATTTTCGATCGGCTCTGTAACTTGCCATTTTCTTACATTTCCAAGTTTCCGAAATGTTCACTTTCCATTTTGAATCATTTCCTTACATTTCCTAGTTTCCATAAATGTTCACTTTCCTCTTTATTTCTTTACATTTTCGTGACATTTCCTACATTTCCAAGACAAGACATTTCCTTACATTTCCTTGCATTTCCTTACATTTCCATACATTTCCTCACATTTCCTTACATTTCCTTACATTTCCATACATTTCCATACATTTCCTTACATTTCCCTACATTGCCTTACATTTCCACACATTTCCACACATTTCCACACATTTCCATACACTTCCATACATTTCCATATATTTCCATACATTTCTTATTTCTAGAATTCACATAACACATTCATAATTCATAAAACATGCCATTTTACCACATGGTTCCTTGTGTCATGCTTCACACGGAGTTTCTTTTAAAGCCTCATTTACCTAGCTCCCCTTTTTACTTAAAAACCAATAATTTTCCAAAGCTTTCTTCTTCCATCCTAAAATTCTAAAAACCCTTAATACACTTCCAACACTGCCAAAACCTACTAACTCATGAATTATGCACAAACGCATAACCCCTAATCTAGGATGTTACACCGTTGCTAATTTAACCCTCAGCTACCTTAGATGATTAAACATGCACTGATTAAGTACTGTGTCCATTAATTACAATTTCAATCTGTTTAAATAATTAATTCATTAGCTACCTCACAATTGTAATGCAATAATAACTTAGTCATGATTTTACTTAATCAAGCATCTTACCGAGGCTTATAACAACATAAACACAATTTTAACAATTTTTGCAAACGAAATGCAATTAACCTAACACAAATTAAATTCAAACTAAATTGACTAAATTAACCATTCCAACAACATAAATATTCACAGATATGTTCATCATAACAACAACAAAAATTAAAGAGATAGGGAACAAGAATCAAATCCAGTGTTTTTTACTGGCTTGACTTGTGATAGACAAATTTTGACCCTAATCGGAACGGTGGTTTCGGGACCACGAATCCGAGCCCGAGAAATATTTTGGTGTTATATTCTATGTTTATTATATGTGAATTAATATGTGTGAAAATGTCGTAGAAAAATTTTATCGTTTAAGTGCTTAATTTGGTAAAGAGGATTTAATCGCGAAAAGCGTAAATGTTGCATGCTAAGGTGTAATGTACTAAATTGCTTGTGGCTTTTTAAGTGGGTGTCCTAAAAGGGCAATTAGCCCATTGACCATAGTGATGGACGGCAATTGGCCAAGTTATGCTAGATATATATGCTAGTTTAATTAAATTTTTATTTTATGCTTATGTTAGTACTTTTATAAAGAAATAAAGTTAGTGTAAATGTTAGATAAAACATAAAATAAGGCCACTATCTCCTTCATTCTCTCATGGCCGATTATTAGCAAATAAAAGGGGCAAATTGAATTGTTTCTTGCAAGAATAGATTTGCATGTCAAATTTCCTAAAAAGCAAAGTAGAGGACTGGTAAGCATGCTAAGAAATTAGTAGTTTATATGTTATAATAATAAGTTAATAAGGTAAGCATGCTAAGAAATTAGTAGTTTATATGTTATAATAATAAGTTAATAAGGTGAGCATGTTAATAAAATAAAGAAACATAAAACAACTAGGGGGTTCATCTTTATTCCTTTATTCTTTATTACCGAAAATTTGCTAAAGGAAAAAGAAGAGAAAAAGCTCTCTCATGTTCGGCTACTTCAAGCTAAAATAGGTATGTGTGTTTGATAATTTTGATAATTGATGGCATTTTGAAATGGTTATCAAGAGCTTTATATAGCCCATGTAAAAAAAAAAAAATGCGTTTTGGTTGTGATTTTCATGAAGTACCATGGAAGGAAGCTTGATGATTTAGTTGTTAAATGGTAAAATTTTGATGATAGGTGATAAAGTAGTAAATTTTGTTCTTGGACTTTTAGTGAAAATGAGGAAGTTAGAATTTAGATGTTAGAATAATTAGTTGGGGAATTAAAATGAAAAAAAAGTTTGTAAGGACTTGTATTAGCTAGAGATACATTCGGCTCTTGAGGAAGGAACTTAAATTCCATGCAATTTGTGTTTTGTGCTTTAAAGACTTAATTGGAAGAGTTGTAAATGTCGGGGGGACAAAAGGGTAAAATGTACAATCAAGTATTCATGGATTTAATTGAGATGAAATGAAAATTTAGCTATTATATTTGGTTACAAATTATATATTATATGATTTTGTTTTTAAATTGAATGAAAATGTGGTTAAATTGGTTTAATTGAACCGAATTAGATCAAGAACAAAAGGAGAAGAATTTGGAGCGAGGAAAAGCTAAACTAAACGAATAGTTGGAGATTTCAATCTATCGACTTCTAAGGTAAGTCCTTTAGTTAAATCATGTCAAAGAATTAATTATGGTTATCTTGACTATTAAAAAAATTTATGAATGTTAGTATCCAATTACATCATGGCCGAATGTATATTGACATATTGGTTGATGATTTATGTTGAGTATGTGATGGAAATTATTTTGGCTAATGTAAGGTGAATAAGTAAGTTCTTGAGCTACTTTATATTTAAAGATCATTTACATATCTAGTGAATGATAAAATTTGTATAAGCTTGGTGTAAAACCATGAGTTGGCCGAATGTGATAATGATGGATTGGATTGATTTCGAATTTATTTAATGCAATGGGAATAAATGTATATGATTCGATATGTATAGTGAAATGTGAAAAGCATGTAAAAATATTCTGACATTCGGGCTTGAGCCTAGCGGCCTCGTCGTGTTGGGTGACATAATCGGGCTTTATACCTAGCAGGCCTTGTGCCGGTGTTATTTAGCGGGCTTTATGCCTAGCAGGCCCTTGTACCGGTGTTATTTATCGGGCTTTTATGCCTAGCAGGCCTTGTGCCGGTGTTATTATTCGGGCTTCTACGCCTAGCAGGCTTGATGCCGGTGATGTGCTTTACAAAATAGAAACCAAAATTTATGTTCAAGGCGAATTAAAGCAAATATGTCGAGTTAACGGCTCAGGTGAGTATGTAAAGTAGGAATGAGTTTCTTACTTAATTAAGATAAGGTAAACTAGTGATTCAAAGATTATTACCAATGGTATGTATTTCTGCCTCTATTGATAAATGATGTGGTATCGTGATTTCGGCCGTTTAATATGTAAATATAAGACTAGGTGTATTCGGCCACAAGAGTGGTTGTATAATTAATAACATGTTATAATAATTGATATCCAAGAATATGAATAATGGTACCTATGGTTATATGATGACACATTGGGTTTTAAAGATCGGATTACGAACGAATATTTTGATCATAAATATGTGGGTAAGGAGAAACTTTCCTATCAATTTCATACTTAGTTACATGGATATGAAATTGAAAGCTTGATAATGAAAATAAGCATAGTACAAGTTGAGTTGTAGAAATTGAATTGTTAGTGTTTGAATGTTATATTTTTATGAAATTAGGACTTACTAAGCTAGCAAGCTTATCGTGTGAAATGTTTCCTCTGTTTTATAGATTAGGCAAGCTACAAGCTCGTCGGGATCGTTCGGAAAGTCGCTCACACTATCAATCTACATTTTGGGTACTCTTTTATTTTGGTTTTAAATGAAGGCATGTATAGGAAGGACTTGGTCTTTGTCTTGATGAAATTTTAAGGTTCTTGTATATAATGGCCATGCGAATATGGCTAAATTTCTAGTTAAGTACGTTGTTGTGTTTTTGATGTGTATGTTGGTTCATGATGGCAAGGTTTATGCTTTCTTAATCAAAGTTTAATCATTTTGTTAAGGAAATGTTTATATACGAAATGAATTCTTGAATTAGGAATGTAGGTAGGTTCGGTTAGAAGCTAGTCTTTCATAAAATGCAACAAAACAGCTTGTAGTAACAGCAGTGGTGTGAGTTAGGAAAATCACTAAAAATAGGGTATATTGAATTAAAAGGTGAATGAGATATGGAATTAAACCTTATTGTGTCTATTTCTACATGAAAGAAACAGAGTAGGCAAAAGATTTATATATTATGAGATAATTCAGTTTTAGTGAGACCTGCTCTGAACAGATTCGTGAGTCACTGTTCTGTTTTGGAAAAATTGTCAAAAATTGTACAAAAATAATTAGGAAGCATGGTTTATATGTGTAAAACCCTTAATGAGTCTATTTTTCATTGGTATAAACAATAAAATTATAGGAAATTTGTGCAATGAGATAACTGTATTTTTGTAGAGACAGGTCAGAATGATCAATAGTGAAACAGGGGAAACTTTAAGAAAAATCTGGTATTGATTGACCAGACCAAAAATTCTGGAAAAATTATGAAAAATTCTTATATGAGTCTAGTTTCGACGAAAATTTATGGATCTAAAGTTCGAGTTGGGTAACTCGAGTTATGGTCAAATTATCCAGCATGATGCAGTTTTGACAGCTTTAAGTTTTTATGTCCTGAATTTGTAGTCAAGTCTAGTAATGCCTCTTACTCAATTCCGGCGATGGTCTCGGGTAAGGGGTGTTACATTTGATTAGTATCAGAGCTTACGGTTTAGTCGATTCTAGGACTACCGTAGCGCGTGTGAGTCTAGCTATACATGCCTTTATTATATGTTGATAGTGTGGTGACTTCTGACAGCCTGAACTTTGTTTTATATAGTAAATGGACACTGATCCTGAAAGAGTTGTAGCTGATGATGTGGAGAGCGTGGCGCCTGACCGTACCCATGGATCAGCCCCGATAGACTCTCGACCTGTTTCGGGTAGCCACGAAGGAGAAACTAAACAAGCCTTTTATCGGATGATGAATGAGTGGTTTGCCCAATTTATTCAAAATAACCCTACTGCACTCCCAACCTCCACCCCGAATAATCCAACTCCGATTCCTTCAGCTCCCCAATGATAGATCCGATGAGATCTAGTAGGCCCCAAGTTGATAAAATCCGAAAATATGGGGCCGAAGAATTTAAAGCTAATGACGATGATGACGCTGAGAGAGCCGAAATGTGGCTTGATAACACTATTTGGGTACTTGATGAGCTATCTTGTACTCCGGATGAATGCTTGAAGTGTACTATATCCTTATCATGGGACATCGTGATATCACTGGTGGAATACACTAGTATCAGTGGTTCCGAAAGAAAAAGTGACATGGGATTTCTTCCAAACTGAATTTCGCAAGAAGTATATTAGCCAGAGATTCATTGATCAAAAACGAAAGGAGTTCCTTGAGCTGAAACAGGGGCGAATGACCGTAACGGAATATGAAAGAAAATTTGTCAGGCTCAGCCGATATGCTAGAGAATGTGTTTCTACTGAAACTATTATGTGTAAAAGATTTGAAGACGGCCTAAATGAAGATATAAAGATGTTTGTTGGCATTCTTGAAATCCAATAGTTTGTAACTTTAGTTGAGAGAGCTTGCAAAGTCAAGAGCTCGGAAAAGAGAAAAGAAAGGTGAGACAGAAGCAGAGACATCCAAAAAAGGTCTTCGGGTAAAGTCTTTCATTCCACGATCAAGAAGCCCGAGATGACTACAAATTACGTGAAGCTACTACAGATCCACCTAGACGGGATCGACCTCCTATGAGCTCCCGAGCTACCTCGATAGCTGATCTTGGTAACATTCCACAAAATAGAGTTGAATGCAAGCAATTGTGGGAAATGGCACTCGTGGAGTTGTAGATTCCATGATCGGTCTTGCTATAAATGTGGATCGTCGATCATTTTATTAGAGAGTGTCCGGTTAGCCGAAAGCGAATACAATTCGAACACTAAACCGAGCAACGTGTCAATGCGAGGTAGACCACCCGCATATTTCGGGCAATGTAGGTGGTAGTCGAAAAGGACGAAGAACACTACGGATCGATGCGAGGCTAGAGCTCCGCTAGAGCATATGCTTTGCGCGAGCTAGAGAGGATGCTTCCTCCCCGACGTCATTACCTGGTGATTTTCACTCTTTATGATACTACTGTGATTGCACCGATTGATCCCGGTTCGACTCATTCTTATGTGTGTGAAACTTTAAAATTTGGCAAGACTCGCGCTAGTTGAGTCTACCGAGTTTGTGATTCGTGTGTCCAACCCTTTGGGTAGATGTGTGCTTGTTATTAAAGTGTGTAGAGGTTGCCCGTTGATGATTCGAGATTATTGCTTCCCAAACCGATTTAATGTTGTTGCCCTTTGACGAATTTGATATAATCTTGGGTATGGACCGGTTAACTTCACATGAGGCAAAGAGTGGATTGTAAAAGGAAGCTTATCGATTTGAAATGTCGAAATGGTGAGACCATCGTAATTAAATCTGTGACGTAAATGGGTTGCCTACTGATAATATCTTCAATGTTAGCCCAAAATATGTGAGAAAAGGGTGTGAAGCTTATTTGGCCTATGTAATCGGATAATAAAATGTCCGAGATACAAATTGAATCAGATCGCTTGTATGTGAATACCCGATGTGTTTCTGAAGAACTACCGGGTTTACCCCAAGACGAGAGAGATTGAGTTCGGCATTGAGTTAGTACCGTGCGGCTCGATTTCGATAGCTCCGCATCGAATGGCACCTATTGAATTAAAAGAATTGAAAGCGCAGCTTACAAAAGTTGATGAGATAAGGGCTTCATGCGACCGTTTCTCGCCGTGGTGCACCGGTTTTATTTGTGAAAAGAAAGATGGAACTATGCGAATGTGTATCGACTACCGACAACTAAATAAGGTAACCATAAAGAATAAGTACCAAGTACCTCAGATTGACGATTTATTTGATCAATTGAAGGGGGCTTCAAGAGCTTCAAAAATAGATTTGAGATCGAGCTATTATCGATTCGCGTCGAGAGAGATCTGGATGTGCCAAAGATCGCTTTCCGAATGAGGTACGGACACTATGAGTTTTTGGTTATGCCTTTTGGACTCACTAATGCACTGCTGCGCTTTTATGGATCTAATGAACCGGGTCTTCCGGCGCTTTTGGATCGGTTTGTAGTAGTGTTTATTGATGATATACTTGATCTACTCCAAAAATGAAACGGAACATGCCGAGCATTTGAGATTAGTACTACAAATTTTGAGAGATCAACGATTGTATGCAAAGTTCGTAAGTGTGAGTTCGGATGAATGAAGTCAACTTCTTGGGTCATGTTGTTTCTGTGTCGTATTCGGGTGGATCCAAACAAAATAGCAACCATATTCGATTGGAAACCACCAAAGAATGTTTCCGAGATTCAAGTTTCCTAGGCTTCGCGGGTATTACAGTGCGCTTGTAAAAGGTTTTTCTCATTATAGCTACACCGCTGACGAGACTACTACGAAAGATGTCAAATTTGAGTGGTCGAAAAATGTCGAAAAGTTTCGAAGCAGCTTGAAAGCCTTGTTAACCAAGCCCCAAAGATTAACTCACTGAATCGGGTAAAGAATTTACTATTTTTAGTGATGCTTCCTTAAATGGGCTGGGTTGTGTTTTAATGCAAGAAGGCAAGGTGATAGCCTACGCTTCGAGACAATTGAAGCCGCATGAGAAAAAATTATCCAACTCACTATCTGGAGTTAGCAGCCATTGTGTTCGCATTAAAAATTTGGCGTCACTACTTATTTGACGAAAAATGTCATATTTATTCAGATCACAAAAGTTTGAAATATTTGATGACTCGTAAAGACTTAAACTTGAGACAACGCAGATGGTTAGAATTGTTTGAAAGACTATGAATTAGTGATTGACTACCATCCGGGGAAAGCTAATGTTGTAGCGGATGCGTTAAGTCGAAAATCATTATTTACACTTCGTGCATTGAACGCACGGGTGGCTATGTCTGATGATGGTTCGATCGTAGCCGAGCTACAAGCAAGACCAATGTTTATTCAAAGCAGATTTGTGATGCACGTAAAGTTGACGAAAAGTTGATTGCTATTCGAGTCGGTGTGGAAGTGGTACGTAATCGATTTTCAGATTGATGCAAATGATTGTTTGAATTATAAAGGCCGATTGTGTGTTCCAAAGAACTCGATTTGATACGATGATCCTGTGAGGCCCATAGTGGTCGCACTATCGATACACCCGGTTGCACTAAAATGTATAACGATTTGAAGCAATTCTATTGGTGGCTCGGCATGAAACGAGATATATCCGAGTTTGTTTGTAAGTGCTTAATCATCAACAAGTAAAAGCCGAGCATCAAGTACCGTCCGGATTACTTCAACCAATCATGATACCCGAATGGAAATGGGATAGAATTACAATGGATTTTGTATCTGGTCTTCCTATGACACCGAGTAAGAAAGATGCCGTATGGGTTATCGTTGATAGACTGACTAAATCAGCTCATTTTGTGCCGGTACGTACCGATTATTCACTTGATAAACTTGCCGAATTGTATGTGTCGCAGATTGTAAGGTTGCACGGTGTGCCGAGTTCCATTGTTTCTGATAGGGACCCAAGATTCACATCGCGATTTTGGAAGAAATTGCAAGATGCTTTAGGTACTAAACTTCATTTTAGTACAGCCTTCCATCCGCAAAATGCAGGCGGTCGATCGAGCGAACTATTTTGATACTTGAGGACATGCTGAGGTGTTGCGTTCTCGAATTTGAAGGTACGTGGGAACGATACCTACCGTTGGTTGAATTTGCTTATAATAATAGCTTCCAATCTAGTATAAAAATGGCGCCTTACGAAGCCTTATATGGAAGAAAATGCCGCACACCGTTATGCCGGATCGAGCTCATGAAAATAAGATACACGGGTTGATTGGATTAAAGAAACAGAAACGTAAGTAGGTGGTTCTTATCGTGAATAATTTGAAAGTCGCATCGGATCGTCAAAAGTCTTATACCGATTTGAAACGTAAGGACATTGAATTTCGTGTCGAGAGATCGGGTGTTCTTAAAAGTTTCTCCGTGGAAGAAAATACTCCGATTTGGTCGGAAAGGCAAGTTGAGTCCGAGATTTATCGGACCGTATGAAATCATCGAGCGTATAGGGCCTGTTGCTTATAGATTGAAATTGCCCTTGACTTAGAAAAGATACACAATGTATTTCACATTTCGATGCTTCATAAATACAGATCGGACCCGTCCCCATGTGATCACACCGTCGTCGAGAGATAGAAATTCGATCCGATTTGACATATGATGAGGAACCGATTCGTATCTTGGCTCGGGAAATGAAGGAGTTGAGAAATAAGAGGATTCCACCAGTGAAAGTATTATGGAATCGACACGGAGTTGAAGAGGCCACGTGGGAACCTGAAGATTCAATGAAACAACAATATCCGATCTTATTTAACGGTAAGATTTTCGAGGACGAAAATTCTTAAGGAGGGGAGAGTTGTGACAGACCAATTTTGACCCTAATCGGAACGGTGGTTTCGGGACCACGAATCCAAGCCCGAGAAATATTGTGGTGTTATATTCTATGTTTATTATATGTGAATTAATATGTGTGAAAATGTCGTAGAAAAGTTTTATCGTTTAAGTGCTTAATTTGGTAAAGAGGATTTAATCGCGAAAAGCGTAAATGTTGCATGCTAAGGTGTAATGTACTAAATTGCTTGTGGCTTTTTAAGTGGGTGTCCTAAAAGGGCAATTAGCCCATTGACCATAGTGATGGACGGCAATTGGCCAAGTTATGCTAGATATATATGCTAGTTTAATTAAATTTTTATTTTATGCTTATGTTAGTACTTTTATAAAGAAATAAAGTTAGTGTAAATGTTAGATAAAACATAAAATAAGGCCACTATCTCCTTCATTCTCTCATGGCCGATTATTAGCAAATAAAAGAGGCAAATTGAATTGTTTCTTGCAAGAATAGATTTGCATGTCAAATTTCCCTAAAAAGCAAAGTAGAGGACGGTAAGCATGCTAAGAAATTAGTAGTTTATATGTTATAATAATAAGTTAATAAGGTAAGCATGCTAAGAAATTAGTAGTTTATATGTTATAATAATAAGTTAATAAGGTGAGCATGTTAATAAAATAAAGAAACATAAAACAACTAGGGGGTTCATCTTTATTCCTTTATTCTTTATTACCAAAAAAATTTGCTAAAGGAAAAGAAGAGAAAAAAAGCTCTCTCATGTTCGGCTACTTCAAGCTAAAATAGGTATGTGTGTTTGATAATTTTGATAATTGATGGCATTTTGAAATGGTTATCAAGAGCTTTATATAGCCCATGTAAAAAAAAAATGCGTTTTGGTTGTGATTTTCATGAAGTACCATGGAAGAAAGCTTGATGATTTAGTTGTTAAATGGTAAAATTTTGATGATAGGTGATAAAGTAGTAAATTTTGTTCTTGGACTTTTAATGAAAATGAGGAAGTTAGAATTTAGATGTTAGAATAATTAGTTGGGGAATTAAAATGAAAAAAAAAATAGTTTGTAAGGACTTGTATTAGCTAGAGATACATTCGGCTCTTGAGGAAGGAACTTAAATTCCATGCAATTTGTGTTTTGTGCTTTAAAGACTTAATTGGAAGAGTTGTAAATGTCGGGGGACAAAAAGGGTAAAATGTGCAATCAAGTATTCATGGATTTAATTGAGATGAAATTAAAATTTAGCTATTATATTTGGTTACAAATTATATATTATATGATTTTGTTTTTAAATTGAATGAAAATGTGGTTAAATTGGTTTAATTGAACCGAATTAGATCAAGAACAAAAGGAGAAGAATTTGGAGCGAGGAAAAGCTAAACTAAACGAATAGTTGGAGATTTCGAATCTATCGACTTCTAAGGTAAGTCCTTTAGTTAAATCATGTCAAAGAATTAATTATGGTTATCTTGACTATTAAAAAAAAAATTTATGAATGTTAGTATCCAATTACATCATGGCCGAATGTATATTGACATATTGGTTGATGATTTATGTTGAGTATGTGATGGAAATTATTTTGGCTAATGTAAGGTGAATAAGTAAGTTCTTGAGCTACTTTATATTTAAAGATCATTTACATATCTAGTGAATGATAAATTTTGTATAAGCTTGGTGTAAAACCATGAGTTGGCTGAATGTGATAATGATGGATTGGATTGATTTCGAATTTATTTAATGCAATGGGAATAAAGTATATGATTCGATATGTATAGTGAAATGTGAAAAGCATGTAAAAATATTCTGACATTCGGGCTTGAGCCTAGCAGCCCTCGTGTGAGTGACATAATCGGGCTTTATGCCTAGCGTGCCTTGTGCTTGGTGTTATTTATCGAGCTTTTATGCCTAGCGTGCCTTGTGCTGGTGTTATTATTATCGGGCTTCTACGCCTAGCAGGCTTGATGCCGGTGATGTGCTTTACAAAATAGAAACCGAAATTTATGTTCAAGGTGAATTAAAGCAAATATGTCGAGTTAACGGCTCAGGTGAGTATGTAAAGTAGGAATGAGTTTCTTACTTAATTAAGATAAGGTAAACTAGTGATTCAGTGATTATTACCAATGGTATGTATTTCTCGGTTCTATTGATAAATGATGTGGTATCGTGATTTCGGCCGTTTAATATGTAAATATAAGACTAGGTGTATTCGGCCACAAGAGTGGTTGTATAATTAATAACATGTTATAATAATTGATATCCAAGAATATGAATAATGGTACCTATGGTTATATGATGACACATTGGGTTTTAAAGATCGGATTACGAACGAATATTTTGATCATAAATATGTGGGTAAGGAGAAACTTTCCGATCAATTTCATACTTAGTTACATGGATATGAAATTGAAAGCTTGATAATGAAAATAAGCATAGTACAAGTTGAGTTGTAGAAATTGAATTGTTAGTGTTTGAATGTTATATTTTTATGAAATTAGGACTTACTAAGCTAGCAAGCTTATCGTGTGAAATGTTTCCTCCTGTTTATAGATTAGGCAAGCTACAAGCTCGTCGGGATCGTTCGGAAAGTCGCTCACACTATCAATCTACATTTTGGGTACTCTTTTATTTTGGTTTTAAATGAAGGCATGTATAGGAAGGACTTGGTCTTTGTCTTGATGAAATTTTAAGGTTCTTGTATATAATGGCCATGCGAATATGGCTAAATTTCTAGTTAAGTACGTTGTTGTGTTTTTGATGTGTATGTTGGTTCATGATGGCAAGGTTTATGCTTTCTTAATCAAAGTTTAATCATTTTGTTAAGGAAATGTTTATATACGAAATGAATCCTTGAATTAGGAGTGTAGGTAGGTTCGGTTAGAAGCTAGCCTTTCATAAAATGCAACAAAACAGCTTGTAGTAACAGCAGTGGTGTGAGTTAGAAAAATCACTAAAAATAGGGTATATTGAATTAAAAGGTGAATGAGATATGGAATTAAACCTTATTGTGTCTATTTCTACATGAAAGAAACAGAGTAGGCAAAAGATTTATATATTATGAGATAATTCAGTTTTAGTGAGACCTGCTCTGAACAGATTCGTGAGTCACTGTTCTGTTTTGGAAAAATTGTCAAAAATTGTACAAAAATAATTTATATGTGTAAAACCCTTAATGAGTCTATTTTTCATTGGTATAAACAATAACAATATAGGAAATTTGTGCAATGAGATAACTGTATTTTTGTAGAGACAGGTCAGAATCATCAACAGTGAAACAGGGGAAACTTTAAGAAAAATCTGGTATTGATTGACCAGACCAAAAATTCTGGAAATATTATGGAAAATTCTTATATGAGTCTAGTTTCAAGGAAAATTTACGGATCTAAATTTTGAGTTGGGTAACTCGAGTTATGGTCAAATTATCCAGCATGATGCAGTTTTGACAGCTTTAAGTTTTTATGTCCTGAATTTGTAGTCAAGTCTAGTAATGCCTCTTACTCAATTCCGGCGATGGTCTCGAGTAAAGGGCGTTACATGACTAGTTTGCTTCGTTCTTCCTTCTCCGTTGTCCTCGTTGACTAAGGCTGCTATGAAGACTTAATTGTTTCTCCAAATGGCTGAGGAATGCCCCTTTTCCAAGAGGAGGAATCGGCAAGAGAGCAAGGGAATTTGGAATGGAAAAGAAGAGAGAAAGTAGAGAGAAGAGAGAACATATATGAATGCTTCAGATGTGTTTCAAATGACTAGCCTAAAGGGGGTTTATAGATGAAGAGGGCTGCTAAAAATAGCTAAAATTACCATCCAAAGAGCCCTCCCTTGGCCAGCCACACATGTGGCAAGGTTTATAGTTTCAACTTTACTAATTTAGGCTTGGTGAAAATCTATAAAGCCACCAATTGTGGAGGGGTTTGTTTGCAACTTTAACAAGTCTTGAAGGGCCTCTTTACAAGATAAATAATCATCTAATAAGTTGATTTAGGTCAGCATATGGATGGTTTTGGGCTGTCCACTTCGTGGTCGGTTCGGCTCCACTGGATCACTTTTTCATAATTAATTAATTAATAATAATTTATTTGAAAAGAATTTCTCGGAAACACCTTTGAAAAACTCCTTCAGAACAACATTCTTCCCAGAATTATGATACTTTTGCTCAAAAACAAGAAATTTGATAGTTTTGCTACTTAAGTATACATATCGATCAAATTAATCTCAACAACTATTATGATAGCAAAATTAGACTAAATGCTTCCCTAAGACAGACATGTTAACCCTTACCAATTTGATTTTATTTCCTTATTCAAGATTAAGCTGCAATCATTAAGTTTAACTTATGCCTTCATATGTTGAACATAGTAATTTTTCTCCACTAATGTAGGTAGCATAGAAAACTTGAATCAATAGGTCTTTAAAAAGGCTGTAACGCAGCTAGGCTAGGGGTAGGTAAAAGATAGATAAATTTAGGCTTAAAACCTTAGACTCAGCTTCAATCGGACCTTTGGAATATTTTCCCTCAGTACACCAACTTACTTTGGTTTCACATGCTCTTTTGTACATCTATTTTCTTTCAAGTACATGTGCTCTCTTTTTTTTTTTTCAACACGGGCATTTTACTGTATGTACTACAATATTTAGAACATTTGATACTTCTTTCAACTCCCCCATACTTATTTTCAAAGGATACTCTGAATAATACTAAGTCTAGTGTTTGGGACAATTTAAAGATAATTAAGAGAAAAGTGATGGCTAAATATTGCAAAGGTTCAAATAAAATTAGGCCATCTAGTCTCAAAGTTGGGTTTCAAGGGATGAAATTTCATTATGGTTGGCTTGAAAGGCTCAAACGGTCCCAACAAAAGTTGCCTAAATCATTTTCAACATTTCATGCTTCCTAGGATTTCACTTCAAGAAACTACTAAGTCAATTCTAAAGACTTAAAGTTTCATGCACGTCTAACTTTCCTAAGAAACTAAAAATTTTATGGTACGATTTGCATGCTTTATTAAAAATACATTTATATCATTATTAAGCTACCATAACAATTTATTGAAATAACAGAACTTTATTTAAACTAAAGTTTAGCATACTTAACAAAATTTCAAATTATTGAACAAAAATATCCTAATCATAATTAAAAGAACGATTTATTTTGAGTGGAAATAATTTCAATTTTTCGGTCCCCCTACTTAAAATGAACAATGTCGTCATTATATAAAGTGAATAGATACTATACACCACGTAGGATTCTAAAAAAAAGGAGGTGAGTCGATTTGACTGCTTAAGTACCAAACTCTTTCTAAATCCAATCCAAGACATTTAATCTGGAAACTCAGGCACAAAAATAAATGGGTCATTGTAAATTTTCGTAAGAGCACTTCTCTTCGAGTCATCCCTTATTTTTTAGTATCTCTAATAAGCTTGTTGTTGCCACTGCATATGTTGCATTATGTCCATCAACTTTGACAGCTCATCTCGAAACTTTGGGCTAGGCAATTGAGCTCTGAACATTGAAGTCTCGACATCAGGTTCAGCTTCTGGTTCCATTGGTTCCACCTTTTTAGGGACTTCAACCGATTGCACTAGCTCGATCTCTATTGATCTTCTTCTTCTTCTTATTCTTTGAGATCCTTGCTTTCTTCAACTCGTTACTGTAGAACAGAGTCTCCAACTATTCAATAAAGGTCCCAATCTATGATTGTGCCTTGGCTATATCCTTTATTCTTTATGTTTGCAAGAATTTTGGCTTTCAACCAAAAAACTGTTATTGTAAAAGGAAAGTAAGCTGGGCCAAAACGTCTAACAGCACAATTCCGTATTTCTCTCAGGATGAGTTTTCCCACATCAATGGTCTTTCCAGTTAAAATTGAGTATAATAAGACAATTCGCTCTAATGAAATTGCAGTTCCATGAGAGCTAGGCATAAGGCTGAACCGGATAAAATAGAACCATACCTTTTCGAGTGGTGTTAAATATTTTCTTCTACAAGTGTGGATTCCTTACTTTGTCACAGTCCACTTAGAACCTGGAATTGTAAGTTGCTCGAGTATTTCTTGCAAATTTTCAGGCTCGGTATTGCTCATTAAGGATGAATATTCATCGTTTTCGAAATCAGGTAATTCAAAGAATTCATTAAGAGCATTTTAAGTTATTGGTACCTTGATTCTGCAAACTGGAACTTTCGTCAACTCACTTGAGGTTAAATTCGCGTAGAATTCACGCACTAACTCTTCATCCACTCTAGGTGTCTTCTCACAAAACAACTCCCAATTGAGAGTTTTAGCAACTTGACAAATATGTGGCATAAAATCAATATAGTCGCTTTATTTCAATGTGAAGCCTTTGTCTGGATGCATCTGTTAATTCTTGAAGATAGTTTTGTATCTCTCTTTGGATTCTTCATAGTGGAACTTGTTTTGTGATTCGTCAATTTGGGTGGAGGCACGAGTTTTCTTGTGAGGCATGATTAACCTAAACATATGATGGGAAAATTTATTTTCTCAAAAATTTAATTAATAAAAATTATTTATAATTCAATAAATTGAAAAATTAAATAATTGAATAAAATTAAAATTTAGGAGAAAAATTGGTCTTACCACTTTTTTTGTAAAGATTAGGAACTCCTAAAAAAATAATTATGAATCAAAAGATGGCAAATTAAAAGAAGTTGCAGGGTTTTCGGCTAAATGGGTTGGTTTGGTGCAAGGTCGGTGTGCCGGCTGGGTGTGCGAGGTAGCAGTATGAAGCAGGGGTTGGATGCAACCAACAACATGCGCGAGCTAGGCTAGATGTGTGAGCATCATGTGGATCCTTGCCGAGCAGGCCTGGCGTGAGCGCGCATGGAAGCTAAGCACAGGTGCGGGATTAAGGCCTAGGCAGCTGGAGCTGGAGCAGCACAAGGCGCGCAATGCAGCACGCGATGGGGCAGGCGTGCGCCTGCGGCGTGCGATGGAGCTGGGATGCTGGCCGAATGGCTGTTAGGTAGCTAGGTAAAGTTGGTTAGGAGGCTGTGGCACTTAGGGATTTTGGTGTTTGGAAGGAATAATGTATGAATGAAAAAACAATAAGCATAGATGGGTGGATTTTACAGTGAGAGGAGTAGGAATTAGAGTACAATTCTTAGAACAATTTAACAATTAAAAAAAAGTCTAATTCTAATTCTACTCAAAGTTAACAACAATTAATACTTAATTAAAATGCATATTAAATTATTAATTGCTATTAATTTATTACAATAAAATACCAGAATGTAAACATTGTGGCAAAAGACATCCAGGTAGTTGTAAATTGAATGATCGAGCCTATTTCAGATATGGATCATTAGACCATTTCATTCGAGATTATCCCGAGTCTGTTGAACAAGAGATTGTATAGAATCCGAGGCCAGACAATGTTTCAGCTAGAAGTAGACCTTCTAGAAATGCAAGAAATGTTAGTGGTAGTTAGAGAGCTATGAAAGATACAATTACAAGATCTAAAGCTAGGGCACCTGCCAGAGGTTACGCCATCCGAGCTCGTGAGGAAGCTTCATCTCCAAACATTATTACGGGTACATTTACTCTTTATGATACTTCTATGATTGCATTAATAGACACTGGGTCTACTCATTCATATGTATACATGAACTTAGTATACAGTAAGACTTTGCCTGTAAAGTCTACTGAATTTGTTATTAGAGTATCAAACCCCTTAGGTAAATGTGTCTTGGTTGACAAAGTATGCAAGAATTGTCCGTTGATGTTCTGAGATGTTTGTTTTCTGGCTGATATGATGTTATTACCTTTTGATGAGTTTGATAAAATTTTGGGTATGGATAGGTTAACATTGCATGATGCTGTTGTTAACTACAAACGAAAGACTATTGATTTGAGATGTCTGAATGTTGAAATAGTTCGAATTGAATCCAATGATTTGAATGGGCTACCGATTATGATATCAGTATTGAAAGCGCAGAGTTATGTGAAAGAGGGTTATGAAGCTTATTTTGCCTATGTAATTGATTCGAAAGTGACTGAAAAGAAAGTAGAATCAGTGCTAGTTGTCTGTGAATTTCCTAATGTGTTTCCTAAAGAACTACCCGGATTGCCTTTGATACAAGAAGTTAAGTTCGGTATAGATTTAATGCCGAGAACGACTCCTATTTCGATAGCTTCGTATAGAATGGCACCGACATAATTGAAAGAGTTGAAGTCACAATTACAAGAGTTGACCAATAGCGGATTTGTGCGACCGAGTTTCTCACCTTGGGGTGCTCCTGTTCTATTTCTGAAAAAGAAAGATGGCACAATGAGAATGTGTATTGATTACTGTCAGTTGAACAAGGTGACTATCAAGAACAAATATCCTCTGCCGAGAATTGATGATTTGTTTGATCAACTGAAAGGAGCTACAGTATTTTCAAAGATAGATTTGAGATCGGGATATTATTAGTTACGAGTAAAAGATTCAGATATTTCGAAAGCTACTTTCAAAACGAGGTACAGGCATTATGAGTTTTTAGTTATGCATTTCGGACTAACCAATGCTCCTGCTGTTTTTATGGATTTTATGAACAGAATTTTCAGACAGTATTTAGATCTATTTGTTGTTGTATTCATTGACAACATTTTGATTTATTCGCATGATGAAACCGAGCATGCTGAACATCTGAGAATCGTGCTACAAACTCTGTGAGATAAGCAATTGTATGCAAAGTTTAGTAAATGTGAATTTTGGTTGCATGAAGTTGGTTTTCTGGGACATATTGTGTCAGCATCTACTATACGGGTTGATCTGAGAAAGATTTCAACTATATTGGAGTGGAAGCCTCCGAGAAATTTGTCTGAAATCCGTAGTTTTTTTGGACTTACTGGATATTATCGAAGGTTTGTAAAAGGCTTTTCGATGATTGCTACTCTACTGATGAGATTGCTTTAGAAAGATGTGAAATTCGAGTTGTCTGAAATGTGCCATAAAAGCTTTGATCAGTTGAAAGCCCTTTTGACTGAAGCTCCACTTTTAATACAGCCAGAATTGGGTAAAGAATTCATGATTTATAGCGATGCTTCGTTGAATGGTCTGGGATGCATTCTGATGCAGGAAGGCAATGTTATAGCTTAGGCCTCGAGACAACTAAAGCCGCATGAAAGGAATTATCCGACACATGACCTTGAGCTAGTTGCGATTGTGTTTGCTTTAAAGATTTGGCGTCACTATCTCATTGGTGAAAAATGCCACGTGTTTTTGGATCATAAAAGTCTAAAATATTTACACTCAGAGAGATTTAAATTTATGATAGAGTAAATGGTTAGAACTATTGAAAGATTACGAACTTGTGATAGATTATCATTCGGGCAAGGCAAATGTTGTTGCTGATGCATTGAGTCAAAAATCACTGTTTGCATTATGTACAATGAATGCTCATTTAGACTTGTCTGATGATGGTTCAGTTTTAGCTTAGTTGAAAGAGAAACCGTTATTTTTACAACAAATATGTGATGTTCAGAAAGTTGAAGAAATGTTAGCGAAACGAGCTTAGTGTGATTTGAACTCTTATTCAGAGTTTCGAGTTGATGTTGATGATTGTTTGAGATTTTGAGATCGAATTTGTGTTATGAGGGATTAAGAGTTGATTCCGTTGATATTGAAAGAAGCTCATAGCAGTCGTCTATCTGTTCAACCAGTAAGTACAAAGATGTACCATGATTTGAAGCAACTTTATTGGTGGAAACGGGATATTTTAGAGTTTGTGTCGAAATGTTTAATCTGTCAGCAAGTTAAAGCTGAACATCAAGTTTCATCTGGTTTGTTACAACCGATTTCGATTCCAGAATGGAAATGGAATAGAGTGATAATGGAATTTGTTTCAGGGTTGCCTTTGACTCCGAGAAAGAAAAAAGCAATTTGGGTTGTAGTGGACAGATTGACTAAGTCAGCCTCTTTTATTCCAGTACGATCCGATTACTCACTTGATAAGTTAGCGAGCTATATATTTTTGATATTGTGAGATTGCATGGGGTGCCACTATCTATTGTGTCTGACAGAGATCTGAGGTTTACTTCACGATTCTGGAAGAAACTGCAAGAGGCCTGAGGTACTAAATTGCATTTTAGTACAGCTTTTCAAACAGAGACAGATTGTTAATCGGGGCGGATTATTCAGATTCTCGAGGATATGTTGAGATGTTGCATTCTTGAATTTGATGGTAGGTGGGAACAATATTTACCATTGATTGAGTCTGCATACAATAATGGTTTTCAGTCGAGCATCAAAATGGCACCTTATGAAGCTTTGTACAGATGCAAATGTCAAACACCTTTGTACTGAACCGAGCTTAGTGAAAGTAAGACACACGGGGTTGATTTTGAAACACCCCAAACCCGGCCCACGAGTCTCGACCGACTCTGGTTTGTTCCTGGAGCAAAAGTTTTTTTTTCAAATTCGTATGTTATTTTGGAAAACTTGGGTGGTTTTGAAGAAAGTTTGATTTGTGTTGGGTTTAATTGAAAACATTGCTATTCTTGAAATCAGGGATTTACAAAAACCATGCTTTTAGATCAAAAGACATACCGAATTTGTTAAAGATTTAGCTTCAAGTTGGAAATCATTTGTATTTAGATGTCAAAACATTTGAGGGTTTATTTTAAGAAAGATTACTTAAGCGTTATTTTAATAAAATTTGTATCGTACCAAATTAATTAAAATGCAAGCGTAAACAGTTCATACTATGGCCTTATTACATCAAAAACAAAAGCCCGAATAAATCCAAATACGGAAAAGAAAATTTGAAGTCCAAATTAAAAATAAACTCTGAGCTGAGCATGGCCACCACTAAGCTCCTGCCGACCCGGTCCATTACTGAGCGTCACCTGAAAACATATCCCATAAAGGGGTGAGTCAAACAGACTCATTGTATAACAACCACACTAAGTCCTAATGATTCAGGCATATCAGATCATACATACACATATCACAATTTACAAATAATGATTCATTCCCGAACCCAAACCTAGGTACCATCCGCTACACATCACCCGTACCAACCATCACACCGTGGGGACTACTAAGTCAACCCTCCATCCGCTACACATCATCGAAGGCAGTCGCTGCAGACGACGTGCCCATCGCCCTTATATATATTGTGGCATTGCCACCAGATAAAATTTTGGGACATGAGTCACCACATTCAGATTATGTGACCGAAGTCAGCAGATTCAGATATTTGTGGTATAAACCACTAGATCACTTCCCCTTTCCATATAACCTACATGCCCCATGTCATACAAATATGCATAAACCATGTCATATTTCTTGTTCACATTCTTATAATTTTACATATGTGCTGTACAGATCATATTCTACTCATAGTAGGAGTAGGAAAACATACCTGAGTACTTTGTACCATTGCATGGTACCCTTAGCCACATCTTGCATATTCATATTAATACATTTATTAAGACATAACCATAAATCTATTTAGGCTTAGTGTAGGGTACACACCTGATTCACTTAACGCCTTCACTGA
Organism: Gossypium bickii; assembly: GCA_025503065.1. NCBI lineage: Eukaryota > Viridiplantae > Streptophyta > Magnoliopsida > Malvales > Malvaceae > Gossypium > Gossypium bickii. Next base: position 70,254,200 of record CP106716.1, on the reverse strand, counting down.
AATCCTAAAAATCCCGATCTAGCGTCCTAGATCCTTAGTTCCTATGTTCGGCCAACCCTAAACATGTTAGCAATGAGCCATTCGACTAAAATAGCGAAATCCCGAAGGATTAATGCAACCAAAATCCTTACCTTGCTGCCGATTTGATTACTAATCAAATCTCGAAACTTTGTAGTGTTTCTTCCTTGAAATCGGCTAGCATTAAATCACTTCACAGGTTAGTTTTCATCTTTTGAATAAATAAAGTATAGATCTAAATCATTGTTTTTAGCCTTGGCCGAATATCTTAAGCACTTACCTTGTGAATCTTAATTCCCGAAAACAACCACTTGATTACAGAGTTGTCGAAATCCCCTGCTTAACCACTGTTAGAATCGGCTTCTATACCAAAAAGTATTATAAAGTGGCCTTATGCCGAACACTTATACCCTTACCTTGATGGATCAAATCCCGAAATTGCTACTTGATTGGGGTATCTGTCGAAATCCCTGCAGACATATGTTAGATCCAACCTAACATTTAATCACGATAAAATGGCCTATGGCCGAATATCATCCATAGCTTACCTTAGATCTTAAAAGTCCCGAAGACCATTCTCTCCTTTGTAGTCGATAATAATAGCGCATAAATCTTGAAAGATCTTTCAAAGTTTCAGCCAAGAACAACAATGGATTAGTTCCTAGATTTCGACAAGTCTACAAGAAAAAGGGATGGAAATCGAATAATATTTGATCTTACCTTAATACTACAGTCGACGGCACCCTTGCTTAAAACCACAGAGATTTAGCTATAGGCTAGGTAATGATCAACAAATTCCGGCTTTTGATCAAGTAAAGGAATCGGCTTTAAGAAAAGAAAAAGTATAGGACTTAGGGAAAATCGGCAAGACTAGGGAATCCTATTTTCGGCTTTTGGAGAATTTAATTTTCAAGGGAATTTAATTACATCTTAAACTCATCCCACAGTCTCCCCTTGCTGTCCACTACTACCCCTTGTTGCCGCAAAAATAAAAGCTCTTATTTGCTTCCCACGTTGCTCGAACCTAGGCCCATTGTACATGCTTGTGGCGTCACTTACTGGGCTTTAAGTGGCGCCTCCTTGCCACTTTAACAAGCCTATTTGTGTGTCATATTCCCCTTACTAACTTTCTTAAGGCCCTATTAAGCTTAGCTTTCTCTTAAAATTCAAGACTTAATACTTCCTAAGGCATTCTTCTATATTCTAAGGTTCTCAAAATTCACATAACATATTTATAATGCTCATAGGCATGTTTCCACACAAAATTCAACAATTAATTCATAAGCCCAAAATCCCGGATGTTACAGTTCTACCCCCTTAAAATAATTTCAACCTCGAAATTACCTGGCTAAAATAAATGAGGGTATTGCTGTCGCATTGCTTCTTCTGGTTCCCGCGAAGCTTCTTCTGATCCATGATTACGCCATAACACTTTGACTAGAGGAACTGATTTCCTCCGTAATACCTTCACATCTCGTTCCAAAATCTGAATCGGCTCTTCCTCGTAGGACAAATCTGGCCTTAATTCCACCTCTTCAACTGATGCTACATGAGAGGGATCCGATCGATAACGACGTAGCATAGAAACATGGAATACATTGTGCATCTGCTTCAATTCTGAAGGCAACTCCAACTGGTATGCCACTGGTCCAACTCGCTTCAATACCTGATTGGGTCCTATAAATCTGGGACTTAACTTCCCTTTCCGGCCAAATCTTATTACCTTTTTCCAAGGCGAGACTTTTAGAAATACTTGATCTCCCACATCGAATTTTATTTCCTTTCGCTTAAGATCTGCATACGACTTCTGCCTGTCAGATGCCTCCTTTAATCGTGCCCGAATTACCTTAACCTTCTCCTTGGATTCTGCTATAATTTTTGGACCCAAAACCTAACGTTCCCCTAATTTTGTCCAACACGTAGGAGTGCGACACTTCCGTCCATACAACACTTCATACGGTGCCATCCGAATACTGGCCTGATAGCTGTTGTTGTATGCAAATTCCGCTAACGGTAAATACTCTTCCCAACTTCCTCTAAAGTCTGTTACATAGCCTCTCAACATATCCTCTAACACTTGGATTACTCGTTCAGATTGATCGTCCGATTATGGATGAAATGTCGTAGTGAAATCCAATCTGGTGCCTAAAGCCTAATGTAGCGCTTTCCAAAACCGAGACGTAAACCTTGGATCTCTATCTGAGATAATCGACACCGATACTCCATGCAACCTCACAATTTCTGCCACATACAATTTCGCCAACTTCTGCAAAGAATAATCAACCCGTACTGGAATGAAATACGCGGGTTTTGTCAAACGGTCCACTATCAAGCATACCGAGTCCTTCTTAGTAGGCGTAAGGGGAAGCCCACTAACGAAGTCCATGGTGATTCTCTCCCACTTCCACTGTGGAATCATGATTGGCTGAAGCAATCCTGACGGAACTTGGTGTTCAGCCTTAACTTGCTGACACGTCAAGCACTTCCCTACAAATCCGGTAACTTCCCGCTTTAGACCAGGCCACCAAAACTGTTCCCTTAGATCTCTATACAACTTAGTACCTCCAGGATGCATAGCATAAGGGCTACTATGCGATTCCTGAAGAACCTTCTGCCTTAACTCCTCATTCTTCGGCATACAAACTTTACCCTTGAAACACAATAGTCCCTCATCATTAATACCATAATCTTCCAACTCTCTGTTCTGTACTTGCTGTAACTTAGCGCTTAAATCTTCATCCAACAACTGACCCTCTTTCACTTCATTCAACCATGTCGGTTTGACTTGCAACTCTACCAACAAACTTCCATCGTCATACAAGCTAAGGTGTGTAAACAACACCCTCAGATCTGACACTACTTTCCGACTTAGGGCATTCGCCACCACATTCGCCTTGCCCGGGTGATACTCTATGGAATAATCGTAGTCCTTCAATAATTCCACCCACCTTCACTGTCTCAGGTTCAACTCCTTCTGAGTCAACAAATACTTAATGCTCTTGTGGTCTGTGTAGATTACCGACTTTTCCCCATACAAATAGTGCCTCCATACCTTATGAGCAAAGACCACTGCCGCCAATTCTAAATCATGTGTTGGGTAGTTAACCTCATGAGGCCTTAATTGTCGAGACGCATAAGCAACTACCTTACCATCCTGCATTAACACGCATCCCAATCCTGTGTGAGAAGCATCACAGTACACCACAAAATCCTTCCCCGCCTCCGGTTGAATCAAAATCGAAGCTTCAGTCAGAACCCTCTTAAGCTTTTCAAAGCTCTCCTGTTGCTTATCTGCCCATACGAAAGGTACCTCCTTCCTCAACAACTTCGTCAAAGGTGCGGCTATTGATGAGAACCCTTCCACGAACCTTCTGTAGTAGCCTACCAATCCCAAGAAACTACGAACCTCAGCCATAGACTTAGGTGGTTTCCAATCCAACACTTCCTCAATTTTTCTGGGATCCACCCTTATTCCTTCTGCAGACACATGTCCTAAGAATGCAACTTCCTTAAGCCAAAATTCACACTTGCTGAATTTGGCATAGAGCTTCTTCTCCCTTAATACTTGCAACACAATCCGGAGATGCTCATCATGTTCTTCCTCTAACTTGGAGTACACTAGAATGTCGTCTATGAATACAACGACGAACCGATCCAAGTAAGGTTGAAAAACCCAGTTCATCATATCCATGAACGCGACTGGGGCGTTCGTCAATCCGAACGGCATTACTAGAAACTCGTAATGGCCGTATCTTGTCCGAAAAGCTGTCTTATGGATATCTGCTTCCTTTACCTGCAACTGATGATACCCCGACCTTAAGTTGATCTTTGAGAATACCGCGGCCCCCTTAAGCTGATCAAACAAATTGTCTATCCTTGGCAACGGGTACTTGTTCTTGATGGTTAGCTTGTTCAACTGACAATAGTCTATGCACATACGCATAGTTCCGTCCTTCTTCTTTGCAAACAAGACCGGTGCTCCCCACGGAGACACACTGGGTCGAATAAACCCACGATCAAGCAACTCTTGGATTTGAGCCCTGAGCTCCACCAACTCCTCTGGTGCCATTCTGTAAGGGGCAATTGACACAGGAGCTGTTCCCAGTAGTAAATCAATTCCGAATTCCACCTCCCTATCCGGGGGTATTCCAAGTAATTCCTCCGGAAACACATCTTCAAATTCCCTTACAGTTCTAACTCCACTCACTCCCCCTTCTTTTGCATCCAACGCACTAACGAAGGCCAAAAATGCCTTGCACCCTTTCTAAACCATCTTATCAGCCTTTAAAGCAAAGACTACATTAAACAAGTAGTTTTTTCTTTCTCCTATCACAATTATCACCTCATCCTCCGGGGTCCTTAACTCCATTCGCTTAGCTGTACAATCCAATACAACCCGATGCTCCACTAGCTAGTGCATACCAAGTATAAGATCAAATTCTTCGAAGGGTAGTTCCATTAAGTTGGCAGGGAAAATCGTTCCTTGAATCTCTAGAGGTACACTCCGAAATATCTTATTCACCACTATAGTTTGACCTAATGGGCTTACTACAGTCATCTCCCTATCAGATAGTTCAGAGGCTATGCCTAGTGTTTCAACTACACTACATGCAACATAAGAATGAGTCGAGCCCACATCAATCAAAGTAAAATAAGGCTTGTTCGCTATAAGGAACGTACCGGTTATGACGTCCGGTGCGTCTCCATCCTCCCTCCGGTAAACTACATAAACCGGACACTACTGTCTTGCCCTCAGATTACCGACACCTCTCGCTGTGTGCTCCCGTCCTCTTCCAGCACCGTTACCCCTACCATTCGGACCACGACCTCTCTGAGGCTACTGTCCACCTCTACCAGCCTGATTAACACCCTAACCTGTCGGGCGACTCCCGTCTGTCTTAATAGGATAGTCCTTAATCATGTGCTCCTTAGATCCACACTTGAAACATCCTCCTGTCTTTTTCCAGCACTCTCCTAAGTGCATTTCCACATTGAGTACAAGTATGATACTTCCCTCCTGTACCAGCCTACTGACCTCGTGGCCCATCAAACTCTAGGCCTCTTCTGTACATTCCCAGAAGATCCCGACGATCCAAAACCTCTTTTCTGTCTGTTCCGATCAGTGTTCTCTACCAACGCAGCAAACTCCCGCTCCTGGTGTGGGGCTATCAACAACCTCAAGTCATCCCTTAGTCTGTCCTCAAATCGGACACATCGCTCATGCTCCGTAGCCACTACTCCTCGAGCATACCGGCTCAACCTTAGGAATTCAGCTTCGTACTCTGCTACGGATTTATTCCCTTGAACCAGCCCAAAAAATGCCTTCCTTTGCGCATCAGTGTAACGCGTGCCGACATACTTCTTCTGATACGCCGCCTTAACATACTCCCAAGTAAGATCCTCAGCTGTGGCACCATCCCGAATCGTGAGCCATCATTGATATGCTTCATCGCGTAGCAACAACACCATTCCTTTCAGTTCCTCCTCAGGGGTCAGATCCAGCTCATCCATAATTTGTTCCGTCGCCTCCAACCAATACTCAGCCGTACTAGGCGCCACACCAGAGACGCCACGAAACACCTCAGCTCCATTGGCTCAGAGTCACTCGGGTACAGATTTCTGAGCTCCCATGTTCCCACCTGCTCTAGCCACAATCTCAAGAACTCGTAATACCGCCTGCGATATTGCATCATCCCCCGTCTGATATTGCTGCTTAACACCAACAGCTGGTGGTGGAGGTGGTGGTACCTCATTCTCAGACCCTTGACCCGATCTAACAGGTTCCGACACAGTCATTCTGCCTCTACCACGTCCTCACACATTACGACCACGTCCCCTAGAGCTCATTTCTATGATCGCGCCTTAATCTGATTACAAAGTTTTATGTATTAGCCTTTGTTCCACTGATTATCCGCGAACAATTTTATAGAAAGAAGTTTAATAGTAGTTCTTTCGTTCGTTCAGAGTTTCAAGTCTTCTATCCTAATTCAAAGAAGTACATCCATTCAGTAGCATCTACCACACACATTCATCATTCGAATAGTTTTGTCATTCCTATCCCAGGGGTATTTTCGTAATTTGTCCTACAGGGGCATTTTGGTAATAAATCGGGGTCAATTTGAAAATCTTAATAAATCAGCACTTTGAAATTTTCAAAACTCGAGGGTACTTTTGAAAATTTTCTCAAATCAGAGGTATGGCAGAAATTTTAGAAATCAAGGGTCATTTTGGTAATTTTGTAAATTAGGGGTAATTTGGTAAATTTTCAAAGTCAAGGTATCTTAGTATTTCGCAAAGGTAAAGTTTTTGGATACTTTTGCCAAAATCAGAAAATTTTATTAAAATCGGGGTAGTACGGTAATTTTGAAAACCAAGGGCATTTTAGTAATTTTACAACTAGGGGTATTTAGGTAATTTTGTAAATCAGAAATATTTTGAAAAATTTGCAAGCTAAATTTTACTATAATTTAAAGGGGTAATTTGGTGGTTCTTAAAACTGAAGTTTTTGTGAAAATACAGCTAATCCCTTTCGGGTTTTAGTTATCGAGTTTAGCCCGTGAATAAGTCCTCTTGGTTAGGGTGAACCGTTACTATGCACCGGGTAGGATTGGAGGGAAGAGGAGGTGAGTCACTAGGACTACTTAAATACCAGGCTCTTTTTGAATCTAATCCTAGACATGCGCACAAAGGTTCCACACCCTAACTCGGCGACTTAGCCACAAGTTTGTTTAATTAGGCATTAAGTCTTATGTAATTCTTAGGTTGGGGTAAACTAATCCTAGGGTTCAAGTACTTAATATACTAGTCTACTTTCCCAATATACCCTTCTACAAATCATAATATAAATCACACAATAGTTAGAAGTACTTATCTGGTGGACTTCGGGTCGGAGACTTAGGTGCCATGCCAGAAAAACCTGCTTATTCACAAAATTGTTCACAAAACTTATTTGGGCCTTATTTTAAAAACGTTATGGGCTTTAAACCCAAGGCCGAGAGTTTAAAACTAGGCTCTGATACCAAGCTGAAACACCCCAAACTCGGCCCACGAGTCTCGACCGAATCTGGTATATTCCTGGAGTAAAACTTTTTTTTTCAAATTCGTATGTTATTTTGGAAAACTTGGGTGGTTTTGAATAAAGTTCGATTTGTGTTGGGTTTAATTGAAAACATTGCTATTCTTGAAATCAGGGATTTATAAAAACCATGTTTTTAGATCAAAAGACATACCGAATTTGTTAAAGATTTAGCTTTAAGTTGGAAATCATTTGTATTTAGATGTCAAAACATTTGAGGGTTTATTTTAAGAAAGATTACTTAAGCGTTAATTTAATAAAATTTGTATCGTACCAAAATAATTAAAATGCAAGCGTAAACAGTTCATACTAAGGCCTTATTACATCAAAAACAAAAACCCGAATAAATCCAAATACCGAAAAGAAAATTTGAAGTCCAAATTAAAAATAAACTCTGAGCTGAGCATGGCCACCACTAAGCTCCTGCCGACCCGGTCCATTACTGACCGTCACCTGAAAACATATCCCACAAAGGGGTGAGTCAAACAGACTCATTGTATAACAACCACACTAAGTCCTAATGATTCAGGCATATCAGATCATACATACACATATCACAATTTACAAATAATGATTCATTCCCGAACCCAAACCTAGGTACCATCCGCTACACATCACCCGTACCAACCATCACACCGTGGGGACTACTAAGTCAACCCTCCATCCGCTACACATCATCGAAGGCGCCATTGCAGACGACGTGCTCATCGCCCTTATATATATTGTGGCATTGCCACCAGATAAAATTTTGTGACATGAGTCACCACATTCAGATTATGTGACCGAAGTCAGCAGATTCAGATATTTGTGGTATAAACCACCAGATCACTTCCCCTTTCCATATAAATATGCATAAACCATGTTATACAAATATGCATAAACCATGTCATATTTCTTGTTCACATTCTTATAATTTTACATATGTGCTGTACAGATCATATTCTACTCATAGTAGGAGTAGGAAAACGTACCTGAGTACTTTGTACCATTGCATGGTACCCTTAGCCACATCTTGCATATTCATATTAATACATTTATTAAGACATAACCATAAATCTATTTAGGCTTAGTGCGGGGTACACACCTGATTCACTTAACGCCTTCACTGAAATCCCGAAAATCCTGATCTAGCGTCCTAGATCCTTAGTTCCTATGTTTGGCCAACCCTAAACCTGTTAGCAATGAGCCATTCGGCTAAAATAGCCAAATCCCGAAGGATTAACGCAACCAAAATCCTTACCTTGCTGCCTATTTGATTACTAATCAAATCCCGAAACTTTGTAGTGTTTCTTCCTTGAAATCGGCTAGCATCGAATCACTTCACAGGTTAGTTTTTGGCATTTGAATAAATAAAGTATAGATCTAAATCATTGTTTTTAGCCTTGGCTGAATATCTTAAGCACTTACCTTGTGAATCTTAATTCCCGAAAATAACCACTTGATTACGGAGTTGTCGAAATCTCCTGCTTAACCAATGTTAGAATCGGCTTCTATACCAAAAAGTATTAGAAAGTGGCCTTATGCCGAACACTTATACCCTTATCTTGATAGATTAAATCCCGAAATTGCTACCTGATTGGGGTATCTGTCGAAATCCCTACAGACATATGTTAGATCCAACCTAACATTTAATCACGATAAAATGGCCTATGGCCGAATATCATCCATAGTTTACCTTAGATCTTAAAAGTCCCGAAAGACCCCTTTTCCCTTGTAGTCGACAATAGCATACAAATCCCGAAAGATCTTTCAAAGTTTCAGCCAAGAACAACAATGGATTGGTTCCTAGATTTCGACAAGTCTACAAGAAAAAGGGATGGAAATCGAATAACATTTGATCTTACCTTAATACTACAGTCGACGGCACCCTTGCTTAAAACCACAGAGATTCGGTTATAGGCTAGGTAATGATCAACAAATTCCGGCTTTTGATCAAGTGAAAGAATCGGCTTTAGGAAAAGAAAAAGTATAGGACTTACGGAAAATCGGCAAGATTAGGGAATCCTATTTTCGGCTTTTGGAGAATTGAAAAGAAAAAGAGAATGGTTTACAGAGAGAATTCGGCAGAGGCACAGGAGGAAAGAAAGAATGAAGAATGGCCTTATTTTCCCTTTCTCACAAATTACTACCCCCCAGAGTCCCCTATTCGCCAACTCCCCTCTCACTATCAAATCCCTTGTTTTTCTCTTTATCTCTTCATTTAAAATTAATAGAAATAAATCCTCAATTATCTTCTGCTTTAGCCAAAATTTTCAAGGGAATTTAATTACATCTTAAACTCATCCCACAGTCTCCCCTTGCCGTCCACTACTACCCCTTGTTGCCGCAAAAAATAAAAGCTGTTATTTGCTTCCCACATTGCTCGAACCTAGGCCCATTGTACATGTTTGTGGCGTCACTTACTGGGCTTTAAGTGGCGCCTCCTTGCCACTTTAACAAGCCTATTTGTGTGTCATATTCCCCTTACTAACTTTCTTAAGGCCCTATTAAGCTTAGCTTTCTCTTAAAATTCAAGACTTAATACTTCTTAAGGCATTCTTCTAAATTCTAAGGTTCTCAAAATTCACATAACATATTTATAATGCTCATAGGCATGCTTTCACACAAAATTCAACAATTAATTCATAAGCCCAAAATCCCGGATGTTACAGATTTGATTAAAGAAACTGAACAGAAAGTGAAAGTGAAAGTGATAGTCTAAAAGCTGCCTCTAATCGACATAAATCTTATGCAGACTTGAAACGAAAAGATATTGAGTTTGAGATCGGTGATAAAGTGTTCTTGAAAGTGTCTCTGTGGAAGAAAATACTTCGTTTTGGCAAAAAAGGCAAATTGAGTCAGAGGTTCATCGGGCCAGATGAAATTATTAAGCGAATTGGACCTGTTGCATACAGATTGTTCCTACCATCTGAGTTAGAAAGGATTCACAATGTGTTTCATGTTTTTATGCTTTGTCGATATAGATTTGACCCATCACATGTGATTACTCCATCTGAGATTGAAATCTGATCCAATATGACTTACGAAGAAGAACCGATTCGTATCTTGGCTTGTGACATTAAAGAGTTGAGAAATAAGAAAATTTCATTAGTTAAAGTACTATGGCATTGACACGGAGTGGAAGAGGCTACATGGGAGCCCAAAGATACTATGAGACAACAATATCCAAATCTGTTAACAGTAAGATTTTTAGGGACAAAAATCACTAAGAGGGAGAATTGTAACAGTTCGGTCTAGACCCTAGTCGAAATAGTGGTTTCGGGACCACAAATCTGAGTCTGAAAAAATATTTTAATATGCTTACAATATGTGATTAAGCATGTGTAAAAGTTTTGTGAATTAATTTATCTATTTGGGTGCTTAATTTGATAAAAGGACCTAATTATGAAAGATGCTAAATTAGAATGCTATATGTAAAAAAACACATATGTCTTATGTCTTTATAAATGTGGTGGCCTTATAAAGTAATTAAACCATTAGTATGGTTAATGGACATTTATGACCAACCATTATATATGTTTTATATGTATAATAATAAGGTTAATTTGGTAATTGAATTAATAATATATGTTATAATTAAACAAACATAAAACATGGCCATTTATTCATCTTGTTAGCCGAATATAGAAAGGAAAGAAAAGAAGAAAAGTGTTCTAGGTTTTGGCTATGTTTAAGTTTTATTAAAGGTTAGTTTTTGTTCGGTTTTTGATAATTTCTACATTTTTGTGGTCGTTGCTTCGTGTTCTTTCAAACCCATGTCTTAATTTTGGAATTTAATGAAGAATTTGAAATGTGCCATTGATGATTTTGTAAGTTTTGTGATAATAGTTGATGAAATATGAAATATATGTGTGAGATTAACATGTTTTGTCTTTGGATTTTTGGTGAATTTGAGTAATTCAGACTAAATTGTGAAAATAATATTTTGAGGGACTAGAATGTAAAATAAATGAAATGTATGGACTTGTATGAAGCATATGAAAATTCGACTAAGCATGGGTACAAGCAAATTATACGAATTTTGTGATTTTGTGAAATAGGGGCTTAAATGTCAAAATGTGAAAATATGAGGGCTAATTTGTAAATTTCCCTAAATGTGTGTTTTTGGATTGAATTGAATGATTTGGTGAATAAATGGATTAAATTTGAATATGTATAGATCAAGAACCAAAGAAAACGAATTTAGACTGAGTAAAGTCGAAAGTGATCGAGTAGTCGAATCCTTTCGTTTATCCGAATCCGAGGTAAGTCTATAAAAAAATAAATGTATTTGAATTGATTTATTTATGTTTATATGAAATTGAATTGTGATGAATGAATTCGGAAGATACAAATATGAAATCCGAGGAATTATCGACAATAAGTTAATGTTTGAAAAGTCCCGTACGAACCTTAGGAATAGATAGGATTCATATGTCATGACATATGATATCGTATAGGACCACGTCTGGGACGTTGGCGTCGACTTGAGATTTACGTGTAAGACTATTTCTGGGACATTGGCATCGTATTTGTTTCGTTCAAAACCCTGTCTGGGACAGTGGCATCGATATTTGATTACATGTAAGACCACGTCTGGGTCGTTGGCATTGTATGAGTATTCCGAGTTATCCGAGTATCCTATTAGATTCTGAATGGTTCCACAGGCAATTCAGAGAAATGAAACACTATGTGAAATGTGTAATCGATCCAGGTACGTTTGAAAAGTACATTATATTTTACGATGAAAGGTAAGTACGTGTAAACTTGCTATTATGAGATATGGGTATATATTTGTTGAGACAAGTTGTGATATAAGTATGAATAAGCTATGATCTAATGATGTACATGGAGATGTGTTTGTTGGTAAGCAAATGGCTGAACAAATGAGCCAAAGAAGATTTATGAATTTGCAATTAAGAAACATTAATGATCTTGTATTTGATATGATTATGTATGTTATATATTAAGTTTATTTGTATATGGCTTACTAAGCTTTTGAAAGCTTACTCTGTGTGTGTGTCTGCTTTGTTTTATAGATAGTTAAAGCTACGGAAGGCTTAGGGGATCATTGAGGATCATCACCACACTATCAAACCCTATTTTGGTATCTTTTGAAAGTGTATATATTAAAGTATGGCATGTATAGTCTAGTGAGTCTTTGTTATGTTTTGAGTTGTAGAATATAGCTATGTGATATGGCTAGATAATGAATATGATGTGAATGAGTAATTCATGCTATATGTAGCATAATTTGGTAAGGTATGATGGTTGATAATTGGACTAATGAGATGATCAAGTTTGTGACAAGTTTGATGATTACATAGCTAGTATATTATTGATGAAAAGATGGCACCATGATTTGGTAAGTTTGTGGATGGATTTCACTTAAAAATGTTTGTGATTGGATTGAGCTAAATGGCACATAAGTTGGTGTGTTTGATGTGTTCTTGAATGGCTAGAAAAGATGGTCATTTTGGTATGTTTTGGATATTCTTGATGCTTGGAATGATGCTTATTTGTGCTTGTAGGTATAACCCAAAGTGTGGGTGGAAAATTGGCCTTGCAAATGGCCTATATTTGCCCACATGGTTGAACACACACGCGTGTGGTTCGACCGTGTCCTTCATGGTTGTATTTCAAAACAAGTTAGACTCGACCACGGGCTGGACACACGGGCGTGTGACTGGCCGTGTGGTGCAAGTCAGTGTCGACCACGGGTGAGGTACATGGGCATGTCTTAGGCCTTGTGGACAAGTCAGTATGTATGCCCTGTTTTGCCATGGCTTGGACTCACGGGCGAGTCCGAGGCCATGTGAGGCACACGGCCTGCCCACATGGGCATGTGACCTCTGTATCTTTGAAAAATGTTTAAATTTCTAAAAATTTCGTATGTGTTCGGTTTAGTCCCGACCCCTTTCTAATGCATGTTTAAGGTCTCGTAAACCTATTTAAGGGACACTTTGATTTGATTTGTTGAATTATGCTATGAAATGTTCGTAAAAGATCCGATTTGTTCGGTAACACCTTTAACCGTAGATTAGCGATGATTATATGTTAGAGGTGTTACATTTGATTTCGTTCAATTTTGTCTCCCCAGTAATGTTTCAAGCGTTGAGCATTAACTCAAAAATTACCTCCCTTACCTTGAAGTTCAACAACTCCATATGGATAGACTCGATGAATCATAAAGGGACCAGACCAATGTGATTTTAACTTACCTGGAAAGAATTTTAATTGGAATTGAATAACAAGACTTGCTGTCCTGTTTCAAATTTTGGAACTAGAATATGCTTGTCATGCCATTTCTTGAGTCTCTCCATAAGCAATTTGGCATTATCGTATGAAGACATTTGGAAGTCTTTCAACTCGTTAAGTTGAAGCATCTGTTTCTCTTTAGCAATTTTACGATCCAAGTTGAGTCATTGGAGAGCCCAGTAAGCTTTTTGCTCTAACTCCAAAGGCAGGTGACAAGCTTTCCTAAAGACCAACATATATGGTGGCATCCCTCAAGATGTCTTGTATGCTATCCTGTAAGCCCATAAAGCATCATCCAATCTTTTGGACCCACCTCGTCGATTTGGGCAAACTACTTCTCAAGTATGCCTTTGATTTCTTTGTTTACCAGTTCAGCTTGCCCATTTGTCTACAGATGGTAAGCTATGGTAACCTTGTGCTTGACTCCATGTTTGTCAAGTAACCATTTCAATCACTTCACAAAATGGGAACCTTCATCACTAATGATGGCTTATGGGGTTCCAAACCTTGTGAACACATGCTTCTGCAAAAACTTCATCACAACCTTAGCATCGTTTGTCGGATATGCTTCAGCCTCAATCCACTTAGACACGTAGCCTACAGCTACCAAGATGTACTTGTGACCAAAAGACAGAGGGAAAGGATCGAGAAAGTCAATACTCTAAACATCAAACAATTCTACCTCAATAATGTCTGTTCGAGGCATTTCATTTCTATTGGTGACATTTCCGACCCTTTGGCATCGATCACAACTCTTTATGTAAGCATATGCATCTTTAAATAGTGTTGGCCAAAATAATTCGGCTTGCAATACTTTGGTTGCAGTACGTGTTCCTCCGAAGTGTCCCCCACTCGGAGCTGAGTGACAGTGGTATAAAATCTTATGTACAAATATGGTTCTTCCCAGAAATAGTACTTCACATCGTGAAGAAACTTTTTCTTTTGATGATATGTCTTATCAATCGGTATCAAACCATAAGCTAAATAATTAGCAATATCAGCAAACCAAGAGGTATTATGGACATGATTTACCTTTAGTATGTGTTCATCTGAAAATGTCTCTTGAATTGGTATAAGTGGAGAATTCACTTCTTGTGGCTCCAATCTAGACAAGTGATCTACTACTTGATTTTTTACTCCCTCTCGATCTTGAATTTCTAGATCGAACTCTTGAAGTAGAAGTACCCACCAGATCAATCTCAGCTTAGCATCTTTCTTGGCAAGTAAATACTTAATTGCCGAGTGGTCTGTATAGATAGTCACTTTGGTACCTATAAGATAAGATCGAAACTTGTCAAAAGCAAACACAATAGCAAGTAACTCTTTTTCTGTTACCGTGTAATTCAGTTGAGCTCCTATCAGAGTCTGACTCGCATAGTAGATGGGATGAAAAACTTTGTTCCTTCGCAGACCCATGACAGCTTCGATCGCAAAGTCACTTGCGTCACAAATCAATTCAAATGGAAAATCTCAGACTGGTGTGACTATTATTGGTGCCGAGACTAACCGACTCTTCAAATCATTGAAAGCTCTTAAGCGCTCCTCATCACATTTAAAAGTCGTGTCCTTCTCCAATAATTTGCATAAGAGTTTAACAATATTGGAGAAGTCTTTGATAAATCATTGATAGAAACTGGCGTGGACCAAAAAGCTACTAACACCCTTTACAGATGTCGGAGGTGGGATTTTTTCAATAACATTTACCTTTGCTTTATCTACCTCGATTCCATGTCTTGTTATCTGATTCCCTAGAACAATACCTTCTCGTACCATGGAATGGTACTTTTCCCAGTTAAATACAAGGTTTGTTTCTTCGCATCGCCTTAGTACCTTGGCTAGATTGGCTAGGCAATCATCATATGTATTACCAAATATTTCTCAACCATGTCAGTAAGAATAGACATCATACATCATTGAAATGTAGTAGGTGCATTACACAAACAAAATGGCATAAGCCTAAATGCAAATGTACCGTATGGGCAGGTGAATGTTGTCTTGTGTCCATCAAGAAAACAGTAATAGTCTCACCTCGCAAGTCTATCTAGCATCTGATCTAAATTCTCCATCCCGTAATCGTTCTAGTTGATATCAACTCGTTATTCTCGTTTTCAATGACCGTGATACCTTCTTTCTCCGGTACGCACTGAACCGGACTTACCTATGAACTGTCTGAGATGGGATAGATTATACCCGAATCTAACCACTTGACGATTTCTTTCTTTACTACGTCCTTCATGATAAGGTTCAGTCTTCATTGTCCATCAATGTAACAGCCCAGTTTCAGCTAAATCGAAATAATGATTTTGGAACCACAAATTTGAGGTTGGAAAATTATTTTAATATTATTTTTGGTGTTTATATCATGTGATTATATATGTGTAAAAGTTTCGTGGTTAATTTTATCGATTGGATGCCTAATTTGATAAAGGGACTAAATCGCGTAAAATGCAAAAGTTACATTCTACTTGTTTAAAGTGCCTAATTGCTATGACTTATCAAATGTGAAGTCCTTATGTTGTAAATGAACAATTAAAAGGGTGAGTGGGCAAAGATGGACATCTATTATGTGTTTATTAATGTTTATAACCAGGGTATTTTAGTAAACTATTAATTAAGTTCAATTAAATAAAACAAAAGCCATTTTCTCTCATTATCATCATCTAGCCAAATTTGAAGAAGAAAAATGAAGCTTTCATGTTCACTTAGGGTTCGACACTTGTGAGCTTCAATTGGTAAGTGCTTTGAGCTCAGTTTTTAATGATTTTTACATTTTTTAGATCGTTGCTTTGTATTCTAGCTAGCCATGCCCTAATTTTCGAGTTTGTTGATGATTTTGAGAGTTTCCGTTGTTGAACTTATATGTTCTTTGGTGTTTGATGATGAAATATGAAATTTGGATGATAGATTTTCATGTTTTATAAAGTAATTTTTTATGAAAATGCATATTAGGGATTAATTCATGAAAAGATAAAAATGTGTGGTTAAATGTGTGAAATGTTGATAAATATGGGCTGCTAGGGGCTTAAGGGTAATTCGGCCAAGTATAGAATATTGAGATTTTGTGTGATTTGTGTTTTTATGAAATAAGAACTAAATTGAATAAATGTGGAACTTTAGGGGCTAAAGTGTAAAAATCTCAAATATATGTTTATGGACTGAATTGAATTATTTGTTGAATAAATGAGTTAATTTTTAATGTATATAGATCAAAAACAAAAGAAATCGGATTTAGATCGGGGAAAATCAAAGGTTATAGAATAGTCAATCCATTCTATTTATCCCGAAAAGAAGGTAAGTTCATATGCAAATAAATAAATTGAAATGGATTTATAAATGTTTATTTGTTATTGAATTGTTATGAATGTTGAACAAGCAAATACGAGCAAGAATCAATGAAGTTACGACATCTAAAAGTCTTGTACGAACCTTAGGAATAGTATAGGATAAAAATGTCATGACATTAGGATTACCGAGATGTGAGTACATGTAAGACCATGTCTAGGACATTGGCATTGTATTATGATTACATGAAAGACCATGTCTGGAACATTGGCATCATTATGTGATAACATGTGATAACATGTAATATGTAACATGTTTTCGTATAAGACCCTGTCTAGGACAGTGGCATCGATATGTGATAACATGTAAGACCATATCTGGGATATGTAATTGTACGAGCTATTTATGATTTTCGAGTATCCTTAAAGATTCTGAAGGGTTCAACGGGCTAAGTCAAGTCGAGGAGGGATGTATGAATGAGTTAAGTGACTCAGGTACGTATGAGATTCATATGAGTATTGAAAAGGGAAGTATTTGATGAATTCAATTGTGATATTGAATATCTGCACAATGAGAAAGGTTTGTGTATCTATACGTGCTTATTCATAATTTGCTTATTTGATGGAAATGATGTTGATTCATGAGATATTTTATTTGTATATGGCTTACTAAGCTTTTAAATCTTACTTTGTGTGTTCTTTCCCTATTTTATAGATCATCGAAGCTAGCTCGGACATCAGGGATCATCAGGAACCGTCATCACACTATCTACTACTTGTTGGTATTTTTTGATGCTTTGTATATATGGTATATGGCATGTATAGGCTAGTGAATTGATGATAAGTTTTGAGTTATGATAATAGCCATGTGTGTTGGCTTGTGAATTGATGTAATTTTGGTGTGTATTTAGCCATTTAAGTGGGCTTGAATTATGAGTTTGATAAGTGTTATATGTGGTAATAGTTACCTTGTGTTTTGGCATATTTGACGTGATTCTTGTGATGGTTATGAGTTGCTCAACTAGCTAGATGTTAATTGGTATATTATTGCTTAGAAGATGGCATGCTATTGGCTTTATTTTGAGATGATGAATTGGTATATTTTGTGGCATGATTTGGTTGATAAAATGATGAGAAAAATGCATAGGGAGGATAGGTGAAATTGTTGGTTATGACATATTGATTTGGCATGTTTTTTGTTATAATTTTAGGGGTTGAAAGAATGATTTATAAATGTCATGATATGTATATGAAATAGTATGTTTTGGCTGCCTATAAATGTATTGAAATGGTACCATTTTGGTTGTTAGGTGGGCATTAGAAAAGGGTGGCAAATTGGCTTTGCAAATGGCCTATTCTTGTCTACACGGGTAGAGGCACGGGCATGTGTCTCAGCCGTGTATGACACATGGTCATGATACATGGTCGTGTGTCCCCTGGGGTAGCCCTTCGAATTAAGTCAGTATACCCTACAGGTTTGGCACAGCCTAGACACAAGGGCGTATCTACTAGCTGTGTGTGGCACACCGGCTGGCACATGGGCGTGTGGTTGGCCGTGTGACCTAAGCCAGTAACCCCTCTAGATTTCACACGGCCTGGCAGACGGGCATGTCCTCGGCCGTGTTGTGCAAGTCAATATGTATGCCCTGTTTACACACGGCTTGAGACACGGGTGTGTCTAGTGGCCGTGTGAGGCACACAACCTGTTCACACGGGTGTGTGACCCTCAAATGCATGAAAATTTTCTAAGTTTCCCAAAGTTTTTAACTGTTATCAGTTTAGACCCGAACATCTTCCAAGCATGGTTTAAGATCTCATAGTGCCTTATAAGGCACAATGTGATTATGTTAGATTGATATTTATGTGAAGTTGAATCATGTATGAGAAATGTATATTATATGTTTTACTTTGATCGGTAATGCCTCGCAACCCTATTCCGGTGAACGATATGAGTTAGTGGTGTTACAATCAATCGTCCCTTTCTCTCCATCTTCTAGTATGATCTTGTGCATGCATACAAGTGGACTAATACCACGAATATTGACTATGGTCCATCCAATAGCCTTCTTGAATTGTTTCAGTACAAGGATGAGTTTCTCTTTGTGCTCATTGGTTAATTCTGCTGAAACAATCACAGGCAAAGTAGAAGCATTACCTAAATAAACATATTTTAAATGTGAAGGAAGTACATTGAGTTCTCATTTAGGTGGCTCCTCGATTGACACTTTTGGTTGGGCATAATCCCTATTCTCTAACTCCAAAGATTCAAAGTGAAATTCTGGATTAAATCCCCTTTGATTAGCCTCTAACAAAGCTAAGTATTCATCCGCCTTTTCATCATTTTGAGGGTCTGATGTCAAAATTTGTTCTAATGGATCCTCAACATAGTTGAGTTCCTTCTCCATGATTAAATCCTCTAAATCGGACACTGCAGAACAATCATCAATTGGGTCAGGAAATAGCATAGACTTAAAAACAGTAAATGTTACCTGATCATCCTGAACACACATAGTAAGCTCACTCTTCTGCACATCAATAAGCGTCCTTTCGATTGCCAAGAACGATCTTTCTAGGATGATTGGCACCTCTTTGTGTGCTTCATAGTCTAGAATCACAAAGTCAGTAGGAAAGATAAATTTGTTTACACAAACCAATACGTCCTCAATTTTTCCTTCTAGATGTGCTAAGGATCAATCTGCTAATTGAAGTGTAACCATAGTCGGTCTAACTTCACCTATCCCTAACTTCTTAAATATTGACATAGGCATCAAGCTGATGTTTGCACCCAAATCACATACTGCCTTACCACAATATGTTGCTCCAATGTTGCAAGGTGTAGTAAAACATCCAAGATCCTTTAACTTTGGGGGTAGTTTGTTTTGAAGTTATGCACTGCATTCCTTTGTCAAGGCTACCGTCTCAAATTCTCCAAGTCTTCATTTTTTTAGAGAGGATATCCTTCATGAATTTGATGTAGTTTGGCATTTGTTCAAGTGCTTCAACCAATGGGATGTCGATATGAAGTTGCTTGAGTACTTCTAGGACCTTCTTATGTAACACCCCCAGACCCGGCCCAGACGTTATGGCCAAATCCGGGAATGTCACATCAAAGGCATATTTCAAAACGATTTTGCTAAGTTAAATTTTAGCACCCAAAAGCCCAAAATCTATGAGTCTTGTTAAGTAATGATAAAAGCCCATTTAATTATTTTAAGTATTTCAAAAACCATGTTTAAACATAAAAAATTACTCAGGTTTAATAATTAAGTAAACAGTTGAAACAACAAAACTCAAAATCCAAAGTCAAAACGGAGTACAAGGCCTTATTACATCCTATGAAAATAAAGCGATTAAAATCATGTCCTTTGAAACAAATAAATAAAACTTCTAAATATCTTGTAGTGTGGCCACCTCTGAGTGCTCTCCCACGTTGAGCCGTTTACTGAGGATCACCTGAAACATTTAATAAAAAGGGGTGAGTTTCGAAACTCAGTGTGTATGACCCTTGGTAATCCAATCAGCATACAATTATCACATTGGGCCTAAGCCCTATAAAAAATGGTGGTCTTGGGCCTTAGCCCACAACGACCTCATATCACATCAGTATCACATGAATGCAATTCACCCATACCAAATCCAACCCTGCACACCATTTCCCTTACAACCCTGCACACCAATGGGGATATAAATATCAACCCACCCATCTCTACACACCAAAGGTAGCACCAGCAGCGGCACTACTCAAACGTTGCAGCAAAGCTGCTATAATGGGCTTAAAGCCACCGGTGGATCCACAGTTGTCAAGCGACTATGTGATCCTTAAATCTTCCACCGTATCATCTAAAACCCACCCAAGTGCAACATATATTCCATGAATGCAACATACACATTTCCACACATTCGGCACTTAGGGGTATTTTAGTATTTTCACTACCCAAGGGTATTTCTGTAAATCTACTCTACAGGGGTATTTAAAAAATTTTGCAAAATAGAGATACTTTGGAAATTCTGTAAATCAGGGATATTTGGGTAATTTCACAAATCAAGGGTATTCTTGTAATTTTACAATTAGGGGTATTTTAGTAATTTTACAAATCTAATGATATTTTGATAATTTTCAAATCAAGGTATTTCGTAATTTTACAAATCTAAGGATATTTTGGTAATTTCCAAATCAAGGGTATTTTAGTTATGAACTTTGGCCCATTAACAAGTCCTTGCGGCTAAAGTGAACAGACACTATGCACCAGGTAGGATTCCAGAGAAGAGGAGGTGGGTCACTAGGATCGCTTAAGTACCAAGCTCTCCCTAGATCCAATCCTAGACATGCATATGCCCGTTGCAACACTCTAACCCAGCGACCTGTTCACGAACATGTTTAATTATTAGATTATGTCTTATGCGGTTTAAGAGTTGTTCAGAACTAGCATACTTTTCTACATCCCCATAAAGCCCATCAAGCCCAAATCACATCCTTACGGCCCATCAGGCCCAAATTTCATCCATATGGCCTATTAGTCCCAAATCAATTCCAGATCATGTAACATACATGACTAACTCAATTCATATAACCAACCAAACAATTTCATCAAACTTACCTCAAGGCCCACCGAACCCATTTAGCCACTTTCGGCATTTTTGGCTTTCTGGCATTGTCGATATCGTGTGTGTAGTGTTTGTACACACCTGGTTACTGCGACATGCTATACTATCCTTAGCCTCGAACCTAAAACCAACCAACCTTTAATCTATCACTAAATCAAAACATTTACCAAAAGCCGACGGCTTACCTTAACCTTACCGTGTGCCACCGGGTTCTAATAGCCCTTCCTTAGCTAATGATTAGGAGTATCCCCTAGATCTGCACTCACACATACACCATCAAAATCCGAGTGACTCATAATTCACACAAGTCACCCTTTCGACCATGCACTTAAACCACAATAGAGTTGTGTACACTTACCCTTGATAACGATCCTGCCAGGCTTGCAATCTTTGAACCTTATCCTTGTTACCATAGAGTTAACGACAGGACAGTTAGATAGCCTTTCGGCTTTTAGCAAAACATACAAGAGAGGTTAACCGAATACTTACCAAATCCACTTTCGATCTTGCAGCCTAAATTCAACTTTTAACCTTGACTGATAGTAGATAATAATCAATTTGTGATGGACGAAAACAACAAGGGTTTGGCACAAATAGAAATTTCAGCAAGGAAGGCTGATGGTAATACGACAATAGGAGAGTTTGGCTATGAGAGAATTCGGCAAAGAGAATTCGGCTATAGGAGATTTCGGCAATAGGGAGAATTCGGCTATAGGAAAACCGATTAAGGGGAAAAAGAAAAACTAATGAAAGCTCAAAGAACCTTTCAAAGCGTTTGGCCCTCTCCTTTTATAGCCACAAGCCGAATACTTCTTTCCCCACAATCCCATTCGACACAAATTCTTCCCCCTCCTCATCTCCTAACTTTCCTCCCTGATAACACCTTAGCCTTATTTGAATTTCCCTCCATTATCAGTTCCCCTTACCACTCAAACACTCTAACGCAAGAGTTCATATTCAACACAACTCTGGCCGTCCACCTATGCAAAATAAAACACTCCAAAAATACAACTCCTAATGCTCGAACCTTTGACCTCCTTAGCTGACAACACGCCACCTTATAGCTCCCCACGTGACGCCACTTGCCACTGGACCACAAGCCCATTTATGTCCTATTTTCCCTTAATTTGCTTAAGAGGCCTAATGCCTGAGACGAGGGTCCACTAAAGCAACAAAAATAAAATTTTCCCTATAGTCTTCCCTATCTCTAAGGCTTCAAATAATCACGATAATACCTTAAAATTAATACTCTAAGTGGTACTCATACATACCAACCTCAGTTCACAGAAATTTAAAGTTTCAGGATTTTTGGGACGTTACATCTTGAATTGAATTTCTTACTTCTGCATCTGAAGCCTTTGAGGGTAGGGTGGTGGAGGTTTCTTTACTAGAACTGGTTGATTCGTCTTTTGTAGTTGTAACACGCCAAACCCGGCCTAGAAGTTAGGCCCGAATCTGACGTGTCACATGGAAGTATTTTTTCAAAACCATATTTCTTGTTGTTAGAACTTGTTTGAGAGTTAAAACCTCTATGTTAAAAAAAACACTTAAGAAATTATTGTCCACTTGAAAACGTAACTACTTTTAAAACTTATATGTTGCGGAAGCATATTTAAAATAATGAATTTATGAATAGGTGATGTATAAAAACTGAGTTGCAGAAGCAATTTGAAATCATTGCGGAAAAGTAGTGTTTTGAAGACAATTATCATTTTGGAAATTGTATTCCACGTTTAGCAGTTAGAAAACATCATAAATAAATATCACAAATAATAAGTTAAAAATAGAGAGGCCTTATTACAACCCAAATAAAAATACTTAAATTTAAATAATCGAAACGAAAACCATAAGCAGTGTGTGTTCTTCTCCGAGTTCCTTGCAGCACCGATCCGTCTAAGGCTGGGGATTACCTGCACAGTTAAAAATGGGGTGAGTTTACGAAAACTCAATGTGTAATCCCCTTACTATAGTAACAGTCAGTATACAGAAACAGAACCCGAAACAATCTGGGCCAAAGCCCTTTAACAGTAACAGTACAGTCCAGCTCAGAGCATCTATGGGTAAAAGACCACTACAATATCATTTGGATCTCACCATAACAGAATCAATTCACCTAGCCCAACCCAATAGCGAGAACAAGTGGCCTAAGCCCAAAGATGCGATGGATGATTTCATAAACAGATATGCAACAAGATGAGGATGCATCGCACTCGATCCACCAACATACCGCCTGTACCAACCAAAGACACCTGGCTATGGGGATAAAATCGACCCACCCGACCAACACAACAAGCTTAGCACCTTCACGCACTAAGTCAACGAGCGGCTCGTGCGTGCGTGGGATGTAATGACTGAAAGACATGAATATCGCATCATTACTGCCGGTTAACAGAACGGCTAAAAGCCATAAATATCGCAGAAATGCTGAAAGCCTTGTACAAAACGACAATGGGCCGTACACTTCCTCCGTAACTTTGTCCCAACCCAATGCAATGTGATGTGTATGTCATGCTCAATCATCACAGGTGTATGTAGAATAACCATACTCAGTAACAGTCATTTCAGTAATTTTGTAATCTAGGGGTATTTCAATAATTTTACAAATTAGGGTATTTCGATAATTTTGTAATCAGTGGGTATTTTAGTAATTTTGTAAACCAGGTGTATTTCGATAATTTTGTCAACCCCTCAGAAGGTCTACATTCGCCTCGAGTGACTCAAGTGTCCTAAACAGGTATAAGATGCGAATGGGCCTTAGGCCCATTCTTCTGTGGGCCCATTTAGCCCAAATCTAGCCACAGATAGGAGATTCCCGTAGTCCAGTCAAATATTTACTACAAAATCATACAACTGATCCGATAGGGCTCACGGGTCCATTGGCCCCACATGGCCCTTTCGGCCCATCGTGGCCCAAATAGCTTAAACCCATAAGAACACTCATGATGGCCTCAACTATCGCGTCGAAGCTCCCACACGTGCGCTCACACGCTTGTGTGGCTACCATTGTCGTGTGACCGGAATTCTGGCATTTGCCACTCTATAGCTAGAGTAGTGCAAAATACGCAACTGACAGGAATCTGAAGCTAATCCGCGCTCCGAGCACTCCTATGCCCAAACGCCAACCAAGGTATGCTTACTTTCCTCATAGATTGCTCTATCTAATGCCAGCTTCTCACCTTCCCTCATGCTAGCTTCCCGATGTGCGATCTCACCTTCAGCAGAGTATAAATCTATCACAACCACTTGCCGTCCCAACTTAGCAAAATAAATATCCCTTTTTGCTTGCAATGGGTTTCGAACCCTTGCCCTCTCCTATGCTCTAGACGCTACATGCCACCACAACACAAGCTCCTTTTGTGACTTAAAACATGCGCAACTAAATATAAGCCTATGGGCTAAGGTCTAACTTCATTTAAAAAGAAGTCAAAATGTTATGCAAGCGCCAAGAATTGAACCTTGGACCCCTTGCTTCCTCTATGGTGTCACTTCCTTGTGTCCCATGTGGCGTCCTTTGCCACTAGACCACAACTCCTTTTGTGTCATTTTTCTCCACACTCTATTCTAAAAGCCTACTTACTAACTCCTAGGGTGTTATTCACCTAAAACCAAAACTTTCCTAAAGCCCAAGTTTGAACCCGGGACTTCATAGAAGCCCCCTAACCTTCCAAAATCACTCACTTAATAGGTCCAACTTGCATTAGTTTCGTTCTCTTGTTCTTTAAAATTTTAAATGCTCCCGTACCCAAGGCCCAATAGGCCCAATTCTACTAGGCCCAAATTTGGGGCGTTACAATTCTACCCCATTAAAGAAATTTCGTCCTTGAAATTTCCAACTATATAATAGCCGCACAACACAGGTTACACCACCACTCTACCGCTGTGCACTCCAATTCTAATATCCCTATCATATCTTAACTAGAACTTGGAACTCCCTACACCTACTCAAAACACCTAAGCATTGAAGTAGAGAGATATCTCACACACAACCACACATCTAACTATAAAAACAAATAGATATTTATCACACATGTATACAATTTCTATATTCAAACATCACATCCAAACAAAACACACACAGAATAAATACCAAAAAAATGCAGTCCAATATCTAAAGAAACCACCGTTGTTCTAACTTACTGTATTTAAATTTCTAAACAGAAAAAATTATTTAGAAAACTTACGGATTCGGCCCCGGAGACTCGGTGTACCACACTTTCAGAAAACGGTCAATACAACATTTCATAACATCAAATCTTTTCAAGACTTTTTTATTTTCAAGCCTTTTTGAAACAACACTTTCAGAAATTCAATTTTGTAAACCCAATCCACAACTGAATTTTGTAACTGGGCTCTAATACCATTAAATGTAACACCCCAAACCCCGCCTAGAAGTTAGGCCCGAATCTGGCATGTCACATGAAAGTATTTTTCAAAACCATATTTCTTGTTGTTAGAACCTGTTTGAGAGTTAAAACATCTTTAAAAAAAAACTTAAGCAATTGTTGTCCACTTGAAAATGTAACTACTTTTAAAACCTTATATGTTGCGGAAGCATATTTAAAATATTGAATTGATGAACATGCGATGTTTAAAAATTGATTTACAGAAGCATCTTGAAAATGTTGCGGAAACGTAGTGTTTTGAAGACAATTATCATTTTGGAAATCGTATTCCATGTTTAGCAGTTAGAAAACATCATAAATAAGTATCACAAATAATAAATTAAAAAATAGAGAGGCCTTATTACAACCCAAATCAAAATACTTGAATTTAAATAATCAAAACGGAAACCATAAGCAGTGTGTGGCCTTCTCCGAGTCCCTCGCAGCACCGATCCGTCTAAGGCAGGGGATTACCTGCACAGTTAAAAATGGGGTGAGTTTACGAAAACTCAGTGTGTAATCCGCTTACTATAGTAACAGTCAGTATACAGAAACAAAACCCGAAATATTCTGGGCCAAAGCCCTTTAACAGTAATAGTACAGTCTAGTTCAGAGCATACGTGGGTCAAAGCCCACAGAATATCATTTGGGTCACAGTCCATAACAGAATAAATTGAGCCTAGCCCAAACCAATAGCAAAATAAGTGGCCTAAGCCTAGTACATTGATAGACCTTATAAACAAATATGCAACAGTATGAGGATGCATCCCACCCCGATCCAGCCAACACACCGCCCGTACCAACCAACACACCTTGTGGGGATAAAATCGACCCACCCTGCCAACATAACAAGCATAGCACCGGTTGTGGCACTAAGTCAATAGAACGGCTCGGCGTCGTGGACAGAACGACTAAAAGCCATAAATATCGCATCATTGCTTGCGGTTAACAGAACGACTAAAAGCCATAAACATCGCAGAAAGGCTGAAAGCTTTGTACAGAACGACAATAGGCCGTACACTTCCTCCGTAACTTAGTCCCAACCCATGCAATATGTCGTGTATGTCATGCTCAATCATCACAGGTGTATGCAGAATGACCATATTCAGTAATATTCATTTAACATATATGACAAGCATATCAGTCACACGGCCACAGTCAAGTCATGGCACAAAAATAGTCATTTACTCTTAGGGGAAAAATAGTCATTTTACCCTATAAGGGTATTTCGATAATCCTACCCTTCAGGGGTACTTCGGTAATTCCACCTTGTAGGGGTAGTTCAGTAATTCTACCTTACATGGGTATTTCGGTGATTTTGCAAATCAAGGGTATTTCGATAATTTTACAAATCAAGGGTATTTCTGCAATTTTACAAATCCAGCGTATTTCGATAATTTTACAAATTAGGAGTATTTCGGTAATTTTAAAATTTGAGGGTATTTCAGTAATTTTACAAATTAGGGGTATTTCGATAATTTTACAATTTGGGGGTATTTCGATAATTTCAAATTTTGGGGGTATTTCAGTAATTTTGAAAATCAGGAGTATTTCGGTAATTTTGTAATCCAGGGGTATTTCAATAATTTTACAAATTAGGGGTATTTCGATAATTTTGTAATCAAGGGGTATTTCAGTAATTTTGCAAACCAGGTGTATTTCGATAATTTTGTCAACCCCTCAGAAGGTCTACATTCGCCTCGAGCGACTCAAGTGTCCTAGACAGGTATAATGATGCGAATGGGCCTTAGGCATATTCTTCTGTGGGCCCATTTAGCCCAAATCTAGCCACAGATAGGAGACTCACATAGTCCACTTTAAGATTTACTACAAAATCATACAACTAATCCAATGGGGCTCACGGGCCCATTGGCCCCACATGGCCCCTTTCGGCCCATCGTGGCCCAAACAGCTTGAACCCATAAGAACACTTATGATGGCCTCAACTATCGCGTCGAAGCTCCCACACGTGCACTCACGCGCTTGTGTGGCTACCATTGCCATGTGACCGGCATTCTGGCATTTGCCACTTTATAGCTAGAGTAGTGCGAAATACACAACTGATAGGAATCTGAAGCTAATCCGCGCTCCGAGCACTCCTATGCCCAAACGCCAACCAAAGTATGCTTACTTTCCTCATAGATTGCTCTATCTAATGCCAGCTTCTCACCTTCCCTCATGTTAGCTTCCCGGTGTGCGATCTCACCTTCAGCAGAGTTTAAATCCATCACAACCACTTGCCGTCCCAACTTAGCAAAATAAATATCCCTTTTTTCTTACAATAGGATTTGAACCCTTGCCCTCTCCTATGCTCCATACACTACATGCCACCACAACACAAGCTTCTTTTGTGACTTAAAACATGCACAACTAAATATAAGCCTATGGGCCAAGGTCTAACTTCATTTAAAAAGAAGTCAAAATGTTATGCAAGCGCCAAGAATTGAACCTTGGACCCCTTGCTTCCTCTATGGTGTTACTTCCTTGTCTCTCATGTGGTGTCATTTGCCACTAGACCACAACTCCTTTTGTGTCATTTTTCTCCACATTCTATTCGAAAAGCCTACTTACTAACTTCTAGGGTGTTATTCACCTAAAATCAAAATTTTCCTAAAGCCCAAGTTTGAACCCAGAACTTCATAGAAGCCCCCTAACCTTCCAAAATCACTCACCTAATAGGTCCAACTTGCAATAGTTTCATTCTCTTGTTCTTTAAAATTTTAAATGCTCCCGTGCCCAAGGTCCAATAGGCACAATTCTACTAGGCCCAAATTTTGGGCGTTACAATTCTACCTCATTAAAGAAATTTCGTCCTTGAAATTTCCAACTATATAATAGCCGCACAACACAGGTTACACCACCACTCTACCGCTGCGCACTCCGATTCTAATATCCCTATTATATCTTAACTAGAACTTGTAACTCCCTACACCTACTCAAAACACCTAACCATTGAAGCAGACAGATATCTCACACACAACCACACATCTAACTATAGAAACAAATAGATATTTATCACACATGCATACAATTTCTATATTCAAACATCACATCCAAACAAAACACACACAGAATAAATACAAAAAAAAAATACAGTACAATATCTAAAGAAACCACCGTATTTCTAGCTTACTGTATTTAAATTTCTAAACAGAAAAAATTATTTAGAAAACTTACGGATTCAGCGCCGGAGACTCAGTGTACCACACTTTCAGAAAACGGTCAATACAACATTTCAGAACATCAAATCTTTTCAAGACCTTTTTATTTTCAAGCCTTTTTGAAACAACACTTTCAGAAATTCAATTTTGTAAACCCAATCTATAGCTGAGTTTTATAACTGGGCTCTGATACCATTAAATGTAACACTCCAAATCTGGCCTAGAAGTTAGGCCCGAATCTGGCATGTCACATGAAATTATTTTTCAAAACCATATTTCTTGTTGTTAGAACTTGTTTGAGAGTTAAAACATCTTTAAAAAAAAACTTAAGCAATTGTTGTTTAAAAACTGATTTACAGAAGCATTTTGAAAATGTTGCGGAAACGTAGTGTTTTGAAGACAATTATCATTTTGGAAATCGTATTCCACGTTTAGCAGTTAGAAAACATCATAAATAAATATCACAAATAATAAATTAAAAAATAGAGAGGCCTTATTACAACCCAAATCAAAATACTTGAATTTAAATAATCAAGACGGAAAC
This sequence comes from Gossypium bickii, assembly GCA_025503065.1. NCBI lineage: Eukaryota > Viridiplantae > Streptophyta > Magnoliopsida > Malvales > Malvaceae > Gossypium > Gossypium bickii. The sequence continues at coordinate 70,224,897 of CP106716.1, read as the reverse complement.
CATAAGCAGTGTGTGGCCTTCTCCGAGTCCCTCGCAGTACCGACCCGTCTAAGGCTGAGGATTACCTGCACAGTTAAAAATGGTGTGGGTTTATGAAAACTCAGTGTGTAATCCCCTTACTATAGTAACAATCGATATCTGAAAACAAAACTCCGAAATAATCAAGGCCAAAGCCCTTTAACAATAATAAATGCAGTCCGATTCCACGATACATGGGTCAAAGCCCACACAATATCATTTAGGTCACAGCCCATAACAGAATCAATTGAGCCTAGCCCAAACCAATAGCAGAACAAGTGGCCTAAGCTCAGTACAGTGATAGATCTCATAAACAAATATGCAACAGTATGAGGATGCATCCCACCCCGATCCAGCCAACACACCGCCCGTACCAACCAACACACCCTGTGGGGATAAAATCGATCCACCCAGCCAACACAACAAGCATTGCACCGGTTGCGGCACTAAGTCAACAGAACAGCTCAGCGTCATGGATAGAACGGCTAAAAGCCATAAATATCGCATCATTTCTTGCGGTTAACAGAACGACTAAAAGCGATAAATATCGCAGAAAGGCTAAAAGCCTTGTACAGAACGACAATGGGCCGTATACTCCCTCCGTAACTTTGTCCCAACCCCGTGCAATATGTCGTGTATGTCATGCTCAATCATCACAGGTGTATGCAGAATGACCATATTTAGTAACAGTCATTTAACATATATGACAAGCATATCAGTCACACGACCACAGTCAAGTCATGGCACAGAAACAGTCATTTACTCTTAGGGGAAAAATAGTCATTTTACCCTATAAGGTTATTTCGATAATCCTACCCTGTAACACCCCAAACCCGACCTAGACATTATGATCGAATCTAGCATGTCACATCAAAAGGTTGTTTAAAAGCTTTGCGTTCGTTAAAAATTTAGTATCCTTTTGTAAACTCCGAACTCTGCTGCTTGTGAAAACAAGATTTGCTTAAAATGTTTTCTTGTAAAGATGTTATTATTATTTTTGAAAACTTTGTTTCTTGCACAAATCTGACTTAAAGAATTGTAGAAACGTGTTATTTTCAAAACAGTTGTTATTGTTTAAAAATCTGTGATTAACCGATTAATAATTATTAACTAGCAAAATTACCAAACAAAACATTGGAAGAAAAAACCAATGGCCTTATTACACAAAATATTAACCCAAAATAATAACATAAAATAAATTAAAAACTAAATTTACTAAGTTTCGAAAGAAGCAAATCCGATGTATGGCCACCTTCGAGTCCTCCGCAGCTCCAAATCATCTGATGCTGGGGATTACTTGCATGGTTAAAAGAAAGGGGGTGAGTTACGAGAACTCAGTGTATAATCCCCTATAACGGTCACTATCTAGGCCTGAGCCCTTACGGTATTGATCTGGGCCTAAGCCCTATAAACATGATAATGCAAACAAAAATGCAGCTCAACCCAATCCAACCATCACTCCACCCGTACCAACCAATCATACCATGTGGGGATCAAGTCAACCCACCCCGCCAAACACACCAATATTGCAGTCAAGCTGCTAATCACGGTATATGTGGCTAAGCCACTAAAACGGTATGTGGCATAGCCACTAAAACAGTATGTGGTAGAGCCACCAGAACTACACTTTCTCCAATCATCAAGCCCAACCCATGCAACATGATATGAATACAATGTATTACAAGAACAAATAGTATAAATAAAATCACATACACGATATTTATCCACAATCGAGGGTATAACGATCATTTTCACCCCATTGGGGTATTTCGGTAATCTTACCCATCGGGGATATTTGGATAATCTTACCCATCGAGGGTATTTCGGTAATTTACCCACTAAGGGCATTTCGGTATTTTACCCTCTAGGGGTATTTCGGTAATTTTGCAATCTGAGGGTATCTCAATAATTTCCCCACTAAGGGTATTTCGGTAATTTTATAAACCAAGGTATTCTAAACAGAGATAACAATACAAATGGGCTTATGTCCCATTCTCGGCCCAAATGGGCCCACATGCTCGTGTAGCCCATTTAACCCAAATCCATCTGCAGATATGGGATTCACATAGACCAGTTCACTATCAACTACACGATCATACAATTTATTCATATGGGCTCACGGGCCCATTGGGCCCACTTGGCCCAAGGCAGCCTAGACTCATGAGAACACTTATGATGGCCTCAGCTATCGCGTTGAAGGCCCCACACATGCGCTTGCACGATCGTGTGGCTACCACACGTGCACTCTACAGCTAGAGTAGGGCGAAATACACACCTGATAGGAATCTGGAGTTGATCCACACTCCGAACACTCCTATGCCCAAACGCCAACCCAGGTATGCTTACTCTCCTCATAGATTGCTCAATTTAAAGCCAGCTTCTCACATTCCCTCTTGCTAGCTTCCCGATGTGGGATCCCTCCTTCAGCAGAGTTTAATTCCAACACAAACTCTGGCCGTCCAAACCTAGCAAAATAAATATCCCTTTTTTTCTTGCGATGGGATTCGAACTCAGGCTCCTATGTAACTTAAACCACATCTCTAGCCACTAGGCAACAAGCTCCTCTTGTGTCTAAAACCATGCGTAGCTAAATATAAGTCTATGGGCCAAAGTCTAAGTTCACTTAAAAATGAATCAAAATGAAATGCAAGCGCCAAGACTTGAACCCTGGACCCCTTGCTTCGTTATGTAACGTCACCTCCTTGTCTCCCATGTGGCGCCATTTGCCACTAGACCACAACTCCTTTTGTGTCATTTTTCTCCGCATTTTATTCTTAAAGCCTACTTACTAACACCTAGGGTTTTATTCACCTAAAACCAAAATTTTCCTAAAGCCCAAGTTTAATCCCAGGACTTCATAGAAGCCCCCTAACCTTCCAAAATCACTCACCTAATAGGTCCAACTTGCATTAGTGTCGTTATCTGGTTCTCAGAAATTTTAAATGCTCCCCTGGTCAAGGCCTAATAAGAACAATTCTACTAGGCCCAAATTCGAGTCGTTACATACCCTTTAGGGGAACTTCGATAATTCTACCCTATAGGGGTAGTTCAGTAATTCTACCCTACATGGGTATTTTGGTGATTTTAGAAATTAAGGTTATTTCAGTAATTTTATAAGTTAGGGATATTTCGGTAATTTTGCAATTTAAGGGTATTTTAGTAATTTTACAAATCAAGGGTATTTCAGTAATTTTACAATCCAGGGGTATTTCAGTAATTTCGCAATCTGGGGGTATTTTCATAACTTTTCAAATCAGGGGTATTTCAGTAATTTTGCAATCTGGGGGTATTTCAGTAATTTTGTAAATCAGGGGTATTTTAGTAATTTTGTGATCTGGGGGTATTTCAGTAATTTCGCAAACCAGGGATATTTTTGGTAATTTTGCCAACCCTTCAGAAGGCCTACAGTCACCTCGAGCGACTCAAGTATTCTAAATAGAGCTAATGATGCGAATGGGCCTAAGGCCCATTCTCGGACCAAGTGGGCCCACATGCTCGTGTGGGCCATTTAGCCCAAATCTAGCCATAGGTATGAGATTCACATAGTCGAGTCTAATATTTACTACACAATCATACAACTTATCCGATTGGGTCCACGGGCCAATTGGCCCCACATGGCCCCTTTCGGCCCATCGTGGCCCAAACAGCCTAAACCCATAAGAACACTCATGATGGCCTCAACTATCGCGTCGAAGCTCCCACACGTGCGCTCGCACGCTCATGTGGCTACCATCGTCGGGTGACCGGCATTTCGGCATTTGCCGCTCTACAGCTAGAATAGTGTGAAATACACACTTGATAGGAATCTGAAGCTAATCCGCGCTCCGAACACTCCTATGCCCAAACGCCAACCAAGGTATGCTTACTCTCCTTCTAGATTGCTCTATTTAAAGCCAGCTTCTCACCTTCCCTTATGCTAGCTTCCCGATCTAGGATCCCTCCTTCAGCAAAGTTTAAATCCATCACAACCACTTGCCGTCCTAACTTAGCAAAATAAATATCCCTTTTTGCTTGCAATGGGATTCGAACCCTTACCCTTTCCTATGCTCCAGACGCACACTCCTTTTGTGACTTAAAACATGTGCAACTAAATATAAGCCTATGGGCCAAGGCTTAACTTCATTTAAAAACAAGTCAAAATGAAAAGCAACCCCCAAGACTCAAACCTTGGACCCCTTGCTTCCTCTTTGGCGTCACTTCCTAGTCTCCCATGTGGCATCATTTGCCACTAGACCACAACTCATTTTGTGTTATTTTTCTCCACATTTTATTCTTAAAGCCTACTTACTAACTCCGAGGGTTTTATTCACCTAAAACCAAAATTTTCCTAAAGCCCAAGTTTGAACCCGGGACTTCATAGAAGCCCCCTAACCTTCCAAAATTACTCACCTAATAGGTCCAACTTACATTAGTGTCGTTCTCTTGTTCTTAAAAATTTTAAACGCTCCTGTGCCCAAGGCCCAATAGGCCCAATTCTACTAGGCCCAAATTCGGGGCTTTACAATTCTACCCCCTTAAAGAAATTTCATCCTCGAAATTTCCAACTATATAATAGTCGCACAACATAGGTTACACCACCACTCTGCCGCTACACACTCTGATTCTAATATCCCAAACATATCTTAACTAGAGCTTGGAACTCCCTACACATACTCAAAACACCTAACCATTGAAGTAGAAAAATATCTCACACACTGTAACAGTCCGGTTTATACCCTAGTCAGAGCAGTGGTTTCCGGACCACAAATCTGAGTCTATACAATATTTTAATATTATATTCTGAGCCATTGATATGTGGTTTAGCATGTGTTAAATTTTCGTGAACTAATTTGTCTATCTGTGTGTTTAATTTGACAAATGGATTAAAATGCATTGAATGTAAAATTCTTGCTAATTGCTAAAGTAATAAAGTGTTGTGGCTTTTTAAAGTTATGGCCTTTTGTGGTAATTGAACCACTAATTAGTTAGTGGATGATCAAAGGACAAAAATGCCTATATTGTATAATGGTTTTTAATTATATGAATAAAGGCTATTTTGGTAAATGAAACATTAACATTAGATTAATGAAACCAAAAAGATGAGTGTTCATCTTTTATTTCTATGCTTTTGGTCGAATATCAAAGAAAGAAAAAGAAGGAAACTTTGGCTAGGAATTTAGCAATTGCAAGCTTAAATTCAAGGTTTGATTTTGGTCAGTTTTTGATAATTTCTATGTTTTTGTAATCATTGCTTCGTCTACTATCAAACCCATGTTTCAATTTTGTGTATTGGTGATGTTTTTAAGTTATGCCATTGATGATATGTTGAGCTTTGTGATGCTTTCAGGTGTTAAATGATAGATCGGTGGTAGATGAACATGTTTTGTTCTTGAAGTTTTGATGAATTTAGCTAAATAGGGTTAAATTGTGAAAATGATAATTTGAGGGACTAAATTGTGAATTTGATGAAAAATGTGGGCTTGTATGTGATGCGTATATATTCGGCCAAGCTTGTGTATAAGTAGATTTTGTGAATTTGATGTTTTGAGAAAAATGGACTAAATTGCTAAGTTGTGCAAATATGAGGGTTATTTTGCAAATAGCCCTAAATGTGTGTCCTTGGATTGAATTGAATGAATTAGTGAATAAAAGGGTTAATTCTGAATATGTTTAGATCAAGAACTGAAGAAAATGGACTTAAATCGCGGGAAAGCGAAAGTAAACGAGTAGCCGTTTTCATTCCGAAATATCGAATCTGAGGTAAGTCACTATGCAAATAAATGTACTTATATGAATTGATACATGTTCATTTGATTAATGTTGATAACGGATGTTTATGAGAAATTCTGTAATTGAATTCCAAGATAAGTTCGGTATATTGACTAAGTCTGAAAAGCCTCGTAAGAACCTAGGAATGGGTATCTATTCTGTTTACCTGTAAGACCACGTCAGGGACGTTGGCATCAATATCTGTTTACATGTAAGACCACGTCGAGGATGTTGGCATCAATATCTATTTACGTGTAAGACCACTTCGGGGACGTTGGCGTCAATATCTGTTTACGTGTAAGACCACATCGGGGACGTTGGCATCAATATTTGTTTATGTGTAAGACCTCGTCTGGGACGATGGCATTGTACGATTATTCTGAGCTTTTGAGTAACTTACTGAATTTCTTACGATTCAACGGGCAAGACTGTAATACAAATTGCAAATCTGAGCTATGAACGTTTATGTGATATTAAATCCGATGCAGGTATGTTGACTATACACTTTGGGAACCTTCCTCTCCTAGCGTTTTGTGTTAAAGGTAAAATCGAAAGCCCTTTTGGCACTTCTTCTTTTTCCCCCAATCGGCAAGCTTTTGATATTGGCCGAACCATTTTGCTGTCTCTTTGTAAACCAAGCTTGGTAGCTACTCTCTCCCTCTTTCTTTTCGGTTCTCATTGAGTAGCCTCCTTATTGCCGAATTCACCTTGCTCACTTTCCTTTTCTTCTATTTCGATCTAGACGAAACTCAAATAGCCATGTTTCTCTCTTTCGATTCACTCTTGATTGGTTTTCACTTTGTCGAAATCATCTTGTGACACCACTCCTTCTTCTTCCTATTTTTGTTAGAGCCGAAAACAACAACCTCACCCCCCATTTGTCATCCTTTTCTTCTTCTCTCAAACCCCTTGTGCCGAAAGTTCACCTATTTTCCTTTGCCGAATCCTTCACAATCCCATTCCTTTCTTCTTCATCTCAAACACATTCAAGAGCCGAGTCTTGATTCCATCTCCTTCCCTCATTCTCATTATTTTCAAGCCGAAACTTTGATCTAGTTCTCTTCTTAACCGAATACTCTGACCATAAAACCCTCTACTCTTGCGTTTCCTCTCTTCACCATTAAAGTGCCGAAACACCATCTCTACTTTGGTTCTCAAAAGAAACCGAATCTCAATCTTAGCGTGGGTCGACTCTTTGTAAAAGCCGAAGGGATCTACCATTAAGGTAAGGTTACGACAACTCCTCTTCGTTTTCGGGATTTATGCCATGGCCGAATGGCCCTATGATTCTTACTGATGTGTTAAGGCCGATTGTAGGCAGAAGTGCAGTGTAACGCAGTGGAACTTCGGGTTTCGATCTCTGATCTAGGTAAGGGTTCAACGTTTAGATCTATTTCTTATTCTTACAAAGCCGAAGGCTAATTGTTTCTATGTGTTAGTGGTTGGCTGATTGTGAAGAAGATCAGCACGTAGCTTCGGGATTTGGTTGGAAACCAAATTGGCTTAAGGTAAGTGCTATACTAGGGCGACACATCCATCGGGATTTCTATTCGAGCCGAATGGGCTTTTTAGTCACTAACAAGTGTTGGCCGATTGTAGGAGGGAAAACTATGTTTTGGGATTTCGCTAGATTCGAGTAGTTTCGGGATTCTTACTTAGATCTTCGATTCGCCAGGTGTGTAAACGCTTAACACTTTATTAGTTTAATGATGCTTATTATGTTACTGTATAACCTTCGATATTAGTGACTTTGCCTTGTGGGCATGAGCTTGGATTCCGGGTAAGTCCCCTGCTATGTGATTTTGATATACATCATCATGAATTGTTAAATGCTATGCTATGCCTTAATTGCATGATACATGATATTATGACACGTATGATATGAGCATGATGATGATGGGATCGATGAGAGGAGGGGAATGATCTATTTGGACTGTCACCAGTGGTTTTGACCACAAGATGGGTTGGCCACATCAGTTGATTTGTGACTACGGTCACCAGTGGTTTTGACCACACTATTGATATGATTTGTGACTAAGTCCCAGTGGTTTTGACCACCAGTGGTTTTGACCACACTATTGCTATTTGTGACTACGGTCACCCGTGATTTTGACCACATATGGATATTGTGACTCGTACCAGTGGTTTGGTACCACAGTGGGTTGGCCCCACATGATATATTATGGGATTGTCATCAGTGGTTTTGACCACACGATGGGTTGGCCCCATCACTTGATATTTGTGATTAAGGTCACCAGTGGTTTTGACCACACCGGTATATTTTTTACTTCGGTCACCAGTGGTTTTGACCACACGGGGTAGTTGAAGGAGAATGGATGGCTAGGTTATGGGTTGCATAATTTGCATGTTTTACTGATGATCTGTGTAAATGCTTGAATGCTCGGGTTGGGGATTTATTCACTGAGTCTTGGTTACTCACCCCTTCCCTTATATTTTGCAGATGAGGTATATATCGCGGATATAGAGCCGGGGAGGACTCGAGGTGGCCATGCATCTTAGTTGGTTTTGGATTTTATACTACTATTTCAATTTTCTAGATTTTTCTTTAATTTGGTTTTGGGTTTGTAATAAGGTCGCTAGTATTATTTTGGGTTTTTAATTATTTGCTTTTACTTTGATTAGCTTATATTTATGGACTTGATAAATCAACCGGTAAAAAGCACTGTTTTCAAAACTATAACTCTTTCGGGTTTTTAAACGTTACCATCGGGTAACAAAGTTCATAAAATAATAAGAAGGGTAACTTGAATGTTTTTATAACTTAAATTTTCAACCAACTTCAAAAGCAAACGGTTTTAACTCGATTATACTCATGACATTCAGTTCTTATTAAGTATCAGATGATTTCTAAAATTTGTATTTTTAAGAATGGTTTCCGACCACGGGTTACTCCCAAGTTTTAAAACAATTATACATCAATTCCAACATCATTTTTAAACAAGGACTTCTAACCTTTTAAACGATCCAAGAGTTTTCTTAAAAATTTTCCCGACACTTGTATTTTCAAAATGTTTTCACTCCGTAGCATGCCAGATTCGATCGTGGTGTGTTGACCGGGTTTGGGGTGTTACAATTGTGGTATCAAAGCCAGTTTAACAGCTCGGCTGTGGGCCGAGGCCAAAAAATGTTTGAAAATAGTTTATAAAAGGCTTTTATGGGAAAAGTGCAGTGGTGAAAGCATGGCATCGAGTCTCCGGCACCAATCCGCCCAGGTAAGTACCCCGAACTATTTCTTGTGATGATATAGTTATATGGATATGATGATGGTGTGACTGAGTAGTAGTAGGGACTACTTTAGAGACATGGACCATAGGATGATGTGAAGTCGCGAAACAAACTCTTATTAAACCCCCTCATAAAATTATGCTTAAATAGACAGTGGAATAAAAGTCTAACGCATAAAAATTGTAATCAGCTTGAATATATCGGTAGATATGAGTGAACGTGGACGTGGGCGTAACACTCGTGGACGAGCTAGGGGTTGAATGACGGTCTCGGAACCAGTAGGGTCCGGACATGGTTCAGAAAATAAGGTACCACTGCTGCCAACTGTGGGCGCAGAGTATCAGGATCAGACGAGTGGTAACGACGCAGTGTCACAGGCTGTACTGCGGGTGCTAGAGAGGGTTGCGAGTGCAGGAGTTGGAACTGGAGCTCGAAAATTTATGACCGAGCGACTTAAGGCTAATGGTGCAGAGGTATTCAAAGGTGTGCCCGGGGTGGCACCTAGTACGGTAGAATATTGGTTGGAGGCGACAGAACGCATCATGGATGACCTGGATTTTTCAGCTGAGGAGAAGCTGAAGGGCATAGTATCTCTACTGCGAGATGAGTCATATCAGTGGTAGCCATGCATCTTAGTTGGTTTTGGATTTTAAACTACTATTTCAATTTTGTAGATTTTTCTTTAATTTGGTTTTGGGTTTGTAATAAGGCCGCTAGTATTATTTTGGGCTTTTAATTATTTGCTTTTACTTTGATTAGCTTATATTTATGGACTTGATAAATCAACTGGTAAAAAGTAATGTTTTCAAAACTATAACTCTTTCGGGTTTTTAAACGTTACCATCGGGTAACAAAGTTCATAAAATAATAAGAAGGGTAACTTGAATGTTTTTATAACTTAAATTTTCAACCAACTTCAAAAGCAAACGGTTTTAACTCGATTATACTCATGACATTCAGCTCTTATTAAGTATCAGATGATTTCTAAAATTTGTATTTTGAAGAGGGGTTTCCGACCACGGGTTACTCCCAAGTTTTAAAACAACTATACATCAATTCCAACATCATTTTTGAACAAGGACTTCTAACCTTTTAAACTATCCAAGAGTTTTCTTAAAAATTTTCCCGACACACTTGTATTTTCAAAATGTTTTCACTCCGTAGCATGCCAGATTCGGTCATGGTGTTTTTACCGGGTTTGGGTGTTACATATAAGGTAAGCATCTAAGTGATCTTATTATGATGATATGCATATGGAATTAATGATATGATAAGAAATGTTTTGATAAGATGAATTATGTGCTTATATGATTATGGAATTTGTGAAATTGGCAAATGTGGTCAAAAGTATTGAATCAAAGCATACATGTGATAATTTGATAAGTGATTGATATGTATCAATGAATTTATTTGCATATATGCCTTCTATACCTAGTTTATTTGTATATGACTTACTAAGCTTTTGGAAAGCTTACTCTGTGTGCATTTTCTCTGTTTTATAGGTCGTCAAAGCTACTGAAGGCTCGGGACCGTCACGGATTGTCATCACACTACTATTCTCTTTTTGGGTACACATTGAATATGTATAAAGCTAGATATGGCATGTATAGGCTAGTACTTTGGTATAGATGGACATGTGATCTTAGCCATGTGATTTGGCTATTTAAGAGTTGAAACTTTGCTTAAATGAATGTGATATAGGATGCATCTTTTGGTATGGTGAAAGAACATGGAATGGCCAAGTTTTGAATGACCAAATGCATGAATTAGTCTTGTAATGACATGAATTTTAATTTTTGAGACTGTCATAGTTGGGATTGGATTTGAATGCAAGGTTTTAATGGTTATTTTGGTATGCTTTTAATGGTTTTATGTGCATGAAATATCTGGCTATAGGTATGACCCTTGTGGGTGGCATATTGGCCTTGTAGATAACCTATAATGTCACACGGCTGGGGCATGCGGGCGTGCCTATAAACCTGGGGTGAATTGTAATGTAACTTCCTAAAAATTTGAGTATTACTATGTTGTTTATTTTTGGCGTTAGCTCGGGTATGATTTTATTATGTGCTAAATATAGTCTTGAGAAGGCTCGGGTTTACTTGGAATTAGAATAAATTTTTGTAAAGAATACTTTAGTGTAGAGGAATCAGGTGACCTTGTACTGAGTTAATTAAGTGATAAAAGATGGCATAAGATGAGTAATTGGCAAAGTGGTGATGGCGCCATAAGTTGGACTTGAAGGGACAGGTTCGAAACTCCTAGTATGCAAATTTGGAGCTTTTATTTTTGGTTTTTCCTAGCATGTGTCGGCCAAGCATCAATTATGGAAAAGATGGACTAAATTTTTATGGTAAGGAGACTTAAGGTTATGGTAAGCATGAATTAAGGGATCGAATTGCTTGATTTTAGGGATAGGATGTCTTAAACTTTGGGAAAGTAGAGGATTACAAGGCATGTATCAAGGTGGAAGTTTTGGAAACTATTTCATGGCCATTTTGACCATGAACATGGACGGCATTATGGACAAAAGGGGGGGAGCCGAAATTTGGTGTTTAGCTTGGGTAGGATGGTAGCTTGTTAGAATTCTTTTGGCCATTTTTTGTTTTGTTTGAAGACATTTTTTCCCCATTCATCTTTTCTTTCCTTTGGCCGAATGTATTGGTAGAAGAAAGCAACTTTTGCTTTATTCCTTTTGGCCATCCTTTTGACCATTTGGTCATTTCTTGCTAATCATTTTAGTTTCTTTCTCCTAGTGCCGAAACTACCAACACAAAAAGGCCATTCTTTTTCCTTTTTTCTCCCCCATTGACGAATGTACCTTTGCTCCTAAATTCATCTCTTTTCTTTCCCTTTTCCCTCTTGAAAGCCGAATCATCATTATCTCTTTCTTTCATCTTTTATTTTCTTTTCAACCATACCTTCTTCATTATTTTCCTCTCATGGCCGAATGTTAGTTTACTCCATTGCCAAATCATTTTTCTTTTCTTTGGTTATTCATAGCCGAATCTCCCATTATACATAAGTATTCTTCTCAATCATTTCTTTTTCAACCATGGACAATAGGTAAGAGTTTCTCTTTAGTTTATGTTGGTTATTAGTTGCTTTGGCCGAATCTTTATAGTGGTAAGAAGAATCTCTTTGATCAAAATCATCGTTCATTCTATTAAACGTTTTCTTTGTTATATTTTAATGTGGTAGTGGAGAACCGAAACTTAAGTGTTCGTGAGCATTGTGGATCATTGGAATCGATCTAAAGAGTTAAGGTAAGGAGTTTATTCAAGGATTCTCATATTACTCGTCATATTGATATAGATGGATTATCACTCGATTTTAATTTAGAGGACGTTATCTCTCGATTTACATAATTTCAGGAATCTAAAATATTATTAGTCGGACTAATGATCATTTCTCATTAGAGACAATCAAGATAGGGACGAAAAGGGCGGTGAATATTTTCTGGAAGAGAGGTGGTTCCGCTATTCCCCCTGAGTTTAAGCGAAGGGCTGTTTCGGGAATCTGAGATTTTCCACCGGGTTGTGGACGCTCTTACGAGGAGAATCAGTTGTTTGAAGTCGTTCATACTCCCAAACCATTGTTTGTTCGTGGATTTTCATTGGGTAACGAACCATCAATCGGGAAAAAACTGCATATAGAAGTGGTTTGAAATTCTGAGGGTATCGACGAGCGGGAAAGTCTAGTTCTCACAGTAACCAGGTGTGTAGCTTCACACTTATCACGGGTTAAATATGATACAGACAGTATTGGGTTAAAATCGTAAAGATGACAAAATTAGAAAATACATAGAAATTAACACTTTTGTGTAAATGTATGAAAACAATTAAAGTCGGGAATTTACGAAAAACTGCTAGATCGTTAAATGGGCCGAAAAACTACTAGATCGTTAAATGGGCCAAAAAACTGCTAGATCGTTAAATGGGCCGAAAAACTACTAGATCATTAAATGGGCCGAAAAACTGCTAGATCGTTAAATGGGCCGAAAAACTGCTAGATCGTTATATTGGGCCAAAGTTCGCTAGATTGCTAAATGGGCTAAATGCTATTTTGTCTTATGGGCCCAAATGAAAATTTTAAAAATAGACTCATACGTATTGTGGGATTCTTGTTAAATTATTATATGGATATAGATTGTTATGCATACATGATTGCATGGGTCGGGATAATTGATGAAGAGAAGAAAGGCATGTTGCCAAAAATCTAGTTCGGTGGCTCTGCTACAAAATTTTAATGGCTTAATGCCTCTAGTTCGGTCACTTTGTCACAATCTAGTTCGGTGGTGCACCACAATATTATTTAAAATGGCTTTATGCCTACAATTGGTGTGTTGGCGGGGTGGGTTGACTTGATCCCCACAGGTGTGATGGTTGGTACGGAGGTGTGTAGCGGATGGAAATTAGGTTTGGTTGGGAAATTTCATTTTACATGCATTTCATTTATTATAATATTAAATCTGTAAATGGGCTCAAGCCCAAAATAATGTCTCAATGATCTGGCTCAATAAATGTGGTAAGTGAGTTACACACTGAGTTCTGAGTAACTCACTCTGTTTAATTATTCATCTCAGGTAATGGAAATTGACCGAGGCTTGGGCCGAGGATGACTTCATGGAGGCCATACTACGGATATGGGTTTAATAAACTATGAACTTTTATTAAGTTATTTCTTTTAATTACTATTTTGGGTATGATGTAATAAGGCCTTTATTAATATTTTATGGATTTTTATGTGTGGATGGATTTAGTTCTGTTTTAAGACATTAGCGATGCTTTAACTATTCTTGTTTTTTTAAATTCTTTTGAACTCTTTTTTTTAAATTACTTTAAGGTTTTTAATAATTAAACACTACATGATAAGATTTCAATCTAGTTTTTCTTAATTCATTGATTTTAAATCATTTTTCTTAATTTCAACTAAACATCACTTTCAAAAAGTTTTGTAGAAATGTTTTACCTAAAACATTAGAGAATTAAATGAATGATAGATCTGTGTAACAAACCAAATCTCGTCTTAACGCATAGACCTGGTTTGGGGTGTTACATTTAATGGTATCAGAGCCAGTTTCAAAACTCGACTGTGGTTTGGGTTCAACAACAATATTTGTTTAAGAAACAGTTTAAATTTCTAGACTTTATGTTTTAAAGGTAGTATGGCACCATGAGCATCCCGCACCAAGTCAAGTAAGTATTTGTATATTGATTGTTTATTATTGTGATATGATCATAGGAACACTCTAGAACTTCTAGTTTTAGGTGTTGAAAACAGTAGAGATTGAGACTATAGGAAGTGATTGCGAAAACAACTCTATCTCTTATATATCATAAAATATCATTAATAAACACTGAAATAGTATTCTGATTCATAAAACTTGTAATCAGATTAAGTCGAATTAGTCATTATGAGCACTAGAGGACGTGGTCGTGGACGCGGTAGATGTGGCCGTGGTAGAGGACGAGGTGTTAGGGGTGCAACTGAAGCGCCGGCTCATATGCCGGAAATAGATGCACCTCCGTCACTCGAGAGTGAGACGGGATCACATGATCATATGGAAGAAGATAATGCTTTGACACGAGCAATGTTGCGAGTCCTTGAACGGGTCGCTGGAACTAGAGCTGGGCCAACAGCTCGTGGGTCGATATCAGAGTGATTGAAATCAAGTGGTGCTGAGGTTTTCAGAGGTGTATCAGGTGTAGCTCCAAATGTTGCTGAATATTGGCTAGAGGCGGTGGAGCAAATTATGGACGACATTGAGTGCACTGTAGAACAGAAACTAAGAGGAGCGGTGTCCTTGTTAAGGGACGAAGCATATCAATGGTGGCTTACTGTCCGCGAAGGCACTGAAGCTGCATTAATTACTTGGGAATTCTTCAAAGTTGCCTTTCAGGGGAAATATGTAGGAACAAGTTATATGGATGCCCGAAGGAAGGAATTTTTGAATTTGATTCAAGGAAATAAGATGGTGGCAGCGTATGAGGCTGAGTTTTTACGCTTGAGTCGCTATGCTCGGACAATGTGCCAACGAATCATGAGCGTTGTGTACGCTTTGAGGATGGGTTGAATGATGAGTTGAGAGTTCTGATAGCCCCACAACAAGTTAGAACTTTTGCCACGCTTGTGGAGAAAGCTAAGATAACCGAAGAGGCTAAGAGCTCAGAACGTCAGAATCGGGAAAGAGTTAGAGGCAAAAGGGATATAAAGTATTCGGGTTCTTCAAAAAGGTTTCTGAAGAGGCCTTGGAACGATGAGCCAGCTCAAGGTAGAGCACCTGTAGCTGTTAATTAGAGTCGAGACTGTGCTGAATGTGGGAAACGACATTCTAGAGAGTGCTGGAGGAAAACGTGTGCTTGTTATAAATGTGGTTCAATGGATCATCAATATAGGAATTGCCCTCGTCGAATGGATACGACTCAGGAAGTTCGTAATACTGATGCACAGCTGGCAAGAGGAGCAGCCATCGAGAGGCCGTGGACCAGGTCGTGGCGGTAATGGGACTGGACGTGGTCAAGGTGCAGTGGGTCGAGGCAATGGTTCTAGAGGTAACACGGATGCAAGATAGCCAGGATTGGTATATGCAGTTAGACGCCGCGAGGATGGCAATGCACCTGATGTGATAACTGGTACGTTCCTCATCTTTGATATACCTGTTACTGCTTTGATAGATATTGGTTCTACCCACTCGTATGTTGCTAGCGCCATATCTGGAAACTTGAATCTAGAATCTAAAATTTCTGATAGTGAGATGATGGTAATTAGTCCTTTAGGACAGTCGATAATTGTAAATAAACTATTTAGAGACGTGCCCTTAGAAATTCAAGGAGAAATATTTTTGGCAAATTTGATGGAATTGCCTTTCGGCGAGTTCGATCTCATTCTGGACATGGATTGGTTGGTTAAGCACCGAGCACATTTGGATTGTGCTGAAAAGCGAATGTCAATAAGGACTTTGGATGATAAAGAAATAGTAATGATAGGCGAATGAAGGAATTACTTGGCAAATGTAGTATCTGCGTTAAAGGCAGAAAAGTTGGTGCGGAAAGGGTATGGAGCATTTCTAGCTTTTATTAGTGCTTTGGATGCCAAAGAGTTATCAGTGGTAGATGTGAGAACGGTGAAGGAATTTCCAGATGTATTTCCCGAAGAACTTACTGGTATACCTCCAGATCGGGAAGTGGAATTTGGTATTGAGCTTTTTTCTGGAACGACTCCAGTGTCCATTGCTCCTTATAGAATGGCACCGAAGGAGTTGGTGGAGCTTAAAGCTCAAATTCAAGAATTGCTGGATCGGGGTTTTATTCGACCGAGTGTGTCTCCGTGGGGAGCACCGGTTTTGTTCATTAAGAAGAAGGATGGGTCGATGCGTATGTGCATTGATTACAGGCAATTGAATAAATTGACGATCAAGAATAGGTATCCTTTGCCAAGAACTGATGACCTGTTTGATCAATTGAAAGGAGCTTCAGTTTTCTCCAAAATTGATTTGAGATCGGGTTATCACCAGCTTAAGGTGAAAGAAGTAGATATTCATAAGACGGCATTTCGAACTCGTTATGGACATTATGAGTTTTTGGTGATGCCGTTTGGGTTGGCCAATGCACCAGCTGCATTTATGGACATGATGAACCGGGTCTTTCAACCATATTTAGACCGGTTTGTGGTAGTATTCATAGATGACATTCTGGTATATTCAAGGAATGAAGAGGAGCATGACTCGCACTTGTGAATAGTATTGTAGTTACTTTGAGATAATCAACTTTATGTCAAATTCAGTAAATGTGAATTCTGGTTAAGGGAAGTGACTTTCTTGGGTCATGTGGTATCAGCCGAAAGAATAAGGGTGGATCCTCGGAAGATTGAGGTCAGATCGGATTGGAAACCACCAAAGTCGATGAGTGAGATTCGGAGTTTCTTGGGTTTGGCTGGTTATTATAGACACTTTGTTGAGGGGTTTTCGTTGATTGCTGCACCCCTAACTAAACTGTTGCGGAAGGGAGTACTTTATATTTGGACTGAAAAACAACAAGAGAGTTTCAAGAAATTGAAGAAGATTCTTACGGAAGCACCAGTTTTGATTCAGCCTGAGGCTGGAAAAGAATTTATCGTTTATTGTGATGCGTCTCATACGGGTTTAGGTTGTGTACTGATGCAAAATGGAAAAGTGGTGGCTTATGCTTCTCGTCAGCTGAGACCGCACGAAGTAAACTACCCTACTCATGACTTGCAGTTACCTACGGTAGTGTTTGCTTTAAAGATTTGGAGGCACTATCTCTACGGTGAGAAGTCTATCATCTATACGGATCACAAAAGTCTTAAGTATCTTCTTACTCAGAAGGAGTTAAACTTAAGACAAAGAAGATGGGTGGAACTATTAAAGGATTATGATTTCTCAATCGAGTATCATCCTGGAAAGGCTAATGTGGTAGCTGACGCATTGAGTCGTAAGGTGGTATCTGAGTTGAGAGCAATGTTTGCTCATCTGAGTTTGTATGAGGATGGTAGTCTATTAGCGGAACTTCAGGTGAAGCCTCTGTGCAAGGAAAAGCAGATATCAGATAAAAAGTTGGGACCCTTAATTTAGCAAGTTGAAAGTGGTGAAATAGAGGATTCTGGTATAAACACGGATGGTGTGCTGTGTTTTCGTGGAAGAGTTTGTATGCCTAAGGACTCATATTTGAAACAAATGATTCTGCGGGAGGCGCATAGTATCCCTTATGCTATGCACCCCGGAGGAAATAAGATGTATCGGGATCTCCGTGAACAGTATTGGTGGCCAGGGTTAAAGCGTAAGATTTCTGAGTTTGTGGGAAAATGTTTGACTTTCAACAAGTGAAGGCGGAGCATCAATTGCCGTCAGGTTTATTACAATCGGTAAAGATTACTCTTTGGAAATGGGAGCGGATAACAATGGATTTTGTTAGTGGGTTACCTTTAACACCTATAAAGAAAAATTCCGTTTGGGTAATTGTTGACCGATTGACGAAGACTGCTCATTTTCTACCAGTTCGTACAGATTACTCATTACAAAAGTTGGCTATGCTGTATGTATCTGAAATCGTGAGGTTGCATGGGATACCAGTGTCTATTATATCAGATAGGGATCCTAGGTTTACATCACGATTTTGGAAAGCTCTACATGAAGCTTTGGGAACAAAGTTAAACTTCAGTACGGCTTTTTATCCCCGGTCAGATGGTCAGTCGGAAAGAGTAATTCAGTTATTGGAAGACATGTTAAGGGGACATGTGATTGACTTCAAAGGTAGTTGGGAGGATTTTCTATCGTTAGCAAAATTTGCGTATAAGAATAGCTATCAGTCTAGCATTCAGATGGCACCCTACGAGGCATTGTATGGTCATGGGTGTCGTTCTCCTACTTGTTGGACTGAATTGGGCGAACGGCAGATGTTAGGTCCTGAGTTGATATCTAAAACGAAAGGAAAGGTAAAAGTTATTCGAGCATGGTTAAAAGAAGCTTCGGATAGGCAGAAGTCGTATGCAGATCTGAAGTGTAGGGATATCGAGTTTGCTGTGGGGGACCAGGTCTTTCTGAAGGTCTCACCTTGGAAGAAGATTTTCAGATTTGGAAAGAAGGGCAAGTTGAGTCCTAGGTACATTGGACCATATCGTGTGATGAAGCGTGTTGGTCCAATAGCCTATCAGATTGAATTACCTCTATAGTCGAGTTAGATTCATAATGTTTTCCATGTTTCCATGCTGAGTCGCTATAGATCGGATCTGTCACACATAATACCGGTAGAAGAGGGGGAGTTGAGTTCAGACTTGTCTTTCAAGGAGGAACCGATGGAAATCTTAGACCGAGATGTTAAGGTGCTAAGAAAGAAGACTGTGACGTTGGTCAAGGTATTATGTGTGAACTATTAAGCGGAGGAAGCTATGTGGGAGCCTGAGGATGCAATTCGGCAACAATATCCTCACCTCTTTTGATCAGGTAAATTTCGAGGACGAAATTTTCTTTAAGGGAGTAGAATTGTAACATCTTAAAAATTTGAGTATTAATATGTTGTTTGTTTTTGGCGTTAGCTCAATTATGATTTTATTATGTGCTAAATATAGTCTTGAGAAGGCTCAGGTTTACTTGGAATTAGAATAATTTTTTGTAAAGAATACTTCAGTGTAGAGGAATCAGGTGACCTTGTAGTTGAGTTAATTAAATGATAAAAGATGGCATAAGTGAGTAATTGGCAAAGTGGTGATGGCGCCATAAGTTGGACTTGAAGGGACAGGTTCGAAACTCCTAGTATGCAAATTTGGAGCTTTTATTGTTGGTTTTTCCTAGCATGTGTTGGCCAAGCATCAATTATGGAAAAGATGGACTAAATTTTTATGGTAAGGAGACTTAAAGTTATGGTAAGCATGAATTAAGGGATCGAATTGCTTGATTTTAGGGATAGGATGTCTTAACTTTGGGAAAGTGGAGGATTACAAGGCATGTATCAAGGTGGATGTTTTGGAAACTATTTCATGGCCATTTTGACCATGAACATGGACAGCATTATGGACATAAGGGGTGGAGCTGAAATTTGGTGTTTAGCTTGGGTAGGATGGTAGCTTGTTAAAATTCTTTTGGTCATTTTTTGTTTTGTTTGAAGACATTTTTTTCCCCCATTCATCTTTTCTTTCCTTTGGCCGAATGTATTGGTAGAAGAAAGCAACTTTTGCTTTATTCCTTTTGGCCATCTTTTTGACCATTTCATCATTTCTTGCTAATCATTTTAGTTTCTTCCTCCTAGTGCCGAAACTACCAACACAAAAGGGCCATTCTTTTTCCTTTTTCCTCCCCCATTGCCGAATGTACCTTTGCTCCTAAATTCATCTCTCTTCTTTCCCTTTCCCCTCTTGAAAGCCAAATCATCATTATCTCTTTCTTTCATCTTTTATTTTCTTTTCAACCATACCTTCTTCATTATTTTTCTCTCATGGCAGAATGTTAGTTTACTCCATTGCCGAATCATTTTTCTTTTCTTTGGTTATTAATAGCCGAATCTCCCATTATACATAAGTATTCTTCTCAATCATTTCTTTTTCAATCATGGACAATAGGTAAGAGTTTCTTTTTAGTTTATGTTGGTTATTAGTTGCTTTGGCAGAATCTTTATGGTGGTAAGAAGAATCTCTTTGATCGAAATTATCGTTCATTCTATTAAACATTTTCTTCATTATATTTTAATGTGGTAGTGGAGAACCGAAACTCAAGTGTTCGTGAGCATTGTGAATCATTGGAATCGATCTAAAGAGTTAAGGTAAGGAGTTTGTTCAAGGATTCTCATATTACTCGTCATATTGATATAGATGGATTATAACTCAATTTTAATTTAGGGGATGTTATCGATCGATTTATATATTGTGGAACCGGGATATTTTGTGGTGGGCAATCTCACCCTTAAAACCGTTAGTCATAATTTCGATATATTATTAGTCGGACTAATGATCATTTGTCATTAGAGACAATCAAGTTAGGGACGAAAAGGGCGGTGAATAGTTTTCGAAAAAGGGGTGGTTCCGCTATTCCCCCTAAGTTTAAGCGAAGGGCCGTTTCGGGAATTCGAGATTTTCCACCGGGTTGTGGATGCTCATACGAGGAGAATCAGTTGTTTGAAGTCGTTCGTACTCCCGAACCATTGTTTGTTCGTGGACTTTCATCGGGTAACGAACCATCAATCGGGGAAAAATTGCATATAGAAGTGGTTCAAAATTCTGAGGGTATCGACGAGCGGGAAAGTCTAGTTCTCACAGTAACCAGGTCTGTAACTTCACACTTATCATGGGTTAAATATGATACCGCAAGTATTGGGTTAAAATCGTAAAGATGACAAAATTAGAAAATACATAGAAATTAACACTTTTGTGTAAATGAAACAGTTAAAGTCGGGAATTTATGAAAAACTGCTAGATCGTTAAATGGGCCGAAAAACGACTAGATTGTTAAATGGGCCAAAAAGCTGTTAGATCATTAAATGGGCCGAAAAACTACTAGATCGTTAAATGGGCCGAAAAACTGCTAGATCGTTAAATGGGCTAAAAAACTGCTAGATCGTTATATTGGGCCAAAGTTCGCTAGATTGCGAAATGGGCTAAATGCTATTTTGTCTTATGGGCCCAAATGAAAATTTTAAAAATAGACTCATATGTATTGCAGGCTTCTTGTTAAATTATTATATGGATATAGATTGTTATGCATACATGATTGCATGGGTTGGGATAATTGATGAAGAGAAAAAAGGCCTGTTGCAAAAATCTAGTTTGGTGGCTCTACCACAAAATTTTAATGGCTTAATGCCTCTAGTTCGGTGACTTTGTCACAATCTAGTTTGGTGGTGCACCACAATATTATTTAAAATGGCTTTATGCCTACGATTGGTGTGTTGGCGGGGTGGGTTGGCTTGATCCCCACAGGTGCGATGGTTGGTACGGGGGTGTGCAGCGGATGGAAATTAGGTTTGGTTGGGAAATTTCACTTTACATGCATTTCATTTATTATAATGTTAAATCTATAAATGGGCTCAAGCCCAAAATAATGTCTCGATGATCTGGCTCAATGAATGTGGTAAGTGAGTTACACACTGAGTTCTGAGTAACTCACTCTGTTTAATTATTCATCTCAGGTAATGGAAATTGACGGAGGCTTGGGCCGAGGATGACTTCATGGAGGCCATACTACGGATATGGGTTTAATAAACTATGAACTTTTATTAAGTTATTTCTTTTAATTACTATTTTGGGTATGATGTAATAAGGCCTTTATTAATACTTTATGGATTTTTATGTGTGGATGGATTTAGTTTTGTTTTAAGACATTAGAGATGCTTTAATTATTCTTGTTTTTTTAAATTCTTTTGAACTCTTTTTTTTTTTAAATTACTTTAAGGTTTTTAACAATTAAATACTAAATGATAAGATTTCAATCTAGTTTTTCTTAATTCATCGATTTTAAATCATTTTTCTTAATTTCAACTAAACATCACTTTCAAAAAGTTTTGTAGAACTGTTTTACCTAAAACATTAGAGAATTAAATGAATGATAGATCTGTGTAACAAACCAAATCTCGTCTTAACGCATAGACCTGGTTTGGGGTGTTACATGTAAGATGCAGTTTAGGATCACACGGCATTGACACGGGCGTGTCAGTTGGCCGTTGTGTACAACTCAGTAGCTAACATAAAAGTACACGACCAAAATACACGGTCGCGCATGGTGGTCGTGGTAGGGAAGTCAGTATATGACCTTGTAGTACACGGCCATGGCACTCAGACGTGCCTAATGACCGTGTTGGTATAGTCAGTTTAAACAAGGATGGATACACGGGGGTGTCTAGAAGCCGTGGAGGGCACACGATCTCCTCCCACGGGCGTGTCTCCCCTGTATTTTAGTAAAGTTTTAAATTTTAAAAGAAATTCTCTATGTGTTTCGATTTAGTCCCGACTCGACTTTCAAGTATGATTAAGGTCTCGAGGACCTGTTTAAGGGACATTATGTCTGAGAATGATGATTGAATGTATGATTTTTGTCTGTGAATGTTTCGGATCTGTCCGGTAATGCTCCTAACCTTAACTCGATGACGGACTCGGGATAGGGGTGTTACACACACAACCACACATCTAACCACAGAAACAAACATATATTTATCACACATGCATACAATTTCAATATTCAAACCTCACATCCAAACAAAACACACACAAAATAAATACCAAAAAAATACAGTCAAATATCTAAAGAAACCACCATATTTTTAACTTACTGTATTTAAATTTCTAAACAAAAAAAAGTATTCAGAAAACTTTCGAATTCGGCGCCGGAGACTCGGTGTACCACACTTTCAGAAAACGGTCGATACAACATTTCAGAACATCAAACTTTAAAAGCCTTTTTGAAACAACACTTTCAAAAATTCAATTTTGTAAACCCACTCCACAGTTGAGTTTTGCAACCAGGCTCTGATATCATTAAATGTAACACCCCAATCCCAACCTAAAAGTTAGGCCCGAATCTGGTGTGTCACATGGAAGTGTTTTTCGAAACCATATTTCTTGTTGTTAGAACTTGTTTGAGAGTTAAGACCTCTTTAAAAAAAAAAAACTTAAGCAATTATTTTCCAATTGAAAATGTAACTACTTTTAAAACCTTATATCTTGTGGAAGCATATTTAAAATAAAGAATTACGAATAGGTGATGTTTAAAAACTTGAATTTAAATAATCAAAACAGAAATAATAAATAGTGTGTAGCCTTTTCCGAGTCCTTCGTAGCACCGATCTGTCTAAGGTTGGGGATTACGTGGCACAGTTAAAAATGGGGTGAGTTTACAAAAACTCAGTGTTTAATCCCCTTTCTAGAGTAATAGTCAGTATACAGAAACAAAACCTAAAATAATCTGGGCCAAAGCCCTTTAACAGTAACAGTACAGTCCAGTTCAAAGCATACGTGGATCAAAGCCCACTACAACATCATTTGGGTCACAACCCATAATAGAATCAATTGAGCCTAGCCCAAACCAATAGCAGAACAAGTGGCCTAAGCCCAGTATAGTGATAGATCTCATAAATAGATATGCAACAGTATGAGGATGCATCCTACACCGATCCAGCCAACACACCATCCGTACCAACCAACACACCCTGGGGGGATAAAATCGACCCACCCAGCCAACACACCAAGCTTAGCACCGATTACGGCACTAAGTCAACAGAACGGCTCAGCGCCGAGGATAGAATGGCTAAAAGCCATAAACATTGCAGCATTGCTGTCGGTTAACAGAACGGGTAAAAGCCATAAATATTGTAGAAAGGCTGAAAGCCTTTTACAGAATGACAATGGGCCGTACACTTCCACCGTAACTTTGTCCCAACCCCATGTAATATGTCGTGTATGTCATGCTCAATATCACAGGTGTGTGCAGAATGACCATACTCAGTAACAGTCATTTAACAGATATTACAAGCATATCAGTCACACGACCACAGTCAAGTCATGGCACAAAATCAGTCATTTACCCTTAGGGGCAAAATAGTCATTTCACCATATAAGGGTATTTCGGTAATCCTACCCTTCAGGGGTACTTCAATAATTCTACCTTATGGGGGTAGTTCAGTAATTCTACCTTACATGGGTATTTCGGTGATTTTACAAATCGAGTGTATTTTGGTAATTTTACAAATCAAGTGTATTTTGGTAATTTTACCAATCGAGGGTATTTTGATAATTTTACAAATAAGGGATATTTCGGTAATTTTACAATTTGGGGGTATTTTAGTAATTTCGTAATCTAAGGGTATTTTAGTAATTTTTAAAATCAAGGTTATTTCGGTAATTTTGCTATCCGGGGGCATTTTAATTATTTTGTAAATTAAGGGTATTTCGGTAATTTTTTAATCTGAGGGTATCTCGGTAATTTTGTCAACCCCTCAGAAGGTCTACAGCCGCCTCGAACGACTCAAGTATTCTAAACAGAGATAATGATACGAATAGGCCTAAGGCCTCTCGGCCCAAGTGGGCCTACACGCTCGTGCGGCCCACATAGCCCAAATCTAGCCACAAATATGAGATTCACATAGTCCAGTCTAATATTTACTACACAATCATACAACTTATCTGATTGGGCCCACGGGCCTATTGGCCCCACATGGCCCCTTTCAGCTCATCATGGGCCAAACAACCTAAACCCACAAGAACACTCATGATGGCCTCAACTATCGCATCGAACCTCCCACATGTACACTCACACGCTCGTGTGGCTACCATCACCGTGTGACCGGCATTTCGGCATTTGCCGCTCTACAGCTAGAGTAGTGCGAAATACACTCCTGATAAGAATCTGAAGCTAATCCGCGCTCCGAACACTCATATGCCCAAACCCTAACCAAGGTGTGCTTACTCTCCTCAAATATTGGCTCTATTTAAAGCCAGCTTCTCACATTCCCTCATGCTAGCTTCCCGACGTGGGATCCCTCATTCAGTAGATTTTAAATCCATCACAACCACTTGCCATCCCAACTTAACAAAATAAATATCCTTGTTTACTTGCAATATGATTCGAACCCTTGCCCTCTCCTATGCTCTAGAGGCTACATACCACCATAACACAAGCTCCTTCTGTGACTTAAAACATGCACAACTAAATATAAGCCTATGGGCTAAAGTCTAAGTTCATTTAAAAAGAAGTCAAAATGAAATGCAAGCGCCAAGACTTGAACCTTGGACCCATTGCTTCCTCAATGGCGTCACTTCCTTGTCTCTCGTGTAGCGTCATTTGCCACTAGACCACAACTCATTTTGTGTCATTTTGTGTCATTTTTCTCCACATTTTATTCTTAAAGCCTACTTACTAACTCCCAGGGTTTTATTCACCTAAAACCAAAATTTTCCTAAAGCCCAAGTTTGAACCTGGGACTTCATAGAAGCCCCCTAACCTTCCAAAATCACTCACCTAATAGGTCCAACTTGCATTAGTTTCGTTCTCTTGTTCTCAAAATATTTAAATGCTCCCGTTCCCAGGGCCCAATAGGCCCAATTCTACTAGGCCCAAATTTGGGGCGTTACAGTGGTAATTCTGCAACTAACGGAGTTGTTAGTTAATCAGAATTAGCTTGCTCTGAAGTTACCTTGTCAGATTTTACAAATTCTGGTTCTTGTGAAACTGGAATTTCAACACTCGGTTGAACTTCCTCTGAGTCTTAAGCGTCAGCTGGCTCCTTCTCAACTTTGACGAAATTGGGCTCTAAAGTCTTTCCGCTCCTCAATGTCAATGCTTGACAATACTCCTTCCCTGGATTCCTCGGATTCTCCGTATCACTAGGTAAAGCACATTGTGGTTGGTTCCTAAGTTCAGTAGCAAGCTGGCCCCTTTGGTTTTCTAGATTTTTCAATGTAGCTACTTGGTTTTGAATTAAGGCATCATTCTTCGCCATGTTTCCTTTAACAAATTTTCTAAGCCATTGGATGGTTCAGCTTGGGTTGGTTTCTAAACTCTTTGGGAAAAATTAAGTGGCTGGGTCGATCTAAGTTGGACGTAAGTGTTACTTGTTCCAGCCCCTTGGCTACTCCAGGAAAAATTCGGGTGGTTTCGCCATGATAGGTTATAGAAATTGGATTGCAGTCCTTGCCTTCCTTGATTTTGGTTCTAGTTACCCATGTAATATACAGATTTTGGGTTCGATGGACATTCTTCAAAAAAATGTCCTTCCCCATAATAGACACAGGCTATATTTTCAAATTGATTTGGTGGCTATTAGTAGTAAGATCTTTTAACATTGAGGATATTGATGATACCTGAGATGCGAGTGAAGTAAGAGCGTCTACTTCATGTAGTCCAGTAGTCTTCCTGACACTGCTCGATTGGTTGCCCATTGATAATTGTTGCTGGCAATTCTCTCAATGATTTCATAAGCCTCATTATAAGACATAGAAATGAGAGCATCTCTAGCAGAAGTATCCACTACCATCCTCGTGTGAGTATTGATACCATTATAAAACGTCTCAAGTTGGATGCAATTTGGGATTCCATGATGAGGGCACTTTCATAATAGTTCTTTGTACCTTTCCCATGGCTCATACAGGGACTCATCATCCATTTGTTAGAAAGCAGTGATCTCGTTCCTCGACTTAGCATTCTTGCTAGGCGGGAAATACTTCATGAGGAATCTTTCCGCTAATTATTTCCATGTGGTAATTGTGGTGGTAATGAGTTCAACCAGGCTCGAGCTCTATCCCGTAGTGAATACAGGAACAACTTCAATCGTAATGCATCTTCGGGTAATCCAACTAACTTGAATGAATCGCTCACCTCTATAAAGAATCTTAAATGTAGGTGAGGATCTTCAATAGGCATTCAACTGAATTGGCCCCACAATCAGAAGCATCTGGAACATGACTAGCTTCAGTTCGAACTGTTGTGCCTCAATTTCGGGTCTCCTAATACCCGGTTTAAGATCATTAAACATTGGCACTGCATACTGTCTTCAATCTCTATCCCTATCATCAATAATAAGGATAGGATTTTGAGCAGGGTCTGCTCCATTTCCTTGATTTAGATTTTCAAAATTCATCTCTTTGGTCCTTCTCTGACTTTCTTGTCTTCTTCATTGTCGAAAAGTTCATTCAATCTCAGGGACTAAAAGGAGTAAATCGATAATTCGGTCAATACTCATAAAAACCTGCAATAATCATAGAAAAATTAATGAAGTTAAAATCTAAACAGAAAATTAAACCAAAATGCAAAACTAACAAAGTCACAAATAATGACTTTTTAAAATAGTCCCTAGTAATGGCGCCAAAAACTTGGAACGACGGAAATATTGAAGTGTACACAATCACAACAAGTAATAAAGTGACAAGTAAATGCTGAGTTATCATACCCATAGGGATTGTGAAAAGAATTATTTATGAATGCTATTTAAAACACTTCGGTGAAGAAAAATATTTTGTCTGAAGAGGGTGATTAAAAACTAAGATTTTAAAACAAGTAAACTAAATAAATAAATCTCAAATGCACGATTTCAAAATACGATTTTAATTAAGATGACATAATTGTGTTAGATTAATTACATTTCTTAACTTAGAATTATTAAACTCATGTTTATATTGTTACGAATAAATTCATGGCAACTCGGTAATTTGCTAACTTATGAACATACTCACCTAACAAAATCCATTCATCTCTTGACTATATCCCTATGTCAATTCAATCGATTAAACAAATCTTATTAGGCAAATATGTTATTGCACATACATACTTATTAAATCAAAATAATCTCTTGTACATATCCCTATGTCAATTCAAATGATTAATTAAATCTAATAAGCACATAAAAGACTACGTAAAGTAACAAAGTATCCCTACCTTGAAATAATTTAATGAAAATAATCCTGCAAGTTATGCAAGGCAAATGTATTGTCAGATACCATTGCTAATTTAACCCTCAGCTACCTTAGATGATTAAACATGCACTGATTAAGTACCGTGTCCATTAATTACAATTTCAATCTGTTTAAATAATTAATTCATTAGCTACCTCATAATTGTAATGTAATAATAACTTAGTCATGATTTTACTTAATCAAGCATCGTATCGAGGCCTATAACAACATAAACACAATTTTAACAATTTTAGAAAATGAAAAGCAATCAACCTAATACAAATTACATTCAAGCTAAATTGATTAAATTAACCATTCCAACAACATAAATATTCATAAATATGTTCATCATAACAACAACGAAAATTAAAGAGATAAGGAACAAGAATCAAATTCGGTGCTTGTCAGTGGCTTGACTAGTTTGCTCTGTTCTTCCTTCTCCGTTGTCCCCACCGACCAAGGATGTTATGAAAACTTGATTGCTGCTCCAAATGGCTAAGGAATGCCCATTTTCCAAGAGGAGAAATCTGAAAAAAGAGCAAGGGAATTTAGAATGGAAAAGAAGAGAGAAAGTGGAGAGAAGAGAGAAAAGATGTGAATCCTTGAGATGTGTTTTAAATGACCAGCCTAAGGGGGTTGTTATAGCTAAAGAGGGCTGCTAAAAATAGCTAAAATTATCAGCCAAAGAGCCCTCCCTTGGCCAGCCACACATGTGGTAAGATTGATAGTTTCAAGTTTGCTAATTTAGGCTTGGGGCAAATCTATAAAGCCACCAATTGTGGAGGGGTTTGTTTGCAACTTGAACAAGTCTTCAAGGGTCTCTTTGAAAGATAAATAAATAGCCAATAATCTGATTTGGGTCAGCATATGGATGGTTTTTGGCTGTCCACTTCGTGGTCGGTTCGGTTCACTCAGTTCGGCTCAACTGGACCACTTTTTCATAATTAATTAATCCAAATTATATTAGATATAAATTAAAATTAATTATATCATGAATTAATACACATAATTGGACTGACTTAGGCTGAAAATTAATTCACCTTGATACTTCAAATTGCTTATCAGTTTTGAACTCTTAGCCGTGTCTGCCAAGTCGTTTTTTGCCCTTTGTGCAAATCTGTTGAAAAATGATAAAAATTAATGAAAATTAATTATAAAATTAATTAAATTCAACATGTTCATAATTTAAGTGCAATTTAATTATTTTATAAAAATTATTTATTTATCGATACAAATTTTATCAAAACTACATGAATTTAAGTTAAAAAGGGCATGAAAAAGTGTGTATATTTTTGTGTTTCTAGAATGGTTCACTGAATACTTGAGAATAAAGCTTGCTGGACAAAAACCTCCCCCTTTTTCTCGTCAATAGGTTCCCAATATGCCACAAGGTGTTGAACCTATTAGAACTAGTAAGCCTCCGGTAGATAAAATTCGGAAAAATAGGGCAGAAGGATTCAGGGCTACTGTCGATGATGATCCGAAAAGGGTTGAATTCTGGCTAGAAAATACAATCAGGGTTTTGGATGAATTGTCTTGCACACTTGAAAAATGTTTGAAGTGTGTTGTATCTCTACTAAAAGACTCAGCCTACCAATGGTGGAACACCGTAATTTCTATTGTATCGAGGGAAAAAGTTACATGGGAATTCTTCCAAACAGAATTCAAAAAGAAATTGTTGTATTGGTTGACCGAGCACATAAAGCTGAAGAATTAAATAAAGAAAAGAAGCAGGCAGGGATGTAAGCCCGAACTTCAACTAAAAGATTTATGGGCAAGTCACAATCATCAGCTTCAAAGAAAGTAAAGAAATATAATGATTGTTCTACCACACCTGTAGGATATTCTGGGAGAGACCGAGGCTCTCAACGTTCCAATCTGAGATCTCCGACTCCATCCGTGACAAGTGTAGGAAGTGTTGGAAGTCCTAAACCAAGATGCAAACATTGCAATATATTACTTTTTGGTGAATGCCACATGAGAAACGGAGCTTGCTTTAGGTGTGGTTCATTTGACCACTATCTTAGAGATTGCCTAGAAAGACCTGAAAAAAAATATTATTCAAACTTCAAAGCCAAGCAACCCCACCTCTAAAGGTAGACCACCACGTCACCCCAGTAATGTTAGTGGTAGCCAGACAAAATATTCAATAGTCAAATCTGAAGCATGAGTACCAACAAGAATATTCGTGCAAGAGAGGATGCCTCTGTACCAGACATCATTACTGGTACTCTTTCTCTTCTTGATACTGATATTATTTCTTTGATTGATCTTGGTTCAACGCATTCATACATATGCACGAATTTAGTGTCTGTTAAAAATTTACTTATTGAGTTCACTGAATTCGTGATTAAAGTTTCAAATCCCCTAGGTCAGTATGTGATGGTGGATAAAGTTTGTAAAAATTGTTCGTTAATGGTACGAGGTTATTGTTTCTCTACTGATTCAATGTTGTTGCCATGTAATGAATTTGATGTATATGGACTAGTTAGCATGATGCAGTGGTAAATTGTAAACAGAGATATATTGTATTAAAGTGTCAGAATAGTGAATTGCTTCGTGTTTAATTTGATAAACTGGATGGGTTGTCAAATCTAATTTCAGCTATATTAGCACAGAAATATATCAGAAAAGGGTATGATGTCTACGTTGCTTATGTGTTGGACACTAAAGTATCTGAGTCAAAGATTAAATCAGTGCTGGTTGTTTATGAATTTCCTGATGTTTTTCCGAAAGAATTACCTAGATTATCGCTAGTTAGAGAGGTGGAATTTTCTATAGAACTTGTTCTAGGGACAAATCCAATATTTATAGCACCTTTTAGAATGGCCCCAACGGAATTAAAAGAGTTGAAAGCACAATTGCAAGAATTGACTGATAGAAGGTTTGCTCGACCCAGATTTTCACCTTAGGGTGCACTGGTTCTGTTTGTAAAGAAGAAAGATGGACCATTGAGACTGTGCATTGATTACAGAGAACTTAACAAAGTCACAATTAAGAACAAATATCCATTTCCCCATATTGATGACTTGTTTGATCAGTTGAAAGGTGCCACTATATTTTCAAAGATTGATTTTCGTTCTGGATATTATCAGTTACGAGTAAAAGACTCAGATGTATCGAAGACAACTTTCAAAACTAGTTACGAACATTATGGATGTCGTTTGGCTTGACAAATGCACTTGCGGTATTTATGGATCTGATGAACAAAATTTTTAGACCATACTTGGACATATTTGTGGTACAATTTATTGATAACATTCTGGTATATTCTCGGGATGAAAATGAACACGCTGATCATTTAAGAACAGTGCTGAAAACTCTAGTGAGAAAAAATTGTATGCCAAATTTAGTAAATGTGAATTTTGGCTTTGGGAAATTGGTTTTCTTGGACATATAGCATCTACTGAAGGCATCAGAGTTGACCCGAATAAAATTTCAGTAATTGTTAACTGGAAACCACCAAAAACTGTGTCCAAAGTTAGAAGTTTTCTAGGACTAGCTATATATTATAAGAGATTTGTAAAAGGATTTTCTATGATAGCTTCTTCGATGACTCGTTTGCTACAGAAAGATGTGACATTTGAGTAGACTGATAAGTGTTAGCAGAGTTGACAGATTGAAAGTTTTGTTGACTGAAGCATCTGTGCTAGTTCAACCTGAATCGGGTAAAGAATTTGTAATTTATAGTGACGTGTCATTGAATGGTTTAGGCTATTTTTAGATGCAAGAATGTAAAGTAATAGCCTATGCTTCTAGACAGCTAAAACAACATGAAAAGAACTACCCGATACATGATCTAGAATTGGCAACCATTGTGCTTACATTAAAAATTTGGCGACACTATCTATGTAATAGCCCAAATTTCAGCGATGTAGGAAATAGTGGTTTGAAACCATCAAATCTGGAAAATGAACTCATAAATTATATTATTTAATATTTACGAGCCAAATGTGGCTTTTAAAAGATTTTTGAAATAGTAAACAGTGTTTTATAAAGATTTATTTGGTTAAGAAATTGAGAAAAAGATGTATGGAGATCTCGTTGTTAGCCATAAATATGTTTATGAATATTTAGAAAGTGTCAATAAGGTAGTAATAAAATTTCATTAGAAAATTTTAACATTTCGGTAGTCAATTAGAAAAGAAGGACTAAATTGAAAATGTGCAAAACTTGCTAAAGTGATTAAATAGCTTAACCATTAAATAAGGAAGGACTAAAAGGGCACATGGACCATTTTAAAATGGCTGAGGTGGCATAGCGTGAAAAATATCAAAGATTTTTATGTGAAAAGGACAAAATTGGAATTTTAACAAAAGTTACATGACAAAAGTTAATTTTAATGATTTCTATGCCATTTCTTCTTCAACTTTCTGTCAAAAATAGCCATGGAAGAGGGTTTTGAGCTGGTATTTCATATTTTAGCTTCAAGTAAGTTCAATTCTTGCTTATTCCTTGAATTTTTTATATTTTTGGACTTTTACAATTAGGTCCAACTTAGTATTCTGTTAGTTTTTGATTTTGTTGAAAATTTTGGAAGTTACCATTGATAAATTCATATGATTTTTGTTATTTTATGATGAAATTGAGATGTTAATGGATGTTTAAAGGTGTTTTATTAAAGAATTTTGGATGAAAACATGTTTTAGGGGTTAAATTGAAAAGTGTTGAATTTATGGAAAACTCTAAAATTTCATGGAACTCATGGGCTGTGATTGGCATGTATGAGAATAATTAGGCTTGGAATAAGGATTAAATTGCAAGAATTTCATTTTCCGAGCCTGGGGATGAAATTGTCATGTATTAAAAGTTTAGGGGAAAAATGGTAATTAACATTTTGCACTAAAATAATTTTGGACAGCAGCAGTAGTCTAACTTTGAAAAATCACCAAAATTGTGGGGATCAAATTAGAGAATGAACAAAATATTAAATTAAATCTTATTGAGTCTAGTATCTCATAGAAGAAGCAGTGTAAGCAATGGAATTGTAAATCATGAGATATAATACATTTTGTGAGACAAGATCAGAATGATTTTGGGTTCCCCTGTTCTAACTTTGAAAAATCATAAAAAATTATTGAAAAATAATTAGGGGCTTAAATTTATATGTTTAAATTCTTAATGAGTCTATTTTCAAGAGAAACAAACGGGAATATCATCCAAATTCTTTGTTAAGAGATAATTAATTTCTAGTAAGCAAAGGTCAAAGTTGTCAAACAACAGAACAAGGATAAATTTGAAGATTTTACTGTTCTAATTGGCTAAACTATAAATTTTGAAATTTTTATTGTAGAAGGATATATGAATCTAGTTTCAAAAAAATCAAGCGGATCTTAATTTGGAGTTCTATAGCTTATGATAAAAATAATTTAGTGACTATAACACGGATGGACAACTTTCAATATACAAATAAGTAAATCGTGAAATTATAGATAATATTACTTATAAGCGTGATATATACATTAAGGATGTGGAATGGAGAGGAGGAGGAAAATATATGAATGAATTATGTATAAATTGATCACATACCTGATTATAATTGATAAACGTTGAATTAGAAATGATATAATATTTTATTTCAAATATTTATTATGAAACTAAGATTATCGTTATGGTATAAAAATCAAATTGTAATTTGTTTAACTGGAATTGTACTCTTAAATGTTTGACATGTATTTTTATATGGTGAAAATGTGATTTGAATGCTCAATATATGATTATTGATGAAATGTAACATCCCGAATTTGGGCCTAGTAGGATTGGGCCCAGTGGGCCTTGGGCGTGAAAGCATTTAAAATTTTTGAAGATCAAGAGAACGGCTCTAGAGAAAGTTGTACTTATTAGGTGAGTGATTTTGGAAGGTTAGAGGGCTTCTATGAAGTCCCGGGATCAAACTTTGGCTTCAGGAAAATTTTGGTTTTAGGTGGAAAAAAACCCTGGGAGTTAGTAGGTAGGCTTTAAGAAAAAAATATGTAGAAAAAAGGACACAAGTGGAGTGTGTGATGTAGTGGCAAAGTGACGCCATATAAGAGGCAAGGGGATGACGCCATAAGGGAGGAAGTAGGTCCAAGGTTCAAGTCTTGGCTTTTACATTTTGGTTTTCTTTTTACATGGACCTTAGAATTTCGCTATAGATTTATATTTAGTTGTGCATGTTTTAAGACACAAGAGGAGCTTGTGGCTTAGTGGCTAGCGGCGTGGATTATGTTACAAGGGAGCAAGGGTTCGAATCTCATGAAAAGCAAGGGATTATTTATTTTGCGAATTGGACGGCAAGAGTTTGAGTTGGATTTAAACTCTACTGATGGAGGGATCCCACATCAGAAAGATACAAAGAAGGAAAGTGAGAGGCTAGCTATATATAGAGCATTCTATGATGGGAGGAAGCACACCTTGGGGGGCGTTTGGGCACAGGAGTGGTCGGAGCGCGGATTAGGACCAGATTCCTATTAGGTGTGTACTTCTCTACTCTAGCTGTAGAGCGGCAAATGCCGAAATACCAGTCACACGGCGATAGTAGCCACACGAGCACATGAGCGCACGTATGGGGCTTCAACGCGATAGTTGAGGCCACCATTAGTATTCTTGTGGGTTGAGGCTGCTTGGGCCGCGATGGGCCAAAGTGGGCCCAATGGACCCGTGGGCACATACGAGTAAATTGTATGATTGTTTAGTATATATTGATCTAGACTTGGTGAATCTTATATACGTGGTTAGATTTGTGCTAGGTGGGCCTCACGAGTGTGTGGGCCCGAATGGGCCGAAATCGGGTTTTAGGCCCAATAGTCCGGTAACAATCGAAAATGGTAACCGAGTCGCTCGGGTCGACATTGGGCCTTCGGAGAGGCTATTGCAGGTGCAAAATTACTGAAATACCCTCGGTAGGGTAAATTACCAAAGTACCCCTATAAGGTAAATTATGAAAATACCCTTGGTAGGTAAAATTACTGTTATAACCTTAGAGGTTGACTAGCATGGTTATGTCGCAACTTATTATTTGATTATGATGGTAAGTCATTTCATACGTTATATTTGATATATATTTTGCATACATGACATGCCGCATACACAAATTATTATGTCATGACCTGTTGCATGGGATTGGGATATGATATTGATGAAAGGGGAACTGTATATCAGTGACTTGGTCACATATTTATCGATGGCTAGACCACATTATATCGACTTTGAGCAGCGTGACTATCAGCATGGCTGCCAAAGAGGAGTGTAGAGGATGGAGGGTTGATTGTAGAAATCCCCACAATATGAAGCGGAGTGTAGAGGATGGAATACTAGGTCAGTCTGGGTTGCATTGCATTCCCTATCTGATATGCCATGATGTTAGGGCTACAGCCCGAATCGATTTTTGTGGGCTTCGGCCAAATATGTTACTGTGAGGGCTAAGGCCCAATTTGCTTCTGTGGGCTTAGGCCCAGTTTTTGTTGTAAGGGGAATTGCACAATGAGTTTTCGTAAACTCACCCCCTATTTTTAAATGTTTCAAGTAATCCCTAGTTTGAGGACTAGGAGCTAGGTGGACTCTGTGGTGGCCATGCATTACTTCTTTCCTAAACTCCGTTTTCTTTATCTGAACTTATTTTTAATTTGGGAATTTGTTATGTACTAAGGCCTTCGTAATTTAGATTTGGATTTTGACTTTAATGCTGTTATTATATTTTATGAAACGCTTAATACACAGTTTTTTTTCTAAAATTGTAAACAACCTTTTTCCCATAACACTAGCAAATGGTTTTCAACTTATAAACATTAAAACTCGGGATTTTTAAATAATCGCAAAGTTTCTTTAACAACCTTTCCATGTGACATGCCAGATCCGGTCGTAACGTCTAGGCCGGGTTTGCGGTATTACAATTATGGTATAAGAGCCTAGGTTGCAAAACTCGACTGTGGAATGGGTTCAAACAAAATGTTTTTCAAAGTTGGTTTGAAATATGGTTTAGAAAAAAATACATGTTTTTCTGGAAGTATGGCACCTGAGTCTCCGGCACAAAATCCGTAAGTTTCCTGATACTTTGCTTTGTTATATGCTGTGTTTCCTATATTTATTCTATGTGTTTGGTTTGGATATAACAATTGGTTATGTATGAGATATTTGTGTGTTTTAATTGTTAGGTGGTTGAGTAGGAAGTTCTAAATTGTAGTTAAAATATGATAAGGATATTAGAATCAGAGTGCGCAGCATAAGCATAGTGTTGTAGGTTGGGACGTATGACTGTTAGTTAGTTGGAAATTTCGAGGACGAAATTTTTTAAGGAGGGTAGATTTGTAACATCCTGAATTTCGGCCTAGTAGGATTGGGCCCAGTGGGCCTTGGGCGTGGAAGCGTTTAAAATTTTTGGAGATCAAGAGAACGGCATTAGAGCAAGTTGGACTTATTAGGTGAGTGATTTTGGAAGGTTAGAGGGCTTCTATGAAGTCCCGAGATCAAACTTTAGCTTCGGGAAAATTTTGGTTTTAGGTGGAAAAAAACCCTGGGAGTTAGTAGGTAGGCTTTAAGAATAAAATACGGAGAAAAAAGGACACAAGTGGAGTGTGTGATGTAGTGGCAAAGTGACGCCACATAAGAGGCAAGGGGATGACGCCATAAGGGAGGAAGGAGGTCCAAGGTTCAAGTCTTGGCTTTTGCATTTTGGTTTTCCTTTTACAGGGACCTTAGAATTTCGCTATAGATTTATATTTAGTTGTGCATGTTTTAAGACACAAGAGGAGCTTGTGGCTTAGTGGCTAGCGGCGTGGATTATGTTGCAAGGGAGAAAGGGTTCGAATCTCATGAAAAGCAAGGGAGTATTTATTTTGCGAATTGGACGGCAAGAGTTTGAGTTGGATTTAAACTCTACTGATGGAGGGATCCCACATCGGAAAGATACAAAGAAGGAAGGTGAGAGGCTAGCTATATATGGAGCATTCTATGATGGGAGGAAGCACACCTTAGAGGGCGTTTGGGCACAGGAGTGGTCGGAGCACGGATTAGCACCAGATTCCTATCAGGTGTGTACTTCTCTACTCTAGCTATAGAGCGGCAAATGCCGAAATACCGGTCACACGATGATAGTAGCCACAGGAACACGCGAACGCACGTGTGGGGCTTCAACGCGATAGTTGATGCCACCATTAGTATTCTTGTGGGTTGAGGCTGCGTGGGCCGCGATGGGCTGAAGTGGGCCCAATGGGCTCGTGGGCCCATATGATTAAATTGTATGATTGTTTAGTATATATTGATCTAGACTAGGTGAATCTTATGTACGTGGCTAGATTTGTGCTAGGTGGGCTTCACGAGCGTGTGGGCCTGAATGGGCCGAAATCGGGTTTTAGGCCCAATAGTCCGAGAATGACCGAAAATGGTAACCGAGTGGCTCGGGGCAACATTGGGCATTCGGAGAGGCCATTGGAGGTGCAAAATTACTTAAATACCCTTGTTAAGGTGAATTACCAAAGTACCCCTATAGGGTAAATTACGAAAATACCCTTAGTAGGTAAAATTACGGTTATACTCTTAGAGGTTGACTAGCATGGCTATGTTGCAACTTGTTATTTGATTATGATGGTAATTCATTTCATACATTATATTTGATATATGTTTTGCATACATGACATGCCGCATACACGAATTATTATGTCATGACATGTTGCATGGGATTGGGATATGATATTGATGAAATAGGAAGTGTATATCGGTGACTCTGTCACACTATTTGATGGCTCGGTGCTTCATTGTATATTGGTGACTTGGTCACATATTTATCGGTGGCTAGACCATATTATATCGACTTTGAGCAGTGTGACTGTCAGCACGGCTGCCAAAGAGGAGTGTAGTGGATGGAGGGTTGATTGAAGAAATCCCCACAGGTGTATTGAGGATGGATATATGGCGCAGAGTGTAGAGGATGGAATACTTGGTTGGGCTAGGTTGCACTGCATTCCCTATATGATATGCCATGATGTTAGGGCTACGACCCGAATCGATTTATGTGGGCTTCAGCCAGTTATCATTGTAAGGGGATTTACACACTGAGTTTTCGTAAACTCGCCCCCTTTTTTTAAATGTTTCAGGTAATCCCTAGTTTGAGGACTTGGAGCCGAGGCAGACTCTGTGGTGGCCATGCATTACTTCTTTCGTAAACTCTGTTTTCTTTATCTAAAGTTATTTTTAATTTGGGAATTTGTTATGTACTAAGGCCTCCGTAATTTAGATTTGGATTTTGACTTTAATGCTGTTATTATATTTTATGAAACGCTTAATACGCAGTTTTTTTTCTAAAATTGTAAGCAACCTTTTTCCCATAACACTAGCAAATGATTTTCAACTTATAAAATTAAAACTCGGGATTTTTAAACAACCGCGAAGTTTCTTTAACAACTTTTCCATTTGACATGCCAGATCCGTCGTAACATCTAAGCCGGGTTTGGGGTGTTACATGAAATGTTGATAATATTCAATAAAAAGGGAAATAAATCCCGGTTGAATGGAATGGAATTCGATGGATCACTGAAACGGATTTGACAGTAAAAACTATCTAGCCCGGACGGGTGGTCCTAATGTAAGCCCTCCTGAAGAATATATGTGAAAAGGATCTAGCCTGGACGGACGATCATAATATAAGTCCTCTCGAAGAATAGTGTGAAATGGATTTAGCCCGAACGGGTAATCCAAAGTAAATGTGAGTCTGGATTTAGCCTGGACAGGTAATCTGGACAAAGCTTTATAAAGTATTTGTCATTCTAGTGGATTTAGCCTGGATTGGTAATCCCGACAATACTCTTTGAGCATATGTTACAAGGGATTTAGCTTGGATTGGTAATCCCACTGTAAGAAATGAGGTTCGCGGGAGTGTGCTCTCTTACAGGGGATTTAGCCTGGACTGGCAATCCTATTGTAAGAAATGAGGTTTGCGGGAGTGTGATCGCTGAAAAGGACTTATGTATATATGTGTACGAATTGACGGATTATGAGATTGTACACCATGAGTGTACTACAGGAAATCCATCGAAATTTTGAGGAATTCAACAGGATAAATATGGAAAACGGTAAATACATGGGATTATGAAATTGGTTAGCGTATTCACAAGAATTTGTCATTTGAAATTGTGATTGACATGAAGAAATGACGAATTGGATACATATGTATGGTTACAAGTATTTATCTGAAATATAAGAAAATGATGGTTATTGATATATGGAGACATGAGACTATGATATATGAACACGGAATATGTTTGATAAATATGTTCATTCATAATTATAGAATTATGTACCTCATGTTACTATTTGCATAAAGATGATATTTCAAATACTTTGATGAGTAAAGCTCAAATATAAAATAACATGAAATCAAGAAAAGTTGTTATGAAAATGTATTTAAAATACAAAGATATGGTTGCTATCCGTTATATGATTACATAATGTGAAATTCTCTATATATATGAGAAATTTAATGAAAATTGAGCCCATACATGTTTCTTGGTATTTATATGCAGTGTGCGACTAACAAGCGTGATGAGGTTACGTGTTAGGGCTCGTGATCAAGATGACTGAATCTACCTTGTATGTTTACATTAAATTTAAATAAGTGAGTTTTCGAAAGCTCGTTGTTAGGAAGCTCGACGGAGATCACTCACACTATCCATTAGCCTATTTTAGTATGTATGGTAAATGAATTATGGTTATAATAGCATGTATAGATTATGTAACAGCCCGATTTAGACCCAAGTCGTAACAATGGTTTCAGGACCACAAATTCGAGTCAAAAAATAATTAAATATTATTTTTTGTGTTTATAATGTGTGATTTGATATCTGTGAAATTTTCGTGATTTAATTTTACTGTTTGTATGCCTAATTGATAAAAGGACTTAATCGCGTAAATACTAATTGTTTAAGTGTTTATTTGCTATGATTAATTAATTATGAAGCCCTTAAGTGGTTATTTGACCATTGGTTATTTGAGTGGATGATTTTGGGTTGATAATATATGATTTTAATATTAAATTATAAAGGTTAGTTTTGTAAATTAGTAAGATAAGTTATTATAATAAACCATAAGTAAAATTTTTGCATGTTCATCTTTCTAATTACCGATAGTTGAGAAGAAAAGAAAACTTTGAATGTGGTTGTAGGTTTGGCACTCATTTTGCTCAATTAAGGTATGGATTTTGTTCAAATTTTTTTTTATGTTTTTGAGATTGTTGCTTCGTATACTAGTAGACCCATGTCTTAAATTTCGGATTTAATGAAGAATTTGAGATTTGCCATTGATGATAGTTTGATGTTTTTTGTGGTCTGATGATGAATTATAAATTTTTGTTGATGGATTATTGTGTTTAATTAAGTGATTTTTGATAAAAATGTGTATTAAGGACTAATTTGAGAAATTTGTAAATTGAGGGGTCAAAATGTGAAGTAAATGAAATTAGTGCGTTGCTAGGGACTTAAGGTAAATTCGGCCAAACATGGGTTTGATGAGATTTTGTGAATTTTGTGTTATTTTGAAATAGGGACTAAATTGTAAAAATATGAAATGTTTGGGGCTAAAATGTGAAATAGAAAATGGCCAAATTATTATTCTTGGATGAAATTGAATAAAATGTTGAATAAGTAAGTTAATTTTGATATTAATTATATTGGAAAAAGCTGAATTCGGATTTAGATCGAGGAAAATCAAAGTATCAGATTAGTCGACTTAAATTGTCGTTACTGCGAACGAGGTAAGTTCGTATTTTAATAGACATTACGAAATCATGGTATAAATGCATATTATTTGTGTTACTGAATTCAACGCCAAATAGTAATGTAAATATATATGTATTTTGCATAAGTTACGTATGTTATTATGATATTGAATTATTCGAGAAGCAGAATATAAATACGAGAAAGCATCAACAATATGATGACATCTGAAAGCCCCATATGAACCATTGGAATAGGTAGGATACATATGTCATGACATAGGATTCCGATAGGTGTTATCGAGTATGACCACGTCTGGGATATTGGGATCGATTTGAGATTTACGTGTAAGACCATGTCTAGGACATTGACATCGTATATGTTTTCGTGTAAGACTCTGTCTGGGAAAGTGGCATCGATATTTGATTACATGTAAGACCATATTTTGGACGTTGGCATTGTACGAGCTTTTCGAGCTATTTGAGTATCCTTATTGATTTCGAATGGTTTAGCGGGTATTCCAAGAAATAAGTTATTAAGTGAATACATTCCGATTCAGGTACGTTGAAAGGTATACAATGTTTGGAAATGAAATGTGAATATGTACAAAGGAAATATGAACAAATGTATAAGATGTGATTTATATAGTTGCATATGTGAAATTGTCAGATACTATATGAACGAAAGGTAAATTTGAGTATAAATGATGATATGAGATTTATATGAGAAAGATATATGATTGAATGTGTTATTTCCCATAATGTGCTCATTTGGTTATATGAAAGTGAGAATTGAATGTTATATGAGAATCGAATTGAATAAACTTGTGAAAGCTAAAGTTAGTAAGTAAGTAAGTATATTATTGAATGGTGTTAATTTGATACGAAATCATGTTATAAACTTGAGATAAGTTGTGTTTTGACATTTGAGATAGCATAGCATGCTTACGGCATTGTAATGAAATTATTTGTCATGTTATGTTTATTAAGATACGAGCTTACTAAGCTTTCAAAGCTTAATTTGTGTGTTTACTTGCGTTTATAGATTTTTGAATGTTTGCTCGAGTTGGAAGTTAGCGGAGATCGCATCACACTATCGGGCTAATTATTTTGGTATTTATACCCTTTATGACTTGGTTATATGGCATGCATATGCTATGGTATTTGATATTATGGTTGGAATGTATTTGGTCATTTGAGATGGTTGATTATGAATGTGGTTAGGAATTTGAATGGCATGAAATGTATATGTAATAACATGTTTTGGCTGCCTACTAATTGTATTGAAATTGTACAAAATGACGTGGTTTAGGTATGTATGAGGAGGGTGAGAAATATGGCTTAAACCAAGCCTAATTTCGTGCCACACGGCCTGAGCACATGGGCGTGTGACTCAACCGTGTGACCCCTGTAACACCCCTTACTCGAGACCATCGCCGGAATTAAGTAAGAGGCATTACTAGACTTGACTACAAGTTCAAAACATGAAAATCTTAAAGCTGTCAAACTGCGTTGTGCCGACTAATTTGGCTATAACTCGAGTTACAAAATTCGAAATTCAGATCCGTAAATTTTCCTTGAAAGTAGACTCATATATCTATTCACCATAATTTTTCTAGAATTTTTCATGTGGCCAATTTGTACAGTTTATTCTTCAAAGTTACCCTTATTACACTGCTGGACAGTTCTGACCTGTCCCTATAAAACTGCAGTTATCAGATTGCACAATTTTCCAATGGTGTTATTAATTATACCAATGAAAAGTAGACTCATTTAGGATTCTACACATATAAACCATGCTTCTTGATTATTTTTATACAATTTATGGCAATTTTTCCAAAACTGAACAGTGACTCACGAATGCATTCAGAGCAGGTTTCACTAGAACTCAATTATCTCATAATATATAAATCGTTTCCCTACTCTATTTCTTTCATATAAAAATAGACACAATAAGGTTTAATCTCACATCTCATTCACTTTCAAATTCAATGTACCCAATTTTTAGTGATTTTTCTAATTTACATCAATGCTGCCACTACAAGCTGTTCTGCTAAATTTTATGAAAGTTAAACTTCTAGCCGAACCTACCTACTTCCCAAATTCAAGGATTTATATGTATGCAAATGTTTCTTAGCAAAAACGATTAAACCTGGATTTAAAATTTCATGAACATTGCCGTCATGTACCAACATACAAATCGTAACACAACATCATATTTACTAAGAAAAATTGTAGCCATTCTCGCATGGCTATCATAAACACTTACAAGGTTAAATATCGCATATTTCTAAGACTTCATCTAGCCTATACATGCCTTCTAATTCGTAACCAAAATTCAAAATACCAAAGGAAGGCGATAGTGTGATGAGCTTCTTGACGATCCTTCACGAGCCCGCTACGTAACCAAATCTATAAAACAAAGGAATCATTCCACACGATAAGCTTGCTAGCTTAGTAAGTCCTAATTAAACATATACTTATTTAAGTAAAATACATACAACCATTCGAATTAATATCTTCTATCACTAATCCGAACATAAATAATACATAACCTCTTTTATTTATAAAGCCGAACAACTTAATATCATTGATGCACTTAATACTAAGCTTTACCTTTCTTATTCACATACATCAATCATCAAGTAT
Source organism: Gossypium bickii (assembly GCA_025503065.1). Taxonomy (NCBI): domain Eukaryota; kingdom Viridiplantae; phylum Streptophyta; class Magnoliopsida; order Malvales; family Malvaceae; genus Gossypium; species Gossypium bickii. The sequence continues at coordinate 70,181,669 of CP106716.1, read as the reverse complement.
ATCACAGACTTATGTACATATCATATGCTTATCCAATCAACTAAATACATTCATGCTTCCAAATAGTTACTATCACATGATATGATTTGCATATACATATTCATTCATCTCTAATAAATTAATGTATAAAACTTTCACTTACTCGAATACTTGTTTGTCATTTTATTGAGTAACACAATTATAAAATACATACCTCTCTGTCGAATTTATACGAATCATGCTTCTAAACCGAAATTTCTTGATATGTTCACAACTTGATTTTCATGCACTTAGAGCTCAAATACATTCACCGCAAGACTAGGCCTGCTGGACTTAAGGTCCGGTAGTATATCACCGATTAAGCCCGCTAGGCAATAAGCCCGAATTGTTTCACCACGACGTGGCTGCTAGGCTAAAAGCCCGAATTATTTCACCTCCAAGCACAAAGCCGCTAGGCTCGAAGCCCGAATTACTCACCGCTCAAGGCCTGCTAGGCTCGGCCCGAATTACAACATAATTAAACCTTCAATACATATTTATTAATGCTAACATCACAACCAAATCATATACATCATATTACATTCACATATCATATCGAAAAACATATACTTGTTCAAATCACATTAACAAAATATATTTAACCCAATTTAGCACCTTTACATTCGGCTAACACAAAGTTTTATAGTCAACATTATTAAATTTCATCCTTTAACATGTTCATAATTAACTCTTTAACATATAAGTACTTAAGACTTACCTCGGTTGTCGATAAGCCGTGCAAATCGGCTACTCGATAATCTTTGCTTTTCCTCGATCTTGATCTCTCTCTTTTGTTCCCGATCTAATTTGATTCAATTTTAACCAATTAACTACACTTCCATTCAATTCAAGAGCAAAATCATAAAATACATAATTTCAAGACATAACAATGTGCATTCGGCCTACATCCCCTACTTTGTTCAAGTGCATTCAATTTATTAGGAAACACTTTGGCGATAATTCCCTTGATGCGTTTTAACTTACAACTTACCTTCTTATCTAACCGTACCTTAACTTTATATAATTACACATATATAATCAAACACATTAGCTCAAATTCATTTTCTATTATGGCCGAATGTACTACTTCCATACCCTTGCATTCTTCTTCAACATACAACCAAGAAACAAGCTAATAACCACATCTAATTCAAGCATTCAACTAATCCAATTTCCTATTGAACACCACAATAAAAATTTCAAACCATTTGGGTTGCTTCTACATGGCCGAATGGCCCTTAGGTGCTTAGGATTCTCTATAACTCTTCCATCCATCAAATTTACCCCCTTGCACTAGTTTACTTCAATTAATCAATTTTTTAAACTTAGTTCACCCCATAACTTAAACATCACATATAACAATCTTATATGGTAACTTCATCATAAGGAAATGGCGAACATCAAGATACAAGAAGAAATTATTTTCATGAATGTCCAACCCAATATTCGCCAAACATGAAGGTATCTTCAAGCCAAAAATCGACAAAGCTTTCTTACAAGTTCAAGCTATTTCTTCTCTTACCATTTAAGTTTATTTTCACTAAAATCATAAACCCCCATGGCGAACTTCATCATGCATGGCATTTCAAATCTCTACTTGATTTTTCAATGTTGATCAAGGAAATCAACCTATTTCAAAGAAGGATTGTTAAACTAGAGTTTGAAATATCACCTTGCTCAACACATGCAATAGCCGATTGAAGAAGAGGAATTTCTTCTTCTCTTGATGATAGCTTCGGGTGGGTGAGGAGGAAGAAGAAAGATGAAAATGATTTTTCTTTTTTTTTTTTGTTTAAAATAATCTACACATTATTATTATTATTTTAGCATGCTTATGACAATTTAATACTTTAAAATAGAAAATGCATAGAAAGCATCTTAGTCTTGCATGCTTGCCGTCCACCTTATTAATATGGGGGATTTGACATGCAAATCCCCATGTTTTATGGGCAATTCACTTAGCTCCCTTTTCATTAATGCCCACTACCTTAATCCTTCTTGCAATTTAAGCCTTCTTAGCAAATTAAGCACTTAGATAGCTAAAATTTTCTACGAAATTTTTACACTCACTAAAAACACACATAATAAACACAAAACATAATATTATAATATCCCACAGGCTCGGATTCGTGGTCCCGAAACCACCGTTCCGATTAGGGTCAAAATTGGTCTGTTACAACTCTCCCCCCCTTTAAGGATTTTCGTCCCCGAAAATCTTACCGTTAAATAAGTTCGGATATTGTTGCCTCATTGACTCTTCAGGCTCCCACGTAGCCTCTTCAATTCCGTGACGATTCCATAATACTTTCACTAATGGAATCCTCTTATTTCTCAATTCTTTCATTTCCCGAGCTAAAATACGGATCGGTTCCTCATCATAGGTCAAATCAGATCGAATTTCAATCTCTGACGGGGTGATCACATGGGACGGGTCCGATCTGTATCTGCGAAGCATCGAAACGTGAAACACATTGTGTATCTTTTCTAAGTCAAGGGGCAGTTTCAATCGATAAGCAACAGGCCCTATTCGCTCGATGATTTCATATGGTCCAATAAATCTCGGACTCAACTTGCCTTTTCGGCCAAATCGGAGTATTTTCTTCCACGGAGAAACCTTTAAGAACACCCGATCTCCGACCTGAAATTCAATATCCTTACGCTTCAAATCAGCATAGGACTTCTGACGATCCGAAGCAGCTTTCAAGTTATTTCTAATGAGTACCGCTATACGCTTACTTTCTTTAATCCAATCAACCCCGTATCTTATTTTCACGAGTTCACCCAATACAATGGTGTGCGACATTTTCGACCATATAAGGCTTCATAAGGCGCCATTTTTATACTAGATTGGAAACTATTATTGTAAGCAAATTCAATCAAAGGTAGGTATCGTTCCCACGTACCTTCAAACTCGAGAACGCAACACCTCAACATGTCCTCAAGTGTCAAAATAGTTCGCTCAGATCGACCGTCCTGCTTTGCGGATGAAAGGTCAGACTAAAATGTAGTTTTGTACCTAATGCCTCTTGCAACTTCTTCCGAATCGCGAGGTAAATCTTGGGTCTCTATCTCAAACAATGGAACTCGGTACACCGTGCAATCTTACAATCTGCGACACATACAATTCAAATGAGTTTGTCAAGTGAATAGTCGATGCGTCACTCGGTACAAAATGAGCTGATTTTGTCAATCACAACGATAACCCACACGGCATCTTTCTTACTAGGTGTCATAGGGAGACCGGATACAAAATCCATGGTAATTCTATCCCATTTCCATTCGGTATCATGATTGGTCAAGTAAACCGGATGGTACCGATGCTCCGCTTTCACTTGTTGGCCATGATTAAACACTTGGAGACAATTTCGGATATATCTCGTTTCATGCCGTGCCACCAATAAAACTGTTTCAAATCATTATACATTTTCGTACTACCCCGGGTGTATCGACATTCGGCCATTATGGGCCTCGTTCGAAATCATCTCAGACATCAAATCGAGTTCTTAGGAACACACAATCGGCCTTTATAATTCAAACAATCATTCGCATCGATCTGAAAATCTGATTCTGTCGTATTTTCACACTGAGTCCGAATGGCAACTAACCTTTCATCAACTTTCTGTGCATCACAAACTTGCTGAATAAACATTGGTCTTGCTTGTAACTCGGCCATGATCGAACCATCATCAGACATAGTCACCCGTGCATTTAGTGCACGAAAGAGTAAATAATGACTTTCGACTTAACGCATCCGCAACAACATTAGCTTTTCCCGGATGGTAGTCAATCACTAATTCATAGTCTTTTAGCAATTCCAACCATCTACGTTGTCTCAAGTTTAAATCTTTCTGAGTCATCAAATACTTCAAACTTTTGTGATCTGAATAAATGTGACATTTTTCGCCAAATAGATAGTGACGCCAAATTTTTAAGGCGAATACAATGGTACGCTAACTCCAGTCGTGAGTTGGGTAATTTTTCTCGTCACGGCTTCAATTGCCTCGAAGCGTAGGCTATCACCTTGCCCTCTTGCATTAAAACACAACCCAGCCCATTAAAGGAAGCATCACTAAAAATAGTAAATTCTTTACCCGTTTCAGGCTGAGTTAATACTGGGGCTTCGGTTAAAAAGGCTTTCAACTGCTCGAAACTTTTCTGACATTTCTCTGACCACTCAAATTTGATATCTTTCTGTAGTAGTCTCGTCAACGGTGTAGCTATAACAGAAAAACCTTTACAAACCGCCTTGTAATATCCTGCCAGGCCTAGGAAACTTCGAATCTCGGAAACATTCTTTGGTGGTTTCCAATCGAGTATGGCTGCTATTTTGTTTGGATCCACCCGAATACCTGACACCGAAACCACATGACCCAAGAAGCTGACTTCGTTCAACCAAAACTCACACTTACTCGAATTTTGCATATAAACAATGATCTCTCAAGGTTTGTAGTACTACTCTCAAGTGCTCAACGTGTTCCGCTTCATTTTTGGAGTAGACCAATATATCATCGATAAACACTACTACAAACCGATCCAAGAACTGTCGGAAGACTCGGTTCATTAGATCCATAAAGACAAGCAGTGCATTAGTGAGTCCAAAAGGCATAACCAAAAACTCATAGTGCGCATACCTGCGTTGAATGCCGTCTTTGGCACATCTCAGTATCTCGACTCACATAATCGATAATAGCCCGATCTCAAATCTATTTTCAAAACACCAAGCCCCCTTCAATTGGTCAAATAAATCGTCAATCCGAGGTAACGGGTACTTATTCTTTATGGTTACCTTATTTAGTTGTCGGTGAGTCGATACACATTCGCATAGTTCCATCTTTCTTTTCACGAATAAAACGGTGCACCCCACGGAGAGAAACTCGGTCGCGCAAGCCCTTATCTCATCAACTCTTGCAATCGCGCTTTCAATTCTTTTTAGCTCAATAGGTGCCATTCGATGCACGGGCTATCGAAATCGGAGCCGCTCCCTGGTACTAACTCAATACCAACTCAATCTCTCGTCTTGAGGTAAGCCCAGGTAGCTCTTCAGAAACACATCGGTGAATTCACATACAAGCGTACCGATTCCATTTGTTTTTCTGACATTTTATTTCCCAAAGACATAAGCCAAATAAGCTTCACACCCTTTTCTCACATACTTTTGGGCTACCATTGAAGATATTATCAGAGGCAACCCATTTATGTCACAAGATTTAATTCGATCGTTTCACCGTTTCGACATTTCAAGTCAATAAGCTTTCTTTTACAATCCACTATTGCCTCATGTGAAGTTAACCAATCCATACCCAGGATGATATCGAATTCGTCAAAGGGCAACAACATTAAATCAGCGGGAAGCAATAATCTCGAATCATCAACGGGCAACTTCTACACACTTTATTAACCAAGCACACATCTACCCAAAGGGTTGGACACTCGAATTACAAACTCGGTGACTCGACTAGCGAGTCTTGCCAAATTTTAAATTTTCACACACATAAGAATGAGTCGAACCAGATCAATTAGTGCAATCACGTAGTATCATAAAGAGTGAAAGTACCGATGTGACGTCGGGGAGGAAGCATCCTCTCTAGCTCGTGCAGCATAAGCTCTAGCTGGAGCTCTAGCCTCAGATCGATCTGTAGTGTTCTTTGTTCCTTTCTGACTACCACCTACATTGCCCGAATGTCTGGGTGGTCTACCTCGCATTGGCACTTTGCTCGGTGTAGTGTTCTGGATTGCATTCTGCTCAGTTAACTTCGGACACTCTCTGATAAAATGATCTGACGACCCACATTTATAGCAAGACCGATCACGGAATCTACAACTCCCGGAGTGCCATTTCCCACAGTACTTGCATTCGACTCTACTTTGTGGAACATTACCAACACTGGCTATCGAGGTAGCTCGGGAGCTCATAGGAGGTCGATCTTGTCTAGGCTGATCCAGTAGCGACTTTACTGTCGATCGTAGTCATCTCTCGGCTTCTTGTTCGTGGAATGAAAGACTTTACTCAAGATCTTTTGCGAAAGTCTCTAGCTTCTGTCTCGACCTTTCTTTTCTCCTTCCCGAGCTCTTCTGGCTTTGCAAGCTCTCTCAACTAAGGTCACAAACTCTTGAATTTCAAGAATGCCAACAAACATCCTTATATCTTCATTCAAACCATCTTCAAATCTTTTACACATCATCGCTTGGTGGTAACACACTCTCTCGGCATATCTGCTGAGCTCGACAAATTTTCTTTCATACTCAGATTCTGATCATTCGTCCTTGTTTCACTCAAGGAACTCTTTTAGCTTTTGATCAATAAATCTTTGGCTAATATACTTCTTGCGAATTCAGTTTGGAAGAAATCCCATGTCACTTTTTTTTCTTTCTGGAACCACCGATACTAGTGTATTCCACCGGTGATATGCACGATTGTCCCGTAGTAAGGATATAGTACATTTTAAGCATTCATCCGGAGTACAAGACAAATCACCAAGTACCCGAATAGTGTTATCGAGCCACATTTCGCTCTCTCTCAAAGATCATCATCGTCATTGGCTTTAAATTCTTGGCCCCATATTTTGAATTTTGTCAATCTGGGGCCTACTAGATCTCATTGGATCTATTATGCGGGGAGCTAGAGGATCCGGAGTTGGATTATTCGGGGTGGAGGTTTAGGGCATATTCGGGTTATTCTGAATAAATTGGGCAAACCAATCATTCATCATCCGATAAAAGGCTTGCTTTGTCTCTCCTTCGTGGCTACCCAAACAGGTCGAGAGTCTATCGGCGCTGATCCGTGGGTGCAGTCGGGCTCCACGCTCTCCACATCATCAGCCACAGCTCTTTCTGGTTCAGAATCCATTTGCTATATAAAACAAAATTCAGGCTGTCAGAAGTCACCACACTATCAACATATAATAAGGCATGTATAGCTAGACTCGCACGCGCGCTACGGTAGTCCTAGAATCGACTAAACCGTAAGCTCTGATACCAATCAAATGTAACACCCCTTACTCGAGACCATCGCCGGAATTAAGTAAGAGGCATTACTAGACTTGACTACAAGTTCAAAACATGAAAATCTTAAAGCTGTCAAACTGCGTTGTGCCGACTAATTTGGCTATAACTCGAGTTACAAAATTCGAAATTCAGATCCGTAAATTTTCCTTGAAATTAGACTCATATATCTATTCACCATAATTTTTCTAGAATTTTTCATGTGGCCAATTTGTACAGTTTATTCTTCAAAGTTACCCTTATTACACTGCTGGACAGTTCTGACCTGTCCCTATAAAACTGCAGTTATCAGATTGCACAATTTTCCAATGGTGTTCTTATTTATACCAATGAAAAGTAGACTCATTTAGGATTCTACACATATAAACCATGCTTCTTGATTATTTTTATACAATTTATGGCAATTTTTCCAAAACTGAACAGTGACTCACGAATGCATTCAGAGCAGGTTTCACTAGAACTCAATTATCTCATAATATATAAATCGTTTGCCTACTCTATTTCTTTCATATAAAAATAGACACAATAAGGTTTAATCTCATATCTCATTCACTTTCAAATTCAATGTACCCAATTTTTAGTGATTTTTCTAATTTACATCAATGCTGCCACTACAAGCTGTTCTGCTAAATTTTATGAAAGTTAAACTTCTAGCCGAACCTACCTACTTCCCAAATTCAAGGATTTATATGTATGCAAATGTTTCTTAGCAAAAACGATTAAACCTGGATTTAAAATTTCATGAACATTGCCGTCATGTACCAACATACAAATCGTAACACAACATCATATTTACTAAGAAAAATTGTAGCCATTCTCGCATGGCTATCATAAACACTTACAAGGTTAAATATCGCATATTTCTAGGACTTCATCTAGCCTATACATGCCTTCTAATTCGTAACCAAAATTCAAAATACCAAAGGAAGGCGATAGTGTGATGAGCTTCTTGACGATCCTTCACGAGCCCGCTACGTAACCAAATCTATAAAACAAAGGAATCATTCCACACGATAAGCTTGCTAGCTTAGTAAGTCCTAATTAAACATATACTTATTTAAGTAAAATACATACAACCATTCGAATTAATATCTTCTATCACTAATCCGAACATAAATAATACATAACCTCTTTTATTTATAAAGCCGAAACAACTTAATATCATTGATGCACTTAATACTAAGCTTTACCTTTCTTATTCACATACATCAATCATCAAGTATATCACAGACTTATGTACATATCATATGCTTATCCAATCAACTAAATACATTCATGCTTCCAAATAGTTACTATCACATGATATGATTTGCATATACATATTCATTCATCTCTAATAAATTAATGTATAAAACTTTCACTTACTCGAATACTTGTTTGTCATTTTATTGAGTAACACAATTATAAAATACATACCTCTCTGTCGAATTTATACGAATCATGCTTCTAAACCGAAATTTCTTGATATGTTCACAACTTGATTTTCGTGCACTTAGAGCTCAAATACATTCACCGGCACTAGGCCTGCTGGACTTAAGGTCCGAAGTATATCACCGGCATTAAGCCTGCTAGGCAATAAGCCCGAATTGTTTCACCGACACGTGGCCTGCTAGGCTAAAAGCCCGAATTATTTCACCCACACAAAGCCCGCTAGGCTCGAGCCCGAATTACTCACCGGCTCAAGGCTCGCTAGGCTCAAGCCCGAATTACAACATAATTAAACCTTCAATACATATTTATTAATGCTAACATCACAACCAAATCATATACATCATATTACATTCACATATCATATCGAAAACATATACTTGTTCAAATCACATTAACAAAATATATTTAACCCAATTTAGCACCTTTACATTCGGCTAACACAAAGTTTTATAGTCAACATTATTAAATTTCATCCTTTAACATGTTCATAATTAACTCTTTAACATATAAGTACTTAAGGACTTACCTCGGTTGTCGATAAGCCGTGCAAATCGGCTACTCGATAATCTTTGCTTTTCCTCGATCTTGATCTCTCTCTTTTTGTTCCCGATCTAATTTGATTCAATTTTAACCAATTAACTACACTTCCATTCAATTCAAGAGCAAAATCATAAAATACATAATTTCAAGACATAACAATGTGCATTCGGCCTACATCCCCTACTTTGTTCAAGTGCATTCAATTTATTAGGAAACACTTTGGCAATAATTCCCTTGATGCGTTTTAACTTACAACTTACCTTCTTATCTAACCGCATACCTTAACTTTATATAATTACACATATATAATCAAACACATTAGCTCAAATTCATTTTCTATTATGGCCGAATGTACTACTTCCATACCCTTGCATTCTTCTTCAACATACAACCAATAAACAAGCTAATAACCACATCTAATTCAAGCATTCAACTAATCCAATTTCCTATTGAACACCACAATAAAAATTTCAAACCATTTGGGTTGCTTCTACATGGCCGAATGGCCCTTAGGTGCTTAGGATTCTCTATAACTCTTCCATCCATCAAATTTACCCCCTTGCACTAGTTTACTTCAATTAATCAATTTTTAAACTTAGTTCACCCCATAACTTAAACATCACATATAACAATCTTATATGGTAACTTCATCATAAGGAAATGGCCGAACATCAAGATACAAGAAGAAATTATTTTCATGAATGTCCAACCCAATATTCGGCCAAACATGAAGGTATCTTCAAGCCAAAAATCGACAAAGCTTTCTTACAAGTTCAAGCTATTTCTTCTCTTACCATTTAAGTTTATTTTCAGCTCAAATCATAAACCCCCCATGGCCGAACTTCATCATGCATGGCATTTCAAATCTCTACTTGATTTTTCAATGTTGATCAAGGAAATCAACCTATTTCAAAGAAGGATTGTTAAACTAGAGTTTGAAATATCACCTTGCTCAACACATGCAATAGCCGATTGAAGAAGAGGAATTTCTTCTTCTCTTGATGATAGCTTCGGTGGGTGAGGAGGAGAAAGAAGAAAGATGAAAATGATTTTTCTTTTTTTTTTTGTTTAAAATAATCTACACATTATTATTATTATTTTAGCATGCTTATGACAATTTAATACTTTAAAATAGAAAATGCATAGAAAGCATCTTAGTCTTGCATGCTTGCCGTCCACCTTATTAATATGGGGGATTTGACATGCAAATCCCCATGTTTTATGGGCAATTCACTTAGCTCCCTTTTCATTAATGCCCACTACCTTAATCCTTCTTGCAATTTAAGCCTTCTTAGCAAATTAAGCACTTAGATAGCTAAAATTTTCTACGAAATTTTTACACTCACTAAAAACACACATAATAAACACAAAACATAATATTATAATATCCCACAGGCTCGGATTCGTGGTCCCGAAACCACCGTTCCGATTAGGGTCAAAATTGGTCTGTTACAACCCCAGCTGCTTTAATAAAATAAGTCATTGAGTTATACGGCCTAGACACACGGGCGTGTCTGGCGGCCGTGTGTGGCACACAGTCTTGGCACATGGGCGTGTGTGGCCATTTGGAATAGGCACACGGCCTAGACACAGGGGTGTGTGACTGGCCGTGTGACCATGCCCTGTTTCCACGAAGTCTATGACACAGACATGTCTAGAGGCCGTCTGAGGCACACGGCCTACTCACACAGGCATGTGACGTTTAAAAATATGAAAATTATTCTAAGTTCCAAAATTTTTTACATATGTTCGGTTTAGTCCCGGACCATTTCCAAGCATGTTTTAAGGCCTCGTAGAGCCTCGTAAGGGACAATATGACTGTGTTTGAATAACATATGTATTTGAATGTCTAAATGCATGAGATATGTATATGTTATGAAGTGAGTGATTGGTAACACCTTGTAACCCTATTTCGACGGCGGATAAAGGTTAGGGGTGTTTCATTTTATTGGTATCAGAGCTATAATTTAGTCGGTTCTAGGACTAACATAGCTAATAAGAGTCTAGCTATACATGCCATATATAACCTGCGATAGTGTGACATCTCCTGACTCTGACGAAAATTGTTTTGATGAGACAGATATGTTTTCCAACCGAACTAATTCTGACAGTACAGAAATAAATACTCAAATGTTTGAGTGAAAATGAGTTGATTATGAGTTGAAAATCATAAAGGTAAGGATCAAATTGTATGACATGTTATTGATAAATTTTGTAATTATATGAGCATATGAGATATGATATTTGAGTTATGATTGCTATCTGAAATGCTTTGATTGTGAGTTAGTAATTTGAGTTGGCATATGAACAATGTGTTAAGAATAAAAGTGATTAAAAGCGAATGTTTATTAAATGATTTGAGAATGTGAAATTAGTAATGAACTAGCTATTTGTGATAATATGTGTTATGTGCATTTATGTATAAGTTAAATTTGAGGCCTTACTACCCTCACCCTCCTTATCAGTGAAATGTTATAATCAAATCTGTAAGATTGGGTTGAATAAGCCCACGAGTGTGGAGTTAAAGAATTTTGTGTTTGAAAGATTGATAACGTAGTCAGAAAAGAGATCGAATCAGCAAATGAAGATTGTTTTAAAAGAGATATTGGAAAGTTCTGAAAACTATTCAGATTATGTAAAGTCACTGTTACAGAAGACGTTAACTCCGATTAAATAACCTATTCAGGTATGTTATCTAAAGAAAGTATTAACTGGAGCTTCTCTGGATTGATTTCTGATAATATGAACTTAATGATGACAGAATTAGACAGTTGAATAATGTTTGAATTGTATTGATGGCTAAGTGCAGTGATTATGTTATAGTTGAGCAATTACTATGACTTCTTCTGGGCATTCTACGTGTACATTTATCCTCACAAATATATGTAACTGTTTATTTTAGAAGGAATTCTTATCGTATGAGAACATTAGCTAAACATATTAATGGATAAAAGTATTGTTGGTCTATTTGGGTTATGTTCGACATTACTATGTCTTTCTCTGGTATTTATTCCCTTGTGTGAATATGAAAACTTGACGGTAAAATCTGTATAAGGCTAATATTCTGTTTATACTGGCTATTATTGTGTTGAATATATGTGAAGATTATATTGCTTCTGTTACTGTAGATTTCTGTATTTATGAGTGACATTGTTCTTTCTGGACATTTTCTTGAATATCATCGGAATTGATATCATTATATATGGGTTGTAAATTTTCAGATATGTTGTGTAACTCCAAATGTTGAAATTTCACTATTTCGGTTATCTTATGATTCCACGTGATTGTCTGCAAGAGATCTCCATTTGACAGAGATGACTATTTCTATTATGATTATAATCTATGGCTTGAGATGTGAGAGTACAGTGGTATCGTCCTCAGAGTTATAGAAGTTGTGTTTCTATAATGGTTGCTATTTAAATCATATTTGATTCTTTTCTGTGTTCAAACATTTCATTAATAGCCGGATAATATTTATTATAGGGTTGAGACATCGTTCTTAGTAAGGCCCAATGATTTCTATTTGGTTAAGGTGATTTCAGTATAATTCAGAATTTCGATGATTAATATATGAGACAGCTTCATTATGAACTCTTTTCTAGTTCTAGTGAAGGTTCGACATTAATAAAAGTGGAAAAGATAGAAGATCAAGATCAATCTGTATAATGATATGTCTAGAGTTATCCTTCTAATGAGAAGAAAGATTTCTTCGAAAAGATCGATTCAGTAGTAAGTATGATCTAAATTATTTGATTGAAAAGTTAATTGGGTTACATGTGTTTGAATCTATCTACGAATTGGAAATAAACTTTGAACGTACATGTATGAATTGAAGGATAGTCTGGAAGAAGAATTTGTATTCTTGAAGAATTGATACAAAATTATATCTATCGGAACGATACTATCTGAAAATTGTTGTGGTAAATTAAAGTTAGTTCAATTCTAGAACCTTTCCTTTGCACGAAGATATTTTCAACCGAAACATCAGTTCTGGTTTATTCTTAGTTAAAGAAAGAGATTATGACTTTCGAACATACGATTGAATGGTTCGAAATGTAACACCCTAAAAATCTTGAAACCCCAATTTCTATGCCTATGTGTGTATAGCACTTTGGTTGATATTATTAAGTAGTATCGAGATTATTTGAGGCCTTATAGTTAGGGGTGACCATAGGGAAAAAAATATTTTTTCTTACTTAGTGGACACTAGTCTCAGGCAGGAGGCCTCATAAGCAGATTAAAAGAAGAAAAAAGGACACATATGGGCTGGTAGTCCAGTGGAAAGTGGCGTCATATAGGGGCTATGAGGTGGCGTGTTAAGCAGTTTAAGGAGGTCCAAGGTTCAAGGCTTAGGTGGGGAAATTAAGGAGTTTTATTTTTGTGCCTGGACAGAAGGAGTTGGCGTTGGAGGGGACTCTGAAAGGGAGTGTTCAGGAGAGAAATTTAAGGTGCAGATAAGGGAGAAAAGATAGGGATTGGGAGATGGATATAGTGGTGCCGAATTGGACTCTGAGGGGAGGGATGTTTCGGCTAGGGGCTAAATATATGAGTGCCGAATTAAGCTCCTAGGTTAATGCCAAATTTTTGCATTCCTTCTGGCCGAATTTCTTCACTTGTAAGAGGTTAGACATTTTTTTTCTCTAAGTGTGCCAAAGCCGAATCCTTCATACTCTCCCTTCTCAAATTTCCTTTTTGGTTCACCACTTGGTTCTAGCCAAATCACCTCTTTTCTTATTCCCCCTAGTGTTGTCGAATTGCCTCTGTCACCCTGCTAGTCGCAAAAGCCAGACTTAAGCCACAGGATCAAAGAAAGATTTTGGTAAGAGCTTAGTTGAATTTTTAGTGTGTTTTATCAAAAGCCGAAGGGCTATCTAACCCCCCTTTTCGCCGTTACCATGTATTAACAAGAGTAAGGCTCAGCAATCGCAAGCGCGGTAGGTAAGGATTGCTATCAAGGCAGTAAGTATTCTCGACTAAGTTATGGTTTAATAAATGGCCGAATCTATTGTGGCTCATAGGGGTGACTTACGATTAATATGGGTCACTTGGTTTTGACGATATAGGTGTTTGGGTCCAGATCTAGAGGATAATTGCCAAAGAGTAGCAAAGGAAGGGCTATTAGAACGTGACGCACACGGTAAGGGTACGGTGAGGTTTCGATTTTTGGTCAGTATATGTTAAAGCTTGGGTTAATCACTAGTAATGTTGATTGTAGGTTCGTGACTAAAGGGTTTGCAGCAGGCGAGTTACTAGGTGTGTACAAACACTACACACACGATATCGACAATGCTGAAAAGCCGAAAGTGGCTAAATGGGCCCGGTGGGCCCTGAGGCTAAGTTTGATGAAATGGTTTGGTTTGTTAAACGTATTGAGTTACTCATACATGATACACGATTTGGATTTTTTTTGGGCCTAGTAGGCCGTATGATAAGATTTGGGCCTAATGGGCTGTAAGGTTGTAATTTGGGTTTGATGGGCTTTATGGGGACGTAGACAAATATGCTAGGGTTTATGGACTTAGGCCTAGTTTGAACGACTCTTCAATTTCATAAGACTTAATCTAATTAAACATGCCAATGAACAAGTCGTTGGGTTAGGGTGTGGGAACGGGCATACACATGCCTAGGATTGGATCTAGGGAGAGCTTGGTACATAAGCGGTCCTAGTGACCCACCTCCTATTCTCTGGAATCCTACCTGGTGCGTAGTGTCTGTTCACTTTAGCCGCGAGGACTTGTTGATGGGCCAAAGTTCATAACTAAAACTTAAGAGAGACCAATTACCCTTATATTTGAAAAATTACTTAAATACCCTTATGTTTAAATAATTACTAAAATACTGCTAGAATTGTAAATTACCAAAATACCATTGTTTTGCAAAAGTACAAAAATACCCCTGTTTTGCAAAATTTACCAACATACCCCTATTTTGCCAAATTACCAAAATACCCTTATAGGGTAGAATTACAAAAATACCCCTGGGTACTGAAATGACGAAAATCCCCCTATGTGACGAATATGAGTATATGGATGTTACTTGTGTGTTGATGCATTAATATGATATTCTGCTTAGGATGCATATGGGTGGGAATTATGGTACAGACAAAGAATTGAGGATCGCATAGCCGTATGGTATGGATCCACCAGAGGCTTTAAGCCCAGTATATAACTAGAAGCTTTGCTGCAACGTTCGGTAGTACCGCAACCGGGCTACCCTTAGTGTGTAGCGGAGGGGTAGGTCGAGCTAGAATTCCCTAGAGGAGTCATAAGGTTGGAAGGGAAATGGTGTGTGTAGCGGATGGATTTTTGGGGTGGGGTTTGCATTATCTTGTTGAATATGATGCGATATGATATGATATGATATAAGGCCCAAGACCACCGATTTCGACAGGGCTTAGGCCCAATGTGATTATTTGTATGTTGATTTGATTGCCAAGGGTTGTACACACTGAGTTTCGAAACTCACACCCTTTAATTTAATGTTTCAGATAATCTTGAATAGATGGCTCAGCGTGGGAGAAGACTCGGAGATGGCCTCATTACAAGCTGCTCAAATGTTTTAATTTGTTTAAATGGAATTGTTTTAAATACCTTGTTTGTTTTCATTGGATTGTAATAAGGCCATGTAACTCCTAAATAACTTTACACTTTGGGTTTATTATTATTGTTCCAACTATCTACTTAATAAATTTCATAAAAATTTCTAAAGATGACATGGTTTTCGAAATAACTTAATATATGAACGTTTTCCTAAAATGTGGGTTTTTTCCTTCTTAACTCAACAGGATAAAAGGGTTTTGGCTTTTGGTCCCTAAATTGTTAAATTGTAAAATCATTTTGAAGTGTGCCTTTGATGTGACATTCTCAGACTCGAGCCTAACTTCTAGGCTGGGTTTGGGGATGTTACATTTAGTGGTATCAGAGCCGGGTTGCAAAGCTCGGGCTGTGAAATGAGCCTTAGATTTTGGATTAAAAAGTTTTTGCAGGATTCTTGAAGTGTGGTCCACTGAGCCTCGACGCCAAGCCATGTAAGTTCTCTGTACTACAATTGCCTAAATTATTGAATTGTACAGATATTGGGCTTCTTAAATAGGCTTTTAGAGACTAAAGCCCATAGGGAACCTAAACCTGTAGTGGATTCTCGACCACGGCATAACTTTAAGAAAAAGCGTTATTACTTACATAAGACATGTGTCCTAAACAAGTGGAACTAAGTACTAATTGCATAAAATTCTTAATTCAGAACTACGCAACGATGAGCACGAGGCGAGGTGGAAGAGGCCGCGGCAGAGGCCGTGGAGTTGTTACGGGAAGATCGTCTGAGTCCGGCCATATGCCTAATGTAGGAGTGGGGAAGGCTACGGCCTCACCAGTAGTTGAAAGAGGAGTAAATGAACAGGCCGCCACTACAAAAGATGCCGTATCACAGGCCATGTTTGTAACAACCCAAACCCGGCCCAAACGTAATGACTGGATCTGGAGCGTCACATGAAAGATCACCCTCATTTAAAAAATGATAGAGAAACTTTCTTTCAACTTTTGTTCTTAGACCCCAAGTTCAGTTGCTCATTTGAAAACTCAGTGTTTACGGATTCAATTTAGAAATTGCCTTTTTGGTGAAAACGTTTGCCGTTGCTTTAAGTTAACTTGAGGTGAGGTTTAATGTCGTTGTAAATCCTTGGTTCAGTTTTTGGAAAACCGTACTTTTAATTTTACTAAGAAAATGTCACACCGATTAATTCGTAAAGTAAAGCGTTTAAAATCAAGCCCAAAATATTAAATACTTATTATTGTTTGAAAATCACTTGTTACATTTTAGAAATCCTCCACTTATAAATATTGACGTGTCATCTAAACCTTAAATTTAAGCGTTTAAGAAAAGAAACCCAAATTAAAGTAGTACTGACCTTATTACAACATCAAAATCCCAATTTTAAGTAAATATGTCTAAAGAGGAGAAAAGTAAATTTTACTAAACATAAAGTGCATGGCCACCTTAGAGTCGATCCCAGCCCATGTCCGCTGAACTAAGAATTACCTGCAACATTTAAGCTGAGGGGGTGAGTCATGAAGACTCAGTCTGCATTTACTCATCATTCACCATAGTTGGGCCTCGAGCCTTACAAATCACTTTGGGCAAAGCCCATGCAGAATCAGACTGAGCCTTGGCCCATTTAGCAGAGAATAGCAGATAATTAGAAATCAATGCATTATGATGCAAACCCTAACCCAACCTAGTTATCCATCCGCTACACACCACCCTTGCCTGCCAATCACACCAATGGGGATTTCTACAATCAACCCTCACCGCTACACACCATCGATGGCAGTCATGCTGCAGTTAGCTACTCATCGTCAATTTGTGACAGAGTCACCAGACTGAAGTGGCATGGCCACCAGAACAGAGTGTGGCAGAGCCACCAAAACAGAGTGTGGCAGAGCCACCAGATCAGATTGTGGTAAAAGCCACCAGATTAAATGTGACATAGTCACCATATCAACTCCCCTTCATTTCATAGCATATACCCATCCATTATGCGAACATGAAATCATGGTGTATGAATGCAACAGATATCGACATATATATCAGATGATCAGAGTGTACATATAATCATGTCAGCATAGTCGCATATATAACATAATCAGAAATTACTAACCTGATGTCTTGATTTTACCCTCCATGGGTAAAAGCAGCATATGTCGAAGTTTCGGCATTCAATAAAGCATATATATGTTCAAGTAAAATGACAGAAAAAGGTGTGAGAATTACACACCTATAAACACAAAGAACTAGGCTATCAATCTCGCTAACAACCTCACTTGCAGAGATCATAGTGATCTGCTTGTCCCTCTATTAAGCCGGCCCACAACCCTGTGGAAAGTCATATACTGCTGATACCGCACGTTTTTTGAACTTAGGGGTAGGGACTACGAGTCCAACCCCTTCCTTTGCTTGGCTGGTATTCGAATCCATGAAAAAGATCTCTGTCAGAAGACTGGGTTAAGGCATTAAAGCAGAAGAAATAAGAATAGAAGCCCAAAACGAAGAGGTTTCTTACCTACATCGACAGAAACGACAGCTCCAGGCTTGGCTTAAGAAATCGGCTGAGTCCTAACAATCTTCCAACAATTGGCCAGATGCAGACAAGAGTACGAAAGCGAAGCCCCTCCACTAAACAAGAAGAAATCGATTTGAGAAGGTTAAGGAAAAGAGTGACGGCAATCCATTGAAACAAGAACAAATGAAGAGGTATAAACACACCAGAGAGATTCGGCTAACAAGAAAAATAAGAACAAACTCAGAGAGAAGGAAGATGGAATAAGTTTCAGCTTTGAAAAGAAATAAAGGGAAGTTATAAGAAGAAATGGCTAGGAAGATTTGGCTTTAGAAGAAATAGAGAAGAAGTTGAAGCAAACAGATGTTTTGGCTTTGAAGATACAAATGAGATAAAATGATGAAATGGAGAGGGTGATAGGATGGTTCGGCTGAGGGGTTATGAAATGCAAAACAAAGATAAATAAAAGAAAAAGAGAGAGTTGAGGTTTCGGCTTTTTGTTGAAAGAAGAAAGAATACAAAACTGAATTCCCCAGAGGTGATTTCAGTTTTGGTGCATGAGAGGAGAAAACAATTGCTCACCGATTGCCAAAAGAGAATAAGAATTTCTAAACCCGATTTGCTAACTCTCTACTCCAAGTGACCTATAGAAAAATCGGCACTCACACACACCTACACCGAAAATCAAAAATGCACCAACGAGAAGAAAGAAAAGCCTAAGACCACATTCTGCACATGCACCTTGCTTAGCCCCCAAAACCAAAAGCTCTCCCCCTTCAACCAAGGCACATTCGGTCAACAACTTCTAGCAAGCCACCCACTCCTTGTTCATCTCCTACTTTCACTCCCATCCCCCCTATTTGAATCAGTTTGAAAGACTCAACTTCCACCTTTCACTCTTGGCCACCTATTTGAAATATTTGAATTAGTCCACTCCCACTCTTCAAGGTCTCTAGCTGAATCCATCACCTCCCAACCTGACGCAAAAATAAACACCAAAAAGGCAGACTATACGACTCGAACCTGCTCCCTCACTGCTTCCCTGTGGCGTCACTTACCTGCATCTTAAATGGCGTCTCCTTGCCACTTTACCACTGCACTTCTTGTGTCATCAAACAAAAGTAATAATCCTTAAAACCTGACCCAGCTAGCACTCCCCTAAAGTGCCAAAAATTGAAATTTTCACCAAGGCTTCGGCTTAACCCCGAGCCTTCCCGGGGCCCCCAAACATAACAAATCAATAGATAGAGCATACCAAACACATAGACACATAACAAATGCAAAACCCCTACTTCCCGAATGTTACAGTTCTACCCTCTTAAAGAAATTTCGGTCACAAAATTACCTTGTCAAAAGAGATGAGGGTGTTGCTGACGCATAACATCCTCTGGCTCCCACGTGGCCTCCTCTGCACCGTGGTTCCGTAACAAAACTTTGACCAAAAGGACTGATTTCCTTCTCAGCACCTTAACATCCCAATCTAAAATCTGCACTGGTTCCTCTTCAAAGGACAGGTCTGGTCTTACTTTAATTTCCTCCACTGGCACAATGTGAGACGGATCAGAACGATAGCGCCTCAACATCGAGACATGGAACACATCATGTATCTGTTTCAGTTCTGAAGGCAACTCAAGCTGATACGCCACTGGTCCAACACATTTCAATACCTGATAAGGCCCGATAAACGTGGGACTAAGCTTGCCCTTCCGTCCAAACCTCATAACCTTCTTCCAAGGTGAGACTTTCAGAAAGACTTGATCACCCATTGCAAATTCTATATTCTTTCGCTTCAGATCGGTGTAGGATTTCTACCTGTCAGAAGCCTCCTTCAATCAAGTTCGAATTAACTTAGCTTTCTCTTCTATTTCTAAAATCAGATCCGGACCCAACATCTGACGCTCACCCAACTCTATCCAGCAAGTAGGAGTACGACACCTCCGTCCATACAACGCTTTCCAATATCTGAATTACTCTTTCAGACTGACCATCAATCTGTGGATGAAATGCCGTGTTGAAATCCAATCTCGTGCCCAATGCCTGATGTAACGCTTTCCAAAATCGCGACATAAACCTAGGATCTCTGTTCGATATGATAGATACTAGTACACCGTGCAACCTTACAATCTCTGCCACATACAGTTTAGCCAACTTCTGCAAAGACTAGTCAACAGGAACAGGTATGAAATGGGCGTACTTCGTCAACCGATCAACAATCACCCATACCGAATCTTTCTTAGTAGGCGTAAGAGGTAGCCCACTAACAAAGTCTATCGTGATCCTCTCCTATTTCCACTATGGAATCTTCTCTGGCTACAATAACCCCGAAGGCAACTGATGCTCTGCTTTCACCTGCTGATATCTTAAACACTTTCACACAAACTCGGTAATTTTCCGCTTCATTCCAAGCCATAAAAACTGTTCACGCAGATCCCGATACATCTTATTCCCTCTAGGATGCATAGCGTAAGGGCTACTATGCGCCTCCTGAAGAATCATCCGTAGCAACTCAACATCGTTTGGCACACAGACCCTCTCACGGAAATACAAAACCCTATCACTGTCCAAACAAAAATCCTCTACCCCACCATTCTGTACCTGCAGCATCGAGCACTCAAGACATCATCCAATAACTGCTTCTCTTTGATCTGACTAACCCACGTCGGCTTTACTTGAAGTTTAGCTAGCACACTCCCATCATCATACAAGCTGAGATGGGTAAACATCACCCTCAAGTCTGATATCACTTTCCGACTTAACGCATCTGCCACCACGTAAGCTTTACCCAGATGGTATTCGATTGAGCAGTCATAGTCCTTGAATAGCTCAATCCACCTCCGTTGTCTTAAATTCAACTCCTTCTGGGTAAGGATATATTTCAAGCTCTTGTGGTCGGTGTAGATAACAGATTTCTCCCCATACAGGTAATGTCTCCAGATCTTCAGAGCGAACACTACCGCAGCCAACTCTAGATCATGCGTAGGATAGTTCAACTCATGCGATCTTAACTGCCGAGACACATACCACCTTCCCATCTTGCATTAACACGCACCCTAACCCCGTGTGTGAAGCATCACAATAGACAACGAACTCTTTCCCTACTTCAGGCTGAATCAAAACTGGAGCCTCGGTTAAGATCCTCTTCAGCTTCTCAAAGCTTTCTTGCTGGTTGCGAGTCCAAACAAATGATACCCTTTCCGTAAAACTTAGTTAAGGGTGCCACAATCAAGGAGAACCCTACAACAAACCTTCTATAGTACCCAGCTAACCCAAGAAAACTTTGAATTTCTGCCACCGACTTAGGTGGTTTCTAGTCCAACACAGCTTCAACTTTCCAAGGGTTAACACTAATTCCCTCTGCAAATACAACATGACCCAAAAAGGTAACTTCTTTTAACCAAAATTCACACTTACTGAATTTGGCGTATAGTTGCTTCTCTCTCAAAATCTACAAAACCACCCGAAGATGCGAATCATGCTCTTCTTCCGTCTTGGAGTATACCAGAATGTCGTCTATGAACACCATAACAAACTGGTCCAGATAGGGTTGGAACACTCGGTTTATCATGTCCATAAACGCTGCTGGTGCATTTGTCAGCCCGAATGGCATCACCAAGAAATCGTAGTGGCCATAACGAGATCTAAAGGCTGTCTTATGAATATCCGCTTCTTTGACTTTAAGTTGATGATAACCTCACCTCAAGTCTATCTTTGAGAAAACTGAAGCCCCCTTAAGTTTGAACAAATCGTCAATCCTCGGCAGCGCGTATTTGTTCTTGATGGTCAACTTATTCAACTGATGGTAGTCAATGCACATACGCATCAACCCGTCCTCTTCACGAACAACACCGACGCTCCCCATGGAGATACACTTGGTCGAATAAAACCCCGATCCAACAATTCCAAAATCTGCGCCTTCAATTCCACTAACTCCTTCGGCGCCATTCTATATGGGGCAATAGACAGTGTCGCTGTTCTCAGAAGAAGTTCAATACCGAATTTCACCTCGCGATCCGGAGGTAACCCCGAAAGCTCCTCTGGAAAAACATCGAAAAACTCCTTTACTGTTCTGACATCCATCACAGTCAACTCCTTGGCCTCCAGAGTACGAACAAAAGTTAAGAAAGCCTCACATCCTTTTCTCACCATTCTTTTTGCCTTTAAAGCAAACACTACATTGGACAAGTAGTTTCTCCTTTTGCCTATCACTACAGCTTCATTATCCTCAAGGGTCCTTAACACTATGCGCTTAGCAGCACAATCCAAGTTTGCTCGAAATTTTACCAACCAATCCATACCTAAGATTAAATCGAACTCCCTGAATGGTAGTTCCATCATATCAACTGGGAAAACCAACCCTTGTACTTCTAGAGGCACATTCCTAAAGAGTTTGTTTACCACTACAGATTGTCCTAAAAGGCTAAGTACAGTCATCTCCCTAGAAGCAATCTCAGAGTTCATGTTTAAAGTTCCAAACACCACATTAGCAACATAAGAATGCGTCGAACCAATATCAATCAATGCAGTAAAGGGCAAACCGAAAATGACAAACGTACCAGTTATGACGTCCGGTGCATCACCCTCCTCTCAGTGTCTAGCTGTATAGACTAACTGATCACTGTAAAATCAGAGTTTTAAATATTTATAAAATAATGATCAAACTTGGAGACTAACTCTGACAACGATATTAAGGCAAGTGTACCTATCGAACAGTAGTATAGCTTAGGCAAGACCGGATGTCAAACCCAAAGGAACTAAAAGTATTAATACTCACTTTCTTTTTATTATTTAACCTAATTAGGGTGAAGGTTGTTTTTAAACTAAATTGACATCAACTAAACTAAGGAAACAAAGACAAAAAGATGAACTTGGGGATAACTTGAAAAAGACTCCGTTGATTTTGATGATACCCTCGGGAAGAATCCACCTAGACTTCACTTATTATTTAACACTAAATTATATGATTTCTTTTACTTAGCATGATCCGTGAGACTCCCTAAATTATGTTAAACCCTCTCTCGAAGTGAATAACGTCTAATCCTAGGTTAATTAGTGGAACTCTCGTTCGCTTATAATAACCCCCTAGGAAAGCAGTAAATCGATCAATGGATTCCCATATTAGGTTTCACCCTAATCCGGCAAAATCTCGTAACCCTATCTCTAGGCGCCCGATCAACTCCGCTTAATTATGTTAGATCTACTCTTAGGCAGGGTCTATTCCTCCTCCACCTAAGCACATTAGATTTGGATTAAGCAACATAATTAAGAAAAAACTAAGTAATTATCATATAACTTAAAAATCAAATAAAAAGATTCATCTAGGTTTCATCCCCTTCAGGTATCTGAGGGGTTTAGTTCATAATGAATAAACAAAACATCACAAGAGAAAAGATAAAACAAAACATAACAAAATCTTAAAACTCCCTGAAGGAATTGAAGGAGAATTCCGATGTCTTGAGTATAATTTCAGCTTCTTAGGATGGATTAACTGGCTATCTTCGCGTTATTCCCTAGTTCTGACCTTCTCGGCTTGGCTCCTTGGCCTAGGTTTGACGCCAGTTTCGGCTTCGGCCGAACTTCCCTTTCAAGTTGCCCCCTTGGGTGTTTATATAGGCTTTGAGATGCCTTACTTGGTCCCTAAGTATCCTAATTTAAGTAGACTTCCTACTCGGGTGTTTGAATAGGCTTTGAAATGTGTTTTTTTGCCTCCAAGTATCCTTTCCCGAATGAAATTGCTCTTTCCAGCAATAGGGACATGGCCATGGCACACGCCCGTGTGGATCATGGCCAGGCTTTGCTTGGACTTCTTTAATGAGGCACGACCGTGTAAATTGGGAGAAGGCTGTGTTCTAGATGATTGGCATGGCATGACCATGTGGGCGTAAGTCCAGGTCGTGTCGATTTCTTTCTTGGCCCGAATTGGTCTGTTTTGGGGTCATTTCTCGTTCTTTTTATCCTCGGGTGCTTTCCTGAGTATAAGACATGAAAAGAAAGGATTAAAAGCACCTTTTTACATAAATCAAGGGATAAATCATCCAAAAGCATACTAAATGTGGGATTAAAATATGTTACTTTTAAGGTTTATCAAATACCCCCACATTTAAGCTTTTGCTTGTCCTCAAGCAAAATTCTCAACTTACAATTAAAACGAACTTTCCATGATTCACAATTTCTATCAACAATGCCTTATCCTAATTCATAGATAATTTATACATGGATAATTCAACTCAAAGATTCCTAAAGATTCAAACAATATAAGTCATACATTTGTAGCACGAAAACATAGGTGTTTCCCTTCATCTAAAAAATTACCTTTAATTCAAAACCTACAAGGATTGACATCCTCACAAAAAGATGCACTCAAATCACTCAAAGTGTTTAAGGGTCAAAATTTAAGCACTCATTAAGTCGAACATGAAAAGTTAATCCCATAGGCTTGCACGAAAATCAAATCTCCACCACTGTAAAATGAGATGATACACAAATCAAAAGGTCTTTAACAGGGTTGTAATGGGGCTAGGGTTAAAGGTGTGGATAAAGGCTGAATTAGAGGGTTAGAGTCGAGATTGTCTTGACAAGTTACCTATCTAGAAAAATAACTAATCTTAAATAATTACATCAATTGAGAAATAATAATACTAATAATACGAGCTTTTTCTTCAAGAATTTTGAATTTTAATGTGTAAGCTCACCTAATCACAAATTAATAATGAATATACTTCGATTTTTTTTAGAACAAACTATTTGTTACAATAATAAGAAGGAACTTTAACAACTGAAATGTAGAACATAGTTAGGCAACTGCTCAAAATCAAATCTCGACAAAAAAAGGGTAGTTAAAAGAAATGGTGATAACAAATACAAAGGTTTTTTTGGTTAAAATTAGTAGGTGAGTCAATAAAAAGGGTTGTTATGCTTCAACGGGGTTCACTAGGGGTTAATTATGAAGGTAGGCTTTTTAGTGGAGTGAGTGGGTTAAATCCTAGGTGCCTTTATCATCTCCATATATCAAATCATAACTGTGGTCTTGACATGTATAATCAAGGCAAGTTCTAGAATAACAGTTCAATGTTGACATACTCATAATCAATAAAGTGAGCATGAAAAAGAATATATGCTCGATAAGGCTCAAAATCTCACAAGAATTATGGGTGTTTTGACATCATCCTTGTAAATTTCAAATTTCAAGATAACATTCAAAGTCCGGTTGACAACCTAAAATTTTAATTTTTAGAAAATTTGACTTATCATGCTTGATTCCCTAGTATTCTTCAAATTTAATTATCAATTCACATTTATCAATGACTTAATCTAAAACATATCAATAGAAATCATAAATCAAAGAAAATTTCATTCAAATCGTAATATGAGAAACTTACTTTAAGATCAAGGCATAATTCAGGGATTTTCAGATAATACTATAATTAACCCCCCACACTTAAGATGTACATTGCCCTCAATGTACAGAGATGGATAATATCAAAATAATCATAAACTCGTAAGATAGGGAGAGAAGTGAAACTTCCTAAAATTTGGATGAAGTCAATGAAAAGAAACCGGATAGGATTGGAGGTGAACGTGGGGAAGCGTCTCGAACCGTTTGAAATTGAATCCTCGAAGCAGCCAGTCTGATTTTATTGTATCCTAAGCTAAATCTAAATATCATAAAGAATAAGAAGAAGAAAATAAAATAAAATAAAGTAAAAAAATGAAATAAAAATAAAAATAAAAATAAATAATGGAAAATGAAAGATAATTAGAAAAAGGAAGAATGAGGTCTAAATAGAGATGTAACCTGTGTTTTGGGATTTTGAGTTTTTGGGTGCATTCAGGTGAGGTAGCCATGACCATGTTATAGCTGTCATGCCCGTGCTCGACAAATCAGTAATTTTGCTCCGATAGGTAGCACGGGTGTGTTTAGCCCGTGGTCTGCAAGTCGGTGAAGTTACACGGTCGTGGGGCACGGGCTTGTGTACCCCGTGTTTGACAAGTCAGTAACTTCGCACGGGTAGTTAGCACGGGCGTGGCCTAGTATCGTAGACCATGTTGGGAAAAGAAATTCCTCTTTGGTTGTGCACGGCTACTGGCACACCTATGGTTCATCCCCTGGCTTCCACAAGGCCACGGGCACGCCCGTGTGTAAGGCCGTGTGTCCTAGAAATCTGCTCTTTGGTTAGTTTATGGTTAGGTGCTTAAAAGGAAAAATAAAAGGAAAAGAATAAAATAAAAAAAATGTAAAAATAGGGTTAGTGCTCGGGTTGCCTCACGAGAAGCGCTCGTTTATAGTCTGAAGCTAGACTTTACCTTTCATTCGTATGGTCATGGTGGTTTGAGGAGGTGAAAATCCTTTCTCATGCGATCACTTCGGTTATGGATATAAAGTTTCAGTTGAGTAGTGTTTACCTTAAAAGTGCTGAATTTAGGATTGCTTACCTCGACTGTCCCGTATAGGAAGACATTAAGTACCTCAAAAGTGATTTCTTCGATTGCCTTGAGGTCTGAATTGGTGATTCTAGGGTCTTTCTTATTCAGCAATACTTGATCCCCTAATTTGATGTGAGTTGTTGTTCCTATCAGCTCGTTTGGGGTCTCCTTCGGTTTCACTTCGTATGGTTCCTGTTCCTCTTTTATTTGTGTTTCCTCCTCTTTTAGTTTGTCAACCTTAAGGCTTTGTTCCTTATGTTTTTCTTCTTTGTCGGCACTAGGTCTAAGATCTAGCTCAGCTAAGTGATTTCGTGATGCTTCCTGTAAAGAAGGTTGAACCAAATGATTATCAATAGAATTAACATTCGTACCTTTATTACTCGATGTCCTAGTTGAGTCAAGAGCTTGAAGAGTGATTGTTTCATCGTCTACACGAAGTGTGAGTTCACCGAATTCTTCCTCTGTAGGGTCTTTCTTTATTGCATTAGGATATGGCACACGAGCTTGGTACTCTGTATTTACCAGGTTTGGTAAATAATGGCTTACCTCAATCTTACCTTTACTTACCACAGTTTCTTGCCTTGGATCAAATTCCACTAACAATTCACTGTTATGAGCTTGTACATCTTAGGGCCCATAATTCGGCTTAGGTTTGTAGCCTTGTGGTGTTTCCTATGGTGAAAGTTGAACAATTTGATTATCAACTAAATTTACTTTCTCACCTTCATCACTTGATGTCTTGGCCGAGTCAAAAGCTTGTAGACTGATTGATTCGTCACCTACACGAAGAATGAGTTCTCCTGTACCAACATCAATTTTAGTCCTAGCAGTTGTTAGAAAGGGTTTTCCTAAAATTAAAGGAATCGAATTGTCCTCATTCATGTCTAAGACAAAAAAATCTACTGGGAATATGAATTTATCAATTTTGATTAGAACATTTTCTATTATACCCCTAAGAATTCTGATAGTTTTATCAGTTAACTGAATGCTCATCGTAGTTTGTCTGGGTTTCCCTAGACCTAGTTGTTTAAATAGTTTATAAGGCATAACATTTATGCTTGCCCCTAAATCAGCTAACGCATTTTCTATAGATAAACTACCAATTATGCATGGAATTGTAGAACTCCCTGAATCTTTTAATTTTTGTGGTAGTCTATTTTGTAGAATTGCCGAGCATTTTGCATTGAGTTTCACATGTGATTCATCGTCTATCCTTTGCTTTTTCATTAACAGCTCCCCTAAAAATTTTCTAGAGTCTGACATCTGTGAAAGAGCTTCAAGAAGAGGTAAGTTGATATGTAATTTCTTTAAAAGTTTAAGAAACTTACCGAACTGGTCTTCTGAATCGTCTCTTTTTAATGCTTCAGGATAAGGAATGCGAGGTTGATATTCCATTATTACCGGTTTTGGCTTTTCTTGTGTTACCTCTATTTTTCTTTCGTCTACCTTGTTTTCTTGTTGCGAGATGGGTTCGTCTATCTCTGCATTTTCCTGAGCTACTATGCCTTGAATTTGCTCCTTTGGATTAATCTCGGTGCTACTCGGTAGATGTCCTTGCGGTCGTTCTAACATGAGCTTTGCAAGTTGTTCGACGGCCTTAGTGGCTTCCCTTACTGACTTAGTAACTTCTTTTAATTGGTTCTTATTCTCTTCAACCGGTTTTTGTTGACTTTTAAATGTTTTCTCATTGTCGTGGAGATGAGTATCTGTGGTTGCCATGAATTTTGTCAGCATCTCTTCAATGTTCGACTCCTCTTCCTGTTGGTGAGGTGGTTGTTGAAAATTTGGAGGAAGTACTTGTCTTTGGCTACTTTGATCATTCCACGAGAAATTGGGATGGTACCTCCAACCTGCATTATAAGTGTCATTATAAAAATTATTTTGAGGTCTAGAGCAGTTACCCATATAGTGGTCTTGTTCGTTCTCCATGCCATATCCGTAGGGTGGGTACTCAAGATTCGCCACGCCTCTTAGATTCGAATCATATTGCATTATTGGGTGTACATGCGAGCGACTACACAAACCATCGATCCTTTTATTCATCATCTCTAGCTGGGTAGATAACCTGGTGAACACGTCGAGGTCGAAGGCACTGGCTGCTTTAGTAGGAATTGTCCTCATGACTTGCCACCGATAATTATTCAGTGCCATCTTCTCTATAGACTAAAATTATCTACCAAAAGCAAAATAGAGGAAAATTTAGCAAAGTAAAAATAAAAATAAAAAATAATAATGAAAATAAATTGCAATAATAATAAAAAATGGCTAAAGTAATAAAAATAGAGCTTTCTTAATATTTTAGTTTTCCGGCAATGGCGCCAAAACCTTGATCCCTGTAAAATCAGAGTTTTAAATATTTATAAAAGAATGATCAAACCTGGAGACTAACTCTGACAATGATATTAAGGCAAGTGTACCTATCGAACAGTAGTATAGCTTAGGCAAGACCGGATGTCGAACCCAAAGGAACTAAAAGTATTAATACTCATATTCTTTTTATTATTTAACCTAATTAGGGTGAAGGTTGTTCTTAAACTAAATTGACGTCAACTAAACTAAGGAAACAAAGACAAAAAGGCGAACTTGGGGATAACTTGAAAAAGACTCAGTTGATTTTGATGATACCCTCGGGAAGAATCCACCTAGACTTCATTTATTATTTAACCCTAAATTATATGATTTCTTTTACTTAGCTTGATCCGTGAGACTCCTTAACCTATGTTAAACCCTCTCTCGAAGCGAATAACGTCTAATCCTAGGTTAATTAGTGGAACTCTCATTCGCTTATAATAACCCACTAGGAAAGCAGTAAATTAATTAATGGATTCCCATATTAGGTTTCACCCTAATCCGGCAAAATCTCGTAACCCTATCTCTAGGCGCCCGATCAACTCCGCTTAATTATGTTAGATCTACTCTTAGGTAGGGTCTATTCCTCCTCCACTTAAGCACATTAGATTTGGATTAAGCAACATAATTAAGAAAAAACTAAGTAATTATCATATAACTTAAAAATCAAATAAAAAGATTCATCTAGGTTTCATCCCCTTCAGGTATCTGAGGGGTTTAGTTCACAATGAATAAACAAAACATCACAAGAGAAAAGATAAAACAATACATAAGAAAATCTTAAAACTCCCTGAAGGAATTGAAGGAGAATTCTGACGTCTTGAGTATAATTTCGGCTTCTTGGGATGGATCAACTGGCTATCTTCGTGTTATTCCCTAGTTCTGACCTTCTCAGCTTGGCTCCTTGGCTTAGGTTTGACATCGGTTTCGGCTTCTGCCGAACTCCCTTTCAACTTGCCCCCTTGGGTGTTTATATAGGCTTTGAGATGCCTTACCTGGTCCCTAAGTATCCTAATTTAAGTAGACTTCCTACTAGGGTGTTTGAATAGGCTTTGGAATGTGTTTCTTTGCCTCCAAGTATCCTATCCCAAATGAAATTGCTCTTTCTAGTGATAGGGACACGACCATGGCACACGCCTGTGTGGATTATGGCCAGGCCGTGCTCGGACTTCTTTAATGAGGCATGGCCGTGTAAATCGGGAGAAGGCAGTGTTCTAGATGATTGCCGTGGCACGGCCATGTGGGCTTAAGTCCAGGCCGTGTTGATTTCTTCCTTGGCCAGAATTGGTCTGTTTTAGGCCCGTTTCTCGTTCTTTTTATCCTCGGGTGCTTTCCTGGTTATAAGACATGAAAAGAACGGGTAAAAACACCTTTTTACATAAATCGAGGGATAAATCATCCAAAAGCATACTAAATATGGGATTAAAATATGTTCCTTTTACGGTTTATCACTAACCCAGGCTATCACGCATCTGTACTCCTAGCACCTCTGCCCGGTGCTCCACGTCCCCGACCGAAACCATTCCCTCTTCCGATCAGACCATGATCTCTCTGTGGTTGCTGACCACCTCTCCTGAACTGATCAAAACCCTATCCAACTGGGTGCACTTGATCTACTTGTGGACAATCTTTAACCATATGATCCATAGATCCGTACCTGAAACATCCATCGATTCTCTTTCTACACTCACCAGAATGCCTTTTCCCTCACAGAGCCCATGATCGAAACTGGCCCATTGCCACAAGCCTCACAACTCGAGCTAACCCTTCAAACGACCCTGACGACCCAAAACTCCTCTTATTTTTACCCTTATCCTTCTCCTTGTTTTGAGTCTCAGTCTGCTTAACCTCTTCAGCTATTTTAGCTTTGTCAACCAAAGTGGCAAAATCTCTTTCCCATTGCGGAGCTATCAATACCGACAGTTCATCTTGTAACCATCCTCAAACCGTATGCAACATTCATAGTCAGTCGTAACTATTCCTCGGGCATAAAAGCTCAATCACAGAAATTTTGCCTCATACACAGCCACAGATTTGCCCCATTGTACCAAATTCAGGAATGCTTTCCTCTGAGTATCTACATATCTTGCCCCAACATATTTCCCTTGAAATGCAGTTTTGAAGATATCCCAGTCAATGCAATCCGCTGAAGTACCCTCTCTTACGGTAAGCCACCACGGATATGCCTCATCCCGAAGAAGAGACACCGCTCCTTTCAGTTTTTCCTCCGCCGTGCAATCCAGATCATCCTTAATCCACTCGACCGCCTCCAGCCAGTACACAGCTACATTTGGGGCCACACCAGAGATACCCCTGAATACCTCTGCCCCATTTGCTCAAAATTGCTCAGGAATAGACTTTCAAGATACTGCCCTAGAGCTCGCCCCAGCAACTCGCTCCAAAACCCTCAACATCGCTTGAGAAAGGGCATCATGCCCACTAGTTCTATCTTGCGATCCCGCTTCTGCCAGAGGTGATGCTGGCGCTTCACCTTCAGGCTCATGCCTCGTTTTTGAAAACTCAGCCTCAACACCCCGACCTCTATCACAACCGCGTGCAATAGTCCATGCCCTCTGGCACTCATGTCTACCATTTCATTTTAATCTTTTTTTACAAATTTTATGTATTAGCTTTTCTTTTCACTATTGGTTAATGAGTAGTTTTATGAGAATAGAGTTTTAAGTAGTTTTCCGTAAACACACATATACCTATAGGTTTTCATCTCTAAAGTAGGGTTTCTTAACTCTAACAACCATAGCGATATATTCACATAATATATTCACCTCATGCAAATCACCTAATAATCAGAAGACTTACCTTGCAGACTTGGGCCGGAGACTCGGATGCCACACTTCCAGAGAACGTGTACATATGTATTTTTTTTCTAAACCATCCTTTTGGAAAACGTTTTGAACCCAAAACCCATGGCCGAGCTTTTAAAACTTGGCTCTGATACTACAATTGTAACAACCCAAACCCAGCCCAAACGTAATGACCGGATCCGGAGCGTCACATGAAAGATCACGCTCATTTATAAATGATAGAGAAACTTTCTTTCAACTTTTGTTCTTAGACCCAAAGTTCAGTTGATCATTTGAAAACTCAGTGTTTGCGGATTCAATTTAGAAATTGTCTTTTTGGTGAAAATATTTTCCATTGCTTGAAGTTAACTTGAGGTGAGGTTCAATGTTGTTGTAAATCCTTGGTTAGGTTTTTGGAAAACCATAGTTTTAATTTTACTAAGAAAATGTCATACCGATTAATTTGTAAAGTAAAGCGTTTAAAATCAAACCCAAAATATTAGTAACTTGTTATTGTTTGAAAATCACTTGTTACGTTTTAGAAATACTCCACTTATAAATATTGACGTGTCACCTAAACCTTAAATTTAAGCATTTAAGAAAAGAAACCCAAATGAAAGTAGTAGTGACCTTATTACAACATCAAAAGCCCAATTTTAAGTAAATAAGTCTAAAGAGGAGAAAGTAAAGTTTTACTAAACATAAAGTGCATGGCCACATCAGAGTCGATCCCAGCCCATGTCCGCTGAACTAAGAATTACCTGCAACATTTAAGCAGAGGGGGTGAGTCATAAAGACTTAGTGTGCATTTACTCATTATTCACCATAGTTGGGCCTCGACCCTTACAAATCACTTTGGGCAAAGCCCATGCAGAATCAGACTGAGCCTTGGCCCATTTAGCAGAGAATAGCAGATAATCAAAAATCAATGCATTATGATGCAAACCCCAACCCAACCTAGTTATTTATCCGCTACACACCACCCTTACCTGCCAATCACACCAATGGGGATTTCTACAATCAACCGTCACCGCTACACAACATAGATGGCAGTCATGCTGCAGTTAGCTGCTCATCGTCAAATTGTGATAGAGTCACCAGACTGAAGTGGCATGGCCACCAGAACAGAGTGTGGCAGAGCCACCAAAACAGAGTGTGGCAGGGCCACCAGATCAGATTGTGCCAAAAGCCACCAGATTAATGTGACATAGTCACCAACTACATTTCCCCTTCATTTCATAGCATATACCCATCCATTATGCGAACATGAAACCATGGTGTATGAATACAACAGATATCGACATATATATCAGATGATCAGAGTGTACATATAATCATGTCATCATAATCGCATATAAATCATAATCTGAAATCACTAACCTGATGTCTTGATTTTACCCTCCATGGGTAAAAGCAGCATATGCCGAAGTTTCGGAATTCAGTAAATCATATATATGTTCAGGTAAAAGGACAGAAAAAGGTGTGAGAATTACACACCTATAAACACAGAGAACTAGGCTATCAATCCTGCTAACAACCTCACTCGCAGGGATCACAGTAATCTGCTTGTCCCTCTTTGAAGCTAGCCCATAACCTGGTGGAAAGTCACATATTGCCGATACCGCACGTTTTTTAAACTTAGGGGTAGGGATTAGGAGTCCAACCCCTTCCTTTGCTTGGCTGGTATTCGAATCCATGAAAAAGATCTTGGTCAGAAGACTGGGTTAAGGCATTGAAGAAGATGAAAGAAGAATATAAGCCCAAAATGAAGAGGTTTCTTACCTAGATCAACTGAAACCGACATCTTCCGGCTTGGCTTAAGAAATCGGCTGAGTCCTAACAATCTTCCTACAATTGGCCAGATGCAGACAAGAGTACGAAAGCGAAGCCCCTCCACTAAACAAGAAGAAATCGATTTGAAAAGGTTAGGGAAAAGAGTGACGGCAATCTACTGAAACAAGAACGAATGAAGAGGTTTAAACACACCAGAGAGATTCAGCTAACAAGAAAAATAAGAACAAACTCAAAGAGAAGGAAGATGGAATAAGTTTCGGATTTGAAAAGAAATAAAGGGAAGATATA
This sequence comes from Gossypium bickii, assembly GCA_025503065.1. Lineage (NCBI taxonomy): Eukaryota > Viridiplantae > Streptophyta > Magnoliopsida > Malvales > Malvaceae > Gossypium > Gossypium bickii. The sequence goes on along the minus strand of CP106716.1, from coordinate 70,147,970 downwards.
AGAAGAATGGCTAGGAAGATTCATCTTTAGAAGAAATAGAGAAGAAGTTGAAGCAAACAGATGTTTTGGCTTTGAAGATACAAATGTGAGAAAATGATGAAATGGAGAGGGTGATAGTAGGGTTCGACTAAGGGGTTTTGAAATGCAAAACAAAGATGAATAGAAGAAAAAGTGAGAGTTGAGGTTTCGGCTTTTGGTTGAAAGAAGAAAGAATGCAAAAGTGAATTCTCAAGAGGTGATTTCAGTTTTGGTAAATGAGAGGAGAAAATAATTGCTCATAGATTACCAAAAGAGAATAAGAATTTTTAAACTCGATTTGCTAACTCTCTACTCCAAGCGACCTATAGAAAAATTGGCACTCACACACACCTACATCTAAAGCTGAAAATGCACCAACGAGAAGAAAGAAAAGCCTAAGACCACATTCGGCACATGCACCTTGCTTAGCCCCCAATACCACAAGCTCTCCCCTTCAACCAAAGCACATTCGGTCAAGAACTCCTAACAAGCCACCCACTCCTTGTTCATCTCCTACTTTCACTCCCATCCCCCATTTGAATTAGTTTGAAAGATTCAACTTCCTCCTTTCACTCTTGGCCTCCCATTTGAAATATTTGAATTAGTCCACTCCCACTCTTCAAGGTCCCTAGCCGAATCCATCACCTCCTAACCTGACGCCAAAATAAACACCAAAAAGGTAGACTATACGACTCAAACCTGCTCTCTCACTGCTCCCTTGTGGCATCACTTACCTGCATCTTAAGTGGCGTCTCTTTGCCACTTTACCACTACACTTCTTGTGTCATCAAACACAAGCAATAATCCTTAAAACCTGACCCAACTAGCAATCCCCTGAAGTGCCAAAAATTGAAATTTTCACCAAGACTTCGGCTTAACCCCGAGCCTTCTCGGGGCCCCTAAACATAACAAATTAATAGATAGAGCATACTAAACACACAAAAACATAACAAATGCAAATTCCCTACTTCCCGAATGTTACAATTTTGAGAATCTTAGAAAGGGTCGCTGGACCTAATAATGGTACGGGGAGTCGTGGGTCGATCGTGGAGCGACTTCGAGCTAATAGGGCAGAGATTTTCAAAGGAGTAGCGGGGGTGGCCCTAAATGTGGCGGAATATTGGTTGGAAGCTACTGAAAGAATAATGGATGACCTTGATTGCACAGCTGAACAAAAGTTGAAAGGAGTAATATCCCTACTCCGTGAGGAAGCCTATCAGTGGTGGTTGACCGTTAAGGAGGGCAACCCACCGGAGTAGATCACTTAGAATTGCTGGGTTGCCCTCCTTAACGGTCAGAATTAGGCTTAGAATCCTTCAAATCGGCATTTCAGAATTAGGGACCCGTATCACCAGAGTCGATACGCCAAAGGGATAATAGCAACCGAGTATGAAAGGTGCGTGCGATTCGAGGATGGATAAAGGGATAGCCTTATGGTACTGATAGCTCCACAAAGGGAGCGAGATTTTGCGGTCTTGGTAGAGAAAGCAAAAACAGCAGAGGAGGTAAAGAGCACGGAGTGCTGCAACTGAGAGAAAGAGAAGGGCAAGAACAAGCGGAATATAGAACCTATGGGAGCCGGACAAAGGCCCCTGAGGAGGGCCAGAGTGAATGGGCCGGTTAGAGATGTGGCCCCTATTGCTGCTGCTAATAACGAAATACCACATTCTGCTGAGTGTAGGAAAAGGCATCCGGGCGAATGTTAGAGGAGGACAGGAGCATGTTTGGGCTGTGGATCTATGGAGCATAGGGTTAGGTAGTGCCTGAGAAGGCTAGATCAGGAACAGGCCGATGGTAGAGGTAATTTTTAGCCTCAGAGGGGTGGACAACAACCACCAAGGGGCCGTGGTCAAGCTAGAGGTGGAAATGGTGCAGAACGAGGGCGTGCAGCACCGGGCAGAGGTGCAGGTCAGGCATGTAACACCCCAAACCCGATCAAAACACTATGATCGAATCTGGCATGTTACAGAGAAGAAAATTTTAAAAAAAACTGAGTTACAAATCATGAGTTGCGAAAGAGGTTGCATATTAACTCGCCTTTGGTGAAGATTTAAAACAATGGCCCAACTTAAGCCGTGATACAGGTCAGGTTTCATAATCCCAAGTCTAATTTTAAGAAAGATTTTATTGAGCGATCAATTGAAACCAATGTTGCATATTAGGTTGAAAATTTGAGTTAATTTGTTACTAAAACCCGATCTCAATTAGCCAAATTACAACATCTTAAATTCAAAGGTTTTCTGTTTTGAAAACACCCACTTAAATAATTCATTAGGCATGCCATAACATTTGAAATTAATAACAAAAACCAAATTAACATTTAGATGGCCTTATTACAATACCCGAAATCTAAATTAAAATAGTAATAGCCCAAAATAAATATTAAAGATGAATTTACTTAAAACATTATGCATGGCAACCTCGAGTTCACCTCAGCTCCATATCCGCGGTCTAAGAATTACCTGAAAAATTTAGCGGAGGGGGTGAGTCACCGAGACTCAGTGTATAATTCCCCGTCCAAAAGAGTTTTGGGCTTTCACACAAATCATATATTAAGCATGTATGTAATGCAACCCAACCAACCTATAATCCATCCTCCATATCTCCGGAATCTACCCAATATTTGTGGCACCTAGCCACTGGTGGTACCTAACCACTGGTGGTTCCAAACCACTGGTGACAAAAGTCACAAAATGTATATGTGTGGGGCCAACCCACTTGTGGTACCAAACCACTGGTGACAATCCCTATTATCAATACGTGGGGCCAACCCACTGTGGTACAAAACCACTGGGACGAGTCACAAAAATTATATATGTGGTACCAAACCACTGGTGGTTCCAAACCACTGAGACTTAGTCACAAAATATAGTATGTGGGGCCAACCCACGTGTGGTACCAAACCACTGGTGACAGTCTGAAAATCATGTTTCTCCCTCTTCATATCGTTCCCCAAACCCATGCTCATGTTTAACAAATAATATGGGATGGTCATGCTTTCGAAATATAACAAGTAATCATCTCAGCCAAACATGCATCAGCTAATAACAGAACACAGCAAAACTTACCCGGAGTCCTCGATCTTACCCACAAGGGTATCTTAGTGATTCATGCCATCACTTCGACATTTTCCAACAAGTTTATAACATACTTAAAATTCAAAGTGTATGAGAGTTACACACCTGATAACATGTAATACCACACTCTCTATGTCGACACTATAACACGTAATACCACACTCTTTATGTCGACACTATCACTAATCGGAACTACTGTTATCTACCTACGACTCTACTCTGAAGTCAGCCCACAACTCGGTGGCCAATCTCAGACTGCTGACACCGCTCACTTCTTAAACTTAGGGGCTGGGTTTACGGGTCCAACCCTCTCCTTAGAATTGCTGGCATTTGGGTCTATGGAATAGATCTTTGTCAGAAGACCGAGTTAAAACATAGAATAAGATATGAGTAGAATTATGCGTTTAGCTGAATAGATCGATAAAAGCTGAGGGTTTTAGGCTTGGTTCACAAGTTGAGTAAATCCCGAAAGTCTCCAAAAAGAATGCGAACACCACCCCCACCTATATTCGATCACAGCATCCAAAACATTACGCCAATCAGCTATTCGGCTTTGGCTACCAAAAACCAAAAGGGAGATAAAGAAATAGGAGAAATCGCCTCTTACCTTGACACAGAAGATTCGGATGACACCTAAGAGAAATCGACACAAGCACAACTGTAGTGAAGGTTCGCCGATAACAGGGAAGAAGATGAAAGAGTCGAAAGAGATAACAATAAAAAAACTACAAATAGGACTTAGGAATTTCAGTTTTAGAAGAGATCAAAAGAAAAGATGAAAATGAAAAGGCTATGAAGATTCAGCTTGTAGAAGAAATCAGAAAAGAGAACTATGGACAAGGGACATTCGGCTATAGCATAGAAAATGGAGATGAGAAGGGGTTAGGGGTTTCGGCTTTTGAGAAAGGAACAATTAAGAGAAGGAGAATAGAATGAATTGAAAAGAAGTGTTTGGAATGGTAAAGAAGAAGAATTTTGGCAAAACATGAGTAAATTCGGCTTTAGTAGAAAATGAAATAGAGAATGGAAGAAAACCCCAAATGCCGAAAATGGGAAAAGAAATCTCACTTAACTAATCAAAATTTTGGCACTTACCAACCCAACAGCCGAAAAAGCACCATTTTGAGAACAAACAACCTATGATTCCAAGTAGAATTTCGACACACCCTAGCCACACAAAAACCAATTCCCCCTCTACTATGAGCTTGAAATTCGGCCAACAACAAGCTCACCATGCCCATGCCCATCCCTTTCTTTTCTCCTCAAAATCCTCCTGATCACCCATTTGAAATATTTTGAACACTTCAAACTCCACTTTTTCCTCTCTGCCATTCAATCAAATTATTTGACTCAGTCCACTCCCCTATCTTGAAGTGTCCCAGTCGAATCCTGCCTCTGCTCTGCCTCACGCCAAAAAGAACTCCCAGAAAGCGCTCTTTGTGACTTGAACCTACTCCCTCTCCTACTCCCTGTGGCATCACTTACCAGCATATTAAGTGGCACCTCCTTGCCACTCTGCCACTCCTTTTCTTATGTCAACCATCCACCAACATAATCCCTTAAGTCTTATCCCATCCAGCTCTCCCCTAAAGTGCCCAAAAATAGAATTTTACCTAAGACTTCGGCTTAACTCTAAGCCTTTCCTGGACCCCCAAAACACCCTAAACTAGCATATTAAGCATACCATACACACAGAAACACATCAAATGCAAAGCCCCTAATTTAGGATGTTTCAAGGCAGAGGCAAGACAACCAGTGTTGGTTTATGCTACTTGTCGCAGAAAGGAAGGTGGTGCACCAAATGTGATAACGGGTACGTTCCTTATTTGTGAGCTACCTTATATTGAGCTTATTGATGTGGGGTCGACACACTTGTACATTGCCTGTAATAGGACTGAAACTGTAGGGGTGGAGTTTGAAATAGTTGAGAATGAAATGATTGTAGTAAGTCCTTTAGGGCAATCAGTGAAAGTTAGTAAACTGTTTAGGAATGTACTATTGATGGTTCAATGAGTTATTTTCCTAGCGGATTCGATGTAATTGTCGTTTGGTGAGTTAGACCTCATCTTAGGCATGAATTGGTTAACAAGGCACCAAGCAACCCTAGACTGTGCTATGAAAGGGATGGTATTAATAAGTGTGAAAGGTGATGAAGTGGCAGTGATCGGGGAATGACGTGATTATTTGTCAAACGTGATTTCACCTTTAAGGGCAGAAAAGTTGGTAAGGAAGGGCTGTGAAGCTTACTTAGCTTATATCGGTGATTCAGAATCGAAGAGTGTTATTGTCAAGGATATGGAAACAGTGAATGAATTCCCTGACGTTTCCCCAGAGGAATTGACAGGATTACCCCCCAATAGAGAGGTGGAGTTTGGAATAGAGTTGTTGCCGGGTATGGTACCAGTGTCTATCGCACCTTATAGGATGGCACCGAAGGAACTAGTGGAGTTGAAGGCCCAGATTCAGGAGTTGTTGGATCGCGGGTTTATTAACCAAGTGTGTCTCCATGGGGAGCCCCGGTATTATTCGTAAAGAAGAAGGATGGGTCCATGAGGATGTGCATCGATTACAGGCAATTGAATAAGTTAACCATTAAGAATAAATACCCTCTGCATAGGATAGATGACCTTTTCGATCAACTTAGAGGAGCCTCAATTTTCTCGAAGATTGATTTGCCTTCAGAACTCGTTATGGACATTACGAGTTTTTGGTAATACTGTTTGGACTAACAAATGCACCTGCCGCTTTTATGGATCTCATGAACCAGGTTTTTCAACCATATCTAGACCGGTTTGTAGTAGTCTTCATAGATGATGTCTTGGTATACTCGATAACGGAGGTGGATCACGATGCACACTTACGGATCGTGTTGCAAGTTTTAAGGGAGAAGCAACTATATGCCAAGTTTAGCAAGTGCAAATTCTGGCTAAGGGAAGTCAGTTTCTTACGACATGCGGTCTCCGCTGAGGGAATTAGAGTTGACCCTCGGAAGGTAGAAGTGCTGGAATGGGAATGACCTAAGACGGTGTCAGAAATTTAAAGTTTTCTAGGCCTGGCAGGGTACTATAGGCGGTTTGTTGAAGGGTTTTCTCTAATCGCGGCACCTTTGACCAAGCTGCTACGGAAGGGTGACGTTTGTATGGACGGATAAATAGTAGGAAATTTTCGAGAAGCTTAAGAAGGTTTTAACGGAGGCTCCTGTTCTAATTCAGCCGAAGCACGGGAAGAAGTTTATGGTTTATAGCGATGCATCGCACGTGGGCTTGGGCTGTGTTTTGATGCAAGAACGGAAGGTGGTTGCTTATTCATCGCGTCAGCTTAAGACTCATGAAAGAAATTACCCAACTCACAATTTGAAATTTGCAGCAGCAGTCTTCACGCTCAAGGTTTGGAGGCATTACTTGTATGGAGAAAAGTACACCATCTATACGGATCATAAGAGTCTGAAGTACCTCTTGACTCAGAAGGAGTTGAACTTGAGACATCGCAGGTGGATTAAGCTGTTAAAGGACTATGATTGCACGATCGAATATCACCCGGGTAAAGCTAATGTGGTGGCTGATGCGCTAATTAGTAGGACTATGTTGGATTTGAAGGTAATGTTTGCTCAGTTGAGTCTATATGATGATGGGAGTTTGTTAGCCGAATTGCAAGTGAGGCCACTGTGGGTTGAGCAGATTAAAGCTAAACAGTCCTTGGATGAAACTCTGATTTCTCAATTCAAGCAAGTTGAGAATGGGGAAATGGTGGATTTTGGAGTGAATGGTGAAGGGTTATTGTGTTTTTGTGGTAGAATTTGTGTGCTAAGGGACGAAGAGCTAAGGAAGTCTATACTACGAGAAGCGCATAGTAGTTCCTATGCGATGCACCCCAGAGGTAACAAGATGTACCGAGATTTACGAGAGCTTTATTGATGGCTGGGATTGAAACGCGAGGTTACGGAGTTTGTGTGTAAATGTTTCGTATGTCAGCAAGTAAAGGTAGAATATCAGTTGCCATCGGGCTTACTTCAACCTATTAAGATCCCACAATGGAAGTGGGAGTGGGTTACTATGGATTTCGTTAGTGGGCTACCTTTGACGCCTACTGAGAAGGACTCTGTGTGGGTCATTGTGGATCGGTTAACTAAGTCCACCAATTTTATACCGGTCCGCACTGACTACTCACTACAGAAATTGGTGGGGTTGTATGTGGCAGAAATTGTGAGGTTGCATGGAGTTCCGATCTCAGTCATATCTGATAGAGATCCTCGATTTATGTATCCCTTTTGGAAGAAGCTGCATGAAGCGCTAGGTACGGGGTTGGATTTTAGTAAGGCAATTCACCCTCAGACTGATGGTCAGTCAGAAAGGGTAATTTAAGTCTTGGAAGATATGCTTAGAGGGTGTGCGATTGAGTTTTGAGGAAGTTGGGAGGATTACTTGCCGTTAGCTAAATTCACGTATAACAATAGTTATCAGGCAAGTATTGGAATGACACCTTATAAAGAACTGTATGGACGAAGATGTTGTACTCAGACTTATTGGACTGAGTTGGGGGAGCGACGAATTTTGGGTCCGGAGTCGGTAGCAGACACAGAAGATAAGGTAAAGATGATTAGGGATTGGTTGAAGGAGGCAGCAGATAGGCATAAGTCGTTTGCTGACCTCAAGCGAAGAGAGATCGAATATGCTATAAGGGACATGGTTTTTCTCAAGGTTTCTCCTTGGAAGAAGGTTTTATGGTTTGGTCGGAAGGGCAAGTTAAGCCCAAGGTTCATTGGGCCTTACCGAGTATTGAAGCGAATTGGGCCAGTTGCCTACCAGCTGGAAGTGCCTTCAGAATTGAGCCAAATACACGATGTGTTCCATGTGCCAATGCTAAGGCGTTATCGCTCAGACCCTTCTCACTTTGTGTCAGTCGAGGAGATCGAGGTTAGACCAGATTTAATTTTTGAGGAGGAGTCGGTTCAAATAATTGATCAAGATGTCAAGGTACTAAGGCGGAAGTCCATTCCTTTAGTCAAGGTGCTTTTGTGTAACCATAATGCTGAGGAGGCAACTTGGGAACTCAAGGAGGCAATGCATCGACAATACCCTCACTTGTTTCAAACAGGTAAATTTCGAGGCCAAATTTTTTTAAGAGGGGTAGAATTGTAACGCCCTAAAAATCTTGAAACCCCAATTTCTGTGCCTATGTGCGTATAGCACTTTGACTGATATTATTAAATAGTATCGGGATTATTTGAGGCCTTAGAGTTAGGGGTGACCATAGGGAAAAATGTATTTTTTCTTACTTAGTGGACCCTAGTCTCAGGCCGGAGGCCTCATAAGCAGATTAAGAGAAGAAAAGGGACACAGATGGGCTGGTAGTCAAGTGGAAAGTGGCGTCATATAGGGGCTATGAGGTGGCGTGTTAAGTAGTTAAGGAGGTCCAAGGTTCGAGGCTTAAGAGGGGAAATTAAGTAGTTTTATTTTTGTGCCTAGACAGAAGGAGTTGGCGTTGGAGGGGACTCTGAAAGGGAATGTTTAGGAGAGAAATTTAAGGTGCAAATAAGGGAGAAAAGATAGGGATTGGGAGGTGGATATAGTGGTGCTGAATTGGACTCTGAGGGAAGGGAAGTTTCGGCTAGGGGCTACATATATGAGTGCCGAATTAAGTTCCTAGGTTAATGCCGAATTTTTACTTTCCTTCTGGCCGAATTTCTTCACTTGTGAGAGGCTCAAACTTTTTTTTTCTCTAAGTGTGCCAAAGTCGAATCCTTCATTGTAACACCCCAAACTCGGCCTAGAAATTATGACTGGATCTGGCATGTCACATGAAAAGGTTGTTTAAAATCTGCGCGTTCGTTAAAAATTTCGAGTTTAAATATTTATTCGCTGGTAATCCTTTATTTAACATTTTGGAAAACGATTATTAAGGGTTTAGGAAATTCCCGTATTGAACATTTAATAATAATATGCAGTAATCAAATTAAAAGCTAAACCAAATAAAATACCAAATTTAAAGTAATAGTGGCCTTATTACAAAATAAAATCCCGAATTGATATAAGTTTAAATTAAAACGAAGTTTACTAAAGCAATCGTAATGCATGGCCACCTCGAGTCCGTCCTGGCTCCAAAACCCGCAATCTATGAATTACCTGCAAAAATTTAAGCAGAAGGGGTGAGTCAAGAAGACTTAATGTGCAATCACTCCACACCAACCATAGCTGGGCCAGAGCCCATTCAAATACCAACTGGGCCTTAGCCTTTACAAATCACTTTGGGCAAAGCCCATACAGAATCAGACTGAGCCTTTGCCCATTTAGCAGAGAATAGTAGATAATTAGAAATTAATGCATTATGATGCAAAACCCCAAGCTATCCTAAAATTTTCCATCCTCTACACACCATCCCGTACCAGCAAATCACACCGTGGGGATTTCTACAATGACAGAGTCACAAATTATCATATGTAGGGCAAAAATATTTGCACTAGGTGGGATTCAAACCTTAAACCATTAGTACACTCCAAACACCACTTTCCACCTTTACCAATAGACTCCTTGTTTTCTTATGTGGCGTCACCTCCTTGTCTCCCATGTGGCGCCATTTCCCACTAGACCACAATTCTTTTTGTGAAATGGGCCTTAAATTTTGGGTTTTTTTTTTTAAATTTTGGCAGGATTCTTGAAGTGTGGTTCATCGAGCCCTCGACGTCGAGCCAAGTAAGTTTTTCTGTTATTGTTTGAATTATTGAACTGTATAGATAATGGGCTACTTAAAAATAGGCTTTTAGAGACTAAAGCCCGTAGGAAACTTAAGCCGGTAGTGGATTTTCGACCGCGAAATAACTCTAAGAAATTATTGTTACTTACATAAGACATGTGCCCTAAACAAGTGAAATTAAGTACTAATTTCATAAAATTCTTAATTCAGAAATATGCAAAGATGAGCGTTAGACGGGGTGGAAGAGGCGGAGGTTGTGGAAGTGTGTTAGTGCTATTAGAATCAGAGTGCACAGAAAAAGCATAATGGTGTGACTTGAGTGGTGCGTTTAGTAGTTAGTTAGAAATTTCGAGGATGAAATTTCTTTAAGGAGGGTAGATTTGTAACATCTCGAAATTGGGCCTAGTAGGATTGGGCCCAATGGGCTTTGGGCGTAGTAGCGTTTAAAATTTTTGGAGAACAAGAGATCAGTATAAGTACAAGTTGGACCTATTAGGTAAGTGATTTTGGAAGGTTAGAGGGCTTCTATGAAGTCTCGGGATCAAACTTTGGCTTTAGGGAAATTTTGTTTTTATACGAGAAAAACCCTAGGAGTTAGTAGGTAGGCTTTAAGAATAAAATATAGCGGAAAATGACACAAGTGGAGTGTGTGGTGTAGTGGCAAAGTGATGCCACATAAGGGGCAAGGGGATGACGCCACAAGGAAGGAAGGAGGTCCAAGGTTCAAGTCTTTGCTCTTGCATTTTGGTTTTCTTTTTACATGGACCTTAGTATTTGGCTATAGATTTATATTTAGTTGCGCATGGTTTAAGGCACAAGAGGAGCTTGTGACTTAGTGGCTAGCGGCATAGATTATGTTGCAGGGGAGCCTGGGTTTGAATATCATGAGAAGCAAGGGAGTATTTATTTTACGGTCTGGACGGGAAAAGTTCAAGTTGGATTTAAACTTTGCTGATGGAAGGATCCCACATCGGAAAGATAGAAAGAAGGAAGGTGAGAAGCTAGCTATATAAATAGCATTCTAGGAGGAGGATGAATACACCTTGGAGAGCGTTTGGGCACAAGAATGGTCGAAGCGCGGATTAGCACCAGATTCCTATCAGGTGTGTAACTCTCTCTACTCTAGCTGTAGAGCAGCAAACGCCAAAGTGTTGGTCATGGTAATAGTAGCCACTCGAGCGTGCGAGCGCATGTGTGGGCTTCGACGCGATAGTTGAGGCCATCAGTAGTATTCTTGTGGGTTGAGGCTGTTTGGGCCACGATAGGCCGAAGTGGGCCCAATGGGTCCGTGGGCCCAATTGAATAAAATTGTATAATGGTGTAGTATATAGTGAACTAGACTAGGTGAATCTCATATACGTGGCTAGATTTGTGTTAGGTGGGCCACACGATCATGTGGGCTCGAATGGGCCAAAATCGAGTTTTAGGCCCAATAGTCCAGTATGACCGAAAATGGTAGCTGAGTCGCTTGAGGCGACATTGGGCCTTCAGAAAGGCCATTCCAGGTGCGAAATTACTGATATACCCTTGGTAGATAAATTACTGTTATACCCTTAGAGGTTGATTAGCTTGATTATATTGTATTTGTTATTCTGATTATGATGGTAATTCATTTCATACGTTATATTTGATATAGGATTTGCATACATGTCATACTGCATACACGAATTATTATGTCATGACAGTGTTTTTAATGACTGTCACCAGTGGTTTGGTACCACAAATGGGTTGGCCCCACATAATTCATACAGTGGCTATGTCTCAGTGGTTTGGAGCCACCAGTGGTTTGGAGCCACATATATATTATTTCTATGACTTGTCCCAGTGGTTTGGTACCACAGTGGGTTGGCCCCACATATATTCATTAGGGATTGTCACTAGTGGTTCGGTACCACAAGTGGGTTGGCCCCACTTATTATTATTTGTGACTTTGTCACCAGTGGTTTGGAACCACCAGTGGTTTGGTACCACATACATATGATTTCGTGACTTGTCCCAGTGGTTCAGTACCACAGTGGGTTGGCCCTACATGCATGATTAGTAGGGATTGTCACTAGTGGTTTGGTACCAAAAGTGGGTTGGCCCCACATATGATAATTTGTGACTCTGTCACCAGTGGCTAGGTGCCACATATGGAGTGTAGTGGATGTAGGGTTGATTGTAGAAATCCCCACGGTGTGATTGGCTGGTACGGGATGGTGTGTAGAGGATGGAAAAATTTAGGATGGGTTGGGGTTTTGCATCATAAAGCATTAATTTCTGATTATCTACTATTCTCTGCTAAATGGGCCAAGCCTTAGTCTGATTTTGTATGGGCTTTGCCCAAACTGATTTGTAAGGGCTAAGTCCCAGTTGGTATTTGAATGGGCTCGGGCCCAACTATGGTTGGTTTGGAGTGATTTCACACTGAGTTTTCTTGATTCACCCCTTCTGCTTAAATTTTTGCAGGTAATTCATAGATCGAGGGTTTTGGAGCGAAGGCAGACTCGAGGTGGCCATGCATTATGATTGCTTTCATAAACTTCGCTTTAATTTGAACTTATTTTAAATCGGGATTTTATTTTGTAATAAGGCCACTATTACTTTAAATTTGGTATTTTATTTGGTTTAGCTTCTAATTTGATTATAGCCTATTATTATTAAATGTTCAATACGGGAATTTCCTAAACCCTTAATAATCATTTTCCAAAATGTTAAATAAAGGATTACCAGTGAATAAATATTTAAACTCGAAATTTTTAACGAACGTGCAGGTTTTAAACAACCCTTTCATGTGACATGCCAGATCCGATCATAACTTCTAGGTCAGGTTTGGGGTTTTACATTCATTCTCTCCCTTCTCAAATTCCTTTTTTGGTTCACCACTTGGTTCTAGCCGAATCACCTCTTTTCTTATTCCCCATAGTGTTGCCGAATTGCCTCTGTCACCTTGCTAGTCGCAAAAGCTGGACTTAAGCCGCATGATCAAAGGAAGATTTCGGTAAGAGCTTAGTTGAATTTTTAGTGTGTTTTATTAAAAGCCGAAGGGCTATCTAACCCCCCTTTTTTGCCGTTACCATGTATTAACAAAAGTGAGGCTCAGTAATCGCAAGCGCGGTAAGTAAGGATTGCTATCAAGGCAGTAAGTATTCTCAACTCAGTTAGGGTTTAGTAAATGGTCGAATCTATTGTGGCTCATAGGGGTGACTTATGATCAATATGAGTCACTTGGTTATGACGATATAGGTGTTTGGGTGCAGATCTAGAGGATAATCATCAAATAGTAGCAAAGGAAGGGCTACTACAACGTAACGCACACAGTAAGGGTACAGTGTGGTTTCGGTTTTTGGTCAGTATATGTTAAAGCTTTGGTTGATCGCTAGTAATGTCGATTGTAGGTTCGTGACTAAGGGGTTTGCAGCACGCGAGGTTACTAGGTGTATACAAAAACTACACACACGATATCGGAAATGCTGAAAAGCCAAAAAGCGAAAAGTGGCTAAATGGGCCCGATTGGCCTTGAGGCTAAGTTTGATGAAATGGTTTGGTTTGTTAAACGAATTGAGTTAGTCATGCATAAAACACGATTTAGATTTGTTTTGGGCCTAGTAGGCCGTATGATAAGATTTGGGCCTAATGGGTCGTAAGGTTGTAATTTGAGTTTGATGAGCTTTATAGGGATGCAGACAAATATGCTAGGGTTTATGGACTTAGGCCTAGTTTGAACAACTCTTCAATTTCATATGACTTAATCTAATTAGACATGTCCGTGAACAAGTCCCTGGGTTAGGGTGTGGCAACGGGCATACGCATGTCTAGAATTGGATCTAGGGAGAGCTTAGTACTTAAGCGGTCTTAGTGACCCACCTCCTCTTTTCTGGAATCCTACCTGGTGCGTAGTGTCTATTCACTTTAGTCGTGAGGACTTGTTGAGGGGCCAAAGTTCATAACTAAAACCCGAGAGGGACCAATTTGTAACATACGGGATTTAAGGGCTTCGTATTTACTTCGTTTCTATGTGTTAGTATGCTTTGTATGTTGTTTGAGTGTGTTTAGGGTCTCGGGGAAGCTCGAGGTTAAGTTTGAGCCTTAGTGAAAATTTTTCATTCGAAGCATTTAGGGGAGAGCTAGTTGAGCCAGGCTTTAGTTGATTAAATTTTGTGGTTGTTAACACAAGGAAAGAGTTGCTGTAGTGGCAAGGAGGCGCCAACTTGTATGCTGGGAAGTTGCGTCAGATGGGAGTTACAAAGGGGAAGGAGTTCGAGCTGCATGGATAGCATTTTGGAGTTTTATTTTGCGCCTGAAGAGGTAAGTGGTGGATTCGGCAAGGGCACTTAAGGGGGGGAGTGTTGAAGGGGTCAAACAATTCGAATGGATGGTGGATAGTGATAAAGGGAAACATTCAAACTTGTTTGAATGGGAGGGTGTGAGTGAAGTTAAGAGAAGGTTAAGGGATTTGGAGCCGATTGTGGGGTTCTAGAGGTGGGACTTTCGGTCATGTAGGGTGGTGTGAGGGGGTGTTTCGGTTTAGGAGTGTTGGTGCCGAAATTTGGAGAGGCTAGTTAGGAGTAGTGAGCTCTCTTTTGTCATTTGATGCAAGTCGTTTTCTTTGAGCTGTCGAATTCTCTGAACCATTTCTCCTTTTCAGCATAGTGTGTGTAGGGCTGAAAGTTAGAAGGGACTTTTTTCCTTTCTATTGTTTTTCTTTCTGGTATTTTCTCTCTGGCCAAATTCTTTTAGCATCCATTTCTCTTCTTTTGTTCTTCCCTCATTCTATAAAGTCGAATCCTCTATCATTCTTCTCTCATTTTTCCACCTTCACCTAGTTGCTTCATAAACCGAACCTCTACTCTCTCTTCTTCTCTTTTACACTTTGGTAACCTGAAGTGATTACCTCACCTTCAAAAGCTGAAACAATCCTTTTCTTCTTGTGGCCGAATATACTTCCCATTTGTTGAACCATAGCCGAACCTTCTAACCTTCTCCATCCCTTCTTCTTCTATTCGTTTAATTCTCAAGCCCCATTTGTTGGCTGAATTCTCCTTAATCTTTTCTTTCTCTTTTTTTTTCAATTCTCACCTTATTTGATCTAGACAAAACCTACTCCCATTTCATCTTTTTGGTTTTCCTCTAATTTTCTATTCTCCTAAGCCGAACTTCTTTTGTGTGGTGATTTCTTTCCGTTGTTAATTTGCTAGAGGAATTGCCGTCACTCTTCTCTTTCCAATCTTCTCAGTCAGATTCTTCGTGGTAGTGGTAAGGGTCCTCTTTCTCTATGAATCTTTCTCTTCTCTCTTTTTGGTTTACCGAAACCAAAAACATTAACTCTGTTTCTTGGGTTTTGGTTGTACATATGAAGAGCTTGGCTTCGTGTCTCTTTTGCTTTTAGCCAGCGTAAAGGGTGTTAGGGATCTTTCAGTTTCGATCAACCAGGGTAAGAGGTTCATAACATTCGGCCAAAGGCCACTTCTTCTAGCCATAAGTTTATAAGGCTGGATTTAATGTGGGATTATGTAGGGACTTCGACGATCTTTTAGCTCAAGTGTGGAACCTCCGGGTTCTGTCGATTTCGGTAAGGATTTATCCATTCAAAGTATTTATTTTTCGCTATTATCTTATCCAACGTTTTAACCGGGTCTTCTGACCAAGATCATATTTTATGGAATCGAGTACTAGTCAAGTAAAGGAAGAGGTTGGACACGTAGTCCCTACCCCTAAATTCAAGGACGAGCAATTTTAGCGGTTTGAGATTGGCCATCGGATTATGGGCCAGCGTTTGAAAAGGGCAAGCGGATCGCTGTGAACTCTTCAAGTGAGGACGTTAGTGAGATCGATAGTGTAGTTCTACAAGTTTACAGGTGTGTAATTATCACACTATTCCCTTAACTTTACATATGTATGTGTTATGCTTGAAAGCCAAAAATAGCGGCAGTGATGAGTGAGTTACCTATGTTGGGTAACCGAAAAACCAGGTTAGTTTACTACTTTTATTAATAATTGTGGATAATCTGCTTGTGGATGCATGTTGAGTATGATATATATATGTCATATCATGTTGCCTATCTTTTAAATTATGTTGCATGTGCATAGGATATTGGGTTATAAATGATATAAAAGGCGAAGTGTATACATATTTGTGACTTTGTCACGGTTAATGATGGCATGGAGCCTCATTGTGGATATGGTGATTTAATCACGTGTGGAATTAGTGGCTAGACCACTTATGTGGACTTTGAGCAGTGTGTCTGTCAGCATGACTACTAAAGAGGTGTGTAGCAGATGGAGGGTTGATTGTAGAAATCCCCAGGTGTGTATGAGGATGGATGTACGGAGCAGTGTGCATGATATGATAACTCGATGATAATTTGGAGCTCAAGCCCACTTGTGGAATTTTGTGGAATAATTGCACACTGAGTCTGGTGACTCACCCTATTTTCTTAACACAATACAGGTAGCTCATGATCCGTTGGACTGGGTTGGGCTGCACTCAAGGTGGCCATTCGAGGGTTTACTTATTAACCTTTATTTTGAACTATTAGTTGCTATCGTCGTTTGGGATACTTTTAATATGTAATAAGGCCACTTCGAACTTGGGTAAATTTTGGATTTTAAGTTTAGTTTTGTTTTCCGTTAGTTATAATTATTAAATGGAACACTGTTTCATAAATTAGAATTTATAACCAAAGGTTTTCTCGCGAACCCGGTAAAACACATTTCTTATGAGAAGAAAGATTTTTGTTAAATAATTCATAACCGAGAGATAGTTAAGTTTTTCAAACGAACGCCTAATCGCTAGGCAAGCTAAAAATCTTCTTAACTTAACTAATGGGTTTTCTCCAAATTTGACTTTCAAATTTTGTTTATTTTTTAATTTTATCTTTCAAGAAATTTTCAAAACTTATTAATTGTTTCAAACCCTATTTCCTAGTGACATGCCAGATCCAATCGTGGTGTTTGGGTCGGGTTTAGGGTGTTACACAGTTACCGTTATATTTGAACAATTACTAAAATACCCTTATGTTTAAAGAATTACTAAAGTACCCCTAGAATTGTAAATTACCAAAATACCCCTGTTTTGCAAAATTACCAAGTTACCCCTATTTTACCAAATTACCAAAATACCCTTGTAGGGTAGAATTATGAAAATACCCCTGGGTAGGGAAATAACGAAAATACCCCTATGTGACGAATATGAGTATATGGATGTTACTTGTGTGTTGATGCATTAATATGAGATTCTGCTTATGATGCATATAGGTAGGAATTATGGTATAGAGGAAGAATTGAGGATCGCAAGGTCGTATGGGATGGATCCACCGGAGGCTTTATGCTGAGTATATAACTAGCAGCTTTGCTGTAACGTTTGGTAGTACTGCAACCGGGCTACCCTTGGTGTGTAGCGAAGGGGTGGGTTGAGCTAGAGTTCCCCACAGGAGTCATAAGGTTGGAGAGGAAATGGTGTATGTAGCGGATGGATTTTTGGGGTGTGGTTTGCATTATCTTGTTGAATATGATGCGATATGATATGATATGAGGTCATTGTGGGCTAAGGCCCAAGACCAACAATTTTGACAGGGCTTAGGCCCAATGTGAATATTTGTATGTTGATTTGATTGCCAAGGGTTGTACACATTGAGTTTCGAAACTCACACCCTTTAATTAATGTTTCAGGTAATCCTGAATAGACAGCTCGACGTGGGAAAGAACTCGGAGATGGCCACACTACAAGCTGTTCAGATGTTTTAATTTGTTCAAATGAAATTGTTTTAAATACCTTGTTTGTTTTCATTGGATTGTAATAAGGCCATGTAACTCCTAAATGACTTTACACTTCGGGTTTATTATTATTGTTCCAACTATCTGCTTAATAAATTTCATAAAAATTTCTAAAGATGACACGGTTTTCGAAATAACTTAATATATGAACATTTTCCTAAAATGTGGGTTTTTCCCCTCTTAACTCAACAGGATAAAAGGGTTTTGGCTTTTGGGCCCTAAGTTGTTAAATTGTTAAATTGTAAAATCGTTTTGAAGTGTGCCTTTGATGTGACATTCCCGGATTCGGGCCTAACTTCTAGTCTGGGTTTGGGGGTGTTACACGAAATGTGTTCTAATACAGGAATGTACAGAGATATTTTGTGATTCTATACAGTTAAAGCTGCATAAAAAGAGCTATGTGACATTTTTGATGACTATAAGAGTTTCAAATGTTTTATGTTAGAGAAATATCTGAACTTGGCACAACAAGGTTAGCTTGAATTGTCGAAAAACTTTTGAGTCTGTAAGTAATTATTATCTGAGGAGAACAATTATAGTTTTGGATGTTTCGAATGGGAAACTCTTGTTTGCCTTATGAGTGATGAATACGTGATTTATCTTATTAGATAATGAATAGTTGTTAGCTAAGTTAGAAGCTTAATATATGTTTTTTAGTGAAGATGTAAAACCTAGAAATGTGTTATCAAATTATAAGTTAAAAAGGGGTTTAACATAAGTTGATTTCTGGTTCAGAACTTCAGATGTGAAATCGATGATTATTTGTTGCTTCGAGATAAATTGTCTATACTGAGAAATTCTGAGATTATATAACCATTGTTATAGGTAGCTCATAGTGTCTGTTAGTCTGTTCGTACGAGAGTATCATGATGCATGTCATTTTGAGATATGCTATTAATGAATGAGTGTGAACAGTGATATTTTTGACTTTGTTGATTATAGAAATAGAGTGTTGATGAATTCTGTATCGAGATTATCCTTATCATTGAAAAGGATAGTGTTATCTGTTACTAAGATGATAAGTCTACACATGGTGCCAATCATCATAGTTTCGGATTGAAATCTGAAACTCATATTGTTATTTTAAGGGAAATTACAGTAATATGTGAGTATGAGATTGCATTGAAATCGGGAAACGCAATTCAAATTCTCGAAATATTAATTTGTCATTATGTTTTGGAGTTTCAAAGCAACTAAGAAAGGCTATTGCTGTTATAAGAAATTATCGAACTCAGTTATGTAAGGATCAAGCTTTGGGAGAAAATGATCCACGAGATTAATATTGTCAGAGAAGTTGACCAAAAAGTGAAAATAATTTAATACAATTATAAGCAATCTCAGCTAGAGATAATGTACAACAGAAGTCAGATCAGAATTTTAGTTGTGAGATTAAATAGATTTGAAATCCGAAGCTATGTGTGAATTTGAAATATATGGTTTGGAAGCAAATCCTTAATCTACTTTCTGGTAAGATTTTCGGGGACGAAAATCCCTAATGGGGAGAGTTGTAACAACTCGGTTTAGACCCTAGTTAGAATAGTGGTTTCGGGACCACAAATTCGAGTCAAAAATATATTTAAATATTATTTTTTATGTTTATGATGTGTGGATTGTTATTTTTGAAATTTTCGTGATTTAATTTTATTGTTTGTATGCTTAATTGATAAAAAGGACTTAATCGTGTAAAATGTAAAAGTGGCATACTAATTATTTAAGTGTTTATTTGCTATGAGAAATTATTTATGAATGAAACACCCCAAACCCGACCCACGAGCCTTGACCGGATCCGGTATGTTCCTCGGGTAAAAAGGTTCAAAACCTGTTTGTTTCTCTGGAAAACTTTGAGTGATTTTGGAGAAATTTTGATTTGGGTTCAAATTGAAAACATCGTTATTCTTGAAAATTAGGTTTTATTAAAACTTTATTGTTATATTTCAAACCATAAGTTAAAGGTAAAAGTCGAGTTTTTAGAGTTTACTATTTAAATTGAAAAGTGCCAAAACATTTAGAATTTATTTTTAAGAAAAGTTACTTGAACTTTAATTTGATGAAAATCGTATCATACTAAATAATTAAAATGCATGCATAAACAGTTTAATATCAAGTGGCCTTATTACATCAAAACAAACTGAATAAATCCAAAATACTTGAAAATAGAAAGTCCAAAATAAAATAAATTACAAATTGTGCATGGCCACCACTAAGCTCCCGCCGGCCGATCCATCACTGAGTGTCACCTGAAAAGATATCCCACAACGGGGTGAGTCAAACAGACTTAGTGTGTAACAACCAACACTAAGTCCCATGATTCAGGCATATCAGATCATACATATACATATAGCAATTAAATATAATGTTGCAGTCCCGAACCCAAACCTAGATAACCATCCACTACACATCACCCGTACCAACCATCACACCGTGGGGACTACTAAGTCGACCCTCCATCCGCTACACATCATTGAAGGCAGTCGCTGCAAATGACTTGCTCATCGCCCTTATAAATTTTGTGGCATAGCCACCAGATAATATTTTGTGACATAAGTCACCACATTCAGATTATGTGACATGAGTCACCAGATATTGTGGTAAAAACCACTAGATCACTTCCCCTTAAAATATCACCCATATGCCCCATGCCATACAAATCATGCAATATCATGCATTATGCCTTATTTCACATTCTTATCAATATTCACATATGTTCCTATTCCAAATATCCATATCATTTATTAACATAATGTTAAGATTACGTACCTGAGTACTTTGTACCATTGTATGGTACCTTTAGCCACATCTTACATATTCTTATTAACATTTTTATTAAAATAATACCGTAAATCAATCGAGATTCAGTGTGGGGGACACACCTGATTTACTTAACGAGTTCACTCAAATCTTGAAAATCCCGATCTAATGCTTTAGATCTCAAGTTCCTACATTCGGCCAATACTAAGTATATTAGCAACAATCTAGTCGGCCAAATAATCAAATCCCGAAGGATTATGACAACCAAAATCCTTACCTTGCTGCCGATTGGGTTACCAACCAAATCCCAAAATTTCGTGCTATTTCTCCCTTGAAATCGGCCAACCACTAAATCACTTAACCGGTAAATTTCGGCTTTTAAACAAATAAGAAACAGATCCGAAACGTCAACTATGGCCTTATCCGAATGTCACATACACTTACCTTGTGGATCTAAATCCCAAAATTGCTAATTATTCTTGGTATCTGTCGAAATCCCTACAAGCACTATGTTAGATTCAACTCTAACCTTTAATCTCAACAAATGGCCCTTGGCCGAATATACACATGACTTACCTTAGATCTTTAAAATCCCGAAGGTCTTCCCCTTGTAGTCGACAATCACAGAATCTCGAAACCCTCCTTCAGAGTTTCGGCCAAGATACATTAATAAGATTAGTCTTTAACTTTCGGCTAAAAGAAAAAGAGAAGAAACTAAATAGCATCTGATCTTACCCTTAATCTTCGTAGTCATTGCTCCTTGCTTGAATCCACAGAGAAATTCGGCTATGGCTAGATGTTAATCAACAGATTTCGGCTTTTGGGGCTTATTGAGAAATCGACTTCAACAAGAATGAAAAGAAAAGTATAGAACTTAGGGAGAATCGGCAATGGGCTAGGGGAATCCTATTTTTGGCTTTTGGAGAATTGAAAAGAAAAGAGAATGATTTGCAGAGGGATTCAGCTATGTCAGTGAGTAGCAAAAAGGAAGAAGAGAGAAAGAACACAAGTTGCTCTTTCTTTGGGAAATTTTCGGCACAAGTGAAACAAAGATGAGAAGAAGAGAAATTTCGGCACATATCCCCCTTAGCATGACCGATGGCCTCACTTACTTCCCCTCCTAAATTCGGCTAGCATTCAAACACTTAGCCATTCCTTGCTTTTCTCCTATTTTCTCTCTTCTTTGCTTATTCAAAATAATTAAAAATAAATCAGCATTCATCTCTTATCTTTAGCCGAATTTTAAAAGGAATTTAGTTCATCTAATGCTCATCCTCCTAGTGTCCTATTGCCGTCCATCTCTCCTGCTGCCTGGCACAAAATAAAACACTTTTATTTGCTTCCCTTGTGGCTCGAACCTCGGTCCTTCACACTGCCTGTAGCGTCACACCCCAAGGCTTTGAGTGGCGCCTCTAAGCCACTTACACAAGCCCATTTTTGTGTCATATTTCCCCTACTAATTCTCTTAAGGCCACTCTTGTTCAGTTCCACTTCAAGACTTAAAATCTGATATTTCCTAAGGCATTTTCCTATAATCTAAAGTCCTCAAAATTCATAAAACATACTTATAATACACATAGGCATGCTTTCACATAAAATTCAGCAATAATTCATAAGCCCAAAATCCTGGATATTACAATGAAGCCCTTAAGTGGTTATTTGACCCTTAGTTATTTGAGTGGATGATTTTGGGTTTATAGTATATGGTTTTAATATTAAATTATAAAGGTTAGTTTTGTAAATTAGTAATATAAGTTATTATAATAAAACATAAATAAAATTTTTGCAAGTTAATCTTTCTAATTGCCGAAAGTTGAGAAGAAAAGAAAACTTTGAATGTGGTTTTAGGTTCGACACTCATTTTGCTCAATTAAGGTATGGATATTATTCAGTTTTTGATAATTTTTATGTTTTTGAGATTGTTGCTTCGTATACTAGTAGACCCATGTCTTAATTTTGGGATTTAATAAAGAATTTGAGGTTTGCCATTGATGATAGTTTGATGTTTTTGTGGTTTGATGATGAATTATAAATTTTTGTTGATAGATTATTATGTTTAATTAAGTGATTTTTGATAAAAATGTGTACTAAGGACTAAATTGTGAAATTTGTAAATTCAGGGGTCAAAATATGAAATAAATGAAATTAATGGGCTGCTAGGGACCTAAGTAAATTCGGCCAAACATAGGTTTGGTGAGATTTTGTGAATTTTGTGTTATTGTGAAATGGGGACTAAATTGTAAAAATGTGAAATGTTAGGGGCTAAAATGCAAAATGACCAAATTATGTGTTCTTGGATGAAATTGAATAAAATGTTGAATAAGTAAGTTAATTTTGATATTAATTAGGTTGGAAAAAAGGGAAATTCGGATCTAGACTGAGGAAAAATGAAAGTATCGGATTAGTCGACTTAAATTGTCATTACTACGAACTAGGTAAGTTCGTATTTTAATAGACATTACGAAATCATGTTATAAATGCATATTATTTGTGTGACTGAATTCAATGCCAAATAGTAATGTAAATAGATATGTATTTTGAATAAGTTATATATGTTATTATGATATTGAATTGTTCGAGAAGCAGAATATATGAATACGAGAAAGCATCAACAATATGATGACATCTGAAAGCCCCATATGAACCGTAGGAATAGTTAGGATACATATGTCATGACGTAGGATTCTGATATGTGTTATCGAGACGTTGGCATCGATTTGAGATTTACGTGTAAGACCATGTCTAGGACATCGGAATCGTATATGTTTTCGTGTAAGACTCTGTCTAGGAAAGTGGCATTGATATTTAATTACATGTAAGACGACGTCTGGGACGCTGGCATTGTACGAGCCTTTCGAGCTATTTGAGTATCCTTATTGATTTTGAACGGTTCAGCGGGCATTCTGAGAAATAAGTAATTAAGTGAATGACATTCCAAAATAGGTACGTTGAAAGGTATACAATGTTTGGAAACGAAATGAGAATATGTACAAAGGAAATATGAACAAATGTATAAGATGTGATTTATAAAGTTGCATATGTGAAATTGTTAGATACTATATGAACGAAAGGTAAATTTGAGTATAAATGATGATATGAGATTTATATGAGAAAGATATATGATTGAATTTTATATGAGAATCGAATTGAATAAACTTGTGAAAGCTAAAGTTAGTAAGTAAGTGAGTATAATATTGAATGGTGTTGATTTGATATGAAATCATGTTATAAACTTGAGATAACTTGTGTTTTGACATTTGAGATAACATAGCATGCTTATGGCATTGTAATGAAATTATTGTCATGTTAAGTTTATTACGATACGAGCCTACTAAGCCTTCAAAGCTTACTCTGTCGGTTTTCTTATATTTATAAATTTTAGAATGTTCGCTCGAGCTGGAAGCCAGTGGATATCGCATCACACTATCTGGCTAATTATTTCGGTATTTATACCCTTTAGGATTTGGTTATATGGCATGTGTAATGTAACACCCCTAACCCATATCTGTAACCGGATTAGGGTTACGAGGCATTTACAAAGGAAATACAGCATTCATATAATCATATAATCACATGGAACCTATCCACAAATACATATATAGATATATCGTTTTGCTAATTTAAATATTAGTCTTAAATTGTTAATCACATCGGATATACTAATCATATCTCAAAGTTCAATCAAATTCATTTCAATTCTATATCATTTTATCAAGTCAATATACATTTCTTAAAATACATAAATAAATCATGAGCTTATCATAATAATGATATATTCGAACTACATATAATGTTTATTAGCCATGTGCAAAATGCAATTCAAAACCAAATATACCTATGAGTACATTTGCTAATTAATTCCATGTATTGCCGAATACATATTTCATGATATTAATCTTATATTAATTTATTTAAGCAAAAACATGCAATTTCATACATATCACTACTTACTTAAGCAATTGGCCGAATATACAAAGTCCCATTTATGACATTTCATATTTATTTCCTAACACAAGTCGAGTTTGGTGATTTCTTATACCTAGTAAAATTCAAACAATCTCACAAGCCATTTATAAATAAATGTATATAAAAAATCATAGTTATACATATTTCTATATTCGAACATAAATCCAACCAACTAGTTCTTTGTGCATATTAACTACATTTGACTATAGCACATAGACTTGGCCGCATATTCATGCATACAATACACAACGTAACCTCCCTTTTCAAATTTATTTAATCAAAGCCACATTGATTACATGTTCATAAGGAGATACTATTAACCTAACACACACATGAACTAATATATCCATTGGAATTGCATAAATATACTCAATTCTTCCACCATATGCTTTTATCACAATTAAACACTCTAGTGCTCAACTTCAAATATTCCTGCATAGACATTTTCACTACCACCATCAACTCAACTTAACTACTCAATATAACTGTCATAATATATACTTTCAAGCTAAACCTAAAACATAACAAAAGCACACAACCAAGAACATTTACACAAACTAGTCTACCAAACACACAATAAAGTTTCAGCCAAGAGTAATAGCCATTTCGCAAGGCTAAACATAAATATACAAGATCTAATACCGTTTATTAACGACATAACCTAGCTAATACATGCCTTTCTAATCAAACTAGATTTAAGTACCAAAGGAGTTGATAGTGTGGACAACTTTCTTGATGATCCCTTTGAGCTTGTAGCCTTTACTGAATCTATAAAACAGAGGAGAACATTTCACACAAGTAAGCTTACTAGCTTAGTATGTCCTAAACTCATAATAATATAATATTCAATCACTTAAAAATTTAAATACGTTTATTTAAACAGGATCGAATACTAACAGTTCATTATCCTAAGTAATTGTACTTCATTTCCATAAACTTGTATCTCTTCAAAGCACAAAATAAATATATTACAAGAATCACATGCTCCAAGTCATATAAGTACAGTATTCATGACAACCATGTTATCGTACTAAAATTTCCTTTCAGTCCTAGCATTACAATTTGAAAACCGAATCTCCACAATAGTATATTCAAGCTCAATTTCAATCATATAATACTCATACACATCAACCTTAATCTCAAATGTACATAATACTGTTCTCATAGTATTAACTCGACTCAAATAACCTTAAACATAACATACCTTACTTGCTTACCTGAGCCTTTAACTAGATACATTAGCTATGTTTTTCCTTGAACAAAATTTGGATTATCCTTTGTAAAACACATCACCGGCATCAAGCCTGCTAGGCGTCAAAGCCCGATAAATACCACCACAAGCACAAGGCCCTGCTGGCTCAAAGCCCGAAATAAGTCACCGGCACTAGGCCTGCTAGGCATTTAGCCCGATACAAATCACCGGCACATGGCCTGCTAGGCATTTAGCCCAATACAGATCACCTCAATTATCCATTCAATACACATCACTTATTGCTAAATCACAACATCAAATATACTTCATTTTAACTTCACATTTGAAGCTAAACAAGCTTATTCATAATAAAATTTACAATTACATTTCAACTTAGCCTTATTCTAACATTCGGCTATCACCTCAATTCATACTCAAATTTATCAATTATTATCACTAAACAAGTTCATAAATAACTCTTTGATATATTTAAACTTAAGGACTTACCTCAATTGTCGATAGACCGTGTAAATTGGCTATTCGAGAACTTTTGTCTTTCCCCGATCCAATTCCGTTTTTCTTTGTTCTTGATCTAAACATATCAAAAGTAATCTCATTCAAGCACATTTCGTTTCAATTTAGTCCCAAAACACATAAATGGGCAAATTACTATTTTACCCCTAATATTTCACCACTTTGCAATTTAGTCCTATTTGCATAACACACAAAATATACAAAATTAGCTAAGAATATACAAGGGCCGAATATTCCTAGGGACTTTATAAGCCCTCTCATTTCATTTATTTTTCAATTAAGTCCCACTAAAATTTTATTTTTACAAATTAGTCCTATTTATTTAATTTCACTAAAACTTCCAATACAAAACATATCAATCTTTAACCTATCTTAAATTTCAAATCATCAAATATCATAAACCACATAAATTTATCAATGGCCGAACATCAATAATGCATAGATTTACAAGTTAAGACATGGGTTAGCTACGGTTCAAAGCAACGATCTCAAAAACGTAAAAATTAACAAAAACCGAAATCAAACTAACCTTGATTTTGTACTTCTAATTGCCGAAAATCAAAGGAACAAAAACTCTTTTTCTTTCTCCCATATCCGGCCAAAGAACAAAATGAGATGATAACGGCTTTCTTATTTTATTAATTATGAATATAATAGGATATTTAATTAATTTACTAACATAACCTTTAAAATAAAATAAACTATTACATATATTAATGGCATATTAGTCAAAAGCCACCCACTAACTTATAAAATGGAATATTTACCCATTTAATACCTCAAATTAAGAAGCCATCATCATTCTAGCACTTTACACTTTAGCAGGTAACTTTTACGCATTACGCGATTAAGTCCTTTTAATCAAATTAAGCACTTAAACGATAAAATTTTCATATGAAACATTCACACACATCAATTCACATATAATAGACCCAAATTATAATATTAAAATATTTCTCGAACTCGGATTCGTGGTCCCGAAACCACCGTTCCAACTAGGGTCAAATTCAGTCTGTTACAACTCTCCCCCCTTTAGGATTTTTGTCCCCGAAAATCTTACCGTTAAACAAGGTCGGATATTGTTGCCTCATTGAATCCTCAGGCTCCCACGTAGCTTCCTCAACTCCGTGATGATTCCATAGAACCTTCACTAATGGAATTCTTTTATTTCTCAACTCTTTTATTTCCCGAGCTAAGATACGGATCGGTTCTTTATCATATGTTAAATCAGATTGGATTTCAATCTCTGCCGGTGTGATCACATGAGACGGATCGGATCTATACTTACGAAGCATCGAAACGTGAAATACGTAATGTATCTTTTCTAACTCAGAGGGCAATCTCAATCTATAACCAACAGGCCCAATACGTTCAATGACTTCATACAGTCCGATAAATCTCGGACTCAACTTGCCTTTCCGACCAAATTGGAGTACTTTCTTCCACGGGGAAACTTTTAAGAATACAAAATCTCCTACCTGAAATTCAATGTCTTTACGTTTTAAATCAGCATAGGGCTTTTGACGATCCGAAGTAGCTTTCAAATTGCCTCTAATAATAGCTACCTTCTGTTCTGTTTCTTTAATCAAATCAACCCTGAGTATCTTATTCTTACTGAGTTCAGTCCAATATAATGGTGTTCAACACTTACGACCATATAAAGCTTCGTAGGGTGCCATTTTGATACTGGATTAAAAGCTATTATTGTAAGCAAATTCAATCAAAGGTAGGTATCGTTCCCACGTACCTTCAAACTCGAGAACGCAACATCTCAACATGTCCTCAAGTATCTGAATAGTTCGCTCGGACTGACCGTCTGTCTGTGGATGGAATGCTGTACTAAAATGAAGTTTAGTACCTAAAGCATCTTGCAACTTCTTCCAAAACCGCGATGTGAATCTCAGGTCTCTGTCTGAAACAATTGAACTTGGCACACCATGCAATCTCACAATCTGTGATACGTACAATTCAGCAAGTTTATCAAGTGAAAAGTCTGTACGTACTGGCACAAAATGAGCTGATTTAGTCAGCCTATCAACTATAACCCAGACGGCATCTTTCCTACTCGGTGTCATAGGGAGACTGGATACAGAATCCATTGTAATTCTATCCCATTTCCATTCAGGTATCATGATTAGCTGAAGTAGTCCAGATGGCGCTTGATGCTCAGCTTTTACTTGCTGACAAATTAAGCACTTAGAAACAAATTCAGATATATCCCATTTCATGTCAGGCCACCAATAGAACTGTTTCAAATCATTATACATTTTCGTGCTACCCGGATGTATCGATAGTCGACCACTATGAGCCTCACTCAGAATCATCTGAATTAAATCTGAGTTCTTCGGAACACACATTCGGCTTTTAAAATTCAAACAGTTATTTGTATCTATTTGAAAATCTGATTCTGCACCTTTTTCACACTGAATTCGACTAGCAATCAAATCTTTATCAACTTTTTGTGCATCACAAATTTGCTGAATAAACTTCGGTCTTACTTGTAACTCAGCTATGATCGAACCACCTCCAGACATAGCCATCCGTGCATTCATGGCACGAAGAGCAAACAGTGATTCCCGACTTAACGCATCTGCAACAACATTAGCTTTTCCCGGATGGTAGTCAATCACTAATTCATAGTCTTTCAACAGTTCTAACCATCTGCGTTGTCTCAAATTCAGATCTTTCTGAGTCATCAGATATTTTAGACTTTTATGATCCGAATAAATGTGACATTTCTCGCCGAATAAGTAGTGACGCCAAATTTTCAATGCGAAAACAATGGCTGCTAATTCCAAATCGTGAGTTGGATAATTTCTTTCATGCGGCTTCAATTGTCTCGAAGCGTAGGCTATAACTTTGCCTTTCTGCATCAAAACGCAACCCAACCCATTCAAAGAAACATCACTAAAAACAACAAATTCCTTACCCGATTCAGGCTGAGCTAACACTGGAGCTTCGGTCAGAAGGGCTTTCAACTGCTCGAAACTTTTCTGACACTTTTCTGACCACTCAAACTTGACATCTTTCTGTAGTAGCTTTGTCAAAGGTGTAGCTATCACGAAAAAACCTTTTACAAACCGTCAGTAGTATCCCATGAAGGCCTAAGAAGCTTCCGATCTCGTAAACATTCTTAGGTGGCTTCCAATCAGTATATAGTGCTATTTTGTTTGGATCCACCCGAATACTGATCTTGATACAACATGACCCAAGAAGCTGACCTCTTTCATCTAGAACTCACACTTACTAAACTTCGCATACAACTGTTGATCTCGCAAAGTTTGTAGCACTAATCTCAAATGCTCGGCATGTTCGGTTCCATCTTTGGAATAAATTAGTATATCATCAATAAACACAACTACAAACCGATCCAAAAACTGTCTGAAGACCCAATTCATTAGATCCATAAAAATAGTAGGTGCATTAGTGAGTCCAAAAGGCATAACCAGAAACTCAAAATGTCTGTACCTCATCCGAAATGCAGTCTTTGGCACATCTGTATCTCTGACTCGCAACTGATAATAGCCCGATCTCAAATCTATCTTCGAGAATACTGAAGCCCCTTTCAACTGATCAAACAAGTCATCAATCTGAGGTAACGGGTACTTATTCTTTATGGTTACCTTATTCAGTTGCCGATAATCAATACACATTCGCATCGTTCCATCTTTCTTTTTCACAAAAAGAACTGGTGCTCCCCAATGAGAGAAACTCGGTCGCGCAAAGCCCCTATCTGTTAACTCTTGCAACTGTGCTTTCAACTCTTTTAACTCAGTAGGTGCCATCCGATACGGAGCTATCAAAATCGGAGTCGTTCCCGGTACTAATTCAATGCCGAACTCAATCTCTCGTACTGGTGGTAAACCTAGTAGTTCTTCAGGAAACACATCTAGGTGAATACAACCGGTACAGATTTAATTTGTTTCTCAGACACTTTATTATCAAGTACATAGGCCAAATAAGCTTCGCACCCTTTTATCACATACTTCTGAGCTAACATCGAAGATATTACTGTAGGAAACCCACTTAAGTCACTGGATTCAATTCTGATGATTTCCCCGTTCTGACATCTCAAATCAATAAGTTTTCTTTTGCAATTCACTACTGCATCATGTGAAGTTAACCAGTCCATTCCCAAAATTATATCGAACTCATCGAAAGGCAACAACATTAAATCAGCTGGGAAGCAAGAATCCCGAATCATCAACGGACAACCTCTACACACTTTATTAACAAGTACACATCTACCCAAAGGGTTGGACACACGAATCACAAACTCGATGAGACTCAATCGCGCGAGTCTTACCGAATCACTGGAGTTTCACACACATAAGAATGAGTCGAACCAGGATCAATCAATGCAAACACAGTAGTATCATAAAGGGTGAAAGTACCAGTAATGACATCGGGGGAGGAAGCATCCTCTCTGGCTCGTGTAGCATAAGCTCTAGCTGGAGCTCTAGCCTCGGATCGTACTGCAGTGTTCTTCGTTCCTCTCTGACTACCACTTACATTGCCTGAATGTCTGGGTGGCCTACCTCGCACTGACGTGTTGCTCGACTTTATGTTCGGAACTGTATTCTGCTCAGCTAACATTGGACACTCTCTAATAAAATTATCTGATGATCCACATCTAAAACAAGACCGATCATGGAATCTACAACTCCCGGAATGCCATTTCCCACAGTGCTTGCATTCAACTCGATTCTGTGGAACGTTTCCGACACTGGCCATCGAGGTAGCTCGGGAGCCCACTGGAGGTCGATCACGTCTAGGTAAATCTGAAGTAGCTTTATGTCGGTTGAAGTCATCTCTGAACATCTTGGATGTGGGATGGAAGGTCTTACCCGAAGATCTCTTACGAATATCTCTAGCTTCTGTCTCAGCCTTTCTTTTCTCTTTCCCGAGCTCTTCAGCTTTGCAAGCTCGCTCAACTAGTGTCACAAACTCTTGAATTTCAAGAATGCCAACAAGCAACTTTATATCTTCATTCAGACCGTCTTCAAACCTTTTGAACATAATAGCTTCAGTAGAAACACACTCTTTAGCATATCTGCTGAGCCTGACAAATTTCCGTTCATAATCTGTCACGGTCATTCGCCCCTGTTTCAGTTCAAGAAATTCTTTTCGTTTTTGATCAATGAATCTTTGACTAATATATTTCTTGCGGAATTCATTCTGGAAGAAATCCCATGTCACTTTTTCTTTCGGGACCACTGATACTAGTGTATTCCACCAGTGATATGCATTGTCCAGAAGTAAAGATATAGCACACTTCAAGCATTCCTCTGGAGTACAAGATAGCTCATCAAGTACCCGAATAGTATTATCAAGCCACATTTCGGCTCGTTCTGCGTCATCATCATTGGCCCTGAATTCTTCGGCCCCAAACTTCCTGATTTTATCAACTGAAGGCCTTCTAGATCTCATCGGATCTATCATCGGGGGTGCTTAAGGAATCGGAGTTGGATTATTCAGGGGTGGAGGTTAGGGTACAGCTGGGTTAGTCTGACTAAACTGGGTAAACAACTCGTTCATCATCTGGTAGAAGGCTTGTTTAGCCTCCCCATCATGGCTACCCGAAACTGGTCGAGAGTCTACCGGCACTGATCCGTGTGTACGGTCAGGCGCTACACTCTCTACATCATCCGCTACAGCTCTTTCAGGATCAGTATCTATTTACTATATAAAACACAGTTCAGAATGTCAGAAGTCACCACACTATCAAATATACAATAAAGGCATGTATAGCTAGACCCTCACGCACTACGGTAGTCCTAGAATCGACTAAACCGTAGGCTCTGATACCAATAAAATGTAACACCCCTAACCCATATCCGTAACCGGATTAGGGTTACGAGGCATTTACAAAGGAAATACAGCTTTCACATAATCATATAATCACATGGAACCTATCCACAAATACATTTACAGATACATCGTTTTGCTAATTTAAATATTAGTCTTAAATTATTAATCACACTGGATATACTAATCATATCTCAAAGTTCAATCAAATTCATTTCAATTCTATATCATTTTATCAAGTCAATATACATGTCTTAAAATACATACATAAATCATGAGCTTATCATAATAATGATATATTCGAACTACATATAATGTTTATTAGCCATGTGCAAAATGCAATTCAAAACCAAATATACCTACGAGTACATTTGCTAATTAATTCCATGTATTGCCGAATACATAATTCATGATATTAATCTTATATTAATTTATTTAAGCAAAAACATGCAACTTAATACATATCACTACTTACTTAAGCAATTGGCCGAATATACAAAGTCCCATTTATGACATTTCATATTTATTTCCTAACACAAGTCGAGTTTGGTGATTTCTTGTACCTAGTAAAATTCAAACAATCTCACAAGCCATTTATAAATAAATGTATATAAAAAATCATAGTTATACACATTTCTATATTCGAACATAAATCCAACCAACTAGTTCTTTGAGCATATTAACTATATTTGACTATAGCACATAGACTTGGCCGCATATTCATGCATACAATACACAACGTAACCTCTCTTTTCAAATTTATTTAATCAAAGCCACATTCATTACATGTTCATAAGGAGATACTATTAACCTAACACACACATGAACTAATATATCCATTGAAATTGCATAAATATACTCAATTCTTCCACCACATGCTTTTATCTCAATTAAACACTCTAGTGCTCAACTTCAAATATTCCTGCATAGACATTTTCACTACCATCATCAACTCAACTTAACTACTCAATATAACTGTCATAATATATACTTTCAAGCTAAACCTAAAACATAACAAAAGCACACAACCAAGAACATTTATACAAACCAGTCTATCAAACACACAAATAAAGTTTCAGCCAAGAGTAATAGCCATTTCGCAAGGCTAAACATAAATATACAAGATCTAATACCATTTATTAACGACATAACCTAGCTAATACATGCCTTTCTAATCAAACTAGATTTAAGTACCAAAGGAGTTGATAGTGTGGACAACTTTCTTGACGATCCCTTTGAGCTTGTAGCCTTTACTGAATCTATAAAACAGAGGAGAACATTTCACACAAGTAAGCTTACTAGCTTAGTAAGCCCTAAACTCATAATAATATAACATTCAATCACTTAAACATTTAAATAGGTTTATTTAAACAGGATCGAATACTAACAGTTTATTATCCTAAGTAATTGTACTTCATTTCCATAAACTTGTATCTCTTGAGCACAAAATAAATATATTACAAGAATCACATGCTCCAAGTCATATAAGTACAAACATTCATGACAACCATGTTATCGTACTAAAATTTCCTTTCACTCCTAGCATTACAATTTGAAAACCGAATCTCCACAATAGTATATTCAAGCTCAATTTCAATCATTTAATACTCATACACATCAACCTTAATCTCAAATGTACATATATCTGTTTCTCATAGTATTAACTCGACTCAAATAACCTTAAACATAACATACCTTACTTGCTTACCTGAGCCTTTAACTAGATACATTAGCTATGTTTTGCCTTGAACAAAATTCGGATTATCCTTTATAAAACACATCACCGGCATCAAGCCTGCTAGGCGTCAAAGCCCGATAAATACCACCGGCACAAGGCCTGCTAGGCTCAAAGCCCGAAATAAGTCACCAAGCACTAGGCTCATGCAGCGATTAGCCCGACACAAATCACCGGCAGATGGCCTGCTAGGCATTTAGCCCGATACAAATCACCTCAATTACCCATTCAATAAACATCACTTATTGCTAAATCAAAACATCAAATATACTTCATTTTAACTTCACATTACAAGCTAAACAAGCTTATTCATAATAAAATTTACAATTACATTTCAACTTAGCCTTATTCTAACATTCGGCTATCACCTCAATTCATACTCAAATTTATCAATTATTATCACTAAACAAGTTCATAAATAACTCTTTGATATATTTAAACTTAAGGACTTATCTCGGTTGTCGATAGACCGTGTAAATCGGCTATTCGAGAACCTTTGTCTTTCCTCGATCCAATTCCGTTTTTCTTTGTTCTTGATCTAAACATATCAAAAGTAATCTCATTCAAGCACATTTCGTTTCAGTTTAGTCCCAAAACACATAAATGGGCAAATTACTATTTTACCCCTAATATTTCACCATTTTGCAAAGTCCTATTTGCATAACACACAAAATATACCAAATTAGCTAAGAATATACAAGGGCCAAATATTCCTAGGGACTTTATAAGCCCTCTCATTTCATTTATTTTGCAATTAAGTCCCTCTAAAATTTTATTTTTACAAATTAGTCCTATTTATTTAATTTCACTAAAACTTCCAATACAAAACATATCAATCTTTAACCTATCTTAAATTTCAAATCATCAAATATCATAAACCACATAAATTTATCAATGGCCGAACATCAATAATGCATAGATTTACAAATTAAGACATGGGTTAGCTACGGTTCAAAGCAACGATCTCAAAAAACGTAAAAATTAACAAAAACCGAAATCAAACTAACCTTGATTTTGTACTTCTAATTGCCGAAAATCAAAGGAACAAAAACTCTTTTTCTTTCTCCCATATTCGGCCAAAGAACAAAATGAGTTGATAATGGCTTTCTTATTTTATTAATTATGAATATAATAGGTTATTTAATTAATTTACTAACATAACCTTTAAAATAAAATAAACTATTACATATATTAATGGCATATTAGTCAAAAGCCACCCACTAACTTATAAAATGGAATATTTACCCATTTAATACCTCAAATTAAGAAGCCATCATCATTCTAGCACTTTACACTTTAGCAGGCAACTTTTACGCATTACGCGATTAAGTCCTTTTAATCAAATTAAGCACTTAAACGATAAAATTTTCATATGAAACTTTCACACACATCAATTCACATATAATAGACCCAAATTATAATATTAAAATATTTCTCGGACTCGAATTCGTGGTCCCGAAACCACCGTTCCAACTAGGGTCAAATTCGGTCTGTTACATGTAAGCTATGGTATTTGATATTATGGTTGGAATGTATTTTGTCATTTGAGATGGTTGATTATGAATGTGGTTAGGAATTTGAATGGCATGAAACGTATATGTAATAACATGTTCTGGCTGCCTATTAATTGTATTGAAATTGTACAAAGTGATGTGGTTTAGGTATGTATAAGGAGGGTGAGAAATATGGCTTAAACCAAGCCTAATTTCGTGCCACACGACCTGAGCACATGGGCGTGTGACTCAACCATGTGACCCTGGCTGCTTTAATAAAATAAGTTAGTTAGTTATACGGCCTAGACACACAGGCATGACTGGTGGCCGTGTGTGCCATACAGTCTTGGCACATGGGCGTGTGTGGCCATTTCGAATAGGCACACGGCCTGGACACAAGGTTGTGTGACTGGCCGTGTGAGCATGTCAGTATGTATGCCCCGTTTCCACATTGTCCGTGACACAGACATGTCTGGAGGTTGTCTGAGGCACACGGCTTATCCACACGGGCGTGTGACGTTTGAAAATGTGAAAATTATTCTGAGTTCCAAAAATTTTTGTATATGTTCAGTTTAGTCCCAAACCACTTCCAAGCATGTTTTAAGGCCTCATAGAGCCTCGTAAGGGACAATATGACTGTGTTTGAATAACATATGTATTTGAATGCCTAAATGTATGAGATATGTATATGTTATGAAGTGAGTGATTGGTAATACCTTGTAACCCTATTCTGACGACGGATAAGGGTTATGGGTGTTACATTTTATTGGTACCAGAGCTACAATTTAGTCGGTTCTATGACTAACATAGCTAATGTGAGTCTAGCTATACATGCCATATAACTTACGATAGTGTGATATCTCTCGACTCTGACGAAAATTATTTTTATGAGACAGATATGTTTTCCAACCGAGCTAATTTTGACAGTGCAAAAGTAAATACTCAAATGTTTGAGTGAAAATGTGTTAATTATGAGTTGAAACTCATAAAGGCAAGGATCAAATTGTATGACATGTTATTGGTAAATGTTGTAATTATATGAGCATATGAGATATGATATTTGAGTTATGATTGCTATCAGAAATGCTTTGATTGTGAATTAGTAATTTGAGTTGGCATATGAACAATGTGTTAAGAATAAAAGTGATTAAAAACAAATGTTTATTAAATGATTTCAGAATGTGAAATTAGTAATGAACTGGCTATTTGTGATATTATGTGTCATGTGCATTTATGTGTAAGTGAAATTTTAGGCCTTACTACCCTCACCCCCCTTATCAGTGAAATGTTATAATGAAATCTGTAAGATTTGAGTTGAATAAGATCATGAGTGTGGAGTTACAGAATATCGTGTTTGAAAGATTGATAACGTAATCAGAAAAGAGATTGAATCAGCAAATGAAGACTGTATTAAAGTAGATATTGGAAAGTTCTGAAAACTATTGAAATTATGTAAAGTCACTGTTACTGAAGAAGTTGACTCCAATTAAATGACCTATTTAGGTATGTTATCTAAAGAGAGTATTAACTGGAGCTTTTCTGGATTGATTTTTGTTATTGATGGGATAATATGAACTTAATGATGACAAAATTAGACAGTTGAATAATGTTTGAATTCTATTGATGGCTGAGTGCAGTGGTTATGTTATAGTCGGGCAATTACTATGACTTCTTCTGGGCATTCTACGTGTACATTTATCCTCAGAAATATATGTAATTGCTTAATTTTAGAACGAATTATTATCGTATGAGAACATTAGCTAAACATATTAATGGATGAAAGTGTCGGTGGTCTATTTGGGTTATGTTCGACATTACTATGTCTTTCTCTGGTATTTACTCCCTTGTGTGAATATGAAAACTTGACGGTAAAATCTGTATAAGGCTAATATTCTGTTTCTACTGGCTATTGTTGTGTTGAATATATGCGAAAGATTATATTGCTTCTGTTACTATGGATTTCAATATTTATGAGTGACATTGTTCTTTCTGGACATTTTCTGGGATATCATCAAATTGATATCATTCTATATGGGTTGTAAATTTTCAGATATCCTGTGTAACTCCAAATGTTGATATTTCGCTATTCCGGTTTTCTTATGATTCCATGTGACTATCTGCAAGAGATCTCTATTTGACAGATATGACTATTTCCATTATGATTATAATCTCTTGCTTGAGATGTGAGAGTACAGTGGCACTGTCCTCAGAGTTATAGAAGTTGTGTTTCTGCAATGGTTACTATTTAAATCATATTTGATTCTTTTATGTGTTCAAATGTTTCATTAATAGTCGGGATAATATTTATTATAGGGTCGAGACATCGTTCTTAGTAAGGCCCAATGATTTCTATTTGGTTACTGTGATTTCAGTATAATTCAGAGTTTCGATGATTAATATATGAGACAGCTTCATTATAAACTCTTTTCTAGTTCTAGTGAAGGTTTGACATTAATAAAAGTGGAAACGGTAGAAGATCAAGATCAATCTGTATAATGATATGTCTGGGGTTATCCTTCTAATGAGGAGAAAGATTTCTTCGAAAAGACCGATTCAGTAGTAAGTATGATCTGAATTATTTGATTGAAAAGTTAATTGGGTTATATGTGTTTGAATCTATCTACGAATTGGAAATAAACTTTGAACATACGTATATGAATTGAAGGATAGTCTGGAAGAAGAATTTGTATTCTTGAAGACTTGATACAAAATTATATCTATCGGAATGATTCTATCTGAAAAATGTTGTGGTAAATTAGAGTTAGTTTGATTGTTGAAGCTTTCTTTTGCACGAATATATTTTCAATCGAAACATCAGTTCTGGTTCATTCTGAGTTAAATAAAGAGATTATGATTTTCGGACATACGATTGAATGGTTTGAAATGTGTTATAATACAGGAATATGCAGAGATATTTTGTGATTCTATACAGTTAAAGCTGCATAAAAAGAGTTATGTGACATATTTTATGACTATAAGAGTTTAAAGTGTTTTATGTTAGAGAAAAATCTGAACTTGGCATAACAAGGTTAGCTCGAATTGTCGAAAAACTTTTGAGTCTGTAAGTAATTATTATCTCAGGAGAACAATTATAGTTTCGGATGTTTCGAATGGGAAACTCTTGTGTGCTTTATGAGCGATGAATACGTGATTTATCTTATTAGATAATGAACAGTTGTTTGCTAAGTTAGAAGCTTAATATATGTTATTTAGCAAAGATGTAAAACCTAGAAATGTGTTATCAAATTATAAGTTAAAAAGGGGTTCAGCATAAGTTGATTTCTGGTTCAGAACTTCAGATGTGAAATCGATGATTATTTGTTGCTTCGAGATAAATTGTCTATACTGAGAAATTCTGAGATTGTATAACCATTATTATAGGTAGCTCACAGTGCCTGTTAGTCTTTTCGTACGAGAGTATCATGATGCACGACATTTCGAGATATGGTATTAATGAATAAGTGTGAACTGTGATACTTTTGACTTTGTTGATTATAGAAATAGAGTGTTGATGAATTTTGTATCGAGATTATCCTTATCATTGAAAAGGATAAGTCTACACATGGTGCCAATCATCATTGTTTTGGATTGAAATATGGAACTCATATTGTTATTTTAAGGGAAATTACAGTAATCTGTGAGTATGAGATTGCATTTAAATCGGGAAACACAATTAAAATTCTTGAAATATTAATTTGTCATTGTGTTTTAGAGTTTCAAAGCAACTAAGAAAGACTATTGCTGTTACAAGCAATTATTGAACTCTGTTATTTAAGGATCAAGCTTTGGGAGAAAATGTTCCACGAGATTAATGTTGTCTGAAAAATTGAGCAGAAAATGAAAATAATTTAATACAATTATAAGCAGTCCCAGCTAGAGATAATGTACAGCAGAAGTCAGATCAGAATTTCAGTTGCAAGATTAAATAGATTTGAAATCCGAAGCTATGTGCGGATTTGAAATATATGGTGTGGAAGCAAATCCTTAATCTATTTTCTGGTAAGATTTTCGGGGACGAAAATCCCTAATGGGGGAGAGTTGTAATAACTCAGTTTAGACCTAGTTAGAATAGTGGGTTCGGGACCACAAATCCGAGTAAAAAATATTTAAATATTATTTTCTATGTTTACAAGATGTGAATTGACATTTGTGAAATTTTCGTGATTTAATTTTACTATTTGTATGCTTAATTGATAAAAAGGACTTAATCGCGTAAAATGTAAAAGTGGCATACTAATTATTTAAGTGTTTATTTGCTATGATAAATTAATTATGAAGCCCTTAAGTGGTTATTTGACCCTTAGTTATTTGAGTGGACGATTTTGGGTTTATAATATATGGTTTTAATATTAAATTATAAAGGTTAGTTTTGTAAATTAGTAATGTAAGTTATTATAATAAAACATAAATAAAATTTTTGCATGTTCATCTTTCTAATTGCCGAAAGTTGAGAAGAAAAGAAAACTTTGAATGTGGTTTTAGGTTCGACAATCATTTTGCTCAATTAAAGTATGGATTTTGTTCGGTTTTTGATAATTTTTATGTTTTTGAGATTGTTGCTTCGTATACTAGTAGACCCATGTCTTAATTTTTGGATTTAATAAAGAATTTGAGGTTTGCCATTGATGATAGTTTGATGTTTTTGTTGTTTGATGATGAATTATAATTTTTTGTTGATAGATTATTATGTTTAATTAAGTGATTTTTTTATAAAAATGTGTATTAAGGACTAAATTGAGAGATTTGTAAATTCAGGGGTCAAAATGTGAAATAAATGAAATTAATGGGCTGCTAGGGATCTAAGGTAAATTCAGCCAAACATGGGTTTGATGAGATTGTGGGAATTTTGTGTTATTTTGAAATAGGGACTAAATTGT
The DNA here is from genome assembly GCA_025503065.1 of Gossypium bickii. Classification (NCBI taxonomy): domain Eukaryota; kingdom Viridiplantae; phylum Streptophyta; class Magnoliopsida; order Malvales; family Malvaceae; genus Gossypium; species Gossypium bickii. Next base: position 70,108,077 of record CP106716.1, on the reverse strand, counting down.
AAAAATGTTAAATGTTAGGGGCTAAAATATAAAATGCCCAAATTATGTGTTCTTGGCTGAAATTGAATAAAATGTTGAGTAAGTAAGTTAATTTTGATATTAATTAGATTTGCAAAAGCAAAATTCCGATCTAGATTGAGAAAAAATCAAAGTATCAGATTAGTAGACTTAAATTGTCGATACTGCGAACGGGGTAAGTTTGCATTTTAATCGACATTCCGAAATCATGTTATAAATGCATACTATTTGTGTGATTGAATTCAATGACAAATGGTAATGTAAATATATATGTATTTTGAATAAGTTATATATGTTATTATGATATTGAATTGTTCGAGAAGCGGAATATTTGAATACGAGAAAGCATCAACAATATGATGACATCTGAAAGCCCCATATGAATCATAGGAATAGTTAGGATACATATGTCATGACGTAGGATTCCGATATGTGTTATCGAGTAAGACCACGTCTGGGACGTTGGCATCGATTTGAGATTTAAATGTAAGACCATATCTAGGACATCAGCATCGTATACGTTTTCGTGTAAGACCATGTCTGGGAAAATGGCATCGATATTTGATTACATGTAAGACCACGTCTGGGACGTTGGCATTATACGAGCTTTTCGAGCTATTCAAGTATCCTTATTGATTCAGAATGGTTCAGCGGGCATTCCAAGAAATAAGTAATTAAGTGAATGACATTGCAATTTAGGTACGTTGAAAGGTATATATTGTTTGGAAATGAAATGTGAATATGCACAAAGGAAATGTATAAGATGTGATATATAAAGTTGCATATGTGAAATTTTCAGATACTATATGAAAGAAAGGTAAATTTGAGTATAAATGATGATATGAGATTTATATGAGAAAGATATATGATTGAATGTGTTATTTCCCATAATGTGCTCATTTGGTTATATGAAAGTGAGAATTAAATGTTATATGAGAATCGAATTGAATAAACTTGTGAAAGCTAAAGTTAGTAAGTAAGTAAGTATATTGTTGAATGGTGTTGATTTGATATGAAATCATGTTATAAACTTGAGATAAGTTGTGTTTTGACATTTGAGATAGCATAGCATGCTTATGGCATTGTAATGAAATTATTTGTCATGTTAAGTTTATTAAGATACAAGCTTACTAAGCTTTCAAAGCTTACCTTGCGTGTTATGTTTATGGATTTTCGAATGTTCGCTTGGGTTGGAAGTTAGCAGAGACCGCATCACACTATCTGGCTAATGATTTCAGTATTTATACCCTTTATGACTTGGTTATATGGCATGTATAGGCTATGGTATTTGATATTATGGTTCGAATGTATTTGGTCATTTGAGATGGTTGATTATGAATGTGGTTAGGAATTTGAATAGCATGAAATGTATCTATAATAACATGTTTTGGCTGCCTATTAATTGTATTAAAATGGTACAAAATGATTTGGTTTAGGTATGTATGAGGAGGGAGAGAAATATGGCTTAAACCAAGCCTAATTTCGTGCCACACGGCCTGAGCACATGGGCGTGTGACTCAACCGTGTGACCCCGACTGCTTTAGTAAAATAAATTAGTGAGTTATACAGCCTAGACACACGGGCGTACCTGGTGGCCGTGTATGGCACACAGTCTTGGCACATGGGCTTGTGTGGCCATTTCGAATAGGCACACGGGTTGTACACAATTGAGTGTGACTGGCCGTGTGACAAAGTCAGTATGTATGCCCTATTTCCACACGATCTGTGACACGGATGTGTCTGGAGGCCGTCCACACGGGCGTGTGACGTTTGAAAATGTGAAAATTATTCTAAGTTCCATAAATTTTTGTATGTATTCAGTTTAGTCCCGAACCACTTCCAAGCATGTTTTAAGGCCTCGTAGAGCCTCGTAAGGGACAATATGACTGTGTTTGAATAACATATGTATTTGAATGTCTAAATGTTTGAGATATGTATATGTTATGAAGTGAGTGATCGCTAATACCTCGTAAACCTATTCTGACGACGTATAGGAGTTAGGGGTGTTACATGTTAATTAGTAAATGTTGGCTTATAAATGATCTAACTCTAACTAGCCATTGGTATGGATTGTATTTAGTAAGTTTTGAGTTACATATAATTATGATTTTATCATGTTTGATATTGGTTTAAAATGAACAAATGATGAGATGGTATAAGTATAGGGATGAAGATGATGGTTAAGAATGCTATAAACATTTCTGAACATGTACATATATATATATGAATAGTTGATTGATAAATTTAGAATTTTAACCATATAAGTTGAATCTTGAACACATTTAAATGTTGGTGTAAGTAAAAGACCAATTGGGTGAGAAATGAGGCTTGGATATAGCCTTATTTTTGCCACACGGTCTAGTACATGGGCTTGTGTCAAGGCCATGTGTCCTTTGTTTCCAAAAATAGAAAAACAGAATGCCTAGGATCGAGCAAATGGGATCCCACACGGGCGTGTACCTTGCCCGTGTAAGGTACCTGGCCTGAACCACATAGGCGTGTCCCTATAGCACATGGGCGTGTGACCCCTGTAATAGAGAAAAAAATTTGGGATGATGCAAAAAATTCCTATGATCCCGATTTAGTCTCGAATAGTTTCTAATGTATGCTTTGGGCTTCGAGAGCCCAATAGAGGGACATTATAATTACGTTCAAAATATGAATAGTAAAATGACTCAGTTTAATAAAAAATGGTTCTGTAAACTTCGATAATGCCTCTTACCTTATTTCAGTGATGGATACGGGTAGGGGTGTTACATTTAATGGTATCAAAGCTACGATTTAGTTGGTTCTCGGACCGAACGTAGCACATAGGAAGTCTAGAAATACATGCTATTATAAAACTTGTGATAGTGTGATATCTCCCGACCTTGATGAGAAATGTAACACCCCAAACCTGGCCTAGACGTTATGGCCGAATCTGCCGGTGCCACACTGAAGTGTTAGCGTAAAACTTGTTGTCCTTGAAATCCTCAAAATTGATTAATCATTTTGCTATTAAACGGTGAATCCAAAACGGATTGTTCATTTCCAAAGCTTGCATCATTAAAAAGTAATCACTTTTAAAACTTTATTAATTTTCAAAATCTCAATTATTGCGGATGTTTTTTTTTTTAGAAAATGTTACAAAAGCATGGTGTCTTTGAAAACAATTTGTAAGAGTATGCCCAAAGACCAATCATGAGATGGTTGTAATAACATACTTAATTTACCATGTTTATTAATATAAAGCGTTGTCATTATTATTTCAGTTTTTCTTTCTGTGTGTATAAATAAACTGTTTTATAATAATGTCCTAAGAATAATATGATTATTCTTAAAAGATCCTTAGTCGAGTATTATTGTTGACTAGGACAACAATAATGCATTAAGATTAACATGTAGTTGATTGATGATAAAGAGTTGTCATTGATGTGGATTGTCAAAATCAATGCATGAATATGTGTGTTAGAGAACAACATATTGGATTGACTGTTATGAGTATGTTTATTGGATTATTATGTAATTGTCACAACATTACTCATAGTGATTAATATGTATATGATCCTCGGACTTGAGATAATTATTATCTCAACATCGTGAGTTGTATATTTTGATACTGATCAAACGTATAATCGTAATTGGTTGTTATATAAAGATCGATGTTGGATATACCACAATCTATGTAGAGGATATGGTTGATCAATATAGGATAAGTCCCTCCTACATAATGGGAGTAATATCTTAGGCCACTTGATTGAGTGAGACTAGAAATGCATGGCCATGCTCAAATAAGTTGACATGAGATGTCATACTAATTTTTATATCATAGTCTACTCAAGATATCAAGAAACATGGGATGGACTATACAAGTGTGACTATTCCATGACTTGTGTCCATTCCGGAGATAAAAGGACATAAGGATTAATGTATGAAAGGTTAATCACAAAAAGTTATGTGGAATCATGACTTCTTGTAACTTAGGTAGCAATGATGCATTGCTAGATGCCCTCATTGTTTGTGACATTAGAATCGTTCTATTATTATCGCTAACGTTGCAAGAACCTACTGTGGTCACACCCTATGGTTTAAATGAACGGAATAAAATATAATTGGTATTGTTTTTAGTTGTCACATGAATTAAATTAATTAAAGAATTAATTTAATTGGGCAATCAAATATTGAACATATTATATGTACAAGGATGTTGTACACATAATGACAACATAATTCTATTAATATATGAATTTGATTCATATATAAATTTAAATAAATATAGTTTACCGAAATCCTTATTATAATTAATGTAATTATAATTTTCGGATATAATTAATGTAATTATAATTTTCTGTTAAAAACTTTATTATATTTATTTAATCTTATGATACATTCAAGAGATACCAATTATAAAAGGGTATTAAAAGGATACCTAATAATGGGCCCAATGAAAAAGATACCCATTATAAAAGGCCCAATTAAAAGGATACCCAATATAAAAGGTATTTAAAAGAGGCAAAGCTTATGAAAAACCCTAAGAGATTGCTTGTTAGGTCTAGCACTAGTCAAGCAAATAAACCTCAAAATAGTTTTGGAGATTTCTTCCGCTTCATAGTCAAACCGGGTGGATCACGTAGAGTAGACATCGGAAAAGGTTGTGGCTTGATTCGACAATGAGATCAAAACTCTTGTTGCCAAGGCGTCGCTGTCTACTCAGTTGAAGTTTTGGTAATTTGAAACCTTTATTTCACCCCCCGATTCGTTCCTCACACATGGATCCATGGTTTGGATCACGGATCTAATTTTATTCTCACTGCGCCATGGGGTATCGGCGTTCCAACGATGGTATCGAGCCACTTGTGTGATACTGAACTCGGGTTTAAATACTTGGGTGATGCAATTGTATGAGATTCATGTTTTGATCTTATTGTATTTTCGATTGTTTAAATCGTTTAAGCATAACCTGATAACTGTTCCTTTCGGAAATTGATTAAATGTTAATCATGGTGTTGTGGCCTACTTGATTTTATGTTATTCTTCATTAACTATTAACAAATCTGTAATAATGCGACGGTGGTATTTATAGTTTCCAATGAAGTGTTAACTGGCTAGTGGAACAATGGTTGTTCCGATATGAAACCTCAAGGATTAAAATCCTAAAAACACGATTCTATTGATAAAAAGTTATCAAATCGTGAGGTTTCATTTGATTGGGATATGCGATTTGTACCGCGGGGGCTCGCAAAAAGTTATCAAATCGTGAGGTTTCATTTGGGATATCCTCAGACCCTCGCAAAAAGTTTTGTTAATAAAAGAAATTTATAAACTTGATGGGCCACAAAAGGTTGAAAGGATATTTTATAATTCACTTTAAAATAATAATAATAATAATAATTGAATTATGTATGCTATTTTTGACTAGCACGGTGTTTGAAATGCTTAGTTATAGCCCAATGACCCATTCGATAAAAGGTTGTATTTTTTTAAATACGGCTGCGTGTGTGGTCGTGCCTTACTACTATTCTCTTGTATTTCTCTTCTCATCTTATTCCCTCGTATGTAAAAACGAGTTTACGTATATTGTAATTTGCAAGAGTTGCTTGTGGACCAAACGAGAAGGAAGGTGGGACAATGATTAAGAATGATAGCTTACAAATGGCTTACACCTTTAGGTTTCTTTTTGGTTTTCCCATTGGCTTGGGTTGAACCACCTTAGTTTATGGGCTATAACTATTGCATTTATTTATTGCTTTATTTATTCATGTATGAGATGCTATGGATGTCTAAAGCATGCCAATTTTAATATATATATAAAAAAATTGGCATAATAAACCCTATTAATTGATGAGATCGATTAGAAGACTAAATGGGCTGAAATAGACCGTAATTGGTGAGATGCAACAACCTTAATAAAATCCTCTATTAAAATATTAAGTCGACATGGCCTTCCAATTTTGCCCTCGTTAAGGCCTCGATCAATACTATGTAGGTTCTCGCCAAAGCGAAGTACTAGTATTTATCTTGGTTAAACGCCAAGAATAAACAAGTGATATTCATTTGGTTAAAAATTGGTTAATGACTTAACTAGGTTACTCTAATAGGATTAGAAACCTAGAGGCAAGTAAATTGGATAAATCACAAGATGATTAGAACAAGAGTTGTTCACCAAATATTGGGAGTTACATATGATGTAATTAGCAAATCTTTGCTTACCTAAATAACCATAATCTTAAGAGTAAAGCCAAAGTGACTTAAGAGGTGGTGAAATATGGATCCTTAACCTACTAGAAATACTTTTGAGAAAGATTTTCCGAAATTAATATACGAGGTTATTAATTTTGAAATAAAATAATGGGAATATCATTTAATAAAGTCTTTTTAATGATTGATATAAAAATGGTAAATTTACTCACATGCATATTTAATTGTTGTAGATATATTATGGCTGCAAACACTAGCACACTCTCATTGCGATCGGTCCTTGAGAAGGACAAATTGAATGGTTTGAATTTTCTTGATTGGTTCCGTATCTTGAGGATTGTCCTTAAACAAGAACGGAAATTATATGTCATTGAACAACCACTTCCTAATGAACCACCCGCTAATGCCTCGAGGACTGATAGAGATGCTTACAAGAAGTATCTCGATGACATGATAGATGTTGGATGTCTTATGCTTGCCACTATGAATCTCGAACTTGAAAGCAACATGAGGACATGGTTGCTTCGATATGATCGAGCACTGAAAGAACTTTATTAGGGGCAAGCACGGCAAGAGAGAGGTTTGATATCTCTAAAGCCCTATTCCAATGTAAGTTGGTGAAGGAAGCCCAGTGGGACCTCATGTCCTTAAAATGATTGGCTATATTGAAAGCCTATCTAAGCTTGGGTTTCCATTGAGCCAAGAGTTGGCCACTGATGTTATTTTGCAATCGTTGCTTGGATAGCTACAGCCCAGTTTGTCCTCAATTTCAATATGAATGAAATTGACAAGACTCTACCACAATTGCTCGGTATGTTTACGAACTGCTGAAGGCAACTTGAAAAAGGTTGGACCCAAGCCCATACCGATGGTCCGCAATAACAAGGGCAAGGGAAAGGCCAAAGTTCAAACAAAGCCTAAGGAGGCAAAGGTAAGCCCAAATTTGGAAAAGGAAAGGCTACACTGAAACCTAAAGGTGGGGTGTCTAAGGAAGGAAAGCTGTTTTCATTGTGGTGTGTGTATGGACATTGGAAACGGAATCGCCTGTCTATCTTGAAGAAGTCAAGAAGGCTAAAGCAAGCGGAATGTCCGCTTCGGTATTTATGTTATTGATATTAATTTATCAACTACTACTTCTTGGGTATTAGATACTGGTTGTGGTTCTCATATTTGTACTTCATGCAGGGGACTACAAAGGAGTAGGACTTTGGCTAGAGGAGATGTGGACCTACGAGTTGGAAATGGAGCAAAAGTTGCTGCATTAGCTTTGGGAACATATACTTTATCTTTGCCTAGTGGACTTGATTTATGTTTAAAGGATTGTTATTTTGTGCCCAGTTTGACTAAAAACATTATTTCAATTTCTTGTTTAGATAAAATTGGTTTTGAGATAATTATTAAGAATAATTGTTGTTCATTTTATCTCATAATAATGTTTTCTATGGTTCGCACAATTAATTAATGGCCTCTATATTTTAGATCAAACGAATCCCATTTACAACATAAATACTAAAAGATCTAAAATAAATGACTCAAATCAAACTTATCTTTGGCATTGTCGTTTGGGCCACATAGTGAGAAACGCATATCCAAACTCCATAAAGATGGTCTCTTGAATTCATTTGTTTTTGAACAATTTGAAGTATGTGAATCTTGCTTATTGGGAAAAATGACTAAATCTCCTTTCATTGGTAAAAGTGAACGAGCTAGTGATTTATTAGACCTAATACATTCGATGTATGTAGACCAATAAATACACAAGCCGGTGGATTTCACTACTTCATTACTTTCACTTGATGATTTCGGTAGATATGGGTATGTTTATCTCATGCGCCATAAGTCCGAGTCCCTTGAAAAGTTCAAGGAATTCAAAAATGAAGTACAAAATCAACTAGGCAAAACTATCAAGTCACTTGATCCGATCGAGGTGGAGAGTACTGAGCCTAGAGTTTGATGATCTTTTGAAAGAATGTGGGATTGTCTCACAACTTACTCCTCCCGGTACTCCTCAATGGAATGGAGTATCCGAGAGAAGAAATCGAACTTTGTTAGACATGGTTCGATCCATGATGAGTCATCTTTGATCTACCAACTTCCTTTTGAGGATATGCACTTGAGAGCAATTGCTTCACATTAAATCGTGTTCCATCTAAATCGGTTCAAAAGACGCCATATGAGATGTGGGTGGGAAAACGCGTCTAGTATGTCTTTTATGAAAATTTGGGGTCATGAAGCTTATGTTAAACGTCGACGTCTACTAAGCTTGAACCCGGATCCGAAAAGTGTATTTTTGTGGGGTATCCAAAAGAAACCAAAGGATATTATTTCTTTAATCCCACCGAGAACAAAACGTTTGTTGCTCGGGACCGGTGTTTTCCTAAAGAGAGAATTTACTTCTAGAAAAGGAAGTGGGAGAAAGATTGAACTTGAAGAAATTCGAGAATCACAAGATACCACCAACCGAGATTGAACAACGAAGAAATTCCACAAGAAATTGAGGAACAAACAACTCATCGTAGAAACACAACCACCACGTAGATCTTTAAGAGAACGCCGTGCACACGAGAGATATGGATTTCTCGTTACAACGCATGGTGACGTTTCTTCTTATAGATCAAGATGAGCCTAGGACTTATCAAGAAGCGGTGACAAGCCCGGACTTCCGAGAAATGGCTTGAGGCCATGAGATCCGAGATGGATTCCATGTATGAAAACCAAGTATGGACTTTGATTGATCCACCGAAGGGGTTAAACCTATAGGGTGCAAATGGGTTTTCAAAAGAAAACCGACATGGATGGTAATGTACAAACATACAAAGGGCGATTAGTCGCTTAAGGTTTTCGCCAAATTCATGGTGTTGACTATGATGAAACCTTTTCTCCTGTAGCTATGTTTAAATCCATCGAGATCTTGCTCGCCATAGCCGCATTTCATGATTATGAAATCGCGGATGGACATCAAAACACTTTCCTTAACTGGAAACTTGAAGAGGATGTGTATATGACACAACCTGAAGGTTTTGTAAATCCAAGGGATGCTAGAAAGATATGTAAGCTGCAAAGATCTAATTATGGATTAAAGCAAGCTTCTCGAAGTTGGAATCTTCGTTTTAACGATGCAATCAAAGAGTTTGGTTTTGTCAAAAATGAAGATGAACCATGTGTTTACAAGAAAGTTAGTGGGAGCACTATCACATTCTTGGTACTATATGTGGATGACATACTTATCATGGGAAATGACATACCTACTTTGCAGTCTATTAAGACTTGGTTGAGAAGTTGTTTTTCTATGAAGGACTTGGGGGAAGCCACTTATATCTTAGGAGTCAAGATCTATAGAGATAGATCAAGGCGACTACTAGGTCTAAGCCAAAGTACATACATAGATAAAGTACTGAAAAGGTTCAGTATGGAAGAATCTAAAAGAGGATTTCTACCTATGAGACATGGTATTTCACTCTCGAAGGAAATGTGTCCTTCAACTCCACAAGAGAGAGAACGTATGAGTAAAATTCCATATGCTTCCGCTATTGGATCTATCATGTATGCTATGTTATGTACCCGTCCCGGATGTATCGTATGCCTTAAGTATGACGACGCAGTATCAAGTAGATCCCTGAAGGTCACTGGACCACAGATCAGAGTATCCTTAAGTACTTAAGAAGAACTAAGGATACGTTCCTATTATATGGAGGTGAGGAAGAGTTAAGTGTAAAAGGTTACACCGATGCCGACTTCCAAACCGACAAGGATGATTCTCGATCGCAATCGGGTTTGTGTTTTGCCTTAATAGTGGTGCTTTGAGGTGGAAGAGTTCAAAGCAAAATGCGATGGCCGATTCTACAACAGAGGTTTGAGTATATTGCACCCAATGAGGCGCGCAAAGGAAGCGGTTTGGATCAAGAAGTTCATTCTTGGACTAGGGGTTGTGCCTAGCATATCGATGCTATAGAGCTCCGATGTGATAACAATGGAGCTATTGCACAAGCTAAGGAACCCGATCTCACCAATGATCCAAACATATACTTAGACGCTACCATCTTATTCGAGAGATTATCGATCGAGGGGATGTAGAGATATGCAGAGTACCTTCGGATGATAACATTGTTGATCCACGACCAAGCCTCCGACACACAGCGAAGCATGATCGTCACACTAAGTCACTTGGTATTAGATATATGAGTGATTGGTCTTAGTGCTAGTGGGAGATTGTAAGAGTATGCCCAAAGACCAATCATGAGATGGTTGTAATAACATACTTAATTTACCATGTTTATTAATATAAAGCGTTGTCATTATTATTTGATTTTTCTTTACGTGTGTATAAATAAACTGTTTTATAATAATGTCCTAAGAATAATATGATTATTCTTAAAAGATCCTTAGTCGAGTATTATTGTTGACTAGGACAACAATAATGCATTAAGACTAACATGTAATTGATTGATGATAAAGAGTTGTCATTGATGTGGATTGTCAAAATCAATGCATGAATATGTGTGTTAGAGAACAACATATTGGATTGACCCGTTATGAGTATGTTTATTGGATTATTATGTAATTGTCACAACATTACTCATAGTGATTAATATGTATATGATCCTCGGACTTGAGATAATTATTATCTCAACATCGTGAGTTGTATATTTTGATACAACAAACGCGACACCGTAATTGGTTGTTATATAAAGACGATGTTGGATATACCACAATCTATGTAGAGGATATGGTTGATCAATATAGGATAAGTCCCTCCTACATAATGGGAGTAATATCTTAGGCCACTTGATTGAGTGAGACTAGAAATGCATGGCCATGCTCAAATAAGTTGACATGAGATGTCATACTAATTTTTATATCATAGTCTACTCAAGATATCAAGAAACATGGGATGGACTATACAAGTGTGACTATTCCATGACTTGTGTCCATTCCAGAGATAAAGGACATAAGGATTAATGTATGAAAGGTTAATCACAAAAGTTATGTGGAATCATGACTTCTTGTAACTTAGGTAGCAATGATGCATTGCTAGATGCCCTCATTGTTTGTGACATTAGAATCGTTCTATTATTATCGCTAACGTTGCAAGAACCTACGGTCACACCACATGGTTTAAATGAACGAATAAAATATAATTGGTATTGTTTTTAGTTGTCACATGAATTAAATTAATTAAAGAATTAATTTAATTGGGCAATCAAATATTGAACATATTATATGTACAAGGATGTTGTACACATAATGACAACATAATTCTATTAATATATGAATTTGATTCATATATAAATTTAAATAAATATAGTTTATCAAAATCCTTATTATAATTAATGTAATTATAATTTTCTGGATATAATTAATGTAATTATAATTTTCTGTTAAAAACTTTATTGTATTTATTTAATCTTATGATACATTCAAGAGATACCAATTATAAAAGGGTATTAAAAGGATACCTAATAATGGGCCCAATGAAAAAGATACCCATTATAAAAGGCCCAATTAAAAGGATACCCAATATAAAAGGTATTTAAAAGAGGCAAAGCTTATGAAAAACCCTAAGAGATTGCTTGTTAGGTCTAGCAAATAGTCAAGCAAATAAACCTCCAAAATAGTTTTGGAGATTTCTTCCGCTCATAGTCAAACCGGGTGGATCACGTAGAGGCCGACATCGGAAAAGGTTGTGGCTTGATTCGACGATGAGATCAAAACTCTTGTTGCCAAGGCGTCATTGTCTACTCAGTTGAAGTTTTGGTAATTTGAAACCTTTATTTCACCCCCGATTCGTTCCTCACACATGGATCCATGGTTTGGATCGCGGATCTAATTTTATTCTGCTGCGCCATGGGGTATCGGCGTTCCAACACAATTACCTTTTGAAAACTCCTCTTTTTCCACAACTAGCAGTTTATATCAAACTAAATAAATAAAAACCCCAATTTAAATTTTATAACTTTAAAGAGGCCTTATTACAGAAAAATACCCAAATTCAGTTACTTATAAATCAAAAGCTAAAAACGAAAGCTGATGCGATTCTGTGGCCATCATCGAAACAATCGTAGCATCGACCCACCTATGACTAGGGATTACCTATACAGTTAAATAGAGGGGTGAGTTTACAAAAACTCAGTGTGTAATCCCCTAACAAGCAAACAGTCTATTAAACAGTAGATAAATACGGTTTGGGCCTGAGCTCGTTACCATAACAGTCAGTTCAGTGTGGCCCTAAGCCATTTCCTATTACAGTAAATGATTGGACTTGAGCCCATCACAATGCCAGTAATCAGTAGGGCCTTTGCCCAATTTCAGTAATGGTATCAGTGGGGCCTTGGCCCATAACAGTAACAAATATCAGTCATGCAGTGAATAGTATGTAATATCATTAATCGATGCCATAACAGTACAATATCATTAATCAGTGCAGATATGCAGTCAAAAATCCTATCCAATCCAGCCTTTACACACCACTCCATCCCACTAAACACGTCATGTGGGGATAAAATCGACCCACCTATCCAGACACACCAAGATTAGCACTGGTTGCGGCACTAAACAGTATTGCAGCAAAGCTGCCAGTAAAACAAATGACATATAGCCATTAGTACCCGTGCGACTTTATCAGTACAGTACACTTCCTCCAAATATAACAACCCATCCCCATGCAATATGTCGTGACATAATATCATACGTGTATGCAAAATGTCATGCCCAATCATAGTTATGCATATCATAGAGCAAAAGAGTCATACATAACATAAGGCCATAACAGTCATTTCATCTCCTAAGGATATAACAATCATTTTACCCTATGGGGGTATTTCGGTCATTTTATCCTATGGGGGTATTTTGGTCATTTTACCCTATAGGGGTATTTCGATCATTTTACCCTATGAGGGTATTTTGGTCATTTTACACTCTAGGGGTATTTCGATCATTTTACTCTATGGGGGTATTTTGGTCATTTTCTCTATGGGGGTATTTCAGTCATTTTACCCTATGGGGATATTTTGGTCATTTTACACTATGGGGGTATTTCGGTCATTTTACACTATGGGGTATTCGGTCATTTTACCCTACAGGGGTATTTCGATCATTTTACACTATGGGGTATTTCGGTAATGAAAACTATACAGTTTGGCCCAATAACCTCCACACGTTCGTGCGGTTTACTTGTGTGGGGCCCACAAGTTCGTTGGGCCCACACGACCCATTTCAACCCAACAGGGCCCAAAACGACCCAAGACCATGAGATCACTCATGGTGGCCCCAACAGTTGAACGTCCACATTTTATGCGTTACGGTTACCACACGAGCAAGAGCACGCTCGTATAGTGCCACGATCATATTTTTCAGCTTTTACCGATTCACGCTTTAGGCAGTGTTCACACACCTTATTTCTGTTTGTTGAGAAAACTGTCCACACCTTTGAAACCTACACTTGATCAACAATTCCTAATTAATCTTTTAAACATTTACTCAATCGAATACAACAAGATCCCAATCGATAAACTTCACACCATGTTACCTTTGATCGAGTAAAGAGGGAAGTTTCGCTTATCCAACCGTTGATTATAACCCTTCTACCCTTCGATAGGTTCCTAGGCACAAACCAAAGAGCACTTAATCGATCAGCAACAAGATAACATTATACTGTCTTCACTTACCAATAACACGAAAATAGTACCCACTACGAAGTGTATGACTATCGGCAAATAAAGAATGATATCCAAAACAATAGAGAAGGGAAAGCAGTCGGCTACAAGGGAAAGGTAGGAATCATCAAAAAGAAAAGAAAGTCTTGTTAACTGAGATATCAGATAATTTTTTTGAAGATTATTCAGAATATGCAATGTTATTGTTAAGAAAGAAGTTATTCATGAGTAATCGATTTATTCATGCATGGTATTTACAATATGAGTTTATTGGAAATTTTCTTCTGAATTATTTCCTTTAGTGAACTGAATAATGTGATATTATTGATGACTTTAGTATTCAGTGGAGTAGTAATAAAATCATAAAAATATCTGAAAGCAATTGTTATCATGATACAACAATTTCTTCTGAGTATTCTACATGTTCTACTATTTTTAAAGACATATGTGAATGTTTATTTTTAGATGTGACTCTTATTTACATATAAAGGTTGTCTGATTAAGATATTAGAAGAAATTATTGAAAGTCTTGATAAACTATGAGCGGTACTGTTCTATCTTTCTCTGGCATTCTAATCAATTATGCTTGAGAGAACACTTGATGGAAACATTCATATGATACTGCTTTCCACTTCTATGGGTCGAAGCTCTGAATTGCAAATATGACTTATTCGTGGAAGATATTAATTGGCCGAAGGTAATTATATTTACTGTTATAAATCCTGACTCGATTAGGGGAGTTCAGTAATCTGAATCTCGGATCATACAAATTATATTACTGCACTGATAGTTACTGAAACTATTTTCATTTTTTCTTTTCTAATTGGAGAATACCATTAATATTGAGGTATTATTATATTTATACGGTTGAAATGCCGACTCTATTAAGGTACAATGGTTTCAATCTGTATGATGGTAATAATTTCAGAAAATTTAATGTTTCAGTGTTGATAATTGATAGCTATATTGATGATACAATTATTACAGAAAAATGTAAGATTTGAATGCCTGATAAATGTAAACAAAATTTTGACCAGATGAAAGTTCTGTTGACAGAAGCATCAGTTCTGATTCAGCCTGAATCGGGTAAGAAAGTTATGATTTACAGTGATATATCATTGAGTGGGAAAATTGTGTTTTGATGCAGTAAGACAATGTAATAGTCTATACTTTTAAATAGGTAAAAAAAATCATATGAAAAGAATTACCTTGTATATGATTTAGAAGTGGTAGTTAATGTTTCAGCTTTGAGAACTGGTGATACTATTAGTTAGTGAAAAATATTTGAACCTCTCCACCGGAGGAATTTTCGAGGACGAAAATTCTTAAGGGGGAGAGTTGTAATAGCCCAAATTTCAGCGATATAAGAAATAGTGGTTTGAGACCACCAAATCCGACAAAAGAATTCATAAATTATATTATTTAATATTTACAAACCAAATGTAGCTTTTAAAAGATTTTTGAAATAGCAAACTGTGTTTTATAAAGATTTATTTGGTTAACAAATTGAGAAAAAGAGGTATTGAGATCTCAGTGTTATAAACCGAGCCATAAATATTTTTTATAAATATTTACGGAGTGTCAATAAGGTAGTATTAAAATTTCGTCATAAAATTTTAACGTTTGGGTAGCCAATTATATAAAATGGGCTAAATTGAAAATGTGAAAAACTTGCTAAAGTAATTAAATAGCTTAACCATTAAATTAGGAAGGACTACAAGGGAAAATAGACCATTTTAAAATGGCTGAGGCAGCATAGCGTGAAAAAATTCAAAGATTTTTATGAGAAAAGGACAAAATTGGAATTTTAACAAAAGTTACATGGCCAAAGTTGATTTTAATGATTTCTAGGCCATTTCTTCTTCAACTTTCTATCAAAAATAGCCATGGAAGAGGGTTTTGAGCTGGTCTTTCATATTTTAGATTCAAGTAAGTTCAATTCTTGCCTTATCCTTGAAATTTTTATATTTTTGGACTTTTACAATTAGGCCCAACTTAGTATTCTATTAGTCTTTGATTTTATTGAAAATTTTGGAAGTTACCATTGATAAGTTCATATGATATTTTTTTTATTTTATGATGAAATTTAGATGTTAAATGTAACATCCTAGATTAGAGGTTATGCATTTAGTGCATAATTCAAGTGACAGTAGGCTTGGAGTGTGTGTGGATAAGTTTTTAAGGGTTTTGGGAACTCTGAAAAATAAGGGAAGGCTTTGGAAAAAAATTTGGATTTTAAGTTAAAAGGGGAATTGGGCTAAGGAGGCCTTAAGAATAATTGCGAGGGATTTTGGACATGAGAGCGGGCTTGGTAAAGTGGCTGCAAGGCGCCACTTAAGGGCCTTGGTGATGATGCCATGAGCATGGGAGAAGGGCCTGGGTTCGAGTCTTGTGGGCAGCGTAAGAGTGTTTTTATTTTTGCTTTTGGCGTTAAGACAAGGGGGAGCTAGGGAAGGAGGTTTTAAAAGAAATTACGGGGAGTTGATGACACAAAAGAACCAGCAGCAAAGTGGCTTGGACACTTGCGTCAAAGGGAGCTTCAGGAGGGCTCAAGTTCGAGTCTTGTGGGTAGCATAAGTGTGTCTTTTATTTTTCCAAGTTGGCGCTAAGGGAGAAGAAGGCCTTAAAAAGAATTGTTGGGGGTTTATGACGCAAAGGAACTAGCAGCAAAGTGGCTGGTAGCGTGTGGTGGTTCCAGCAGGTCTCATGTTCGAGTCATGCTGGCAGCGTGGAGTGCTATCTTATTTTTGGCTTTCGGCGCCAAGAGAGGAGAGAAGTTGGATGGCACATGGGCTCTCAAAGAGATAAGGATAATGCTTGGTTTTATTTTTAATTTTGGCTAAGAATAGAAGATAAATTGTTGATTATTTTATTTATTGTGAATGAGTGATTAAGAGATAAAGATTTATTTATTCAAATTCTTTTTGAATGAATGTTGAAGAGATAAATAAGAGATTAATTGGGATTTGGTAAGTGGGAAGCTGATGGCCGAATATAGGACTTCCTAGGTTGGTATTTTCGGCTTTGGAGGGATGCTTATTTTGTGTGCCGAAATTCCTTTTAATGAAGCATTCATCTTTTTATTTTTCTCCCTTTAAGTTACTTTGCCGAATTCGCACCTTATTTTCTCTTTGACAAAAGCCGAATTCTCCTAAGCCTTCTCCACTCTTCTATTTCTTCATTCTCCAACTCCAAACCTGTTCTTTGTGTTAGCCAAATGTGCAATCACCATTTGTTGAGCCATAGTCGAATATTTATTTGGAATCCCTTATCACCTCTTTTATTCTTTTGTTCTCTTCAAAGCCGAAAGTTGGAGATATAACTCTATTTCTTGGTTGTGGCCGAACCTAGGAGGGTGATTCGGGAAGTTGTTCATACGTAATAAGCAACGTGTGCAGTGGTAAGTGTATTCACCCTTAGCAGTCGATTTGGGTTCTTATTCTTTTGGTGCACCGAAATCAAGGGTAGGCCTTGATTTCTAAGGTTGGCCGAATGTGTATAGTATCATAACTTCTTATTTCTTTTGTATATGCCAACATTAGGGAGCACTAAGGAGTTACTTGGATTCGATTCTTCAAGGTAAGCCTATATGGTATTCGGCCATAGGCCACTTTCCATAGATTTGCTTATAGTCGATTTTAACAAGTGACATATAGAGATTTTGACAATTTCAAAGGCAAGAAGTGGCTTTTTGGGATTTGGTAAGTTAGGTAAGTGTTATGTGATATTCGGCCATAGGTCATATTTGGGTTTAAATGTGACCGATTTATGTTATGGTTAATTAGGGGGCAAGTCGACAGAAGTAGAGCAAGTATTCGGGATTCGAATAAGTAAGGAGGATATCGACAGGCATAAGGAAGTTCCGGGATCGTGTTAAATTCAAGTAGCTAAGGATTTCGCTAAATAGTTAGGTGTGTAGTTAGTCTACTATTTTCCGGGTTTTTGCTATAACTGTATGTGTTGATTATGTACTAACAAGTGCAGTAAAAGTTATGAGATGGACACCCTTAAA
This sequence comes from Gossypium bickii, assembly GCA_025503065.1. Classification (NCBI taxonomy): domain Eukaryota; kingdom Viridiplantae; phylum Streptophyta; class Magnoliopsida; order Malvales; family Malvaceae; genus Gossypium; species Gossypium bickii. The sequence continues at coordinate 70,090,218 of CP106716.1, read as the reverse complement.
GGGGTATGTCGATAATCCGGTAAGTACCAAACCTGATGATATGTGACTATTAATATGAATATGTGTTATGACTATGCTTGATGAACATGCTCATGCATCATTATATTATATCATTATTTATGTTACATGTGCATGGGTTGGGATATGATATGAAAGAAGGTACGGGTGTACTTCGAGTACGTGGTTTGATGTTAGCCTTGAGCTACATCGTGGATTGATGTTGACTGAGGTCACGTTGTAGATTAATTGCGATTTAGTTCACGTGGCTTGATGAGTAGCTATGTGCCTCATCGTGGTTGATATCGGCTATGTGCCATATCGTGGCTGATGAGTGACTATGTGTCCCATCGTGGTTTTGGTGTTAGCTACAGCTACATCGTGGATTGGCGCTGACTGAGGTTGCGTTGTGGATTTTTGTGCTTAATTGCACGTGGACGGCATTGATTGCCTTTTGGAGTGAAAAGGAGAGGGTGATTTAATAATCCCCGTGTGTGTAGGTTTGGATACGGGGTGTGTAGCGGATGGACCCTAGGTGGGTTGGGCATCATAATTGCATAACTTTGCATGTGAATATATGTGAAAATGGGCCAAGCCCAGTATGTGATATGGATTAATGTGAAATGGGCCAAGCCCAGTATGTGATGTGGATTAATGTGAAATGGGCCAAGCCCAGTATGTGGAAACATGTGGTTAATTCCACTATTATAAGAATGTGATATGGTTATGGGCCAAACCCAATATGTGGACTCTATATGTGAATGAATTGCATTTTCATATGTCATAAGATGTGGATATGGGCCAAGCCGAATAAGTGAAAACATGTGAATAAGTTGCATTACTATTTGTTATATGGGTTATTATATGGCTTGACATGTGGGTGGAATTCAGTGGACTAATTGCACACTGAGTCTGTATGACTCACCCAAATTTTATCAACATCGCAGGTGATGCTTGGACCGGGTTTGGAGTGGATACAAAGGTGGCAATGCAGAAGTAGATTTCCATGCAGAAAGATATTTTAATTAATTAAGTATTTATATTTTCAGTATTTCTGATTAAGTGTATATTGTAATAAGGCCCATTAAAGTATTTAAATATTTTTATTAAGTATCTTTATTATTATGCTTTATTATGGATTGACAATTGAGATGCTATTTACAAATGGTTATATTTTTCTCAAATTTATGTATAATAAAGTTTTAATCCGGTAATTTTTATAACAACTTAATTTTTACTTAGAATGTTTGAAATTACGAAAATGTTTTATTAAAGGAAACAAGTTTTCAACGGTATTTACTTTTACGTAAGAATATTTTCAAACGTTTTGCGCAGTGGCATTTCAAATTCGGTCGTAACGAATGGGCCGGGTTTGGGGTGTTACAGTTTGGTATCAAAGCCAGGTTCAAAACTCGGCTTTGAGGGTTTAGGGCACAAAAACATTTTTAAAGATGGGCTTTTCAAATATTGAAACACCCCACACCCGGCCCACGAGCCTGAACCGGATCTGGTATGTTCCTTAAGTAAACCGGTTTCAAAGTTCTTTATTACTTAGGGAAAATTTGTGTAATTTTAGAGGAAATATCGTTTTGGATTGGGCTTAGAGCGAAAACCCATTTATTTTACTTAGAAATCATTTAATTATGGTGACAAAACAATTTAGAGTTTATTTTTAAAATAAATTTAATTGAACTTAATTAAAAGTAATTCGTAACATATTAGTTAAAAATAAAAGCAAAGAAATAAAACTATCCAACTTGGGCCTTATGGCCTTATTACATCAACCAAAACCCCAAAAAAAATAAATTTTAAGTACTGAGTAAAATAAAAGTCCAAATCTTTAAATTTCTCCTTGCGATGCATGGCCACCTTTAGCTCCTGCCGACCCGGTCCATTATTGCTCATCACCTGAAAAATATTTCCCACAACGGGGTGAGTCAAACTGACTCAATGTGTAACCAACACTACAATTTAATAAATCAAGGCATACCGAACATAACATGTTCATACATTAATTCAAAATAATGATGCAAACCCGAACCCAAAACCTAGATGCCATCCGCTACACACCCCCATACCTACCAAACACACCGTGGGGACTACTAAGTCGACCCTCCTTCCGCTACACACCAAATTGCGGGCTTAAGTCACCGCATCTGTGGTCTTAGGTCACCACTTTTCAGATTACTGTGGTCTTAGGTCACCACTTTTCAGATTACTGTGGTCTTAAGTCACCACTTTTCAGATTACTGTGGTCTTAAGTCACCACTTTTCACTTCCCCTTTCAATATACAACCATATGCCCCATATATTAATAAACATAATATACCAGAGTTCACAATCGTATAAAATTCCCATGTTACGAATAACATATTTCATATTCCTAGTAGAAGTAGGAAACGTACCTGAGTACTTTTGTACCACATTTGGGTACTTAGCCATATTCACATTCATATTTATACTCATAGATTAAAATCTTGCCATGTGACATATTAAAAGATAGTGGGGATTACACACCTGATTCGCTTAATAATTTCCTTGAGATCCCGAAAGACTGATCTTTGCCTTAGATCTGTTTACTCCTATATTCGGTCAATCATTTAAACACATCAATAAACCTATTCGGCTTAAAAACCAAATCCTAATAGGATTTGTATTCTAAAAACTTACCTTTGATGTCGATTTGATTATTCAAATCCTGAAATAGATCCTTGCTTCCTTGATGCTGTCGAAAATCCTATAGGCACATGTTAGATTGATTTCTAACCCTTAATCACCATTAAATGGCCTATGGCCAAATATTCATATTTCTTACCTTAGATCCTCGAATTTCCCGAAAGATTCCTCCTTGTATTCGACAGTTGTAGAAAGAACCTGAGAGATCCTTATAGATTCGGCCATAAAGCAAGAATAGAGATTAGACCCTTCTCTTCCGGCAAATAGAAAAGAAAGGAACTTGAATAATGCTTAATCTTACCTTTTACGCTTCAATCGATTGCTTCCTTGCCTAGAGTCACAGAGATTCGGCTATGGAGATTTAAACAGGGATCAAAGGGATTTTGGTTTGACAGTAGAAAAGGAGAGAAGAAGAAAAGATGAAGTTTTGCTTAAGGAAAATTTCGGCAGAGAGAAAGAGGGGCTAGGGAATTTTCGGCAAAGGGAGAGGATGAATGGAAAATAGCCTTAATTTTCCTTCTTTAGCCGAAATTATCAGGCCAAGAGTCCTTGACTTGGCCACCACTCTTCCTTTGTGATAATATTATCTCTTTTATTTAAAAAAAATAAATAAAGGAAAATCCTTATTATCTCTTCCAAATTAAATAATCCAAATTAATTCCTCAATTATCCCCTTAATTGCCGAAATTTAAAGGGAATAAAACTCCCTTTTTCTAGAAGCCTTGCCCTCCACTCCAGTCTTCTGGAAGCAAAAATAAAACCTTCTTTTATTTGCTTCCCTTGTGACTCGAACCCAGGCCCATTCCTCCTGCATATGGCGCCATTTCCTTAGGCCCTAAGTGGCATCTTCAGGCCACTTTTCCAAGCCTGTTTGTGTGTCAAATTTCACAAACTTTTTCTTTTAAGGCCACCTTGCCTTACTTTCCTATTTTAAACTTTAAATCTTGACATTTCTACATTATTTCTATGTTTCCTAAAATTTTCGATCGGCTCTGTAAACTTGCTATTTTCTTACATTTCTAAGTTTCCAGAAATGTTTACTTTCCATCTTTGAATCATTTCTTTACATTTCCAGGTTTCCAAAAATGTTCATGTCCATTTTCATATCCATGCATTTCTAGGTTTCCAAAAATATCCATTTCCATTTTCATTTTCATGCATTTCTAGGTTTCCAAAAATATCCATTTCCATTTTCATTTCCAAAAATATTAGAAATTTATTCATAGTACTTAAGACTTGTCATTTCGTACAATTAAAACGGAAATGCATAGGCCCTTTCCAGCATGTTACAGTTCTACCCCTCTTAAAACAATTTCATCCTCGAAACTTCCTAACTAAAATAATTGAGGGTATTGCTGTCGCATCGTCTCTTCTGGTTCCCACGAAGCTTCCTCCAATCCATGGTTGCGCCATAACACTTTGACTAGAGGAACTGACTTCCTTCGTAGTACTTTCACATCACGTTCCAAGATCCGAATCGGCTCTTCCTCGTAGGATAAGTCTGGCCTTAGCTCCACTTCTTCAACTGGTACCACATGAGATAGATCCGATCGGTAACGATGTAGCATGGATACATGGAATACGTCATGCATCTGTTGCAACTCTGGTGGCAACTCCAATTGGTATGCCATCGCCCAATTAAACCAATGACTCGATAGGGCCCTATAAACCTTGGGCTTAACTTCCCTTGTGACCGAACCTCATAACCTTCTTCCAAGGTGAGACCTTCAGAAACACTTGGTCTCCCACTTCAAACTCTATCTCCTTTTGCCTAAGGTCCGCGTACGACTTTTGCCTATCAGAGGCTTCCTTTAACCGTGCTCAAATTATCTCAACCTTCTCTTCAGTTTCTGCCACTAACTACGGACCCAAAACTCGACGTTCTCCTAACTCGGTCCAACAGGTAGGAGTTCGACACTTCCGACCATATAATGCTTCATATGGTGCCATCCGAATGCTAGCCTGATAGCTGTTGTTGTAGGCGAACTCAGCTAAAGGCAAGTAATCTTCCCAACTTCCTCGAAAATCCATCACACAGCCTCTCAGCATGTCCTCCAACACTTGTATAACCCGTTCTGACTGCCCGTCTGATTGTGGATGAAAAGCTGTAGTGAAGTCCAACTTAGTGCATAAAGATTGCTGAAGTGCCTTCCAAAATCGAGACGTAAACCTTGGGTCTCTATCGGAGATGATTGACACCGGTACTCCATGTAACCTCACGATTTCCGCCACATATAACTTAGCTAACTTTTGAGGAGAATAATCAACTCTTACTGGAATGAAGTGCACGGACTTGGTCAAACGGTCCACTATCACCCATACCGAGTCCTTCTTAGTAGGCGTAAGGGGAAGCCCACTAACGAAGTCCATGGTAATTCTCTCCCACTTCCATTGCAGAATCTCAATTGGTTGAAGCAATCCCGATGGGACTTGGTGTTCAGCCTTAACTTGCTGACACGTCAAACATTTCCCAACCAATTCCGTCACCTCTCGTTTAAGATCCGACCACCAAAATTGTTCCCTTAGATCTCTATACTGACAATGCCTCCGGGATGCATAGCATAAGGGCTACCATGCGCTTCCTGAAGAATCCTTTGTCTCAACTCCTTGTCCTTCGGCATACAGACTTTTCCTTTATAGCACAATACTCCATCATTGACGCCATAATCCTTTAATTCTCCGTTTTGTACTTGTTGTAACTTAGCACTTAGGTCCTTATCAGCCAACTGTCCCTCTTTCACTTCCTTCAACCATGTGCGCTTGACTTGCAACTCTGCCAACAGGCTTCCATCATCATACAGACTTAAGTGAGCGAATAAAGCCCTTAGATCCGACACAACCTTCCTACTTAGGGCATCAGCTACCACATTTGCCTTGCCCGGATGATATTCCATCGAACAATCGTAATCTTTCAACAATTCCACCCACCTTCGTTGCCTCAAGTTCAACTCCTTCTGAGTCAACAAGTACTTAAGACTTGTGTGGTCTGTGTAGATAACTGACCTTTCTCCATAAAGGTAGTGCCTCCAAACCTTAAGAGCAAAAACCACTGCTGCTAATTCCAAGTCATGGGTTGGATAATTAACCTTATGCGGCCTTAACTGCCGAGACGTATAAGCGACTACTTTTCCTTCTTGCATTAGCACACAGCCTAATCCCGTATGCGAAGCGTCACAATACACCACAAAATCTTTTCCTGCTTCCGGCTGAATTAACACTGGAGCTTCCGTTAACACCTTTTTAAGCTTTTCAAAGCTCTCCTGCTGCTTATTAGTCCATTCAAAGGGTAGTTCCTTCCGTAGCAACTTTGTCAAAGGTGCGGCTATTGACGAGAACCCTTCCACAAACCTTCTGTAATAGCCTGCCAAGCCTAAGAAACTTCGGGTTTCAGCCACGGACCTAGGTTGTTTCCAATCCAACACTGCTTCGATCTTCCTAGGGTCCACTCTTATTCCCTCTGTGGATACTACATGTCCTAGGAATGCCACCTCCTTAAGCCAAAATTCACACTTGCTGAATTTGGCATAAAGCTTCTTCTCCCTTAACACTTCCAACACCACTCGGAGATGCTCATCATGCTCCTCTTCCGACTTAGAGTACACCAAAATATCATCGATGAATACAACGATGAACCTATCCAAGTAGGGTTGGAAAACTCGGTTCATCATATCCACGAACGCGGCTGGAGCGTTCGTCAACCCAAACGGCATCACCACAAACTCAAAATGGCCGTATCTTATCCTAAAAGCGGTCTTATGGATATCAGCATCCTTCACCTTCAACTGATGATATCCCGACCTCAAGTCGATTTTTGAAAACACTGCGGCCCCCTTCAGCTGATCAAACAAGTCATCGATCCTTGGCAAAGGATACTTGTTCTTAATGGTCAGCTTATTCAACTGATGGTAATCTATGCACATACGCATAGTTCCGTCCTTCTTCTTAACAAACAGACCGGTGCTGCTCCATGGAGAAACACTGGTCGGATGAACCACGATCCAACAACTCTTGGATTTGAGCCTTGAGCTCAACCAACTCCTTTGGCGCCATTCGGTATGGAGCAATTGACACAGGAGTTGTTCCCGGTAGCAAATCTATTCCAAATTCCACCTCCCTATCTAGGGGTATTCCTGGTAATTCCTCCGGAAATACATCCTCAAAGTTCTTTACAGTTCTAACTCCACCTTCTTCTTTCCCACCTAATGCACTTACGAAGGCTAAGAATGCCTTGCACCCTTTCTTAACCATCTTCTCGTTCCTTGGTAGCGAAACTACGTTAGACAAGTAGTTCCTCCTTTCTCCGATCATTACTACTACTTTATCCTCCGAGGTTCTTAGTTCCATACTTTTAGCTGCACAATCCAACACGACTCGGTGCTCTACTAGCCAATCCATTCCGAGTATAAGTTCAAACTCTCCAAAAGGTAATTCCATTAAGTCAGCCCAAAAGTTCACTCCCTGAATCTCTAGGGGTACATTCCGAAAGATCCTATCGATCATTACTGTTTGGCCTAATGGGCTTACTACAGTCATCTGCCTATAAGAAAGTTCAGAGTCTAGGCCTAGTGTTTCCACTACACTATATGCAACATATGAATGGGTCGAGCCCACATCAATTAGAGCACAATAGGGCTTGTCAAAAATAAAGAACGTACCGGTTATGACATCCAGCGCGTTTCCATCCTCCCTCCGGTGAACTGCATAAACCAAACCTGGTTGCCTTGCCTCGATGTTAGCGATCATCGCGGCCACCGTGTTCGGCGGCCACGCGGCAGACTATTACCTCTGTTGCTCGAACCACGACCTCACTGAGGCTGCGGTCCTCCTCTACCCGCTTGACTAACATTCTGAGTTGCCGGTCAGCTTTCGTCTAAGTTCTTAGGACATTCCTTGACCACATGGTCCTTGGACCCACACCTAAAACATCCTTCTGTTCTCCTCCAACACTCTCCCAAGTGCTTCTTTCCACACACTTCACAAGGTCGATACTGCCCTTCTGATCCATCTTGCTGGCCTCGCGGCCCATCAACTCTAAGCCTCTTATGAACCTTTCCATATGACCCAAAACTTCTCTTGGGCCTATTTCTATCCATAGCCTGCTTTGTAGAATCCTTGATTCCCTCTGCCACCTTGGCCTTTTCTACCAAAGCAGAGAATTCCCGCTCCTGATGCAGTGCTATCAACAGTCTCAGATCATCCCTTAGCTCGCCCTCAAAACGGACACAGCGCTCATGCTCAGTCGCCACGACACCTCGAGCGTACCGGCTCAACCTCAGGAATTCAGCCTCATATTCTGGAACCGACTTGTTTCCTTGGATTAGCCCCAGAAAAGCTTTCCTTTGCTCATCAATGTACCTGGTTCCCACATACTTCTTTTGGTACGCTTTCTTAACGTACTCCCAGGTCAGATCCTCAGCCGTGGCACCATCCCGCACAGTTAACCACCATTGATACGCTTTATCGCATAACAGTGCCACCATTCCCTTTAACTTTTCCTCAAGGGTCAGATCAAGCTCATCCATGATGCGCTCCGTTGCTTCCAACTAGTACTCAGCTTTACTGGGTGCTACTCCAGACACTGCCCGAAACATCTCAGCTCCATTAGATCGGAGCTGTTCAGGCAGAGATTTCTGGGTTCTCGAATTTCCTCCTGCACCAGCCACCAATTCCAAAACTCGCAGACACGGCTGCGAAACAAAGATCTTCCCCGTCGAGCTTGCTGCTGCTCGCCAAAGACCCACACACCGGGGTGGTGGTGGCGGTGGTATCTCATTATCAGACCCGTGACCCGATCTAACGGGTTCTGACACGGTCATCCTTCCTCTACCTCGTCCACGACGACCACGTCCTCTAGAGCTCATTTCTAGCGCCGAGATCTGATTAAAAAGTTTTATGAATTAGTCATTGTTCCACTTATTTACCCGCGAAGGAGTTTTAGGAAAAAGGATTTAGGAGTGGTTCTTTCGTATTCATACAAGCATACAGTCTTTCCATTCATTCATCCATCAAACAAGTATGAACTTCCGTTCTTTCAGAGAAACGTTGTAGTTCTCATTGTTATTGTTTTTCCACTACCCAGGGGTATTTTTGTAATTTGTCCTACAGGGGCATTTTCGTAAATTTTCAAAATAAAAAATTCTTCGGCGATTTTGTCAAAAGTATTTTGGTAATTTCAAAGCCCGGATAATTTTGGAAAAATTTTGAAATCCAGGGTATTTCGGTAATTTTTGACCTCGGGGGTATTTCGGTAATTTTCCACAAACCGGGGTAAATTTGTAAAATGTAATAAGTCAGGGATATTTCAAAAGTTGTAAAACTTTGAGGGTTCTTTTGAGAATTTTACTTTTCAAAACGATGATGTTGCAAAAATTTTTGAAACAGGGTCATTTGGTAATTTTGTAAGTTAGGGGAAATTTTGAAATTTTCCAAAATCAAGGTATTTTTGATGGTTTACAAATTAGGGTTTGTGAATGTTCATAAAATAATAAAGTTTGGCAAAACCGTTGAGAAGCTTGACATTTTGTGAATCAAGGGCATTTTGGTAATTTTACCACTAAGGGCTTTTTTTGTAATTTTCACAAATCAGAATTTTTTCGGAAAATTTTGTAAAGATGGTTTTTAAAAATTTACAAGAAAGTTTTAAGAATTTAAAACTAGGGTTTGTTGTTTTGTTCTCTTTTTTTTTTAAACAAAATGGCTAGTTCCCTTTTTGGGTTTTAGTCATTATGTTTAGCCTATGACCGAGCACTCTTGGTCAGGGTGAACCAAAGCTACGCACCAGGCAGGATTCGAGTGGAGAGGAGGTGAGTCACACGGACTGCTTAAATACCAAGCTCCCACTGAAACCATTCCTAGACATGCGCACAGAGGTTGCCACACCACTGAGCCCTCTGAGTTATGGTGAACTGAAGCTACGCACCAGGTAGGAGTCCTACGAAGAGGAGGTGAGTCACTAGGACTACTTAAATACCAAGCTCTTCCGGATCCAATCCTAGACATGCGTACAGGGGTTACCACACCCTAGCTCAGTGACCTAGCCATAGGTTTGTTTAGTGCATTAAGTCTTATGTGGTTATGTTGAGTAGACTAGTCCTAGAGTTCAATATTCCTATCATTCTATTCTACGTTCCATGCCTTTTCTACCCTTATACAATTCATAAATCACATAATCACACATAGAGTTAGGGGTACTTACCGGTGGATCATGGTCTGAGGGTCGGAGACTTAGGTGCCATGCCAGAAAACCTGTTTATTTTATAAAATCCTTTCAAAAACTTACTTGGCTCAATTTGAAAATGTTTTGGGCCTTAGCCCACAGGCCGAGAGTTTAAAACTAGGCTCTGATACCAAACTGAAACACCCTACACCCGGCCTACGAGCTTGAACCGGATCTGGTATGTTCCTTAAGTAAACCGGTTTCAAAGTTATTTGTTACTTAGGGAAAATTTGTGTAATTTTGGAGGAAATATCGTTTTGGATAGCGCTTAGAGCGAAAACCCATTTATTTTACTTAGAAATTATTTAATTATGGTGACAAAACAATTTAGGGTTTATTTTTAAAATAAATTTAATTGAACTTAATTAAAAGTAATTCGTAACATATTAGTTAAAAATAAAAGCAAAGAAATAAAACTATCCAACTTGGGCCTTATGGCCTTATTACATCAACCAAAACCCAAAAAAAATAAATTTTAAGTACTGAGTAAAATAAAAGTCCAAATCTTTAAATTTCTCCTTACGATGCATGGCCACCTTTAGCTCCTGCCGACCCGGTCCATTATTGCTCATCACCTGAAAAATATTTCCCACAACGGGGTGAGTCAAACTAACTCAATGTGTAACCAACACTACAATTTAATAAATCAAGGCATACCGAACATAACATGTTCATAATTAATTCAAAATAATGATGCAAACCCGAACCTAAAACCTAGATGCCATCCGTTACACACCCCCGTACCTACCAAACACACCGTGAGGACTACTAAGTCGACCCTCCTTCCGCTACACACCAAATTGCGGGCTTAAGTCACCGCATCTGTGGTCTTAGGTCACCACTTTTCAGATTACTGTGGTCTTAGGTCACCACTTTTCGATTATTGTGGTCTTAAGTCACCACTTTTCGACATCGTGTGGTCTTAAGTCACCACTTTTCACTTCCCCTTTCAATATACAACTATATGCCCCATATATTAATAAACATAATATACCAGAGTTCACAATCGTATAAAATTCCCATGTTACGAATAACATATTTCATATTCCTAGTAGAAGTAGGAAACGTACCTGAGTACTTTTGTACCACATTTGGGTATTTAGCCATATTCACATTCATATTTATACTCATAGATTAAAATTTTGCCATGTGACATATTAAAAGATAGTGGGGATTACACACCTGATTCGCTTAATAATTTCCTTGAGATCCCGAAAGACTGATCTTTGCATTAGATCCGTTTACTCTTATATTCGGTCAATCATTTAAACACATCAATAAACCTATTCGGCTTAAAAACCAAATCCTAATAGGATTTTTATTCTAAAAACTTACCTTTGATGTCGATTTGATTATTCAAATCCCGATGTAACACCCCAAACCCGGTCCAAACACCACGACCGAATCTGGTATGTTACGGGGAAAACGTGTTTGAAAATCTCGAATTTTGTACTAAATAGAATTGGTAAAACTTTGATCCGTTTAGAAAAACAAGTTGTTTAATATCGTTATTAAAACATTTAGACTTAGTAAAAATTTTGCTTTTCAAGTTTAGAAACAATTGATTTTCATATGCTTATAAAATCAGTGCGATACCCGATGGTATAGTTAAAACATATCGCTTTGTCGGTTTGAAAACGGTGTCTTTCCAAATTTTAATAAAATTCGTACCAAGTTATTTTGTTACAGCATATCAAAATCCAACGTAAAGCATAAACATCATAAAGCACATCTTAAAAAGGCTTTTACAAATCCAAGATAAAACCCAAATAAAGGTAAGCAAACTAAGGTACCCAAATGAAAATGTCTGAGTAAAACTTTTTATTCAGCATGGCATAAGCACCCCGAGTCCATCCCGGCTCCAAGTCCGCGTCTACGAGTCACCTGAAATGTCAAAGGAGAGGGTGAGTCGAGTGACTCAGTGTGTAAATCCCGCTCCCGAAAACAACATGCTAACACACATCATACATAGCAACATAATTAATGCAACCCGATCCTAACCATCCATATCGCCTTTTCTACCCCGTGTGGTACCAAACCACTGGTGGTGCCAAACCACTGGTGACGTATAGTCACAATGTGTTACCAAACCACTGGTGTCCCAAAGACACATTATCCATCAATGTGGTCCCAAACCACTGGTGTCCCAAAGACACAATTGTGCTACCAAAGCACCGGTGACCGGTCACAAATCCAATGATGGGGCCAACCCATCGTGTGATACCAAATCACTAGCGAGACGGTCCCGTATCTCAAGTGGGGCCAACCCACATGGTCAAACCACGGGGACAAGTCGCAATGAGGTGCCAAACCTCGGTGTCCCAAAGACACAATGTGCTACCAAAGCACCGGTGGCCGTAGTCACAAATCGGTGATGGGGCCAACCCATCGTGTGTTACCAAAACACTTGGCGTCAATCCCGTATAATCATCTCGTGGGGCCAACCCATCGTGGTACTGAGCCACTGGGACGAGACGCTGAGGTACCAAACCTCTGGAGGTGCCAAACCTCTGGTGACCCAAAGTCACAAAGTGTGCTACCAAAGCACTGGTGCTCGTCAGCACAATATATCACTGCTCCCTCCTCTCGTATCACCCATACATATCATACTCATGGGGTTATGCATCTCATACAAGCCATGCATATCATGCTAACATATCAAGCATTACAACTCATAACATGCATAACATAAATCATGATATCATGTATTATCATTAATACTCATAATAGAACAGACTTACCCGAATCGTACACATACCCCTTTTTGGGTATCCAATTATCCTTCTCACTGTTTCAATCTTATTAAGCAATCAAGTTTATTAACAACGTTACTAAGTAGAGGGTGTGTTAGTTACACACCTGATAATACGAGTCCAAAGATCCCTACGAACGATCTATGTCCTTCGATTGTCAAGCCCCTAAAACAATCGGCCAACATAGGATTAAGCACTAATACCATTCGGCCAAAGACATATAAACCCAAAGGGGTTAATTTCAATCCCTTACCTTGAAGGTGATTTGGTTTCCTACCAAATCCGAGTCAAGCAGTGATTCCTCTTCCAACAATCAGCACCCTAATAAACCAATAGTTAATCACTAATCACTTTAAACTTAATCGAAATCAACTGACCATAATCGGCCCTTAACCAAACCATAACCAACAAAAACCAAAAGAGGGAGATATGGCCATTCGGCCTTGCACTTACCAACACCCAATCACCAAAACTCGGCCAACCCAACACCAAGGAAGAGAGGAGATTCGGCCAAAGCTTCAAAAGAAGAGGATTCGGTCTTTAGGTGTTCAACACCCTTGGGTTCGGCTTAGTGAGAAAAGAATGAGAACAAGGGTGAGAAGAGATAGAGAAACGGCACTAATATTTAGGAAAGAAGGAAAATAAAAGATGAATCAAAAATAAGAGAAACGGTGGAGGTATTTGGAAGATGAGAGTTTCGGCTATTAAGAAAAGTTGACACAAAATAAATTCGGCAACTAGATGTTTGCACATTCGGTTTCTAAAAGAAAGTGAAAGAAATTCTTTGGGAATTCGGTTTGCAAGTAAAAGGGATGGAGAAAGTATCTTGGAGGTTAAAGTTTCGGCTAATGGAGATTTTAAGAAGAAAAGAGTTGAGAAGAAAAGAACAACACCAATTTCGGCTTATGTAAATGAAGAAGAAAAGAAAATGCAAGAGTGCATTCGGCTACAAGAAGTTTGAGAGAAAAGCAGAACAAATTCGGCAAACCTTTGAGATTTGGTCTTTCGGTTTTCCAAGAAGAAAAGAATGAGACTCTCTTGAATTTTCGGTTTAAGCTATTGACAAAAGAAGAAATTTTGTTCATTACCTGCTTGACCGAAACATCAAAAATGCCAAATAGAATTTCGGCATAGCCTTCCCACTTCCCAAACCCGCCACCCTCTCCCCAACTCCCAAAAATTCGCCATATCCCCATTCACTCCACTCCACACATTTCAAATGTGTGGACCAAGTCACACTCCACTATTTACTCTCCACCATCCAAATCACCACTTGACCAAGTCCAAGGAGGAATTTGAACTTCAACCAACACCTTCCTCCTATGCCGTCCAAAATTAAAGCCAAAATGGAGAATTCGCAGCTCGAACTCAGGACACTTCCCCTTGCACTTTGACGTCACACCCAACTCAATGTAGCGTCTCCCCTTGCCACTTTGCTAGCTCCTCTTTTTGTGCAAATAAACTCCAATTTATTTTCTTAAACCCCAACTCTATCAGCTCCCTACACCTAAGGCCAAAAATTAAAATTTTCCTACCTATTCAGGCACACTCCTGGCCTACAATTAAGCCCCCGATACAACACAAACAAAGAACGCAAAGATACCAAACACATGCAAAACATGCAACAACGAAATAGCCCCTAACCCGATATTACGCTTCTACCCTTTAAAAATAATTTCGCCCCAAATTACCTGGTCAAAAGAGTTGCGGGTATTGCTGTCTCATCGCATCCTCGGGTTCCCACGTGGCTTCCTCCACGCCATGGTTCCGCCAAAGAACCTTAACCAAAGGCACGGACTTTCTACGCAGAACCTTCACATCCCGATCAAGAATCTGCACAGGTTCCTCTTCCATAGTCAAATCTGGGTTTACCTCGATCTCCTCCACTGCTACTACATGTGATGGATCTGAACGATACCGTCGAAGCATCGAGACGTGAAAAACGTCGTGAATCTGACTAAGCTCTGCTGGCAACTCAAGCTGATACGCCACTGGTCCAACTCGTCTCAATACCTTATATGGCCCAATAAATCTCGGACTAAGCTTGCCTTTTCTGCCAAACCTCAGCACCTTCTTCCAAGGCGAGACCTTTAAGAAGACCCGATTTCCCACAGCGAACTCTATATCTCTTCGCTTAAGATCGGCATAAGACTTTTGCCGGTCCGAAGCTTCCTTCAAACGAGATGAATCAACTTAACCTTGTCTTCTGTCTCTCAAAGAACCAACTCGGGTCCCAACAACCGACGCTTCACCTAACTCGTCCAACAAGTAGGTGAGCGACACTTCCTACCATACTGACGCCTCATATGGTGCCATTTTGATGCTTGCTTGGTAATCGTTTGTTATAGGCGATTCGGCTAACGGCGAAACTCTTTCCCAATCGCCTCAAGTCCGAACACAACCTCTCAACATGTCCTCTAAAATCTGAATGACCTTTCTTTCGATCGCCCGTCGATCATGGGTGAAAAGCCGTCTTTGAAATCCAAACGAGTACCCAGAGCTTGATGCAACGCTCTCGAACCTCGACGTAAACTCGATCCCTATCCGAGATTATCGAAACTGGTACACCGTGTAGCCCTACTATCTCTGACACATAAAGCTTCGCCAATCTCTGAAGTGAATAGTCCACTCTTACCGAATGAAATGGGCCGACTTAGTCGACGGTCCACGATAACCCAAATCGAATCTTTCTTGCTTGGCGTAAGCGGTAAACCACCGATTTAAATCCATGGTTATCCTTTCCCATTTCCATCGAGGATTTTCACCTACTGAAGCAAACCCGACGGCAACAATCGATGTTCACCTTGACTGCGACAAGTCGACATTTCCCAACAAACTCTGTCACCTCTTTCTTCAAGCCGTGCCACCAAAATTGCTCTTTAAGGTCCCTATACATTTTGCTACCTCCGTGATGCATAGCATAAGGATCGCTATGCGCGTCTGAAGAATCCTCCGCCTCGACTCAACATCTTTAGGCATACAAGCCTTACCTTGAAAACACGAACCTCGTCACTAGACAAGTCAGTAACCCTCCAAACCACCATTCTCACTTTGTAACCTTCGCGCACTCGTAACCTCATCCTCCAATCTGCTTTCTCTTTGATCTGCTCAACCCAAGTAGGCTTAACCTGCAGCTCTGCCAGAATACTCCCGTCGTCATACAAACTCAAATGGGCAAACATCGCTCTTAAGTCCGAAACAACCCTACGGCTCAACGCGTCTGCCACCACGTTAGCCTTGCCCGGATGATATTCAATCGAACAGTCGTAGTCCTTGAGCAATTCAACCCATCTACGCTGCCTCAAATTCAGATCCTTCTGAGTCAATAGGTACTTCAGACTCTTATGATCTGTGTAGACGATTGACTTCTCCCCGTATAAGTAGTGCCTCCAGATTTTTAGAGCGAAGACTACGGTGCTAGCTTTAAATCGTCGTCGGATAGTTGACCTCGTGTGGCCTCAATCGCCGAGAGTCGTAAGCCACAACCTTACCCTCCTGCGCATCAAAGACACAACCCAATCCCGTATGTGATGCGTCGCAATGACAATCGTGAATTCCTTACCACCTCGGGTTGAATTAAAACAGAGCCTCGCTTAAGATCTTCTTCAACTTATCAAAACTCTCCTGCTGTTTCTCGGTCAAACGAACGGAACTCCCTTCCTTAATGTGCCTTAGTCATCGGTCTTTGCAATTAACGAGAAACCTCAACAAATCTTCTGTAGTATCCCGCCAAACCCAGAAACTCCGAATCTCAAATGATCGACTTAGGAGGCTTCCAATCCAAAACCGCCTCAACCTTCCGAGGATCTACTCTAATCCCCTCAGCTGATACTACATGACCCAAAAACGTCACTTCACTAAGCCAGAACTCGCACTTACTAAACTTAGCATAGAGTTGCTTCTCCCTCAAAACTTGCAACACCACTCTCAAGTGTGCATCATGCTCTTCTTCTGACCTTGAATAAACCAAGATGTCGCCAATGAAAACCACGACCGAAACGGTCCGTCTATCATTGAAACACCCTATTCATCATATCCATAAAAGCTGCCGGAGCGTTAGTCAACCCGAACGGCATTACCAGGAATTCGTAGTGCCCGTACCGAGTCCGAAACGCTGTCTTATGGATATCCGCTTCCTTAACTTTCAACTGATGGTACCCAGACCTCAAATCAATCTTCGAAAACACCGATGCACCTTTCAGCTGATCAAACAAGTCATCTATCCGTGGTAACGGATACTTGTTTTTAATCGTCGGCTTATTCGGTTAGGCGGTGAGTCGATACACATCCGCATCGAACCGCCCTTCTTCTTAACGAATAATACCGCGCTCCCCACGGTGAAACACTTGGCCCGATGAAGCCTCGATCCAACAACTCCCCGAATCGAGCCTTAAGCTCCACCAATTCCTTTGGTGCCATCCTATATGGAGCAATAGACACCGGCGCGCGCCCCCTGGTAGCAGATCTATCCCAAACTCTACCTCACGATCCGGTGGCAAACCCGGAGCTCCTCCGAAACACATCCACAAATTCCTTAACAAGATTTAACCTTCTCAACAAAGAGACTCTTTAGCCTCTAAGGCATACACATGAACCACATACGCTTCACGGCCTTTTCTCGACCATCTTTACACTTTCAATGCCGACACCACATTGGATAAGTAATCTCTCCTATTACCTATCATAATCACTTCATCTCCTTATCCGTCGATAGAACCATGCGCTTTAGCGCACAATCCAC
The DNA here is from genome assembly GCA_025503065.1 of Gossypium bickii. NCBI lineage: Eukaryota > Viridiplantae > Streptophyta > Magnoliopsida > Malvales > Malvaceae > Gossypium > Gossypium bickii. The sequence continues at coordinate 70,072,835 of CP106716.1, read as the reverse complement.
CTTGGCCTCGGTACTTAACCAACCACCATCCTCGAGAATCGATCGAACTCCCAAACGGCAGCTTCCATCGATCGCGGCAAAAAAACTACCCCTTGAGTTCTAGGGGTACATCCTTATACACCTTATCTACGACTACAGAGTGACCTGAGGGCTGGCACCGTCATTTGTCTAGAAGCGCTTACGAGTCTAAGTCCATGGTCTCAACTATACCGCTAGCAACATATGAATGCGTGGAACCCAAGTCAATTAAAGCGGTATAGGAGAACCAAAAATCAAAAACGCACGGTGATTACGTCCGGTGCGTCGCCCTCTCTCGCGGCGCCTAGCGCGCATACACTGCATCAGTGCCGTCGTGCCTCGTAACTACCCGCACCTCTCGCCCGGTGCTCCACGACCTCGACCAAATCCATTACCACCTCGCGCCATTACCACGCCCTCTGTGGTGGCGGTCCATTACCTCTGAACCGACACGCCCGACTCTCAGATCAATCTCGCCATCCTACGCGGGACAAATCCCTAATGCGATGATCCAGAGAACCACACTCAAAGCGACCTTTTCCACCACCCAACAACCACCCCAATGAGATTTCCCACATCGATTACATCATGCGGCGGTCCTCGCTAGCAAAGAACAAACCTAGCGGATCGATTCGCCCACTCGATCTAGCCCTCTTCTCGCGGATTACGGGCGATCCGTAAGACCCAAAGCTCCTCTTAAGCCTACTCCGTCCATGCTCTGCCTTACCGACTCCTTAACACCCTCGGCTACCTTAGCCTTCTCGACTAAGACAAAAACTCGCGCTCCTGCTGTGGAGCAATCAGCGACCTCAACTCGCCTCGCAGACCATCCTCGAAACGGACACACCTCTCATGCTCAGTGGCTACTATGCCCCTGGCATACCTACTCAGCTTCAGGAACTCAGCCTCGTACTCAACAACAGATTTACTCCCCTGAACAAGCCTCAGAAATGCCTTTCGCTGGGAGTCGATGTAACTAGCCCCGATGTATTTCTTTTGATATGCAAAGATCGAAATAATCCCATGTCAGATCCTCAGCTGCCACACTGTCCCGAACCGTGAGCCACCACTGATATGACTCATCCCGAAGAAGTGATACGATGCCCTTCAACTTCTCTTCAGCCGTCAAGTCCAGATCGTCCATGATCCGCTCCGTTGCCTCCAGCCAATATTCAGCAGTGCTAGGAGCAACACCCGATACACCTCGGAAAAATTCGGCCCCATTAGCCCGGAGTCTCTCAGGAACAGATTTCCTAACTCCTGCACCACCACCTACACCAGCTACTCTTTCCAACACCCGCAGCATCGCCTGTGACACTGCATCGTCTCCAGTCTGATCTTGGAACTCACCACCTCCACCGGTGGCGGGCCCCAGATCTCATTTTCTCGACCCTTGACCAGATCTTACGGGTTCAGAAACTGTCATCCTACCTCGACCTCGACCACGAGTATTACGGCCACGTCCACCTCGAGTACTGATGACTAAACGATCTACGTTTCTGATTTAAAAAGATTTTTATGCATTAGTATCGTTCCACTTTCTTAACCGCAAAGAAATTTTATGGATGGAGTTTAATCAGGGGTTCTTTCGAGCAACCAAGGTTTCAATCTTCTATCCTATTCACCCAAAAGAGATTATACATTCATTCCTTAACCCTTTCCATACCTATTCACTCTTTGGACATTGCTGCCCATTTCTATCCCAAGGGTATTTTCGTCATTTTCCCTACAGGGTATTTTCGTAATAAAAAGATATTTTAAACTTTCGTAAAACCGGTCACTTTGAAATTCCAAAAATTGAGAGTGTTCTTTGAAAATTTTGTAAAATACTTCGTTTTGGAAACCAGGGGTATTTTAGTAATTTTTTTCACAAACTGAGGGCGTTTTCGTAAATTTCCAAAGTCAAAATCTTTGATTGATATTTTGTAAAACAGAGTATTTAAATTTCGTAACATTTTTGAAATTTTGGCCAAAATCATTGAGTTGCTATAAACCGAGGGCATTTTAGTAAATTTACCCCTAGGGCATTTTTGAAATTTTCACAAATCGGGAAATTCGTTGTAAAAGTGACATTCTCAGTTTTGAAAGAGTTTATTGCAAAAAGTTTGAAAACATTAGGGTTGTTGTTGTATTTTCGAAAACATGGCTAATTCCCTTTTCGGGTTTTAGTCGTTAGGTTAAGTCTATGACTGAGCTTTCTTGGTCAGGGTGAACCCGAGCTACGCACTGTGGGATACTGCGAAGAGGAGGTGAGTCACGAGGATCGCTTAAATACCAAGCTCTTCCGGATCCTCTCCTAGACATGCGTCAGTGAGTTACCACACCCCAGCCCCGTGGGTGAGTCATAGATTGGTTTAGTGCTTTAAGTCTTATGCTTTAGTTCAAGTGTTTGAGTGATCTAATCCTAGGGTTCAAGTCCTATAAATCTAACTACGTTCCATATCACCTACCCTTCTACAAATAGTAATTCACAGAAGAGTTTAGAACTACTTACCTGGGCGAACTGGTGCCGGAGACTCGGTGCCATGCCTTGTAAACCATGTATTCCACCCCAAAACACTTAAAACGAATTTGTGAAAACAATTTGGGCCTGAGGCCCACAGCCGAGCTTTTGAACTTAGCTCTGATACCACAATTGTAACACCCCAAACCCGATCCAAACACCACGACCGAATCTGGTATGTTACGGGGAAAACGTGTTTGAAAATCTCGAATTTTGTACTAAATAGAATTGGTAAAACTTTGATCCGTTTAGAAAAACAAGTTGTTTAATATCGTTACTAAAACATTTAGACTTAGTAAAAATTTTGCTTTTCAAGTTTAGAAACAATTGATTTTCATATGCTTATAAAATCAGTGCGATACCCGATGGTATAGTTAAAACATATCGCTTTGTCGGTTTGAAAACGGTGTCTTTCCAAATTTTAATAAAATTCGTACCAAGTTATTTTGTTACAGCATATCAAAATCCAACGTAAAGCATAAACATCATAAAGCACATCTTAAAAAGGCTTTTACAAATCCAAGATAAAACCCAAATAAAGGTAAGCAAACTAAGGTACCCAAATGAAAATGTCTGAGTAAAACTTTTTATTCAACATGGCATAAGCACCCCGAGTCCATCCCGGCTCCAAGTCCGTCTTCACGAGTCACCTGAAATGTCAAAGGAGAGGGTGAGTCGAGTGACTCAGTGTGTAAATCCCGCTCCCGAAAACAACATGCTAACACACATCATACATAGCAACATAATTAATGCAACCCGATCCTAACCATCCATATCGCCTTTTCTACCCCGTGGTACCACCAAACCACCGGTGGTGCCAAACCACCGGTGACGTATAGTCACAATGTGTTACCAAAACACCGGTGTCCCAAAGACACATTATCCATCAATGTGGTCCCAAACCACTTTGGTGTCCCAAAGACACAATTGTGCTACCAAAGCACCGGTGACCAAGTCACAAATCCAATGATGGGGCCAACCCATCGTGTGATACCAAATCACTAGCGAGACGGTCCCGTATCTCAAGTGGGGCCAACCCACGGTGGTCAAACCACGGGGACAAGTCGCAATGAGGTGCCAAACCTCTGTGTCCCAAAGACACAATGTGCTACCAAAGCACCGTGACCGTAGTCACAAATGCGGTGATGGGGCCAACCCATCGTGTGTTACCAAAACACCGGCGTCAATCCCGTATAATCATCTCGTGGGGCCAACCCACTGTGGTGTGAGCCAGCCACCGACGAGACGCCGAGGTACCAAACCTCTGGAGGTGCCAAACCTCTGGTGACCCAAAGTCACAAAGTGTGCTACCAAAGCACTGGTGCTCGTCAGCACAAAATATCACTGCTCCCTCCTCTCGTATCACCCATACATATCATACTCATGGGGTTATGCATCTCATACAAGCCATGCATATCATGCTAACATATCAAGCATTACAACTCATAACATGCATAACATAAATCATGATATCATGTATTATCATTAATACTCATAATAGAACAGACTTACCCGAATCGTACACATACCCCTTTTTGGGTATCCAATTATCCTTCTCACTGTTTCAATCTTATTAAGCAATCAAATTTATTAACAATGTTACTAAGTAGAGGGTGTGTTAGTTACACACCTGATAATACGAGTCCAAAGATCCCTACGAACGATCTATGTCCTTCGATTGTCAAGCCCCTAAAACAATCGGCCAACATAGGATTAAGCACTAATACCATTCGGCCAAAGACATATAAACCCAAAGGGGTTAATTTCAATCCCTTACCTTGAAGGTGATTTGGTTTCCTACCAAATCCGAGTCAAGCAGTGATTCCTCTTCCAACAATCAGCACCCTAATAAACCAATAGTTAATCACTAATCACTTTAAACTTAATCGAAATCAACTGACCATAATCGGCCCTTAACCAAACCATAACCAACAAAAACCAAAAGAGGGAGATATGGCCATTCGGCCTTGCACTTACCAACACCCAATCACCAAAACTCGGCCAACCCAACACCAAGGAAGAGAGGAGATTTGGCCAAAGCTTCAAAAGAAGAGGATTCGGTCTTTAGGTGTTCAACACCCTTGGGTTCGGCTTAGTGAGAAAAGAATGAGAACAAGGGTGAGAAGAGATAGAGAAATGGCACTAATATTTAGGAAAGAAGGAAAATAAAAGATGAATCAAAAATAAGAGAAACGGTGGAGGTATTTGGAAGATGAGAGTTTCGGCTATTAAGAAAAGTTGACACAAAATAATTTCGGCAACTAGATGTTTGCACATTCGGTTTCTAAAAGAAAGTGAAAGAAATTCTTTGGGAATTCGGTTTGCAAGTAAAAGGGATGGAGAAAGTATCTTGGAGGTTAAAGTTTCGGCTAATGGAGATTTTAAGAAGAAAAGAGTTGAGAAGAAAAGAACAACACCAATTTCGGCTTATGCAAATGAAGAAGAAAAGAAAATGCAAGAGTGCATTCGGCTACAAGAAGTTTGAGAGAAAAGCAGAACAAATTCGGCAAACCTTTGAGATTTGGTCTTTCGGTTTTCCAAGAAGAAAAGAATGAGACTCTCTTGAATTTTCGGTTTAAGCTATTGACAAAAGAAGAAATTTTGTTCATTACCTGCTTGACCGAAACATCAAAAATGCCAAATAGAATTTCGGCATAGCCTTCCCACTTCCCAAAACCGGCCACCCTCTCCCCCAACTCCCAAAAATTCGGCCATATCCCCCCATTCACTCCACTCCACACATTTCAAATGTGTGGACCAAGTCACACTCCACTATTTACTCTCCACCATCCAAATCACCACTTGACCAAGTCCAAGGAGGAATTTGAACTTCAACCAACACCTTCCTCCTATGCCGTCCAAAATTAAAGCCAAAATGGAGAATTCGCAGCTCGAACTCAGGACACTTCCCCTTGCACTTTGACGTCACACCCAACTCAATGTAGCGTCTCCCCTTGCCACTTTGCTAGCTCCTCTTTTTGTGCAAATAAACTCCAATTTATTTTCTTAAACCCCAACTCTATCAGCTCCCTACACCTAAGGCCAAAAATTAAAATTTTCCTACCTATTCAGGCACATTCCTGGCCTACAATTAAGCCCCGATACAACACAAACAGCAACGCAGCATACCAAACACATGCAAAACATGCAACAACGAAATAGCCCCTAACCTGGGATATTACACCCGAAATAGATCCTTGCTTCCTTGATGCTGTCAAAAATCCTATAGGCACATGTTAGATTGATTTCTAACCCTTAATCACCATTAAATGGCCTATGGCCGAATATTCATATTTCTTACCTTAGATCCTCGAATTTCCCGAAAGATTCCTCCTTGTATTCGACAGTTGTAGAAAGAACCTGAGAGATCCTTATAGATTCGGCTATAAAGCAAGAATAGAGATTAGACCCTTCTCTTCCGGCAAATATAAAAGAAAGGAACTTGAATAATGCTTAATCTTACCTTTTACGCTTCAATCGATTGCTTCCTTGCCTAGAGTCACAGAGATTCGGCTATGGAGATTTAAACAGGGATCAAAGGGATTTTGGTTTGACAGTAGAAAAGGAGATAAGAAGAAAAGAAGAAGTTTTGCTTAAGGAAAATTTCGGCAGAGAGAAAGAGGGGCTAGGGAATTTTCGACAAAGGGAGAGGATGAATGGAAAATAGCCTTAATTTTCCTTCCTTAGCCGAAATTATCAAGCCAAGAGTCATTGACTTGGCCACCACTCTTCCTTTGTGATAATATTATCTCTTTTATTTAAAAAAATAAATAAAGGAAAATCCTTATTATCTCTTCCAAATTAAATAATCCAAAATAATTCCTCAATTATCCCCTTAATTACTGAAATTTAAAGGGAATAAAACTCCCTTTTTCTAGAAGCCTTACCGTCCACTCCAGTCTTCTGAAAGCAAAAATAAAACCTTCTTTTATTTGCTTCCCTTGTGACTCGAACCCAGGCCCCTTCCTCCTGCATATGGCGCCATTTCCTTAGGCCCTAAGTGGCATCTTCAGGCCACTTTTCCAAGCCTGTTTGTGTGTCAAATTTCACAAACTTTTTCTTTTAAGGCCACATTGCCTTACTTTCCTATTTTAAACTTTAAATCTTGACATTTCTGCATCATTTCTAAGTTTCCTAAAATTTTCGATCGGCTCTGTAAACTTGCCATTATCTTACATTTCCAAGTTTCCAGAAATGTTTACTTTCCATTTTGAATCATTTCCTTACATTTCAGTGTTTCCAAAAATGTTCATGTCCATTTTCATTTCCATGCATTTCTAGGTTTCCAAAAATATCCATTTCCATTTTCATTTCCAAAAATATTAGAAATTTATTCATAGTACTTAAGACTTATCATTTCGTACAATTAAACCGGAAATGCATAGGCCCTTTCCAGGATGTTACAAATATGGGCTTTTATCAGGTTATTCTAACATGGCACCTGTATCTCCGGCCCGAAGTCCACCAGGTAAGTACTTCTGACTTCTGAAGTGAACTGAATATATGAACTGTATGGGCTTTTTATGGGAACGTAGATTAGCAGATTAGGGCTATTGAACCCTAGGACTAGTCTACTCAAACACAAGTACATAAGACTTAAGAATCACCAAACAAACCTGTGACAAAGTCGCCGAGCTAGGGTGTTGTAACTGTTGTACGCATGTCTAGGAGTGGATTCCGTAAGAGCTTGGTATTTAAGCTGTCCCAGTGACTCACCTCCTCTTTACTCGAATCCTACCTGGTGCGTAGTAACCGTTCACCCTAACTAAGAGGACTTAGTCATCGACTAAACCCGATAATTAAAACCTGAAAGGGACTAGCCATGCAGTTTTATAAAATTCCTAGTTTTAAAATCCCTAAATTACCCTTTTAATTGTAGTAAAAAATTATTGTGAAAATTTTTCTCAAAATATTTTCGATTTACAAAATTACGAAAATACCCCTGATTGTAAAATTACCAAAATGCTCTTGGTTTCTAAAATTTTCATATTACCCTCGACTATTATTTATAATATTCTTACTTTACAAAAATATCAGAAAATTCTATTTTTGCAAAATGGAAAGATGTCCTGATTTGGGAAATTACTAAAATACCCCTGACTTCCAAAATTACCAAAATAACCCCGATTTCTGAAATTTCTGCAATACCTCTGATTTGGAAAACAAATTTTCAAGATAACCCCCGAGGTTTTGTAAACTTTGAAATACCTTTGATTTGTAAATATTTTCGATTTGACCCCGATTTATTACCAAAATACCCTTATAGGAAAAAAATGAAATGACGAAATTACCCCTGGGTAGTGAAATGGATGGAATGCCCATGGAAGTGTGATTGAATGTTATTGATGAATGAATGTGTCTCTATCGAGATGGATTAATGTGGATGTGAATGTGATTCTCTGAATTAGAATAGTGATCTTGAAACTAAGACTTTGATTGATCGAAAGAACTACTTCTAAATACTCTATTTCATAAAATTGTTCACGGTTAATAAGTGGAGCAAAAGTCTGATGCATAGAACTTCTTAATCAGATTAAATCACGATGTTAGAAATGAGTTCTAGGGGACGTGGTCGTCGTGGGTGCCAGTAGAGAGCGAGAATGGCGATGATCGGAAATGATGAGGGTCCGCCATGGGTCAGAAAGTGATGTGTCGCCGCCATCTATGGGCGCGGAGGGTCAAGATCAGACTGGAGGAGAGGACGCAGTATCGTTGGCTATGCTGCGAGAGCTAGAGCGAGTGGCATGAGCTAATATGAGCAAAGGAACTCGAAAGTCAGTGCCTGAAAGACTTAAGTCAAATGGAGCCAAGATTTTTAGAGGAGTGTCTGGTGTAGCTCCGAATGTAGTGGAGTATTGGTTAGAGGCAGTCGAAAGAATCGTAGATGATTTGGACTGTACCGATAAGGAAAAGTAGAAAGGTGCTGTCTCGTTGCTCCGGGATAAAGCTTATCGATGGTGGCTCACTGTCAGGAAAGGTACCCCTGCCGATCGAGTGGATTGGGGATATTTCAAGGTTAAGTTCGAAGGAAAAATACGTTGGAGCTAGTTATCTAGACTCGCAAAGAAAGGCGTTTCTAAACTTGGTACAAGGAAGTAAGTCGGTAGCGGAGTACGAAGCAAAATTTGTGCGATTGAGTCAGTACGCCAAAGGGATCGTGGCCACTGATTACGAAAGGTTTGTTCGATTCGAAGATGGGTTACGTGATGAGTTGTGAATGTTGATTGCTCCGCAGAGAGAAAGGGACTTCACCATTCTAGTGGAGAAAGCTCGGATCACTGAAGAAGTTAAGAGGACTGTAAGAGAGAACCAAGAAAAGGATAGGAATGGGAATAAGAGGAGTTTTGGACCAGCAAAATCGACGAAAGATGTTCGGAAAAGACCAAGGATCGGGAATCCTCTGCGTGCACCTGTACCAGTTGCTGAGAATCGGAGTCGTTCATGTACTCAGTGTGGAAGAGCTCATGCAGGAGAGTGCTGGGGCAATAGTAAAGAATGTTTCCGGTGTGGGTCTAAGGCTCATTTGGTTAAGAATTGTCCTCAGGCGATGAAGGGTCGTGGTCCAAACCATGGAGGAAATGGTTCCGGCCGAGGTCGTGGAACACCCGGCAGAGGAGCTGAAGGTACGGATGCGAGACAACCAAGGATGTGACGATGGGTACATTCCTTGTTTTTGAAATACCCATTATTGATTTGTGTGCTATAGGGATAGCTCATGCTTGTATTGTTATAGAAGTGCTTGAAACCCTAGATGTGAACCTTGAGATTGTGCATAGGAATTGTGTTAGTTTTATTAAGAACAGAGTGCGCAGCAGTAGCGTAGTGTGGTAAGATAGGATGTACAATTGTTCGTTAGAAAGTAATTTCGAGGATGAAATTATTTTTAAGGAGGGTAGAACTGTAACATCCTAGATTAGGGGTTATGCATTTAGTGCATAATTCAAGTGACAGTAGGCTTAGAGTGTGTGTGGATAAGTTTTTAAGGGTTTTGGGAACTCTGAAAAATAAGGGAAGGCTTTGGAAAAAAATTTGGATTTTAAGTTAAAAGGGGAATTGGGCTAAGGAGGCCTTAAGAATAATTGTGAGGGATTTTGGACATGAGAGCGGGCTTGGTAAAGTGGCTGCAAGGTGCCACTTAAGGGCCTTGGTGATGACGCCATAGCGGGGAGAAGGGCACTGGTTCGAGTCCTGTGGGCGATAAGAGTGTTTTTATTTTTGCTTTTGGCGTTAAGACAAGGGGAGCTAGGAAGGAGGTTTTAAAAGAAATTACGGGGAGTTGATGACACAAAAGAACCAGCAGCAAAGTGGCTTGGATGCTTGCGGCAAAGGGAGCTTCAGGAGGGCTTAAGTTCGAGTCTTGTGGGCAGCATAAGCGTGTTTTTATTTTTCCAAATTGACGCTAAGAGAGAAGAAAGCCTTAAAAAGAATTGTTGGGGGTTTATGACGCAAAGGAACTAGCGACAAAGTGGTCAGGTAGCGTGTGAGTGGTTCCAGCAGTCTCATGTTCGAGTCATCTTTGGCGGAGAGTCTTTGTCTTATTTTTGGCTTTTGGCGCCAAGAGAGGAGAGAAGTTGGATGGCACATGGGCTCTCAAAGAGATAAGGATAATGCTTGGTTTTATTTTTAATTTTGGCTAAGAATAGAAGATAAATTGTTGATTATTTTATTTATTGTGAATGAGTGATTAAGAGATAAATATTTATTTATTCCAATTCTTTTTGAATGAATGTTGAAGAGATAAATAAGAGATTAATTGGGATGTGGTAAGTAGGAAGGTGATGGCCGAATATAGGACTTCCTAGGGTGGTATTTTCGGCTTTGGAGGTATGCTTATTTTGTGTGCCGAAATTCCTTTTAATGAAGCATTCATCTTTTTATTTTTCTCCCTTTAAGTTACTTTGCCGAATTTGCACCTTATTTTCTCTTTGACAAAAGCCGAATTCTCCTAAGCCTTCTTTACTCTTCTATTTCTTCTTTCTCCAACTCCAACCCTGTTCTTTGTGTTAGCCGAATGTGCAATCACCATTTGTTGAGCCATAGCCGAATATTTATTTGGAATCCCTTATCACCTCTTTTATTCTTTTGTTCTCTTCAAAGCCGAAAGTTGGAGATATAACTCTATTTCTTGGTTGTGGCCGAACCTAGGAGGGTGATTCGGGAAGTTGTTCATACGTAATAAGCAACGTGTGCAGTGGTAAGTGTATTCACCCTTAGCAGTCGATTTGGGTTCTTATTCTTTTGGTGTACCGAAATCAAGGGTAGGCCTTGATTTCTAAGGTTGGCCGAATGTGTATAGTATCATAACTTCTTATTTCTTTTGTATATGCCAACATTAGGGAGCACTAAGGAGTTACTTGGATTCGATTCTTCAAGGTAAGCCTATATGGTATTCGGCCATAGGCCACTTTCCATAGATTTGCTTATTGTCGATTTTAACAAGTGACGTATAGAGATTTCGACAATTTCAAAGGCAAGAAGTGGCTTTTCGGGATTTGGTAAGTTAGCTAAGTGTTATGTGATATTCGGCCATAGGTCATATTTGGGTTTAAATGTGACCGATTTGTGTTATGGTTAATTAGGGGGCAAGTTGATAGAAGTAGAGCAAGTATTCGGGATTTGAATAAGTAAGGAGGATATCGACAGGCATAAGGAAGTTCCGGGATCGTGTTAAATTCAAGTAGCTAAGGATTTTGCTAAATAGTTAGGTGTGTAGTTAGTCTACCGTTTTCCGGGTTTTTGCTATAACTGTATGTGTTGATTATGTACTAACAAGTGCAGTAAAAGTTATGAGATGGATACCCTTAAAGGGGTATGTCGATAATCTGGTAAGTACCTAACCTGATGATATGTGACTATTAATATGAATATGTGTTATGACTATGCTTGATGAACATGCTCATGCATCATTATATTATATCATTATTTATGTTACATGTGCATGGGTTGGGATATGATATGAAAGAAGGTACGGGTGTACTTCGAGTACGTGGTTTGATGTTAGACTTGAGCTATATCGTGGATTGACGTTGACTGAGGTCACGTTGTGGATTAATTGCGATTTAGTTCACGTGGCTTGATGAGTAGCTATGTGCCTCATCGTGGTTGATATCGGCTATGTGCCATATCGTGGTTGATGAGTGGCTATGTGTCCCATCGTGGTTTTGGTGTTAGCTACGGCTACATCGTGGATTGGCGCTGACTAAGGTCGCGTTGTGGATTTTTGTGCTTAATTGCACGTGGACGGCATTGATTGCCGTTTGGAGTGAAAAGGAGAGGGTGATTTAATAATCCCCGGTGTGTAGTAGTCGGATACGGGGTGTGCGGCGGATGGACCCTAAGCTGGGTTGGGCATCATAATTGCATAACTTTGCATGTGAATATATGTGAAAATGGGCCAAGCCCAGTATGTGATATGGATTAATGTGAAATGGGCCAAGCCCAGTATGTGGAAACATGTGGTTAATTCCACTAATATAAGAATGTGATATGGTTATCGGCCAAGCCCAATATGTGGACTCTATATGCGAATGAATTGCATTCTTATATGTCATAAGATGTGGATATGGGCCAAGCCGAATAAGTGAACACATGTGAATAAGTTGCATTACTATTTGTTATATGGGTTATTATATGGCTTGACATGTGGGTGGAATTCAGTGGACTAATTACACACTGAGTCTGTATGACTCACCCAAATTTTATCAACATCGCAGGTGATGCTTGGACCGGGTTTGGAGTGGATACAAAGGTGGCCATGCAGAAGCAGATTTCCATGCAAAAAGATATTTTAATTAATTAAGTATTTATATTTTCAGTATTTCTGATTAAGTGTTTATTGTAATAAGGCCCATTAAAGTATTTAAGTATTTTTATTAAGTATCTTTATTATTATGCTTTATTATGGATTGACAATTGAGATGCTATTTGCAGATGGTTATATTTTTCTCAAATTTATGTATAATAAAGTTTGAATCCAGATATTTTTATAACAACTTAATTTTTACTTAGAATGTTTTAAATTACGAAAATGTTTTATTAAAGGAAACAAGTTTTTAACGGTATTTACTTTTAAGTAAGAATATTTTCAAACGTTTTGCGCAGTGGCATTTCAAATTCGATCGTAACGAATGGATCGGGTTTGGGGTGTTACATTAAAGGATGTTTAAAAGTATTTTATTAAAGAATTTTTGATGAAAACATGTTTTAGGGGTTAAATTGAAAAGTGTTTAATTTATGAAAAATTCTGAAATTTCATGGAATTCATGGGCTGTGATTGGTATGTATGAGAATAGTTAGGCTTGGAATAAGGATTAAATTGAAAGAATTTTATTTTCCGAGCCTAGGGACGAAATTGTCATGTATTAAAAGTTTTGGGAAAAAATGGTAATCAACATTTTGCACTAAAAGAGTTTTGGACAACAACAGTAGTTTAACATTGAAAAATCACAAAAATTGTGGGAATCAAATTATAGGATGAATAAAATATTAAATTAAATCTTATTGAGTCTAGTTTCCCATAGAAGAAACGGTGTAAGCAATAGAATTGTAAATCATGAGATATAATAAATTTTGTGAGATAATGTTAGAATGATTCCGGGTTCCCCTGTTCTGAATTTTGAAAATCATCAAAAATTGGAGAAAAATAATTAGGGGATTAAATTTATATATTTAAATTATTAGTGAGTCTATTTTCAAGAGAAACAAACATGAATATCATCAAAGCTCTCAAACAGCAGAACAGGGGACAATTTGAAGATTTTACTGTACTAATTGACTAAACTATAAATGCTAAAATTTTTATGGTAGAAGGATATATGAATCTAGTTTCAAAAATATCAAGCGGATCTTCATTTGTAGTTCTGTAGCTCAAGATAAAAATAATTTAGTAACTATGATACGGATGGACAGCTTTGAATATACATATGAAATTATAAATAATGTTACTTATAAGCGTGATATATACATTAAGGATATGGAATGAAGAGGAGGAGGAAAATATATGAATGACTTATGTATATTGATCACATGCCCGATTATAATCGATAAACGTTGAATTCGAAATGATATAATGTTTTATTTCAAATATTTGTTATGAGACTAAGATTATTGTTATGGTATAGAAATCGAATTGTAAGTTTGTGTAACTTGAATTGTATTCTTGAATGTTGAAATGTATGTTTATGTGATGAAAAGGTGATTTGAATGCTCAATGTATGATTATTGATGGAATGTTGATAATATTCAATAAAAAGGGAAATAAATCCCGGTTGAATGGAATGAAATTCGATGGATCACTGAAAAGGATTTGACGGTAAAAAGGATCTAGTCTGGACAGGTGATCCTGATATAAGCCTTCCCGAAGAATATGTGTGAAAAGGATCTAGCCCAAACAGGTGATCCTGATATAAGCCCTCCCAAAGAATATGCGTGAAATGGATTTAGCCCGGATGGGTAATCCAAAGTAAATGTGAATCTAGATTTAGCCTGGACTGGTAATCCAGACAAAGCTCTATAGAGTATTTGTCATTGTAGGGGATTTAGCCTAGATTAGTAATCCTGACAATACTCTTTGATCATATTTTACAGGGGATTTAGCCTGGATGGGTAATTCCGCTGTAAGAAATGGGGTTCACGGGAATGTGCTCTTATAGGGGATTTATCTTGGACTAGTAATCTTGTTGTAAGAAATTAGGTTAGCGGGAGTGTGATCGCTGCAAAGGACTTATGTATATATGTGTATGAATTGACGAATTATGAGATTGTACACCATGAGTGTACTACAGGAAATCCATTGAAATTCGGAGGAATTCAACGGGATAAATATGGAAAACAGTAAATACATGGGATTATGAAATTGGTGAGCGTATTCACAAGAATTTCATTTGAAATTGTGATTGACAGGAAGAAATAGCGAATTGCATACTTATGTATGGTTACAAGTATATATTTGAAATACAAGAAAATGATGGTTATTGATATATGGAGACATGAGACTATGATATATGAACATGGAATATGTTTGATAAATATGTTCATTCATAATTATGGAATTATGTACCTCATGTTACTATTTGCATAAAGATGATATTTGTAACACCCCTTACCTGAATTCAACGCCGAAACAGGGTACAAGGCATTATTAAGCTTAGCTTGCTTGAACATACAACTTTGGACTAATAAATTTCATTCCAACTTAAAACTTCCCATTCACATTCATACTGTAACACCCTCAGGCCCAGCCCAGACGTTATGGCCGAATCTGATGATGTCACATCAAAGGGATAATTCCAAAACGACTTTGTTTAGTTAAATTTATGTTCCGTAGGAAATTTGCATAGTTAAAAACTTAAGTTTAAGATTTGGAAACCCAAAATCCTTGCAACTTGTTATGTTATGATGAAAGCCCATGTTTAAGAAAACGTCCATATGTTATCGTTATTTTGAAAACCATGTTAAACTTTAGAAAGTTATTTAAGTTTTATAATTAGGCAGTTGAAACAATAATAAAACCCAAAGGTAAAGTCAAATTGGTGATAAAAGGCCTTATTACATCCTAATGAAAATAAAGTAATTAAAATAAAGTCATTCAAAACTAATTAAAAACTTCTAAGTAGCCTGCAATGTGGCCACCTCCGAGTCCTCTTCCATGTCGACCCGTCCACTGAGAGTCACTTGAAACATTAAATAAAAGGATGTGAGTTTTGAAACTCAGTGCGTACGACCCTTGGTAATCTAACCAACATGCGATTATCACATTGGGCCTAAGCCCTATCAAAATCGGTGGTCTTGGGCTTTAGCCCACAATGACCTCATATCACATCAGTATCACATGAATGCAATGCTCCCATCCCAAATCCAACCCTGCACTCCATTTCCCTTCTAACCCTACACTACTGTGGGGATATAACTATCAACCCATCCAGCCCTACACTCCAAAGGTAGCACCAACAGCGGCACTACTCAAAACGTTGCAGCAAGGCTGCTAAGCGTATAATGGGCTTAAAGCCACCGGTGGATCCACAATCATCAAGTGACTATGTGATCCTCACATATCTTCCTCCGTATCATCAAACCCACCCAAGTGGAACATATATCTCATGAAGGCAACATACACATTTTCACACATTAAGCAACTAGGGGTATTTTAGTCATTTCACTACCCAGGGGTATTTTTGTAAGTCTACCCTATAGGGTATTTTTGTAATTCTACCCTACAGGTGTATTTTCGTAATTTCTTTCATCTCAGGTTTTAGTTATGAACTTTGGCCTATCAACAAGTCCTTGCGGCTAAATTGAACAGACACTATGCACCAGGTAGGATCCTAGAGAAGAGGAGGTGGGTCACTAGGACCGCCTAAGTACCAAGCTCTCCCTAGATCCAATCCTAGACATGCATATGTCCATTGCCACACTCTAACCCAGTGACTTTTCCGCAGACATGTTTCGTTATTAAATTAAGAATTTATCAGAACTAGGCCTAGAGTCCATTAAAACCATAACATGCATTTCTAAAATCCCATAAGGCCCACTAAGCCCAATCATGTCCATATAGCCCATTAAGCCCAATCATGTTTATCTAGCCCATTAGGCCCGATCATAATCAAATCATACAACCATCCATATCAATCCATCATTCAATTTCACATATCAACTCTTGCCGATTTGGGCCCACGAGCTCGGTAGGCCCATTTAGCCCGGTCTGGCCCGATCGGCCAAATAGTGTCCCGAGACCATGAGATCGCTCTCTTAGACCCGATAATCATATCGGTGTTCCCACACGAATGTTCGCACGTTCTTGTGATTGCCGACGCCAACCTTTCGGCTTTTCGGCTTTTCGACTTTTTGGCATTCTGATTTTTCAAGATTTCGGCTTTTGCCGATTTGTCGTGTGTGAAGTGTATGTACACACCTGGTTAATGCGACGTGCTACACTATCCCCAGCCTTGAATCTACAACCAATACCAATATCCAATCAATCACACACTTAACCATAATATTTACCCAAAAACCCAAAGCCTTACCATAACCTTATCGTGTGCCACCAGTTCTTGTAGCCCTTCCTTAGCTACTATTCAAGAATATCCCCTAGATCTGCACCCACACACATACTATCAAAAATAAAGTGACTCATATTCCACACAAGTCACCTCTATAAGCCACACTTACATTCGACCACTTACTAATCCATAATTGAGACGCTTATACTTACCACTTGCTAGCGATCCTTACCACACTTGTGATCTTTGAACCCTACCCTTGTTAATACAAGGTTAACGACAAGAAAGAGTTAGATAGCCCTCCGGCTTTTACCAAAACACACTAAAGGAGGTTGACTAAGTACTTACCGAATCCAACCTTTGATCCTGTAGCCTAGATAGCTACTGAACGAGATCCGGCATTTAAAGCTTGATTAAGAGTAGATAACAGCAACTGATTTGTGATGGAAGAAAAACAACAAGGAATCGACAAAAAGATAGGGCTATTCGATTATAAGGGAGTATTCAGCTTTCAGAGAAAAAAGAAGAACGCAACACCAATAGGGATTTCGGCAAAAAGGAATGATGATTTTTCGACAATAGAAGAATTCAGCAACGGAAGAAACAAAATGAGGGGGAGAAAAGAAAAGTAATGGAAAACCCAAGGAACCTTTCAAACGAATTCGGCACCCCCTTTTATAGCCAAAAGTCGAAACTACCTTCCCCCAAAGTCCCATTCGGCTCCAACTCTTCGCACTTCTCAGCTCCTAACTTTTCTCCCTGATAACTACTCAATCTCATCCTAAATTTTCTCCACAACCATCCCACATGACCAATTCAAACTCTCCAATGCAAGAGTTCAAATCCAACACAAACTTTGGTCGTCCAATCTGCAAAATAAACACTCCAATAAAATACCATTCCACTACTCGAACCTTAGACTCCCTTGCCTGCTAATGACGCCACCTCCCTGCTCCCTAAGTGGCGCCACTTTGCCACTACACCACAAGCTCTTTTGTGTCATTTTTTTCTTCATTTATTTAAAAAGCCTACTAACTGAAGCCACAGTTCCCTTGGGGCTTAAACCAAAATTTTTCCTACACGCTTACTTGATCCCAGGACATCTCCAGCACCCCTAGACACTCCAAATTCATTAACGCTCAAAGCCCACATGCCAATTGTCATTTTCCAGCTCACTTAAAAATTTTCTGAGACCTAAAGCCCAAAGCCCAATAGGCCCAATTCTACTAGGCCCAAATTCGGGGCGTTACACATACCATCCTGATTATAGGCCTACGAGGCCTTAAACATGCAAACAGAGGGTCTCGAAATCACACCGGGAACTTTTGTATACTTAGAAAATTATTGCCTAAACAGGGCCACATGCCTGTGTGAAATGGGACACGCTCGTGTGGTCACACACGCCCATGTCCCTAGCCCGTGTGGAATTTATTTTTCATTTCGAACCTACATGGGTTTTCACACGACCGGGCACACGCCCGTGTCTTTGGCCCGTGTCCTCCACATGGCCTAGACACACCCGTATCCTCACCTGTATGTAAAAACTTGGGTATTCTGTTTATGACGTCAGCAACCTCATAAGGGACACACGGCCTAGGCACACGCCCATGTATCTAGCCCATGGTCGACACTGACTTGCAACACTAGCATGTAGGGGACACACGACCGAGTCACACACCCATGGGTCTGACCGTGTGTCACACAAAATCTAGACACACGCCCGTGTGCCTACCTGTATAGACAAGAACAAGACTATTTTTCAAGCTCTTTTTATCAAACAACATAAATCACATTCAACCATTAACCAAGTAACCCAATTATGCATCATACACATTCATGAATAACCCCATCTTTCCATATGTTAATAATAAGGAGCCATCAAATACGGCCATTTACAAAAGAGTTCATCTTTAAAAGAGCCAACACACTTGGACAAAACAACATGACATTTCACTAAGTCTAACCATATACATGCCATACTCAAAATGCTAAGTCTAACTATACAGAGATGTGCTGATAGTCTGGATGATCTTCTGATTATCTTCGTATGTCGAACTGGCTCTTTGACGCTATAAAACAAGGGAAAAGAAAGGGAGTAACCTTTAAGCTTAGTAAGTCTACATGTAAACAATAAGCATCATATCATATGCATAGCAACCGCAACCATTATACATTATGTAGAACAATTCACATTATCATAAACATGCTTACTCATCTTGTAACACCCTAACCCGTAACCATCGCCGATATAGGGTTAAAGGCATTATCGGACAAATTGGATCTTATACAAACATTTCATATCATAATTTAACCAATCAAATCAAAGTGTCCCTTAAACAGGACTACGTGACCTTAAACATGCATTAGAAAGAGGTCCAGACTAAACCGAACACATACAAAATTTTTTGAAAATGAAACATTTTTCAGAGCTACAGAGGTCATACGCCCGTGTGGGCAGGCAATGTGCCTCACATAGCCTCATACACACCCGTGTGTCTAAGCCGTGGCAAAATAGGGCATACATACTGACTTGTCCACACAGCCTGAAACACGCCCGTTTGCCTCACCTGTGGTCGACACTGACTTGTACCACATGACCAGTCACACGCCATGTGTCCAGCCCATGGTCGAAATTGACTTGTTTTGAAATGTAACCACGAGGGACACGGTAGAGCCACATGCCCGTGTGCTCAATCCTATGGGCAAATATAGGCCACTTGCAAGGCCAATTTGCCACCCACATTTTGGTTTATACCTACAAGGAATATACCAATTCAAATCACATGTCTAATGCAAACATAACATACCAAAATGACCATCTTTTCTAACCATTCAAGAACATTTCAAACACACCAACTTATGTGCCATTTAGCCCAACCTAATTACAAGCATTTCTAAGCAAAATTCATCCACAAACTTACCAATTCATTATGACATCTTTTCATCTATAATATACCAACTTTGCATCATAAAACTTATCATAAATTTTGCACTCTCATTAGCCCAACCATTAGCCATCAAACCATATCAAATTATGTAGCATATAGCATGAAATACTCATTTATAACATATTCATTACGAAGCCATATCACATGGCTATTTTTATACTATTCACAACATAACTAAATCCCACTAGACTATACATGCCATGCTTTAATATATATACACTTCAAAAGGTACCAAAATAGAGTTTGATAGTGTGGTGATGATCCTCGATGATCCCCGAGCTTTTCGTAGCTTTAACGATCTAAAAAACAATGCAAACACACACAAAGTAAGCTTTCAAAAGCTTAGTAAGCCATATACAAATAAACATAACATATCAACATGCATTATCATATCCAATACAAGATCATCAATATATATATATCAATTGCAAATTCACAATTCTTCTTTGGCACATTTATTTAGCTGTTGCTTTCCAACAAATCATATCTCCAAGTATCTCTTTTGAACATAGCACATTTATACACATACCACATTTTGTATCATTGAATCTAAGCACATATCTCACTTGTGCACATTCACATATACTTAACTTTCATTCACAATCATAGTATACATCAAACGTACCTGAATCGATTACATATTTCACATTGAAATCAAATAGGATACTCGGATAACTCAAAATACTCGTACAATTCCAAAATCCCAGACGTGGTCTTACATGTAATCAAATATCGATGCCACTGTCCCAAACAGGGTCTTATACGAACCAAATACGACGCCAATGTCCCAAACATGGTCTTACACGTAAATCTCAAATCGATGCCAACGTCCCAGACGTGTTCTTACGCGATATCCCATATCGGAACCCTATGTCATGTCATATAAATCCTATCTATTCCTAAGGTTCGTACGGGACTTTTCGGACATTATCACATTGTCGATACTTTCTCGATTTTCACATGTATATCTTCCAAAGCCATTCATCACAATTCATTATTAATTGAACATGAATAATTCAATTAACTACATTTATTTGTATATAGACTTACCTCACGGATGTACACGGACGAATTCGACTAATCTATCACTTTCGACTTTCCTCAATCTAAATCCATTTTCTTTGGTTCTTGATCTATACATATTCAAATTTAACTCATTTATTCACCAAATCATTCAATTCAATCCAAAAACACACATTAAGGGCATTTTACAAATTAGCCCTCATATTTTCACATTTCGACATTTAAGGCCTTATTTCACAAAATCACAAAATACACATAATTTCTTTGAACCCATGCTTAGCCAAATTTTCACATGCTTCATATAAGTCCACACATTTCATTTATTTCACATTTTAGTCCCTTAAAATAATATTTTCACTATTCAGTCCAAATTATTCAAATTCACCAAAAATCCAAAGACAAAACATGCTAATCTAACATATATATTTCATATTTCATCAACTAACATCACAAAACTCAAGTATTCATCAATTGCATATTTCAAAATCATCATCAAATTCGAAAATTAAAGCATGGGTGTTGTAGTACTCGAAGCAACGATTACAAAAACGTAGAAATTATGAAAGGATGAACACTTAATGTTTTGTTTTATTTTTATTTACTATTTTAGCTAATTACTAAACTAGCCATTTTATTTTCATTTGAATTCCACTATCTTAAGGCATTTTTGTCCATCAAATATTCATATGGTTTAATAAGAACATAAGGACTCCATATAATTAAAGCCACAACAAATAGATATCTTTATATATGGCATGCTAATTTTGCATTTTATGCAATTTAGTCCTTTTCCCAAATTAAACACACAGACAATAAAATTAATTCACGAAACTTTCACACATGCTTAATCACATACTGCAAACACAAAAAATAATATTAAAATATTTTTTTGACTCAAATCTGTGGTCCCAAAACCACTATTTTGACTAGGGTTTAAACCGGACTGTTATACATCTCAACTCTTAACACATTCCAACCATATAGCATATATATATTGATCACATTTACTTGCACATATACCCTGCACTTCTCACCACAAAGCCACAGGAAATATTCACTTAGACAAATTTCTCGATGAACCCTTCGGAATAATACTAGGTACCCGGTGGTTTCGCACACAACCCACCATTAATTAATAATAGGGTGGTATCGCACTTAGTCCACCAACGAGAATAGTTACGGTGGTTTCGTACATTGTGTACCAAATGATAATATAAAAGATGGTATCGCACACAGCCTATCGTGAATAAATAATAAGGTGGTATCACACATAGCCCACAATTAATGATAATTACGGTGGTATCGCACACAGCCCACCAAATGGTAATTACGGATATTTGTCCGTACTTACATTTCTATTTCGAGGTTCATACAAGAATTAATTATTATCTAACATTTTCAATCAATCTCACCAATAGGTATTTGCATCCAAACAATGCATCAATAAGTAACATCGTGAGTATTAAGGATGTATCGTTTACAAGTAATCTTACCTCGGTGCAAAATGTATTAATCGACGACTTAGTCCGTAACCTTGCCTTTTCCTCGGTCAAGGTTTTTCCACATTCTTCTTGGTCTATAATAATAAAATTTACTCATTCAATCACTTTATAACTCATGATACATCAAAATTTCTACTTAGGCAAAAATAACCATTTTTCCCTTATACTTTGGCAAAATTACGATTTTTCCCTTAGGCTCATAAATAGTTTTTCATCACATTTTCTTATTAAACTAGCCTAGATGAATATTTATTCCTTTTATAACAATTCATAAAACCCATCATTTCATGCATTTATTACTCATTTACATCTTTTACAAATAAGTCCCATTTAGGTGTTTTCATGGTAAAAAGTTGTTCCTTAACCCACTAACGTTCATTTTCTTCCATAAAAACTCAGTAAACAACATGAACACTCTCATGGAAAGTCCCTAAAGTGTCAACCATTTAACAAAATAGTCCCCTCATTAGCTAGCTTTAGCTTAAGCTTAAGAAAGACCTCTAAAATCACTTACTTGTAAGAGAATAGCTTGGCTGAAAGTTTGAACTCCAAAATCCCCTCTTTTCTCTTCAATTTTTGGTGGAGAAGAAGTGTGAATAGTAAAAGATGACAACTCTTTTATTTATCTTATTTTATTCATTTTTGGTCACCTAATTTCACCAAATTTTTGACCAAATTAATGTCTTTGTCCTCCTTGGTCAGCCATCACTCTTAGGGCAGTCTATTCGCACTTTAAAGACCTCCAATTTAATATTCCATAGCTATGAGACACTCCTAGCTTGGAAAATGGAACTTTCGCACTTTATGCGATTTAGTCCTTATTCACAATTAAGCGTACAGTCGTTAAAATTAAAGCACCAAAATTTTCATGCAACCTTATAATCATGCTATAACACATAAAATAATATAAAAACAATTTTCTTCAACCTCGGATTAGTGGTCCCGAAACCATTATTCTGACTAGTCTCAAAATCGAGTTGTCACAATATTTCAAATACTTTGATGAGTAAAGCTCAAATATAAAATAATATGAAATCAAGACAAGTTGTTATGAAAATGTATTTAAAATACAAAGATATGGTTGCTATACATTATATGATTACATAATGTGAAATTGTCTATATATATATATATATGAGAAATTTAATGAGAATTGAGCCCATACATGTTACTTGGTTTTTATGTGAAGTGTGCGACTAACAAGGGTGATAAGGTTATGTCTTAGGGCTCGTGATCAAGATGATTGAATATACCTTGTATGTTTATATTAAATTTAAATGAGTGAGTTTTTGGAAGCTGTTTGTAACACCCCTAACCCGTATCCGTCGCCGAAATAGGGTTAAGAGGTATTACCATATAAATGGAACCATTCACAAACATTTCATAATTTAATTCAAAGAATCTAATCCAAGTGTCCCTATAATAGGTCAACAAGACCTTAAACATGCTTTAGAATAGGGCCAGGACTAAACCGAACACATACAGAAATTCTTAGAAATTTAAAAAATTTTGAAATTTACAGAGATCTCACGCCCGTGTGGGCAGACCGTATGCCTCCCACGGCCTCAGACACGCCCGTGTGTCTAAGCCATGTCAAAACAAGGCATACATACTGACTTGTCCACACGGCCATGGACACACCTGTGTGCCTCACCCGTGGTCACTACTGATTTGCACCACACGGCCAGTCACACACTCGTGTGTCCAACCCGTGGTCGAAACTAACTTGTTCCACACGGCTAGTCACACAATCATGTGTCTAGCTCGTGGTCGAGTCTGACTTGTTTTGAAATACAACCACGAGGGTCATGGTCGAGCCACACGCCCGCGTGCTCAACTGTGTGGGCAATTATAAGCCATTTTCATGGCCAAAATGCGACCCACACTATGGGCTATCCCTACAAGCATCATACTAATACAATTCATGCCAAAATAACCAACTTTCCCAAACATTCAAAAGCATCTCAAGCACAACATCTTATACAACAATTAGCTTGTAACATCCCTAAATTGGGCCTAGTAGGATTGGGCCCAATGGGCCTTAGGCGTAGTAGCGTTTAAAATTTTGAGAACGGCATTGTAAGTTAGACTTATTAGATAAGTGATTTTGGAAGGTTAGAGGGCTTCTATGAAGTCCCGGGGATCAAACTTTAGCTTTGGGGAAATTTTGGTTTTAGGCGATAAAAACCCTGGAAGTTGGCAGGTAGGCCTTAAGAATAAAATATGGAAAAAAATGACACAAGTGGAGTGTGTGGTGTAGTGGCAAAGTGACGCCACTTAGGGGGCAAGGGATGACGCCACAAGGAAGGAAGGAGGTCCAAAGTTCAAGTCTTGGCTCTTGCATTTTGGTTTTCTTTTTGCTTGGATCTTAGAGTTTGGCCCATACTTTATATTTAGTTGCGCATGGTTTAAGACACAAGAGGAGCTTGTGGCCAAGTGGTTAGCGGTGTGGATTATGTTGCAAGGGAGCTTGGGTTCGAATCTCATGACAAGCAGTGGAGCATTTATTTTGCGGATTGGACGGCAAGAGTTTCAGTTAAATTTAAACTCTACTGACGAAGGGATCCCACATCGGAAAGATACAAAGAAAGATGGTGAAGAGCTAGCTATAAAAAGAGCATTCTGGGACGAGAGTTGACATACCTTGAAGGGTGTTTGGGCGCAGGAGTGGTCGCAGCGTGGTTTAACACCAGACTCCTATCAAGTGTGTAACTCTCTCAACTCTAGCTGTAGAGCGGCAAATGCCGAAGTGCCCATCACGGCAATCGTAGCCACACGAGCGTGCGAGCGCACGTGTGGGGCTTCGACGCAATAGTTGAGGCCATCAATATTATTCTTGTTGGTTGGGGCTGCTTGGGCCGCGATGGGCTGAAGTGGGCCAATGGGTCCGTGGGCCCAATAGAATAAATTGTATGATGATGTAGTATATAGTGAACTAGACTAGGTGGAACTTATATACGTGGCTAGATTTGTGTTAGGTGGGCCACACGAGCGTGTGGGCCCGAATGGGCCAAAATCAAGTTTTAGGCCCAATAGTCCGGTAAAGACCGAAAATGATAGTTGAGTCACTCGGAGCGATCTGGGCCTTCGGAAAGGCCATTCCAGGTACGAAATTACTGAAATACCCTTAGTGGGTAAATTACCAAAATACCCCTGAAAGGTAAATTACGAAAATGCTTTTGGTAGGTAAAAATTACTGTTATACCCTTTAGAGGTTGATTAGCTTGGTTATATCGTATATGTTATACTGATTATGATGGTAATACGTTTCATGTGTTATCTTTGATATATATTTTGCATACTTGTCATACTGCATACACGAATTATTATGACTGATGAACATGGCATAGACATGGGTATGATGAGAGGAGGGGGAATATATGTTTATTTGTGACTTTGGGTCACCAGTGGTTTGGCACCACCAGCGGTTTGGCACCACAGTTGATATTCGTGACTTTGGGTCACCAGAGGTTTGGCACCTCATAGCGACTCGTCCCAGTGGCTTAGCACCACAGTGGGTTGGCCCCACATTTGATAAAATGGGATTGTCACAAGTGATTTGGTATCACAACGTAGGTTGGCCCCACATATGGATTATTCGTGACTTTGGGTCACCAGAGGTTTGGCACCTCATAGCGACTCGTCCCAGTGGCTTAGCACCACAGTGGGTTGGCCCCACATTTGATAAAACGGGATTGTTGCCAGTGATTTGGTATCACAACGTGGGTTGGCCCCACATATGGATTATTCGTGACATTGGGTCACAAGTGGTTTGGCACCACAATTATATTGATATCAGTGACTTTGGGTCACCAGTGGTTTGGTACCACACGGGGTAGATTTGGGAGTTTCGGATGGATAAGTTGGATGGGTTGCATGACATGCATATTTGCATATGAATTTTGTGTACGAGCTTAACATCTTTTGGATGGGGATTTACACACTGAGTCTAGGTGACTCACCCCTTAGTTAATTTTGCAGGTAATCATTAGATCGCGGATTTGGGAGCCGAGGCAGACTTGTGGTGGCCATACAATGTTTTTCTCGTAAACTCGTTCTCTTAGTTAAACTTATTTGTAACTGGGATTTTGTTATGTAGTAGGGCCACTTTAACTGTATTTTTGGTATTTTATTTGGTTTAGCCTTTAATATGATTACTGTCTATTGCTATCAAATGCTCAATACGGGAATGTCCTAAACCCTTAATAACCGTTTTCCAAAATGTTAACAAAATGATAACAAGCGAATAAATATTTAAAGCTCGAAATTTTTAATAAACGCGCAGTTTTTAAACAACCTTTTTATGTGACATGCCAGATCTGGTCGCAACGTTTAGGCCGGGTTTGGGGTGTTACATAGCTCAATCTATTCACAATCATTTCCAAGTAAAATGCATCACAAACATACCATTTCCTTATAGCAACAATTGATCGAATATATGCTTACCATGCCTAAATGAGCTTACCAATATTTTGACCCTTTCTTAATCGTAGAACCATACCAAAACCAAACATCATATAGCATGACTTTTCATTCATAACACAACCATTTGTCTAGCCATATCACATGGCTATTACATACCATAAACATATGCTAAAATAACTAGCCTATACATGCCATACTTTAATATCTATACATTTCCAAAAGGTACCAAAATATGTTTTGAGTAGTGTGATGACGATCATCGATGATCCCCGAGCCCTCAGTAGCTTTGACGATCTATAAAACAGAGCAAACACACACAAAGTAAGCTTTCCAAAAGCTTAGTAAGCCATATATAAATAAACTTAACATATAATTCACATTATCATATCAATACATGAATCATTAGCATATCTCAATAGCAAATTCATAATTCTTCATTGGCTCATATTTAGCCATTGCTTATTAATCATCATATTTCCACCTATCTCATTTGCTCTTATCACATTCATTCATATATCACATTTTAGCTCATTGCATCTATGTACATATTTACTCACCTTTCATGCCTATTCAAAGCATATATATATCAAACGTACCTGAAACGGATATACAACTCACATAGTCATTCATTTCTCAGACTTTCCCGTTGAACCATTCAGAATCAAATAGGATACTCAAAGTACTCGGAATAGTCGTACAATGCCAACATCCCAGACGTGGTCTTACATGTAACTAAATATCGATGCCACTATCGTAGCCAGGGTCTTACACTAATCAATACGATGCCAATGTCCCAGACATGGTCTTACACGTAAATCTCATATCGATGCCAATGTCCCAGACGTGGTCTTACACGAAATCTCGAATCAATGCCAACATCCCAAATGTGGTCTTACATGATATCACATATCAGAAACCTATGTCATGAAACATGTAATCCTATCTATTCCTCGATTCGTACGGGGCTTCTCGGACATTGTTACACTATCGATACTTCCTCGGATTTCATATATTTATCATTCTTGTATGCATTCATCACATTGAGATTTCACATGAACATACATAAATCAATACAATTACATTTATTTGTATATAGACTTACCTCGGATTCGGAAAATATACAGACTCGACTATTCGATCACTTTCGACTTTCCGCGGTCTAAATATGTTTTCTTTGGTTCCTGATCTATACATATTCAAATTTAATTCATTTATTTACTAATTCATTCAATATCCAAAAACACATATTTAGGGCAATTTACAATTTAGCCTTCACATTTTCATATTTTGACATTTTAGTCCCTATTTCACAAAATACACAAAATCTCATGTTACCCATGCCTAGCCGAATTTTACTCATGCTCATCTAAGTCCATATATTTCATTTATTTCATAATTTAGTCCCTCAAAATATTATTTTCTTAATTAAGTCCAAATTACTCAAATTCATCAAAAATCCAAAGACAAACTATGTTAATCTATCACATATATTTCATAATTCATCTTCAAACATCACAAAACTTATGATTTCATCAATGGCACATTTCAAAATCATCATCAATTCACAAAATTGAAGCATGGGTTTTGAAGAACACAAAGCAATGATTATAAAAACGTAGAAATTATCAAAAACCGAGTAAAAACTTACCTTAATTGAGGTTAACCCTAGGCCGAATATCACAAAACTTTAAACCTTATTTTGCATTTATATTTTTGGTGAAGAACATGATAGATGAACATTGATTTAATTTTTTAATATATTATACATTAACTTAATTAACAATTTCTATTTTTAACCTTTAATACAAAAAATATAAAACATATAATATAATATCATTCTTGACCATTGCCGTCCACTTACTTAAATAGTGGGCTATTTACCTATTAAGGACTTCACATTATAAAGACATTAGCAAATTAACACTTACACATTAATTAGCCACTTTTTCATTTTACGTGATTTAATCTTTTTCTCATATTAAGCATACAAACAGATAAATTATTTCACGAAACTTTCACACATGCTTAATCATATACTGCAGATACAGAAAATAATATTAAAATATTTTTATGACTCGGATTTGTGGTCCCGAAACCACTATTCCGACTAGGGCCTAAACCAGACTGTTACAATTCTCCCCCTTAGGGATTTTCGTCCTCGAAAATCTTACCTTTAAACAGGTTCGGATATTGCTGTCTCATAAAATCTTCAGGCTCCCACATAGCCTCTTATACTCCGTGCCGATGCCACAACACTTTAACTAATGGAATTTTCTTATTTCACAATTCTTTCACTTCATGAGCCAAATACGAATCGGTTCCTCTTCATAAGTCATATCAGACCGGATTTCAATCTCAGACGGAGAAATCACATGTGATGGATCAAATCGGTATCACATAAGCATTGACACGCAAAATACATTATGAATCTTTTCTAATTCCGGTGGCAATAACAATCGATACGCAACAGGTCCAATTCGTTTAAATGATCTCATACGGCCCGATGAACCTCTGACTTAATTTGCCTTTACATCCAAATCGGAGTACTTTCTTTCACTTAGAAACTTTCAAGAACACTTTGTCTCTGATCTCAAGCTCGTTATCTTTTCTTTTCAAATCTACATAGTATTTTTGACGATTAGACACTGCTTTCAAAATGTCACAGATCACTTTCACTTTCTGTTCTGTTTCTTTGATCAAATCGACCCAGTGTATCTTATTTTGACTGAGCTCAGCCTAATACAGAGGGGTTCGACATTTGCGTCCGTACAAAGCCTCATAAGGTGCCATTTTGATGCTCGACTGAAAACTATTATTATATGCAAATTCAATCGATGGCACATATTGTTCCCACATACCATTAAACTCAATAATGCAACATCTCAACATATCCTCGAATATCTGAATTACCCGTCAGATTGACCATCCGTCTGCGGGTGAAAAGTCGTACTAAAATGCAATTTGGTGCCTAAGGCCTCTTGCGATTTCTTCCAGAATCGTGAAGTAAATCGCAGATCTCTGTCAGAGACAATAGACAGTGGCACCCCATGCAATTTCACAATTTCAGAAATATAAAGCTCAGCTAACTTATCAAGTGAGTAATCAGATCGTACCGAATTAAAATGAGCAGATTTTGTCAATCGATCAACTACGAGCCAAATTGCATCTTTCTTTCTCGGAGTCAATGGCAATCCAGAAACAAAGTCCATCGTCGCTCTACCCTATTTCCACTCGGAAACCAGAATCGGTTGTAGAAAACCAAATGGAATCTAATGTTTAGCTTTAACTTGGTGACAGACTAAACATTTAGACACACAATAGTGATTTCTGGCTCAGTGCATCAGCAACAACATTTGCTTTACCTGAATGATAATCTATCACAAGCTCATAATCTTTCAACAGATCTAACCATGTTCTCTGTCGTAGATTCAAGTCTTTCTCAGTCATCAGGTACTTCAAACTTTTATGATCTGATAACACATGTTATTTCTCACCGAAAAGATAATGATGCCAAATCTTTAATGCAAACACAATCGCAGCTAGCTCAAGATCGTGTGTCGGATAGTTCTTTTCATGTTGTTCCAGTTGTCTAGAGGCATAACCTATAACTTTACCTTCCTACATCTAAACACATCCAGACCATTTAACGACGAATTCTTTACCTGATTCTGGTGAAACCAAAACTGGAGCTTCAGTTAATAGAGTTTTCATTTGATCAAAGCTTTTCTGACATTTATCGGACCATTCAAATCTCACATCTTCAGATAATAACCAGCTAGTCCCAAAAAACTATAGACTTCAGACATATTCTTCACAGGTTTCCATTCCAGAATAGCAGAAATCCTGCTCGGATCAACTAGTATGTCCTAGAAACCAACTTCTCGCAACCAGAATTCACATTTACTAAATTTTACATACAATTACTTATCTCGTAGAGTTTGCAAAACAATTCTCAGATGCTCAACACGCTCAATCTCATCGCGTGAATAAATCAATATGTCGTCAATAAATACAGCAACAAATTGATCTAAGTACAGTCTGAAAATTCTATTCATCAATCTATAAAAACAATAGGAGCATTTGTTAGTCCAAAAGGCATAACTAAAAACTCATAATGCCCGTACCTCGTTCTAAAAGCAATTTTCAGAATATCTGAATCTTTTATCTGCAAGTGGTAGTATCCCGCTCTCAGATCTATCTTTGAAAACACAGTGACTCCTTTAAACTGATCAAATAAATTATCAATGCTGGGCAGAGGATATTTATTCTTTATGGTCACATTGTTCAACTGACGGTAATCAATACAAATTCTCATCATGCCATCCTTCTTTTTCACAAACAGAAGAGGAGCACCCCCAAGGTGAGAAACTCGATCTTGCAAACCCTCGGTCAGTCGACTATTGCAACTGTGACTTTAACTCCTTCAACTCTGTTAGTGCCATTCTATACGGAGCTATCGAAATAGGAGTTGTTCCTGGTAACAAATCAATACCAAATTTAACTTCACTTATCGGAGGTAATCCCAGTAGTTCTTCAAGAAACATATCTTGGAATTCACAAACCATAGGCCCAAATTCAACTTTCTTTTTAGTTACTTTTCAATTAATCACATAAGCAAAATAAGCTTCATAACTCTTTTTTCACATAACTCTGAGCTTTTAACACTGATATCACATCCGGTAACCCATTCAAATCATTAGACTCAATCCGAACTACATCATCATTCTGGCATCTCAGATCAATAGTCTTTCTTTTACAATTCACAACAACATTATGCAACGTCAACCAGTCCATACCCAAAATTATATCAATCTCATCAAATGGTAATAGCATCAGATCAGTCGGTAAACAAACATCTTGAAACATTAACGGACAATTCTTGCATACTTTATCAACCAGGACACTTTTACCTAAGTGGTTCGATACTCTAATAACAAATTTAGTAGACTCTACAGGCAAAGTCTTA
Source organism: Gossypium bickii (assembly GCA_025503065.1). Taxonomy (NCBI): domain Eukaryota; kingdom Viridiplantae; phylum Streptophyta; class Magnoliopsida; order Malvales; family Malvaceae; genus Gossypium; species Gossypium bickii. Next base: position 70,041,453 of record CP106716.1, on the reverse strand, counting down.
CTGGATACTAAGTTCATTCATACATACGAATGTGTAGAACCTGTGTCTATCAATGCAATCACAGAAGTATCATAAAGAGTAAATGTACCCGTTATAACATCCGGAGATGAAGCTTCTTTACAAGCTCAGATGGCATATGCTCTGGCAGGCACTCTAGCTTCAGATCTCGCAATAGCATCTTTTGAAGTCCTTTGATTACCATTGGCATTTCTTACTTTTTGAGGTCTGCCTCTCGCTGAAACATTATCAAATCTCGAATTCTAAATAATCTCTTGCTCAATAGACTCTGGGCAATCACAGACGAAATTATCTAACGATCCACATCTGAAACAAGCTCGATCATTCAATCTGCAACTACCCAGATGTCTTTTACCACATTGCTTACATTCATGTCGCTCGGATCGAACATTTCCAGCACTAGCCATTGAAGTTGCTGGAGCTTTAGAATTCAACTGTGATCTAACTCGATCTCTCGGATTCGAATGTCCCACATTGGTTCTTGAACGGCTATGCTCATCTCTAAATTTCTTTGAAGTAGACTGAAATAATTTGCTTAAAAATCTCTTTCTCGCATCTTTGACTTTAGACTCAAGTTTTCTTTTGTCTTTCTAGAGTGCCTCAGTTTTGCACGCTCGATCAACAAGCACAACGAACTCTTTTATTTCCAAAATACCCAACAAGAAAACGGATATCTTCATTTAACCCATCTTCAAATCTTTTGCATGTTATTGCCTCGGTCGATACACATTCCCGATCATTTAAGCCATTTTTAACCTTTAATACAAAATATATAAAACAAATAATATAAGGTCATTCTTGACCATTGCCGTCCACTTACTTAAATAGTGGGCTATTTACCTATTAATGACTTCACATTACAAAGACATTAGCAAATTAACACTTACACATTAATTAGCCACTTTTTCATTTTACACGATTGAGTCTTTTTCTCAAATTAAGCACATAAACAAATAAATTATTTCACGAAACTTTCACACATGCTTAATCATATACTGCAGACACATAAAATAATATTAAAATATTTTTATGACTGGGATTTGTGGTCCCAGACTGTTACACTTGTTGGTTAGGAAGCTCTACGGAGATCACTCACACCATCCATCGGCCTAATTTGGTATGTATGGGAAATGAATTATTGTTATAATGGCATGTATAGGTTAATTAGTAAATGCTGGCTTATAAACTATCTAACTGTAACTAGCCATTGGTATGGGTTGTATTTAGTAAGTTTTGAGTTACATATAATTATGATTTTATCATGTTTGATATAGGCTTAAAATGAACAAATGATGAGATGGTATAAGTATAGGGATGAAGATGATGGTTAAGAATGCTATAAATATTTATGAATATGTCTATATATATATATATAAATAGTTGATTGATAAATTTAGATATTTAACCATATAAATTGAATCTTGAACATATTTAAATGTTGGTGTAAGTTAAAGAGCAATTGGGTGAGAAATAAGACTTGGATATAGCCTTTTCTTTGTCCACACTGGTAGACACACGGGCGTGAGTCTGGCCCGTGTGTGACACATGGTCTAGTGCATGGGCATGTGTCAAGGCTGTGTGTCCCCTGTATCCAGAAATTGCAAAGCAGAATGCCCAGGATTGAGCACGCGGGCTCCTACACGGGCGTGTGCCTTGCTCATGTGAGGTACACGGCCTGAACCACACAAGTGTGTCCCTATAGCACATGGGCATGTGACCCTTGTGATAGAAAAAAATTAGGATTATGCAAAAAATTCCCTATGATCCCGATTTAGTCCCTAATCGTTTCTACTGTATGTTTTGGGCTTCAAGAGCCCAATAAAGGGACATTATAATTACGTTCAAAATATGAATAGAAAATTGACTCAATTTAATGAAAAATGGTTCTGTAAACTCCGATAATGCCTCGTACCTTATTCCAGCGATGGATACGGGCAGGGGGTGTTACAATCTGTTTGGTGAAAAGTGCCATATATTCATTGATCACAAGAGTTTGAAGTATTTAATGTCGTAAAAAGACTTGAATCTGAGACAGCGCAAGTGGCTTGAGTTATTCAAAGATTATGATTTGGTTATTGATTATCATCTGGGAATAACTAATGTGGTTATGGATGGTTTGAGCGAAAAATCTCTGTTTGCCTTACTTGCAATGAATACACGATTGTCATTATCGGATGCTGGTTCAATCCTAGCTGAGTTTAAAGTCAAACTGACATTTCTGCAGCAGATTTGTGACGCTTAGAAGAGTGATATTGAATTACAAGCTAAAAGGATAAAATGTGAATCAATTTCTGATTTAGAATTTCAGATTAGGTCTGATGGTTGTTTGTTATTCAGAGGCAGAATATGTGTACCAAAGAATTCAAAACTCGTACAGAATATTTTGAACGAAGCTCATAATGGTACTATGTCTATTCATCCGGGGAATAACAAAATGTATAATGGTTTGAAAAAGATATCCTGGTGGCCGGGAATGAAACGTGACATTTTTGAATTTGTATCTAAGTGTTTGATATGTTAGTAAGTTATAGTTGAACACCAGGTACCTTCGGGATTATTACAGCCAGTTACAATACCGGAATGGAAATCGCAAAGAGTTACCATGGGTTTTGTATCATGATTTGTAACAGTCCGGTTTACACCCTAGTCAGAACAGTGGTTCTAGGACCACAAATTCGAGTCCGTATAATATTTTAATAATTATTTATGTGTCTCTGGTATGTGACTAAGCATGTGATAATGTTCTGTAAGTTAATTTGTCGATTTGTGTGTTTTATTTGACAAAAGGATTGAATTGCATTAAATGTGAAATTTGTATGTTTTTATGAAGGGATGCCTAATTGTTATGTCTTACTAAGTATGAGGATTTATATGGCAATTTAGCCTTTATTTTTTTTGTTAGTGGACGGCAAGCTATTAAATGAATGAGTTTTATATGTTAAAATAATGGTTAATATTTATATGTTAATGTATATGATATTTTATATTATAATAAAAAGAAAACATGAGTAAGTGGCTTTATTATTATCATATGTTTGCCGAAAAACAAAAGAAACAGAAAGAACAAAACATCAAGGGTTTCAGCTATTCCAAGTTCAAATTTAGGTATGTTTTCGCTTTAGTTTTTGATAATTTTTATGTTTTTGAGATCGTTGCTTTGTCTACCATCAATCCCATGTTTCAATTTTGTGTATTGATGATGTTTGTGAGATATGCCATTGATGATGTGTTGAGCTTTGTGATGATTCATGGTGTTAAATGAAAGATTTGAGCTGGGTGAACATACTTTGTTCTTGAATTTTTGATGAATTTAGCTAATTAGGGCTAAATTGAGAAAATAGCAATTTGAGGGATTAAATTGTAAATTTGATGGAAAATATGGGCTTGTTTGAGATGTATGAACATTTGGCTAAGCATGAGTGTGGGTTGATTTTGTGAATTTGATGTTTTGAGAAAAATGGGCTAAATTGATAAATTGTGCAAATGTGAGGGTTAATTTGCAAATAACCCTAAATATATGTGTTTGGATTGAATTGAATGAGTTAGTGAATAAAAGGGTTAATTTTGAATATATTTAGATCAAGAACCGAAGAAAACGGACTTAGATCGCGGGAAGGCAAAACTAACCGAGTAGTCGTTTCCATTTCAGCTAAACCGAATCTGAGGTAAGTCATTATGCAAATAAACGTATTCGTATTGAATTTTGTATATTCCTATGACCATTGCTATAGATGAATATTTACGATATGATTTGTACATGAATTTCGAGATAAGATCGATATAGTGATAATGTTCGAGAAGTCCCGTATGAACATAGGAATCTGTTCTTTTTTTATCATGTAAGACCACGTCTGGGACGTTGGCGTTGATTTGAGATTTCGTGTAAGACCTCGTCTGGGACATTGGAATCAATATGAGATTTCGTGTAAGACCTCGTCTGGGACATCAGCATCGTATTGATTCGTGTAAGACCCTGTCTGGGATAGTGGCGTCGATAACTGAGTGCATATAAGACCTCGTCTGGGACGTTGGCGTCGTACGACTAATCCGAGCTTTTTGAGTATCTTACTAGATTCCTTACGGTTCAACGGGCGAGTTTGTGATACGAAATGGCCATGTAAATAGTGAATCCATTTCAGGTACGTTGATACATACACTAAGTGTGTATATAAGGTAAGTTCCTATGTGATCTTGCTATGATGATTATGAACATTTGAATAACAATATGCAATGTGTTAGTAAGTGTGAAATAGCTTTGTGTATATGAGACTTTTGAATTGATGAATGTGGCAAATATGGCCTAATACATGGACCAAAGTATATATGTGATAACTTACTAAGTGATTTTGATGTGCTAATGTATCTATGAGTATATATGCCTTCTATATTATGTTTATTTGTATAATGATTTACTAAGCTTTTTGAAAGCTTACTCCATGTGTGCGTTTACTGTGTTTAATAGGTCGTCAAAAGCTACCGAAGGCTCGGGACCGTCAAGAATCGTTATCACACTATACAACTTGTTTTTTGTACATTTTGAAAATATATTTTGCCAGATATGGCATGTAAAGGCTAGTCTTTTATATTTGTAAATGAAGTGAATTTAGCCATGTGATTTGGCTAGTTATATGTTGGTATTATGTTTTAAATGAATGTGTATATGAAGTATACTCTGGTATGGTTGAAGCATGTGAATTGGTCAAGTTTTTGGGTAAAGATTTGGATGAATTATACTTGATATACATATGTTTTGGTCTTGGAAGTTGGCATGGTTGAAATGCATATTGAATGTTTAGATTGAATGGTTGTTTTGGTTGTCTAATATGCATGTAATATGTTGGTAAATCTTGCTTGTAGGTATGACCCTAATGGTGGCATTTTGGCCTTGAAAATGGCCTATAATGTCACACGGTCGTGGCACATGGGTGTGCCTAGTGACCGTGGGCTAAGTATATAGCTAGCACAAGAGTACACGGCCTTGGCACACGGACGTGTTTGCTGCCTAATAACCGTGTGATTTTTGATAGGATTGACCACGACCTAGGTACACGAGCGTGCTTAGTGCTTGTGGAAGATAAGTCAGTTTCGACCACGTGGAGGACCCACCGGGGTGTCTAGCAGCCGTGGGAGGCACATGGCCTGCCCACACGGGCTTGTAACCCTTGAAACTTAGAAAAGTTTTAAATTTTCGAGAATGTTTGTATGTGTTTCAGTTTAGTCCCGACCTGGTTTATAAGCATGTTTTAGGTCTCATTGACCGTATTAAGGGACATTATGTTTGAGATTGATGGATGAATGCATGAACTTCAAAATATGTTTCTGATCGGTCCGGTAATGCCTTTAACCCTAGTCCGACGTCGGATACGGGTTAGGGGTGTTACAGGATTACCCCTATCTCCAAAAAAGAAAGATTACATTTTGGTAATCGTCGACTGTTTTACGAAGTCTGCACACTTTATTCCGGTACATATTGATTTTTCTCTAGACAGATTGGTTGAGTTTATGTTTCTGAGATTGTAAGATTACATGAGGTACCAGTCTCTATTATTTCCGATAAAGATCGCCGGTTTACATCTCGATTTTGGAACAAGTTGCAAGAAGCTCTGGGTACTCAATTGCATTTTAGTACTGCATTCCATCCCTAGACAGATGGTCAATTCGAACGTGTAATACAAATTTTAGAAGATATGCTTCGGTGTTGTGTATTGGACTTCGAAGGTAACTAGGAAAAGTATCTGCCTTTAGTTGAATTTGCATACAATAATAGTTATCAGTCCAGGATTAAAATGGCATCGTACGAAGCTCTGTATGGTCGTAAACATAGAACTCCTTTGTACTGGACAGAACTCAGTGAGAATAAGATATATGGAGTTGTTTTAACCCGTGAGACTGAAGAGAAGATGAAAGTGATTCGGCATAGTTTGAAAGTAGCCTCTGATCGTCAAAAGTCTTATGCCAATCTTAAACGAAAGGAGATAGAATTTCAAGTTAGAAACAAGGTATATTTGAAAGTATCACCTTGGAAGAAAGTTCTTCGGTTTGGTCGTAAAGGAAAACTAAGCCTACAGTTCATCGGACCATATGAAATCATTGAAAGAATCAGACATGTTGCATATAGATTGGCATTACTGCCAGAGCTTAATAAAATTCACAATGTTTTCCATGTGTCTATGTTACAACAGTATTGATCAGATCCTTCACATATTATCTCTCTGGCAGAAGTGGAGATTCAGCCTGACATGACTTACAGTGAGGAAATGAACAAAATTTAGGCACAAGAGACAAAAGAATTAAGAAATAAAAAGGTAGCTTTAGTAAAAGTTCTTTGGCAATGACATGGAATAGAGGAAGCTACCGGAACTAGAGGAAACAATGAGAAAGCAATACCTGAACGTTTTTACTAGTAAGATTTTAGTGGACGAAGATTCTTTAAGGGGGAGAGTTGTAACAGCCCGTTTTCAGTGAAATCAGAACAGTGGTTTTGGGACCATAAATCTGAGTTAGAAAGAAAATTCATTTTAATATTATTGCATGGTCTGCATTATGATAGGGATGTTACATGAAAATTTTAATAAGAAAATTTTATCGATTACATGTTTAATTATGGAAAGAACCAAATTGCATAAAGTGCAAAAGTTCAGTTATAGTAGTTAGAAGTATCAAATAGCCATGGAATTCAAAACTTGAGGTCCTTATATGGTAATTAGACCATTAAGAGAAGTTAGTAGATATTTATGATGATTCATCCATGGAAAAATTAGAAAAAGAAACGGACTAAATTGGAATTTGGAATAAATAAAGATTATAATAGCCTAATATTATCTTATTTCATCATCTTCCCCAAATTAATTTTATAGAAACCCTAGTTAAGAGAAAGAACTTCAAGCAAGCTTAATTGGGTAAGTAATCAAGTCTCGTTTTTAGTAATTTTTACATTTTTGAGATAGTAATAACCTAATCTATCTATTTTGGGGATCAATTTGAAAAGTTATCAAGGTATTAAACTTTTTCCATTGATTTATATGCTGAAATTTTGAAATTTATGGTAGAAATTGAAAGGTTGTTGATAGATAAACAACTTTTGTAAAGTGAATTTTTATGGACTAAATTGTGATTTAGGGACTAAACTGTAAATGTTATATGTAAAAATCAGTTAGGCTTGGAATAAGGATTAAATTTCATGAATTTCATTTTCTGAGCATAGGGATGAAATTGGAATTAATGAAAAGTATAGGGGCAAAATGATACTTTTTTCCTAAGATATTGATTGGGTTGATTTGAATGTGAAATGTAATAAGTTGATGATTAAATTCATTTATATAGATCCGAAAAGACCAAATAAGGAGATAGATCGAGGAAAAAAAAAGTGTCGAATTAGTAGATTTTCATACACGAGCAAGTGTTGAGGTAAGTTCGTGTAACTAAATTGATAAATATTTTCATGTTTGAATTGAATATATGTGAATTATGAATTTACTTTGTATATGAAAAAAATTATATATCCAAAAATGCCTGGTAAATGTTAAGTCTCGTCTGAACAAATGAAAATCGATGGATGCAAGTTTCCTGAATTGATTGTAGTCCTGCATATGTTGGGGACATTACAGCTCTAAAGAGCGTCCCGCTATTAGCCCTCTCAAGCTTCCCATTATATGGTTCTTGGGAGCTTCCCGTTATAGCTCTTTGGAGCATCCTGATAAATTGTGATCCCACATGGCTTGTGGACACACCTTAGCTCTTATGAGCATCCCGATATATGGCTCTTCATGAGCTTCCTGATTAATGGCTCTCTGGAGCTTCCTAATATGGCTCGCTTGAAGTTCTCGATATATGGTTATCTGGAGCTCCCCAATAAATGGCTCTTCGGAGCTACACGTTTTTGGCTCGCATGAGCTTCCCCATTTTGGCTCTTATGAGCTTCCTATATATAGCCTGGATAAGCTTCTCGTTACATGGCTCACATGAGCTTCCCGTGATATGGCTTGAGAGAGTGCTTCCTGTTTAAGTATTCTCAGAACACTTCTAGGAATGAATTAACGGATTATAGATTCGTACACTTCATGTGTGCTACCCAATATCCATCGATATTTCATAAGGTTCAATGGGCAAAGTTCCAATATAGATTAAGTTAAGGTGTGAATAAATAAATAATTGTATCTACCTGAAAATATATGGAAATGTTTATATGATGAGCTCATCTTTTTTACTTGAAAAGTAGTTGGTTATTTGATGAGTATATATGCTTAGGCAATTGGCCAATTTGCATTGGATGCATGTTATTTATGTGTTTATTTTAAATGGACATGAGTGGTAAGTTAATTTCCGTTATGCAAACTTACTAAGCATTAAATGCTTACTTTGTTTTCTTTCCTCTATTTTACAGTACTCGGAAGCTCGTGAAGGTTGGAACATGGTTGGAGCCACATCACACTATCTCTCGGACTTCTAGGTATATGAAATAAACTATCTTTTGGTATAATGGCATGTATAGGCTAAAACAGGTCAAATGATGAAATGTTTTGGTTGTAACTAGTCATTGAAATGGCTAGTGTTAAGCATATTATGATGTAATTGTTTAAGGCCTTATCATGTTCAGTATATATATATTGTTTGATGAGGTTGAATTTAAATTTTGGTAAACTTGATTGATTATACAAATAGGTAAGTTTGAAAGTATGAATACATGTGATGATTTATCTTGTAAAAAACTTGTATTTGGTTTGGATTAAATGTTTTGAATTCATTGGTATAGGTGCATATATGTTGATGTAAATGGATGACAAATTGGGTGAGAAAAGTGGCCTATTTTCGTCCAAACGGGTAGACACACGAGCATGTGTCTCAACCGTGTGTGACACACGTCCATATGCACGGGCGTGTTGTTTGGTCGTGTGTTCCCTGCATCCTAAAAATTTAGAAACAGAATGCTTCAAATTGTTCACACAGGCAGAGACACGAGTGTGTGTCTCAGCCTGTGTGACACACGACCTAGCACAGGGGCGTATGTCTTGGCCGTGTGAATCCTGCACTAGTTTTTGAAAATTAAATTGTAGTTAAAGAGTTACACGGGTTAGGACACGACCGTGTGCCTCACATAGATTGCCCAGACGGCCTTGCCACACGGGCGTGTGTCCCCTGTACCTAAGAATAATTTTGAAATTTCACAAAAAGTTTTTTGAGTTTTCGGTTTAGTCCCTAGCTGATCCTAATATGTATATTGGGTCTCGAAGGCCCATACAAGGGACAATATGATTGATTTCGAATATGAATAGTAAATGATATGATTTAATTATAACTAATATGTAAATTCTAGTAATGCTCTCTAACCCTATTTTGGTGATGGATATGGGTTAGGGGTGTTACAATCCCTAAACCGAGTTTAAAAGTTTCGGGTATATTTTTTGGGTTTCGAGTGTGAAACTCAAAATTTATAGGGTTTCTAGTAAGTTTTAATTTAACTTAGGAGGTTAATTTCATCTAAAATAGAATAAAAAATAATCTGAAAAATAAAAATATTTTTGAAAAATTAATTTTATAGTAATTAAATTAATTATTAGTGAAAATAATTAATTTCGGTCGAAAAAGAATTTTAAAATAATTTTTATTGGGGTTAATTTGAGTTAAATTTAGATATTAATTAAATTAGGTTTAACTGTAAAACAAGGGAAAATTTAGAGTATTTATTTGGAAAATAAACCTTAAAATTTGAAATTTTGGAGGGAAATGATCAATTGGTAAAGCAAGAGAAATGTGAGAGTAGCCATTAGGCAAACTACCCAATTTTTAAATCCTGGTGGGTTGTTTCAGTTTTAAACACAATGCATCTAGCCCACCATTTACATCAGATTAGAGAGTTATAAATTTTGTTTCTTTTCATGGTTTTAAAGATCTATCATCAGAGAATAGATCTAACCAATTTTCTGCTCAAAGTACTCTCTCAATTCACTCGATGTTATTCTCTAAAGTAGCCAAAAATATTCTAAAATTTTTCAAGCTTCTTAAATCAAGATTTTCAATCAACGAATTTAGAGCGAATCAAAGGTAATCTTCAATTCTAAACTTGTTTTTATGAAGATTAGAAACATTTTTATATGATTTGAGAGTTAATTAAAGGATTTTTATCAATGTCATCTTCTTCAACAGCTTAAGGTGCTTTAATGGTGGATCTTGAATTTTGAGAGGAAATCCCCAAATCAATGGATGTTCAAACTCAAAAGGGATCTATGAAAAGGCTTTTGGTCTTGTTTGTCAAGATTGAACATGATTTGTGAGGTAATTTGAAGAAATCCGAATTTCATCATCTTCATGAACCAATTTTCTAGATTTTTGTAAAATTGATTTAAATGTGAAACTGATGACTAGTTTATGTGTATATGGTTTAGTAATGACGTTTGGAAGTGATTAGTAGCGATGGAGAGATTGATTTTTTGAGGAATCGAGTTTTCAACTTGATGTTACAAATTCGGTAAGGTATCTTTGTGAGAGAATTTTGATTAACCTAGTTAATTAAAATTTGTGTTTATTATAGCATTGGAAAGGTGGTAATGTCTACTTTACCTCTGTTGAAGCTCCAAATCTTGAAGAGGAACGAGATAAATGGACTTGAATCTTGGAATTGCTTAGTTGATCACTTGTTGTGATAGAATAAAATTGTGTGGTGAATGTTTCTAATAGAGATTTGATAAATTGACCTTCAATTATGTTTAATTAGTACATTAATTAATGATTAAATTCATGAATTACAAATGAATGGTTGATTTTGAAAGATTGGCATTAAATGTGCAAAAAAAATTGAATTTGTATTGAAAAAAAAATAGTAGGTGAGTTTTTTGGTGGTGTTGTGCTATTTAATTAGATTAATTTTAAGGATGATTTTAAGCATGTGTATTAAATTTTTTTTTATCATGATATGTTGGTGTTACAATTGGTAATTGAATATGGGAGATTGGCAAATGAATTGCTTGAATTAATTGGATGCTAAATAGTTATGTTACAAGCTATACATAATCATTTTTTCATGTTAAATTGAGCACAATAATGATTGATTTATATGCTATGTTTGACTGAATATATTGGTAACATGCATGGTGGATCCATTGGCTATAGTTGGCATTCCATAGGATTTGTGGGCACTCACCTTTATTTGTGACATTGTAAGCATATGGCTTTAGGTGGACTGATTTATTTGGAGTAGATAAGGGAGTGTTAAGCATGAGTCTCCATTCAATGGGTTATTTGAGGCGCTCTAAGGGAGTGTCTGCTTCGGCCCACTCAACTTGGTGGACTATATTTGATATTTGTGTGAGTTCATACATCCGTTTATCCGATGTATGATCACCCGATTAAGACATGAGAAATGAATGCCAATATATTTATGTGTAAGTGTTGCTATTTCAATTGAAGATTCAAAGCCATGAATAATTGATTTTTCGTATGGAAAATGCTTATGAAAATTAAATTTACATGTTTGATTATTTTTGCTGACAATTGGTGAATGATTAGTTGTGAATTAAGCACGAATTGGATGTTAGTTTACTTGTATTTTTTATTAACATTCACTGAAGTTTTTAAAGCTCACACCCTCAAATTTGTGCAGATAACCATCGGGATTGAAGAGCTGTGGAGCCGAGCAAGAGAGTTCCAAGAGATTTAGGCTTGGTAGAGACTTTATTATGCATTTTAGAGATTGTAGTCGAACATTGTGGAACTCTCGGGAATTAGTTTATTTTTTTTTTGTAATTGGACTTTGGACATTGGACATTTTAGTTGGATCATTTTATAATAATTTTGGGGCATGTTTAAGTTTAGTTATTGAATGATTTATGGTGTTTTGTTGCTTGATAACAAGGTGATTGATAACATGGTGTGTGAAGCATGAATTTTTTTACTAATGATTGTATAAATAAAGCTTCCATAGAGTGGTTTACCAGCGACTAAGGTACGCCACTTGTTTGAGTTATTCGGTGTTTGTTATGCAAGAAATTAATTGCCTAATTCTATTTAAGTAAGGCTTAATTAATGTTAATAAATTCAGTTTAAGGTGTATGTATATGTTTGTTAATTAATCGTAGTTAAATCAGGTTTAAATGGCCATTAAAATATGCAAAATCGGGTTTTAAAATGAACTTTTCATAAAAATAGGTGCAGTGGTTTTCATATGGGCGTGTGCCTGTCCACACGGGCGTGTGAGGGGTTGCACACGGGTGTGCGGAAATTGGAGCTATCACACAAGCATGTGCGATATGCTAAAAAGTTTTTCATGACACGGACACAGGCATTCAATGACATATGGTCTGGGGGGTTGGAATTTTTGTGTTTTTAAATTGGTATTCTAATTTCTTTAAGTTACAATTTAGTCTTGAAAATTTATTAGTCTAATTAGAGCCCTAGATGATAAGGGAACTGGTTAAAATTTTAGGATTAGTCTTGTAATGGGTAAAATTCGATAGGAATAAACTTAATTTGTAATTCAGAATAGGTTCTGATTGTTTGTATTTGTTATAATTTAGTCCCTAACAGTAAAAGTTGAATTAAACATAGCACACAAACTCAATTTAAGCTGAAATTTTTAGGCTTGCATAATTGTGACTTGAAGAAGATCGCTAAACATTTAGGTCCAAAATCTGGTTAGTTTTACCATAGGTGGTAAAATGAAAAAAATGCCTTTAGGTTAAATTACCTAGAAAAAGTTTAAAATTGGCTCATAATTTGCTTCCACTTTAATAAATATTTTATATCCAGATAAGATTGGGGTGTTATAAGGTCAAGGTGTGTCTTGGGTGGTCATTAGCCGAAGAGTCACTTAGGTGGCTAATGTAGCGCTTCGAATTCGGGCCGGTCCATCCCAATCAAGTTTGGGGTGTCGCATTTGGTGGTACTTGAGCTTTATTTTAAAATCGTTGCCTACTCTAGACTGGTTAGGCTTCTTGAATATTAATGATATTGGATTATGATGTTTCCTTACTTGTGTTGATAAAAAAATTCATATTTTTCCTAAGCATGATCTTTGTGATATAAGTTGTTCTTGGGGTAGGATTGGGAATATTATGACCTATAGGAACTGTACTTAGTTAAATCTTGGATCTCTTGCCACTACTCACTCCTAGTATGTTTTCTTTACTCTTATCTTTAGTATACAATAGTTGTTATGCCTCCACGTCGTGATCGGGATAGTATGGATGATAATGCGCCTTCGCGGGACAATGCTCAGATAGGCTGCATCAAGCACTTCATTTCTGATATGGTAGGAGCACTACTACGTATCCCTGGTGCCAACACTGCTTCGACTCATCAGGGTTTGCCACTAGAGCATTTACGAGCTCTAGGAGGTAAGGAGTTTCATGGTGTTAGGGGCAAAGATCTAACATGTAAGAGTATTGGTTAGAATGAGTCATTTGTATTCTACGTTAGATGGGTTATGTAATGAGGATAAGTTTGGTTGTGTCGTGTCACTACTGACAGACGAGGCTCACGGATGGTGGATGACTGTCGAGAGGGCTACTGCGCAGGATTGTCTAACTTGGGACTTCTTTTTAGCATCGCTTTGAAGGAAGTTTATGGGCAAGTAGTATCTCGAGGCTAGGAGATGGGAGTTTATGGATCTTGTTCAGGGTACTCTATTGATAAACGAGTACGAGGCTGAGTTTGTTCGGTTGAGCTAATATGTTCCCGAGTTGGTGTCTTCTGAGGTGCCATTATAAGAGGTTTAGGTTCGGGTTGAATCGTAAGATTAAGCTCTATCTAGTTCCTCAAAATATCAAGGTCTTCAATGAATTAGTTGAAAAGGCTCGTGCGTTAGAGGAGATTTTTGGGAAGGAGCCCAAAGCTGGTTCGTTTGGAGCTGCTAAGAGGTTGACCGAGGTTGCTAGTAGTTGTAGTCGTAAAAGTAAGAGAGGTCATTTTGGTAGATATAGGCAACGTGTTGTTAGTGGTCGTGGTCGTGGTCGGGATAGACAAGCTATGAGAGTTAAGGCTGGTCCTTCTGATCAAGGGGCTACTGCATGGCCGATATGTGAACATTATGGTCGACGTCATCGTGGTAAGTACTGGACAATGACGGGTGCTTGTCTTGTCTGTGGTTCGATGTATCACAAGGAAAGCCATTGATCAGCCTGTTGTTGCTGTTGCACTTACTTCGGCTAGAAGGACAGGCCGTGGCAGAGGTGATGGTGGTAGAGGTGCTGGTTAACGTGGTGCTGCTGAAGGTGGTGATGGTGGTCCAGCCAGAGCTTATGCAGTGAGGGAGCCCCAGGTTAGAGGGGCCACTAATGTTATCGCAGGTACATTCACACTACAGTCTTTTTCTCTGCTAGCTTTAGTTGATTCTGGTGCGATGAGGTCATTTATCTTGAGAGATGTAGATAAAGAGTTAGGTATTGCTGTAGAGACATCTAGATTTAGTGTTACAGTTAAGAGCCCTTTAGGTGATAATGTAGTGGTGGATGGGGTATATTGTCATTTTCCTCTGTGGGTTCAGGGACAAGTGTTTCCAATTGATCTTCTTGGCTTTATGTTTTGGATTTTGACATCATTCTGGGTATGGATTAGTTGTCTGAGCATCGAGCTAAGGTGGATTGCGAGACGAAGTTGGTGACTTTGTGTGGTGCTGGCGATTTAGAATTTGTTGTTGTTGGTGAGAAATTTGAGTTGTCCTCGAATGTGATTTCTTCGTATTGGGCATATAAGTTTTGGCGAAAAGGTTGCAAAGCTTATCTAGCTTATATCCTGAATGCCGATAGTATGGAGATGAGGTTGGATTAGATTCGGGAGGTCTGTGATTTTCTGGATATGTTTCCTAAGGAGTTGTCTAGAATACCACCAGATAGAGAAGTTGAGTTCGGTATTGAGCTCTATTCTGGTACTACTCCAGTGTCTATTGTGCATTATCATATGGCACCTAAGAAACTGAAAGAGTTGTAACTACATTTGCAAGTGTTGTTGGATCGTGGGTTTATTCATCCGAGTGTGTCTCCGTTGGGACTGGCGGTGTTGTTTGTAAAGAAGGATGGGACTTTGAGGCTGTGCATCGATTATCGCCAGCTGAATAAGTTGACCATCATGAATAAATATCCACTACTGAGGATTGATGATTTGTTTGACTACTTTTGGGGAGATTCGACTTTCTTGAAGATTGTCTGAGGTCTGGGTATTATCAATTGAAGGTTAAGGATGTGATGAAGACTATTTTCAGGACTTGGTATGGTCATTACGAGTTTCTTGCCATGCCACTTGGGTTGACAAATGCACCTGTCGCATTTATGGACGTGATGAACCAAGTATTCCATTCCTATCTGGATCAATTCATAGTGGTTCTCGTAGATAATATATTGGTGTATTCCTGATCCGAGGATGAGCACAATGACCACTTGAGAGTGGTTCTGTAAGTTTTGTGGGAGAAACGATTATATGCAAAGCTGAGCAAGTGTGAGTTTTTGCTTCTTGAGGTGGTTTTTATAGGTCATGTTGTTTCAGCTGAGGGTATTCGGGTTGATTCGAAGAAGGTTGAGGTGATTTTTTATTGGAAGCAGCCTACGATTGTTTCTTAGGTTAGAAGTTTCTTGGGGTTAGCTGGTCATTACCGTCGCTTTTTTAAGGGGTTTTTGAGCATTGCTACTCCTTTGATGAAGTTGCTTTACGAACACTACCTTTGAGTGGACTAATGAGAGGCAGAAGTGTAACATCCTGAAAAGGGCCTATGCATTTTCGGTTTAATTGTATGAAATGACATGTCTTATGTGTTATGGATGGATTTTGAATATTTTTGGAAACCTGGAAATGTATGGAAATGTTAAGTTTAAAGTGGACATTTTTGGAAACTAGGAAATGTAAGGAAATGATTTAGAAATGATTCAAAAGAGGAAAGCGAACATTTTTGGAAACTTGGAAATGTAAGGAATTGTCAAGTTTAAAGAGGGAAACAAAAATTTTTGGAAACTTGGAAATGTAAGGAAATGACTTAGAAAATGTTGAGTTTTAAAGTCTAAAAGAGGGAACTAAGGCGAGGTGGCCTTAAGAGAAAATGTATGTGAAATATGACACACAAACGGGCTTGGAAAAGTGGCTTGAAGATGCCACTTAGGGCCTCAGGAAATGGCGCCACATACTGGGTATTGGGCCAAGGTTCGAGCTGCAAGGGAAGCAAAATAAAAAGTTTTATTTTGCAGCAGAGAGTAGCAGCAAGGGACGGCACAAGGCTATAATTTAGGAGCCTTTATTCTTTTATTTTTAAGAGATAAATAGTGGATAAATAAGGGATAAATAATGGATTTATTTTAGATTATTTTCAAGAGATAAATGAGGAATTATTCTTTAATTAGGAAAATAAGGGAGAAGTGATGGCCAAGTAAGGGACTTTGAGTTTAATAATTTCGGCTAAGTAAGGATAGTCACTGAATTATCTTTTATTTTAGGAGATAATTAAAGAGATAAAGCTATCAAAATAGAAGAGTGATGGCCAAGTAAGGGATTCTAAGTTAGTAAATTCGGCTATATAAGGAAAAGAGGGCCATTCATCATTCTTTCTCTCAACCCTTCTCTCTGCCGAATTTCCTAGAGCATTTGTTCTTCTTCTTTTTGTTAGCCAAAGCCGAAAATTCAAGATATCACCATTAGCCAATTTCTTTTATTTCCAATCCATCAAAAGCCGAATCTTTGAGGGCTTCAAGCATAGATCTTTGTCGATTTCTTCAAGAAAGGGTAAGAACAAGTTTTGATTTCTATTCTTTTCTTTTAGATTTGTCGAAATCTAGGACTAATCCCATCAATATTCTTATTTGCCGAAATTTGGAAGGATTCTTTCGGGATTTTTACCATAGTCGACTATAAAGGAAAAGATCTTCGGGATTTGACCATCAAGGTAAGTCATATCTGACATTCGGCCAAGGGCCATTGATTGTGATTAAAGGTTAGAAGTTGATATAACATGTGGTTTTAGGGATTTCGACAGAAGCTATAACTAAGGGATAATTTCAGGATTTAAGATCCTTAAGGTAAGTGACTATGAAGATTCGGCCAAGGCCTATTTTAGTAGTTAGATCTATTTTTATGTGTTTTAAGCCGAAAACTAACCGATTCAAGGGATCTAGTGATTAGCCAATTTCAAAGGGGAAGAGTACAAGTTTCAGGGATTTGATTAATTATCAGATCGGCAACAAGGTAAGAAAGTAGATACAATAATCCTTCGGGATTTGATTAAATTAGCCGAATAGGCTTTTTCCTAAAATACTAAATATGGCCAAATGTAGGGATTTAGGATCTAAAGCGATAGATCGGTTTTTCGGGATTTCAAGGAATTCGTTAAGCTAATCAGGTGTGTACCCCACACTATTTCCTAATAAGTTTTATGGCAATGTTTAATAAATATATGTATGTGATACTAAGAATGTGAAAAGTATAGCTAAGGTACCATACAATGGTACAAAGTACTAAGGTATGTTTCCTACTCCTACTAGGATTATGAATATATGTTATATGTAACATGAGAACAATGATAAGAATGTGAAATTTGGCACGTTAATGCATAATATGTATGATATGGGGCATACGGGTTATTGAAAAGGGGAAGTGAACGTGGTGACCTAAGACCACGAAATCTGAATGCGGTGACCTAAGACCGCGATATCTGAATGTGGTGACCTAAGACCACGATATCTGAATGTGGTGACCTAAGACCACGATATCTGAGTGTGGTGACCTAAGACCACGAATACTCATAAGAGGCGATGAGCACGTCGATCGCAAATGATCGCGCTTCGATGGTGTATAGCGGATGGAGGGTTGACTTAGTAGTCCCCACGGTGTGCAGGTTGGTACGGAGAAGTGCAGCAGATGGTTAACTAGGTTTAGGTTCGGGATTGCATCATTATTTTGATCTGTTATATGAATTGATATGTGATATGATTATGTATGCCTAAGTTGTTAAGATTTAGTGTTGAAGTACACATTGAGTCTGTTGACTCACCCCGTTGTGGGAACATGTTTCAGGTGACGAACAGTGATGGACCGGGTCGGCAGGAGCTTGTGGTGGCCATGCTCAGCTTGAAGACTATTTTTATTCGGACTACTATTTTCAAGCACTTTGAATTTTATTTTTGGGTTTCAATTTGATGTAATAAGGCCCTAGTGAACTGTTTTATTTCTGTTTTGTGTTTTATATTACGAACTTTTATGTATTAAGGTTTAGGTCAATTTAATTTTAAATAAACCCTAAATGTTTTGTCACCTTAAACAAATGGATTTCAATATAAAACAAACTTGTTTTCAACTCGAGCCCAACCCACAAATAAACTTTTTTCAAAACACACAGTTTTTTTCAAGGTAATAAAAGAATTTTGAACCGGTTTTCTTCGAGGAACATACCAGATCTGATCAAGGCTCGTGGGCCGGGTTTGAGGTGTTTCAAGAAGTGTTTTGAGAAGCTGAAGTCGATTTTGACTGAAGCACTTGTGTTGACATAGTCGGTATTCAGTAAGGAGTATGTGTTCTACATTATGCCTCTTATACTAGACTGGGTTGTGTGCTGATGTAGGAGGGAAAGTAGTTACTTATGCGTCGAGGCAGTTGAGGCTACATGAGTATAACTATCTGACTCATGATCTGGAGTTAGCTATCGTACTCTTCGCGCTCAAGATTTAGCGTCACTGTCTGTAAGGTGAGAGGTGTGTGATGTACATCGATCACAAGAGTCTTAAGTATCTCCTAACCCAGAAGGAGTTGAACTTGAGACAGAGGTGCTGGATCGAGTTGCTAAAAGGTTATGACTGTGTGATCGAGTACCATCCGGGGAAGGCGAACGTAGTTGTAGATGCTTTGAGTCACAAGTCTCTGGTAGATTTGAGAGCTATGTTTACGAGGTTGTCTGTCTCTGATGATGGGGGTCTGTTGGCTAAACTTCAGTGAGGCTGGTTCTTTCACAACAGATTTGTTAGCGTTAGCCTTTTGATGAGAGTTCAGTTCGTCAGATTTGTCAGGTTGAGTAAGGTTTTCAGGGGGATTGCGATCTTAACTCTGATGGTGTTCTGTATTTTTGAGGTCACGATGTGTTTCGAAAGATGAGGATCTGAGGCGCTTGATTCTTTCTGAGGCTTATAGCAGTCCTTTTACTATAAATCCCGATGGGAATAAGATGTATTAGGATCTTCATGTTTTGTACTGGTGGCTTGGGTTGAAGAGGGATGTTGCCAACTTTGTTGTGAAATGTTTGCTTTGTCAGATGGTGAAAGCTGAACATCAGCGCCCATCGGGTTTACTTTAGCCTATTTAGATTCCGGAGCGGAAATAGGAATGGACTAAGATGGATTTCGTTTTGGGTTTGCCTTTTACTCTGACACGTAAGGATTCGATCTAGGTGATTGTGGATAGATTTACGAAGTCTGTACATTTTCTACCAGTTCGTACGACTTTTAGTCTGCATCAGTTTGCTGAACTCTACATCTGAGAGAATGT
This sequence comes from Gossypium bickii, assembly GCA_025503065.1. Lineage (NCBI taxonomy): Eukaryota > Viridiplantae > Streptophyta > Magnoliopsida > Malvales > Malvaceae > Gossypium > Gossypium bickii. The sequence continues at coordinate 70,021,992 of CP106716.1, read as the reverse complement.
TCATCTTTATGGAGTTCCTGCTTCGATCATATTAGACCAAGATCTGCGGTTTACTTTGAGATTCTGAAAGGCATTGCATGAAGCTTTGGGTTCGAAGCTTCATTTTAGTTCAACTTATAATTTTCAGTCCAATGGTCAGTCATAGAAGGTGATCTAGATTCTAAAGGACATGCTCCGTAGTTGTGTTATCGACTTCAGAGGTAACTAGGATCGTCACTTGCCGTTAACCGAGTTTTTGTATAATAATAGCTATTATAAGAGTATTTAGATGGCACTGTTCGAGGCTCTGTATGGTCGGAGGTTTAAGACTCCTCTTTGTTGGTCCGATATAGAGGAGAAGAGGAATTTGGGTCTGGAGTTGGTTCAGGAGGTTGAGGATAAGGCAAGACATATTTGTGAGCGGTTGAAGGCTGCTACTAATTAACAGAAGTCCTACGCTGACTTGAGAAGTTGAGGCATCAAGTATTAGGTTAGTGATAAGGTATTTTTGAAGATTTCACAGTGGAAGAAAGTTCTGAGGTTCGGGCAGGGGGGTAAGCTCAGTTCGAGGTTCATTGGCCCTTATGAGGTTGCCAAGTGGATTGGATCAGTTGTTTATCGTTTGTTGTTGCCGCTTAAGCTAGAGCATATTCAAGACATTTTCCATGTCTCCATGTTACGGAAGTACATATCTGATCCTTCTCATGTTGTTCTTGTTGAGGAGATCGAGGTTTGATCCGATCTTTCGTATGAGATCGAACCCGTTACAATCCTAGATCATGAGGTCAAGCTGCTACACAATATGATGATTTCGTTGGTGAAAGTTTTGTGGCGCAACCATAAGACTGAGGAAGCCACCTGGGAGTAGTAAGATGTGATGGAACGTTAGTATCTGTATCTGTTTGATTCAAGAAATTTTGAGGACGAAATTTCTTTTTAGAGGGGGAGAGTTATAATATCCTTAAACTTGGTTTAGAAGTTTCGGGCATATTTTTTGGGTTCCGAGTGTGAAACTAGGAATTTATAGGGTTTCTAGTAATTTTTAATTTAATTTAAGAGGTTAATTTCATCTAAAATCGATTAAAAAATAATCCGAAAAAATAAAAAATTTGGAAAATTAATTTTAAAGTAATTAAAAAATTATTAGTGAAAATAATTAATTTGGGTTGAAAAAGAATTTTAAAATAATTTTTATCAGGGTTAATTTGAATATTAATTAAATTGGGTTTAATTGTAAAATAAGAAAAAAATTTAGATTATTTATTTGGAAAATAAACCTTAAAATTTGGATTTTTGGAGGGAAAAAATCAATTGGTAAAGGGAAATGTGAAAGTGGGCATTAGGCAAATTCTCCAATTTTTTAATTCTAGTAGGTTGTTTCAGCTTTAAACACAATGCATCTAGCTTACTTTTCACACATTTTACATCAGATTAGAGAGCTACAAATTTCATTTTCTTTGCATGGTTTTAAAGATCTATCATCAAAGAATAGATTCAACCATTTTTCTTCTCAAAATACTCTCTTAATTCACCCGAAATTATTCTCCAATGTAGCCAAAAATATTCTAAAAATTTTTAAGCTTTGTACATCAAGATTTTCAATCCACGAAATTAGAGCGAATCAAAGGTAATCTTCTATCCTAAACTTGTTTTTACATGATTTGAGAGTCAATTAAAGGATTTTTATCAATGTCATCTTCTTCAACAGCTTATGGTGCTTTAATGATGGATCTTAAATTTTGAGAGGAAATCCATAAATCAATGGATGCGCCAACTCAAAATGAATCTATTAAAGGGTTTTTGGTCTTATTTATTAAGATTAAACATGATTTGTGGGGTAATTTGAAGAAATCCAAATTTCATCATCTTCAAGAACCGAATTTTCGGATTTTTGTGAAATTGATTTAAATGTGAAATTGATGCATAGTTTATGTGTATTTGGTTTAGTATTGATGTTTCTAAGTGATTAGGAGGGCTGGAGAGATCGATTTTTTGTGGACTCGAGTTTTCAACTAGATGTTACAAATCTGGTAAGGTATCTTTTTGAGAGAATTTTGATTGGAATAGTTAATCAAAATTTGTGTTTATTATAGCAATGGAAATGTGGTAATGTCTACTTTACCTCTATTGAAGTTTTGAATCTTGAAGTGGACCGAGAAAATCGGAATTGAAGCTTGGAATTGCTTAGTTGATCATTGTGATAGAATAAAATTTTGTGATGAATGTTTTTTAGGGAGATTTGGTAAATTGACCCTCAATTATGTTTAATTAGTACCTTAATTAATGATTACAATTAATAATTATGGATCTATGGTTAATTTTGCAAGATTGGCATTAAATGTGCAAAAAATTGAATTTGTATTGAAAAGAAATGGTAAGTGAGTTTTTGGGTGGTGTTGTGCTATTTAATTAGATTAATTTTAAGGATGATTTTAAGCATGTGTATTGAAATTTTTTATCATAATATGTTGGTGTTACAATTGGTAATTGAATATGGGAGATTGGCAAATGAATTTCTTGAATTAATTGGATGCTAAATGGTTATGTTCCAAGTTATACATAATCATTTTGTCATGTTAAATTGAGCACAATAATAATTGATTTATATGCTATGTTTGACTGAATATATTGGCAACATGCATGGTGGATTCATTGGATACAGTTGGCATGTCATAGGATTTGTGGGTACTCACCTTTATTTGTGACATTGTGAGCATATGGCTCTAGGTGGGCTGATTTCTTTGGAGTAGATAAGGGAGTGTTGAGCATGAGTCTCCACTCAATAGGTTATTTGAGGCGCTATAAGAGAGCATGTGCTTCGGCCCGCTCAACCCGGTGGATTGTATTTGATATTTATGTGAGTTCGAAGATCCATTTATCTGATGTATGATTACCCAATTAAGCCATGAGAAATGGATGCCAATATATTTATGTGTGATTTTTGCTATATCTATTGATGATTGAAAGCCATGAATAATTGATTTTTGGTACGAAAATGCTTATGGAAGTTAAATTGACATGTTTAATTGTTTGGTTGCCAATTGGTGAATATTTGGTTGTGAATTAAGCATGAATTGGATTTTAATTTACTTTTCATTTTTATTAACATGCATTGAGGTTTTTAAAGCTCATACCCTCACATTCGTGTAGATAATAGTCAGGATTAAGGTGCTGAGGAGCCGAGCAAGAGAGTTCCAAGAGATTTAGGCTTGGTAGAGACTTTATTACGCATTTTAAAGACTGAAGTTGAGCATTGTGGAAATCCTAAGAATTAGTTTAATTTTTGTTGTAACTGGACTTTGGACATTGGATATTTTATTTGTATGGTTTTATAACAAGTTTGTAACACCCTAAATTAGGGGTTATTTGTAATTTAAATAAATTCCATGTGGGCTTCAAGAAATAAATAAATATGATTTTATTTGGCATGATTTAGGGTCTAAAAACAACCCCGAATTAGGTTGAAGTTGCAATTAAAAAAAAAAACTCTTTTAAGGTAATTAAAAGAAAGGAGCTAGGAGAAGTTAGGGCTTAAATAAAATTTTGGGCGAAACGTGACACAAAGAACAGCATGGCTAAGTGGCCTCCATGCGCCACTTAGGTGCCTTGGAGGTGGTGTCCAAGGGGGTGTTGGGTTCGAGCCTCGGCAGGAACAAGGGGGAAATGTTTTTTTCCTTGTGGGCTTTTTGGCCTAGAAAGGCCTTATAATTAAATCAGGGGGGCTTATTGACATGAAAGGCAGGTGGGCGGAGTGGCTTGGGGCGCCACTTAAGGGTGTTGGCACGAAGGTCTCGGGTTCGAAACGCAAGGGACGCAAGGAGTTTTATTTTTGGGCTTTGGCGTTGAAGGAGTAAGGGCCAGGAAGAAGGCTTATAATTAAAAGGTGAGGGCTTTATGTCATGAAAGTCCAAAGGGAAGAGTGGCCTAAGGCGTAAAAGGGAGGCTCTTTGCTTGAGGTCATCGGTTCGAGCCAAAGATAGCGTGAGCTTGGTCTTTAATTTCTTTTCTTTTCTTTCTTTGGCGTGCATGGGTGGAAATTGGCATGAATGTGGACTCTTTAAATTGATAAAGATAAGGTTTTATTTTTGCAAAAATTCACTTTGGAAGGGGGATTATTAGTAGTTTAATTGTTATTAATTGTTTAAGGTTAATAAGGGATTAAATGTAGGATAATTCTGCTTTGTTTTGTGATAAATAAAAGCTGGAATTTATCACCTAAAAGGAGGAATTGGCCAGCATTGGGACTCCTTGGGGGCTGTTCAAAATTGATTTTTGTACAAACAAAGAAGTGCCCAAAAATTCCAAAGAACTATTTCTTCTTCTTTTCCCTCTCTCACTGCGAATTTCCCTAGGAAATCCTTCAAAATTTTCCAAAGATCTTCCTCTTTTACTTAGCCAAAAATCATCATTGATTTCCCTACATATTTTCTTTTTCTTTTCTTCCTCCATTAGCGAACCCCTACCATCTTGTCAAAATTCCTTAGACAAAGCGCCCAAAATTATTCAAAATTCCAGCATCTCTTTAGCCGAATCTACTCCTCCCTATTTGCTGTAGTTTTGGCCGAACATCAAAGAAAAGGGTGCTCTCTTCTTCCCTAATCGGTTTAAAAGGGAGGTAAGTGGTGGTAAGGACTTGATTTAGTAATCTTTTTCCTCTAGGTATTCGTTAAGCCGAAGGCTTGGAGGTTAACTATTTTGTGTCTTAAGGTGTGGCCGATTGTCGGAGGTGAACCATCGCTTGGCTCGGGATTTGGTAGGAAACCAAATCATTTGTAAGGACAAGAGATCTAGCGACGTAGATCGGATCTTCAGGATCTAGGAATTCCGATAGAAACAGTTGTGTAAACTCTTTACACACTTTATTAATAAACTTGCTATATTTTTGTCTTGAGTATAAATTTTAGTAGTGATCTATGATATGCTTGTGGGCTTAAACATGGATTCCGGGTAAGTCCCCTAACTGGTGATTTTTGATATATGATTTGCATGCCATCACATGATGATTAAATGCTACGGTATGATTTATGAAAATTGTTATAAAAGCATGTGATGGTGGGATTGATGAGAGGAGGGGGATGAACTATGGACTGTCGTCAGTGGTTTTGACCACAAGATGGGTTAGCCCCATCAGATTATTGTGACCTATGGTCATCAGTGGTTTTGACCACAACTATTGATTATTTGCGACTAAGTCCCAGTGGTTTGGTACCACCAGTAGTTTTGACCATGTTTGATATATTGTGACCTATGGTCATCAGTGGTTTTGACCACACGATGGGTTGGCCCCATCATTTAAATTGTGACTTTAAGTCATCAGTGGTTTTGACCACACGGGGTAGAAAAGGAGTATGGATGGCTAGTTGGGTTGCATGAGCATGTTTATTAATGAATTGTGTATGAGATGTATTTTTCGGGTGGGGGATTTACACACTGAGTCTTGGTGACTCACCCTTCCCTTAACATTTTGCGAGATGAGTAGATCGCGAGATGGAGCCTGATGGACTCGAGGTGGCCATGCAGTGGAAATTTTAATTAGATGAACTTGGATTTTGTTTTATTTTATTTGAATGTTGGTTTTATTTTAATTAAGTTGTAATAAGGCCTCCTAGATATATTTTTATTATTCTATGTTTTGGATTAATTTATTTAAACTATTTCTTAACGTTAAATTAAGTACACATGTTTTCTAAAATTTAATCGCAAATGTTTTATTGTGCCATCGGGCACATTTGGAATCTATAATAACCCGACTTAATAAATATTTTTAAAACAAACTAAGTATGGTTTTAGCAAGACAAATGGAAATGGAAGATTTTTGATAGAACTTAAATCGGCTTAAAGGGATTTTCCAAAAATACTTTCTGTGTAGCACACCAAATTCGGTCGTAGTGTTTGGGCCGGGTTTGGGGTGTTACAAAGTTTGAGTTTAATTATTGATTGGTTTACGGTGTTTTGTTCTTTGATAACAAGGTGATTGATAACACGGTGTGTGAAGCTTGAAACTTTTACTAATGATTGTTTAAATGAAGCTTCCATGGAGTGGTTTACCAGCAACTAAGGTATGCCACTTGTTTGACTTATTTGGTGTTTGTTATGCATGAAATTGATTACCTAATTCTATTTAATTAAGGCTTAATTGATATCAATAAATTCAATTGAAGGTGTATGTATATGTTTGTTAATTAATCGTAGCTTAATTGGCCAATAAATTTGTAACAGCCCGATTTAGACCCTAGTCAGAATAGAGGTTTTGGAACCACAAATCTAAGGTTGAAAAAATATTTTAATATTATTTTTGGTGTTTAGAATATGTGATCGAGTTCGTGTGAAAATTTGGTGTGAAAATTTTATCGATTGTGTGTCGAATTATGAAAAAGGACTTAATTGCATAAAATGCAAAAGCTGTGTGTTGATTGTTTCAGTGCCTAATTGTTGTTGTCTTTATAATTGAGAGGTTTTATGATGCAATTAGCCCACTATTAAGGTTAGTGGGTGGTTATGGACAAAATAACCTTAATGAATAAATGTTTTATATGTTTAATAAAAGGGTATATTGGTAAAATATAAATTAAATTGTTAATAAACAAAACAAAGAAAAAAATGCTCATCTTTTTCTTGCATATTTCCACCGAAATTAAAAGAGAAAGAAAGGTTAATAGCTTTGAAGGTTTCGGCAAGCTCATGCTTAAATTGGTATGTGTTTTTAAATCGATTTTTGATAATTTCTGCGTTTTTGTAATCGTTGCTTTGTGCTCTACAAAACCCATGCTTAAATTTTATGAATTGATAATAAATTTGAAAGGTGCCATGAATGAATTCATGAACTTTGTGATAGTTGATGATGAAATATGAAAGATAGGGGAAGGATTAACATATTTTCTCTTTGGATATTTGATGAAATTGAGTAATTTGGACTAAATTGTGAAAATAATATTTTGACGGACTAAAATGTGAAATAAATGAAATATATGGACTTGTATGGGCATAGGGAGAATTCGGCTAGGTATGTGTGAAGTGAGATTTTGTGTATTTTGTGATTTTGTGAAATAGGGACTAAAGTGTCGAAATGTGAAAATATAAGGACTATTTTGTAAAATGCATTAAATATGTGTGTTTGGACTAAATTGAATGAATTGGTGATTGAATGAACTAAATTTGAATATGTATAGACCAAGAAAGGAGAGATTCGGATCGTGATCGAGGCAAAGACAAAGTACTCGATTGATCGGCTAGTTTCGGTATTTCAACGTTTGAGGTAAGTTCAGATATAGAATAATTTGTTAATTTATATCTATGTGATGTGAATTGAATGATAGTTATTGAATTAAGAATGTAATATATGAGATTGAGAAATGAGGCACTAAGTCTGCGTAATTGAAATCGATACAGAGTTGAATAGCACTGTGTGTGCGAAGTAACGCAAGCTTCGACTTTACTGAATGGCACTGTGTGTGCGATACCAAATTAAGTTCGGTTTTGTGTCGAGGCACTAAGTGTGCGATGTTAATTAAGTTTCAGCTATGATTTGGGCACTAAGTGTGCGATTGGGTTGAAAATATATCGAGCTGGGAATAAGATATGTATCAGGCATCGAATAGCAAGAACGTTCGTTAACTAAGTGTTGGCAAAGGTATGTTTGAACCTATGTGGTTGATGATAGATTTAAAGGTTGAATGAATAGATATTTGAGCATTAGTTGAGGTTGATAATGTGCCTATATGTGCATCTATCTATGTGATGGTTTAATTATGGATTGATGTTACATTATTGAGTAGTATGTATTATATTACGAACTTACTAAGCTTTAAAAGCTTACTGTGTGAATTGTTTCTCTATTTTACAGTGTTAGTAAAGCTAGCTCGAATCCGAGGATCATCAGCGGCTCTATCACACTATCGACATATCTATTTTGGTACTTTTGAAAGATGTATATAGTTGGTATATGACATGTATAGGCTAGAAGTTATGATATGAAACACCCCAAACCCGGCCAGCGAGCCTTGACCGGATCTGGTATGTTCCTCGATGAAAATCGGTTCAAATTCTTTTGTTACTTAGGAAAAACTTGTGTGTTTTGAAAGAAAGATTTTGTTGGGTCGGGCTTGAGTTGAAAGATTTTGTTGGGTCGGGCTTGAGTTGAAAACAAGTTTATTTCATTATTAAAATCCTTTACTTTAGGTGACAAAACGTTTAGGCTTTGTTTTAAAATAAATCTACTCAAACTTCACTTGATAAAAATTCGTACATAGTAATTAAAAGAAAAATTAAAGTAATTCAACTATGGTCTTATTACATCAAATAAATCCCAAAATTAAAACCAAAGTACTTAAAATAAAATAGTCCAAATAAAATGAATTTCTTGCTTTGAGCATGGCCATCCCTAAGCTTCACAGGCCAGGTCCATCACTTTGTTCATCACACAAAAATGTTCCCACAACGGGGTGAGTCAACAGACTCAATGTGTACTACAACACTAAGTCTTAACAAATTTAGGCATTTCATAACATACATATTCATATATCATTAAATTAAAAATGATGCAACCCGAACCCAAACCTAGATGCCATCTGCTACACATCACCCGTACCATCCTGCACACCGTGGGGACTACTAAGTGAACCCTCCATCTGCTACACACCATCAAAGGTAGTCGCTGCAGTCGACGTGCTCATCGCCCTTATAAATATTCGTGGCATAGCCACCAGATTAAATAATTGTGACAGAAGTCACCACATTCAGATATCGTGGTCTTAAGTCACCACATTCAGATAATGTGACCGAAGTCACCACATTCAGATATCGTGGTATTAGATCACCACATTCACTTCCCCTTTTTCAATAACCCATATGCCCCATATCATACATGTCATGCATTTCACATTCTTATCACTTTTCACATGTTAAATATAACATATTTCATAATCCTAGTAGGAGTAGGAAACGTACCTGAGTACTTTGTACCATAACACGGTACCTTAGCCATATTCACATCCTTATAAACATGCACATATTAAATATTGCCATAAGTTTTATTAAAAGATAGTGTGGGGTACATACCTGATTTGCTTAACAAATTCACTGAAATCCCGAAATTCGATCTACTGCCTTAGATCCTTAACTCCCTACATTCGGCCATCACTCAAAAATTTAATGAAGACCATTCGGCCATAAAACCAAATCCTATTAGGATTGTAGTAACTCAAAACTTACCTTGGTGCCGATTTCACTACTAATCAAGTCCCGAAATCTTTGTTATGCTTCTTCTTGTATTCGGCCAAGCACTAGATCTATTCATAGGTTAGTTTCCGGCTTTTAAGATAATGAAAAACAAGTCTAAATACTAAAATAGACCTTTGGCCGAATGTGTGAGTACACTTACCTTGAAAATCCCGAAAAGTATCCCTTGCCTTAGGTGTCTTGAATCTTAAAAAATCCCGAAATATCTTCTCTTGAAGTCAACAACACCTAAATCTCGAAACCTCCCTTCCATAGTTCGGCCAAGATTAATAATAGGGATTAGACCCTAAATTTCGATAGTCTAAAATATAACAGAATGGAAACCAAATTTGGATCTTACCCTTATTTGAAGAAATCGATTGCACATTCACTTCAACCTTCAGAGATTCGGCTATGGCTAGATGATGATCTCACAACTTTCGGCTTTTGAGAGATTGAGAGAACGTGAAGAGAATAAGGTGAACAAGAGATTCGGCTTTAATAAAGAAAAGAAAAGAGAGGGTGTTGAGGCTTAGAGAATCAGCAATAGTGGATTTTGTGAAGGGATTATTCGGCTTAACAAAAAGTAGAAGAGAAGAGAGCTTACTAGAGAATTCGGCAGAGACTAGGAAGGAAGAAAAATGAATAATGGCCTTATTTTCGTCCTATTGCCGAAATTACTAGGCCAAGACTCCCTTACTTGGCCATCACTTCTCTTATCTTTATCACTTTGTTTAAAATTAATAGAAATAATCCTTTAATTATCTCTTATCCCTTAATTTAAAAAAATACCAATAATTATCCATCATTTATCCATCTATTTGCTGAATTTTAAAGAGAATAAAACTCCTCTTTTAAGAGCCTTAAGGCCGTCCACCTCTCTGCTCCTTGTAACAAAAATAAAATTCTTTTATTTTCTTCCCAGGCGACTCGATCCTTGGCCCATTTGCCTATGTATGTGGTATCACTTGCTAGGCCCTTAAGTGTCGCCTTGTAGCCATTTTACCAAGGCTATTTGTATGTCATATTTCACATACATTTTCTCTTAAGACCACCTTACTTCATGTCCCTCTTTTAAACTTTAAACTTGACATTTCTAAAGGATTTCCTTAGATTTCTAAGACATTTCCTTACATTTCCAAGACAAGACATTTCCTTACATTTCCAAGACATTTCCTTACATTTCCAAGACAAGACATTTCCTTATATTTCCAAGACATTTCCTTACATTTCCAAGACATTTCCTTACATTTCAAGACATTTCCTTACATTTCGAAGATTCTAAAAATGCACACATCACATCCATAACACATAAGACATACTAATGCATAGGCTATAATCCAGGATGTTACAGTTCTACCACCTTAAAAATAATTTCATCTTTGAAATTACTTGGCTAATTGCATTCCTACTCACCACACTACGCTTATGCTGCGCACTCTGATCTTAATAACACTATCATACTTCCTAGGTATAATCTCTAAATTCACATGCAAGGTTTCAGGCACTTTACCAGCAGTACAAGAATGAGCTAATTCATAACAAGCAAAGTAATAAAGGGTATTCCAAAACAGGGAATGTACCCGTTGTCACATCTGGTACATCTTCCTCCTCGTGACGGCCAACTGCAGAAACCAATCTTGCTTGCCTCTCATCAGAACCTTCGGCACCTCTATTTGGTGTTCCACGACCTTGGCCGGAACCATTCCCTCCATGCTTCGGACCACGACCCCTCATTGCTTGTTGACCACCTCTGCCTATCTGCTCATAACCTTGACCTGCTGTCCGAGCCCTATTCGAATCCTACGGATAGTCTTTAATCATATGATCCTTGGACCCACACTTAAAGCATCCTTTGGTCTTTTTCCAACACTCTCCTAAGTGTTTCTTCCCACACTGGTCACAAGTACGATACTGCCCTCCTGTAGCAACTTGCTGACCTCGCGGCCCATCAACTCTAGGCCTTTTTTGAATATTCCCAGAAGATCCTGACGATCCAAAACTTCTTTTCTGCCCGTTCCGATCAAAGTTCTGCTTTGTAGAATCCTTAATTCCCTCAGCTACTTTTGCCTTCTCTACTAATGCAGAAAATTCCCGCTCCTGATGTGGAGCTATCAATAACCTTAGGTCATCCCTTAGTCCATCCTCAAAACGGACACATCGCTCATGCTCCGTTGCCACTACTCCTCGAGCATACCGGCTTAACCTTAAAAATTCAGCTTTATACTCTGCTACGGACTTGTTCCCTTGAACTAGTCCCAGAAAAGCCTTCCTTTGCTCATCAGTATACCTTGTGCCGACATACTTCTTTTGATATGCGGCCTTAACATACTCCCAGGTCAGATCCTCAGCCGTGGCACCATCACGAACTGTGAGCCACCATTGGTACGCTTCATCGTGTAGCAATGCCAACATTCCTTTCAGTTTCTCCTCAGGGGTCAGATCAAGCTCATCCATAATTCGTTGAGTGGCCTCCAACCAATACTCAGCGGTATTGGGTGCCACATCGGATACACCACGAAACACCTCAGGTCCGTTGGCACGAAGTCGCTCAGGTACCGACTTTCGAGCTCCCGAATTTCCTCCTGCACCAGCCACCAACTCAAGAACTCGCGGCCGCGGCTGCGATACGATGTCGTCGTCTCCGTCGATCTTGCTGCTCAAAGCACCAACAAACGGTGGTGGTGGTGACAGTACCTCATTCTCAGATCCTTGACCCGATCTAACGGGTTCTGACACGGTCATTCTACCTTTACCGCGTCCACGACGACCACGTCCCCTAGAACTCATTTCTAACATCGCAATTTATCTGATTAAAAAGTTTTATGCATCAGAATTTTGTTCCACTTATTAACCGCGAACAATTTTATGAAATAGAATATTTAGAAGTAGTTCTTTTGATCACACAAAGGTTCAGTTCATGTTCACTACTCTAATTCAGAGAGCCACATTCATTCCTCAATAGACGCACATTCATTGATCATCATAGACATATTCATTTAGTGGTATCCATCACACACATTCACCATTCGAACACTCTTTGCCTTATTCCTATCTCAGGGGTATTTTTGTAATAAACCAGGGTAAATTTGTAAAGTTTAATAATTCAGGGGAATTTCAAAATTTGCAAAACTGTGAGGATTCTTTTTGAGGATTTGTTTTCCAAAACGGTGATGTTGCAAAAATTTTGGAAATTAGGGTCATTTTGGTAATTTGCAAGTTAGGGGCAATTTCGTAATTGTCCAAAATCAAGATATTTCAATATTTCACAAAATAAGGTTTTTGGTATTTTTGTAAAGTAAGAATATTTTAGCAAAAGTCGAGGGTATTTTTTGAAAATCTTAAAAACTAAGGGTATTTTAGTAATTTACAATACAGGGGCCTTTTTGTACTTTTGTAAATCAGAGATATTTTGGAAAAATTTTCACAATAATCTTTTACTACAATTAAAAGGGTAATTTAGGGATTTTAAAACTAGGAATTTTATAAAACTGCATGGCTAGTCCCTTTCGAGTTTTAATTATCGGGTTTAGCCCGTGAATAAGTCCTCTTGGTTAGGGTGAACGGTTACTACGCACCAGGTAGGATTCGAGTAAAGAGGAGGTGAGTCGCTAGGACTGCTTAAATACCAAGCTCTTACTGAATCAACTCCTAGACATGCGCACAACTGTTGCCACACCCTAACTCGGCGACTTAACCACAGGTTTGTTTAAGTTAGGCACTTAAGTCTTATGTGTTTGTTGGGGTAAACTAGTCCTAGGGTTCACATACTTAACAGTCTAATCTACGTTCCATTCCTACCCTTCTAAAATTCATATCATAAATCACACAATGGATAGGGGTACTTACCTGGTGGACTTCGGGTCGGAGACTTAGGTCCATGCCAGAAAAACCTGAAAATTTCCACAAATTTCTTTTGGGCTAGATTTTGAAAACGTTTTGGGCCTTAAACCACAGGGCGAGAGTTTGAAACGGGCTCTGATACCAAACTGAAACATCCCAAACCCGGCCCACGAGCCTTGACCGGATCTGGTATGTTCCTCGATGAAAACCGATTCAAATTCTTTTGTTACTTAGGAAAAACTTGTGTGTTTTGAAAGAAAGATTTTGTTGGGTCGGGCTTGAGTTGAAAACAAGTTTATTTCATTATTAAAATCCTTTACTTTAGGTGACAAAACGTCTAGGCTTTGTTTTAAAATAAATCTACTCAAACTTCACTTGATAAAAATTCGTACATAGTAATTAAAAGAAAAATTAAAGTAATTCAACTATGGCCTTATTACATCAAATAAAACCCAAAATTAAACCCAAAGTACTTAAAATAAAATAGTCCAAATAAAATGAATTTCTTGCTGAGCATGGCCATCCCTAAGCTTCTACTGACCCGGTCCATCACTGTTCATCACTTGAAAAATGTTCCCACAACAGGGTGAGTCAACAGACTCAATGTGTACTACAACACTAAGTCTTAACAAATTCAGGCATTTCATAACATACACATTCATATATCATTAAATTAAAAATGATGCAACCCGAACCCAAACCTAGATGCCATCCGCTGCAGATCACCCGTACCATCTTGCACACCGTGGGGACTACTAAGTGAACCCTCCATCCGCTACACACCATCGAAGGCAGTCGCTGCAGTCGACGTGCTCATCGCCCTTATAAATATTCGTGGCATAGCCACCAGATTAAATAATTGTGACAGAAGTCACCACATTCAGATATCGTGGTCTTAAGTCACCACATTCAGATAATGTGACCGAAGTCACCACATTTAGATATCGTGGTCTTAGATCACCACATCCACTTCCCCTTTGTCAATAACCCATATGCCCCATATCATACATGTCATGCATTTCACATTCTTATCACTTTTCACATGTTAAATATAATATATTTCATAATCCTAGTAGGAGTAGAAAACGTACCTGAGTACTTTGTACCATAACACGGTACCTTAGCCATATTCACATTCTTATAAACATGCACATATTAAATATTGCCATAAATTTTATTAAAAGATAGTGTGGGGTACACACCTGATTTGCTTAACAAATTCACTGAAATCCCGAAATCCGATCTACTGCCTTAGATCCTTAACTCCCTACATTCGGCCATCACTCAGAAATTTAATGAAGACCATTCGGCCATAAAACCAAATCTTATTAGGATTGTAGTAACTCAAAACTTACCTTGGTGCCGATTTCACTACTAATCAAGTCCCAAAATCTTTGCTATGCTTCTTCTTATGTTCGGCCAAGCACTAGATCTCTTCATAGGTTAGTTTCCGGCTTTTAAGATAATGAGAAACAAGTCTAAATAGTAAAATAGGCCCTTGGCCGAATGTGTGAGTACACTTACCTTGAAAATCCTGAAAAGTATCCCTTGCCTTAGGTGTCTTGAATCTTAAAAAATCCCGAAAGATCTTCTCTTGAAGTCGACAACACCTAAATCGCGAAACCTCCCTTCCATAGTTCAGCCAAGATTAATAATAGGGATTAGTCCCTAAATTTCGATAGTCTAAAATATAACAGAATGGAAACCAAATTTGGATCTTACCCTTATTTGAAGAAATTGATTGCACCTTCACTTCAACCTTCAGAGATTCGACTATGGCTAGATGATGATCTCACAACTTTCGGCTTTTGAGAGATTGAGAGAACGAGAAGAGAATAAGGTGCACAAGAGATTCGGCTTTAATAAAGAAAAGAAAAGAGAGGGTGTTGAGGCTTAGAGAATCGGAAATAGTGGATTTTGTGAAGGGATTATTTGGCTTAACAAAAAGTAGAAGAGAAGAGAGCTTACTAGAGAATTCGGCAGAGACTAGGAAGGAAGAAAAATGAATAATGGCCTTATTTTCCTCCTATTGCCGAAATTACTAGGCCAAGACTCCCTTACTTGGCCATCACTTCTCTTATCTTTATCACTTTGTTTAAAATTAATAGAAATAATACTTTAATTATCTCTTATCCCTTAATTAAAAAAAATACCAATAATTATCCATCATTTATCCATCTATTTGCCGAATTTTAAAGAGAATAAAATTCCTCTTTTAAGAGCCTTAATGCCGTCCACCTTTCTGCTCCTTGTAGCAAAAATAAAATTCTTTTATTTGCTTCCCATGCGACTCGATCCTTGGCCCATTTGCCTATGTATGTGGCGTCACTTGCTAGGCCCTTAAGTGGCGCCTTGTAGCCATTTTACCAAGGCTATTTGTATGTCATATTTCACATACATTTTCTCTTAAGACCACCTTGCTTCATGTCCCTCTTTTAAACTTTAAACTTGACAGTTCTAAAGCATTTCCTTACATTTCCAAGACAAGACATTTCCTTATATTTCCAAGACAAGACATTTCCTTACATTTCAAGACATTTCCTTACATTTCCAAGACAAGACATTTCCTTACATTTCCAAGATTCCAAAAATCTACACATCACATCCATAACACATGAGACATAATAATGCATAAGTTATAATCCAGGATGTTACATGATATGTTTTGTAATGTTTGGTATATGATATATGACATGGTTTGGAAACTGAATGATGTTGGTGCATACATATAGGTTATGAAAAGGACGAATGAGGTATGAATTAGTGAATATGAAGATGGTACACTGCATACTTGAATTAGTTGATTGAAATGGTGTTTTAAGTGTGAAATTGTGGTTTGACTAAATGATGTATTTGCTAACATGTTTTAGGATGTGAAATTTGTACTTTAGATGGAATTATTTGAGATGAGATTGAGCATGATCATAAGGAGTATGGTTGATGATGGATTGGTGCTTGTATTGGTATGTTTGATTTGTATTTTGAGGTATGAATTGGTATTAATTTGAGGCTTGTAGGTGATTCAATGTGTGGGAGGCAAATTTGGCCTTGAAAATGGCCTATAATTGCCCACACGGTTGAGCACACAGGCATGTGGCTCGACCGTGTCCTTCGAATTTGTAATTTGATTCAAGTCAGGCTTGACCACGGGCTAGACGCATGGGCGTGCGACTAGTCATGTGGTGTAAGTCAGTGTCAACCACGGGTGAGGCACATGGGCGTGTCTCAGGCCGTGTGGACAAGTCAGTAGGTATGCCTTGTTTTGCCACGGTTTGGCCACATGGACGTGTCCGAGGCCGTGTGAGGCACACGGCCTACCTACACGGGCATGTGACCTCTATAACTTAGAAAATTGTTAAATTTTCAGAAATATTCATATGAATTCAATTTAGTCCAGACCCCTTTCTAACATATGATTAAAGTCTAGTAGACTTATTTAAGGGACTCATTGGATGTGAATTACTATGTTTGAATGTAGAGTGATTTCAAATGTTTAGAAATTATAGTAATACCTCTTAACCCTATTCGGGCAATGGTTATGGGTTAGGGGTGTTACATTTTATTAGTATCAGAGCTACGATTTAGTCGATTCTAGGACTAACGTAGCGAGTGTGAGTCTAGCTATACATGCCATATATATAATTGCGATAGTGTGATAAATCCTGACAGTTACAAATATGTTTTCATATAGTAAATGGATCCTGATCGTGCAGTTGCTGACGATGTTGAGAGTAATGCGCCTGCTCTCGCTCAAGGGACAGCGCCGGCCACATCTAGGTCCAGTGATAGTAGTCAAGAGGGAGAGACTAAGCAAGCCTTCTTTCGAATGATTAGTGAGTGGTTTTCGGAGTTCGTCCAAACGAATCCGGCTGCTCCACAACCTCCACCCTCACAAGTACCTGTTGTAACAGTCTGGTTTAGACCCTTGTCAAAATTGTGGTTTTGGGACCATGAATATGAGTCAGTGAAATATTTTAATATTATTTTCTATGCCTTTGATATGTGGTTAATCATGTGTTAAAGTTCCGTAAGATAATTTGTCTATTTGTATGCTTAATTTGATAAAAGGATTAAATTGCATTAAAGGCAAATTTGTATGCTTTATGAAAAGTCATCTATTTGAGATGGCTTTTTTAAATAAGAAGTCCTTATAAGGCAATAAGCCCATTATTTGAATAAGTGGATGAATATGGTCAAAAATGACCTTATATGATATGTTTCATGCATTTAGAATTAAAGGTTAATTTTGTACATTAATAATTAAGTATAATTAAAGGAAACAAAAGCATGAAAATGGGATAGTTATCATATTTTTAGCCAAAAATTGAAAGAAAGAAAAGGAAGAAAGTTAAGCTAGGTTTCGACACTTGCAAGAAAAATAAGGTATGTTCTGACTTTGGTTTTTGATGATTTTTATGTTTTTGAGATTGTTGCTTAGTCTACTATCAAGCCCATGTTGTAATTTGAAGAATTGATGATGTTTATGATATGTGCCATTGATGAAACGATGAGCTTTGTGATAAGTTTATGTGTTAAATGAAAGATATGTGTGAAATGAACATGTTTTGTTCTTGAATTTTTGATGAATTTAAATAATTAGGGTTAAATTGTGAAAATAAATTTTGGGGGATTAAATGGTGAATTTGATGAAATTTTTGGACTTGTACGAGATACATGAGCATTCAGCTAAACATGAGTATATGGTGATTTTGTATATTTGATGTTTTGAGAAAAATGGACTAAATTGATAAAATGTGCAAATGTGAGGGCTAAGTTGCAAATAGCCCTAAATGTATGTTTTTGGATTGAATTGAATAAGTTGATGAATAAAAGGGTTAAATTTGAATATGTATAGATCAAGAACCGAAGAAAATGGACTTAAATCGCAGGAAAGCGAAAGTAGTTGAATAACCGAGTCTGATCGAATATCCGAATCCGAGGTAAGTCAAAATACAAATAAATGTATTTGTATTAAACTATTTGTGTATTTATGGAATATTAATTTCCGTGAACATCTATTGTGATGGAATGTATTTGGAATAAGGGTTACAAATAAGTCGACAAGTTGATAATGTTCGAGAAGTCCCGTTTGAATCTAGGAATAGATAGAGAGTACGTATGTCATGACATAGGTATCCGTAATGTGATATCATGTAAGACCACATATGGGACGTTGGCATTGATTCGAGATTTCGTGTAAGACCACGTCTAGGACGTTGGAATCGATACGAGACTTACGTGTAAGACCATGTCTGGGACATCGGCATCGTATTGATTCGTGTAAGACCCTGTCTGGGACAGTGGCGTCGACATTTGACTACATGTAAGACCATGTCTGGGACGTTGGCATTGTACGACTATTTCGAGAAATCTAAGCATTCTATTTAGTTTCGAACAGTTCAACGGGAAAATCTGAGATACGAACAATTATGTGATTGTATATCCATTTTAGGTACGTTGATATGTACACTAAATGTGTATGAAAGGTAAGTATCAATATGAACTTACTAAGATGAATATGTGCAATGGAATAATGAGATGATATGTGAAAATATGCTTGAATGAATTATGTGTATATGTGATATTTGAATTGAAGAATGTGGTAAGATATGGCTAAGCATATGAGCCAAATAATATGAGATGAATTTGCTATGAGAACTATAAATGACATTGTATCATTATGAATATGTATATTTTAAGCTAAGTTTATTTGTATATGGCTTACTTAGCTTTTGAAAGCTTACTCTGTGTGTGTTTACTCTGTTTTATAGATCGTCAAAGCTACTGAAGGCTTGGGAACCGTCGAGGATCATCATCACACTACTTAAACTTGTTTTGGTACCTTTGAAATATGTATATAGCTAAATATGGCATGTAGAGGCTAGTCATTTTGGGTGAAGTTTGAAATGTGTATAAATAGCCATGAGATGCGGCTAGATAAATGTTGATGACATGCATGAGTGATTATGATATATGATGCTTAATTTGGTATGGCTTGATAGTTAATGAAATGGTCAAGACTATGAAAAGCATATGAATGCATAATGAGTATGTTTGAATGATAAAAAAAAATGGTTAAAAGAAAGGTAAACATGGATGTATCATGCTTGAATATATGTATGTGTTTTAGTAGTGCAAATTGGCATGAATGAAAATGAAATAGAATATGAAGACTTGTTGATTATTTAGCATGTTTTTGGTTGTCAATTGTACATAACTGAGTTGGTATAATGCTTGTAGGTTTGACCCTAATGTGGGTGGTACTCTGGCCTTGCGAATGGCCTGTTATGCCTACACGGCTGTGGTACATGGGCGTGCTTGATAGCCGTATGGATAAGATAGTAGCTACCCTAACTTACACAGCCATGGTACGTGGGCGTGCCTGGTAGCCGTGTGGTTAAGTCAGTAGCTAGCCTAAGATCACATGGCCATGGCACACGGGTATGTCTGGTGGCCGTGTGGATAAGTCAGTATACATGCCCTGTTTTGGCACGGCCAGGACACACGGTTGTGTCTAGTAGCCGTGGGAGACACACGGCCTGGTCACATGGGCTTGTAACCTTGACAGTTTTGACAAGTTTAAAATTTTTGAGAATTTTCGTATGTGTTCGGTTTAGTCCCGACCCTATTCTAATCCATGATTAAGGTCTCGTTGACCTATAAAAGGAATGCTTGTTTATGATTGATCAATTGTATCATTGAAATGTCTAAATAAGTTTCTGATTTGTCTGATAATGCCTTTAACCCTAGTCCAGCGATGGATACAGGTTAGGGGTGTTACACCTGTTGTGCCACAAGTTGTAGATCCGATCAGATTGAACAAACCTCCTGTGGATAAAATCCAAAAGTATGGGGCCGAAGAGTTTAGGGCCACAACTAATGGTGATGCCGAGTGAGCTGAGTTGTGGCTCAAGAATACCATTCGAGTGTTTTATGAGATGTCGTTGACACCAGATGAATGCATTAAATGTGTTGTTTCCTTGTTGAGAGATACGTCATATAATTTGTGGAAAACGTTGATTTTAGTGGTTCCGAGAGAGAGAGTTACCTGGGATTTCTTTGAAGTTGAATTTAGAAAAAAGTATATCAGTTAATGATTCATTGATCAGAAACGTAAAGAGTTTCTAGCACTGAAACAGGGCTGTATGAGAGTTATGAAATATGAACGGGAGTTTGTGAGATTGAGCCAATATGCACGAGAATGTGTTTCAACCGAAGCTACTATGTGTAAATGTTTCATTGAAGGGCTGAATGATGACATTAAACTGTTGGTTGGAATACTTGACATAAATGAATTTGTTGTGTTAGTCGAAAGAGCCTGCAAAGCCGAGGAGCTTAGCAAAGAGAAGAAGAAAGCAGATTCAGAGGCTAGAGATGAAAGAAAAAGATCGACGGGTAAGTCGTATCAAACTCCATCAAAGAGATTCAAAGATGCAAGCAATCGTTCAAATGCTTTATTTGGACATTCGAGCAGAGATCGTGTAAGACAAAGCGTTGGTCCAAATGTTCAAATCCCGACTGAATCAAGTGTTGGAAGTGTCAAAAGCAACAAACCTGGGTGTAGACAATGTGGAAGATGACACGTTGGAGAATGCTGGGGCAAGTACAATAATAGAACTTGCTACAAATGTGGATCGTGAGATCATTTCATTCGAGATTGTCCAAAGTTAACTGAGAAAGACCATGTCCAGAGTTCAAGAGCGAGCAATGCGACAGCTAGGGGTAGACCACCTAGAAACACCGGAAATGGGAGTGGAAGTCAGAGAGGGACTACGGATGCAGTTGTGAGATCCGAGGCGAGAGCACCTGCCCGAGCTTATGCTATTCGCGATCGTGAGGAAGCGTCATCTCCAGACGTCATTACGGGTACTTTCAATCTATTTGATACTGATTTGATTGCATTAATAGATCCAGGTTCTACTCATTCCTATGTGAGTGTGAATCTAGTATATGTAAGACTCTAGCTGTTGAGTCTACTGAATTTGTGATTCGAGCATCGAACCCCTTAGGCAAGTGTGCAAGAATTGTCTGTTGATGTTTCGGGATACTTGTTTCCGGGCTAATTTGATGTTGCTTCCTTTTAATGAATTTGATATCATTCTGGGTATGGATTGGCTCACTCTGCATAATGCTATTGTAAATTGTAAACAGAAAAGTATTGATTTCAGAAGTCAGAATGGTGACATAGTTTGAATTGAATCCAGTGAGTTAAATGGACTACCGACTGTTATATCATCTATGAAAGCTTTGAACTATGTGAAAAAGGGTTGCGAAGCTTATTTTGGCATATGTGATGATGGTTTAGTTTTGGCTGAGTTGAAAGTAAAGTTGATGTTTATACGTCAAATTTGTGATGCTCAGAAAAGTGATGCTAATATGATGGCAAAACGAGCTCAATGTGGTTTGAATTCTGATTCAGAATTTCGAGTCGATAATGATGATTTTTTGAGATTTAGAGATCGGATTTGTGTTTCGAAGAATTTAGAGTTAATTCAGTTGATTTTGAATGAAGCTCATAGTAGTCGTTTTGCAGCTCACCCAGGAAGTACGAAAATGTATAATGATCTGAAACGGTTTTATTGGTGGCATGGTATGAAACGGGATATTCACGAGTTTGTCTCGAGATGTTTGGTTTGTCAACAAGTTAACGCTAAACATCAGGTTCCATCTAGCTTATTACAACCAATTATGATTTCTGAGTGGAAATGGGAGAGAATCACGATGGACTTTATGTTAGGATTGCCTTTATCTCTGAGAAAGAAAGATGCGGTATGGGTAATAGTTGATAGATTGACGAAATCAACTCATTTTGTTCTGTCGAGAATAGATTATTCACTTGATAAGTTAGCTAAATTGTATATCTTTGAGATTGTGAAATTGCACTGGGTGCCACAATCTATTGTATATGACAGAGATTCGAGATTTACCTCGAGGTTTTGGAAGAAATTCCAAGAGGATTTAGGCACGAAGCAGCATTTCAGTACTGCATTTCATCTTCAAACGGATGGACAATCCAAGCGAATTATTCAGATTCTTGAGGATATGTTGAGATGATGCATTCTTGAGCTTGAAAGTACGTGGGAGAAACATTTACCGTTGATTGAGTTTGCATATAACAACAGTTTCCAATCTAGTATTAAAATGGCACCATATGAGGCTCTTCACGGTAAAAAATGTCGAACTCCATTATATTGGATAGAGCTGAGTGAGAAAAAGATTCACAAGGATGATTTGATAAAAGAGACTGAGCAAAAAGTGAAAGTGATTCCTGACAATTTGAAAGCAGCATTAGATCGTCAAAAGTCTTATACAGATTTGAAATGTGTAACACCCCAAACCCGGCCCACGAGCCTCAATCGGATCTGGTATGTCACGGAGTAAAAACGTTTTGAAAAATTTGGATTAACAGTGGAAATCTGAAAATAATGTTGTAGTTATAAAACGGTGTCTATTAAAACTCAGGTGGGGTTGATTTTTCTTTTATAAACATGGTCGTGTTGAAACCTTTGAAAACATTGTATCGTTTTAAATTTTTAGAAACATCGGAGTTACCGTTAACTTGGTAAATTTTGTTACCTGATGGTAACATCCTTGAAAGCGCGTACGATTACTTATTTTGAAAACGTTACTTTTAACCGATCGATTTAACAGTTTATAAGTTCATTAGCAATATAATAGAATTAAAGTAAAAGCAACTACTTAAACATCCAAAATAACGACTAGCGGCCATATTACAAACCAAATCAAAATTTAGCAGATAGTAAACTTTGACGATACGAAATAAAATTTCGAGTCCAAGGAACAAGCATGGCCGTCTCGAGTCCTCTCCGGCTCTATCTCCGCGATCTACTCACCTGCAAATGATATGGGAAGGGGTGAGTCACCAAGACTCAGTGTATAAATCCCCAACCCGAAAATACAACTCATACACAAGATATTAATAAGACATGCAATTATGCAACCCAAACTAGCCATCCGTACTCCTTTTTTTTACCCCGTGGTACCAAACCACCGGGTGGTGCCAAACCACCGTGACCAAAGTCACAATATCAAATGATGGGGCCAACCCATCGTGTGTGGTCAAAACCACTCGATGACCGTAGGTCACAATATCAACATGTGGTACCCAACCACCGGTGGTGCCAAACCACCGTGACCAAAGTCACAGATATCAATATGTGGTGCCAAACCACCGGTGGTGCCAAACCACCGACTTTAGTCACAAATTATAGCAATGGTGTGGTCAAAACCATGGTGGTACCAAACCACTCGTGACCAGAAGTCACAATTATCAATTGATGGGGCCAACCCATCGTGTGGTCAAAACCATCGTGACAGATCCATAGAGATCATCTCCTCCTCTCATCAATCCAACCATCATCATGCTCACATAACAAGTATCATGATCCCATATATCATGCATTTGTATATAGCGTAGCATTTAACAGCATATGATGGCATACACAACATACATCATAGATCAAGTAATCAGGGACTTACCCGAGATCCAAGCTTATGCCCACAAGGCAAAGTTACTACATGAGAGGTTATATATATATATCATCGTAATAACAGTTTATACTAGTAAAGTGTGTAAGAGTTTACACACCTGTTAAATCGAAGATCTAAAGAGAGTTCCCGAATCTATGTGATATCATAAAAGTCTCGAAACGTATTCTCGAATTTCTATTGCTTACCAAAATAAAACGAAATCCCGGAATCCTCTGTTTTCCTTTGCCGACTAGCCCCTAGCATCATAGTGTACACTCGGTTAAACCTATGTATCAAAAATGGCCTTTGGCCGAATATGCTTAACCATTTACCAATCTTACCGAAATCCCAAAGTTATCACTTGTCTTGTTGAGATTCTTTGAAGAATCAAACCCCGAAATACTCCTTGGTGTCGGTTACACACACAAAAGTTTCATGTTAAAAAGGACTATACACATTCGGCCAATCCTTATCAAAGCCTTAACTCTAGCTTACGGCACACCAATAGAAGATAAAAGGACTCGTTTGTTAGATAATACTCACCTCTATTATTTCCTTGAAGAGACTAGAGGAGTGTAGGTTTCGGCTTCCTGCTTCGGCCTAGAGACAGATTCGGCTATGCCCTTCAAATGAAGATGGAGAAGTCGACCCCAAGTGGAAAAGATACCTTCAGCTAAGGTGTTCCTTTAAAGTACCAAGCAAAGAAAGGAAGGATAGGAGAGGCTCATGAGGATTCGACAGTGGTGAAAGAATGGTGGAGTTTCGGTCATAGCAAAAAGTATGAGAGGAAGAGAGGTTGGTTAAAGAGAAAATGCACTAGAACAAAGAACCAAAAATGCCAAAACTCACCTATGCACATACGGCTCCCACCACCCCTTCACTTGGCCGAAAATATCATCGTAAGCCACCCTCCATTCAGCCAACACCCTATTGAAGTGAAAATTTCCATTACCAAAAACAAACATTAATTTACAAGGTTCCCATCACTATTGGAATTAAAACATTGTTTAATAATCTACCCATTCTCTTAATTCCTTCCTTCAATAAATAATATAAAGAATAATAAAAAAATTAAAACCCCATACTACAGCAGCACAATTGAAAACAAAAGCACATGCCTTCATCTATTTTTGAGCCTATGCGCAGGCCACTACTCACGCCAGCAAAAAGGAAAGATTAAACCTCCCTTGCTGCCCCTAGGTCTCGAACCCGAGACACGGAGAGAAACTCTCTCGCCTCCGCCACTCTACCATCATCGCGCATTTCATGACATGAACCCATCAGGCTTTCTTTTAAGCACTCATCCCTTGGCTCCCTCACGCATTAATGCGAAAGGCAAAAATAAAACACCCATGCGCCTTCATCAGGACTCGAACACGAGTCCTTGTGCCGCAAACACTTATCGCGCCCCACACCACTTTGCCACATTGACTTTCATGTCTACCAATGCTCGCAAAATCCTTTTGAAGCCTCTTTAACCCGTTAACACCAACTTGCAAAAATGAAACATGCCTATGCCGCGCCCAAGACTCGAACTTCAGACCTGATATGGCGTTATTTCCAGGCCGTAAGTGACGCATGGAAGCCACTTTACCAAGGCCTATTATATGCTAAGAATGCCCACAATTTAACCTTAAGGCTTCCCTGGCCCAGTTCTCCTTTTAAATCCAAAAATTAAAACTCCCCAACGCAATTCTTAGGGTTCGAACCCCTGCTTCGCCGTACCATTCAAGCTCCCCAGGTAGCGCCCCTAGCCATCTTGCCACTTGGTTTCTCATGTCAAACCCTTCCAAAAGTTTCTCTTAACTCTTATCTCACCTAGCTCCCTCCACTTAGGCACTAAAAAAAAAATTTACCCCTATTTCAGGATATTACAATTCTACCCCCTTAAAAATAATTTCGTCCCCGAAATTACCTGGATCAGAAGAGTTGGGGGTATTATTGCTGCGTCACATCCTCGGGTTCCCACGTGGCCTCTTTCGTACCATGGTTTCGCCATAGCACCTTTACCAACGGTACCGACTTCCTCCTCAGAACTTTGACATCTCGATCCAAAATGCATGCTTTCCTCCTCAAAAAAGACAAGTCCGCGTTAACTTCAATATTCGTAATCGGCACGATGTGAGATGGATCTGACCGATAGCGCCTAAACATTGACACATGGAAGACGTTATGAATCTGACTTAATTCTGTCGGCAACTCGAGCTGGTAAGCTATAGGTCCCACACGTCTCAACACTGTGTACGGCCCGATAAACCTAGGGCTTAGCTTGCCCTTCCGGCCAAACCGTAGCACCTTTTTTCCAAGGTGATACCTTCAAGAAGACCTTATCACCCACTGCATACTCCACATCCCGGCGCTTAAGGTCAGCGTAGGATTTTTGCCTGTCTGACGCCTCCTTCAGACGAGTCCGAATTACCCTTATCTTATCTTTCGTTTCTACCACCAACTCTGGACCCAACATCTGACGCTCACCCAGTTCTATCCAACAGGTAGGAGTACGGCATTTCCAACCATACAGCGCCTCATACGGTGCCATCTGAATACTCGCTTGATAATTGTTGTTATAAGCGAATTCTGCCAAAGGTAGGTACTCCTCCCAACTGCCACGGAAGTCTAAAACACAGCCCCTTAACATATCTTCCAACACCTGGATTACTCTCTCAGATTGTACATCAGACTGTGGATGAAAAGCCGTGCTGAAATTTAACTTCGTACCCAATGCCTGATGTAAGGCCTTCCAGAATCTCAACGTGAACCGGGGATCTCTATCTGAGATAATGGACACAGGTACTCTATGCAACCGCACTATCTCAGCTATATACAGCTTGGCTAACCTTTGAAGCGAGTAGTCAGCCCTTATCGGTATAAAATGGGCCGATTTAGTTACCCGATCTACTATCACCCATATAGAGTCTTTCTTACTGGGCGTAAGGGGAAGTCCACTTACAAAATCCATCGTAATCCCCTCCCACTTCCACTGTGGGATCTTTACCGGTTGTAACAGCCCTGATGGCAACTAATGCTCAGCCTTAACTTGCTGGCATGTCAAACACTTGCCCACTAATTCGGTTACTTCCCGCTTAAGACCCGGCCACCAAAACTGCTCCCTTAAATCCGGGTACGTCTTGCTGCCTCTAGGATGCATAGCGTACGGGCTGTTATGCGCTTCTTTAAGGATCCGCTGCCTCAAATCATCATCCTTAGGCATACACACTCTCCCCTAAAAATACAACACTCCATCATTACCCAAGCTGAAACCTTCGGCCTCACCACTTTGTACTTGCAACCTCCGAGTACTCAAAACTTCGTCGGTCAACTGTCTCTCTTTAACCTCATCGATCCAAGACGGTTTTACTCGCAATTCTACCAGAAGACTACCATCCTCATAGAGACTTATGTGAGCAAACATTTCTCGCAATTCTGCCACCACCTTACAACTTAAAGCATCAGCGACTACATTAGCCTTGCCCGGATGGTATTCGATAGAGCAGTCGTAGTCTTTCAACAACTCAAACCACCTTCGCTGCCTTAGATTTAAATCTTTTTGGGTCAAGAGGTACTTCAGGCTCTTATGATCCGAGTACACCACCAACTTCTCCCCATACAAATAGTGCCTCCAAATTTTCAAGGCAAAGACCACAGCAGCTAATTCCAAATCATGTGTCGCGTAGTTACCCTCGTGAGGCCTCAACTGCCGTGACGCATAAGCGACCACCTTCCCTTCTTGTAATAACAAACACCCTAAACCAGTATGTGATGCATCACAATACACAGTGAATTCCTTTCCTGATTCAGGCTAAATCAAGACTGGTGCTTCTGTCAAAAACTTCTTGAGTTTGTCAAAACTTTCTTGCTGCTTCTCAGACCACACAAACGGAACTCCTTTCCTCAGTAGATTGGTCAACGGTGCTGCGATTAAGGAGAAATTTTCCACGAATCTCCTGTAATATCCTGCCAACCCCAGAAAACTTTGGATTTTCGTAACCGACTTTGGTGGTTTCCACTCCAACACTGCCTCAATCTTAGTAGGATCCACCCTGATTCCCTCAGCTGAAACCACATGCCCTAAGAAAGTTACTTCCTTAAGCCAGAACTAACACTTGCTGAATTTGGCGTATAACTGTTTCTCCCTTAGCACTTGCAGAACTACATGAAGGTGTGCGTCATGCTCCTCTTCAGACTTCGAGTACACCAAAATGTCGTTTATAAACACTACGACGAACCGATCCAGATAGGGTTGGAAAACCCGTTTCATCAGGTCCATAAATGCGGCTGGTGCATTCGTCAACCCAAAAGGCATTACCAGAAACTCGTAGTGCCCATACCGAGTACAGAATGCTGTCTTATGGATATTCGCTTCCTTCACCTTAAGCTGATGATACCCCGATCTAAGATCGATCTTAGAGAAAACCGATGCACCCTTAAGTTGATCAAACAAATCATCAATCTCGGCAAGGATACCGTTTCTTTCTTTTTGTCGACTTGTTCAGTTGTCGATAGTCTATGCACATACTCATTGTTCCATCCTTTTTCTTGACAAAAAGCACTGGAGCTCCCCAAGGCGATACACTCGGTCGGATGAACCCTCTATCCAACAACTCCTGGATCTGAGCCTTCAACTCCACCAATTCCTTCGGTGCCATCTGATACGGAGCTATAGATACTGGCGCGGTTCCTGGTAACAAATCTATACCAAACTCAACTTCACGATCAGGAGGTAGACCTGGGAGTTCTTCTAGGAACACATCAACATACTCCCTTACAGTCCGCACATCCCTAATAGCTGTATCCTTAGCTTCCAAAGCACGAACATGCACTACATATGTCTCACAACCTTTCCTAACCATCTTTTCCGCCTTCAATGCCGAAACCAGATTGGATAGGTAATCTCTCCTTTTTCCTATCATCACTACCTCATCTCTATTTACGGTCTTTAACACCATGCGCTTTGCTGCGCAATCCAGGCTAGCTTGATACTTTACTAGCCAATCCATCCCGAGAATCAGATCGAACTCCCTAAACGGTAGTTCCATCAAGTCAGCCAAGAACATGACCCCTTGGAGTTCTAGGGTACATCCCTATAGAGTTTACTTACTTCTACAGAGTGACCCAGAGGGCTTAACACAGTCATCTTCTTGGAAATAAGCTCAAAGTCTAAATTCAGAGTTTCCACAATGCTTTTAGCAATGTATGAGTGAGTCGAGCCAACATCAATCAAGGTGCTATAAGGCACTCCAAAGATCAAAAACATACCGGTTATGATGTCCGGTGCGTCGCCCTCCTCTTGATGCCTCGCAACATAGACCAAACCAGGTTGCCTAGCCTCAGTACCACCGGTACCTCCACTCGATGTCCCACCTGCTCCGCCACCATTACCTCCCTTCCTCGCACCACTTTTGCCTCTTGGTGGTGCTGGTTATCCCTCCTATTCAATGGACGTTCGACCCTCGGACCTTAGTCTAGCTGCCTTTTTCAGACAATCCTTAACTCGATGTGTCACGGACCCACATTCAAAGCATCCCCGATTACCTTTCCAGCACTCCCCCATGTGAGACTTTCCACACCGAGTACACCGTGGCGGCCATTGAGTATTAGCAAACAGCAGCAGCAGCCTAGCGACTTGATCTCGACCCACCATACCTTGTCTTCTTCTGCACGATTTCTAGGAAACCTCAAAGATCCGAGCTCCTCTTATTCCAAATTTTCTATCCCGATTCCGTCTAAAAGACTGCTTTGCCCTTCAAAGAACTTTAGCTTCTCTACGAACAAATAACTCCGTTCTTGTTGCGGAGCTATAATCATCCTCAACTCATCCCGCAGCCCATCCTCGAATCTGACACAGCGTTCATACTCAATACCGACGATACCACGAGCATACCTACTCAATCAGAGAAATTCAGCCTCATACTCTACCACCGTCTTATTACCCTGAACCAGATTCAAGAAGGCCTTCCGTTGCGCATCCATGTAGCTAGCTCCTATATATTTCCTCTGGTAGGCTGCCCTAAAGAATTCCCATGTGAGATCCTCCGCTGTCGCTCCATCCCTTACGATGAGCCACCACTGGTATGACTCATCCCGAAGTAGAGAGATTATACCCTTCAGCTTTTCCTCAGCTGAAAAATCCAGGTCATCCATGATCCTCTTAGTTGATTCCAGCCAATACTCCGCCGTACTGGGCGCCACACCTGATACACCTCAAAATATCTCCGCCCCATTCGCTTGGAGTCGCTCAGGAACAAATTTTCGAGCTCCTGTACCTCTACCGGCCCCAGCCATCATCTCTAAAACTCGCAGCACTGCCGCGATACTGACTCGCCCCCCGTCTGATCCTGTTGTCCAACGCCAAAAGTTGGGGGTGGTGGTGGCGGCGGTATCTCATTATCAGACCCCTGGCCCGACCTAATAGGTTCTGACATAGCCATCCTGCCACTGCCGCGTCCACGACGGCCACGGCCTCTAGAACTCATCTATTGTTGTGCGATCTGTTTTAAAAACTCTTATGTGTTAGTCATTGTTCCACTGGTTATTAGCGAAGAAATTTTATGAATGAAGTTTAGGAGTTGTTCTTTCGATCAAACAAGTTTCGAGTCTTCTATTCTAATTCAAAGATCATATTCACTTATTCCATCACCTTTTTGTCCCATTCCTATCCCGGGGGTACTTTCATCATTTACCCTACAGGGGTATTTTGGAAATAAACCAGAGTAAATTTGTAAATCTTAACAAATCAAGGGTATTTTAAAATTTGTAAAACTTGGGGGTTCTCTTTTGATAATTTGTTTTCCACATTGGTAGGGTTGCAAAAATTTTGAAAATCAAGGTCATTTTGGTAATTTTGTAAGTTAGGGGCAATTTCGTAATTTTCCAAAATCACAGCATTTTTGATATTTGCAAATTAAGGGTTTTGGGGTACGTTTGTAAAATTTTGTTGAATTTGGGGTAGCTTAGTAGTTTTAGAAACCAGGGGCATTTTTGTAATTTTACCACTAGGGTATTTTTGAAATTTTCATAAATCAAAAATTTTCGAAGAATTTTGTAAAATAATGCTCACAAGTTTAAAGGAAATTTTTAAAAGTTTTAAAACTAGAGCTTTCGTAAAAATACGGCTAGTTCCCTTTCGGGTTTTAGTTATTGGGTTTAGCCTATGAATAAGTTCTCACGGTTAGGGTGAAACAAAGCTACGCACCAGGTAGGATTCCTGCGAAGAGGAGGTGAGTCGCTAGGACTGCTTAAATACCAGGCTCTTCCGGATCCAATCCTAGACATGCGCACAAGGGTTACCACATCCTAACTCGGCGACTTAATCATAGGTTTGTTTATTTAGGCAATTAAAAAACTTATACGATTGTTAGGGTAAACTAGTCCTAGGGTTCACATACCTTTCATACTATCTACGTTCCATTTCTACCCCTTTACAGATAATAATTCACACAGAGGTTAGAAATACTTACCCGAGCGGATTGGTGTCGGAGACCCGAGCGGATTTTGAACGAAGCTTATAGTAGTCGTTTTGCAGCTCACCCAAGAAGTACAAAAATGTATAATGATCTGAAACGGTTTTATTGGTGGCATGGTATGAAACAGGATATTCACGAGTTTGTCTCGAGATGTTTGGTTTGTCAACAAGTTAACGCTAAACATCAGGTTCCATCTAGCTTATTACAACCAATTATGATTCCTGAGTGGAAATGGGAGAGAATCACGATGGACTTTATGTTAGGATTGTCTTTATCTCTGAGAAAGAAAGATGCGGTATGGGTAATAGTTGATAGATTGACGAAATCAACTCATTTTGTTTTGTTGAGAATAGATTATTCACTTGATAAGTTAGCTAAATTGTATATCTTTGAGATTGTGAAATTGCACTGGGTGCCACAATCTATTGTATATAACAGAGATTCGAGATTTACCTTGAGGTTTTGGAAGAAATTCCAAGAGGATTTAGGCACGGCGAAATTTCAAGATCTTGCATTTCATCTTCAAACGGATGGACAATCCAAGCGAATTATTCAGATTCTTGAGGATATGTTGAGATGATGCATTCTTGAGCTTGAAAGTACGTGGGAGAAACATTTACCATTGATTGAATTTGCATATAATAACAGTTTCCAATCTAGTATTAAAATGGCACCATATGAGGCTCTTTACTGTAAAAAATGTCGAACTCCATTATATTGGACAGAGCTGAGTGAGAAAAAGATTCACATGGATGATTTGATAAAAGAGACTGAGCAAAAAGTGAAAGTGATTCGTAACAATTTGAAAGCAGAATTAGATCATCAAAAGTCTTATACAGATTTGAAACGTGTAACACCCCAAACCCGGCCCACGAGCCTCAACCGGATCTGGTATGTCACGGAGTAAAAACGTTTTGAAAAATTTGGATTAACAGTGGAAATCTGAAAATATTGTTGTAGTTATAAAACGGTGTCTATTAAAACTCAGGTGGGGTTGATTTTTCTTTTATAAACATGGTCGTGTTGAAACCTTTGAAAACATTGGATCGTTTTAAATTTTTAGAAACATCGGAGTTACCGTTAACTTGGTAAATTTTGTTACCCGATGGTAACATCCTTGAAAGCGCGTATGATTACTTATTTTGAAAACGTTACTTTTAACCGATCGATTTAACAGTTTATAAGTTCATTAGCAATATAATAGAATTTAAGTAAAAGCAACTACTTAAACATCCAAAATAATGACTAGCGGCCATATTACAAACCAAATCAAAATTTAGCAAATAGTAAACTTTAACGGTACGAAATAAAATTTCGAGTCCAAGGAACAAGCATGGCCGCCTCGAGTCCTCTCCAGCTCCATCTCCGCGATCTACTCACCTGCAAATGATATGGGAAGGGGTGAGTCACCAAGACTCAGTGGATAAATCCCCAACCCGAAAATACAACTCATACACAAGATATTAATAAGACATGCAATTATACAACCCAAACTAGCCATCCGTACTCTTTTTTTACCCCGTGTGGTACCAAACCACTGGTGGTGCCAAACCACTGGTGACCAAAGTCACAATATCAAATGATGGGGCCAACCCATCGTGTGGTCAAAACCACTGATGACCGTAGGTCACAATATCAACATGTGGTACCCAACCACTGGTGGTGCCAAACCACTGGTGACCGAAGTCACAGATATCAATATGTGGTGCCAAACCACTGGTGGTGCCAAACCACTGGGACTTAGTCACAAATTATAGCAATGGTGTGGTCAAAACCACTGGTGGTACCAAACCACTGGTGACCGAAGTCACAATTATCAATTGATGGGGCCAACCCATCGTGTGGTCAAAACCACTGGTGACAGTCCATAGAGATCATCTCCCTCCTCTCATCAATCCAACCATCATCATGCTCACATAACAAGTATCATGATCCCATATATCATGCATTTGTATATAGCGTAGCATTTAACAGCATATGATGGCATACACAACATACATCATAGATCAAGTAATCGAGGACTTACTCGAGATCCAAGCTTATGCCCACAAGGCAAAGTTACTACATGAGAGGTTATATATATATCATCGTAATAACAGTTTATACTAGTAAAGTGTGTAAGAGTTTACACACCTGTTAAATCGAAGATCTAAAGAGAGTTCCCGGATCTATGTGATATCACAAAAGTCTCGAAACGTATTCCTGAATTTCTATTGCTTACCAAAATAAAACGAAATCCCGGAAGCCTCTATTTTCCTTTGCCAACTAGCCCCTAGCATCATAGTGTACACTCGGTTAAACCTATGTATCAAAAATGGCCTTTGGCCGAATATGCTTAACCATTTACCAATCTTACCGAAATCCCAAAGTTATCACTTGTCTTGTTGAGATTCTTTGAAGAATCAAAACCCGAAATACTCCTTGGTGTCGGCTACACACACAAAAGTTTCTTGTTAAAAAGGACTATACACATTCGGTCAATCCTTATCAAAGCCTTAACTCTAGCTTACGACAAACCAAAAGAAGATAAAAGGACTCGTTTGTTAAGAATAATACTCACCTCTATTATTTCCTTGAAGAGACTAGAGGAGTGTAGGTTTCGGCTTCCTGCTTCGGCCTAGAGACAGATTCGGCTATGCCCTTCAAATGAAGATGGAGAAGTCGACCCCAAGTGGAAAAGATGCCTTCAGCTAAGGTCTTCCTTTAAAGTACCAAGCAAAGAAAAGAAAGATAGGAGAGGCTCATGAGGATTCGACAGTGGTGAAAGAATGGTGGAGTTTCGGTCATAGCAAAAAGTATGAGAGGAAGAGAGGTTGGTTAAAGAGAAAATGCACTAGAACAAAGAACCAAAAATGCCAAAACTCACCTATGCACATACGGCTCCCACCACCCCTTCACTTGGCCGAAAATATCATCACAAGCCACCCTCTATTCGGCCAACACCCTATTGAAGTGATAATTTCCATTACCAAAAACAAACATTATTTTACAAAGTTCCCATCACTATTAAAGTTCCCATCACTATTGGAATTAAAACATTGTTTAATAATCTACCCATTCTCTTAATTCCTTCCTTCAATAAATAAAATAAATAATAATAAAAAAATTAAAACCCCATCTCATGTGACAAAGACAATTGAAAACAAAAGCACATGCCTTCATCTATTTTTGAGCCCATGCGCAGGCCACTACTCACGCCAGCAAAAAGGAAAGATTAAACCTCCCTTGCTGCCCCTAGGTCTCGAACCCGAGACCTAGAGAGAACTCTCCTCGCCTCCTGCCACTCTACCACTGCGTATTTCATGACATGAACCTATCACACTTTCTTTTAAGCGCTCATCCCTTGGCTCCCTCATGCATTAATGCCAAAGGCAAAAATAAAACACCCATGCGCCTTCATCAGGACTCGAACGTGAGTCCTTGTGCCGCAAACACTTATCGCGCCCCATACCACTTTACCTCCTTAACCCCTTAACGCCAACTTGCAAAAATGAAACATGCCTATGCCGCGCCCAAGACTGGAACTCCAGACCTGATATGGCGTTATTTCCAGGCCTTAAGTGACGCATTGAAGCCACTTTACCAAGGCCTGTTTTATGCTAAGAATGCCCACAATTTAACCTTAAGGCTTCCCTGGCCCAGTTCTCCTTTTAACGCTAAAAATTAAAACTCCCCAACACAATTCCTGGGGTTCGAACCCCTGCTTCGCCGCACCATTCAAGCTCCCCAGGTAGCGCCCCTAGCCATCTTGCCACTTGGTTTCTCATGTCAACCCCTTCCAAAAGTTTCTCTTAACCCTTATCTCACCTAGCTCCCTCCACTTAGGCACTAAAAAAAAAATTTACCCCTATTTCAGGATATTACAAAACAAAAAGATATTGAATTTGAGGTTGGTGATAAAGTGTTTTTGAAAGTATCCCCGTGAAAAAAGATACTTTGATTTGGCCGAAAAGGCAAGCTGAGCCCAAGGTTCATGGGCCGTATGAGATCATTGAAAAAATTGGACCAGTTGCTTATAAGTTGTTGTTGCCACCTGAATTCGAGAAAATTCATAATGTGTTTCACGTATCGATGCTTCGACGATACAGATCTGATCCGTCTCATGTGATTGCTCCGTTAGAGATTGAGATTCAATCAGATTTGTCGTATAGTGAAGAACTGATCCAAATTCTGGCACGTCAGATGAAAGAGTTGAGAAACAAAAGAATGCCTTTGGTGAAAGTGTTGTGGCATAAACATGGAGTTGAAGAGACTACATGGGAGCCTAAAGATGTTCTGAGAGAGCAATATCCGAACCTATTCAGTGGTTAGATTTTCGGGGACGAAAATCCCTAAGGGGTAGACTTGTAACAGCCCGGTTTAGACCATAGTCGGAATAGTGGTTTGAGAACCACAAATTCGAGGTCAAAAAATATTTTAATATTATTATTGGTGTTTAGAATATGTGATCGAGTATGTGTGAAAATTTGATCAATTGTGTGTCGAATTATGAAAAAGGACTTAATTGCAGAAAATACAAAAGCTGTGTGCTAATTGTTTAAATGTCTAATTGTTGTTCTCTTTATAATTGGAAGGTTTTATGATGCAATTAGCCCACTATTAAGGTTAGTGGGTCGTAATGGACAAAATAACCTTAATGAATAAATGTTTTATATGATTAATAAAAGGGTAAATTGGTAAAATATAAATTAAATTGATAATAAATAAAGCCAAAAATGTTCATCTTTTTCATGCATATTTCCACTGAAACTAAAAGAGAAAGAAAGGTTTAAGAGCTTTGAAGGTTTCGGCAAGCTCAAGCTTAAATTGGTATGTATTCTTAGCTTAGTTTTTGATAATTTCTACGTTTATGTAATCGTTGCTTTGTGCTCTACAAAACCCATGCTTAAATTTTGTGAATTGATGATGAATTAGAAAGGTGCCATTGATGAATTCATGAACTTTATGATAGTTCATGATGAAATATGAAAGATAGGTGAAGGATTAACATGTTTTGTCTTTGGATTTTTGATGAAATTGAGTAATTTGGACTAAATTGTGAAAATAATATTTTGAGGGACTAAAAACTGAAATAAATGAAATATATGGACTTCTATGGGCATAGGGAGAATTCAGCTAGGTATGTGCGAAGTGAGATTTTGTGTATTTTGTGATTTTGTGAAATAGGGACTAAAGTATCGAAATGTGAAAATATGAGGACTATTTTGTAAAATGCCTTAAATATGTGTGTTTGGACTAAATTGAATGAATTGGTGATTGAAAGAACTAAACTTTAATATGTATAGACCAAGAAAGGAGAGATTCGAATCGTGATCGAGGCAAATACAAAGTGCTCGATTGATCGGCTAGTTTCGGTAATTCGACGTTTGAAGTAAGTTCGGATATAGTACAATTTGTTAATTTATATTTATGTGATGCGAATTGAATGAAAGTTAATGAATTAACAATGTAATATATTAGATTGAGAAATGAGTAACTAAGTGTGCGTAATTGAAATCGAGACAGATATGAATAGCTTGTGTGTGGGAAGTAACGGAAGCTTCGACTTTACTGAATGGCACTGTGTGTGCGATACCGAATTAAGTTTGGTTTTGTGTCAAGGCACTAAGTGTGCAATGTTAATTAAGTTACAACTATTATTTGGGCACTAAGTGTGCGATTGGTTTGAAAAACTATCGTGCTGGGAATAAGATATGTATCGGGTGTCGAATAGCAAGAAAGTTTGTTAACTAGGTGTTAGCAAAGGTATGTTTGAACCTATGTGGCTGATGATAGATTTAAAGGCTGAATGAATGGATATTTGTGCATTATTTGAGGATGATAATGTGCTTATATGTGCATCTATCTATGTGATGGTTTAATTATGTATTAATGTTGCATTATTGAGTAGTATGTATTATATTACGAACTTACTAAGCTTTAAAAGCTTACTGTGTGAAATGTTTCTCTGTTTTACAGTGTCAGTAAAGCTAGCTTAGATCCGAGGATCGTCAGCAGCTCTATCACACTATCGGCATATCTATTTTGGTACTTTTGAAAGATGTATATAGTTGGTATATGGCATGTATAGGCTAGAAGCTATGATATGTTTTGTAATGTTTGGTATATGCTATGTGACATGGTTTGGAAACTAAATGATGTTGGTGCATACATATAGGTTATGAAAAGGATGAATGAGGTATGAATTAGTGAATATGAAGATGGTACATTGCATACTTGAATTAGTTGATCGAAATGGTGTTTTAAGTGCGAATTTGTGGTTTGACTAAATGATGTATTTGCTAACATGTTTTAGGATGTGAAATTTGTACTTTAGATGGAATTATTTGAGATGAGATTGAGCATGGTCATAAAGAGTATGGTTGATGATGGTTTGGTGCTTGTATTGGTATGTTTGATTGTATTTTAAGATATGAATTCGTATTAATTTGAGGCTTCTATGTGATTCAATGTGTGGGAAGCAAATTTGGCCTTGAAAATGGCCTATAATTGCCCACACGGTTGAGCACACGGGCATGTGGCTCGACCGTGTCTTTCGAATTTGTAATTTGAGTCAATTCAGGCTCAACCACGGGCTGGACACACGGGCGTGTGACTAGCCATGTGGTGCAAGTCAGTGTCGACCACGGGTGTGGCACACGAGCGTGTCTGAAGCCGTGTGGACAAGTTAGTAGGTATGACCTGTTTTGCCAGGGTTTGGACACATGGGCGTGTCCGAGGCCGTGTGCCTATCCACACGGGCGTGTGACTTATGTAACTTAGAAAATTGTTAAATTTTCAAAATTTTCGTATGAATTTGATTTAGTCCCGACCCCTTTCTAACATATGATTAAGGTCTAGAATACCTGTTTAAGGGACTCATTGGATTTGAATTACTATGTTTGAATGTACAGTGATTTCAAATGTTCGGTAATGATAGTAATACCTCTTAACCCTAGTCCGACGCCAGTTACGGGTTAGGGGTGTTACAAAAATTGTAACACTCCTTACCCGTATTCAATGCCAGAATAGGGTTACAGAGTATTACCGAACTTATCGCACATTTACACATACATTTCTCATACTATTAGTCAATTCAAATACAATTCATTCACAACCAATCATATTGTCTCTAATATGAGCCTATGAGGCCCTAAACTTGATTTGAGAGTAATTTAGGACTAAACTGATAACTTGAGAAATTTTTATGAAGCTTAAAAAAATTTCAAACTATAGGGGTCACACACCCGTGTGCCCCGGCCGTGTCACTTACACGGCCAAGAGACA
This sequence comes from Gossypium bickii, assembly GCA_025503065.1. NCBI lineage: Eukaryota > Viridiplantae > Streptophyta > Magnoliopsida > Malvales > Malvaceae > Gossypium > Gossypium bickii. The sequence continues at coordinate 69,983,734 of CP106716.1, read as the reverse complement.
CGCCCATGTCTCAGGCCGTGTGGACATTCAAAATGGGATCACATGGCCGTGTCCCAGCCCGTGTTCGACCCCGTGTAACTCTCTAACTTGAGTCACACAGCCAACACACACGCCCATGTGGCTAACCCATGTGCCCTAAAATGACACACACGTTCGTGTACCAGGCCGTGTGCTAGGCCTTGCCAAACCTGTAGGGTATACTAACTTACACCACACGGCCAAGACACATGCCCGTGTGTGAGGCCGTATGGAGCATACTGACTTGGTTTTTAAGTCAACACCAAGGAACACATGGCCATGTAACTTGACTCTGTGTCACACACAGCTAAGACACACGCCCATGTCTCTACCCGTGTGGACAATAATAGGCTATTTACCAAGCCATCTTGCCACCCCAATTTGCACGAACCTACCCAATACAAATGGTACTCATTTATAGCATAAGTGAGCATCCAATTCAACCACAATCAAGGCTAAAACATACCATTTCAATACCAACAACTAACATGCTTATAATCTCATGTTTTACTCATTCAAATCATACCAACTTCACATATTCAAATCAACTAATTAAACCTTTCCAAACATGCATCACCATGCACCAATTCACGAGCACATAACTTCTCAATTATCAACCATTTGACATCTATAAAACTTACCATCGAAAAGCATCACAAAACCAACCTCAATCACACAACATAGGTCATTTGTATACATATAAACATAACCAAATGAACCAAAATAAGCCAACTCACATGGCCAAATATACAAACCAAACCTTAGACTTTTACAAGGCAATCCAAATGGCTAATTTCATAACCACCACATTTATCAAAATGACCAAAGTCCCTATACATGCCATATGACCCAAAACTTAATTTCAAAGGTACCAAGTGATAGTTGGATAGTGTGAAGCGATCTCCGATGGTCCTCGAATCCGAGCTAGCTTTGAAATCACTATAAAACATAGAGAAATACACAAAGTAAGCTTTATAGCTTAGTAAGTTCGTATGGCATTTAAAATCAACTTACCGAATGTGCACAATTTAAACAAATAAAACATAATGTACAATTCACATATGGAATCATCATCCTATCACAATTTCATTCACAAGATTATTTATCACTTTCATAATCTCCTTATTTCAATGCTTGTACGGTTCACGTACATACCTGTACCATTCCGTATCAAACTCATACTCATCCACATCTTTGATGTACACGTTGAACCATTGGAAATATTATTCGGTACTTGGGAAACTCGCACAATAAGTGCCAAATAAATAGCCGAAGCTATCTCAATCACGCACACTAAGTGCCAATATATATAGTCGAAGCTATCTCGGTGTCGCACACTAAGTGCCAATATATATACAGTCGAAGCTATTTCAATCTCGCACAACAAGTACCAATACATAACCGAACCATCGTCAAACATGTCTATAGTCTCGTGTTCACAATTTATGCAATATGAAAGCATTTAAAACATAATTATAAAAATGCTTATTATATACGAACTTACCTCAGATGCATAAACGACTAAATTCGTCGTTTAGTCGAGTACTTTGTTTTTCCCCTGATCTAAATCTGAGTTTCACTTTTCTTGATCTATATGTAATCAAAATTAACTTATTTAATCATCTTTCTATTTAATTTAGTCCAAAACACTCATTAAGGTAATTTTACACATTTGCCCCTAATGTTTCACAACTTTTACAATTTAGTCCTTATTTCATAAAATCACAAATTCATGAAATTCAACCACAACCCATGCTAGCCAAATTACAATTAGGTCTTTAGCAGCCCATATTTTCCATTTATTTCACATTTTGACCGCAATTTTTCAACATTTCTCAATTTAATCCCTAATTTACATTTTCACTAAAAATCACTTTATAAAACCTGTTTAATTCACAGCAAACATCAAAACACACATGTGTTCATCAATGGCAATTTTGCAAATTAGTCCCTAGGCTAACTAGACTAAGCTGTAACAATATAAAAAACATAGAAATAATTAGAAACGGGACAAAAATGGACTTACAATTGAGCTAAGAAGCTTGGTCGAATAGAAAACCTAGCTTTTTTCTTTTCTTTTCTTCAAATTTCGGTTGATGAGGATGATGAAAGATGAATAAAATGATTTTGTTTTATTATTTTATGCTTAATAACCAAATTACAAAATTAACCTTTATTTAAACATTTAAAAACACCTAATTATGTGTCCATAATTGTCCTCTCACCCTTATAGTGGTCCAATTACCACATTAACTTTAAGGTTCTATAGCTATTAAACACCTTTAGCTAATAGAATAGCACTTTTGTACTTAACACGATTTAGTCCTTTTTATCAAATTGACCAATCAAACGATAAAATTTCTTAACGAAATTTTCACACAAACATATTATCATGTTGTAGACATTATAATAATAAAATAATTATTTTGACTTCAGATTTGGGGTCTTAAAACCACTGTTCCAATTTAACTAAAAAGGGGTTGTTACAAAAATATGCAAAATAGGGTTTAAAAACGAGTTTTTCGCAGAAATAGGTGTAGTGGATTTCACATGGACGTGTGCCTCTCCACATGGGCATGTGAGGGGTTGCACACGAGTGTGTGGGTAAGTGACACAGACGTGTGGAAACTGGAGCTATCACCCATGGGCATGTACGATTAGCCATAAAGTTTTTCACGACACAAACGCAGGTATTTAATGACACACGGTCGTGTGGGTTTTTGGGGGTTTGACTTTTTTCTTTTAAATTGGTACTCTAATTTGTTTAAGTTACAATTTAGTCATGAAAATTGATTAGTATAATTATAGCCCTAGATGATAAGGAAACCTGCTAAAATTTTAGGATTAGACTCATCATGGGTAAAATTCAAGAGAAACACACTTAATTTGTAATTCAGAATAGGTCCTGATAGTTTGTATTTGTTTCAATTTAGTCCCTAACAGTAAAAGTTGAATTAGACATAGCAAACGAACTCAATGTAAGCTAAAATTTTTAGGCTTGCATAATTATGACTAAAAGAAGGTTGGTAAACATTTAGATCTGAAATAACGCTAGTTTTACCATAAATGGTAAAATGACAAAAATGCCCTTAGGTTAAATTACCTAGAAAAAGTTTAAAATTTACTTTCAAGTTAATAAATAAATAATATCCAGATAAGATTATTGTGTTATAAGGCCGGGGTGTCCCTTGGGTGGTCGTTAGCCAGAGAGTCACTTAGGTGGCTAATATAAAGCTTCGAATTCGGGCCGGTCCATCTTGGTCGAGTTTCGGGTGTCACAGTTTGAGTGTGAGCGAGAGTTTATCAGGCTGAGAAAATATGCTAAGGACTTTGTTCCAGATGAGGAAGGCTTGTACATCAGATTTGAAGGAGGGCTGAATGAAGAACTCCATGTGCTTTTCTCTACTTTAGAGATATGGCATTTTGCTACCTTATCTGCAAAGGCTCAAATAATAGAGCCAAAAATTCAAGAAAGGAACAAGGTTAGGGATAGGAGGAGGAACAAGCATGAAGCCTTTGGAACAACTACAAATGCTAGATTCAAAAGGCCCAAAGACATAAAGGGTTATTCCGCTATTGCAGTGAGGGAGTCCCAAACTATTGCTGTAATGACCCGAATTTGGGCTTAGTAGAATTAGGCCCAAAGGGTCTTGGGCTCAGGAGCGTTTAAAATTTTTGAGAATATGAGAACGGTGTTAATGCAAGTTGGACTTATGAGGTATGTGTTTTGGAGTGTTTAGAGGGTACTATAAAGTCCCGGGTTCAAATTAAGCCATAGGGAAAATTTTCACTTTTTGCCCTTTAGTGGATAGGGTTGTTGGCAGGAGGGTTTAAGGATAATTAGGTGCTTTTGGAAGACACAAGTGAAGTGTGTGGTGTGATGGCTACGGAGTCATTGGCAGAGCTAGGGGGAAGGAGTTTAAATCCCACAGATAGCAAGTGGAGGCTTTTATTTTGATCAAGAGGAGACAAGAGTTTGTGTTGGAATCAAATACTGATGGAGAAGGGTTTAAATTGGTCAAGGTTGTTGGGTGAGTTTGAATAAGAGATGGAGAGTGACTTGAGGAGGAGACAAGAGGTTGTGTTGGAATCAAATACTGATGCAGAAGGGTTTGAATTGGTCAAGGTTGTTGGGTGAGTTTCAATAAGAGATGGAGAGTGAATTGAGGAGGAAAAAGGGGAGAAAATCTTGGGATTCCAAGTGGGGGAAGAGTTGGCCGAATATGGGGAAGTGAATGGGAAAATTCAGCCAAGAGACTTGGTTTTTGGAAGAGTGCATTTTTTGGTTGTGTCAAAGGGAAGTGCCAAAACTTTCTTTGTATTTTCTTTAGGAAAAGGGACTTTTTTTTTAGCACTTTTGAGGCATTTTCAAGTCATTTTCTCCTCACTTTCTACCTTAGCCGAATTCTCAGTTGGCTTTCCTCATATTCTTTTGGCCTTTGTTTTCCACCTAGAGCATTTTGGGTTTTCTCATTTGGGATACTATTTTCTTCTCCTTGTACACTTTTCTTCTCTTTTTCCTTCTTCCATTTGTGACTTGGCCGAATCTACTTGTGAGATTGACCACTCGTGCTTTTTTCTTCTTCAACTTCTCTTCTTTTCCATTCTTTCCTACTCTTTTTCTCCACAAGCCGAATCTTACCTACTCTAGCTATTTCGGCTTGGTTCTCTATTTGTTCTTCAGTTCAGTGTAGCCTCATAGCCGAAACTTGATTCTTTGTTGTCTGTCGAATCTTCCTTTTCATTTAGTTCTTCTCTACTTGCAAGGTAACATTTTCTTTTTCTTTTTAAGTTCTTTTTCTCTTTTCTCTCTCAAAGAACCAAAACATCCATTTTCTAACTCTTTCCATTTAGGATGAATCTGAATACTCCTCTCCACCCCGAATCTAGTTTATTCTTTTGTGAAAGCAAAAATCCTGGTTGTACAAACTACCGTTTTGGGGCACTTTGGGTTAGCCGATCAAGAGTTCTTCATGGAGGCAGATAATAGCCGATCAGAGGGAGGATCAGGAAGGGAGCCTAATAGAAGCGGACTTGTGATCCCTGCTCCCAAGTTTAAGCGGCGTAGTGTGTCAACTATTTGGGACTTTCTGCCTTGTTGTGGAAGGACGTCGACATCTGGTTTAGATAAGCAAATCGTAGTTGATCGCGCTAGTGAGGGTAAGTGTTAGTAAAACATATAGTTAGGTGTGTGGATTAAAGATCTCCCATTTTTGTTGTTATAGAGTTAATTGTGTGTTATGTTTGGTATAGGTGACGACGATCGTAAGTGTTTAGTACTCTACGTAATCAGGTGTGTAATCTCACACCCTTCTAAATAACTGCATGTGATGACTTGTGTATCGATCAAAAGCTGAAAAGTCGAAAAATCAGCATTTGTGACACTAAAGCGTGCAAGTGCGCGTCGTGGTAAATCGAGATACGAGTAGTGACAGTAAGTTATTGAGAGTGTCATGAGTGCTCTGGTGACATTGAGGCTATAACGGGCTGAAACGAGCCAATAAGGGCTTAACAGGCCCAATGGGCTTTTTGGCCCACATGGACGAAGTTGGTGGAAAACCGTCAAACGGTAAGTGTGGTTGCGAAATTTGAAACTGAAACCATGCGAAATGGGCCACACGAGCGTGTGGTCCCATTTGGTCCTTAAATAGATTTAAGGCCTATTAGCTCCGTAGAGATCCAATAAGGGTTCTGTGTCGCTCGAGGCGACAGTGGGCTATCGAAAAGCCGTAAGATGCTAAATTACTGAAACACCCTCTGTGGGTAAACTACTGATATGCCCTCTTTGGGTGAAATTACTGTTATACCTTTAGGGGCAGATTTGGTATGATTGTGTACAACTTGATTAATTGACATGATGATACATTTTGCATTCACTGAATTATTATACCATGACATGTTGCATTGGGATGGGTTATAATGATGGAGGAAGTGCTGTACTGGTGGCTATGCCACAATATACTGATTTCAGTGGCTCAACCACATATCATCGTCATCGCGACTTTGCTTTGCGTTTATCTTGGCAATCACCGCATTTTTGGAGTGTAGGGTTGGATGGGTTCACTTGGTCCCCACATGGAGTGTAGGGCCGGTACGGGTGGAGTGTAGCGGATGGACTTTTAGGTTGGGGGCTGCATTTTCTGTTTGCATTACCATGATTTTGGGGCCATGGGCCCAAATTGATACTGTATGGGGCTTAGGCCCAGAGTGAGACCATGACTGTGATTGGAATCGAGATTACACACTGAGTTCTTTTACTCACCCCTTTTTCCCATAACATTTCAGGTAATCCCCAGTGATAGCGAATTTGGGAGCTGCGGTGGACTCGATGGTGGCCATACATCGGAGTCGTTTCTCCCGAAACTCAATAAATTTGGTTTTCATATTATTTCTAAGATTACTTGATTTGGGTTATTGTTTGTAATAAGGCCAATGGACTAAATTCTTTTAAACTTTCATTTTCGATTGCCTATTGTTATATGTTTTTTTTTTTTAAATGGGGGTTTTCCTAAAACATTAAAAACTGTTTTCCAAAATATCACGTTTCCACAAAAGATCCAAACTTGATTTTCATAACCAAAGCAGTCTACAAAATTATAACTGTAACGTTTTTTAAGGAACCTTAAAAAGCATAATCTAATTTCACAAAGAACGAGGCCGAAGTTTCAAAAAGAATGCGAACTTTGTAACGGAAGCACGGTTTTTAAAGCAACTATACCATGTGACCTGCCAGATCTAGTCATAACATCTAAGCTGGGTCTTGGGTGTTACAATTGTGTTTCCCTGAGAATGAAGTGGGTGTGAAGCCGTTTCCATGGCTAGCATTGGAGGTTCCAGGAAGGTGAAGGTCCCCATCTGTAATAATTGCAGGAAGAATCATACAAGAACATGCTTAAAAGTCACCGGGGCCTGCTACAGCTGTGGAGCACTTGACCACTATAAGAGGGATTGCCCAGTGAGAGGAGGTGGGAACATTGAACACTCTATTTAGGTAGCCCGAGAGTCCCAGTCAGAGTGAAGATTTGGAAAGTGGTGAAGTCTGAGTCTATGTATAGAGCTTTAAGATGGAATGTAGCTCAGTCGAGACCAAAAGCTTCAGCCAAAGCCTATGTGATGCAAGCGAAAGAGGATGCTGAAGCCCTTGACATTATCATAGGTAATTTTTCCATATTTGAATACATCATTCACATTGATAGATCTTGGATCTACTCATCCTTACATCTGTGATAAGTTTGTGGATGGAAAGAGTCTTGAAGTCATCCCTACTAAGGCTAGTATTGTCACACTTGGTTTCTTTTGAACCTAGAAATTTGGAACAATTAAGGATTAAGTTAAAAGAGATTGTAAGTTGATGGTCTTTACTGAAAAAATTGAGAAATATAGAGGCTAATTTTGACATTGTTGAGCTTCAAATCTGATTCAATAAGATTAGAACCAGCAGACCCCTTAGTCGGGGACAAAATGATTGTCAATAGATGGTTTCTAAATGGGGCTATATATAGCTGGGGAATAACTTCCCGAGGATACTTCTTCTCTAATCAGTTTGACCTTCTTCTCTTCTTCAATCCTATTCCTTGGTTGCTTTAAAGAAGAGGTGGTTAAGGGAAGCTCTGCATGGAACGAAAATCATGAGGTTCGAGTAGAAAAAGTAGAGAATCCAACAAACATATAAGGCTCTAAGTCCTTTGGTATACATAAGATTAAGGAAATGAAGTTAAGAATTTTTCAAAACATTTTAGGGGTTCTACATGTTTTGGAAAATAGAGTTCTTAAAATAAGTTGTCGAGTTTAACCCATAACTTTCGGTTGTCTGGCCTAGCTTCTAGGAGAACGGAAGCTCCAACATTCGAAGAAGCCAAGCTGGGGAGGTAATGAAACATCAGGTGAGTTTCTGTGCACTATCCCTTTAATACTAAGTATGTTTAAGATCGTATCCTCTATATTAGTTCAATAAGCATGAATTAACTATGATTCCACTATTATTCCATGGTATTTCATCTATGAAATTCATATATTGCATGATTGTAATAGTAGCACATGAACGAGGATTAATGATGGGTTAGACAAAGTTAGGATTGGGTAACAAGGGATAATTCTATTAGATACCACCATATGGTGTTACTGAGTGCGACCATGATGTGTGAAGCTCTGGGCTTGCGTAGGGGATGTTGCGGTGTTCAAGCATCAAGATTAGGAGCTATGAAATGGAGGAATGATTAAAATGCAATGGGGAAAGTATATGAGAAATATAATGGCTAGGCCATAGGTTTGATCGGAGGTTATACACCAAATTGAGTAAGACCATAGTTGAAAGATGTTATGGCATCATAAGATGGTTGAACAATATAAATGAGTAAGACCATAGTTGAAAGATGCTATGGCATCATTGAAAGAATGCCAGAACGGTAAGTAGGATTAAGACCATGGCTGAAAAACGTTATGGTATCCTTTGCTAGTCATTCGGAACAGTAAACTCAGGGTAATAGTGAGTAATACCATAACTGGAAGACACTATGACATCATGATAGTCCATCGGGACAGTAAACACGGGGTTATATTCTGTAAGATCTTAGCTGGAAGACACTATGGCATCATATATAGTTTATTGGGACAATAAACATAGGGTAGTCTACCAGGACAGTAAACACGGGAATTACGAGCTGTAAAACTGTAACGTGACTATTGTAACACCCCTCACTGTAACACCCCTAACCCGTATCCATCGTCGGACTAGGGTTACGAGGTATTACAGGTCGAATCATAACATTTAAACAACCATTTCTCAAACATCAGCATATCATAGTTAATCAATAACACAAAGTCCCTTTAGAAGGTCTACGAGACCTTCAACATGCTTTAGAAGTAGTTCGGGGCTGAACCAATCACATTAAAAACTTTTACAAAACTTTAAAAAATTTTCATCAAAACAGGGACATGCCCGTGTGGTTATGCCGTGTGCCTCACATGACCATGCCTCAGACCATGTCTTACCTCGTGTGCAACACTGACTTGGGTCACACAGCCTATCACATACCCGTGTGTCTGGCCCGTATGCAATACTAACTTGTAACACACAGATTGTCACACGCCCGTGTATCTGTCCCATGTGCAAGTCTAGCTTGCTTAGAATTGGGGCATTGAAGGACATGGTTGAGACACACGCCCGTGTGCTCACTCGTATGGGCAATTATAGGCCATTTTCAAGACCAAATTACTACCCAATTTGGGTCACCCCTACATGTTCAATTCCAACATCAAATAACATACAAATCATTCACCATCTCAAATACCAATCAAGTATGAAACATACCATTTCTATTTCACCAAAGCATACCATAATGGCCATTACCACAAGACCATATATACACATTACAGACACCATTTTCACATAGTAAAACATATACCAAAATCAATCCAAAGTCTCATCCATAATCAAGCCATATCACATGGCAAGATTTATACATCACTTCACTAGCCTATACATGCCATATACCATATATATACAACTTTCAAAATGTACCAAAAAAAATGTCTGATAGTGTGATTGAGTCACTGACGATCCCCGTATCCGAGCTAGCTTTAAATACCACTGTAAAATAGAGAAAAAATTCACACAGTAAGCTTTAAAGCTTAGTAAGTTCGTAATATAACACAATTAACTCAACAATTCAAATTCAATATGCAAAATTAACTAACACTTAGTTCAATTTACATCACTACTCAATCTCATCCATAGCTATTACTCATTTTCATACAACATCTATATGTTAATATACAAGCATTTATAATGCTACTCAATCCAACTCTTTTCATCATTCATTCACACAATCTTCCATCTAGCCCATACACAATATCATCAACCACATAGGTTCTATACATACATATACCGTCACGTATTTATCTATCACATTTACCACTTCAATGTTAAATTGCCATAATCCATTCGATCCTTTTTAAACGTTCGATGAACTCGCACACTTAGTGCCAATTATATAGTCGAAGCTATAATAATATTGCACACTTAGTGCCATCATATTAAACTAAATTTATCTCGGCATCGCACATTTAGTGCCAAATAATACAGTCAATGCTTTTTTTATCTCGCACACTTAGTGCCATTCATCTCTGTAATGATTCTATTTACGCTCACTAAGTGCCACATATCTTCAAACTCACATTTCACATTACCAAAATCCACAATCACATTTCCATTCATTCCATCACATATGAACATTGTTTAAACAATACATATTATACACGAACTTACCTCAGACGTAGAAACAACGATACTAGTCGATCAATCGAGCAATTTGTTCTTGCCTCGATCTAGGTCTGAATTTCTCTTTTCTTGGTCTATATAGTATCAAATTCAACTCATTCAACCTCATCTTCACTCAATTCAATTCACATACACACAATTAGAGCATTTTGCACTTTAGCATTTTAGTTCTTATTTCACACTTTAGCATTTTAGTTCTTATTTCACAAATACACCAAATTCACAAAATCCAATTTAGTCCATGATTAGTTGAATTACCATATTGTCCCTAGCAGCCCATATTTCACATTTATTTCACATTTCAACACAAAGTTTTCACATTTGTCAATTAAATCCAAAATGCATTTTTACTCAAAATCACTTTAGGAAATATGTATATCAATCATCAAACACTTAGTTTTCATCATCAAACACCACAAAGATCACAAAATCAACAATGGAATAATTCAAAATCATCATTAATTTCATGAATTTAAGCATGGGCTTTATAGAACACAAAGCAATGATCACAAAAATGTGGAAATTATCGAAAACGGATCAAAATCATACCTTAATGATGTAAAATTCTAGCCGAACCCTAGCTAGCTTTCTTTTCTTTTCTTTCTTTATATTTTTGCCAAGATGAACACAAAATGGCCACTAATTCATGTTTTGTTTTAATTTAATTAACATTAAAACATCAATTACTATTTTATCCTTAATGAATGAACATGAAAACCATTTTATTAAAGGTATGATATCATCATAAGGACCTTTGGTTTAATAAACCATAGCCATTAAACACTTTTAACTACTAGCACACAACTTTTACATTTTTCACGATCAAGTCCTTTTTCTTTAATCGAGCACACAAACGGTAAAATTACCACACGAAACTTTCACACATGCCTTATCACATACCATAAACATCAAAATACTATTAAAATATTTTTTTGACCTCGAATCTGTTGTCCCGAAATAACTGTTCCGACTAGGGTCTAAATCGAGATATTATAACTCTCCTCCCTTAGGGATTTTCGTCCCCGAAAATCTTATCAGTGAATAGATTCGGATATTGCTCTCTCATAGGATCCTCAGGCTCCCACGTAGTCTCTTGAACCCCATGTCTGTGCCACAACACTTTCACTAAAGCAATTTTCTTATTTCTCAACTCTTTGATCTCACGAGCCAGAATTTGAATCGGTTCATCGCTATACGATAGATCAGACTGAATCTCAACTTCAGTAGGGGCAATCATGTGCGATTGGTCAGATCTGTATCGTCAAAGCATCGATATGTGAAATGTTATGAATCTTCTCTAGCTTAGGTGGTAGCAACAGTCTATAAGCAACCGACCCAATAGGCTCAATAATCTCACATGACCCGATGAATCTCAGACTCAATTTGCCTTTTCGGCTGAATCGGAGTATTTTCTTCCATGGAGACACTTTCAAAAATACTTTATCACCGATCTCAAATTCAATATCTTTTCTTTTCAAATCTGCATATGATTTCTATCGATCAAACACTGCTTTTAGACTATTTCGTATCCCTTCCACTTTTTGCTCAGTCTCTTTGATCAAATCTACCACGTGAATCTTATTCCCACTAAGCTCATTCCAGTACAATGGTGTTCTGCATTTACAGCCGTAAAGAGCCTCATATCGTGCCATTTTAATGCTTGATTGAAAGCTATTATTATACGCAAAATCAATCAATGATAGGTACTTTTCCCACGTACCTTCAAACTCAAGAATACAACATCCTAACATATCATTGAGAATCTGAATGATCTGCTCGGATTGACCATCTGTTTGCAGATGAGATGCCATACTGAAGTGTAATCTTGTACCCAATGCATCTTGAATTTTCTTCCAAAATCCCGATGTAAACTTCAGATTTCTATCCGACACTATAGAATTAGGTACCCCGTGCAATCGCACAACCTCAGAAACATACAATTCTGCTAACCTATCAAGCGAGTAATCCGTTCTGACCGAAATAAAATGAGCTAATTTCGTTCATCTGTCAACTATCACCCAGATTGCATCTTTCTTTCTCGAAGATTGGGGCAATCCCAACACAAAGTCCATCGTGATTCTCTCCCATTTCCACCCAGGAATCATGATTGGCTGTAACAAACCGGATGGCATCTGATGTTCAAGTTTAACTTGCTGATAGATCAAACATTTTGAAACAAAATCAGAGATATATCTTTTCATTCCATGCCAGCAGTATAGCTACTTCAAATCATTATACATTTTTGTACTTCTCGAATGAACATATAAGCGACTATTATGAGCTTTTTTCGAAATCATCTAAATTGACTCTGGATTTCTCAGAATACAAATTCTGTCTCAGAATCTCAAACAATCATCATCATCAACTCGAAATTCTAAACCAGGATTCAAATCACATTAAACTCATTTCACTTACAATTCATTATTAACTTTCTCAGCATCACAAATCTACTGTATAAACAACGGCCTCACTTTTAACTCAGCTATAACCGAATGATCATCACACAAATCTATCTGAGTATTCATTGCTCGTAAAGCAAATAAAGACTTTTGACTTAAAGCATCAGCAACAACATTTGCTTTTCCCCAAGGATAATCAATCACAAGCTTGTAGTCTTTTAACAATTCTAACCATCTTCTCTATCGCAAATTCAAATCTTTCTGAGTCATAAGATATTTCAAGCTCTTCTGATCAATATAAATGTGATATTTCTCACCAAATAAATGGTGATGCCAAATCTTCAATGCAAATATAATAGCTGCTAATTCAAGATCGTGCGTCGAGTAGTTCTTTTCATGTGATTTTAACTGTCTCAAAGCATAGGCTATAACTTTGCCTTCTTGCATCAACACACAGCCTAAACCATTCAACGATGCATCACTGTAAACTATGAATTCTTTACCCGATTCAGGTTGAACTAACACTGATGCCTCTGTCAACAATGCTTTCACCTATTTAAAACTCTGCTGACACTTTTCTGACCACCCAAATTTAACATCTTTCTATAGCAATTTCGTCAATGGAGTTGGAATCGTCGAGAAGCCTTTCACAAACCGTCTATAATATCCCGCTAGTCCCAGAAAACTGCAGACTTCAGACACATTTCTCGAAGGTTTCCAATCTAAAATTGCTGAAATATTACTCAGACCAACTCGTATCCCCACAGTTGACACTATATGTCCCAGAAAACCAACCTCGCATAACCAGAACTCACATTTACTAAACTTTGCATACAATTGCTTATCACGCAAGATCTGTAACACAATTCTCAAGTGCTCGGCATATTCCGTCTCATTACTAGAATAAATCAGAATATCATCAATAAACACAACGACAAATCGATCCAAATACGGCCCGAATATCCAGTTCATCAAGTCCATAAATACTGCAGGGGCATTCGTAAGTCCAAAAGGCATAACCAAAAATTCATAATGTCTGTACCTCGTTCGAAATGCAGTTTTCGACACATCTGATTCTTTGACTCTCAACTGATAATAACTTGATCTCAAGTCTATTTTCAAAAAGACTGTAGCCCGTTTCAACTGATCAAACAAATCATCAATTCGCGATAGAGGGTACTTATTATTTATCGTCACTTTGTTTAACTGACGGTAATCAATGCACATTCTCGTCATACCATCTTTCTTTTTCACAAACAGAACAAGAGCGCCCCAAGGAGAATAGCTAGGTAGTGTGAAACCTTTGTCTGTCAATTCTTGCAACTGAGACTTCAATTCTTTCAATTCTGTCGAAGCCATTCTATACAGAGCTATTGAGATAGGGGTCGTCCCTGGCACTAACTCAATGCCAAACTCAACTTCTCGTATCGAAGGTAATCCCGGTAATTCTTCAGGAAACACATTAGGGAACTCACAAATAACATGCATAGATTCAACTTTTTTTCTGTCACTTTCGTATCAATGACATGCGCATGATAAGCTTCACATCCCTTTTTCACATAATTCAAAGCTTTCATCGAAGATATTACGGCTAGTAACCTATTCAAATCATTGGATTTAATTTGGACTATCTTGTCATTCTAACTTTTCAAATCAGTAGTCTTCCATTTGCAATTCACAATAGCATTATGCAAAGTTAGCCAATCCATACCCAGAATTATATCAAATTCATCAAAGGGTAGTAGCATCAGATTAGTAGGAAAACAAGTATCTCGAAACATCAACAGACAATTCTTGCACACTTTGTCAACCAGAACACACTTGCCTAAGGGGTTCGATATTCTAATTAAAAATTTAGTAGACTCAACAGGCAGATTCTTACTAAATACTAAGTTTACGCATATGAATGGGTTGATCCTGGGTCTATCAATGCAATCACATCAATATCATAAAAAGTGAAAGTACCAGTAATGACGTCGGGAGATGACGTTTCTTCATGAGTGCGAATAGCATAGGCTTTGGCAGGTGCTGTCGCCTCGAATCTCACACCAGTATCCGTTGTTCCTCTTTGACTACCACTCACAACTCCTGTGCTTCTGGTTGGTCTACCCCTAACTGCCGTGTTACTCGGCCTTGCACTCTGAGCATTATCTTTCTCAGCCAACTCTAGGCAATCTTGAATGAAGTGATCACGTGATCCACATTTATAACAAACTCTAATATTATACTTGCCCCAGCATTGACCAATATGACGTCTCCCACACTGTCTACACTCAGGCTTATTGTTTCCGACACTGCCAACAGTTGATTCAATTGGAATTTGAGCTTTAGGACTCATATATTGTTCTACACGATCTCTACTTGAATGTCCAATCGAAGCATTTGAGTGACTGGTTGCATCTCTGAATCTCTTTGACGAAGAGTTATGCGGCTTACTCATCGACCTTTTTCTCTCATCTCTAGCTTCTGAGTCTGCTTTCTTCTTTTCTTTACTAAGCTACTCGGCTTTACAAGCTCTTTCAACCAATACTACAAATTTAGTCAAGTCAAGAATTTTGACCAGAAGTTTAATTTCTTTATTCAACCCTTCAATGAATCGTTTACACATAGTAGTTTGTGTCGAAACATATTCTCGTGCATACTGGCTCAATCTCACAAACTCTCGCTCGTATTTCATAAAGACATACATCCCTGTTTCAGCTCAAGGAACTCTTTTCGTTTTCGATCTATAAACCATTAACTGATATATTTCTTCCGGAATTCACTTTGGAAGAAATATCAGGTGATTCTTTCTCTTGGAACCACAGATATCAATGTTTTCCACCAATGATACGCCGTATCTCTCAATAGTGAAACAACACACTTAAGACATTCATCAGGAGTACATGATAATTCATCAAACACTCTAATGGTATTCTCAAGCCAGAATTCAGCTCGCTCTGCATCATCATCAATTGTGGCCCTGAACTCTTCGACCCCATACTTGCGAATCATATCAACTAGAGGTTTACTCAATCGAATCGGGTCTATAACTTGTGGTGGTACAGGAACTTGTGGGGGTGGAGGTTGTTAAGCAACCGGATTCATTCGAACAAATTTCGTGAACCACTCGTTCATCATTTGGAAAAAGGGTTGCTTAGCCTCTCCCTCGTGAATAGTAATAATTGGCCTAGATTCAGCCGGCCCTGCCCCTTGAGCGGGAGTAGGCACATTACTCTGAACATCATCAGCTACAGTGTAACATCCAAAAGTCGTAACGGTCATCGGTTTAAGGTTAAAGGCATTACCAGAAAAATTGGATCTTTTACAAACATTTCACATCATAACTTAACGAATCATAATCAAAGAGTCCCTTGAATAGGTCTACAAGACCTTAAACATGTACTAGAAAGGGGTCGAGACTAAACCAAACACATACGAAATTTTCTGAAAATCAGACATTTTTCAAAGCTACAGAGGTCACACGCTCGTATGGGCAGACCGTGTGCCTCACACGGCCTCAGACACACCCGTGTGTCTAAGCCATGGCAAAACAGGGCATACATATTGACTTGTCCACACGGTCGAGAGCACGTCCGTGGTCGACACTGACTTGCATCACACGGCCAGTCACACGCCCTTGTGTCAAGCCCATGGTCGACACTAACTTGTTTTGAAATACAAACTCGAATGACACGGTCGAGCAACACGCCCATGTGCTCAACCGTGTGGGCAAATATAGGCCATTTACAATTCCAATTTGCCACCCATTTTAAGGTCAAACCTACGTGCATAACCAAGCATTATTCCATGCATCAAAAGCTACCAAAACATACCAAAATGATCATCTTTACTATTCATTTAAAAGCATATCAATAATCACAACTTACGTACCATTTATCTCAATCTAAACACAAACAATTTCTAAGTCAAAATTCAACCACAAACATACCAATTCAATTTGACATATTTTCATTTATAATATACTAACTTTGTAATCATCAAACTTATCATAAATTTGGCCATTTCATTTTCCAACCATTATCCATCCAACCATACCAAACTATGCATCATATAGCATGAACTACTCATTTACATCATATTCAATATCTAGCCATATCACATGGCTATTTATACACTTTTCAAAATATAATGAAAAGCTCACTAGACTATACATGCCATACTTTAATATATACACTCTCAAAAGGTACCAAAATAGGGATTGATAATGTGGTGATGATCCTTGACAATCCTCGAGCCTTCCGTAGCTTAAACGATCTATAAAACAATGCAAACACACACAGAGTAAACTTTCAAAAGCTTAGTAAGCCATATACAAATAAACTTAACATATAACATTCATAATCATATCAAATATGAGATCATTAATATATATCAATTTCAAAATCATAATTCTTCTTTGGCTCATTTGTTTAGCCATTGCTTATTAACAATTTATACCTCAAAGTGTCACTTTTGCTCATATCACAATCATACATATACCATATTTTGTCTCATTGAATCTATGCACATATCTCACTTGTGAACATTCACATATACTTACCTTTCATACTCCATCACAGTATACAGTTCAAACGTACCTGAATCGATTACATATTTCACATAGTCTTTCATTTCTCAGAATTTCCCATTGAACCATTCGAAAACAAATAGGATACTCGGATAACTCAGAATAATCGTACAATGCCAACGTCCCAGACATGGTCTTACATGTAATCAAGTATCGATGCCATTGCCCCAAACAGGGTCTTACACAAAATCTCAAATTAGTGCCAACGTCCCAGACGTGGTCTTACATGATATCACATATCGTAATCCCTATGTCCTAACATATGAATCCAATCTATTCCTAATATTCGTACGAGACTTTTCGGACCTTACACATTGTCGATACTTTCTCGGATATCACACGAATATCATACAAAGCCATTCATTACAATTCAATATTAATTGAACATGAATAATTCAACTTAACTACATTTATTTGTATATAGACTTACCTCATATTCAGAATAAATGAACGAATTTGACTACTCGATCACTTTTGACTTCCCTCGGTCTAAATTCGTTTTCTTTGGTTCTTGATCTAAACATATTCAAATTTACGTCTTTTATTCACCAAATCATTCAATTCAATCCAAAAACACACATTTAGGGCATTTTACAAATTAGCCCTCACATTTTGACATTTTGACATTTTGACATTTAAGTCCCTATTTCACAAAATCACAAAATACACAAAATTCCCTTGTACCCATGCTTAGCCGAATTTTCATCGTGATCATACAAGTCCATACATTTCATTTTTTTCACATTTTAGTCCCTTAAAATATTATTTTCTCAATTTAGTCCAAATTACTCAAATTCACCAAAAATCCAAAGACAAAACATGTTAATCTAACACATGTATTTCATATTTCATCAACTAACACCACAAAGCTCAAACATTCATCAATGGCATATTTCAAAATCATCATCAAATTCCAAAATTAAGGTATGGGTTTTGTAGTACTCGAAGCAACAACTACCAAAATGTAGAAATTATCAAAAACCAAACAACTAACATACCTTAATCAAGACTTGTAATGGTCGAATATCATAGAAGCTTAAAACCCTTTCTCTTTTCTTGTTTTTGGTGGATGAACACATAAATGGCCATTATTCAAACTTTTGTTTTATTAAATTAAACTTAATTAACATTTTACCATTTCACCCTTAATGATATATTAATGAAAAACATTTAATCTATGGGCATAATTGTCCACTAACTTAAAAATGGCATAACAGCATCATAAGGACTTCATATTAATAAAGACATAGCACTAGGTTCTTTTAACACATGGCATGCTAATTTTGCATTTTATGCAATTAGATCATTTTCTCTAATTAAGCATACAAACAGACAAATTAATTCACGAAACTTTCACACATGCTTAATGACATAATGCAAGTACCAAAAATAATATTAAAATATTTTCTTGACTCGAATTTATGGTCCCAAAATCACTATTCTGTCTAGGGCCTAAACTGGACTGTTACATACAGCTCGATCGGGATACATTTTCTATATAAAAATGCATTTTTAACTGTTAGGAATCATCACACTATCGCAGTTTTATATATGGCATGTATAATGATCGTGTCTGAAATGTAACACCCCTTACCCGAGACCTTTGCCGGAGTCGAGTATGTGGCATTACTAGACTTGACTACTAATTCGGGGCATAATAATTTAAAACTGTCCAACTGCGTCATGCTGACTAAATTGACCATAACTTGAGTTAAAAAACTCGAAATTTAGATCTGTAAATTTTCCTTTTAAACTAGACTCATATAAATATTTAACATAATTTTTCCAGAATTTTTCATGTGGCCAATTAGTACAGTTTATTCATCAAAATTTCCCTTATTTCATTGTTTGATGATTCTGACCTATCTTTACAAAAACTCAGTTATCTCATTGTACAAAAATAGACTCATTAAGGATTCTAAGCACATAAACTATGCTCCATGATTATTTTTGTACAATTTTTAACAATTTTTCCAAGACAGAATAGGAAATCACGAATTCATTCAGAACAAGTCTCACTAAAATTTAAATATCTCATAATATAAAATACCTTTGCCTACTCTGTTTCTTTCATATCAAAATAGACACAATAAGCTTTAATTCTATATCTTATTCACTTTCTAATACAATTTATCCTATTTTTGGTGATTTTTCAAAATCACATCACTACTGCTAACTAAAAACTATTTCATTGCAAAATATGATTAACTAGTTTATAACCGAATATACCCTCATACAACTCATACTGTCCATGCATTTTAATCATTTATGCAAATTAACTTACACCTAAAACATTCTCGTAATATCATAACATCATCGATTTATTAACAAAACACAACTATGGTTCCATATAATCGAGTGTATCATTGGTTACTTACCAGAACACCTAATTAAAAGGTTCATTTCATAAACATACATTTCCTTACCAAATACGATTAAACTTCGATTAAAGATGCACAAACATTACCAACAAAAACCAACATTTGTATTAAAAGCACAAAAGCATACTTAACTAAAAAGTTAGCCATATTCGCATGGCTATTATATAATAAATCTTTATAACTAGGAATAGCAAGCAATCAAAATTAAACCTTTTTCTGTTTTTTATGTCTTATCGCATCCATTTTCTTTGAATTCTATTTGAATATTGCTCGTGTATAAAATATAAATTCGTTTATTCGATATATTTACAATAGATTCTTTTTTTTTGTTATACTCTAGTCAATCAAATCTGTTGAATTATTGTTCATATTAATAATGAATCGAAATTGATAAGGAGTTGGTCAATGATGCTCGAACATATACTTGTTTTGAGTGCCTATTTATTTTCTATCGGTATTTATGGATTGATCACGAGTCGAAATATGGTTAGGGCCCTTATGTGTCTTGAACTTATACTGAATGCGGTTAATATAAATTAGTGAGAGGTAAACTTTATGATAAAGATAAAGAAACACAGGAGGAACCCATATACAACTTCAGACGAAGTATACGCTTTAGGTCAACATATATGTATGTCTGCTCACAAAGCACGAAGAATAATTGATCAGATTCGTGGACGTTCCTACGAAGAAACACTTATGATACTAGAACTCATGCCTTATCGAGCATGTTATCCCATTTTAAAATTGGTTTATTCTGCAGCAAAGAAATGCTCGTCACAATAGGGGTTTCAATGAAGCGAGTTTAATCATTAGTCAAGTCGCAGAAATGAGGGAACTACTCGAAAAGACTAAAACCTCGAGCTCGAGGACGGAGTTATCTCGATAAAAGACCCACTTGTCATATAACTATTGCATTGAAAGATCTTGAATTTGAACCACTTGACAGATATATGCTGCGCCCAAAACCAAAAAACACCGGATGGCTAGGATGGCTAAAAAAGGGATAAATAAGAACACAAATATGACATATCCTAATATATAGTAGTGGAGGATTATGGGACAAAAAATAAATCCACTTGGTTTCAGACTTGGTACAACCCAAAGTCATCATTCTCTTTGGTTTGCACAACCGAAAAAGTATTCCGAGGGTCTACAAGAAGATAAAAAAATAAGAGACTGTATCAAGAATTATGTACAAAAAAATATGAGACTATCTTCT
This sequence comes from Gossypium bickii, assembly GCA_025503065.1. Taxonomy (NCBI): domain Eukaryota; kingdom Viridiplantae; phylum Streptophyta; class Magnoliopsida; order Malvales; family Malvaceae; genus Gossypium; species Gossypium bickii. Next base: position 69,962,865 of record CP106716.1, on the reverse strand, counting down.
GGTGTCGAGGGAATTGCACGTATAGAGATTCAAAAAAGACTGGATCTAATTCAGGTGATAATCTATATGGGATTTCCTAAATTATTAATTGAAGATAAGCCACGAAAACTCGAAGAACTACAGATGAATGTGCAAAAAGAACTTAATTGTATGAACCGAAAACTCAACATTGCTATTACAAGAATTGGAAATCCTTATGGGCACCCTAATATTCTTGCCGAATTTATAGCCGGACAATTAAAGAATCGAGTTTCATTTCGAAAGGCAATGAAAAAGGCTATTGAATTAACTGAGCAAGCGGATACAAAAGGAATTCAAATACAAATTGCGGGGTATGACGACGGAAAAAGAAATCGCACGTGTCGAATGGATCCGGAAGGTAGGGTTCCTCTACAAACCATTGGAGCGAAAATTGAGTATTGCTCTTATAGAGTTCGAACTATCTATGGGGTATTAGGAATCAAAATTTGGATATTTATAGACGAAGAATAATAAGAATAAGACTCTACTTGTCTTTACGTTCTATTCTGCGATAGAACAAAAAATGACAAATTCTTTTATTTTTTGATTGAACATAAAAATAAAAAAATGAGCAGTTATAAATTCTCTAAGGAAATTCTATAAGGTTAAATAAAAATTTGATTGATCATTTGATATAATTGCTATGCTTAGTAGTATGCGACTCGTTGGGTTCTGGAGCTACAAAGATAGTTATTAAATCGTTAGCACCGCATAAAAACATTCCTCCTAGAGTAGTCATTAATCTGAATAATGAAACTCTGCTATAGCCATTTCTGTACATTCAATGTACTCTACGGATAGAGGAATACATAGAGTTGAACATAGTAAAATAAGAAATTGAAAGATTTCGTTGAAATTGTTCGTTTGGAAATTTCCTGAAAAGCTAATCATAGGTCCGCCCATTTTTTTTTTGAATCCTAAGCCTAAAAAACCCAACGAGTCGCACACTAAGCATAGCAATTATATCAAATGATCAATCAAATTTTTATTTAACCTTATAGAATTTCCTTAGAGAATTTATAACTGCTCATTTTTTTATTTTTATGTTCAATCAAAAAATAAAAGAATTTGTCATTTTTTGTTCTATCGCAGAATAGAACGTAAAGACAAGTAGAGTCTTATTCTTATTATTCTTCGTCTATAAATATCCAAATTTTGATTCCTAGGGCTTAGTTGATCCATGATTTATGTTTCAGCTTTCGTTTCCTTTTCGTTTGTTTCGAGAAATATATCGATCAATTCCGATTCTTTCTTTTTCTATTGATTCTTTTCCGATCGAGATGTATGGATCCATGAATCTATGAGTTTTCATCAAAACAAAGACAAAGTCTTTCCTATACATGCCTTCACTCGAAAACCAAAATGAAAGAGTACCAAAATAGTTTGATAGTGTGGACGACTTTCTGAACGATCCCGACGAGCTTGTAACTTGCACCTAATCTATAAGACAGAGGAAACATTTCGCACAAATAAGCTTACTAGCTTAGTAAGTCCTAAGCTCCTAATAATATAACATTCAAACATTAAATTAAAAATAATTCCACTTGTATGTTTGTAATCACGTTTACTTTCAAGCTTTCAATTCCATACCTATATAACATATAAATTCATAGAACAATTTCTCTTTAACCAATATGATTATACAATCAAAATATTTACTCATAATCCAACCTTTCAAAACCAAAATGTTATTATATAACCAAATGTATAAACATTCATATACTTAAAGCTCAATTATTATCATATAGCATCACATACACGAACTATCCATGTGGCCGAATATACCTGGTCTTGTATACACATAATAGAAGACCAAAACCACAATATTCATATCATTCATTTATAAAACCGAGAACACATATTATAATCATATATATATATAAACTTCATTTGTAACACATACAATTTGTAATAAATAACTGAATTACTTGCTTACCTTATTTTAAATAGGTAAGAAGTTAATTCATACCTTACATGCTTACCTGAGCCATTAACTCAATAAATTAGCTTTAATTTGCCTTGAATAAAATTCGGTTTCTCTTTTGTAAAACACATCACCAAAGATCAAGCTCGCTAGGCGTAAAAGCCCGATAAGTGACACCGCACAAAGCTGCTAGGCGTAAAAGCCCGATAAGTAACACCGGCACAAAGCTCAAGCAGGCGTGAAAGCCCGAAAAGTAACATCGGCCTGACAGAGCACTCTAGGGCGTGAAAGCCCGAATCTTATCAATGTAATTAAACATTCCAAACACACTTCATAACTATTATATATATAAGTCCAATTCAATTGAGCTTGCTCACATTAAACCAATAAAATCATTATATCATTATACCATCCAACAATTCACATCACATAACCAACTTTAATCATTAACCTAGTATACCTATATACATTCGGCCATGATATAAATAGGTACTAAAATTCATCAATTCTTACTACTTAATATAGTCATAATTAGTTCTTTAACATATTTTAGCTAAAGGACTTACCTCGATTGTCGATAGACCATGTAAATCGGCTATTCGAGAACTTTTGTCTTTCCCCGGTCCAATTCTGTTTTTCTTTGTTCTTGATCTAAACACATTAAAATTAACCCATTCAAGCATATTTCATCTCAATTTAATCCAAAAACACTTAAATAAACAATTTACCATTTTGCCCCTAATGTTTCCCATTTTTACAAATTGGTCCTATTTACACAAAACACAAAATGTGTAAAATTTCCCAACACCATAGCTAGGCCGAATCTTCTCCATAGCCATATGAGTCCATGCATTTCATTTATTTGTCATTTTAACCCTTCACAAATTTATTAATTTATTTAATCCATAATACTCAATATCATCAATAGTTCTAAAGATAAACTTGTTAATCTAACATACAAGTATCATTTCCTATCATTAAACAACATGAACATCAAATTTTCTTCAATGGCATTTCACAAAAATCTCAACCAAATCACAAATTTAAACATGGGCTACTTAAAACTCAAAACAACTATCTTAAAAATGTAAGAATTATAAAAAAAATCAAGCTAGATGCTTACCTAATCAAGCATGCAAGAAGCCGAATGGTGAGAGCTTAAATTTCTTTCTTCTTCCTTTAACTTTCGGTAATGAAGGAGAATGAAAGATGAACATGCATGTCTTCCTTTCATTTTATGCTTTTTATTTTATTATAAGTTTATATTATAATACTTATTATATAAATATATTATCACTAACATGTAAAGTAACTTATAAAAGCATGCTAACACCACATGTTACCGTCCACTATTTCATAGCAATGAATAATTTACAACATAATGAATAAAGAAACTAAAGATGAGCATGCAACTTTGTCTTTTTATGTTTTCTTTATTATAATCACTTTATGATATATAGTACATATATCAATAAACTTAACTTATAAAAACAAATATATAAAAAGATGCATTATAAAAGCATAATGCCATTCCACTAAGGCTCCAAATGGTTAATTTGCATCATAAGGCCACATGCAAAAAAGGACAAATCAATTAAACCACTCAATTGAATAAAATGTTACTTTTACCACATGTTCAATTTAGTCCTTTTTCATAAATCGAACACACAAACGGACAAGTTTGCCTATGAAATTTTAACACATGCTCAAACATATATAATTAACACGAAAAATAATAATATTAAAAATATTTTTCTAACTTCATTCGTGGTCCCAAAACCACCGCTTCGATTAGGGCCAAAATCGGGCTGTTACAACTCTCCCCCCTTAGGGATTTTCGTCCCCGAAAATCTTAATGGTAAATAGGTTCAGATAACGTTCTTTCATTGTATTCTCAGTTTCCCAAGTTCCTTCAAACTCAAGGACTCAACATCTCAACATATCCTCAAGTATCTGAATGGTTTGTTCGGACTAACCATCCGTCATGGATGAAAAGTCATGCTAAAGTGTAGTTTAGTACCTAAAGCATCTTGCAATTTCTTCCAAAACCATGGCATGAATCTCGGTCTCATCTCAAAACAATAGAAATAGGCATACCGTGTAATCTCACAATTTGAGATACATACAACTCAGCAAGCCTATCGAGTGAATAGTCTATACGAACTGGAACAAAGTGAGTTGATTTGGTTAGCCTCTCCACTATAACCCAAATTGCGTCTTTCTTGCTCGGGGTTATAGGCAAGCCGGATACAATATCCATGGTAATTTTGTCCTATTTCCATTCAGGTATCATGATTAGTTGAAGTAAACCAAAAGGCACTTGATGTTCGGCCTTTACTTGTTGACAAACTAAGCATTTCGAGACAAATTCAGATATGTCCCGTTTCATACCAGGCTACCAATAAAGCTGTTTCAAATTGTTATACATTTTTGTGCTACCCGAATGAACAGATAACCGGCTACTGTGAGCTTTATTCAATATCATCTAAATCAAATTCGAATTCCTCGGAACACATATTTGGTCTTTGAACCTTAAGCAGTCATTCTCATCAATTCGAAACTCTGACTCAACATCACTTCCACACTGAGCTCGTCTTGACAACAATTCTTGGTCAACTTTCTGTGCATCACTAATTTGTTGAATAAACAACGGCCTTGCTTTTAATTCGGCTACTATCGAACCATCATCAGACATAACCATACGTGCGTTCAATGCACGAAGAGCAAATAATGATTTTCGACTTAAAGCATCCGCAACAACATTAGCTTTTCCCGAATGATAGTCAATGACTAATTCGTAATCTTTCAACAGCTCTAACCATCTATGTTGTCTCAGGTTCAAATCCCTCTAAGTCATCAAATACTTCAAACTCTTGTGATCTGAATAAACATGACATTTCTCACCAAACAGATAATGGCTGCCAGCTCTAAATCATGTGTCGGGTAATTTCTTTTATGTGGCTTCAATTGTCTCGAAGCATAAGCTACGACTTTGCCTTCCTGCATCAAAATGCAACCCAAACCATTCAAAGATGCATCACTATAAACAACAAATTCTTTACTCGATTCAGGCTGGACTAACACTGGAGCTTCAGTCACAAAAAAAAAACTTTCAACTGATCGAAACTTTTCTGACACTTTTTCGACCATTCGAACTTAACATCTTTCTATAATAGCTTTGTCAACGGGGTAGCTATCATAGAAAAACCTTTCACAAATCGTCTGTAATAACCAGCAAGTCCTAGAAAGCTTTGAATTTCGAAAACATTTTTCGGTGGTTTCCAATCGAATATAGCTGATATTTTATTCTGATCAACCTGAATACTTGATGCTGAAACAACGTGACCCAAGAAACTGACCTCATTCATCCAGAACTCACACTTACTAAACTTTGCATACAGTTGTTGATCTCTCAAAGTTTGTAGTACTAATCTCAAATGCTCAGCATGCTCGGTTTCATTTTTGGAGTAGATTAATATATCATCAATAAACACTACTACAAATCGATCCAAAAACTGTCTGAATACTCGAGTCATTAGATCCATAAAAATAGTAGGTGCATTAGTGAGTCCAAAAGGCATAACCAGAAACTCAAAATGTCCGTACCTCGTCCGGAACGCAGTCTTTGGCACATCTGTATCTCTGACTCGTAACCGATAATAGCCCGATCTCAAATCTATCTTCGAAAATACTGAAGCCCCTTTCAACTGATCAAACAAGTCATCAATCCGTGGCAACGGGTATTTATTCTTTATAGTCTTTCTTTTACACAAATAAAACTGGTGCACTCCAGGGAGAGAAACTCGGTCGTGCAAAACCCCTATCTGTTAATTCTTGCAACTATGCTTTCAACTCCTTTAATTCTGTAGGTGTCATCCGATACGGAGCTATCGAAATCGGAGTCGTCCCTGGTACTAATTCAATGCCGAACTCAATCTCTCGTACTGGTGGTAAACCCGGTAGTTCTTCAGGAAACACATCTGGGTATTCACATACAACCGATACAGATGCAATTTGTTTCTCGGACAATTTATTATCCAGTACATAAGCCAAATAAGCTTCGTACCCTTTTCTCACGTACTTCCGGGCTAACATTGAAGATATTACTGTAGTAAACCCATTTACATCACTGGATTTAATTCTGATGGTCTCACCGTTTTGACATCTCAAATCAATAAGCTTTCTTTTACAAGTCACTATTGCCTCATGTGAAGTTAACCAGTCCATACCCAAAATTATATCAAACTCATAAAAGGGCAACAACATTAAATCGGCTGGGAAGCAATGATCCCGAATCATCAACGGGCAACCCCTACACACTTTATTAACAAGCACACATCTACCCAAAGGGTTGGACACACGAATCACAAACTTGGTAGACTCAACTAGCAGAGTCTTACCGGATACTAGAGTTTCACACACATATGAATGAGTCGAACCAGGATCAATTAGTGCAATCACAGTAGTATCGTAAAGGGTGAAAGTACCAGTAATGACATTAGGGGAGGAAGCATCCTCTCTGGCTCGGGTAGCATAAGCTCTAGCTGGAGCTCTAGCCTCAGATCGGGCTGTAGTGTTCTTCGTTCCTTTCTGACTACCACTTACATTGCCTGAATGTCGGGGTGGTCTACCTCGCACTGACATGTTGCTCGGCTTAATGTTCTGAACTGTATTCTGCTCTGCTAGCATCGGACATTCTCTAATAAAATGATCTGACGATCCACATTTAAAGCAAGACCGATCATGAAATCTACAACTTTCGAAATGCCATTTCCCATAGTGCTTACATTCAACTCGATTCTGTGGAACGTTACCAACACTGGCCATCGAGGTAGCTCGGGAGCCCACAGGAGGTCGATCCCGTCTAGGTAGATCTGTAGTAGCTTTATGCCAGCTGTAGTCATCTCTGAACTTCTTGGATATGGGATGAAAGACCTTACCCGACGATCTTTTACGAATGTCTCTAGCTTCGCATCTCGATCTTTCTTTTCTTCTCTTCCCGAGTTTCTCTTGACTTTGCAAGCTCGCTCTACTAGTGTCACAAACGCTTGAATTTCAAGAATGCCAACAAACATCTTTATATCTTCATTCGAGCCATCTTCGAATCTTTTGCACATAATAGCTTCAGAGAAACACACTCTCTAGCATATCTGCTTTGAGCCCGACAAGTTTCCGTTCATATTCCGTCACGGTCATTCGCCTGTTTGATTCAAGGAATTCTTTTCGCTTTTGATCAACGAATCTTTGATCGATGTATTTCTTACTAATTCATTCGGAAGAAATCCCATGTCACTTTTTCTTTCGAACTCATCGATACTAGTGTATTCCACGGTGATATGCAATGTCCCGCATAGAAAGATATAGCACACTTCAAGCATTCATCCGGAGCACAAGATAGCTCATCAAGTACCCGAATAGTGTTATCAAGCCACATTTCTGGCCGCTCTCTGCGTCATCATCATCATTGGCTTTAAATTCTTCGCCCCAAATTTCTGGATTTTATCAATCGGGGCCTACTAGATCTCATCGGATCTATCATCGAAGTGCCAAGGAATCGAGTTGGATTATTCGGGGTGGAGGTTGGTATACAAATGGATTAGTCTCAATAAACCGGGTAAACCACTCGCTCATCATCCGATAGAAGGCTTGTTTGGTCTCCCCTCGTGGCTACCCGAAACAGTCGAGAGTCTACCAAGATCGATCCATGTGCACGGTCAGCGCTACACTCTCTATATCATCCGCTACGGCTCTTTCAGGATCAGTGTCCATTTGCTATATAAAACACAGTTCAGACTGTCAGAAGTCACCACACTATCAATATATGATAAAGGCATGTATAGCTAGACTCACACGCGCTACGGTAGTCCTAGAATCGACTAAATCGTAAGCTCTGATACCAATCAAATGTAAGACCCCTTACCCGAGACCTTTGCCGGAGTCGAGTATGTGGCATTACTAGACTTGACTACTAATTCGGGGCATAATAATTTTAAACTGTCCAACTACGTCATGCTGACTAAATTGACCATAACTTGAGTTTAAAAACTCGAAATTTAGATCTGTACATTTTCCTTGAAACTAGACTCGTATAAATATTTAACATAATTTTTCCAGAATTTTTCATGTGGCCAATTCGTACAGTTTATTAATCAAAGTTTCCCCTATTTCATTGTTTGATGATTCTGACCTATCTTTACAAAAACTCAGTTATCTCATTGTACAAAATTTCAATAATGTTCTTGTTTATTCCAATCAAAAATAGACTCATTAAGGATTCTAAGCATATAAACTATGCTCCATGATTATTTTTGTACAATTTTTAACAATTTTTCCAAGACAGAACAGGAAATCACGAATTCATTCAGAACAAGTCTCACTAAAATTTAAATATCTCATAATATAAAATTCCTTTGCCTACTCTGTTTCTTTCATATCAAAATAGACACAATAAGCTTTAATTCTATATCTTATTCACTTTCTAATTCAATTTATCCTATTTTTGGTGATTTTTCAAAATCACATCACTGCTGCTAACTAAAAACTATTTCATTGCAAAATATGATTAACTAGTTTATAACCGAATATACCCTCATACAACTCATATTGTCCATGCATTTTAATCATTTATGCAAATTAACTTATACCTAAAACATTCTCATAATATCATAACATCATCGATTTATTAACAAAACACAACTATGGTTCCATATAATCGAGTGTACCATTGGTTACTTACCACAACACCTAATTAAAAGGTTCATTTCATAAACATAAATTTCCTTATCAAATACGATTAAACTTCGATTAAAGATGCACAAACATTACCAACATAAACCGACATTTGTATTAAAAGCACAAAAGCATACTTAACTAAAAAGTTAGCCATATTCGCATGGCTATTATATACATGAACCAAAAGTTTTCATCAAAACAAAGACAAAGTCTTTCCTATACATGCCTTCACTCGAAAACCAAAATGAAAGAGTACCAAAATAGTTTGATAGTGTGGACGACTTTCTGAACGATCCCGACGAGCTTGTAACTTGCACCTAATCTATAAGACAGAGGAAACATTTCGCACAAATAAGCTTACTAGCTTAGTAAGTCCTAAGCTCCTAATAATATAACCTTCAAACATTAAACATTTAAATTAAAAACAATTCCACTTGTATGTTTGTAATCACGTTTACTTTCAAGCTTTCAATTCCATACCTATATAACATATAAATTCATAGAACAATTTCTCTTTAACCAATATGATTATATAATCAAAATATTTACTCATAATCCAACATTTCAAAACCAAAATGTTATTATATAACCAAACGTATAAACATTCATATACTTAAAGCTCAATTATTATCATATAGCATCACATACACGAACTATCCATGTGGCCGAATATACCTGGTCTTGTATACACATAATAGAAGACCAAAACCACAATATTCATATCATTCATTTATAAAACCGAGAACACATATTATAATCATATATATATAAACTTCATTTGTAACACATACAATTTGTAATAAATAACTGAGTCACTTGCTTACCTTATTTTAAATAGGTAAGAAGTTAATTCATACCTTACATGCTTACAGAGCCATTAACTCAATAAATTAGCTTTAATTTGCCTTGAACAAAATTCGGTTTCTCTTTTGTAAAACACATCACCAGCATTAAGCCTGCTAGGCGTAAAAGCCCGATAAGTGACACCGGCACAAAGCCTGCTAGGCATAAAAGCCCGATGAGTAACACCGGCACAAAACTCGCTAGCGTGAAAGCCCTAAAAGTAACACCCAAGACAGAGCACACTGCTAGGCGTGAAAGCCCGAATCTTATCAATGTAATTAAACATTCCAAACACACTTCATAACTATTATATATAAGTCCAATTCAATTGAGCTTGCTCACATTAAACCAATAAAATCATTATATCATTATACCATCCAACAATTCACATCACATAACCAACTTTAATCATTAACCCAGTATACCTATATACATTCGGCCATGATATAAATAGGTACTAAAATTCATCAATTCTTACTACTTAATATAGTCATAATTAGTTCTTTAACATATTTTAGCTAAAGGACTTACCTCAATTGTCAATAGACCGTGTAAATCGGCTATTCGAGAACTTTTGTCTTTCCCCGGTCCAATTCTGTTTTTCTTTGTTCTTGATCTAAACACATTAAAATTAACCCATTCAAGCATATTTCATCTCAATTTAATCCAAAAACACTTAAATAAACAATTTACCATTTTGCCCCTAGTGTTTCCCATTTTTACAAATTGGTCCTATTTACACAAAACACAAAATGTGTAAAATTTCCCAACACCATAGCTAGGCCGAATCTTCTCCATAGCCATATGAGTCCATGCATTTCATTTATTTGTCATTTTAACCCTTCACAAATTTATTAATTTATTTAATCCATAATACTCAATATCATCAATAGTTCTAAAGATAAACTTGTTAATCTAACATACAAGTATCATTTCCTATCATTAAACAACATGAACATCAAATTTTCTTCAATGGCATTTCACAAAAATCTCAACCAAATCACAAATTTAAACATGGGCTACTTAAAACTCAAAACAACTATCTTAAAAATGTAAGAATTATAAAAAAAAAAATCAAGCTAGATGCTTACCTAATCAAGCATGCAAGAAGCCGAATGGTGAGAGCTTAAATTTCTTTCTTCTTCCTTTAAGTTTCGATAATGAAGGAGAATGAAAGATGAACATGCATGTCTTCCTTTCATTTTATGCTTTTTATTTTATTATAAGTTTATATTATAATACTTAACATATAAATATATTATCACTAACATGTAAAGTAACTTATAAAAGCATGCTAACACCATATGTTACCGTCCACTATTTCATAGCAATGAATAATTTACAACATAATGAATAAAGAAACTAAAGATGAGCATGCAGCTTGTTCTTTTATGTTTTCTTTATTATAATCAGCTTATGATATATAGTACATATATCAATAAACTTAACTTATAAAAATAAATATATAAAAAAAATGCATTAAAAGCATAATGCTGTCCACTAAGGCTCAAAATGGTTAATTTGCATCATAATGCCACATGCAAAAAAAAGACAAATCAATTAAACCACTCAATTGAATAAAATGTTACTTTTACCACATGTGCAATTTAGTCCTTTTTCATAAATCGAACACACAAACGGACAAGTTTGCCTATGAAATTTTAACACATGCTCAAACATATATAATTAACACGAAAAATAATAATATTAAAAATATTTTTCTAACTCAGATTCGTGGTCCCAAAACCACCGTTCCGATTAGGGCCAAAATCGGGCTGTTACATGAAAGCCTTAATATTTATATAATGAATGATCAAGCCTAAAAACTGACTTACAACAACGATTAAGGCAAGTGCACCTATCGAACAGTAATATAGTTTAGTGGCAAGACCGGGATGTCGAACCCAAGGGAACCAAAAGTACTAATACTGAATTTCTATTTATTATTTAGCCTAAGATTTAAGGGAATTGTTGTTTAACCTACAATTAACTAACTACTAAGCTGAAGATGATAAGACACAGAGATTGAATTGGGGAAATACTTTTGGGAAAAAAAACAATTGATTAAGACAATACCTGAGGAAGAATCCACCAAGGCTTCACTTGTTATCTAACTCTGAACCAGTGATTTATTCACTTGACTTGATTCGTAGGATTCCCTAATTTATATTAATACCTCTCTCGAGGTTATTAACGTATAACCCTAGGTTGATTAATTGAAATCTCTTTCTAATTAAAACCCCTAGAATTGCATTATCTCGATCTGTGGACTCCCATATGTGGTTTGACCCTAATCCGACAGATTTTCGTCATCCTATCTCTAGGGTTGCGATCAAATCTGCTTAACTAGCTAGATCTACTCTTAAATAGGGAATATTCCTCCACTGCCTAAGGGCATCAATACTTGAATCAATATCCTGAAATATCAAAACAAGAATTAAGAACACATAATTAATAACAAATCAAGTATTTATCATATAGTTCAGAAAATAATAACAAGACCTGTCTTAGGTTTCATCCCCCTCAAGTATTTGAAGGGTTTAGTTCATGTTTAATAAAGAGTACATCTCAAAAGAAAGTATAAAATAAAACATAAGAAAAACCCTAAAACCCCCTGAAGGAAATTGAAGGGAAGATCTTCCGTCTTGGGTATGAATCTGACTTCTTCAGATGATTCAACTGGCTGTTCTTCGAGTAAATCCCACAATTCGGCCTCTTTGGCTTGGCTCCTCAGCCTACCTGTACCGCCCCCTTGAAGGTTGGCCTCTAGGGTGTTTATATTGGCTTTTGGAATATCTTTCTTTGCCTCTAATTACCTTATTCTGAATAGAATTAAAACAGGTCACGTCAGGGACACGCTCGTGTGGCACAGCCGTGTAAATTGAGCTCAAGCTGTGTCCGGGTCTGCTAAAGGGGCACGGCCGTGTGTCTCAAGCCCAGGAAATTTGGCCCATTTTCTCCGTTTTTGGCCCGTTTCTGGTTCTTTTCATCCTCCGGTGCTCTCCTAAGTATAAAACATGAAATTAAAGGATTAGGAGCACCAAATTCCACAATTCATGGGATAAATCATCCAAGAGTATGCAAATGTGGGATTAAAATATGTATATATTATGGTATATCAAATACCCCCACACTTAAGCATTTGTTTGTCCTCAAGCAAAATTCTCAACTCACAATTAAAATTCATTATTCTCAATTTATAACTTCTATCAATGATGTTTCAAAATAGTCCATAGGTAATCATACATTGAGAATTCAACTAAAAGAACATCAAAGTTTCAAACAATCCAAGTTGAGCATTTTATTCATGAAAACATAGGTACTCCCCCTCTTCTAAGTAATCACCTTTGATTAAAAATATCACAAAGTTGACATCCTCACTAAGGATTCACTCAAATCACTCGAAGTGTTTAAGGGACAATAAATTTAAGCACTCAATAGTCAATATGAAAAGTTATTACAATAGGCTTGCATGAAAATCAAATCTCCGCCACTATAAATTGAGATGATACATCGATCAAAAGGTCTTTAAAAAGGGTTGTAACATGGCTTGGTTAGGGGGTATGGTCACAGGCTAGAAGAGGAGGTTACATTAATAAAATGAGCTTCTTTTAAACATGTGAGATTTACTGTTTAAGCTCATAAAAACATAAAACTAATAATGGATATACTTTCAACTTCTTCTTTTTTTTTTTAGAACAAATCAAGTACAATAATAGAATTTAACAACTGAAATGGAAAACATAGTTAGGCAACTTCTCAAATAAAATCTCGACAAAAAGGAGTTAATTCAATAGGAAAAATTTTTTGTGAATCAAAAAGAATGAGTTTTAGGTTAATGTTAAGGGTAAATCAATGAATGTGTTGTTAGGATCAATGGGGTTTACTAAGGGTTAAATATGAGGGTAGGCTTTTAGTGGATTTAGTGGGTTAAATCCTGAGTGCCTTTATCATCTCTGTATATCAAATCAATGATGTGGTCTTGATATGTATAATCGAAGCAAGTTCTAGAATAACAAATCAATGTTGACACACTCATAATCAATAAAGTGAGCAAGAAAAGAATATATGCTATAAAGGGCTCGAAATCTCACAAAAATTATGGTTTTTTGATATCAAACTTGTAAATTTTAAACTTCAAGGTGATAATTAGATTCAAGTAGACAACCTAATAAAATTTTAATTTTTGAAAATAGACTCAGCATGCTTGATTCTCTAGTCTCCTATAGTTTAAATCATCACTGCACAATTATCAATACTTGATCCAAAACATATCAATAAAAATCATGAATCAAAGGAAATTTCATTCTAATAGTAAAAATGAAGAAATTTACTTAAGAACAAGACATAATTCAGGGATTTGAGAAAAATGCAAAAAATTAGGAACTTTTCGAAATAAAATTCACCCCTACACTTAAGATGTACATTGCCCTCAATGTACAAAGGTATATAAAGCATGAAATCATAAGAGATTGGGAGAAGTGAAACTTTCTGAATTCTGGCTGGATTCCTTGAGTTGGGAGTGTAGAAATTTGATTTGGAGGTGAAAGATAAGTTGGAGGAGGTGTCTTTGGTGGTGGTATGGTGGCCGCCAATAATCTCTGCGCTAGATGAAGAAATTGGGAATCGTGAAGAATAAGCCAGGAAATAATAAGAATAATTTAAAATATACTAATAATATAGTTAAAGAAAAGAAAGATAAAAAGAAAGAGTGTAAGAAGTAAATTAAAATTAAAAGAAAATATTAATGGACTGAACAGTCCTTATTATTAGATGGTTCGCGAGGTGGGTGTGATTTCTAAGGCCATGGTGTGGTGATTCCCAAGCAGCCCAAAGCAAATAAAATAGACTAGACTAAATTAAGTATAAGAGAAATAATGAAAAGGAAAATAAAGATGAAGAGAAAAGAAAAAGAAGAATGAAATGGACTCAAAGGTCCTTGACCTGTCGAGTTAAAGAAGCGGCCGGCATGGACTTATGTAGATCGATCTCGTATAGGGAGTCTGTGCTAGGATCCTTCCGTTTCTTTGACATGGATAAGGCGTAGACCAAGAGTTTGGAGAATGAAGAAGGGTGAAAATGAAAAGGGAGGGGAGTGTAAAAGGTAAGGAATTAGGGGAATGGGGAGTAGGTGAGAAGGGGAGAGGTGTGTTTTAAATAGAAACCTCAAATCTGGTACATCCCCACGCCCATTTAGCATGGGCGTGTTAAATCGCAGGGCCGTATCGCACGGCCGTGTTGTGCTTCATTCGTTTCTCCCACACCTGTATGTAGGTCGCCACGTTCGTGTTGATAAAACAGTGTCGACCAGGGCTGTATCGCACGGCCATGGTGTTTAGTCGGAGTCCATGGCTTGAAGATATTTTTTGTCATGTTTCGTACTATCTCTGCCACATCAGTACAGAAGTCTGTGGTGTCCACATGGCCACGGCCAGGGCCGTGTGCAAGGTCGTGTGGTATGGAAATCTGTGTTTCACTAATTTGGTTAGTTTGTAGTTAGATGCTGGAAGTAAAAATAAAAAAAAAATGAAAATTAATGAGGTTAGTGCTCAGGTTGCCTCCCGAGAAGCGCTTTTTTAAAGTCCTAAGCTAGTCTTACCTCTCATTCGCACATTCATGGTAGTTTGAGGAGTTGAAAATCCTTTCTCATGCTATCAGTTCTATTATCAGTATATAATTCAAGTCGTGAAACACCCTAGACCCGGCCCACGAGCCTCGACCAGATCTGGTATGCTCCTCGAAGAAAACCGGTTCAAAATTCGTTTGTTACTTTGGAAAAACCATGTGTTTTGAGAGAGAAATTATTTTTGGGTTGGGCTCGAGTTAAAAACAAGTTTATCTTATATTAGAAACCCATTTATATCAGGTAGCAAAACATTTAGAGTTTATTTTAAATGAAATTTTCTTAATCTTTAGTAAATAAAATTTCGTAACATAATAAATAAAACAGAAATAAAATAGTGCACTATGGCCTTATTACATCAAATTAAAACCCAAAATAATATTCAAGATACTTAGAGATAAAAGAAAGTCTGAAATAAAATAAAATCTGAACTTCGCATGGCCACCTCTAAGCTTCTGCCGACCCGGTCCATCACTGATCATCACCTGAAAAATATTCCCCAACCGGGTGAGTCAACCAGACTCAATGTGTAGCCGACACTAAAATTTAACAATTCAGGCATACATTATCATATTACATAGACATTCATAAATCAGATATAAACAGATGATGCAACCCGAACCCAAACCTATATGCCATCCGCTACACATCACCCGTACCATCCGGCACACCGTGGGGACTACTAAGTCAACCCTCCATCCGTTACACACAATCGAAGCGCGATCATTGCGATGACGTGCTCATCGCCTCTTATAAATATTCGTGGCATAGCCACCGATTAAATAATTGTGACCGAAGTCACCACATTCAGATATCGTGGTCTTAGGTCACCACATTCACTTCCCCTTTTCATATAACCCATATGCCCCGAATCATACATATTATGCATTAACATGCCTAATTTCACATTCTTATCACTGTTCACATATGAGTCATAACATATATTCATATTCCTAGTAGGAGTAGGAAACGTACCTGAGTACTTTTGTACCATTACATGGTACCTTAGCCATATTCACATTCTTATAAACATACACATATTAAATATTCCCACAAATCTTATTAGAAGTTAGTGTGGGGTACACACCTGGTATTAACGTTTCTGAAAACCTGAAACCCAATCTAACACTTTAGATCCTTACTCCTACATTCGGCTAACACTTAGAAATTTAATGAAAACCTATTCGGCCCCATTAGGATTATTGTAATCGAATTCTTACCTTGGTGCCGATTTCACTATAAATCAAATCTCGAAAACTTTGTGCTATACCTTCCTTCAATCGGCCAACATTAAATCCATTAACTTGGTCAGTTTCCAGCTTTTAAGCATTTAAGAAACAAATCAAAATACTAAACTAGGCTTTAGCCGAATGTACATATGTACTTACCTTCCAAATCTTAAATCCCGTAATTGATCTCTTGTCTTAGGTGTATGTCGAAATCCCTATAGCCACATATTAGATCAATTTCTAACATTAAATCTCAATAAAAATGGCCTAAGGCCGAATACTTTATTGTCTTACCTTGATCCTTAAATCCCGAAATAGTTGACTTGGACGAATCCCGAAAGATACTCCCCTTGAAATCGACAACTAGCAAATATCGAAACCTTTTTCCAAGATTTTGGCCAAGATTATTAAGGTTAGTTTCTAACATTTAGCTATAAAGAAAATGAATGATCAAGACAATAATCGGCCCTTACCCTATTTGTGGAAGTCGACAGCACTTCCTCTTGATGCCACTTGAGATATTCGGCTATAGGTTGGAAAGAACTTGATTTTGGCTTTCTTGAATAATCGGCTATGGCCTTAAAAAGGCTTACTTCCGGCTTTTGAATGGATTTAGAAAGAAAAGAGAAAGAAGAATAAAGATGGAGGATTCAAGCTAGAAACAGTAAGGTGTTTTCGGCTTGGCAAAAATAAAAGAGAAGAGAGAATATTGCTTAGGAAATTCGACAGAGAGAAAAAGGAGAGGGAAGAATGATGAATGGCCTTAGTTTTCCTCCTTTTGCTGAAATTACTAGGCCTAGTGTCCCTTAATTGGTCATCACTCTTCTATTTTGATAGCTTTATCTCTTTAATTATCACCTTGTTTTAAATTAAATAGAAATTCAATCCAATAATTATCTCTCATCTCTTAATAAAAATAATACTAATAATAATCCATCATTATCTATCTATTTGCCGAGTTTTAAAGAGAATAAAACTCCTCCTTTAAGAGCCTTAATATTTCAGTTCTTAATATTTCAGTTCCCCGGCAATGGCGCCAAAAACTTGATCGTCTCTTAAACACTTAATATTTATATAATGAATGATCGAGCCTAAAAACTAACTTACGTCAACAATTGAGGCAAGCGCACCTATCGAATAGTATTATAGTTTAGTGCCAAGACCGGGATGTCGAACCCAAAGGAACCAAAAGTACTAATACTGAGTTTCTATTTATTATTTAGCCTAAGAATTAAGGGAATTGTTGTTTAACCTAAAATTAACTAACAACTAAGTTGAAGATTCTGAGACACAGAGAATGAATTGGGGAAATACTTTTGGAAAAAGAAATTTATTAAGACAATACCCGAGGAAGAATCCACCTACACTTCACTTGTTATCTAACTCTGAACCAGACGATTTATTCACTTGACTTGATCCTTAGGATTCCCTAATTTATATTAATACCTCTCTCGAGGCTACTAACGTCTAACCCTAGGTTGATTTGTAACATCCCTCACCCGTATCCAACTCCGGGATAGGGTTTGAGGCATTATTGGACTTAAACATTCACAATCATACAAAACCGAGTTACCAAATTTCACCCCAAATTACAACTTTCAAATACATGCATTTGACCTTGTCATCTATTTAATCACTTATACCACATAACAATACATTAACACATACCATGGACAAATAGGCTTACAAGCCAAAATCATCATAATCCACATCTCATGGCTATAATCAACAAATCAATATAAGCCAATACATTTGACTAATCACAACAACATCCATCATAGAAAAATTAAGTCCCTATACATGCCACTCACTTGAAAACATTTAACATAATATGCCAATACTCCAAGGATAATGGCTCGATAGTGTGATGCTACCTCCGACGATCTCCAACCCTGAGCTGACCTGACAAAACTAAAAGAAATAAAAAGGAGGGAGTAAGTTTTACACTTAGTAAGCTCGCATGAAAATAATAAGCAATGTGATAACATTTTCATATTTTTCCTACTTATTCAAATTCTAGTTAAGATGTTTTCTTGAGTCATAGTCATTAAATTATTTATATCTGGAGCTACAAAACTCAAAATTAAGATCTATATATTTTATATGAAACTAGACTCAAATATCCTCTTACCATAAAATTTCCATAATTTTTGGTTTATCCAATCAATACAGTTTATTCATTAAAGATTCCCCTGTCTCACTGTTTGACTATTCTAACCTCTCTTCCTTACGAATCAATTTTCTCCTAGTACAGAGTTCATATGACCTTCTTATTTGGTTCATTTGAAAATAGATCATTCAGTATTTCAGGCATATAAATTACATCCAACAATTATTTGTTTACAATTTTTAATGAGTTTTCCAAGGCAGAACAGGGGATCACGTAATCATTCTAAACTAGTCTCACAGAAATTCAAATATCTAAAAATATACGGATCATTTGTTTGCTATGTTTCTTTTATATGAAAAAAGACTCAATAAGATTTAAAGAAATATCTCATCCAACTTATAATTTAGTTTCTACAATTTTTGGTGATTTTTCAAATTCACGTCACTGCTACTGTCCAAAGCAGTTCTATTGTAAATTTTTTGCTCTCTCTCACATTAGTTGTATTCATGACTTGCCTATACCAATCTTTCAAATTTCCGATTACATATCGAGCATATTGTCTATATGTACATTTGTCATATTTCTCAATTGGTCACATTCACACTTGCACTTATTCGTAACATGATCGCACCAATCATCATTAGTAAATTATCTCGTTGAACCCCTTCGAAAAACGCCCGATACTTGGTGGTCTCAGCACATAGCTCCACCTACACATAATTCGACTTTCTTGTACACATGGTGAAGGTCCCTTATCACCCATGTGTCCTAGCCATTCCATCTTGTAGCTTTCTTGTCTAAATGGTGTCCAACACTAGGGACCACTCATGTGACCTAGCTACTCATAACCCGTAACTTTCTTGTACACATGGTATACACACAGTATTACACATGCGACCTAGTTACATATGAAATTATTATCCCGTAGCTTTCTTGCACACATGGGGAAAGTCCCTTATCATCCATGTGGCCTAGCTACATATCAAAATTTGCCATCTAGTATCTTTTTTGTGCACACGGTAAAGGTCCCTTATCACTCGTGCGACCTAACTACATATTGTCCGCATCTCTCGGTTTTTCGAAGGTTCAATCGAGAATTTCCTTTTCCATACATTTTCATATTTTAGTTATCACCCAATGATTTCCATAATATCTAGCAAAATAATTATTGTACAAGTAAAATAAATGCATTATTTACATATAAACTTTCTTGTCAAAATCTCATCAGGTACAACCGTCTAGCAACTCATACAACCCATGTAATATTAATTTAACATTCAATTCTTGTAACGTTAATTTGCCATTCAATTTCACATGACACAACGAACATCACATTTTCCATGCCATGCATACCATCCATCAACTTCTCCTAAACATATTAAATCATATAATTTATGCCATATCAATAGAAAATTACAATTCAATCATGGTGTTGCATTATTATTAACACACGAACTTACCTCGAATACGGAAACGACCATTTCACCAACTTTCCTGATTTTTAATTTTCCTCCAGTTCTAGGTCAAAATCTCATTTTTCGGGGTCTAAAACATCATGTTTCACTTATTTAATTAATGTACTACTCAAAATAGTCCCTAACTCAAACTTTGGAAAAATTACAATTTTGCCCTAAACTTTTGCATAATTATGATTTTGCTCCTAGGCTCAAAAATTAAACTTTATTCCGTTTTCTTATGTTTTATGACATGCTGAACATTTTTCCCTTATATAGCAACTTCAAATTCTTACTATAACACATTATAATGAACAATAACAACTTTTACCAATTAGCTCATTTTACTCGTTTTCACCGAAAATCACTTAGTAAAAATCGTTCCTCTACTCATAAACATGCATAATCTACCAAAATTCATCAAATTACACAATTATTAAACATGGGTCACTTTTTAAAATTAAACTCTAGCTCAAAATAATGGTAGAAATAGCTAACTAAGTTACCGAGATTTCAAAAAATAGATGAACACTAAAAACGGGGCTTAGAAACACTTACTATGAAGCTTGAAAAGCTTGAAACCCTTAGCCATGAAGTCATGAAATTTTCGGCAGCAACTTGAAGAAGGTGAGCAGATTTTTTTCTTGTATTTTGTCTTTTTCATTCATTAAAACACTAAATGACCAGAATACCCTTAAGGCTTTTCTTTCAGTTTTGTCCCATTCATGCCCATTTTTGTCCATCAAGTTAACCAATGGTCTAATTACCTCTTAAGGACCTCCAATTGAAAACTCATAGCAATTTGACACCTTTAATATATAGAACTCAACTTTTGCACGTTTTACAATTTAGTCCTTTTGACTATATTGAGTGCCCAAATGTCGAAATTTTCGAACAAAATTTTCACGAAATTCTTTCGTGAAATCGTAGACCATAAAAATATAGTAAAAATAAAATTTTCCTCGTCGGATTTGTGATCTCGAAACCACTGTTCCAACTAGGCCCTAATTCGGGATGTGACATGATTAATTGAAATCTCTTTCTAATTGAAACCTCTAGAATTGCATTAACTCGACCTGTGGATTCCCACATTAGGTTTGACCCTAATTCGATAGATTTTCGTCATCCTATCTCTAGGGCTGCGATCAACTCCGCTTAACTACGCTAGATTTACGCTTAAACAGGGAATATTCCTCCACTGCCTAAGGGTATCAATACTTGAATCAATATCCTGAAATATCAAAACAAGAGTTAAGAACACATAATTAAGAACAAATCAAGTATTTATCATATAGTTCAGAAAACAATAACAAGATCCGTCTTAGGTTTCATTCCCCTCAGGTATTTGAAGGGTTGAGTTCATTTTTAATAAAGAGTACATCTCATAAGAAAGTATAAAACAAAACATAAGAAAAACCCGAAAACCCCCTAAAGGAAATTAAAGGGAAGATCTTCCGTCTTGGGTATGATTTCGGCTTCTTGAGATGAATCAACTGGCTGTTCTTCGAGTAAATCCCACAATTCGGCCTCTCTGGCTTTGCTCCTTAGCCTACCTGAACTGCCCCCTTGAAGGTTGGCGTCTAGGATGTTTATATAGGCTTTTGGAATATATTTCTTTGCCTCTAACTACCCTATTCCAAATAGAATTAAAACAGGTCACGTGAGGGACACACCCGTGTGGCATAGCTGTGTAAATCGAGCTCAAGCCATGTGCGGGTTACTAAAGAGGCACGGCCGTGTGTCTTAAGCCCAGGCTGTGTGAATTTCGTACCTTGGCCCATTTTCTCCATTTTTGGCCCGTTTCTAGTTTTTTTCATCCTCCGGTGCTCTCCTAAGTATAAAACATGAAATTAAAGGATTAAGAGCACAAAATTCAATAATTCATGGGATAAATCATCCAATAGTATGCCAAATGTGGGATTAAAATATGTATATATTACAGTTTATCATATAGCTAGACTTTCACATACTACGTGTAACATCCGAGAAGTAGGGGTTTTGTATTTGTTATGTTTCTGTGTGTTTGGGGGCCTTAGGAAGGCTCGGGGTTAAGCCGAAGCCTTGGCAAAAATTTCAATTTTTGGCACTTTAGGGGAGTGCTATGGGTCAGGTTTTAAAGATTATTGCTTGTGTTTGTTGACACAAGAATTGCAGTGGTAATGTGGCAAGGAGACGCCACTTAAGATGCAGGTAAGTGACGCCATAGGGGAGCAGTGAGGGAGCAGGTTCGAGTCGCATAGTCTGCCTTTTTGGTGTTTCTTTTGGCGTTAGGTTGGCAGGTGATGGATTCGGCTAAGGACCTTGAAGAGTGGGAGTAGACTAATTCAAATATTTCAAATGGGAGGCCAAGAGTGAAAGGTGGAAGTTGAATCTTTAGAACTGATTCAGATGGGGAGATGGGAGAGAAAGTAGGAGATGAAAAGAGAGTGGGTGGCTTGTTAGGAGTTGTTGACCGAATGTGCCTTGGTTGAAGGGGGAGAGCTTTCGATTTTGGGGGCTAAGCAAGGTGCATATGCCGAATGTGGTCCTAGGCTTTTCTTTCTTCTCGTTGGTGCATTTTTGGCTTTAGGCGTAGGTGTGTGAGTGCCGATATTTCTATAGGTCACTCGGAGCAGAGAGTTTAGCAAATCAGGTTTAGAAATTCTTATTCTCTTTTGGCAATCGGTGAGCAATTGTTTTCTCTTCTCATTCACCAAAACTGAAATCACCTCTTGGGAATTCACTTTTGCATTCTTTATTCTTTCAACCAAAACTCGAAACCTCAACTCACTCTTTTTCTTTTGTTTATCTTTTTTTTGCATTTCATAACCCCTTAGCCGAACCCTCCTATCACCCTCTCCATTTCATCATTTTTTCTCATTTGTATCTTCAAAGCTGAAACATCTATTTGCTTCAACTTCTTCTCTATTTCTTCTAAAGCCGAATCTTCCTAGCCATTTCTTCTTATATCTTCCCTTTATTTCTTTTTAAAGCCGAAACTTATTCCATCTTTCTTCTCTCTGAGTTTGTTCTTATTTTTCTTGTTAGCGGAATCTCTCTGGTGTGTTTAAAACTCTTCATTCGTTCTTGTTTCAGTCGATTGCCATCACTCTTTTCCCTAACCTTCTCAAATCGGTTTCTTCTTGTTTAGTGGAGGGGCTCCGCATTCGTACTCTTGTCTGCATCTGGCCAATTGTTGGAAGATTGTTGGGACTCAGCCGATTTCTTAAGCCAACCCTGAAGCTGTAGATTTTTGTCGATTTAGGTAAGAAACCTCGTCGTTTTGGCTGTATATTCTTATTTCATCTGCTTCAATGCCTTAACCCGGTCTTCTGACCAAGATCTTTTTCATGGATTGGAATACCAGCCAACTAAAGGAAGGGGTTGGACTTGTAGTCCCTACCCCTAAGTTCAAAAAACATGCGGTATCAGCAGTACGTGACTTTTCACCGGGTTGTGGGCCGACTTCGGAGAGGGACAGGCATATCACTGTGATCCCTGCGAGTGAGGTTGTTAGCGAGATTGATAGCCTAGTTCTCTGTGTTTATAGGTGTGAAATTCTCACACCTTTTTTTTTTCATTTTACTTGAACATATATATGCTTTATTGAATGCCGAAACTTTGGCATATCTATTTTTTCCCATGGAGGGTAAAATCAAGACATCATGTTAGTGATTTATGATTATGTTATATATACGATTATGCTGACATGATTATATGTACACTCTAATCATCTGATGCATATGTCGATATCTGTTGCATTCATACACCATGATTTCATGTTCGCATAATGGATGGGTATATGCTATGAAATGAAGGGAAGTGTATCTAGTGACTATGTCACATTAATCTGGTGGCTTTTGCCACAATCTGATCTGGTGGCTCTGCCACACTCTGTTTTGGTGGCTCTGCCACACTCTATTTTGGTGGCCATGCCACTTCAGTCTGGTGACTCTGTCACAATTTGACGATGAGCAGCTAACTACAGCATGACTGCCATTGATGGTGTGTAGCAGTGAGGGTTGATTATCGAAATCCCCATTGGTGTGATTGACAGGTAAGGGTGGTGTGTAGCGGATGGATAACTAGGTTGGGTTGGGGTTGGCATCATAATCCATTGATTTCTGATTATCCGCTATTCTCTGCTAAATAGGCCAAGGCTCAGTCTGGTTCTGCATGGGCTTCGCCCAAAGTGATTTGTAAGGGCCGAGGCCCAACTATGGTGAATGATGAGTAAATGCACACTGAGTCTTCATGACTCACCCCCTCTGCTTAAATGTTGCAGGTAATTCTTAGTTTAGCGGACATGGGCTGGGATCGACTCTGAAGTGGCCATGTACTTTATGTTTAGTAAACCTTTACTTTTCTCCTCTTTAGACTTATTTACTTAAAATTGGGATTTTAATGTTGTAATAAGGTCACTATTACTTTAATTTGGGTTTCTTTTCTTAAACGCTTAAATTTAAGGTTTAGATGACACGTCAATATTTATAAGTGGAGGATTTCTAAAACGTAACAAGTGATTTTCAAACAATAACAAGTAACTAATATTTTGGGTTTGATTTTAAACGCCTTACTTTATGAATTAATTGGTATGACGTTTTCTTAGTAAAATTAAAACTACGGTTTTCCAAAAACCTAACCAACGATTTACAATGACATTGAACCTCACCTCAAGTTAACTTAAAGGAACGACAAACGTTTTCACCAAAAAGGCAATTTCTAAATTGAATCCGCAAACACTGAGTTTTCAAATGATCAACTGAACTTGGGGTCTCAGAACAAAAGTTGAAAGAAATTTTCTCTATCATTTATAAATGAGCGTGATCTTTCATGTGACGCTCCAGATCCGGTCATTACGTTTGGGCCGGGTTTGGGATGTTACAATTGTGGTATCAGAGCCAAGTTTTAAAAGCTCGGCCATGGGTTTTGGGTTCAAAACATTTTCCAAAATGATGGTTTAGAAAGAAAATACATATGTACATATTTTCTGGAAGTGTGACACCCGAGTCTCCGGCCCAAATCTGCAAGGTAAGTCTTCTAATTATTAGGTGATTTGCATGAGGTGAATTTATTATGTGAATATATCGCTATGGATGTTAGAATTAAGAAACCCTACTTTAGAGATGAAAACCTATAGGTCTATGTGTGTTTGCGGAAAAGTACTTAAAACTATATTCTCATAAAACTGCTCATTAACCAACAGTGAAAAGAAAAGCTAATACATAAAACATGTAAAAACAGATTAAAACGGAATAGTAGACATGAGTGCCAGAGGGCGTGGATGTATTGCACGCGGTCGTGGTAGAGGCCAGAGTGTTGAGGCTGAGTTTTTACAAACGAGGCATGAGCCTGAAGGTGAAGCGCCAGCATCACCTGTGGTAGAAGCGGGATCGCAAGATAGAACTGGTGGGGATGATGCCCTTTCTCAAGCAATGTTGAGCGTTTTGGAGCGAGTTGCTGGGGTGAGCTCTGGGGCAGTATCTCGAAAGTCTTTTCCTGAGCGACTTCGAGCAAATGGGGAAGAGGTATTCAGGGGTACCTCTGGTGTGGCTCCAAATGTAGCTGAGTACTGGCTGGAGGCGGTCGAGCAGATTATGGATGACCTGGATTGCATGGCGGAGGAAAAACGAAAAGGAGCGGTGTCTCTTCTTCGGGATGAGGCATATCAGTGGTGGCTTACCGTAAGAGAGGGTACTTCAATAGATCGCATTGACTGGGATTTCTTCAAAACTGCATTTCAAAGGAACTACGTTGGGGCAAGTTATGTAGATGCTCAAAGGAAAGTATTCCTGAATTTGGTACAAAGGGGCAAATTTGTGGCTGCGTATGAGGCGAAATTTCTGCGATTGAGCTGTTATGCCCGAGGAATAGTTGTGAATGACTATGAACGTTGCATACGATTTGAGGATGGGTTACGAGACGAACTGCGGGTGTTGATAGCTTCGTAACGGGAAAAAGATTTTGCCACTTTGGTTAACAAAGCTAAAATAGCTGAAGAGGTTAAGCGGACTGAGACTCAAAATAAGGAGAATGATAAGGGTACAAATAAGAGGAGTTTTGGGTCGTCGGGGTCATCTGAAGGTTTTCAAAAGAGGCCTAGTTTTGAAGGGTCAGCTCGAGTTGTGAGGCCTGCGGCAATGGGCCAGTTTCGATCATGTGCTTCTGTGGGAAAAGGCGTTATGGTAAGTGTAGAAAGAAAACCGGTGGATGTTTCTGGTGCGGATCTATGGATCATATGGTTAAAGATTGTCCACAAGTAGATCAAGTGCGGCTAATTGGATAGGGTTTTGATCAGTTCAAGAGAGGTGGTCAGCAACCACAGAGAGGTCGTGGTCCAATCAGAAGAGGGAATGGTTTCAATAGGGGACGTAGAGCACCGGGTAGAGGTGCTGGGAGTACAGATGCGAGACAGCCTGGGTTAGTCTATGTAGCTAGACGCCGAGAGGAGGGTGATGCACCAGACGTCATAACTGGTACGTTTCTCATTTTCGGTTTGCCCTTTACTGCATTGATTGATATGGGGTTGACGCATTCCTATGTTGCTAATGTGGCGTCTGGAACTTTAGACATGAACTCTGAGATTGCTTCTAGGGAGATGACTGTACTTAACCCTTTAGGACAATCTGTAGTGGTAAACAAACTCTTTAGGAATGTGCCTCTAGAAGTACAAGGGCTGGTTTTCCTGGCTGATTTGATGGAACTACCGTTCAGGGAGTTCGATTTAATCTTAGGTATGGATTAGTTGGTAAAATTTCGAGTAAACTTGGATTGTGCTGCTAAGCGCATGGTGTTAAGGACCCCTGAGGATAATGATGTTATAGTGATAGGCAAAAGGAATAACTACTTGTCCAATGTAGTGTCTGCTTTAAAGGCGGAAAGAATGATGAGAAAAGGACGCGAGGCTTTTTTTGTCATTTTACTTGAACATATATATGCTTTATTGAATGCCAAAACTTCGGCATATGTTGCTTTTACCCATGGAGGGTAAAATCAAGACATCAGGTTAGTGATTTCTGATTATGTTATATATGCGATTATACTGACATGATTATATGTACACTCTGATCATCTGATATATATGTCGATATCTGTTGCATTCATACACCATGATTTTATGTTCGCATAATGGATGGGTATATGCTATGAAATGAAAGGGAAGTATATCTGGTGACTATGTCACATAAATCTGGTGGCTTTTCCCATAATC
Organism: Gossypium bickii; assembly: GCA_025503065.1. Lineage (NCBI taxonomy): Eukaryota > Viridiplantae > Streptophyta > Magnoliopsida > Malvales > Malvaceae > Gossypium > Gossypium bickii. The sequence continues at coordinate 69,935,740 of CP106716.1, read as the reverse complement.
TGATTTGGTCACTCTGCCACACTCTGTTTTGGTGGCTCTGCCACACTTTGTTTTGGTGGCCATGCCACTTCAGTCTGGTGACTCTGTCACAATTTGAAGATGACCAACTAACTGCGGTATGATTGCCATCGATGGTGTGTAGAGGTGAGGGTTGATTCTAGAAATCCCCATTGGTGTGATTGGCAGGTAAGGGTGGTGTGTAGCGGATGGATAACTAGGTTGGGTAGGGGTTTGCATCATAATGCATTGATTTCTGATTATCTGCCATTCTCTGCTAAATGGGCAAAGGCTCAGTCTGATTCTGCATGGGCTTCGCCCAAAGTGATTTGTAAGGGCCGAGGCCCAACTATGGTGAATGATGAGTAAATGCACACTGAGTCTTCATGACTCACCCCTTATGCTTAAATGTTGCAGGTCATTCTTAGTTCAGCGGACATGGGCTGGGATCGACTCTGAGGTGGCCATGCACTTTATGTTTAGTAAAACTTTACTTTTCTCCTCTTTAGACTTATTTATTTAAAATTGGGATTTTGATGTTGTAATAAGGTCACTACTACTTTAATTTGGGTTTCTTTTCTTAAACGCTTAAATTTAAGGTTTAGATGACATGTCAATATTTATAAGTGGAGGATTTTTAAAACGTAACAAGTGATTTTCAAACAATAATAGGTAACTAATATTTTGGGTTTGATTTTAAAACTTTACGAATTAATCGGTATGACGTTTTCTTAGTAAAGTTAAAACTATGATTTTCCAAAAACCTAACCAACGATTTACAACGACATTGAACCTCACCTCAAGTTAACTTAAAGCAACAGCAAACGTTTTCACCAAAATGGCAATTTCTAAATTGAATTCGCAAACACTGAGTTTTCAAATGATCAACTGAACTTGGGGTCTACGAACAATAGTTGAAAGAAAGTTTCTCTATCATTTATAAATGAGCGTGATCTTTCATGTGACGCTCCGGATCCAATCATTATGTTTGGGCCGGGTTTGGGCTGTTAGTCCTAGAATCGACTAAATCTAGCTCTGATACCAATCAAATGTACCACCTCTAACCCGTATCCATCACTGGACTAGGGTTACGAGGTATTACTGATCGAATCATAACATTTAAACAACCATTGCTCACACATCAACATATCATAGTTAATCAACAACACAAAGTCCCTTTAGAAGGTCTACGAGACCTTCAACATGCTTTAGAAGTGGTCTGGGACTGAACCGATCACATTTAAAACTTTTACGAAACTATAAAATTTTTTCCATCAACACAGGGACACGCCTGTGTGGTTATGCCATGTGCCTCACACGGTCGTGCCTTAGACCATGTCTTACCCCATCTGCAACACTGGCTTGGGTCACACGGCCTATCACACGCCTGTGTGTCCGGCCCGTGTGCAACACTGACTTGTAACACACTGCCTGACACACGCCAGTGTATCAAGCCCATGTGCAAGTCTAACTTACTTCAAATTGGTATATTGAAGGACACGGTCGAGACACATGCCCATGTGCTCACCCATGTGGGCAGTTATAGGCCATTTACAAGGCCAAATTGCCACCCAATTTGGGTCAACCCTACGTGTTCAATTCCAACATCAAATAACGTACAAATCATTCACCATCTCAAATATCAATCAAGTATGAAACATACCATTTATATTTCACCAAAGCATACCATAATTGCCATTACCACAAGACCATATATACACATCACATACACCATTTTCATATAGTAAAACATATACCAAAATCAATCCAAAGTCTCATCCATTATCAAGCCATATCATATGGCAAGATTTATACATCTTAAAACATTCCACAACTTCACTAGCCTATACATGCCATATACTATATATATACAACTATCAAAATGTACCAAAATAAATGTCCGATAGTGTGATTGAGTCACTGACGATCCCCGTATCCGAGCTAGCTTTAAATACCACTGTAAAACAAAGAAAGACTTCACACAGTAAGCTTTAAAGCTTAGTAAGTTCGTAATATAAAACAATTAACTCAACAATTCAAATTCAATATACAAAATTAACTAACACTTAGTTTAATTTACATCACTACTCAATCTCATCCATGGCTATTACACATTTTCATACCATATATATAGGTTCATATACAAGCATTTATAATGCTACTCAATCCAACTCTTTTCATCATTCATTCACATAATCTTCCATCTATCTCATAAACAATATCATCAACCACATAGATTCTATACATACGTGTACAATCACGTATTTATCTATCTCATTTACCACTTCAATGTTCGATGCCATAACTCATTCGATCCTCTTTAAACGTTCGATGAACTCGCACACTTAGTGCCAATTACTTAGTCGAATCTATAATAATATCGCACACTTAGTGCCAATTATTTAGCCGAAGCTATAATAATATCGTACACTTAGAGCCATCACATTAAACCAAATTTATCTCGATATCCCACACGTAGTGCTAAATAATATGCTTTCTTTATCTCCCCACACTCAGTGCCATTCATCACTCTAACGATTCTATTGACGCACACTTACTGCCACATATCTTCGAACTCACATTTCACACTACCAAGCTCCACAATCACATTTCCATTCATTCCATCACATTTGAACATTGTTTAAACAATACGTATTATATACGAAACTACCTAGGACGTAGAAACAATGATACTAGTCGATCAATCGAGCACTTTGTTCTTGCCTCGATCTAGGTATGAATTTCTCTTTTCTTTATCTATGTAATATCAAATTCAACTCATTCAATCTCATCTTTACTCAATTCAATTCACATACACACAATTAGGTCATTTTGCATTTTAGCCCTTATAATTTTGCACTTTAGCATTTTAGTGCTTATTTCACAAATACATCAAATTCACAGAATCCAACTTAATCCATGCTTAGATGAATTACCATAGTGTCCCTAGCAGCCCATATTTCATATTTATTTCAGATTTCAACACAAAGTTTTCACATTTCTCAACTAAAACCAAAATGCATTTTTACTCAAAATCACTTTAGAAAATATGTATATCAATCATCAAACACGTAGTTTTCATCATCAAACATCACAAAGCTCACAAAATAAACAATGGCATAATTCAAAATCATCATTAATTTCATGAATTTAAGCATGGGCTTTATAGAACATAAAACAACAATCACAAAAACGTAGAAATTATTGAAAACGGATCAAAATCATACCTTAATCAAGCAAAATTCTAGTCGAACCCTAGCTAGCTTTCTTTCCTTTTCCTTCTTTATATTTTTGGCAAGATGAACACAAAATGACCCCTAATTCATGTTTTGTTTTAATTTAATTAACACTAAAACATCAATTACTATTTCATCCTTAATGAATTAACATGAAAACCATGTAATAAAAGCCCATTTATGCCCATTAACCTTATTAAAGGTTTCATATCATGATAAGGACCTTTGATTTAATAAACCATAGCCATTAAACACTTTTAACTACTAGCTCACAACTTTTGCATTTTTCGCGATTAAGTCCTTTTTCTCTAATCGAGCACAGAAACGGTAAAATTACCACACGAAACTTTCACACATACCTTATCACATACCATAAACAAAAAAAATAATATTAAAATATTTTTCTAACCTCAGATTTGTGGTCTCGAAACCACTGTTCTGATTAGGGTCTAAACCAGGCTCTTACACTCACCTATCTCTGTTGTCGAAATAGGGTTACAGGATGCTACAACAAATAACAAAACATGAACATGCTATTACAAATCAAAATTTCTTTAAAAAATCATTAAATATCAATCATTCTATTAAAACATGTTATACATGCTTGACCTGGCTTAAATCGTGCTTACGAAAGCTCTAAAAAAATTCAAAACTAAACAGACACTAATTTGAAACTTTTCATAAAAGAGAGGTAAAAACATAAAACAGGGGTCACACGGTTGTATGGCCAGTCCGTGTTACAGGTTGAGGCCGTTTGACGTCGAACCACATAACCATGTCTTCAAACCCTATGCAAGACAGATTCCTTATAAAGTAGAGTCACACGGTCATGTTGTGAGGCCATGTAACAAACTGTGGTCGTTTGGACCTAATTGTAAAACTTTGCAAACATTCACATGGTTGTGTGGTTGGGCTGTGCCAACATTCATGCATCGAAATTACCAGTGGAATACAATCGTGTCAACCAACCATGTATAAGACATGGCCATGTGGTATATGTAAGAATAGGCATGTAATTTACAATTTAACTCAACCTTACATAAAGGCCCATAATGAACTCATTAACCAAATCAACACCTACTCAAATATGAACATTTCATGCGCAAAATATAACTTATAAATGTCTAACCAAAATATTTTAGTTCATTCATTCATAATTTATGCATTCATCCAACTATCACATTCTAAATCACTTAGAAACACACATTCGAGCTAGTCATACACATCTTCATATATACGAGCATAAGTATAGTTCACCTACCAAATAATCTCATAAACTTGCTTTAATATAATACCCAATTAAACAGACCAGAATGGGCAAGTTTATAAATTTGGACGTCAAGCACATATATATATCACACCAATTCCATACCACCTATAACCGAACCAAGATGAACTAAAGATTACCAAAAGAGACGTTGGATAATATGAGCCTTGGAAGTGATCCGATATCTAAGTTTTACAAAGATGTAACTAGAAAATATAAAAATATAACTAATTTAATACAATTTCCTGTCAAGACATTTACAACAATAAGGTGAGCATTTCATGTATCAATCATATGATCTCTCAATCAATCAATACGACATATTTTCGTATCATTCAATATAAAAAATACAACATATGAAACATATTAACCAATTGATCGTATCAATACATATTCACAATCAAACACCATTTCTTTTAAACATATAGCCCTGTCACAACATATCACATTTATAAATCAAGCGTTTCAAACATATAAAATGTAAACTTTACAGTCATTTTTATATAGTTTCCAACCAAATTTTAAACATATACTCATAATTCAGAGGTACAAAGCTTTCAAGTAGACCCTTAGTCTTAGTTCTTTCTCACCTTTAGTACCAATTATCAACATTTTATAAATTCAATCTAATATTAAAGATTTATTCAAAATTCAACCAAAATCAGTTTATAATATCACAAAATATATACTATGAACTTACCTAATACAACCAACAAGCAAATTTGTTCGTAGGGACTATTTTGCAATTTCCCCTTTTTTCTCTGATTTTCCTTCATATGATTCAATCCTTTATCTATATAGTAATTCATTTCACATTACCAACTATTATCACTTTAAACCATCTAAATTCATAAATATAATATCTTCAAATTCAAGCTTTGATTTTCAAGCCAATTAGAATTTAATCATTGTATAACCCTTTAAAAGCATAATTTTTGGAAATTTCATGACAATTTTACATTATTAAAAATTGGTCATTATACAAAAAACTAATAAAATTTACTTAACAAATTAGTCTTTAAACATATCCAAGCTTATAATAAAACTATTAAACATTTAAAACCTACTAATTAACCAATGGAAACTTTTCAAATCTTTAATTTTTTTGAAAAAGTCCCTAGGCTAGCTAGATTAAGCTACAACGATGTCAAAAACATAAAAATTACAAGAAATGGGGTTAATTTTGACTTATATGTAAGAGGGCCAAAAGCTTCAAATTAAAATAATGGCTTCTTCTTTATTTTATTGAGTATTCAGTGAAGACAAATATAATAGGAAGAAGATGATCATGCTTTTGCTTTTAACTATTACTAATATTGTTATTAAACATTAAATATAACATAATAAATATCCATCGTCCCACTGTAATAAAACATGGAATTGTTTCCATTTTACACATTAACTAATTACTGACCAAGCAATTTAGCTTTTAAAATTAATAGTGATTAGCTTTTACGAATTTTTATAATTTAGTCCTTTTTCCTTTGTGAGTGTGCAAGAGACCTTTAGAAGGCATGCTAAATTGATATTGGTCGCTACATTGCAACACGGGATGTCTGATGTCGCAACATAGGGAGCAGAATGAAGAAGACTCAAGATTGCTTTCAATTTCATTACACAGCCTGAGAGTGTCGTGACATACTCCTGAAGATATCTCAAGAGGAGTACACTGACTACTATGTCACGGCATAGGTTTTAGTGTGTCGCGACATTGACTCTGGATAGAAAATAAACATGAAATAGGGGTGTTTTGGTCTGCACAATCAAACTTAAAGCTCGGGAACATCAGCTAACCTATGGTTAAGGACGATGACCACCTGAAATATATAAATATGCTCATTTGGCACATGTTATAGAGACCATTCACTGAATCTAGATTTAGACTTTTTAATTTAGTTTAGTTTTCTTTCTTTCTTAGGCTTTACTTTTATTTTGTTCTTTGTTTTCTTTCAAGAAACCTGAAATTGTAAAGATGATCAACTTTTGTGAATTCACGTTTAATTTTAATACAATCAGGTTCTTTTATAAACTCTATATTGTCGATTTATTTGATATGCTTTCTCTTTACATGAATTTTATGTTGTTTATGGAAGCCATGAGGAACTAATATTTCTATGGGGGATTAGCAAGTGAAGGTATGATTATTACCAATTTTGTAGGGTTACTCAATGGATCAACTATTTGGGAAAGGAAGAATGTGAAACAAACCCTAGGCATGATAACCTTAGGAAGTCATCAAGGTGGGAATTATTCCAAAATTGGTATGGGCGATTCGTGAACACCTTCACCCCAAGCCAATTTGGACTGTGAGATCGAAAGATAAGTAGTCATTGCTGACTTGTTATGTTAGTGGAAGATCAGAAGATCCTACTAGGGTAACGACTAGTTGATTGAGGAGGAACCCGAAATGACAGTTGATTGGAATTGCCAAAGAGAGCTAATCACCCATAAGAAGATTTAACTTATTCTACTTTTCTATCTCTTGAATTTTATCCCTTTATGTTATTTTGTAATTCTTATTCTAAAAACCATAGAAAACCCTTTTATTATTTTTTGTACTATAACTAAATTCATGTTCTAATAAGATCTTTTAGTGTGTAGGTCTAGTACTCGCCTCCCTTGGGTATGATTCTCAAAGTACTTACCTACTATGTTGTAAAACCTATATTACAACTCGACCCGTATACTTGTAGATACCACCTCGTATTTATATATTTTATTGCAAGAGTCACACTATAACACCCCAAACCCAGCCTAGATGCTATGGCCGAATCTGGCGTGTCATCGTGAATTGTCTTTCGAAAGTTTGTCTTGTTGGTAAAAATTCGTTTCTAAGATTAAAAAACCTCTTTATTATTATTCAACAAATCATTTAGTCAAACGTTGCCTTATTAGCTACTCTTGTTATAGTAGGTTGAGTTAAATTCACGGAAGCCTTTGAAAAAAATTGATATCCAAATTTTCGTGTCTTTGAAAACGGTAATTATTTTGACAACTCATCTTCCCTAAACTAGCAGTTTAAAATAAGTAAACAAAGCCCAATTAAAAACTTAAGCAAATACCAATGACCTTATTACATAATCAAAAGCCCAATATGAAATTTAAATAAATAAGTCTAAAGCAGAACACGAGCGCCTCCGAGTCCCTCGCGGCTCCAACTCATCTAAGGCTAGGGATTACTTGTAAAGTTAAAATAAAGGGCGAGTTTATGAAAACTCAGTGTGCAATCCCCTAACAGTCAATCAGTAACAATATATGTAGTAACAATATGGGCCTAAGCCCTATTCAGTAACAGTGTAGTGTGGGCCTTAGTCCATTACAGTAACAGTGTGGGCCTAAGCCCAATACAATATCAGTACGGTGCAAATATGCAACCCACCCAGATCTAGCAAACACACCACCAGTACCAACCAACATACCATGTGGGGATAAAATCGACCCACCCAACCAGCACACCAATATCGTAGCATAGCTACCAATAATAATAACACACCAGAGCTACCAGTAACAGTGAATTTGGCAGAGCCATCATATAGTACTTCCTCCATATCAGAATCCCAACCCCATGCAGTATGTCATGCAAAAATAGTTTGTGTATGCAAAGTGTCCTACTCAGTGCAATCTTACAAATAGCCATACACTCATGAGTCAACCTACCTCTATAGGTAAAATGGTCATTTCCATCTATTAGGGGTAAAATAGTAATTTTAACCTTTAGGGGTATTTTGGTCACTTTACTTATTTTGGGGTATGGGTGCAGATAACGACCTCTCCGAAGGTCTACAGTTGCCTTGAGCGACACAAATAACCTAATCGGTCATAACACTGTAAATTGCCCAAGGCCAATTATTCGGCCCAGGTGGGCCCACACGCTTTTCAGGCCCATTTAGCCCAAATTCAATCACGACTATGCGAACCACATAGCGCAGTCCAATATTTGCCACTTATCATGGATTTTACCTGTGTGGGGCCTGATTGGGCCCACACTGCCCATTTTAGCCAAATAAGGCCCATATCGTCCCAAGAGCACGAGAACGCTCGTGGTGGCCTCTACAGTCTATCGCCCACGATTTTTGGGCTCGATTTACCACACAAGTGATTGCATGCTCGTGAGGCCTTAAATGCCAAAGTTTCAACATTTTGACTTTTTCGGATTCACGGAAGAGAGGAGTTTGACTACACACTTGTTTGCATAATAAACAGATTACCCCATGCGCAATCAACCTACAATCATCCTAACACAATCAATCTTTCATTCTTTATATCATTAACACTAAAGCCCCAAACTAATATCACCACTTATCTTGACCGAAAGTTTTACGATTATTACTCTTAGATCACTGGTTGAAAATGATCGTACCCTTCTTCTCGATTTACTGCGCATATAACGGATTTCATTACCAATAATCGTTTAACACAAGGCTTGAATTGATGCCCAAAGTCCAAAGAATTAGAGTTAGAGCAGATTAGGTATTCGGCCAATACAACAAGACAACCTACTTACCCCACAGTATTCGGCCTAAAGGATATTCGAAGAAGAATGTAGAGATGTGTAGAGAAGCAAGGAATCAACGCTCCACCGGTTTTCAGAGACTATCATCCACATGGTTTCAAAATAAGAAGACAAGATTTATGATATTCAGTCTATATTGGAATAACAGAGAAACAAAAGAGAGGGTAAAAGAGAAGATGTAAGATTTGGCTTACCACAGTGTTATGAATAGAAAAAGAGATCGCCACCCACTACCAAACCTACTGGCACAATAGAGAAAAAAAGGGAGTAGGCCATTCAGTCAAAGAGGAAAGGGGAGAAGTTGAGAGAAGGTGAAGGAGAAATAAGGGGAGAAGAATGAATTCGACTAAAAGGAACAATAGCAGAGAAAAAGGAACCTAAAAGGTATCGAGAGGCACTTGACTTACCAGGAATCGACCAAAGTGACTTACGATGCCATGACACAAAAGGACAATTTGGCCAGGGAGAAACAAATAGAAGAAAACAAAATGCCAAAAGAAAGAAGCCGAACAAGGACTATACCCAAAAGAAGTCTCTACTGAATTTCTGAGTAGCTAGACACCCAATTTGGCACTACTCTCCCCACAACCAAACTTCTTGATTTCCTCCTAAAATCTCTCCCCAATCCTCTCCACGATTTGCACCACAATCCACTTCTCAAATCCCTCCAACCTCTCATCTATCAGAATTTTATTGTAACTCAACTACTAGCCGAACCCTCAGCAAAATAAATACCCCCTCATGCTATGCCAACACTCGAACCTCAGACCCCTTTGCCACACTTGTAATGCCACACCCACCGCACCAATAGGCTTTTTGTGACTTAAAACAAGCACTATAATTAATAAGACCTATGTGCCAGTGTCCAGATTCATTTAAGAGAAAATTTAAAAAATTTCAACAAAAGCCAAGACTTGAAACCAGGCTTCTCAAACACTCCCAAACACACCCAAATCAGTTAACCACTAAAGCAAACAAGTAGTTGTGTCAGATCATGCAAAATTAAAGACCCTATATTTTTGGGGCGTTACAACTCTACCCCCTTAAAATAAATTTCGGCCTCCAAATTTACTTGGTCAGAATATGTGAGGGTATTGTTATCGCATCGCCTCCTCAGGTTCCCATATGGCTTCGTCCGAACTGTGATTGCGCCAAAGCACTTTTACTAGCGGAATAGACTTCTTCCTCAATACTTTAACCTCATTGTCCAATATCTGCACTGGCTCCTCCTCAAAGGTTAGATTTGGCCTAACATCGATCTCCTCGACCGGTACTATATGTGTAGGATCAGAGCGGTAACATCTTAGTATAGAGATGTGGAACACATCATGAATCTTGTCTAATTCTGAAGGCAACTCAAGCTGATAGGAAACTGGCCCCACCCACTTCAGTATTTGGTATGGCCCAATAAATCTAGGGCTCGGCTTGCCATTCCGTCCAAATCTCATAATTTTATTCCACGGTGAGACCTTAAGGAAAACATAATCCCCCACAGAGTACTCAACACCTTACGCTTCAAGTCTGCATATGACTTCTGCCTATCAGATGCTTCCTTTAACAGATCTCGAATCAACTTTAACTTTTCCTCGGTATCAGAAACTAACTCTGGCCCCATAACTCGCCACTTGTCCAACTTAGTCCAACATGTAGGAGTGCTACACCTTCGACCATATAGCGCCTCTACGGTGCCATTTGAATACTAGACTGGTAGCTATTATTATACGCAAACTCTGCTAGCGACAAATAGTCTTCCCAGCTGCCTCAAAAATCCATTACACAACTTTTTGAAATGTCCTCCAGTATCTGAATCACCCTCTCTGACTAACCATCTGTTTGAGGATGGAACGCAATACTGAAGTTCAATCTAGTACCCAAAGCCCCGCGTAATTTCTTCGAGAACCAAGATGTGAATCGAGGGTCTCTGTCAGATATGATTGAAACAAGTACCTCATGCAATCTCACAATCTCAACCACATACAACTTTGCCAACTTGTGCAATGAATAATCAGTGCAGACTAGTGTAAAATGGGCAGATTTAGTCAATCGATCTACAATAACCCATACTGAATCCTTCTTAGTAGGCGTTATGGGTAGCCCATTCACAAAATCCATGGTTACCCTTTCCCACTTCCAGAGTGGAATATTAACTGGCTGCAGTAACGCAGAAGGCAGTGACTGACGCTCAGCCTTAACTTGCTCACACGTCAAGCACCTACTCACGAAATTAGTAACTTTGCGTTTCAATCCTGGCCACCAGTATAGCTCACGAAGATCTCAGTATAACTTGTTTCCGCCAGAAGGCATAGGATATGGACTACTATGCACCCCTCGCAATATAAACTACCTCAGCTTAGAATCCCTCGGTACACAGACTCTCCCTCGAAAACAAAGTACTCCTCACCATTCAACCCAAAATCTGCAGTCTCTCCATTCTCAACTTGTCGAAAATGAGGAACTAGTGACTTATCCAATAGTAGTTTTCCCTTAATTTTCTCAGTCCACATCGGTCTCACTTGAAGCTCATCCAACAAGTTACCATCATCATACAAGCTGAGACGAGCAAACATTGCTCTCAAATCAAATACAGCTCTACGGCTCAGTGCGTCAGCTACCACGTTAGCCTTACCAGGGTGATACTCAATCGAGCAGTCATAATCCTTAAGCAGCTCTATCCATCTTCGCTGCCTAAGATTCAGCTCTTTCTGAGTAAGGATGTATTTGAGGCTTTTGTGATCTCTGTAAATAATACATTTCTCACCGTATAAGTGGTGCCTCCAAATTTTCAGTGCAAAAACCAGTGCGGCTAACTCCGAATCATGAGTTGGGTAATTTGCCTCGTGAGGCTTCAGCTTGTGAGACGCATATGCAACCACCTTACCCTCTTGCATTAGCACACAACCCAATCCAATGTGTGATGCATCACTGTAGACAGTAAATTCCTTCCCATACCCTGGCTGTATTAAAACAGGGGCCTCAGTCAGAACTTTCTTTAGTTTCTCAAAACTCTTTTACTGCCTATCAATCCAATTGAACGGGACCACTTTACGCAGTAACTTAGTCAGAGGTGCAGCAATCACGAAAAACCCCTTGACAAAACATCTATAATATCCAGCCAAACCCAAAAAGCTTCGAATCTCAGATATAGTCTTTTGTGGTTTTCAATCCAGTATAGCATTAATTTTCCAAGGATCAACCCTAATCCCTCGGCAGATACTACGTGACCCAGAAACGTCACCTCTTGCAGCCAAAATTCGCACTTGCTAAACTTCGCGTATAGCTACTTCTCCCTCAAAACCTGTAGAACAATTCGAAGATGTGCATCATGGTCCTCTTCGGTTCTCGAATACACCAGGATGTCGTCTATAAGTACTACTATGAACTAATCCAGATAGGGCTGGAACACTCGGTTCATCAGAACCATGAAAGTAGCTGGTACATTCGTCATCCCAAACGGCATCACTAGGAACTCGTAATGACCATAAGGAGTCCTAAACGCAGTCTTATACACATCATCCTCCTTAACTCTCAGCTGATGGTACCTAGAACGAAGATCTATCTTGGAGAAAACAGAAGCTCCTTATAGCTGATCAAATAGATCATCTATCCTAGGCAAAGGATACATATTCTTGATAGTCAGTTTATTCAACTGTCGATAATCGGTGCACATGCGCATGGATCCATCCTTCTTCTTCACAAACAACATTGGTGCTCCTCATGGAGGCACATTCGGTCGAATGAATCCTTATTCCAGTAGTTCTTGAATTTGAGCTTTTAACTCAACCAGATCCTTCGGTGCCATCCTATAAGGAGCTATGGACACTGGAGCTGTTCCAGGCAGGAGCTCAATACCAAATTCCACTTCGCGGTTCGGAGGCAACCCAGGGAGCTCATTAGGAAATACATCAAAAAAAATCCTTAGCTATTTTGATATCTCCAACAAAAGGACCCTCAGAATCATATACACCAATATAGGCTAGAAACGCCTCACAACCCTTGCGAACTAGTTTTTTGACCCTTAATGCAGAGATCACATTAGATAAAAAGTCCCTTTGCTTCCCAATCATTGTCACCTTCTCATCCTCTGTAGTCTTCAACAACATTCGCTTAGCAGCACAATCCAACCTTGCATGGTGTTTTATAAGCCAATCTATCCCTAAGATTAGGTCAAATTCACCAAACGATAGCTCTATCAAATCCGCTGGAAATATAACTCCTTGAACTTATAAGGGCACATCCTTGAATAACTTATTTACCATAACCGACTGTCCCAGTGGACTTATCACAGTCATCTCATTAACAGTATTTTCAAACTGAGTGCCCAATGTCCCAAACACATTGCATGCAACATACAAATGTGTAGACCCGATATCAATTAAAGCAGTGTATGGTACATTATAAATTAAGAATGTACCAGTTATGACGTCTAGAACATCACCATCCTCTCGACGACGAACAGCATAAACCAGAGATAGCTGCCTCGCTCAGTATTACCAGTACCTCTGCCTGGTGCTCCGCGACCTCGTCCCATACCGTTCCTACCTCTAGCCTGCCCACGGCCTCTCGGTGGTTGCTGACCACCTCTCACTGGCTGAACATGACCCTGTCCTACAGCTTGCATCTGAACAGGCCTCTGAGGACAATTCTTAACCTAATGATCCATGGACCCGCATCTGAAGCATTCCCCAATCCTCTTCCAGCACTCACCCTGGTGAGACCTCCCACAATCAGCGCAAGGCTGCAGTCTCGCAATAGCTACAGGAACTCCAACCCGAACTGGCCCATCAAACCTGGCCTTCTTTATAGGCCTTCCAAAAGAACCTGAGTGTAACATCCCAAATTAGGGCCTAATCAGAATAGTGGTTTCGAGATCACAAATTCGACGAGGAAAATTTTATTTTTACTATAGTTTCGTGAAAATTTTGTTCGAAAATTTCGACATTTGGGCACTTAATTTAGTCAAAAAGATTAAATTGTAAAAAGTGCAAAAGTTGAGTTCTATATATTAAAGGTGTCAAATTGCTAAGAGTTTTAAATTGGAGGTCCTTAAAAGGTAATTAGATGATTGGATAACTTGATGGACAAAAATGGGTATGGATAGGACAAAATTGAAAGAAAAGCCTTAAGGGTATTTCAGTCATTTAGTGTTTTAATGAAAAAAAAAAGACAAAAAACAAGAAACAAATATGCTCATCTTCTTCACGTTGTTGTCGAAAATTTCATGACTCCATGGGTAAGGGTTTCAAGCTTTTCAAGCTTCATAGTAAGTGTTTCTAAGCCCCGTTTTTAATGTTCATCGATTTTTTGAAATCTTGGTAACTTAGTTTAGCTATTTCTACCATTATTTTGAGCTAGAGTTTAATTTTAAAAATATACCGATGTTGAATAATTATGTATTTTGATGAATTTTGGTAGATTTTGCATGTTTATAAGTAGAGGAACGGTTTTTACTAAGTGATTTTCGATGAAAACGAGTAAAACGAGCTAATTGGTAAAAGTTGTTATTGTTCATAATAATGTGTTATAGTAAGAATTTGAAGTTGCTATAGAAGGAGAAAATGTTCAGCATGTCATAAAACATAAGAAAAAGGAATAAAGTTTAATTTTCGAGCCTAGGAGCAAAATTGTAATTATGCAAAAGTTTAGGGGCAAAATTGTAATTTTCCCAAAGTTTGAGTTAGGGACTGTTTTGAGTAGTACATTAATTAAATAAGTGAAATGTGATGTTTTATACCCTGAAAAATGAAATTTGGACCTAGAATTTGAGGAAAATCGAAAATCAGGAAAGTTGGTAAAATGGTCGTTTCGGCATTCGAGTTAAGTTCGTGTGTTAATAATAATGCAACACCATGCTCGAAATGTAATTTTCTATTGATATGGCATAAATTGTATGATTTAATATGTTTAGGAGAAGTTGATGGATGGTATGTATGGTATGGAAAATGTGATATTTGTTGTGTCATGTGAAATTGAATGGCAAATTAATGTTACAATAATTGAATGTTAAGTTAATATTACATGGGTTGTATGAGTTTCTACCTGACGAGATTTCGACAAGAAAGTTTATATGTAAATAATGCATTTATTTTACTTGTACAATAATTATTTTACTAGTTATTATGGAAATCATTGGGTGATAACTAAAATATGAAAATTTATGGAAATGGAAATTTTCGATTGAACCTTCGAAAAACTGAGAGATACAGACAATATGTAGCTAGGTCACACGAGTGATAAGGGACTTTCACCGTGTGCACAAGAAAGCTACTAGATGGCAAAATTTGATATGTAGCTAGGCCACATGGATATAAGGGACTTTCACCATGTGTGCAAGAAAGCTACGGGATAATAATTTCATATGTAACTAGGTTACATTTGTAATACTGTGTATATATCATGTGTACAAAAAAGTTACGGGTTATGAGTAGCTAGGTCAGATGAGTGGTTCCTAGTGTTGGACACCATGTAGACAAGAAAGCTACGAGATGGAATGGCTAGATCACATGGTGATAAGGGACCTTCACCATGTGTATAAGAAAGCCGAATTATGTGTAGGTGGAGCTATGTGCTGAGACCACCGAGTATCGGATGTTTTCCGAAGGGGTTCAACGAGATAATTTACTAACGATGATTGGTGCGATCATGTTACGAATAAGTGCAAGTGTGAATGTGACCAATTGAGAAATGTGGAAAATGTACGTATGAATAATATGCTCGATATGTAATCGAAAATTGGAAAGATTGGTATAGGGAAGTGATGAATACAACTAAAGTGAGAGAGAGCAAAAATTTACAATTGAACTGCTTTGGACGGTAGCAGTAACATGAATTTGAAAAATAGTATAAATTGAATTATAAGTTGGATGAGATGTTTATTTAAAGCTTATTGAGTCTATTTTCATATAAAAGAATCATAACAAAACAAATGATTCGTATATATTTAGATATTTCAGTTTCTGTGAGACTGGTACAGAATGATTCAGTGATCCCCTGTTCTGCCTTGGAAAAATCATTAAGAATTGTACAAAACTAATTGTGGGATATAATTTATATGTCTGAAATCGAGAATGAGTCTATTTTCAATTAAACCAAATAAAAAGGTCATATGAACTCTGTACGAGGAGCAAATTGACTCGTAGTGAAGAGAGGTTAGAATAGTTGAACAGTGAAACAGGGCAATCTTTAATGAATAAACTGTATTGATTGGCCAAACCAAAAACTCTAGAAATTCTATGGTAAGAATATATATGAGTCTAGTTTCATATAAAATTTATGTATATTAATTTGGATTTCGGTAGCTCGAGATATAAATAATTTAATGGTTGTGACTCAAGAAAACAACTTAACTGGAATTTGAATAAATAGGAAGAATATGAAAATGTTATCACATTGCTTCTTATATTCATGCGAGCTTACTAAGCGTAAAGCTTACTCCCTCCTTTCTATTTCTTTTAGTTTTGTTAGGTTAGCTCAGGGTTGGAGATAGTCGGAGGCAGCATCACACTATCGAGCCATTATCCTTGGAGTATTGGCATATGTATGTTAAATGTTTTCAAGTAAGTGGCATGTATAGGGACATAATTTTTCTATGATGGATGTTGTTGTGATGAGTCAAATGTATTGGCTTATATTGATTTGTTGATTATAGCCATGAGATGTTGCTTATGATGATTTTGGCTTGTAAGCCTATTTGTCCATGGTATGTGTTAATGTATTGTTATGTGGTATAAGTGATTAAATAGATAACAAGGTCAAATGCATATATTTAAAAAGTTGAAATTTTGGGTAAAATTTGGTAACCCAGTTTTGTATGATTGTGAAAGTTTAAGTCCGGTAACGCCTCGAACCCTATCCCGGAGTTGGATACGGGTGAGGGGTGTTATATTTAGTAATATCAAAGCTATGGTTTAGTCGATTCTCGGACTAACCTAGCATGAGTTTAGAGTCTAGCTATACATGCCACCAATTCGTGATAGTGTGATGTCTTCCGATGCAAATGAATGGATTATTCAGATTCTTGAAGACATGCTAAGATGCTGCATACTAGAGTTTAATGGTTCATGGGAACATTATTTGCCACTGATTGAATTTGCGTATAATAACAGTTTTCAGTCGATTAAAATGGCACCTTATAAAGCTTTGTTCGGACGTAAATGTCGTACACCTTTGTATTGGACTGAGCTCTGTGAAAGTAAGCTACATGGGATTGATCTGATTAAAGATTCAGAACAGAAAGTGAAATTGATCCGAGATTGTTTGAAAGCAGCATCTGATCGTCAGAAGTCTTATGCAGACTTGAAACGAAAAGATATGAAATTTTAAATTGGTGACAAAGTATTTTTGAAAGTGTCTCCGTGGAAGAAAGTGCTTCGATTTGGACGTAAAGTTAAATTAAGTTCGAGGTTCATCGGACCGTATGAGATCATTAAACGTGTCGGGCCTGTTGCATATAAGTTGAAGTTACCTTCTGAATTAGAAAAGATACACAATATATTTCATGTTTCGATGCTTCGTAGATATCGATCCGATCCGTCACATGTGATTGCCCATCTGAAATTGAAGTCCGATCTGATATGACATATGAAGAGGAACCAATCCGTATCTTAGCTCGTGAAGTGAATGAGTTAAGAAATAAGAAAATTAGTTAATAAAAGTACTGTGGAATCGACATAGAATAGAAGAGGCTACGTGGGAGCCTGAAGATTTAGTGAGACAACAATATACGAATCTGTTTAACGGTAAGATTTTTGGGGACGAAAATCCCTAAGGGGGGAGAATTGTAACAGTCCAGTTTATACCCTAGTCGGAATAGTGGTTTCGGAACCACAAATCCGAGTCTGTATAATATTTTAATACTTTATTCTGTGCCATTAATATATGAGTAAGCATGTGTTAAAGTTTCGTAGGTTAATTTATCTGTCTGTGTGTTTAATTTGACGAAAGGATGAAATTGCATTAAATATGAAAGTTATATACTACATGTTAAAGTGCTTATGTGTTATGGCTTTTTGAATATGAGGACTTATGTGGTAATTGGGCCATTTCCATGGTTAATGGATGGCTAATGTCATAAATGACCTTGTAACTATGTTTTATACATCTTTTTATATGAAAGGTTATATTGGTAATTAGTTTATATCATATTATTAACATAACTAAAGCTTAAAATAAGCTTTAATTCATTTTTCTTCCACCGAATATACACCAAAGAAAAGAAAAGAGAAAGAAGCTTGATATTCGGCCCTTGTAAGCTCTAATTAAGGTATGATTTTGAGTCAGTTTTCGATAATTTCTATGTTTTTGTAATCGTTGCTTCGTCTACTATCAAACCCCTGTTTCAATTTGATAAATTGATGATGTTTGTGTGAGATGCCATTGTTGATATTTTGAGCTTTGTGATGTTTTAAGGTGTTAAATGATAGATTGGTGGTAGATGAACATGTTTTGTTATTGAAGTTTTGATGAATTTAGCTAAATAGGACTAAATTGAGAAAATGGTAAATTGAGGGACTAAATTGTCAATTTGATGAAATATATGGATTTGTATGGAATATATATGTATTCAGCTAAGCTTGTGTATAAGTAGATTTTGTGAATTTGATGTTTTGAGAATAATGGACTAAATTGCTAAGTTGTGCAAATATGAGGGCTAATTTGCAAATTGCCCTAAATATGTGACTTTGGATTGAATTGAATGAACTAGTGAATAAAGGGGTTAATTCTGAATATGTTTAGATCAAGAACCGAGGAAAACAGATTTAGATCACGGGAAAGCGAAAGTTATCGAGTAGACGTTTTCTATTTCGATAAATCGGATCCGAGGTAAGTCACTATACAAATAAATGAATATGTATGAATTTAAAATTGTTCATATGTTTAATGATGTTAATGAATGCTTATGAGAAATTCTGTAATTGAATTCCGAGATAAGTTCGGTATATTGGCTAAGTCTGAGAAGCCTCATACGAACCTTGCCATAGCTATTTGTTCTGTCTTATCATGTAAGACCACGTCTGAGACATTGGCATTGATTTGATATTCATGTAAGATCCTATCTGGGACAATGGCATCGACGTCTGATTATGTGTACGACCACGTCTGGGACGTTAGCATCAATATAAACTTTACGTATAAGACCATGTCTGGGACGTTGGCATCATTATGTCACTTACGTGTAAGACCATGTCTGGGACATCAGCATCGTTCTGATTCGTATAAGACCCTGTCTGGGACAGTGGCATCGATATTTGAGTGCATGTAAGATCTCGTCTGGGATGTTGGCATTGTATGATTATTCTGAGCTTTATGAGTATCCCATTGGATTTATTACTATTTAATGGGCAAGTCTATGATACTAATTTCAAATCCGAGCTATGAACAAATGGGTGATTGTAAATCCAATTCAGGAATGTCGATTATACACTAATTGTGTATACAAGGTAGGTATCAATATGATCT
The DNA here is from genome assembly GCA_025503065.1 of Gossypium bickii. NCBI lineage: Eukaryota > Viridiplantae > Streptophyta > Magnoliopsida > Malvales > Malvaceae > Gossypium > Gossypium bickii. The sequence goes on along the minus strand of CP106716.1, from coordinate 69,916,272 downwards.
TATTATGATGCTATGAATATGGAATTGATGATGTGTTATATGAAGTTTTGGTGAAATGAGATATGTGTTTATATGATCTTTGGATTGGGAATATGGCTAATGTGTTCAAAAGTGTATGAATCAAAGTAAATATATATGCATTTTATGTTAATTTGTTGTATATTGACTTACTAAGCTTTGGAAAGCTTACCCTGTGTGTGTTTAATCTGTTTTATAAGTCGTCAAAGCTACTGAAGGCTCGGGACCATCTTGGATCGTCATCACACTATAGAACTTATTTTGGTACAATTTGATATTGAATAAAGCTAGATATGGCATGTATAGGCTAGCAGGTTGGTATAATACTTATGTGATCTTAGCCATGTGATTTGGCTATATAAGAGTTGAAAGTTTGCTTAAATGAATGTGTTGTTGAATGTATCTTTTGGTATGGTTAAAGAATGTGGAATGGCCAAGTTTGAGTGAGCAAATGCATGAATTAGTCTTGTAATGATATGAGCTTTAATCCTTGAGATTGCCATAGTGGGAATTGGTTTTGAATGTAAGGTTTGAATGGTTATTTTGGTATGCATTTGATGGTTTATGTGTATGAATTACCTTGTTGTATGTGGCTTGTAGGTATGAACCATTTGGTTGGCATTTTGGCCTTGTAAAATGGCCTATAGTGTCACACGGGCGTGCCTTAGATCATGAGTAAATTGGCAGGATGTAACCTAAAATCACACGGCCTCGACACGAGCATGTCATCTGGCCGTGGTGTGCAAGTCAGTAGCTAATAGAAAAATACACGGCCTCGACACGGGCATGCTTGGTGGCCGTGGTGGGGAAGTCAGTATATAGCCTAAAAGTACACGGCCATGGCACACGGGTGTGCCTAATGATCGTGTTGGTATAGGTTGTAAGCAAGGTTGAACACGGGTGTGTCTAGAAGACATGGAGGGCACACGGTCTCCTTCCACGAGCGTGTCTCCCCTATATTTTAGAAAAGTTTCAAATTTTCATGGAATTTTGTATGTGTTTCAGTTTAGTCCCGACTCGGTTTATAAGCATGCTTAGGGTCTCGAGGACCCGATTAAGGGACATTATGTCTGAGAATGATGATTGAATGTATTATTTTGTCTGTGAGAGTTTTCGATCTGTTCGGTAACGCTCCTAACCTTAATCCGGCGACAGACTCGGGATAGGGGTGTTACATTATGTCTATCTGATAATGACGGTAATTCATTCTATACTTATATTTGATATATGTTTTGCAGACATGGCATACTGCATACACAAATTATTTTGTCATATTGCATGGGATATTGGGATGTTATGATATGAAGGGGAAGTGCTTGATTATGAGGTCACATAGTGATCGGTGGCTAAGCCACGTTATATTATGAGGTCACGTAGTGATCGGTGGCTAGGCCATGTTTTATTATTAGGTCACATTGTGATCGGCATTATGACTGACAACATAACTGTCAAAATGGTGTGTAGCAGATGGAAGGTTGATTGTAGAAACCCCCACGGTGTGATTGGCTGGTACGGGTTGGCATGTAGAGGATGGAAAAAAAACTAGGTTTGGGTTGGGACATAATGCATTCATTTATTTTTATGTCATCTTGAGTGGGCCAAGGCCCGATATGCGATTGTGGGCCTCGAGCCGATTATGTGTTATAGGAGATTTACACACTGAGTCTCGATGACTCATCCCTTTGCTTAACCTTTCAGGTAATCAATAGATCGTGGATATGGGAGCCGAGGCGGACTTGTGGTGGCCATGCAATGTTTTCTCGTAAATTCATTTCTTTTATTTGGACTTATTTTTATTTGGGTTTTTGTTATGTAATAAGGCCACTATAACTTTAGTTTTGGTATTTTACTTGGTTTAGCTTTTAATTTGATTACCGCCTATTATTATTAAATGTTCAATTCGGGAATTTCCTAAACCCTTAATAACCGTTTTCCAAAATGTTAACAAAATGATAACAAGCGAATAAATATTTAAACTCGAAATTTTAACAAACGCACAGTTTTTAAACAACCCTTTTATGTGACATGCCAGATTCGGTCGTAACGTTTAGACCGGGTTTGGGGTGTTACAGAACTATCTTGTTTGGACAGAGGTACTCTCCGACCGAGCTACACCAACCATGTTAAATGTGATGCTGAGGTATTCGGGTAAAGTATAGTTATGATAAGCCTGGATTCAGAAAATTTTGAATAAAAGTTCATGATATACGTGATAACATGTGAGATGGAAGTTCATGTTGCATTGAATACTCAAGCTTGTTTGATGCTCATATGATGTTGTACACTTGACTTACTTGATTAAGTGAATGTGATAAATAGAAATCCACAAAGGTGTGAATAAAGGATCATACTATGATAAGCTTACATATGTTTAAACGATGATTCCATGATGCGTATGATTGATTTACTTGAACGAATGCATAAGTTTGGGTGACTTATCATAAATATTGATAGAACAAATGTCTACGTATGCTTGTTTGAATAAGTATGATTGGAAAACTCGCATAGCTAAAATAAATGTGCTAAATTGATTGAACTGAGTTATATGACTATAATGATGAAATAGTGTCACATGTACATGTGTATGAGAGACGATTCAGGGATCTTACGACCCCACCCCCTTACCAGAGTAGTGTTTTGTGAAGGAATTTCAAGAAATTCATATTGAATAAGTTCACAAGTATGATACCAAAAGGGTTCAACTATAGAATGATTATGAACATGATCAGAGATTATATTTGATTGATAAGTAACGACAGGACTAGTAAGGTAAGATGTTGGGAAATGTATTAACTGGAAATTTCTTCAGAACTAAACTTCTTTAATGAAAAGCATATTGTGAGATTTACGATGGCAGAAATAATTGAAGGAATAATGTTGAAAGGTAAGATATCAGATTATGACAGTCTTTTCTGAGGTATTCTGTATGTTTAAATGTTCTCGGAAATATTTTTTTGGATACTGCCCCGCTGATAAAATCCTTGTTTTATGGGAGTGCTTTCTAATCACGATGTATAGATAAAAGTATTGGTAGCCGACTGGTACATAATCTGTATTGCTCTATGTCTCTTTGGCATTCTATTACATTCCATCTAATGGGACCTTATGAAATAATACGCATGATGATATAAATCTGTTTCTCCTAATTGATGCTCTATTCAATATACATATATGGGAAAGCTAAATAAGACCCTGCATTTTAATGAAGGCTAAAATAAAAGTTCTTCAGCACTAATTATGAGATAGTAAAGATTATGAGGAACTAAGCCACTCTTCTGGTAAGATTTTCGAGGACGAAAATCCATAAAGGGGGGAGAAATGTAACATCCCGAATTAGGGCCTAGTCGGAACAGTGGTTTCGAGATCACAAATTCGACAAGGAAAATTTTATTTTTACTATATTTTTATGGTCTACGATTTTACAGAAAGATTTCGTAAAAATTTCGTTCGAAAATTTCGACGTTTGGGCACTCAATTTAGTCAAAAGGACTAAATTGTAAAAAAGTACAAAAGTTGAGTTCTATATATTAAATGTGTCAAATTGCTAGGAGTTTTAAATTGGAGGTCCTTAAAAGGTAATTAGACCATTGGATATCTTGATGGACAAAAATGGGCATGGATAGGACAAAATTGAAAGAAAAGCCTTAAGGGTATTTTAGTCATTTAGTGTTTTAATGAATAAAAAAGACAAAATACAAGAAAAAAATCTGCTCATCTTCTTCACGTTGTTGCCGAAAATTTCATGACTCCATGGCTAAGGGTTTCAAGCTTTTCAAGCTTCATAGTAAGTGTTTCTAAGCCCCATTTTTAATGTTCATCGATTTTTTGAAATCCTAGTAACTTAGTTTAGCTATTTCTACCATTATTTTTAGCTAGAGTTTAGTTTTAAAAATTGATCCATGTTGAATAATTGTTTATTTTGATTAATTTTTGTAGATTATGCATGTTTATGAGTAGAGGACTGATTTTTACTAAGTGATTTTCGGTGAAAACGAGTAAAACGAGCTAATTGGTAAAAGTTGTTATTGTTCATAATAATGTGTTATAGTAATAACTTTGAAGTTGCTATAGAAGGGAAAAATGTTCAGCATGTCATAAAACATAAGAAAAAGGAATAAAGTTTAATTTTCGAGCCTAGGGGCAAAATCATAATTATGCAAAAGTTTAGGGGCAAAATTGTAATTTTCCAAAGTTTGAGTTAGGGACTGTTTTGAGTAGTACATTAATTAAATAAGTGAAATGTGATGTTTTAGACACCGAAAAATGAGATTTGGACCTAGAACTGGAGGAAAATTGAAAATCGGGAAAGTTGGTAAAATGGTCGTTTCGGCATTCGAAGTAAGTTTGTGTGTTAATAAGAATGCAACACCATGCTTGAATTGTAATTTTCTATTGATATGGCATAAATTGTATGATTTAATATGTTTAGGAGAAGTTGATGGTTGGTATGTATGGTATGGACAATGTGATGTTTGTTGTGTCATGTGGAATTGAATGGCAAATTAATGTTACAAGAATTGAATGTTAAGTTAATATTACATGGGTTGTATGAGTTGCTACATGGTTGTACCTGACGAGATTTCGACAAGAAAGTTTATATGTAAATAATGCATTTATTTTACTTGTACAATAATTATTTTGCTAGATATTATGGAAATCATTGGGTGATAACTAAAATATGAAAATGTATGGAAATGGAAATTCTCGATTGAACCTTCGGAAAACTGAGAGATACAGACAATATGTAGCTAGGTCACACGAGTGATAAGGGACCTTCACCGTGTGCACAATAAAGCTACTAGATGGCAAAATTTGATATGTAGCTAGGCCACATGGATGATAAGGGACTTTCACCATGTGTGCAAGAAAGCTACGAGATAATAATTTCATATGTAACTAGGTCACATGTGTAATACTGTGTGTATATCATGTGTACAAGAAAGTTACGGGTTATGAGTAGCTAGGTCACATGAGTGGTTCCTAGTGTTGGACACCATGTAGACAAGAAAGCTACGAGATGGAATGGCTAGGTCACATGGTGATAAGGGACCTTCGCCATGTGTACAAGAAAGCTGAATTATGTGTAGGTGGAGCTATGTGCTGAGACCACCGAGTATCGGGCATTTTCTGAATGGGTTCAACGAGATAATTTACTAATGATGATTGGTGCGATCATGTTACGAATAAGTTCAAGTGTGAATGTGACCAATTGAGAAATGTGGCAATTGTACGTATGAACAATATGCCCGATATGTAATCGAAAATTGGAAAGATTGGTAGAGGCAAGTGATGAATACAACTAAAGTGAGAGAGAGCAAAAATTTACAATAGAACTGCTTTGGACGGTAGGAGTGACATGAATTTGAAAAATCACCAAAAATATTAGAAATTGAATTATAGGTTGGATGAGATGTTGATTTAAAGCTTATTGAGTCTTTTTTCATATAAAAGAAACATAGCAAACAAATGATTCGTATATATTTAGATATTTTTGTTTTTGTGAGATTGGTTCAGAATGATTACGTGATCCCCTGGTCTGCCTTGTAAAAATCATTAAAAACTGTACAAAACTAATTGTGGGATATAATTTGGATGCCTGAAATCGTGAATGAGTCTATTTTCAAATTAACCAAATAAGAAGGTCATATGTGTTACACTCCAAACCCGGCCCATACGTTTGACCAGATTTGGCATGTTACGGGTTTGATGTTGAAAACATAGTTCCTTATCGGTTTTGGAAATCGTAAATTAGTTGGGAAATAATTGAATAAATAAGTGACATTTGAAAAGAAAACCTTGTATTAATATTATTATTTTGAATAATTATACCTTTGACATAATTTCATAAGTTGCAAATATTAAACACCACATAGTTGAATATAAACTATGGGGCCTTATTACATAGGTGTTCCAAAAAAAATAAAAAAAAAATAAAAGAGAGCCTTGTATTTTAATCGGAGATGTATTTCTTTCAATAAAAGTCCTTATGGCCCCTCAAATCCGTCTCGGCTCCCATGTCCACGATCTACTGCTCATCTGAAAAAGTAGAGGAGAAATGAAAGGGTGAGTCACCAAGACTCAGTGTATAAATCCCGAAACACACAATGATCTAAGGCCCACAAACACATTATGAGCTTTGGACCATACATGAAAGCAACAATCATAATTACATGATAGATAATAAATGATGAATAGCCCAACCCATCCCAAAATTCCATCCTCTACACACCAACCCATACCAACCATCACACCTCGGGGATTTCTACAATCAACCTTTCATCCGCTACACACCATAACGACAGCCGTACTGCCTATTCTTATTATTCAGGAATCATTAAACATGGCACAGCCATTGATCACTATGTGACATAACATTTGAATTTGTGGTTTAACCACCAATCACTAAGTGACCTATCATGCACTTCCCCTTCATTATCATAATCCCACCCCATGCATGCATACATGTAAACAAGAAATCATCATACCATCTTTAGGAAAACAGGCTTACATATATATATCGATATACATAGAGATTTTTATGATTACGTACCTGGCGTCCTTTGCCTAAACCTTCTTGGGTTTTATTCGACTGTCTACACAGCCTCTTTCCGGCTTTTTAGCCTATAACATATATATTACAATTAACTAGTGTGTTAGAAATTTACACACTGAGTCTTGGTGACTCACCCTTTCATTTTCCTCTACTCTTTCAGATGAGCAGTAGATCGTGGACATGGGAGCCGAGACGGACTCGAGTGGCCATCCAGTTTTACTTCTATAGATTATTTCGATTTTCTTTAAGTTTTTTTTTTATATTTTGGGAATATTTATGTAATAAGGCCCCATAGTTTACCTTCATTTAGTAGTTTTTAATATTTGCAACTTATGAAACCATGTCAAAGGTTTAAATATACGAAATAATAATAATACAAGGTTTTCTTTATAAAAGTCACTTGTTTATGGAAATTTTGTCTAATTAACTTATGATTTTCTAAAGCCAACTTAGAAAAAGTTTTCAATGTACAACCCGTAGCATACCAGATCTGGTCGAAACTTATGGGCCGGGTTTGGGGTGTTACATTTTAGTATCAGTGCCCAATTCAAAACTCGGGCTGTGAAATGGGTCTAGTAGTGTTTTGAAAATTTGATGTGAATTAGAGGAAAATGTCTTGGATGAAGAAATGGCCTTCGAGTCTACCGGCACCCGATCCACGCAGGTAAGCATTCTAACTTTTGATATGATATGCATGATTGGGCTTGATGGGCTTGATGGACGTAGACTAGTATGTTAGGCATTGATGGACTTTAGGCTTAGTATAAACAACTTTTTATATTCATAAGGCTTAAGTTATCCAAACAAACCCGTGAACAAATCGCTGGGTTAGGGTGTGGCAACAGGCATGCGTATGTCTAGGATTGGATTCAGGGAGAGCTTGGTACTTAAGCAGTCCTAGTGACTCACCTCCTCTTCGCTGGAATCCTACCTAGTGCGTAGTGACTATTCACCTTAGCCACGAGGACTAGTTGACGGGCCAAAATTTATAACTAAAACCCAAAAGGGACCAGCCACCCTATTTCCCAAAATTACTAAAATACTTCCCTAGTTTTGTAAAATTTTCGAAATACCCTTGATTTGTAAAAATTTCCCAGAATACCCTATCTTTATAAAGCTACCAAAATTCCTAAAATTACTGAAACACCCTCGGTTGGCAAAATTATCCAAATACCCATGTTTTGAAATTTACCCAAAAACCCCTAGATTTACAAAAGTACCCGGTATAAGAAATTATCAAAAATTTTCAAAATTACCAAAATACCCCTATTTTAAAAAATATATATATCAAAATATCTCTATTTCGAAAAAATCACCAAGATACCTATTTTTGAGGAATTACAAAAAGACCCCTGTAGGATAAAATTACGGAAATACCCTGGGTAGTGAAATGATAGAAATACCCTTATGTGATGGATGTGAGTTCATGGATGCTACTTGTATGTTGATGTGTGATGATTGAATGTATGTGGTTCCTAGAACTAGGAGACACAAACTTGAGACTGAAACCCGTAGATATCGTTTCGAATTCGAAAGAACTACTCTTGAAACTACTGTCCATAAGATTGTTCGTGGTTAATCAGTGAAAGAAATTAATACTTCATAAAATATCTAATCAGATAAACGTGAATCGGTAGAATGAGTTCAATGGGTAGCTTTTTGGGCTGATCTGATGGAACTACTATTTGGGGAGTTCGATTTGATCTTAGGAATGGATTGGTTAGTGAAATATCAAGCAAACTTGGATTGTACAGCCAAGCGTATGGTGTTAAAAACTGCCGAAGGAGGCGAAGTGTTGGTGATAGGTGAAAGGAGGAACTGTTTGTCAAATGTGGTGTCTGCCTTAAGAGCAGAAAGGATAGTGAGGAAAGGATGTGAGGCCATTTTAATGTTTGTTCGGGCTCTAGAAGCCAAGGAACTAACTATTGGGGATGTTAGGACAGTGAAGGAATTTCCTGATGTTTTCCCAGAAGAGATTTCGGGATTACCTCCGGATCGTGAAGTGGAGTTTGGTATTGATCTTCTTCCAGGAACAGCGCCAGTATCTATTGCTCCGTATAGGATGGCACCAAAGGAGTTGGTGGAATTGAAAGCGCAAATTCAGGAGTTGCTGGATAAAGGGTTACTGGAATCAAAGTGCGCAACGTGAGCGTAGTGTTGTAGGTTAGGTTGTACGATTGTTCCTGTAGTTGGAAATTTCGAGAATGAAATTTCTTTAAGGGGGTAGAACTATAACATCCTGAATTAATGGGCCTTTGCATTTGTTGTGTGCTACGTATAATGTGCTAATTAAAGTGTTTAAGGGGTCCAGATCAGGCTCAGGATTGGGCCGAGGCCTTAGTTAAAAATCTTCTGCTTGGGCACTCTAGTGGAAAGCTAGTAGGATAGGGCTTAAAAGATGTTATCTATGTTTTAAGACAAAAATGGGCTTGTGGCCCAGTGGAAAAGTGGTGCCACTTAGGGGCTTTGAGGTGGCATGATAAGCAGTAAGGGAGGTCCAAGGTTCGAGTCGCATTACCCATCTATTTTAATTAATTTTGGCGTCAAGGGAGAGCAGAGTTGGAGTCAGTTAGAATGCTTGAAATTAGGAAGAATAATTAATGGATAATATGGATAATATGGATGATAATGCGGCAGATAAAGGAAGGAAGAGGTGGTGTTATCCATGTCACTTAAGGATGAGTGATCAGATGAAGATAAAAGAGAAAAGATAGGAATTATCTTCTAAGTGCAATGTTGGCTGAATTTCCATCTCTTGGAGGGGTGTCGAAATTTCCCCTACTATTGGATTAGTTGTTAGTTATCAAGAAGGGCACTTTCGGTTTTTGATAGGTAAGTGCCGAAGTTCTCTATAAATAGGGGGTATCTCTTCAATTCCGGCAATTCTCTACCAAAGCCAAAATCCCTAAATCCCATTCTCTCATCTTCACTTTTATGCAAAAGCCAAAACTCTTGATTTCAATTCTCTTATCCATTCTTTTTCTATAAGCCAAATATTCATTGTTCTTTGTTTTTTTCCTCTTTTGCTGATTTCTTATTAAAAGCCGAATCTACATAGAGTCCTTCCTATCAACTTTTCTTCTAATCTTCTCAAAAAACTGGAATCTCTAAGGGGTAGTCGAAATTTTTATGTTAAGGTGAGTGCTGATTTTCCTATCTTTTTAATTTCTCTTTTGGTTTTTAAGAAACAAGGCCGAATGGCCACTTGGTTTGTTAAGGCTGTCAATTGAGACTAATATTTCTCTCTTCTTGCGTTTTGGGCGGCATTCCGGGATTTGAAGGAAACCTGATCGTTTAGATCTAAAAGCCGAAAGTCGCTAGTCTTTAATTTTGGGATTTCAAGGTAAGGGGTTTCTTTAGATTTCTGCTAGATTCACTAACATACCGGTGATCTTAAATATAGGGTATGATTTAACAACCCTATTTCGTTATAGTAGTTCTGACAAGGACTTGTGATGGAAACAAATATGGATCAGGCAAAGGAGAGGATTCCTAAGTTTAAGAAACGAGCAGTGTCTATTGTTCGAGATTGGCCACCGAGGTGTGGACCGACTTCTGAACAACACCTTAGGCAGATAGCGGTGGTGTTGGCTACGGATAGCGTTGACATAAAGGGTCTCGTTCTAACGGTAATCAGTTGTATAGATCTTTAACACACTCTTTAACTGTAATGTATGTGTTATGGGCTAAAAAGCTGGAAAGTGGCTGTGTGACAGTCGAATAAAACCCTGAAAGGGTTAAGCAAGGATGCCAGGTACGTAATCATAGAAATCTCTATATGTATTGAAATATATGTAAGCCTGTTTTCTTAAATATGGTATAATGTTTTTTGTGTGTATGCATGGGGTGGGATTATGATAATGAAGGGGAAGTGCATGATAAGTCACTTGGTGATCGGTGGTTAAACCACAAAATCTAAAATTAGGTCACAATAGTGATCGGTGGCTAAGCCACATTATATTATGAGGTCACATAGTGATTGGTGGCTATGCCACGTTTAATGATTCCTGAATAATAGGAATAGGCAGTACAGTTGCCGTTATGGTGTGTAGCGGATGGAGGGTTGATTGTAGGAATCCCCAAGGTGTGATGGTTGGTACAGGTTGGTGTGTAGAGGCTGGAATTCTAGGTTTGGTTGGGCTATGCATCATTTATTATTTATCAAGTGATTACGATTGTTGCCTTTATCTATGGGCCGGGGCTCTTAATGTGTTTGTGGGCCTCAAGTCATTGTGTTTCGGGCTTTACACACTGAGTCTCAGTGAGTCACCCTTTCATTTTCCTCTACTCTTTCAGATGAGCAGTAGATCGTGGACAAGGGAGCCGAGATGGACTCGAGGGGCCATCAAGTTTTACTTCTATAGAAGATATGTGAGTCTAGTTTCATAGAAAATTTACGTATATTAATTTGGATTTCCGTAGCTCGAGATATAAATAATTTAATGGTTGTGACTCAAGAAAATAGCTTAACTAGAATTTGAATAAATAGGAAGAATATGAAAATGTTATCACATTGCTTATTATTTTCATGCGAGCTTACTAAGCGTAAAGCTTACTCCCTCCTTTCTATTTCTTTTAGTTTTGTCAAGTTAGGTCAAGGTTGGAGATCGTCGGAGGCAGCATCACACTATCGAGCCATTATCCTTGGAGTATTGGCATATGTATGTTAAATGTTTTCAAGTGAGTAGCATGTATAGGGACATAATTTTTCTTTGATGGATGTTGTTATGATTAGTCAATTGTATTGGCTTATATTGATTTGTTGATTATAGCCATGAGATATGGCTTATGATGATTTTGGCTTGTAAGCCTATTTGTCCATGGTACGTGTTAATGTATTGTTATGTGGTATAAGTGATTTAATAGATAACAAGGTCAAATGCATGTATTTGAAAAGCTAAAATTTTGGGTGAAATTTGGTAACCCGATTTTGTATGATTGTGAATGTTTAAGTCCGGTAACGCCTCGAACCCTATCCCGGAGTTGGATACGGGTGAGGGGTGTTATATTTAGTGATATCCGAGCTATGGTTTAGTCGGTTCTCAGACTAACCTAGCATGAATAAGAGTCTAGCTATACATGCCACCAATTCATGATAGTGTGATGTCTTCCGACTCAAATGAGAACCATCTTGTTTGGACAGAGGTACTTTCCACCCAAGCTACACCAACCATTTTAAATGTGATGCTGAGGTATTCGGGTAAAGTATAGTTATGATAAGCCTAGATTCAGAAAATTATGAATAAAAGTTCATGATATACGTGATAACATGTGAGATGGAAGTTCATGTTGCATTGAATACTTAAGCTTGTTTGATGCTCATATGATGTTGTACACTTGACTTACTTGATTAAGTGAATGTGATAAATAGAAATGCATAAATATGTGAATAAATGATTATACTATGATGAGCTTACATATATTTAAACGATAATTCCATGATGCGTATGATTGATTTACTTAAACGAATGCATATGTTTGGGTGACTTATCATAAATATTGATAGAACAAATGTCTACGTATGCTTGTTTGAATAAGTATGATTGGACAACTCCTAGAGCTAAAATAAATGTGCTAAATTAATTGATTTGAGTTATATGACTATAATGATGAAATAGTGTCACATGTACATGTGTGTGAGAGATGAGTCAGGGATCTTACGACCCCACCCCCTTACCAGAGTGGTGTTCTGTGAAGGAATTTCACGAGATTCGTATTGAATAATTATGAACATGATCAGAGATTAAATTGGATTGATAAGTAACGACAGGACTAGTAAGGTAAGATGTTGGGAAATGTATTAACTGGAAATTTCTTCAGAACTAAACTTCTTTAATGAAAAGCATATTGTGAGATTTACGTTGGCAGAAATAATTGATGGAATAATGTTGAAAGGTAAGATATCAGATTATGACAGTCTTTTCCGAGGTATTCTGTATGTTTAACTGTTCTTGGAAATTTTTTTTTGGATATTCCCCCACTAATAAAATCATTGTTTTATGGGAGTGCTTTCTAATCACGATGTATAGATAAAAGTATTGGTAGCTGACTGGTACATAATCTATATTGCTCTATGTCTCTTTGGCATTCTATTACATTCCATCTAATGGGACTTTATGAAATAATACGCATGATGATATAAATCTGTTTCTCCTAATTGATGCTCTATTCAATATACATATATGGGAAAGCTAAATAAGACCCTGCATTTTAATGAAGGCTAAAATAAAAGTTCTTTAGCACTAATTATGAGATAGTAAAGATTATGAGGAACTAAGCCACTCTTCTGGTAAGATTTCCGAGGACGAAAATCTTTAAAGGGGGAGAAATGTAACATCCCGAATTAGGGCCTAGTCGGAACAGTGGTTTTGAGATCACAAATTTGACGAGGAAAATTTTATTTTTACTATATTTTTATGGTCTACGATTTCACAGAAAGATTTTGTAAAAATTTCGTTCGAAATTTTTGACGTTTGGGCACTCAATTTGGTTAAAAAGACTAAATTGTAAAAAGTGCAAAAGTTGAGTTCTACATATTAAAGGTGTCAAATTGCTACAAGTTTTAAATTAGAGGTCCTTAAAAGGTAATTAGACCATTGGATATCTTGATGGACAAAAATGGGCATGGATAGGACAAAATTGAAAGAAAAGCCTTAAGGGTATTTTAGTCATTTAGTGTTTTAATGAATAAAGAAAGACAAAATACAAGAAAAAAATCTGCTCATTTTCTTCACGTTGTTGCCGAAAATTTCATGACTCCATGGATAAGGGTTTCAAGCTTTTCAAGCTTCATAGTAAGTGTTTCTAAGCCCCGTTTTTAATGTTCATCGATTTTTTGAAATCCTGGTAACTTAGTTTAGCTATTTCTACCATTATTTTGAGCTAGAGTTTAATTTTAAAAATTGCCTCATGATGAATAATTGTGTATTTTAATGAATTTTGGTAGATTAGTCATGTTTATGAGTAGAGGAACGATTTTTACTAAGTGATTTTCGGTTAAAACGAGTAAAACGAGCTAATTGGTAAAAGTTGTTATTGTTCATAATAATGTGTTATAGTAATAACTTTGAAGTTGCTATAGAAGGGAAAAATGTTCAGCATGTCAGAAAACATAAGAAAAAGGAATAAAGTTTAATTTTCGAGCCTAGGGGCAAAATCATAATTATGCAAAAGTTTAGGGGCAAAATTGTAATTTTTTCAAAGTTTGAGTTAGGGGCTATTTTGAGTAGTACATTAATTCAATAAGTGAAATGTGATGTTTTAGACCCCGAAAAATGAGATTTGGACCTAGAACTGGAGGAAAATCGAAAATCGGGAAAGTTTGCAAAATGGTCGTTTCGGCATTCGAGGTAAGTTCGTGTGTTAATAAGAATGCAACACCATGCTTGAATTGTAATTTTCTATTGATATGGCATAAATTGTATGATTTAATATGTTTAGGAGAAGTTGATGGATGGTATGTATGGTATGGAAAATGTGATGTTTGTTGTGTCATGTGAAATTGAATGGCTAATTAATGCTACAAGAATTGCATGTTAAGTTAATATTACATGGGTTGTATGAGTTGCTACATGGTTGTACCTGACGAGATTTCGACAAGAAAGTTTATATGTAAATAATGCATTTATTTTACTTGTACAATAATTATTTTGCTAGATATTATGGAAATCATTGGGTGATAACTAAAATATGAAAATGTATGGAAATGGAATTCTCGATTGAACCTTCAAAAAGCCGAGAGATACAGACAATATGTAGCTAGGTCACACGAGTGATAAGGGACCTTCACCGTGTGCACAAGAAAGCTACTAGATGGGAAAATTTGATATGTAGCTAGGCCACATGGATGATAAGGGACTTTCACCATGTGTGCAAGAAAGCTACGGGATAATAATTTCATATGTAACTAGGTCACATGTGTAATACTGTGTGTATATCATGTGTACAAGAACGTTACGGGTTATGAGTAGCTAGGTCACATGAGTGGTTCCTAGTGTTGGACACCATGTAGACAAGAAAGCTACGAGATGGAATGGCTAGGTCACATGGTGATAAGGGACCTTCACCATGTGTACAAGAAAGCCGACTATGTGTAGGTGGAGCTATGTGCTGAGACCACTGAGTATCGAGCGTTTCCCGAAGGGGTTCAACGAGATAATTTACTAATGATGATTGGTGCGATCATGTTACGAATAAGTACAAGTGTGAATGTGACCAATTGAGAAATGTGGCAAATGTACGTACGAAAAATATGCTCGATATGTAATCAGAAATTGGAAAGATTTGAATAGGCAAGTGATGAATACAACTAAAGTGATAGAGAGCAAAAATTTACAATAGAACTGCTTTGGACGGTAGCAGTGACGTGAATTTGAAAAATCACCAAAAATAGTAGAAATTGAATTATAAGTTGGATGAGATATTGATTTATAGCTTATTGAGTCTATTTTTATATAAAAGAAACATAACAAACAAATAATTCTTATATATTTAGATATTTGAGTTTCTTTGAGACTGGTTCAAAATGATTCCATGATCCCCCTGTTCTAACTTGGAAAATCAGTAAAACTTGTACAAAAATAATTGTGGGATAGAATTTATATGCCTGAAATCTTGAATTAGTCTATTTTCAAATAAAACTACCATTTATAACAATTTCATCAATGGTAGAGCTATAATAAAAAAATCATGAACAAATCATCTGTAGTATACAGTGAACCCTAGGGAATTATGCAGTTCTATAATAATTTCTAGTGATTCCCTAGTTCACAATTATCAGGAGTTGGTTCTAAGGAACTTAGACATTTTCAATAGTTATCAAAAGATCTAGAAAACTTACTTCTCGAAATTAGAATTCATATTTTTTTATCCTCAAAAATACCTATTTCCCTCATAAAATCTATAAAACTATTTTCTGACGCCGATCATGTTCAATTTCATTCCTTGCATAGATTGAATATCATCAATAGCATCATAACAATTCTGTTCAAATATAGCTAGCAAATTTTGGCCATTATATTTATAAAGCAACTGAGCAATCAATAAGTATTTTTAGAATCTCACATTGTTTATATCAAGTGTAGAAAGTAATCTTTGGCACATCTTTCTCATAACTTTGAGTTGACAACAGCCTGATAAAAAATTAATACTAAAAAATATAGTAGTCCCCTTTTTCTAAAAAATTAAGTCAGCTTTATAAAATAACAAATATTGGTTCTTCATGGTATCTCTGGTATGCTATCTGTAATCATTATAGAATTCTCATAATCCCATCTTTCTTTTTCATAAGCACACTCTTGCAACTGTGCCTTTAACTTTTTTAAATTCAGTCGGAACCATTTTATACGGAGCAATTGATATCATAGTAGTTCTGGCATTATCTCAATAGTAATCTCAACTACTCATTTCTGATGGTAATCCAGGTAGTTCTTCAAGAAACATATCAGTGAATTCACTGACTGTTGGTAACTTATCAATCTTCAACTCTGATGCTCGTATATGAAAAATGTAAGCTACAAATGTTTTACATCCTTTACAAACCATTCTATGAATAGAAATCGCCAATATAAAATTTATAACATAGTAAATTTTGTCTGACTCAATAATAATCAACTCGCTAAATTTGATATCTCAAATTGATTCTTTTTTACAACAATTTGCTACAGCAACATGCAAAGTCAACCAACCCATACTCAGTACTACATCAAGTCTGTCTAACAATAATAACATCAGGTCATTAGTAAAAATTCACAACCTTGAATTCTCAGTGGACACTTTTTACAAATCAAACTGACTATGGCATTCTAACCCAACAGTTTAGTTACTTTAACATCAAATTTCAGTCTGTTTTACTGTTATGTTCTTTACAATACTAAAATAGTAAAATTTTGAAAATGAGTCGACCTAAGCTCTACGAATGTATATACATTAATATCAAAGAGAGAAAAAGTATCAGTTATAACATTTCGAGTAGAAACCTATTTCCTAGGGCGAATGGCATATGTTCTAGCAAATACTTTAGTCTTAAATCTATTTGACTTATCCTTTGTACCACCGTGAGTAGTTCCAGCATTACTACTCTGTCCTAGCCATCTATCTCTCTGAGAAACATACATCTATCTATAAACCTGGTTTTCATTAATATCTGACTTCTTTGGGCAGTCTCTCATAAAATGTTCAATAGATTCACATCGAAAACAGGTCCCAGTCATAACTCAACATACATTCCTGTGGAACTTTCCACAATGATCTCAATCAAATTTATCATTATTATGGACACTGCCAACTTTGACTACCAGTGTCGAATGAAATCTTGAATCATTCTGTCTTGACTTACTTCTCCCTATGAATCTAGATGGCGTGACATTGTGCCTAAAAGTTTCTCCTGATTTCTTTAAGAGTGGAGCTAAAAATGATTTAGATAAATTTCGTTTACTAGAGTCAAGAAAATTCATTTCAGCCTTTTTTTTGTTGTTACAAATATCTTCCATTTTTTCACTCGATCAGAAAAAACCACAAATTCCTATATTTCAATTACTCCAACCAGCATTTTAATTTAATCATTTAGTCCATCTTCAAAATGAACACACATCTCTTCCTTGGTCAATGCAATCTGCATACTTACTAACCTGTAGAAACTCTCGTTTGTATTTTGATATAGACTTGTTTCCCTGTTTTAGCTTGATAAACTATAACACCCCAAAATTAGGCCTAGGAATTTTAGGGGTATATTCGGGATATTAGCTTTAGTGTGCTCAGGAATTTCGTAAGCATGGTAACCGAAAATATTTTTTACTATGGTTTTTACAAAATTAAACCAATTTTTGAAAAAAGTGTTAAAAAGACTTTCAATTTTAAAATAAGGATTGTTTTGAAATGGGGGTTAAAGCTAGGAGTACTAAAAGGGAAAATATCCAATAACTTTAAAAGTCAACCTATTTCTTTCCCCCATCTACAGGTTTCACGTTAGTCTTCTCATTTATTTGTTTTGTATCACCCCTTGAGTTACCTCAGCTCTATTTCTCCAATTTTGATTCTCAAAATTCATTCTTTTGTTTTTCATCATCTCACAATCAATAAACCTCCATAGAATCTTAAGAAAAAAAGCCAAAAACACCATAGATTTCTCCATTGTTAAGTTTCTGGGTTTTTTAGATTTTCGATCAAACATTCAATTTTTCGTCAACTAAGGTAACGATTCAATTCCATATTAGTTTTTAATGTTATTTCTTCCTTTAAATTAAGTTTTTAGTCATTAAATTGCTTATTTTATATAAAAGCCAAAAATTGGGTTGTTAATGGTGGATTTTTGGGATTTTGGGATTTTGGGTAAAAACATGGTTTCAAAGTATTTTTCAATTAGTTTTGGCATGATTAGAAGGTTTGTAAACTTACTTTAGTGTTTCGTTGAAGATTTCCAATGTTTTAATGAATTTTCATGAAAACTACCAATAACATGTCGAATAATTACTTGTAGGTGAATAATTAGATGAATGAAACTGGGTTTAGGCAAAAAAGATTAAATATAGAACGAGATATTTGAATTTCAAGTTTGCTATGTCAAAGGTTTTGATTACAACAGAATTTAGCTTAGGCTTGTGTTTTGATTGTTTGAAGTGAGCATTTGGTTGATTCTTGATTGTGTTGTTGTGTGATTTACCTTATTGAAGCTTCGAAATGACTAGGGCTTCTACGAGCAAGGCGAAAGGCAAGGAAAACCTAGTTTAAGCTTTTGGAATTAGGTGAAAGCGTGATCGATGAGTGTTTGGAATCGCTACTTGTAGACACAATTCATAGTGTTAATTAGGAGCTTAGGAATAACCTAAACTCCTATCCTAATTTCTGAGTGTAAGCTTCCTATTTTCTTTGCTTTATTTTGGTAAGTTATATGATTATGTGAATAATAGTGGATTGATTATTATGATGCGATATTATGATATGAGACATGTGTGATGACTATTATGAATTGTGTTGTGTTGTGGGCGTGATATACATGCCAAATAACAATGATAATGATATGCTAATATTGCAAATATGTAGCGAAAGCGAGCGAAATTTTGATACGTATATATGTGCTGAATTGAGGAATGTGATATTATTATGACAAGTAATATGTGAGAATACTTGTATGTGATATATGATATAATGATTTTAATGCACACATATGTGGTGGCTTAATGAGAATTGTTGTGGCACTTAAACTGAAATTAAATGTGAACCTGATAAGCATGCATTGTGTAGAAGTTGTGATGTAAATTAATGAATATGAAGAAAGATGATGTGCATTAAATCAGTAATTAAAATGTGTAATTTTGGATATTTTGGCCTTGTGATCTCTTGAAATCCTAGGATATATTTAGCATGCCATAGGATTGTGAGTGCTCACCTATATGTATTTTGCTTTTGGGCATTGATTCCCTAGGATAGGTTAGAGAAAGGAGCGAATGTGAGCTAAGCTTCATTCATCAAGGCATGTTTGGTGTGTTGGAGAGTGTTTGACTCTATGAGTTATTTGGTGTGTTGGAGATCCGTGTATCTGATATGTGGTGATAGAGCCCACTTTTATGTTTCATAGCCTCAAGTGCCAAATTATCATTTACATGTGATCTTATTTGTTGTGATAATATGACGTGAGATGAATGCATAAACATGAGAATAAAATGCTAAATGTGTTGATTTATGTTTAATGAAAATGTTAGTTGTTCTCATAGTAAATTGCGTATGTAATTCTAGTTTGAGTCGTTCTCATTTAACTTGTGAATGAATGTAAAAATATAAGCTAAACTTGTGAGTTATTGAAGCGTGTATATGTTGTTTAGCCTTGATGAATTATTGTAAAATGAATTAATGAAGCATGAACACATAATTTTGACTCAACTTGTAACACCCTAGACCTGGCCTAGAAGTTAGGCCCGAATCTGGCGTGTCACATCAAAGGCATATTTCAAAACGATTTTGCTAAGTTAAATTTTAGGCCCTAAAAGCCCAAAACCCATGAGTCTTGTTAAGTAAGCCCATTTTATAGCTTTAAGTATTTCAGAAGCCAAGTTTAAGCATAAGAAATTTACTTAAGTTTAATCATTAAGTAAATAGTTAAAACATCGAAACCCAAAATTTAAAATCAAATCAAAGTTTAAGGCCTTATTACATCCAATGAAAGTAAAGCAACTAAAACCATGTCCTTTGAAACAAATAAGTAAAAAAAAAATTTAAACATCTTTTAGTGTGGCCATCTCCGAGTCCTCTCCCACATCGAGCCGTTTACTGAGGATTACCTGAAACATTAAATAAAGTGTGTGAGTTTCGAAACTCAGTGTGTACAACCCTTGGCAATCAAATCAACATACAAATATTCACATTGGGCCTAAGCCCTATCGAAATCAGTGGTCTTGGGCATTAGCCTACAATAACCTCATATCATATCATATCATATGCAAGACAAGGTAATGCAAAACCCTCCCAAAAATCCATCAGCCACACACCATTTCCCTTCCAAGCTACATACCTGTGGGGATTTCTAAATCGACCCACCCATCCTTTACACACTAAAGGTAGCACTCACAGTGGCACTACTCAACGTTGTAGCAAAGCCGCTAATCATATAATGCGCTTAAAGCCACCGGTGGATCCATGGTCGTCAAGCGACTATGCGATCCTCAAGTCTTCCTCTGTACCATAATTCCCACCCAAATGCATTCTAAGAAGAATATCATATGAACGCAACATGCACATGAGTAACATCCACAAAACTCATACTAATCACATAGGCGTATTTTCGTCATTTCACAACCCAATGGTATTTTCGTAAATCTATTCTACAGTGGTATTTAGGTAATTTTGCAAAACAGAGGTACTTTGGAAATTTTGTAAATCAGGGATGTTTTGGCAATTCTGCAAACCAAGGGTATTCTGGTAATTCCACAATTCGGGGCTATTTTAGTGATTTTGTAAATCTAAGGATGTTTTCGTAATTTTTAAACTAAGGGTATTTTGGTTATTTTCAAATTAGGGGTATTTTAGTAATTTTTCAAATCTAGGGGTATTTGGCCCCTCTCGGGTTTTAGTTATGAACTTTGGCCCATTAACAAGTCCTTGCGGCTAAAGTGAACAGACACTATGACCAGGTAGGATTCCAAAGAAGAGGAGGTGAGCCTCTAGGCGCTTAAGTACTAAGCTCTCCCTAGATCCAATCCTAGACATGCGCTGTAACATCCTGGATTGTAGCCTATGCATTAGTATGACTTATGTGTTATGGATGTGATGTGTGTATTTTTAGAATCTTGGAAATGTAAGGAAATGTCTTGTCTTGGAAATGTAAGGAAATGTCTTGAAATGTAAGGAAATGTCTTGGAAATGTAAGGAAATGTCTTGTCTTGGAAATGTAAGGAAATGTCTTGGAAATGTAAGGAAATGTCTTGGAAATGAAAGGAAATGTCTTGTCTTGGAAATGCAAGGAAATGTCTTGGAAGTGTAAGGAAATGTCTTGTCTTGGAAATGTAAGGAAATGTCTTAGAAATGTAAGGAAATGCTTTAGAAATGTCAAGTTTAAAGTTTAAAAGAGGGACATGAAGCAAGGTGGTCTTAAGAGAAAATGTATGTGAAATATGACATACAAATAGTGTAACACCCCAAACCCGGCCTATTCACGCCGACCGAATTTGGAATGCCACTACGGAACACTTTCAAAAATATTCATACTTAATAGTATAAACTGTGGAAAAATTTGTTTCCTTTAATAAAACATTTTCGTGACTTGAAATATTCTAAGTAAAAATTGAAGTTTGTTGTAAAAATATCGGATTCAAACTTTACTTGAGACAATAAAGCCATTTGCAATCAACATTTAAATTGTCCATCCATAATAGAGCATAATAATAAAGATGCTTAATAAAAATACTTAAATACTTTAATGGGCCTTTTTACATTAAACATTTAATCAGAATAATGAAAATGTAGATACTTAATTAATCAAAATATCCTTTTTGCATGAGAATCCGCTTCTGCATGGCCACCTTTGTATCCACTCCGACCCGGTCCAAAAATCAAGATCACCTGAAAAGTTTAGAAAAATTGGGTGAGTCACCAAGACTCAGTGCATAATTAGTACACATGTCCTCACATATGGGCTTAGCCCATATCCACATAGTCCATACACATGAATATACAATTATGAAGCCCATATCCACATAGCCCATACACATGAATATACAATTATGAAGCCCATATCCACATAGTCCATACACATGAATATACAATTATGATATCCACATAGTCCATACACATTTTTATACATTCATCAATAATTATTTATTATCGCAAATCACTGAAAGGTTAATACCATAACCACTAACCTGGTTATTCGATCACCCCCTTGGGTATCCATCATCTTAACCCTAATTTCGGCTAACATGCACAACATGTACATTTACATAAAATAACACATACAACACATATAACAAACAAAAGAAACAGTGTGATAACTACGCACCTGACTATAGCGAGATCCTGATCTATCGAATTTAACAAAATCTAAAGTCCCGAAACTTGTCCTACTGCTGTCGATTTGCCTTTATAACCAAAGTTAAAAATCGGTTAGCCACTTAAATACCAAAATGGCCTAAGGCCGAATAGCACCACCACTTACCTTGAGCACTTTAATTCCCGAAAGACTCCTTTGTGCTCTTTAACACTAGCTACACACAAAAAGAGCACATCACTATAGCCTTATACACATTCGGCCACCCCTAAAACCAAGGTCAACATTCGGTTATTATCAAAGCCCAAAATATAGCCTATGGCCGAAAGTCATACTTCCTTACCTTGCTTATTTCGATCCTGAAACACCACCTGTTCCTGTCGAAATCCCTTAGTGACTTATCTTGAACCGCCACCAACCTCGAAAGCTTCTCCTTTACCGCTCCTTAACGCTAGCTATAACAAAGAAATACCAACTCATGACCCTATAATCCTTCGGCCAACCTTAAACTACAGCCTAAATCACTGGATTTCGGCACACAAAAAGAAAATGAAGCAAAATCGATTGCTAAGGAGAGATTGCTTACCACAATCGCTTGAAGAGAAAGGAAGATCACAAACACGCAGTCGATAGCACCTTCAAAACAAGGATTCGGCTATGGTTCAAAAGGTAATGAAACATGCAGCTAACAACAATGAAAGAAACAAACCAAGCAATATTTGCTAGCCGAAATACTCTCTAGCCTCTTCAAAATCGATACTCAAAACTTGGTCTCTCTCATCTTCCGGTTAAGAAGAAGTTTGGAAGGAAAAGAAGAACAAAATGATGAATTTCGGCACCTCCCTTGCCAACATGAAAGCCGAACGTGAAGGTCCCCAAGAGAAGGCTTCATTCGGCCAGCACAAAATGGAGAAAAACAAGCGAGGAGTTTCGGCCAAGTCTCTCCAAACTCAAGGCCGACCAACTCCCCAAAGCATGCTTCATTCCCCAAGCAAAAGACCCATTCTGCCGTTGCTCCCCATGCCAATTTGTGATAATGCAATATTCTTAATTATCACCCATAAAGCCAAGACAATATTTAACAAATTGTTCACATCTTTCCAATAATAAAATAAAACTAAAACAAAATAAAATAATAAAGCTAACCCATCATTCTATACGTAAAATAATAAAATAAAATAAAATAAAAACAATCCCATCACTAACCCATGCATAAAATAAACTAACAAAAATATAACCCATACTTAATAAAATAAAATTCCCCATGCTGCATGCATGCATGCCATGCAGCCACGTTCACGCCAGCAAGAAAAAGAACAAAACCATGCTGCACTCCAGGGTCTCGAACCCGAGACCTGGAGAAGACATCTCCACGCACCAACCACTCGGCCACTAAGCATTCCATGTCAATAAAAGCGTCGAAATTTCTTTTAAGCTATCCTTCGCTGGCTTCCTATGCTCTAGCGCTAAAAGCAAAAACAAACGCCTCATGCGCGACCCCCAGGACTCGAACACGAGTCCTCAAAGCCAAAATCACCAGACAAGACCCGCGCCACTCTACTGCCCTGACTTTCGTGTCCATGAATGGTCACAATTTCCTTTTAAAGCCTTTTTTTTTCTGGGCTCCCTTTGCTTTAACAAAAATAAAATGCCCCCAAAGCTCTCCATGCTACTCGAACATGGGACCTTACTGCCAGGGTCCCATGTAACGCCCTTAGCCACTCAGCCAAGGCACTTAGTGCGACATAAACTCGCCAAATATTTCCCTTAAGGCCTCATTGCCTTGCTCTCTTTCAGTGCCAAAAACAAAACTCCCAATTGCGATTCCCGCAAGTTGAACCCTTGCCCTCCTAAAGTAGCCTAGCACCCCAAGCCACTCTGCCAATTTATTCCTTATGTCTTAAACTCGAGAAAATTTCCTTTAAGGCCTCTTTTCCTATTTTCCTCTTTTTACACTTCAGTCCAAAAATTTTCCAAAGCTCCCATTTTAATCCCAAAGTTTTAAAAACCTCTAAAACACATCCCAAGCACTCTTAAGGCCTACTAACACTAGGGTTATGCTCCAAACGCACAACCCTAATTAAGGATATTACAATTCTACCCCCTTAAAATAATTTCGTCCTCGAAATTACTTACTACCGAGAAATTCATATATTTCAATTCACCGCATCAGGCTTATCTTCACGCACTCTGATCTTACCCAAACTAACACATTCCTTAAATATTATTTCAAGATTCGTATTCAAAATTTCATACACTTTGTTAGCACACAGCACGAACTACCTCATTATCAGACCCTTCACCCGATCTAACGGGTTCCTATACGGCCATTTTGCCTCGACCACATCCTCTAAAATTCATCTCTTATCGTGAAAACTGACTTAAAAAGTTTTATGCATTAGAAATTTGTTCCACTGATTATCCGCTACCAAATTCTATGAAAAGAAATATTTAAAAGTGGTTCTTTCGATCAATCAATGTTCATTTCAAGTTCGCTAGTCTAAATCAGAGTCACATTCATGCTCATAAAAAGAGACATATTCATTCCTCAACACATTCATTCAGTGGTATTTGCCACACACATTCACAATTCAGATTACCTCAGTGGCATTGATAATTTATTAATGTATAAACAAACCATACTTATGAAATTTAACTACCAAACATTTATCTACACATAAATTATAACATTTCCAAACACACATTGATCATTGACATGTTTAATATCCCATTGACCTTATTTTGGCCAAATATATATATCCATATATATATATCCCTATAAACACGTTAAAGGTTCACATTTGAAATACCTACTAATCGAATGCACATTTACATTTCAATTCACCATATATCAATCATATATACCCAATTATACACATATGCAAACATATCCAACCTCTTTCACATTTAGCATTTTCACATATGGTCAATTCTCCATAAGCATATTCAAGCTTAAATTCCATTGTATATAAATCACACACATCAATGGTAAGATCAATTGCACATATTAAAATACTTACCGAAGCTTCAACTATATCATATCTTACTTACTTCAAATGGAAATATACTAACTTACCTTATTTCTAAAAAGGAAATAAATTGTTACATACATGTTCACTTTAACTCATTTAGCACATTTGATTATTTTTACCGTTGCTCACGTAAAATTTTCTAGACATAAAGCATAATGTAATACACCGGCACAGAGCCCGCTAGGTATACAGCCTGATATTATACACCGGCACAAAGCCTGCTAGGCATAAAGCCTGATATTATACATCGCACAAAGCTTGCTAGGCATAAAGCCTGATATTATACACCGGCACAAAGCCTGCTAGGCATAAAGCCTGATATTATACACCGGCACAAAGTCTGCTAGGCATAAAGCCTGTTATCACTGATACAAAGTCATCTTATACATAATTCATAAGGTTCACACGAAGCTTTTCAAACATCCTATCTCTATTGAATCGAACTTGTTCCCAAATCTCATAAACATTTATACATTTGGCTAAGTCAAATAAAAATTCATATATTTATTTCTACTTGTATACTTCACATTCTATAAAAATTAGTATGTCTTTTTGCTTATAAACTTACTAACGAATATCCGTTTTCTTATCCAAGATCATCTTTCATACTCGATATCATTAGAAATTTCATTTGACCGAACACATACTATCATAATACATTTATACAATTCACATACAATTCACATTTCTTTAGTCATAATCTCACATTCAATTACCATATAGACAGATGCACATATAAATTTTGACATGAATATGAATTTCGCATTTCCATATCATACATATATTTATATCATCAAACCAAATAAAACTAATCATATGCTTAAAGATATGGTTTCATTCACTTAATTCATAGCTTTATTTAATTCAAGTATTACCTCAATAGTCAGAGGTACTTACCGGATGGACTTCTGCCTGAGGTACAGTGCCATGCGAATAAACTGAAATAAAAGTCCATATTTTGAAAAGCCCACTTTTGAAAACTGTTATTCGGGCCCAAAACCTCGAAGTCGAGTTTTGAACCGTGCTCTGATACCAACTTGTAACACCCCAAACCCGGTCTATTCACGCCGACCTAATTTGGAATGCCACTGCGGAACACTTTCAAAAATATTCTTACTTAATAGTAAAAACTGTGGAAAAATTTATTTCCTTTAATAAAACATTTTCGTGACTTGAAATATTCTAAGTAAAAATTGAAGTTTGTTGTAAAAATATTGGATTCAAACTTTACTTGAGACAATAAAGCCATTTGCAATCAACATTTAAATTGTCCATCCATAATAAAGCATAATAATAAAGATGCTTAATAAAAATACTTAAATACTTTAATGGGCCTTTTTACATTAAACATTTAATCAGAATAATGAAAATGTAGATACTTAATTAATCAAAATATCCTTTTTGCATGAGAATCCACTTCCGCATGGCCACCTTTGTATCCACTCCGACCCGGTCCAAAAATCACGATCACCTGAAAAGTTTAGAAAAATTGGGTGAGTCACCAAGACTCAGTGCATAGTTAGTACACATGTCCTCACATATGGGCTTAGCCTATATCCACATAGTCCATACACATGAATATACAATTATGATATCCACATAGTCCATACACATTTTTATACATTCATCAATAATTATTTATTATCGCAAATCACTGAAAGGTTAATACCATAACCACTAACCTGAATATTCAATCACCCCCTTGGGTATCCATCATCTTAACCCTAATTTCAGCTAACATGCACAACATATACATTTACATAAAATAACACATACAACACATATAACAAACAAAAGAAACAGTGCGATAACTACGCACCTGACTATAGCGAGATCCTGATCTATCGAATTTAACAAGATCTAAAGTCCCGAAACTTGTCCTACTGCTGTCGATTTGCCTTTATAACCAAAGTTAAAAATCGGTTAGCCACTTAAATACCAAAATGGCCTAAGGCCGAATAGCACCACCACTTACCTTGAGCACTTCAATTCCCGAAAGACTCCTTTGTGCTCCTTAACACTAGCTACACACAAAAAGAGCACATCACTATAGCCTTATACACATTCGGCCACCCCTAAAACCAAGGTCAACATTCGGTTATTATCAAAGCCCAAAATATAGCCTATGGCCGAAAGTCATACTTCCTTACCTTGCTTATTTCGATCCCGAAACACCACTTGTTCCTGTCGAAATCCTTTAGTGACTTATCTTGAACCGCCACCAACTCTTGTTGTGTCGAAAACCCTTGAACCGCCACGAACCCCACGAACCCCGAAAGCTTCTCCTTTACCGCTCCTTAACGCTAGCTATAACAAAGAAATACCAACTCATGACCCTATAATCCTTCGGCCAACCTTAAACTACAGCCTAAATCACTGGATTTCAGCACACAAAAAGAAAATGAAGCAAAACCGATTGCTAAGGAGAGATTGCTTACCACAATCGCTTGAAGAGAAAGGAAGATCACAAACACGCAGTCGATAGCACCTTCAAAACAAGGATTCGGCTATGGTTCAAAAGGTAATGAACCATGCGGCTAACAACAATGAAAGAAACAAACCAAGCAATATTTCCTAGCCGAAATACTCTCTAGCCTCTTCAAAATCGATACTCAAAACGTGGTCTCTCTCATCTTCCGGTTAAGAAGAAGTTTGGAAGGAAAAGAAGAACAAAATGATGAATTTCGGCACCTCCCTTGCCAACATGAAAGCCGAACGTGAAGGTCCCCAAGAGAAGGCTTCATTCGGCCAGCACAAAATGGAGAAAAACAAGCAAGGAGTTTCGGCCAAGTCTCTCCAAAATCAAGGCCGACCAACTCCCCAAAGCATGCTTCATTCCCCAAGCAAAAGACCCATTCTGCCGTTGCTCCCCATGCCAATTTGTGATAATGCAATATTCTTAATTATCACCCATAAAGCCAAGACAATATTTAACAAATTGTTCCCATCTTTCCAATAATAAAATAAAACTAAAACAAAATAAAATAATAAAGCTAACCCATCATTCTATACATAAAATAATAAAATAAAATAAAATAAAAACAATCCCATCACTAACCCATGCATAAAATAAACTAACAAAAATATAACCCATACTTAATAAAATAAAATTCCCCATGCTGCATGCGTACATGCCATGCAGCCACCTTCACGCCAGCAAGAAAAAGAACAAAACCATGCTACGCTCCAGGGTCTCGAACCCGAGACCTGGAGAAGACATCTCCATGCCCCAGCCACTCGGCACTAAGTATTCCATGTCAATAAACGCGTCGAAATTTCTTTTAAGCTATCCTTCGCTGGCTCCCTATGCTCTAGCGCTAAAGGCAAAAACAAACGCCTCATGCGCGACCCCCAGGACTCGAACACGAGTCCTCAAAGCCGAAATCACCAGACAAGACCCACGCCACTCTACTGCCCTGACTTTCGTGTCCATGAATGGTCACAATTTCCTTCTAAAGCCTTTTTTTTCTGGGCTCTCTTTGCTTTAACAAAAATAAACTACCCCCAAAGCTCTCCATGCTACTCGAACATGGGACCTTACTGCCAGGGTCCCATGTAGCGCCCTTAGCCACTCGGCCAAGGCGCTTAGTGCGACATAAACTTGCAAAATATTTCCCTTAAGGCCTCCTTACCTTGCTCCCTTTCAGCGCCAAAAACAAAACTCCCAATTGCGATTCCTGCAAGTCGAACCCTTGCCCTCCTAAAGTAGCCTAGCACCCCAAGCCACTCTGCCAATTTATTCCTTATGTCTTAAACCCTAGAAAATTTCCTTTAAGGCCTCTTTTCCTATTTTCCTCTTTTTACACTTAAGTCCAAAAATTTTCCAAAGCTCCCATTTTAATCCCAAAGTTTTAAAAGCCTCTAAAAGACATCCCAAACACTCTTAAGGCCTACTAACACTAGGGTTATGCTCCAAACGCACAACCCCTAATTAAGGATATTACAAATAGCCTTGGTAAAATGGCTACAAGGCGCCACTTAAGGGCCTAGCAAGTGACGCCACATACATAGGCAAATGGGCCAAGGATCGAGTCGCATGGGAAGCAAATAAAAGAATTTTATTTTTGCTACAAGGAGCAGAGAGGTGGACGGCATTAACTCAAACCATCTGCGCTGTCTCAAATTTAAATCTTTCTGTGGCATCAAATATTTCAAACTTTTATGATTAGTGAATATGCGACATTTTTCACCAAATAAGTAATCAGTGCGAATACTATGGCTGCCAATTCAAGGTCATGTGTCGGGTAGTTATTTTCATGTAGCTTTAGTTGCCGTGAGGCATAAGCTACACCTTTACCATCTTGCATCAAAACACAGCCTAAACCATGTAATGATGCATCACTGTAAACTATAAATTCTTCACCCGATTCTGGCTGAACTAACACTAGAGCTTTTATCAATAAAGCTTTTAATTTGTCAAAACTATACTGACATTTATTAGTCCACTCGAACTTTACTCTTTCTGTAGTAAACGAGTCATCAGAGAAGCTATCCTTGAATTTTTTTTTTTTTTTTACAAATCTTTGATAGCAACCAGCTAGTCCCAAAAAAACTTTAGACTTTAAACACATTCTTCAGTGGCTTCCAATTAACAATGGCTAAAATTTTACTCAGTTCTACTCTGACCCCTTCAGCGGATACTATATGCCCCAAAAAACTAACTTCCTGTAACAGTCTGGTTTAGGTCCTAGCCGGAATAGTGGTTTTGGGACCACAAATCTGAGTCAAAAAAATATTTTAATATTATTTTTTGTGTCTGCAATATATGGTTAAGCATGTGTGAAAATTTGGTGAATTAATTTTGTCATTTGTGTGCTTAATTAGAGGAAAGGACTAAATTGTATTAAATGCAAAATTAGCATGCTATGTGTTAAAAGCACTTATGTGTCATGTCTTTACAAATGTGAGGTCCTTATAATGCAATTGGACCATTTGAATTATGGATGGACATTAATGCCTAAGTTAAGTGGATTTTAAATGATAATAGTAAGGCTAAATAGGTAATTTGAAAAATAAAAGATTTTTAAACAAAATCAAAGCCAAATTCTATCATCTTTTATGCTTCACAACTGAAAATCATAAAGAAAATATAGGGTTTATGAGCTTGAAGCATTCGACATCTTTAAATCTTGATAAGGTGAAAGTTTTGCTCGGTTTTTGATAATTTTTACGTTTTTGTAATCGTTGCTTTGTGCTCTACAAAACCCATGCTTAAAATTTGTGAATTGATGATGAATGTGAAATATGCCATTGATGATTTTGCAAGCTTTGTGATGTTTAAGGATGAAATATGAAAGGTATGTGATAGATTAACATAGTTTGTCTTTGAATTTTTGATGAATTAGATTAATTTGGACTTAATTGAGAAAATAATATTTTGAGGGACTAAATTGTGAAATAAATGAAAAATATGGGTTGCTAGGGACCTATAGAGAATTCGGGTAAGCATGGGAGTATTGAAATTTTGTGTATTTTGTGATTTTGTGAAATAGGGACTAAAATTTCAAAATGTGAAAATACGAGGGCTAATTTGTAAATTACCCTAAATATGTGTTTTTGGATTGAATTGAATGAATTAGTAAATAAATGAGTTAAATATGAATATGTATAGATCAAGAACCGAAGAAAACGGACTAAGATCGTGGGAAATCAAAAAGTAATTGAGAAGCCGAGTTCATTTCCGTTTATCCGATTCCGAGGTAAGTTTATATACAAATAAATGTAATTGTATTGATTTATGTATGTTCATATGAAACCTTATTGTGATGAATGTATACGAGAATGATAAATATATGAAATACGAGGAAGTATCGATAATGTAATAATGTCCGAGAAGCTCCGTACGAACCTAGGAATAGATAGGATTACATATGTCGATATAGGTTCCCGATATGTGATATCATGTAAGACTACGTCTGGGACGTTGGCATTGATTCAAGATTTCATATAAGACCATGTCAAGAATGTTGGCATCGATATGAGATTTACGTGTAAGACCATGTCTCGGACATTGGCATCGTATTGATTCGTGTAAGACCCCGTCTGGGACAGTGGCATCGATATTTGGTTACACGTAAGACCACGTCTGGGATGCTGGCATTGTACAACTATTCCAAGTATTTTGAGTATCCTATTTACTTTCGAACGGTTCAATGAGAAAGTCTGAGAAATGAATGTCTATGGGAAATGTATAAATGATTCAGGTACGTTTGAAAGGTACACGATGTATGTGTATGAAAGGTAAGTGTTTATATGAGCTTACTTAAGTGAATATGTGTATAGATTTGATGTGATAATATGTGATACATGCTTGAATGAGTTATGAGTAAAGTGATACTTTAAGCTATGAAATGTGGGTAGCTATGAAATGTGGGTAAGTAATGGCTAAACAAATGAGCTAAATGAAATGATATGAAATCGCCATTGGAAAATATAGTAATGACATTGTATTATTGTGCTTATATGCATTTATGTTAAGTTTATTTGTATATGGGCTACTAATCTTTTGAAAGCTTAGTTTGTGTGTGTTTGCTTTGTATTATAAATCGTCAAAGTTACTGAAGGCTCGGGAAATCGTTGAGGATCGCCATCACACTACTCAATCTTATTTTGGTACCCTTTTGAAAATGTATATACTAAAGGATGACATGTATAGGCTAGTTACCTTGAGATATGTTTGAAATATGTGGATAGCCAAGTGATACGTTTGGTTTTGGTATGATTCCATGGTTATGAAATGGTCAAGATAATGGTAAGCTTATTGATGCAAAGTGAGTATAAGTTTTTGATGAATGATGGTTATGTTGAAGTGGTAAGTTAGGAATGAATCATGCTTGGTTTATTTGTGAATTGGTTGAGCTATTTAGTATATATGTTGGTATGCTTAGAAATGAGATTGAATGGGATGATATGATGACCATTTGGTGTATTTTTGGTTTCCAATTTTGTTTAGAAATATGCTTGTATGTGCTTGTAGCGATAACCCAATGTGTGGGTGGCATTTTGGCCTTGAAAATGGCCTATAATTGCCCACACAGTTGA
The DNA here is from genome assembly GCA_025503065.1 of Gossypium bickii. Taxonomy (NCBI): domain Eukaryota; kingdom Viridiplantae; phylum Streptophyta; class Magnoliopsida; order Malvales; family Malvaceae; genus Gossypium; species Gossypium bickii. The sequence goes on along the minus strand of CP106716.1, from coordinate 69,884,153 downwards.
GCACACAGGTGTGTGGCTCGACCGTGTCCCTCGTGGTTGTAATTCAGAACAAGTCAAACTCGAGCACGGGCAAGACACACGGGCGTGTGGCCGGCTGTGTGGATCAAGTCAGTAGCGGCCACGGGCTACACACACGGGCATGTGACTGGCCGTGTGGTGCAAGTCAGCAGTGACCACGGGTGAGGCACACGAGCATGTCCACGGCCGTGTGGACAAGTCAGTATGTATGCACTATTTTGACATGGCTTAGACACCCGGGCATGTATAAGGCCGTGTGAGGCACACGGTCTGCCCACACGGGCGTGTGACCTCTGTAACTTTGAAATATTTTTAAATTTTTTTGAATTTTCGTTTGTGTTCGGTTTAGTCCTGCCCTATTCTAAAGCATTTTAAGGTCTCGAAGACCTATTTAAGGGAGACTTTGATGTGATTTGCCGAATTATGTTTTCAAATGTCTATAAAAGTTTTCGATTGTTTAGTAATACCTCTTAACCCTAAACAGGAAACGGTTACGGGTCAGAGGTGTTACACTTCCCGTAGCCAAAATTCACATTTACTGAATTTGACAAACAATTGTTTCTCTCTCAGGGTTTGCAACACTATTCTCAAATGCTCAGCATGTTCATTTTCATCTCGGGGGTAAACCAAAATATCATTTATAAATACCACCACAAACCTGTCCAAATATGGACTGAAAATCCTATTCATCAAATCCATAAGCATTGCAGGTGCATTTGTCAAGTCGAATGGCATCACATGAAACATATAGTGTCCATACCTAGTTCTAAAAGCTATCTTAAGCACATCAGATTCTTTTACTCGTAATTGATAATAGCCAAAATGGAGATCAATCTTCGAAAATACAGTGGCACATTTCAACTGGTCAAATAAGTATCAATATGAGGCAATGGATACTTGTTCTTTATTATGACTTTGTTGAGCTGTCTCAATACATAGCCTCAACGTTCCATCCTTCTTTTTTACAAATAGGACCGACGCACCCCAAGGTGAGAAACTAGGTCGAGCAAAACCTCTGTCAATCAACTCTTGTAATTGTACTTTCAGCTTATTCAATTCTATAGGAGCCATTCTGTAAGGTGTTATAGATATCGGTGTCGTTCCCAGAATGAGATCTATATAGAATTCCACTTGTCTATCAGGTGGTAAACCATGTAATTTTTCTAGGAATACATCAGGGAATTCACATAAAACTGGTACTGGTTGAATCTTTGACTCAGACACTTTAGTATCCAACACATATGCAAGGTAAGCATCATAACCATTTCGGACATATTTTTGTGTTGTTGTTGCTGAAATCATATTCGGTAATCCATCCAGTTTATCAGATTCAACATGAAGCAATTCATCATTCATACATTTTAATACAATATATTTCTGCTTACAATTTACCACTGCATCATATCGGGTTAACCAATCCATTCCCAAAATCACATCAAATTCATCAAATTGCAATAACATCAAGTCAGCCGAAAAGCAATAACCTTTTATCATCAATGGACAGTTCTTACAAACTTTATCCACTATAACATGCTGGCCCAGGGGGTTTGAAACTTTAACCACAAATTCAGTTATTCAATAGGTAAACTTTTAACAGTCGCTAAGTTCCTGCATATATATGAATGTGTGGAACCAATATCAATCAATGCAGTAATATCAGTATCAAGTAGAGAAAATGTACCAATAATGACGTCTGGTGCAGAGGCATCTTCTCTAGCACGAATTGCATATGTTCTTGCAGGTGCTCGTGCCTCAGATCTAACTACCGTATTCTTGGTAATACCTCGAATACCACTAACATTACCAGGGTGACGGGGTAGTGTACCTCTCGCAACAGGATTACTCGACTTTAGAGTTGGTTCTATTTCTTTTTCAACTCTTTCGAGACAATCCCTGAAAAAATGGTCAAGCGAACAACATTCGAAATAAGCTCCACTTCTACACTGACATTCCCTATGATGAAATTTTTTACAGTGTTTACATTTTAGTTTGGGATTACCAACACTACCCACACTAGTCACAGATGGAGATAAAGACCTCAAGGTAGAACGTTGAGAGCCCTGCTCTCTTCCAGAATACCCCATAGAGGTAGTAACATGATCATAATACCTCTTTAATTTCTTAGAAGCAAATGATTGTGACTTACTCATAGATACTTTTCCTGAAACCCGAGCCTCTCTTACAGCTTGTTTCTTTTCCTTACTCAGTTCCTTAGTTTTGTGGGCTCGATTGGCTAACACTGCAAATTCCCTTATTTCTAGAATTTCAATAAATAACTTGATATCTTTATTTAGGCCCTCTTCAAAGCATTTACACATTTTAGCCTCGATTAAAACCCATTCTCTGGCATACTTGCTCAACCAAAAAAATTCCCGTTCATATTCAGATACAGTCATGTTTCCTTGTTTGAGCTCTAGAAACTCTTTCTTTTTCTGATCCATAAATCTCTGACTCACATGCTTCTTCCTGAATTCAGCTTGGAAAAACTCCCACTTGACATTCTCCCTCGATACTATCAAAGTTATGGTATTCTACCAATGATAAGTTGTATCTTTTAGTAGAGATACTGCACATTTCAGACATTCAGCAAGTGTACAGGATAGTTCATCAAACACCCGGAGGGTATTTTCTAGCCAAAACTCAGCCCTTTCCGAATCATATCTACGGTAGCTCTAAATTCTTCCATCCCCATGCTTGTGGATTTTATCTATTAGAGGCTTACCAATACTAACAGGTTCAGCACCCTTGGTACCTCAAGATTCGGTTAGGGACGTCGTTTTATAGCAAGGTTTGTTCTCAGGTACTGTGTAAACCATTCATACATCATTTGAAAGAAGGCTTGTTTTTCCTCCTCACTTTGGCCCTTAGACACGGGCCTTTTCACTACCAGATGTAGACACAACTCTTTGTATTGAAGCTGAAGCATTGCTCTCAACTTCCTCGGATTCAGCTCTAGCTCAGTTGGATGACATTACTATATGAAAAACACATTTAAAATGATCAGGAGTCATCACACTATCACAATTTATATAATGGCATGTATAGATAAACTCGTGTTTGATACGTCAAATATGAGAATCGGCTAAACTGTAGCTCTAATACTACAAATGTAACATCCTTAACCCGTACCTGTCATCAGAACAGGGTTTTGAAGCATTACCAAAACATTCAGAACATTTTCTATTAAACTACATAAATTTACTATTCATTTACCGAGATCATCTATAATGTCTCTTGATCGGGCCCTCGAGGCCCAATATGAGCATTAGAATCAAATTGAGACTTAATCAGAACCTCTAAGAATTTTTCACAAAATTAAAAAATTTTTCTAAGATGTAGGACTCATACGCCCGTGTGACCCTGGAACACGGTCGTGCTACAGGCCATGTTCGATTTAGGTTGCTCTCTGACTTGCGCCACACGGCCATGCCACACACCCGTGTACTAGGCCGTGTGGTTAATTAATTTTATTCGAAGTAGGTGCAGGTTTCACACGGCCAAGACATGTGCTTGTGTTCTAGGCCGTGTAGCACACACGGCTAAGACAAACATCTGTGTCTCTGCCCGTTTAACACCTCTTACCTGTGTGTAAGACACACGCCCCTTTGTGGACAAAAAAGGCTATTTACCAAGCCATTTGCCACCCTTTTAATGCACACACCTACATAATATAACATAGCACCAATTCAAGCTTATACATACAACAAAATCATCCACAACCAAGACATGAACACATCATTCATATTCAAACATCTATCATACATAAGCATCACATAACTTACCAACTCAAATCATGCAAGTTTCCACATTCATGAAAGGCATCAGCATATAAATATACTTATACCAATGTTAGCCAATTTCAAATGGCCTTATACAAAATAAACTTCTAATCAATCTAGGCTAACACATTTCGCCAAATCAATTATGACACATAACAGAAAGACTAAGTCCCCTATACATGTCATAACTCAAAATGTTGAATTCATTGATGCCAAAAAAATTATTGACAGTGTGTATTGGTCTTCGACGATCTCCGTAACTCGAGCTAGCTTGGTGACACTATAACACAAGGGAAAGGAAAGGGAGTAAGCTATATAGCTTAGTAAGATCGTATGCAAGAAATAAGAAACCTTACCACGAATACAACATTCAAATAATATAACATAATTAAATGTGCAATTACCATTGTCTCATAATCATAACTCATTCCATCACAAAACTTACCTCATATTTATCATTTCAAGCATTTAATAGATATGAGCTTCAAGTACATACCTGTACCATCTCAAAATGAATTTACATATAATTTCATCTTTGACATACCCGTGAACCACTCGAAATAATATTGTCTGATACTCAGGATTCTTGCACACTAAGTGCCACTAATGTAGCCAATGCTACCTTAATCTCATATCGCATAGTTGCTCCAACTCGAGTTATCAACGAGCCTGCTCACACAAGTTGTCAATTAAGACGTAGCTACGCGGTGCTGCTCACATAACCTGTCAAGTATCAACAACATATGCCGGTATACTCAGCCACCTGTAGGACATACAAGAACAGCACCTAGATCACATAGTCACATAACACATACTAACCCTAGTGACTTGTCACTTGTATCCTATCTTATTCCTAAGGGTTCGAATGGGATTTCTTGCTTGTGGATTCATCTTCAGACTCATTCGTAGAATTGTAGTCATTCACAAAATCAAACATACAATCCATGCGATATTAAAGCATTTAAATACAATTATTCTAAAGCTTATTTTTAACATACGAGCTTACCTCGGTACAAAATGGCTAATAGGTCGATTTAGTCCACAACTTTGTTCTTTTCTCAGTCTAGGTCAAAACCTTATTTTTCTTTATCTATAATATCAAATTTAATTCATTTAATACTCACATTATTCATTTTAACCCAAAAATCACATTATGGAAAATTTTACAATTTTGCCCCTAACTTTTCAAAATTTTACATTTTAGTCCCTAGGATCGTTAAATGAAATATAGTCAATTTCTTCAAAACCCAAGCCTAGCCAAACTATTTTCTTACCCATAACAGCCTACATTCTTCATTAAATCACACTTCTACTACATATTTTACAACGTTTTCCAAATAGGTCCTTTTAGGTATTTTGTTTATCTGACATCAAACATACATAATCTACCATTAGGCATAAAAATACAAAAATATCTAATATGGGTAAAATTTTAGACTTTGAAATCCTTTCAAATTAGTCCTTGAAATAGTTAGATTTGGTTACAAAGATCTCAAAAACATAAAATCATTAAAAACGGGGCTAGAACGGACTTACAATCGAGCTTGAAAGCTTGGCCAAAACCCTAGCTATGACTTTCTTGAGAATTTCGGTGATGGGGGATGAAATTAGAAAGATGAACATCTTTTATTTGTTTTATTTTGGCTTTATTTACCGAATGACCAAAATGCCCTTAATGCCAAACTTTGAAATTTCACCTAGCCATGTCCATTTTTGTCCAATTTAAAGTATAATGGTCTAATTATCATCTAAGGACCTCCAATTTAAAATTTCATAACAATTAGACACCTTTAACTTCTAGAACACTCAATTTAGTCCTTTTAACTAAATTGAGTGCCTAAACGCCAAAATTTTCAAATCAAATTTTCACGAAATCATTCTGTAAAATTATAGACCGTAAAAATATAATAAAGATAAATTAGTCTGCACGGATTTGTTGTCCTAAAACCACTGTTCTGACTAGACACAAAATCGGGCTATTACAGCCCGTGTACCAAATTCGGAGCATTCTGTTTTTCAAAATTAAGGTGCAGGGGACACACGGCCTTATTACATGCCCGTGTTACCAGGCCGTGTGTCATACATGGACTAGACACACGCCCGTGTGGACAAAATGAAGCCACTTCTAGCTTCACTTCTCACCCAAAATTTCACCCAAAACCTGCACTTGAAACACACATCCAATACCAACCAATTCAAGCATTCAAATTGGGCAATTTCTATCATTCACAAGGCATATCACTACAAGCATACATGATCACAACCTTACATTAGTTAAACTTAGGCATTCCCAACACTGATCACTTATTTTTAACATAACACATGTGTATATATGTATATCATAATAATCGACTAAGTCATACCAATGTGAACCATTACTAACCATTCCAATGGCTAGGTTACAAAATAACATTTTAAGCCACTATTGGCCAGGTTCTCCTATACATGCCATTAAACACAAAATGATTTCATTAAATATACCCAAAATGCTAGTTGATAGTGTGACGATGCTCCAATGGTCTTCCAACCTTCACGAGCTTCCGAGCACTATAAAGCAAGGGAAAAATAAATGGAGTAAGCATTACATGCTTAGTAAGTTCATATAACGGAAACTGAACTTACCAATCTTGTTATTAAATTTAAGTACACAGCATCATGTTTTCTATCAGTTACCAAAATTTCATAAGCACATGCCTTCAATAAAACATGTTAGCCACAACACTTACAAACATGTCAAGTAAAAATAGTGAGCTCGTCAAGCAATGTTCTTTCAAGTCATTGATCGTGTGTCAGAGTCTTAAAATTTATCTAATGAATGATCGAGCCTAAAAACTAACTGTAACAATGACTTGAGGCAAGTGCACCTATCGAAAGTAGTATAGTTAAGTGGCAAGACCGGAATGTCGAACCCAAAGGAACCAAAAGTACTAATACTAACTTTCTTTTTATTATTTAGCCTAAGAATTAAACGAATTTTTTATTTAATCTAAAATTAACTAACTAGCTAAAGATGCTAAGACAAAGAGATTGAATTTGGAAAAATACTTGTGGGAAAAACCAATTGATTAAGACAATACCCAAGGAATAATCCACCTAGACTTCACTTCTTATTTAACTCTGAACCAGATGCTTTATTCACTTGACTTGATCCGTGGGATTCCCTAATTTATATTAATACCTCTTTTGAGGCTAGTAACGTCTAACCCTAGGTTGATTAATTGAAATCTCTTTCTAATTAAAACCCCTAGAATTGCATTAACTCGATTTATGGACTCCCATATTAGGTTTGACCCTAATCTGGCAGATTTTTGTCATCCTATCTCTAGGGTTGTGATCAACTCCGCTTAATTATGCTAGATCTACTCTTAGACAGGGTCTATTCCTTATCTACCTAAGCACATCAATACTTGGATTAATATCCTGAAATATCAAAACAAGAATTAAGAACACATAATTAAGAACAAATCAAGTATTTATCATATAGTTCAGAAAATAATAACAAGATCCATCTTAGGTTTCATCTCCCTCAGGTATTTGAGGGGTTTAGTTCATGATTATAAAAGAATACATCTCAGAAGAAAATATAAAACAAAACATAAGAAAACCCTGAAACCCCCTAAAGGAATTGAAGGGAAGATCCTCCGTCTTGAGTATGACTCTGGCTTCTTGAGATGAATCAACTGGCTTCCTTTGAGTAAATCTCCCAATTCTGGCATCTCTGGCTTGGTTCTTCGGCCTAACTGGACACCGCTTGAAGGTTGGCCTCTAGGATGTTTATATAGGCTTTTGGAATGGCTTTTTTTGCCTCTAAGTACCCTATTCCGAATAGAATTAAAATAGGTCACGTCAGGGACACGCCCATGGCACATGCCCGTGTAAGTCGAGGCCAGGCCGTGTTCAGGTCTGTTAAGGAGGCACAGCCCAGGCCGTGTGTAATTCGTACTTTGGCCCATTTACTCTATTTTTGGCCCGTTTCTTGTTCTTTTTATCCTCCGATGCTCTCCTAAGTATAAAACATGAAATTAAAGGATTAGGAGCACCAAATTCCACAATTCAAGGAATAAATCATCCAAAAGTATGATAAATGTGGGATTAAAATATGTATATATTACGATTTATCAAATACCCCCACACTTAAGCATTTGCTTGTCCTCAAGCAAAATTCTCAACTCACAATTAAAATGAACTTTCTTGATTCATAATACTCATCAATAGTGTTTCATCATAATTCAAAGATAATTCATACATTGATAATTTAAGTAAAATGGTCATAAAGATTCAAACAATCAAAGTCATAGTTTTTGTAGCACTAAAACTAGGCGTTTCCCTTTTCCTCAATAATTACCTTTAATTCAAAATTGACAAGAATTGACATCCTCACTAAAGATTCATTCAAATCACTCAAAGTATTTAAGGTTCAAAATTAAGCACTCAAAAGTCAAACATGAAAAGTTAATCCTATAGGCTTGCCTAAAAATCAAATCTCCACCACTGTAAAATGAGATGATAGACAAATCAAAGGGTCTTTAAAAAGGGTTATAATGGGGCTCGGGTTAAAGGTGTGGATAAAGGCTGAATTAGAAGGTTAGAATCGAGATTGAATTGACAATTTACCTAACTAGAACAATGAACTACTCCTGAATAATTACATCAATTAAAATTTCATTACATGAGCTTCTTATCAAGATGTGGAATTTAAACGTATAAGCTCACTTAATTAAAAAAACTAATAATAAACTTTATTTTTTTAAAAAACAAATCAAGTATAATAGGAAAGAACTTTAACAATATAGGACATAGTTAGGCAACTGATCAAAATCAAATCTCGACAAAAAGGGAGTCAAGGAATGGTAATAACAAATACAAGATGGGTTTTGGGGTAATATTAGTGGGTGAGTCAATAAAAAGGATTGTTAGGATCAAAGGGGTTCATTAGGGGTTAATTGTGAGGGTAGGCTTTTAGTGGAGTAAGTGGGTTAAATCCTTAGTGCCTTTATCATCTCTGTATATCAAATTAATGATGTCGTCTTGACATGTATGATCAAAGCAAGTTCTAGAATAACAAATCAATGTTGACACACTCATAATAAAAAAGTGAGCACAAAATAATGTATGCTCTCAAAGGTTCAAAATCTCACAAAAATTATGGGTTTTTGATATCAACTTTGTAAAATTTTAAACTTTAAGGTAATAATTAGATTCAGGTAGACAACCTAACAAAATTTTAATTTTTGAAAATAGAATCATCATGCTTGATTATCTAATCTCCTAAAGTTTAAATCATCACTGCACAATTATCAATGACTTAATCCGAAACATATCAAAGAAAATCATGGATCACAGGAAACTTCATTCTAATTAGTAATATGAGAAAATTACTTAACGACAAGATATCATTCAGGGATTTGAGAATAATGCAGAAAGTTAGGAACTTTCTTGAAATAAATATTCACCCCCCACACATAAGATGTACATTGCCCTCAATATACAAAGATATATATTAAATTTAAGAGAGGGAGAGGTGAAACTTCCTAAATTTTGATGGCTTCCTTGAGTTGGGAGCGTCGTGGTATGGTGGCCGCCGACAATCTCTGCGCTAGATGAAGAAATTGGGAAGCTCGTGAAGAATTAGCTAGGAAATAATAATAATTCAAAATATACTAAATATATATTTAAAGAAAATAAAGAAAAAAAGAAAAAATATAAAGTAAAATAAAATTAAAAGAAAAGATTAATGGACTGAAAAGTCCTTATCGTTAGATGGTTAGCGTGGTGGGAGTGATTACTAAGGCCGTGGTCGGTGATTCCTAAGCAGCCTTTAGAGCCTAAATTAAAGAAAACAAAATGTAAGAATAAAAATTAAAGACAAGAAAGATAAAGAGACGGAAAATAAAGGAGAAGAGAAAAGAAAAAGAAAAGTTAAATGGACTCAAGGGCCCTTTTCCTGTCGAGTTAATGAAGCAGGCGGCATGAACTTATGTAGATCAGTCTCACAGAGGGAGACTGTGCTAGGATCCTTCTGTTTCTTCGACATGGATATGGTTAGATCTAGAGTTAGGGGGATGAAGAACAAATGAAAATGAAAATGGAGAGGGGGTGTAAAGGATATGGAAGAAGAAGAGGAGAGGGAGTAGGTAAGAAGGGGAGAGGGGTGTTTTAAATAGAGATTTCAAATCTGGTACATTCCCACGCCTGTGTACTATAGGCGTGTTGAGTTATACAGCCGTATCGCACGGTCGTGCTGTGCTACGTTCGTTTCTCCCACACCCATGTGTAGGTCGCCACGCCTGTGTTACTAAAACTGTGTCGACCATGGCTGCATCGCACAGCCGTGGTGTTTAGTCAGGGCCCGTGGCTTGAAGATAATTTTTTCATCCTTGGTTCGTACTATCTTTGCCATGTCAGTACGAAAATTTGTGGTGTCCACACGGGCACGGCTACGACCGTGCATGGCCGTGTGGTATGGAAATCTGTGTTTCACAAATTCAGTTAGTTTTTAGTTAGATGTTGTAAGGAAAAATAAAAATAAAAATATGAAAATTAGTGAGGTTAGTGCTCGGTTGCCTCCAGAGAAGCGTACGTTTATAGTCTTAAGCTAGACTTAACTCTCATTCGCATAATCATGGTGGTTTGAGGAGTTGAAAATCCTTTCTCACGATATCAGTTCTATTATTAGTGTACAGTTCGAGTTGAGTAGTATTTACTTTAAACGTACCGAATGTAGGATTACTTACCTCGACTGTTCCGTATGGGAAGATATTGAGTACCTTAAAAGGGATTTCTTCGTTTGTATTAAGGTTAGGAGGAGATATTCGAGGGTTTGTCTTATCTAATAATACCTGATCTCCGATATTAAATTTGTTTATCCCACAGAATGGCATTGGTTCTATTTTGTGTATTCCTAATTTCTCTTTGAAATGCGTCTTCCACTCGTCTAGTTCATCGATCTGAAGCCTTCGTTCCTCATGAGCTATTTCCTCATTGGCATGAGGTCCAGGATTTGGCTCAGTTGTGTAGTTCCGTGGTGCTTCCTAAAAAGAAGGTTTAACCGAATGGTTATTAATAGAATTTATGTTCTCACCTTGAATACTCGATGTCCTAGTCGAATCGAGAGCATAAAGAGTGATTGTCTCGTCACCTACACAAAGTATGAGTTCACCTGCGTCGACATCAATTTTAGTCCCGCCAATTACTAAAAAAGGTCTTTCTAAAATTAATGGAATATTGTTGTCCTCATCCATGTGTAAAATGAAAAAGTTTACTGGAATATGAATTTATCAATTTTCATGAGAACATCTTCGATTATACCCTAGGAATTCTAATAGTTTTATCCGTTAATTGAATGCTCATCCTAGTTTGTTTGGGTTTCCCTAGACCTAGCTGTCTAAATATTTTATAAGGCATAACAGTTATGCTTGCCCCTAAATCAGCTAAAGCATTATCAACAGATAAACTACCAATTAAGCATGGAATTGTAAAACTCCCTGGATCTTTTAATTTTTGTGGTAGTTTATTTTGCACATTGCTGAGCACATTGCGTTTAGTTCCACATGCGATTCCTCGTCTAACTTCCTCTTGTTTGTCAAAAGCTCTTTTAAAAACTTCTTTGAATCTGGCATCTGCGAAAGAGCTTCAAGAAACGGTAAGCTAATATGTAATTTCTTTAAAAGTTTAAGAAATTTACCGAATTGCTCGTCTGTGTTGTCTTTCTTCATCGCATTGGGGTATGGTGTACAAGGTTGGTACTCTTTAATTACCTGTTTTGGCTTCTCATGACTTACCTCGACCTTACCTTTGTCTACTAGATTCTCTTGGCTTAATTTGTGCTCATCTAACCCTATACTATCATGAGCTGTTATGGCTTGAAGTTGCTCCTTTGGACTAGTTTCAGTGTTACTTGGCAAGCTGCCTTATGGTCGTTCTGAGATGATCTTGGCAAGTTGCCCTAATTGGTTATCAATCCCTTGAATCAATGCTTGTTGATTTTTAAGTATTATCTCAGTGTTTTGGAAATGTGTTTCTGACACCGCTATGAATTTTGTAATATCCTGGATTTTGGGCTTATGCATTTGTGCTTAAATATATGTGAAAGCATGTCTTTGTGTGTTATGAATGTGTTGTATGAATTTTGTGAACTTTAGATAATAGGAGAGTGCTTTAGAAATTATCATATTTTAAGTTTAAAAGAGGAAGCTGGGCAGAGGAGGCCTTAAGAAAATATGTAGGTGAAATTAGACACAAAAATGGGCTTGATATATACATGGCTTGAGGCGCCACTTAAAGCCGATGAAGTGACGCCACAAGGAGTGTCAGAGGGGCTAGGTTCGAGCTGCAAGGGAAGCAAATAAAAGAGTTTTATTTTGCTCCAGGAGTGAGCAGTAGTGGACAGCACTAAGGCACTAAATGAAACACCCCACACCCAGCCCACGAGCCTGGACCGGATCTAGTATGTTCCTAAGTAAACCGATTCAAATTCTTTTGTTACTTTGTGAAAAACTTGTGTGATTTTAAAAAAAATTGTTTGGGTTGGGCTTGTGTTAAAAACAGATTTGATTTTTATATTAGAAAACCTCTTTTTTTATTTTAAGTAATAAATATATCGAGTATATTTTAAAATAAAATACTTAGTCTTTAACTTAATCAAAATTTGTAACACAATAAAACAACAAGTAGAAATAAAATCGTTCATCATGGCCTTATGGCCTTATTACATCAAATAATTCCCAACATAATTCAAAGTACTAAAATAAATTCAAGAGTCCATAAAAATATAAACTTCATGTTGAGCATGGCCACCACAAGTTCTGCCGACCCGGTCCATTACTGGTCATCACCTGAAAAATGTTCCCACAACGGGGTGAGTCAAACAGACTCAATGTGTACACGACACTAAATCATAATAGAACCAGGCATACAATAGTTACACATTCAAAACATAAAATGCAAGTTATGATGCATTCCCAAACCCAAACCTATTTGTCCATCCGCTACACACCCCCGTACCTGCCAAACACACCGTGGGGACTACTAAGTCGACCCTCCTTCCGCTGCACACCAATTTGCGGGCTTAATGCTCCGCATCTATGGTTTTAGGAAACCACTTTTCAGATTACTGTGGTCTTAGATGACCACTTTTCAGATTACTGTGGTCGTAAGTCACCACTTTTCAGATTACTGTGGTCTTAAATCACCACTTTTCACTTCCCCTTTCAATATACAACCAAATGCCCCATTAATATGCATAATATACCATAGTTCAAATTCTTATCATATTCTCATGTTACGAATAACATTTTTCATATTCCTAGTAGAAGTAGGAAACGTACCTGAGTACTTAGTACCATATCATGGTACTTTAGCCATGCTCATATTTCTATTAACATATATTTTAATACATGTAACCATAATTCATATTACAAAATAGTGTGAAGTACACACCGATTAAACTTAACGAATTCCTTGAAATCCAGAAAAAATCGATCTATTGCTTTAGATCTCAATTCCTACATTTGGTAACCTTAATATGTTAGCATAAAGCCTATAAAACCAAATCCTAGTAGGATTTGTATTCTTAAAACCTACCTTGTTGTCGAATTGACTCTAGTCAAATCCCAAAAACTTGTATTCTTCTCCTTTGAAATCGGCTACTCACTAGATCCCTTGAATCTGTTAGTTTTCGGCTTAAAACACATAATAATAGATCTAACTACTAAAATAGGCCTAGGACGAAGGCTATAGACACTTACCTTGTGGATTTTAAATCCCGAAACTCACCGAATAACTAGGGAACACGCGGCTTATGGTGTACCTTCGGGGAAAGAACTTCTCCTTCCTTGTAGTCGACACTTAGTAAATCCCGAAAGATCTCTTCGGCAACAGATATTAAGGGTATTAGAATCTTAATTTCAACAGCCTTAAAAGAAATAGAATGAGAATCTAACCCAATCTTACCCTTACTGAATAATTTGATGGAACTCTTGCTTGAACTCTTAGCAGTATTCGGCTATGGCTTTGATGTGGATAACAATTTCGGCTCTTGAGGCTTAGTGAGAAATCAATAGGGCTATTGGTATTTTCGGCTTTTGATTGTGTTTGTAATAGAATAAGAAAAGAAAAGAGAAAAAAAGAATAATGGCAGAGAAAATTCGGCAGAGAGAAGAGGAGAAACTTTAGAGAATTTCTACAGGTTTTCTTGAAGAGAAAAGAATGAATGAAGAATAGCCTTACTCTTCCTTTTATAGCCAAAATTACTAGCTAGAGTCCTTTACTTGGCCACCACTCTTCTATTTTGATAGCTTTATCCCTTGATTTATCACTTTAATAAAACTTAATCCAATAATTATCTCTTATCTCTTAATAAAAATAATACTAATAATAATCCTCTTTTATCTCTTCCTTATCTATCAAAATAAAAGAAATAAATCCATATTTATCCATCTATTATCTCTTGAAAATAATCTAAAATAAATCCATTATTTATCCATTATTTATCCACCCTTTATCTCTTAAAAATAAAAGAATAAAAGCTCCTAATTTATAGCCATGTGCCGTCCACCTCACTTCTTCTGGAAGCAAAATAAAATTTCTTTTATTTGCTTCCCATGTGACTCGAACTCAGGCCCAATACCCTTGTATGTGGCACCATTCCAGAGGCCCTAAGTGGCATCTCCAGGCCACTTTTCCAAGCCTGTTTGTGTGTCAAATTTCACATACTTTTTCTCTTAAGGCCACCTTGCCTTAATTTCCTCTTTTAAACTTTAAAACTCGACATTTCTAGGTCATTTCTAAGTTTCCAAAAATTTTTGTTCGGCTCTTTAAACTTGACATTTCCTAACATTTCCAAGTTTCCAGAAATGTTTACTTTCCTCTTTTGAATCATTTCCACATCATTTCCTTACATTCCCTAGTTTCCAAAAATGTTCACTTTCCTCTTTTAAACTTAACGTTTCCAAAGCATTTTCTTACATTTCCTTACATTTCCCTACATTGCCTTACATTTCCATACACTTCAATATATTTCCATAAATTTCCATACATTTCCATACATTTCCATACATTTTCTTACATTTCCATACTCTTCCATACATTTTCATACATTTCCATACATTTCCATACACCTTAGGGTTCCTAAACTCCTCAGAACACTTCCAACATACCCACTGAGCCCACTTTGCCACATGCCTTCCTTGTGTCATGAGTCCAACACAAATTTTCCTTAAGGCCTCTTTGCCTCATTTCCTCTTTTCACTTAAAATCCAATAATTTTTCTAAGCTTTCTCTCGCATCCTAGAATTTTAAAAACCCTTAATACACTTCCAAACACTGCCAAAACCTACTAACTCATGAATTATGCACAAACGCATAACCCCTAATCTAGGATGTTACACTAAAGGGATGAGTCTAACCCTTTTAAAATTCGGCTAGATAAGGGGTAAATGATGGATTAATTTTATAATTTTGAATGAAGTGATAAAGAGAGTAAATAGGAGAAAAAGGTGGAAACTGATAAGGGGATGTGTATGGCCGGCCAAGGGACTCTTTGGTGATCAATTTTGGTCATAGTCGAATTTCTAAAGAGAGGTTTAGAGGTTCTTCTCGGTTTTTCTTTTCTTTCTCTAGTGAAGTGCCAAAAATTCTCCTCTTCTCATCTTTGTTGCACTTGTGCTGAAAATTCCCAAGAAAGAAAACTTGTGTTCTTTCTCTCTTATTCCTATTTCTACTCATTGACATAGCCGAATACCATTCTCCCATTCTTTCCTCTCACTTTGGCCGAATCCCTCAACACTCCATTCTCTCTTCTTCTTTTCGTAAGACTCCAAAAAGCCGAAATAGATTTATGGTTATGCCTTAATAAATGTATTAATATGAATATGCAAGATGTGGCTAAGGGTACCATGCAATGGTACAAAGTACTCAGGTACGTTTTCCTACTCCTACTATGAGTATAATATGATCTGTACAGCACATATGTGAAATAATAAGAATGTGAATAAGAAATATGACATGGTTTATGCATATTTGTATGACATGGGGCATATGGGTTATATGGAAATGGGAAGTGATCTGGTGGTTTATACCACAAATATCTGAATGTGGTGACTTCAGTCACATAATCTGAATGTGGTGACTCATGTCACAAAATTTTATCTGGTGGCAATGCCACAATATATATAAGGGCAATGAGAACGTCGTCTGCAGCGACTGTCTTCGATAATGTGTTGCGGATGGAGGGTCGACTTAGTAGTCCCCATGGTGTGATGGTTGGTATGGGTGATGTGTAGCGGATGGTTATCTAGGTTTGGGTTCGGGTGTGCACCACTATTTCTATCTGTTATATATATGTATGTGTGATATGACACGATGTGCCTGAATCGTTGAAACTTAGTGTTGGTTACACATTGATTCTATTTGACTAACCCCGTTGTGGGATATTTTTCAAGTGACACTCAGTGATGGACCGGGTCGGCAGGAGCTTAGTAGTGGCCATGTTCAGCTCAGACTTTATTTTATTTGGATTTTCTATATTTATGTATTTTGGATTTATTCGGGTTTTGCTTTGATGTAATAAGGCCTTTGGTATTAACTGTTTATGCATGCATTTTAATTATTATATTATGATACGATTTTTATTAAATTTTTTTCTTAAAAATAAAACGTTAAATGTTTTGACACTTAAACACAACAATTTCCAAATAAACTCTAAACAAATTCGACATATCCAATTTTTTTCTCCAAAATCACCTAATGTTTTTCAAAGCAACGAACGAATTCTGAAAATGTTTTATTCAAGGAACATACCAGATCCAGTCGAGGCTCGTGGGCCGGGCTTGGGGTGTTTCAGCTTGGTATCAGAGCCCAGTTTTAAACTCTCGGCCTTGGGTTTAAAGCCCATAACATTTTTAAAATAAGGCCCAAACAAGTTTTGTGAACAATTTTGTGAATAAGCAGGTTTTTCTGGCATGGCACCTAAGTCTCCGACCCAAAGTCCACCAGGTAAGTACCCCTATCTATTGTGTGATTTAATGTATGATCTGTATGTGGGTACAATGGGAACGTAGATTAGTATATGAAGTACTTGAACTCTAGGATTAGTTTATCCCAACACAGAAATCCATAAAACTTAAAGTCTAATTAAACAAACCTGTGACTAAGTCACCGAGTCAGGGTGTGGCAACCATTATGCGCATGTCTAGGATTGGATTCAGGAAGAGCCTGGTATTTAAGCAGTTCTCGTGACTCACCTCCTTTTCACTCGAATCCTACCTGGTGCGTAGCTATGGTTCACACTAACCAAGAGGACTCAATCACGGGCGAAACTCAATAATTAAAACCTGAAAGGGACTAGCTATAATTTTATAAAACCCTAGTTTTAAAATCACCAAATTGCCTCTTTGAATTGTGAAAAAAAAATTATTTTGAAAGTTTTTCTCGATTTACAAAATTACCTAAATACCCCTGGTTGAAAAATTACTAAAATGCCATTGGTTTGAAAAATCTTAAATTACCATACTACCCTCGATTTTCACTAAGATTTGCTCACTTTACAAAAATATCCAAAAACCCTATTTTGGAAAATATCAAAATACCCTGATTTGGGAAAATTTACTTACAAATTACCAAAATAGCCCCGATTTCCAAAATTTCTGCAACATCACCGATTTGGAAAACAAATTCCCAAAAACAACCCCAAGTTTTTCAAATTTTGAAATACCTTTGATTTATAGAGATTTTTCAAATTGACCCTAGTTTATTACCAAAATACCCTTGTATGACAAATTACGAAAATACCCCTGGGGTAGGAACAGACAACAATGTTGAATGATGAATGTGTGTGGTAGATGCTACTGAATGGATGTACTTCTCTGAAATAGGACAGAAGACTTGAAACTTTGATTGGTCAAAAGAACCATTACTAAATTTCTTTTCATAAAATTGTTCGCGAATAATCAGTGGAACAATGACTAATGCATAAAATTTCTTAATCAGATTAAAGCACGATCGTAGAAATGAGCTCTAGGGGACGTGGTTGTAATGTGCGAGGACGTGGTAGAGGCAGAATGACCGTATCAGAACCCGTTAGATCGGGTCAAGGGTCTGAGAATGAGGTACCACCACCCCCACCACCAGCTGCTGGTGTTGACCAGCAAGATCAGACGGGGATGATGCAGTATCGCAGGCGGTACTGCGAGTTCTTGAGATGGTGGCTGGAGCAGTGGACATATGGGAGCTCAAGAAATCTGTACCCGAGCGACTCCGAGCCAACGGAGCTGAGGTATTCCGTGGCGTATCCGGCGTGGCACCCAGTACGGCTGAGTATTGGTTGGAGGCGACAGAGCGAATTATGGATGAGCTGGATCTGACCCCTGAGAAGAAACTGAAAAGAATTGTGGCATTGCTACGCGATGAAGCATATCAATGGTCACTCATAGTTCGGGATGGTGCCACAGCTGAGGATATTACTTGGGAGTATGTTAAGGCAGCGTATCAGAAGAAGTATGTCGGCACGCGTTACACTGATGTGTCCGGTTTGAGGACGGACTAAGGGATGACCTGAGGTTGTTAATAGCCCCACATCAGGAGCGGGAGTTTTCTACATTGGTAGAGAAGGCTAAAGTAGCTGAAGGGATTAAGGACTCTGTGAGGCAAAACACGGATCAGAACCGGCAGAAAAGGGGTTTTGGATCGTCAAGATCGTCTGGGAATGTGCAGAAAAGGCCTAGAGTTGATGGGCCGCGGGGTCAGCAGGCTGGAAAAGGAGGGCAATATCGTACTTGTACACAGTGTGGGAAGATGCATCTAGAAGAGTGTTGGAAGAAGACGGGAGGATGTTTCAAGTGTGGATCTAAAGATCACATGATTAAGGACTGTCCCATTAAGATAGACGGGAGCCGCCCAACAGGTCAGAGTGTTAATCAGGCTGGTAGAGGTGGACAGCAGCATCAACGAGGTCGTGGTCTGAATGGTAATGGTAACGGTGCTGGAAAAGGACGGGGAACACTTGGCAGAGGTGTTGGTAATACAGAGGCAAGGCAGTCGGGTCTAGTGTATGCGGTTCACCGGACATCATAACCGGTATGTTCCTTATAGCAAACAAGCCTTATTTTGCTTTGATTGATATGGGCTCGACCCATTCTTATGTTGCATGTAGTGTAGTTGAAACTCTAGGCGTAGCCTCTGAACTATCGGATAGGGAGATGACTGTAGTAAGCCCATTAGGTCAAACTATAATGGTGAATAAGATATTTCGGAGGGTACCTCTATAAATTCAAGGAGCGATTTTTCCTGCCGACTTAATGGAACTACCCTTCGGAGAATTTAATCTTATACTTGGTATGGACTGGCTAGTAGAGCATCGGGCTGTATTGGATTGTGCAGCTAAGCGAATGAAGATAAGGACCCCGGAGGATGAGGTGATAATTGTGATAGGAGAAAGGAGAAACTACTTGTCTAATGTAGTTTCAGCACTGAAAGCTGATAAGATGGTTCGAAAAGGGTGCAAGGCCTTCTTGACTTTTGTTTGTGCGTTGGATGCGAAAGAAGGGGGAGTTAGTGGAGTTAGAACAGTAAGAGAATTTGTGGATGTCTTTCCGGAAGAATTACCTGGAATACCCCCGGATAGGGAAGTGGAGATCGGAATTGATTTACTGCCAGGAACAGCTCCTGTGTCAATTGCACCGTACAGGATGGCACCAAAGGAGTTGGTAGAGCTCAAGGCCCAAATCCAAGAGTTGCTTGATCGTGGGTTTATCCGACCCAATGTGTCTCCGTGAAGAGCACCGGTCTTGTTTGTGAAGAAAAAGGACAGAACTATGCGTATGTGTATAGATTATCGTCAGTTGAATAAGCTGACCATCAAGAACAAGTATCTGTTCCCAAGGATAGACGACTTGTTTGATTAGCTTAAGGGGGCCGCGGTATTCTCAAAAATAGATCTACGGTCTGGATATCATCAGCTTAGGGTGAAGGAGGCAGATATCCATAAGACAGCTCTCCGAACAAGATACGGCCATTACGAGTTCTTGGTAATGCTGTTTGGGTTGACGAACGCCCCAGCCGCGTTCATGGATATGATGAACCGGGTTTTTCAACCTTACTTGGATCGGTTCGTCGTTGTATTCATCGACGACATCCTAGTATACTCCAAGTCTGAGAGGAGCATGATGAGCATCTCCGGGTTGTGTTGCAAGTGTTGAGGGAGAAGAAGCTTTATGCCAAATTCAGCAAGTGTGAATTTTGGCTTAAGGAGGTTGCATTCTTAAGGCATGTTGTGTCTATAGAAGGAATAAGGGTGGATCCTCGAAAGATTGAGGCAGTGTTGGATTGGAAACCACCTAAGTCTGTGGCTAAGGTTCGTAGTTTCTTGGGATTAGCAGGCTACTACAGAAGGTTTGTAGAAGGGTTCTCATCAATAGCCGCACCTTTGACGAAGTTGTTGAGGAAGGAGGTACCTTTCGTATGGACAGATAAGTAACAGGAGAGCTTTGAGAAGCTTAAGAGGGTTCTGACTGAAGCTCCGATTTTGATTCAACCTGAGGCAGGGAAGGATTTTGTAGTGTATTGTGACGCTTCCCATACAGGATTGGGATGCTACTGATGCAAGACGGGAAGGTAGTCGCGTATGCGTCTCGGTAATTAAGGCCACATGAGGTGAACTACCCGACGTATGACTTGGAATTGGCAGCAGTAGTCTTTGCTCTTAAAGTGTGGAGGCATTATCTGTATGGAGAAAAGTCAGTAATCTACACAGACCACAAGAGTCTTAAGTATTTGTTGACTCAGAAGGAGTTGAACATAAGACACCGAAGATGGGTGGAGTTATTGAAGGATTATGATTGTTCTATAGAGTATCACCGGGGCAAGGCGAACGTAGTGGCAGATGCCCTAAGTCAAAAAGTCGTGTCAGATCTGAGGGCGATGTTTGCGCATCTAAGCTTGTATGACGACGGAAGTTTGTTAGCAGAGTTGCAAGTTAAGCCGACATGGTTGAATGAGGTAAAAGAAAGTCAGTTAATGGATGAGGATCTAAGTGCTAAGCTACGACAAGTGCAGAGTGGAGAGTTGGAAGATCATAGTATTAATGATGAGGGAGTATTGTGTTTCAAGGGAAAGGTCTGTATGCCGAAGAATGAGGACCTAAGGCGGAGAATTCTTCGGGAATCGCATAGTAGCCCTTATGCTATGCATCCTGGAGGTAGTAAGTTGTACAGAGATCTACGGGAACAGTTTTGGTGGCCTGGTCTAAAGCGAGAAGTTACCAAATTTGTAGGGAAGTGCTTGACGTGTCAGCAAGTTAAGTCTGCACACCAAGTTCCGTCAGGATTGCTTCAGCCAAACAAGATTCCGCAGTGGAAGTGGGAGAGAATTACCATGGACTTCGTTAGTGGGCTTTCCCTTACGCCTACTAAGAAGGACTCGGTATGGGTGATAGTGGATCGATTGACCAAGTCTGCGCATTTCATTCCAGTGAGAGTTGACTATTCTTTACAGAAGCTGGCAAAGTTATATGTGGAAGAAATTGTGTGGTTGCATGGAGTGCCGGTGTCAATCATTTCAGATAGGGATCCAAGGTTTACGTCTCAGTTTTGGAAAGCCCTACATCAGGCTTTAGGCACCAGGTTAGACTTCAGTATGGCTTTTCATCCACAGTCGGATGGGCAGTCTGAACGAGTAATCCAAGTGTTAGAGGATATGTTAAGGGGCTGTGTGATAGACTTCAGAGGAACTTGGGAAGAATATTTGCCTTTAGCGGAATTTGCTTACAGTAACAGCTATCAAGCTAGTATTCGGATGGCACCATATGAAGCGCTGTATGGACGGAAGTGTCGCACTCCTACGTGTTGGACGAAATTAGGGGAACGTCGAGTTTTGGGTCCAGAGATTGTGGTAGAATCCGAGGAGAAGGTTGATGTAATTCGGGAACGGTTGAAGGAGGCATCTGATAGGCAAAAGTCGTATGCGGATCTAAAACGGAGGGAAATAGAATTTGATGTGGGAGATCAAGTGTTTCTGAAAGTCTCGCCTTGGAAAAAAGTGATGAGATTTGGTTGCAAAGGGAAGTTAAGTCCCAGGTTTATAAGACCTTATCGGGTATTGAAGCGAGTTGGACTAGTGGCATACCAGTTAGAGTTACCACCAGAGTTGAAGCAGATGCATGATGTAATCCATGTTTCCATGCTACGTCGTTATCGATCAAACCCATCTCATATAATGCCAGTTGAAGAGGTGGAACTAAGGCCAGATTTGTCCTATGAGGAAGAGCCGATTCAGATTTTGGAACGGGATGTGAAAGTGTTGCGGAGGAAATCAGTTCCTCTAGTCAAAGTATTATGGCGTAATCATGGATCGGAAGAAGCTTCATGAGAGCCGGAAAAAGCAATGCGACAGCAATACCCTCACTTATTTCAGCCAGGTAATTTTGAGGTCGAAATTATTTTTAAGGGGGGTAGAACTGTAATATCCTTGATCTTGGGCTTACGCATTTGTGCTTAAATATATGTAAAAGCATGCCTTTGTGTGTTATGAATGTGTTGTATGAATTTTGTGAACTTTAGAAAATAGGATAGTGCTTTAGAAATTATCAGATTTTAAGTTTAAAAGAGGAAGCTGGGCAGAGGAGGCCTTAAGAAAATATTTTGGTGAAATTAGACACAAAAATAGACTTGGTACAGTGGCTTCGAGGCGCCACTTAAAGCCCAGTAAGTGACGCCACAATGAGTGCCAGAGGGGCTAGGTTCGAGCTGCAAGGGAAGCAAATAAAAGAGTTTTATTTTGCTACAGGAGTGAGCAGTAGTGGACGGCACTAAGGCACTAAAGGGATGAGTCTAATCCTTTTTAAATTTAGGCTAGATAAGGGATAAATGATGGATTAATTTTATAATTTTGAATGAAGTGATAAAGAGAGGAAATAGGAGAAAAAGGTGGAAACTAATAAGGGGATGTGTGTGGCCGGCCAAGGGACTATTTGGTGATCAATTTTGGTCATAGCCGAATTTCTAACGAAAGGTTTAGAGGTTCTTCTCGGTTTTTCTTTTCTTTCTCTAGTGAAGTGCCGAAAATTCTCCTCTTCTCATCTTTGTTGCACTTGTGCCGAAAATTCCCAAGAAAGAGTAACTTGTGTTCTTTCTCTCTTATTCCTTTTTCTACTCATTGACATAGCCGAACACCATTCTCCCATTCTCTCCTCTCACTTTGGCCGAAACCCTCAACACTCTATTCTCTCTTCTTCGTTTCGCAAGACTCCAAAAAGCCAAAATCAAGTGACCAATATCTAGGCCATAGTCGAATAGCTATATGGGTTCAAGTAAAGGGGTTGTCGATTCCAATATTGGGGATAAGGATTCTATTGTCATCATTCTATTTCTTTTCTTTTAGCCGAAATCAAGATTCTAACCCCTTAATGATCTTTGACCAAACCTTTGAAGGAGGATTTCGGGTTTTCTGCTAAGTTGACTACAATAGAAGATCTTCGAGATTTTAAGACTCAAAGGTAAGCCACATGTGGTATTCGGCCAAGGACCATTTTATAGATTTTTGTACAAAACGTTGACCCTAGTGTCTACCATGTAGGATTTAGGCATCCTCATAGCCAAGTGACGATTTTCGGGATTTTAGATTCACAAAGGTAAGTGAATATACTAATCGGCTAAGGCCATATTTGGTGGTTCAAATCTATTTATTAATTATTCAAAAGCCGGAAGCTAACCTGCTAAGTGATCTAGTGTGGGCCAATTTCAAGGAAGAAATATCACAAAGTTTCGGGATTTGTTTAGGAATCAAATCGGCAGCAAGGTAAGATTTTGACTGTGATAATCCTTCGGGATCTGATTGAATAGCCGAATAGGCTTTTGCTAAAATACTAAGTATTGGCCGAATGTAGGAACTAAAATCTAGAGAGTTAGATCGGGGTTCTTCGGGATTTCAGTGAACTCGTTAAGTATACCAGGTGTGTACCCTGCACTAAGCCTAAATAGATTTATGGTTATGCCATAATAAATGTATTAATATGAATATGCAAGATGTGGCTAAGGGTACCATGCAATGGTACAAAGTACACAAATACGTTTTCCTACTCCTACTATGAGTATAATATGATCTGTACAGCACATATGTGAAATAATAAGAATGTGAATAAGAAATATGAAACGGTTTATGCATATTTGTATGACATGGGGCATATGGGTCATATGTAAAGGGGAAGTGATCTGGTGGTTTATACCACAAATATCTGAATGTGGTGACTCATGTCACAAAATTTTATCTGGTGGCAATGCCACAATATATATAAGGGCGATGAGCACGTCGTCTGCGCAAATGATCGCTTTCGATGATGATGTGTAGCGGATGGAGGGTTGACTTAGTAGTCCCCATGGTGTGATGGTTGGTACGGGTGATGTGTAGCGGATGGTTATCTAGGTTTGGGTTTGGGTGTGCATCACTATTTCTATCTGTTATATATATGTATGTGTGATATGATATGATGTGCCTGAATCGTTGAAACTTAGTATTGGTTACACATTGAGTCCGTTTGACTCACCCCGTTGTGGGATATTTTTCAGGTGACACTCAGTGATGGACCAGGTCGGCAGGAGCTTAGTGGTGGCCATGTTCAGCTCAGACTTCATTTTATTTAGGTTTTCTATATTTATGTATTTTGGATTTATTCGGGTTTTGCTTTGATGTAATAAGGCCTTTGCTATTAACTGTTTCTGCATGCATTTTAATTATTATATTATGATACGATTTTTATTAAATTAAACTTTAAACGACTTTTCTTAAAAATAAAACGTTAAATGTTTTGACACTTAAACACAATGATTTCCAAATAAACTCTAAACAAATTCGACATATCGATTTTTTTTCTCCAAAATCACCCAATGTTTTCCAAAGCAATGAACGAATTCTGAAAATGTTTTATTTAAGGAACATACCAGATTCGGTCGAGGCTCGTGGGCCGGGTTTGGGGTGTTTCAAATTTTGTCAGCAGCTCCTTAAGGTTCGACTTCTTTTCCTGTGGGTAGGGCTGTTGTTGGAAGTTTGGAAGGGGTTGTTGTCTATGATTTCCTTGACCACCCCATGAAAAATTGCGGTGGTTCCTCCAACCTGGATTATAAGTGTTACTATAAGGGTTATTTTGAGGTCTAAAATTGTTGCCCATATAGTGAACTTGCTCGTTTTCAGTGCTCAGGTTGTAAGGTGGGTATTTTGTATTGTTCATCCCTCCTCTATTCGTATTGCACTGCATAATTGAATGTACCTGCAAAGAATCACATAAACCATCAATCTTTTTATTTAACAGCTCTGCCTGGTTTGATAGCATGGTTACTACGTCGAGGTTAAAAACACTGGCAGCTTTTGTTGGCCTAATCCTCGTGACTTGCCACTGATAGTTATTCAGTGACATCTCTTCAATGAATTTGTAGGCAGCCTCATGGGTTTTGTTATTCAAGGTTCCGCCGGCGGCTGAATCAATCAATTCTCTCGTTGATGGTTCACACCGTTGTAAAAGGTTTGGACTTGTAGCCACAAGGGTAGTCCATGGTGTGGGTACCTTCTCAATAGATCTTTGTATCTCTCCCATGCATCGTAAAGTGTTTCTAAATCCATTTGCAAACAAAAAAAATATCATTCCTCAACTTGGCCGTTTTAGCCGGAGGAAAATATTTCAACAAAAATATTTCGGTCATTTGTTCCCAGGTAGTGATTGATCCTCGTGGACGAGAATTCAACCACTGTTTAGCTTTATTCCTCAAAGAAAAGGGAAACAACAAAAGATGAATGGCATCATCAAAAATGCCATTTATCTTGAAAGTGCCGCAAAATTCTAGGAAATTCGCCAAGTGATTGTTTGGATCTTCATCCTGCAAACCATTAAACTGAACAAACTACTGTATCATCTGAATTGTGTCAGGTTTCAGTTCAAAATTATTTGCAGCAGTAGCAGGTCTAACAATACTTGACTCAGTTCCTATTAAATTAGGTTTAGCATAATCATACATAGTTCAAGGAGCATGATTTTCAGCCACCTCTGGAGGTAGCGGATTATTCTCAGCCATTTCTTTGGTAGTATTGGTTTCGACTTCTTGCTCTTCTTCTATGTAATTTAAGCTTCGCCTTATTTCTCTACGATTTCTGCGAACAGTACCTTCAATATCACTGTCGTAAATTAGGGGGCCTATTGAGTTCCTTCTTGTCATAAACTAGAGGTACCTGCTAAGAACAAATAAAAGAAGGAAAATTCGCAAAGTTAAAAGAAAAATAAAAATAAAAGTAAGTTGCAAAAATATAAAAAATGGTTAAAGTAATAAAAAATGAGCGTTCTTAATATTTTAGTTCCCCGATAACGGCGCCAAAAACTTGATCGTGTGTCAGAGTCTTAAAATTTATATAATGAATGATCTAGCCTAAAAATTAACTGTGGCAACGACTTGAGGCAAGTGTCGGAATGTCGAACCCAAAGGAACAAAAAGTACTAATACTAACTTTCTTTTTATTTTTTAGCCTAAGAATTAAAGGAATTTGTTATTGAATCTAAAATTAGCTAACTACTAAGCTAAAGATGCTAAGACAAATAGAATGAATTTGGGAAAATACTTGTGGGAAAAACCAATTGATTAAGACAATACCTAAGGAAGAATCCACCTAGACTTCACTTGTTATTTAACTCTGAACCAGACGATTTATTCACTTAACTTGATCCGTAGGATTCCCTAATTTATATTAATACCTCTCTCGAGGCTACTAACGTCTAACCCTAAGTTGATTAACTGAAATCTCTTTCTAATTAAAACCCCTAGAATTGCATTAACTCGATCTATGGACTCCCATATTAGGTTTGACCCTAATTCGGCAGATTTTCGTCATCCTATCTCCAGGGTTGCAATCAACTCTGCTTAATTATGCTAGATCTACTCTTAGATAGGGTCTATTCCTCCTCTACCTAAGCACATCAATACTTCAACTAATATCCTGAAATATCAAAACAAGAATTAAGAACACATAATTAAGAACAAATCAAGTATTTATCATATAGTTCAGAAAATAATAACAAGATCCATCTTAAGTTTCATCCCCCTCAGGTATTTGAGGGGTTTAGTTCATAATTATAAAAGAATACATCTCAAAAGAAAATATAAAACAAAACATAAGAAAACCCGAAAACCCTCTGAATGAATTGAAGGGAAGATCATTCGCCTTGAGTATGACTCTGGCTTCTTAAGATGAATCAACTGGCTTCCTTTGAGTAAATCCCATAATTATGGCCTCTTTGGCTTGGTTCTTCGGCCTAATTGGATGCCCCTTGAAGGTTGGCCTCTAGGGTGTTTATATAGGCTTTTGGAATGGCTTTCTTTGCCTCTGAGTACCCTATTCCGAATAGAATTAAAGCAGGTCATGTCAAGGACATGCCCATGGCATACGCCCATGTAAGTCGAGGCCAGGCCGTGTGTAATTCGTACTTAGGCCAATTTACTCCGTTTTTGGCCTGTTTCTCGTTCTTTCCATTTTCCAGTGCTCTCCTAAGTATAAGACATGAAATTAAAGGATTAGGAGCACCAAATTTCACAATTCAGGGAATAAATCATCCAAAAGTATGCTAAATATGTATATATTACGGTTTATCAGGCATTCTCATTACATCTCAAGATTTTCATGCCAATTCAAGGGATACATGCCCATTGAATCATTGAATTTCGATGGATACTCAGGTAGTACACTTGAAGTGTACGGTTCCATAATCTGTCAATTTCTTATTCAAGGATACCCCTTAGGGCACTTAACCAAAAAATACACTCTCGAGCCACATATCGCATAACATGATTACCAGTCCAAGCTAAATCCTTTATATAATGTAAGCTCGGAGGAGCTCGATTAAGATTACTAGTCTAGGCTAAACCCTAATCTTAATGCATACTCGAGAGGTATTATATTAGGATTACCCATCTAGGCTAAATCCTTTATATAACAAAGTCAATGGCATTACTCGTTCGAGCTAAATCTCATCCATAAAAAATGTAGGACCTTATTAGTTTCGGGAAAGTGCATATAATCATCGAAATTCAACATTCAATCAGGACTAACGCTTTATTACCATTTCAAGCATGTAGCATGTTTTCCATCATAGCATACAAGTAAAACGCATTAACATAAATCACATTACATACAAACACAACATTCAATTAACATAATTACATGTCCAATTAAGTTACACGATCTAACCCCGGGTTTGTGTTTTCTGGATCTATATAAATGAATTTAACTATCAATTTCATACATTTCATATTTAAATGGACTCAATTTACATCCTAGGAAAAATTACCATTTTGCCCTTAACTTTTCCATAAATTCTGAGTTGTCTTTAGGCCCAAAAAATTAAACTTGTGCAAATTACTCCCTATTCAAAGCCTAACCAAAGCCCCATTACACAATTTACAGCACATGTATACATAAAATTTCAAAATTTTTCTTTCAATTTCACAATTTTACATTTTAATCCCTAACTCAAGTTTTCATCAAAAATCACTTTGTAAAAGTTGTTTATCTATCAATAATCTTTCATTTTCTACCAGAAGTTTCTAATTTCCAGCGTAATACATGCATGACCCATTTTCATACTTTGATAACTTTTCAAATTAATCCCCCAAATAGAGAGATTAAGCTATCCCGATTCCAAGAATATCAAAATTACTAAAAATGGGACAAGGAAACTTACCCCATTAGGCCGTGATAGTTTCTTCTCTCTCTCCTAGGTTTCCATGTGTTTTTAGGTTGAAGATGATATAAAATAAGATGATTTCTTTTATCATATTATTAATTAACTAAGTGTTTGCTATTTCCAATTTAGTCCTTGATTTTCTATAATTCCATGGTTGAGTCACCATGAAAAATCTACATACTTTTCTTAATGGTCTAATTACCATATAAAGGCCTCTAGTTTTGAATTCCATAGCTATTTTATCCTTATAGCTACTATAATTCAACTTTCACATTTTATGCGATTTAGTCCTTATCGTAATTATGCACTAGATTGATAAAATTTTCATAATTAAATTTCCACATGTCACATCTATCATATTACAGACCATATAATAAAATAAAAATAAATTATATTTTGGGTTGGATCTATGGTCTAGAAACCACTGTTTCAATTTCACTAAAAAATGGGCTGTTACGCTAGGCCTCATTCAGCCCATAAGGTCAATAAATGTCTCAAACTATTGAATGTAAACAAAACTAAGAAAACTTAATTAAAACATAATAAAAATGGTTGTATTCAAGTTCCCCAAGTGTGAAAACTAATTTAATCTACTACATCGAATTACAGCAGAACAAACTCCCCCACAAGTCATTACATGTCCTTAAGCAAAGCGAAAAAAAAAAGGTAATTAAAAGACGAACCTTGAAAAAATATGGTACAAATGTTAGTTTTGGAGCACATGACTAGGCATTTCATATTTACACATAATCTTGACATGATATATACCTGACTTACCACTTTTGGTATCCAACACGTTAGTTTAGTATATTAAAAAACATACAAACATTAAGGGTTTGAAATGTAGGGATCCATCAATAAGTTATGCAGGTAATTTATTTATCCTAGCAGAATACAAGCAATCATAAACACAATTATTTAGTATAATGTCAATTTGTAAATAAGTTTACCTAGAACACATAAGGCTTTTCGACTTATAACATTCTAAGGCTTAGGATAATAATGGAATTCAAGAACAATAAGGGTCAAATAGTTTGGCGCAACATATTGTTCCTTATTCTCCCCCTTAGTGAACCACACCTGCTCATCGCCTTGTTTCTCCTTTTCTCACATTCCTTATTTTTCCATAGGAAATCACAACATAATACAACAACTATGGCTAGCTCACGAGTTTGTGTGCTCTAATGAACGAGACTTTCTACTTTTGGTGACTTTGTCACTTATCTTTCTTCTATTTCAATACATTTCTCATTCACGAATGCTTTTACTCTCAAGAACTTTTTCTCCTCGTTTTTTCTTTTCTTTTTGAATTTTTCTTTTGTTGTACATATTGGCTAACCTATAAATAATCTATCACACTACAACATCCCAAAAACCAGGGGTTAGTAGAATCGGGTTTTTGAATTAAGAGAGAGTAGTCATGCCCTAATTTTTGGGACTATATAGACGTTTTTAGGAAATAAATGAGGTATAGGTTTGTTAGATAATATTTATTGAAACGTTCATTAAAATCAAAGTTCAAATCCCTTCTATCGCAACAGTTTTATTATTTTGAAAATCTTGCCTCAAACCCTAGTATGTGACACGCCTTATTTTTAAAATAAATATTGCAAAATTATTTCATGTATGAGTAATTAGCCTAGTGGTTAAAGGAAAAATAAAGAATCATGGATACTAGATTAAGGTCCCAATTTCGAATCTTTTCCCTTGCAAAATAATTAAGTTTTACAAAATCCCTTATTTTTTTTAATGTGTATGCCGTCCATACCTTTGAACCCTAGGTATAAATACAAAATTTTCTTGTACTTTTCAGCCTTCAAGTCAAAATTTCCCTACCCTATCCGTTCACCCTCTTCCTATCCTCTTTTTCTTCATTTTTCTTTCTTTCTTCCCTTGTGTGTCGCCGCCCAAGCCACCAAAATTCACCATCAATTTCTCTTCTTTTTGGAACAAGTTCTTGCACCATTATTTTCCTCCTCTTGCTGTCATTTTAACATAAAATTTCCATCCATATTTCTAAAATTTTAGCACTAAATATTTGCCTCCATTAATGCTCCAAAAGAACTCCATTGCCGCCCCTGACCGCCTCCGGATGTACTAATGTTCAGAGTGTAAATATTGCAATAAAATATGGAATTGTGAGGCAGTATCCGAAAGTATACGGGTCTCATTATAATATAGTTTTACAATGGGGTAGGCAAGTACTCTGAGGATCGTACCTAAGGGAGGTGAGTGTTAGATCAATTCTAACCTAAATTCTAAAAGATCTAATTAGTACTTTTAAATTTAGTTATAGTACGAAGGATATAAAATAAGGGATTTATGGGGTTTTTATAATAATGAAAATAAAATAGCATACAAAGTTAAAATTCAAGATGTTAAAAATGAAGAATAAATAAAATTTGATTATGGGTAATTAGTTCACTTCGGTAATCACCATCAATTGTCGCTTCGAGTTCCTCGTCAATCAACTAGTCATTATCCTAATAGGATCTTCCGATATTCCACAAACATAACGAGTAAGAAAGAAATACTTATCTTTTGACCTTGTAGTCTAGACTAGTTTAGGGTTAAGGTGTTCACGGATGGGCAATATCAAGTTTGGGTTAATTCCCACCTTGATGACTTTCTGGGGTTGTTAGACCTAGGGTTTGCTGCACGTTCTACCTTTCCCAAATGGGTGATCCATTGAGTAACTGTAACAGTTGTTTTTAGTCAAATCAAAATAGTGGTTCGGGACCACAAATCTGAACTCAAAATAATTATTTTATTATTACTCTAATCTTTTCAGTATGATAGTGTGTTTTTGTAAAAATTGAGTTGAGAAATTTTATCGTTTGAATGGTTAATTTGATAAAAAGGACTAAATCGCGTAAAGTGCAACAGTGATGTTCAAATAGCTAAAAGTGTCAAATAGCTATATAATCTTTAATTAGAGGTCCTTATGTTGTGATTATACCATTATTAGCATGAATGGACAATTATGGACGAGTATTAATTAATTTTGTTGTTTTATAACCAAGGTTAAATAAGTAATTTAGTAATAAAATTAAAATTTAGTAAAATAAATGACATTTTCTATTCATTCATCTCCTCCACTGATTTTTCTAAGGAGAAAACACCATTTTTGAGCTCTTGAACATTAGACCTATCTCTCTTGTACATGTAAGTCCATTTTTGTTCGGTTTTTAATGATTTTTATGTTTTTGAGATCATTACTGTAACATCCTAGATTAGGGGTTATGCGTTCGTGCCTAATTCATGAGTTAGTAGGTTTTGGCAGTGTTGGAAGTGTATTAAGGGTTTTTAGAATTCTAGGATGGAAGAAGAAAGCTTTGGAAAATTATTGGTTTTTAAGTAAAAAGGGGAGCTAGGTAAATGAGGCTTTAAAAGAAACTCCGTGTGAAGCATGACACAAGGAACCATGTGGTAAAATGGCATGTTTTATGAATTATGAATGTGTTATGTGAATTCTAGAAATAAGGAAATGTATGGAAATGTAAGGAAATGTAAGGAAACGTATGGAAATGTAAGGAAATGTAAGGAAATGTATGGAAATGTATGGAAATGTAAGGAAATGTAAGGAAATGTATGGAAATGTAAGGAAATGTAAGGAAATGCCTTGTCTTGGAAATGTAAGGAAATGTAAGAAAATGTCTTGTCTTGGAAATGTAGGGAAATGTGCTGGAAATGTAAGGAAATGTCTTGTCTTGGAAATGTGAGGAAATGTCCTGGAAATGTAAGGAAATGATGTGGAAATGATTCAAAAGAGGAAAGTAAACATTTCTGGAAACTTGGAAATGTAAGGAAATGTCAAGTTTAAAGAGGCAAACGAAAATTTTTGGAAACTTGGAAATGAAAGGAAATGTCAAGTTTTAAAGCTTAAAAAGAGGAAATTAAGGCAAGGTGGCCTTAAGAAAATTAGTAGGAAGAATTTGGCACACAAACAGGCTTGGAAAAGTGGCCTAGAAATGCCACTTAAGGCCCAGGTAAGTGACGCCACCTACATGAGCAAGTGGGCCTGAGTTCGAGTCACATGGGAAGCAAATAAAAGAAATTTTATTTTTGCTTCTAGAAGACTGAGGTGGACGGCACATGCTTCTAGAAAGGACGTGTTATCTTTTCATAAATATTCGATTAAAAAGGTGATAAATAAAGGATTTTTAAATTGGATTATTTTGAAGAGATAAATGTTGGATTAAACTCTTTTATTTATGATAATTAAAGGATAAAGTTATCGATAGAGGAGTGGTGGCCAAGTAAGGGACTTTGAATTATCTTTTATTTTAGGTGATAATTAAAAAGATAAATAAGGATTATTCTTTAATTTTTAAATAAGGAGATAAGGAGGAAAATAAGGAAGAGTGGTGGCCAAGTAAGGGACTCTAGCCTAGTAATTTCGGCTATAAAAGGAAATGAGAGGCCAACCTTCATTCTTCCTTTTCTCTTTTGTTCATCTGCCAAAATTCTCTAGCAAAATTCTCTCTTCTGCTTTGCCAAACCAAAATACCTTGTGTGTTCTAGCCGAATCCTCCATCTTTGTTCTTCCTTTTCTTTTCTTTCTAATCCCTACAAAAGCCGAAAGTTGTGAGAGCATCATTTAGCCATAGCCAAATCTCTGAAAGTTGAAGTGAAGGTGCAATCGATTTCTTCAAATAAGGG
Organism: Gossypium bickii; assembly: GCA_025503065.1. Lineage (NCBI taxonomy): Eukaryota > Viridiplantae > Streptophyta > Magnoliopsida > Malvales > Malvaceae > Gossypium > Gossypium bickii. Next base: position 69,850,985 of record CP106716.1, on the reverse strand, counting down.
TAAAACCCAAGTTTGGTTTCCATTCTTTTATATTTTAGACTTATCGAAATTTAGGGACTAATTCCTATTATTGATCTTGGCCGAATCATGGAAGGAAAGTTTCGGGATTTATTAAGTGTCGACTACAAGGAAGGAGAAGTTCTTTTCCCGAAGGTACACCATAGGCCGCGTGTTCCCTAGTTATTCGGTGAATTTCGGGATTTAAGAATCTAAGGTAAGTCATATTTAACATTTGGCTAAGGGTTATTTGTTGTGAATAAATGTTAGAAATTGATCTAACATGTAGTTATAGGGATTTCGACAGAGGGATACAAAGATTTCGGGATTTGAGAATTTCAAGGTAAGTTTAAGAATACTAATCCTACTAGGATTTGGATTTATGGCCGAATGGCTTTTTATTAAAATAGTAAGTGAATAATCAAATGTAGGGATTAAGGATCTAAGCGGTAGATCAGATTTCGAGATCTCAAGGAATTTGCTAAGTGAATCAGGTGTGTACCCACACTACTTTGTAATATGAATTATGGTTATATGTATTAAAATATGTGTTAATGGAAATATGAGCGTGACTAAGGTACCATGTTAAGGTACTAAGTACTCAGGTACGTTTCCTACTTCTCTTTGGGAGTATGAAATATGTTATTCGTAACATGAAAATATGATAAGAATGTGAACTCGTATATTATGCATATTAATATATATGGGGCATATGGTTGTATATTGAAAGGGGAAGTGAAAAGTGGTGACTTAAGACCACGATGAATCAAAAGTGGTGACTTACGACCACAATAATCGAAAAGTGGTGACCTAAGACCACGATGTCAAAAAGTGGTTTCCTAAGACCACGATCACGGAGCCTTAAGCCCGCAAATTGGTGTGTAGCGGATGGAGGGTCGACTTAGTAGTCCCCACGGTGTGCTTGGCGGTGCAGGTGTGTAGCGGATGGACAATTAGGTTTGGGTTTGGGAATGCATCATAATTTGTATGCTATGATATGAATGTGTAATATTTGTTATGCCCGATTCTATTATGATTTAGTGTTGGTTACACATTGAGTCTGTTTGACTCACTCCAGTTGGGAATATTTTTCGTGATGAGCAATAATGGACCGGGTCGGTAGGAGCTAAAGGTGGCCATGCATAGCAAGGAAAAATCTTATTATTTGGGATTTTTATTTTTACTAAGTACTTTAATTTTAAGTTTGGGAATTATTTGATGTAATAAGGCCATAAGGCCATAGTTGGATTATTTATTTTATTTTTATTTATTAAAGTTTAAAGTATATTTATTCAAAACAAAGCCCAAACGTTTTGTCACCATAAATAAATGGGTTCCAACATAAGTTAAATTTGTTTTCAACTCAAGCCCAACCCAAAACAATTATATTTTCTTTAAAATCGCACAAGTTTTCTCTAAGTAACAAAGAACTTTGAAACCGGTTTTCTTGAGGAACATACCAAATCTGGTCAAAGCTCGTGGGCCGGGTTTGGGGTGTTTCAATTACAATTAGGTCTAGCTAGCCCAGGGACTATTTTGCAAAATTGTTAAATATTTTAAATGTTGCCATTGATGAATACATGAGTATTTTGATGTTTAATGATAGATTATGAAAGTTTGATGATAGTTATACAAGTTTTATTAAGTAATTTTTAGTGAAAATGCAAATTAAGGATTAATTTGTGAATAGTGTAAAAATCATGGTTAAAATGTGAAATAAATGAAAAATATGGGATGCTATGGTAATAATAGAAATTCGGCTAGCATGGGTAGGGACCTTATTGCATGAATTTTTTATTTTAGGAAATAAGGACTAAATTGTAAAAGTTGTGAATCATTAGGGGCAAATTTGTAAAAGTGCCTTAATGTGAATTTTTGGACTAAATTGAATAGAGAGATAATTAAATAAGTTAATTTTGATTACATATAGATAAAGTAAAGTGAAACTCAGATCTAGATCGATGGAAAAACAAAGTAATCGACTAATTGACCTGTTTCTTTGTTTTTACATCCGAGGTAAGTTCGTGAGTAAGAAGCATTGTTATAATTATGTTTTAAATGCTTTGATATTGCATAAACTGTGAAAACGAGTCTTCAAACATGTTCAACAATGATTCAACAACATTTCGGCATTGGAAATCTCGGTTGAACCTTAGGAATATATTTGGATACTAGTGACATGTCATTAGGGCTTATTGTGATTATATGATCCGGGTGCTGGTCCTGTATGTCCTACCGGTGACTGAGTATACTGGCATGTGTTACGGTTACTTGAAAGCTTGTGTGAGTATCACCGTGTAGCTACATCTTGACCCACAACTTGTGTGAGTAGGCCTATTGATAGCTTGAGAGCGATCATATATGTAATATGTTATTGAGATAGCATTGGCTATATATGTGGCACTTCAGTGCGATTTTCCCAAGCATCCGATAGTATTTCGAATGGTTCAATAGGTAAATGAAAGATGTGGTTGAAGTATGAGATTGATACGTGATGGTATAGGTATGTACATGAACCGTATAAGCTTTGAACTGAAGAAAGTGAGAAGTTTGCATATAATCTTATGATTGAATAAGTGAAAGGTTTATTAGTTAATATGAGTACTTAATGATTTACTCAATTTGTTGAATCGTGTATTTTTTATTATATTGAGTTTATTGCATACGAGCTTACTAAGCTTTTTAGCTTACTTTGTTTAACTTTCTGTGTTTTATAGTGAAATCAAGCTAGCTCAAATTCGCGGATCGTTGGAGAGTTTGTCACACAATCCTACTATCACTTGGTACTTTTGAACTTTGGTATTTTGGTATATGGCATGTATAGGATTATGGTATTTATGATATGTATTTTGGTAGTGAGTTTTGCCATTTGAATTGGCTTGTAAATGTCTATGTTTTAGTTTGTATATATAGCCATGAAACTTGGTTTAATTTGGTTAGTTTGGTTATGTATATATATATTTAAGTGTTCATATGGCATATGTTATGTGATTGAGGTTGATTTTGTAATGTTTATTGATAGTTGGTATTGTCAATGCCAAATGGTTGATATTAGTGAGGAGATATATTTGTGAAATTGAGCACATTGATGCATATTTCGAAGTGTATAATTAGTTCAATTGTATATGTGATTTTAGCATAAATGGTATAGTCAATTGGGTGAATTGTCTATATTGAGAAAGGTGGTATAGAATATGCATGATTTAGACTTGAATTGGTTGGTTTAAATGCCAAATTATGTTATGTTTTGGTGCAATTTGGATTGTTGTAAGTGTGCACAAGATTGGGTGGCAATATGGCTTTGTAAATAGCGTATTTCTCTCTACACAGGCGTGTGTCTCCTGGTGTTGAAATAGAAAACAAGTCAGTATGCTCTACACGGCCTCACACACGGGCGTGTGACTTGGCCGTGTGGTATAAGTCAGTATGCCCTACAAGTTTGACACGGCCTAGCACAAGGCTTGGCACACGGGCTTGCCACACGGGAGTTTGTGTTGGCCATGTGACCCAAGTCAGAGTGTTACACGGGGTCAGACACGGGCTGGGACACTACCATATGCTCCCATTTTGAATGTCCACATGGCCCGTGACACGGGCGTGTCTTTGGTCGTGTGAGACACACGACTGGGGCACATGAGCGTATGTCCCTTCTTTTTGAAAAAATTTTCTAAATGTCCAAAATGTTTCCAAAGTTATCGATTTAGTCCCAAACCACTTCTAATGCATGATTAAGGCCTCGTAGGCTCGTATTAGGGACAAAATGATTGATTCTAAATGAATTGTATTTGAATTGATTAATTTGTATGATATATGTATGTTTTAATGTGTGATAAGTTTTATAATGCTCCGTAGCCCTATTCCAGCGTTGAATACGGGTAAGAGGTGTTACATTTATTGGTACCAGAGCTACAGTTTAGTCGATTCTAGGACTAACGTAGCGTATGTGAGAGTCTAGCTATACATGCCATATATAACCTGTGATAGTGTGATGACTGTTGACAATTTAAATTGTGTTTTTGTATAGCAAATGGATCCCAATCGAGCTATAGCTGATGATGTTGAGAATAATGCGCCAGCTCCCGCTCAAGGGATAGCGCCGTTTGAATCTAGAAACTTACCAAGTAATCGCAGAAGAGAGGCTAAAGAAGCCTTTTTCCAAATGATGAACGAGTGGTTCACGGAGTTTGTTCGGACAAATTCGGCTGCTCAACAACCTCCACCCCCACCTAATCCCCAACCTGTTCCCGTAGTTCCTCAAGATGTAGGACTTCTACGAGTAAATAAGCCACACGTTGATAAAATCCGTAAATACGGGGCCGAAGAGTTCAGATCTACCTTTGATGATGATCTCGAGAAAGTTGAGTTTTGGCTTGAAAACATTATTCGGGTATTCGATGAAATTTTGTGCATGCCAGCTGAGTGTTTAAAGTGTGCCATTTCCTTACTGTGGGACATTGCATATCAGTGGTGGAATACTTTAGTGTATGTGGTACCGAGAGAAAGAGTTACTTGAGAATTCTTTCAGACTGAGTTCCGAAAGAAATACATAAGTCGGCAGTTTCTTGATTAAAAGCATAAAGAGTTTCTAGAATTGAAACAGGGCCATATGACTGTGATCGAGTACGAAAGGGAATTTGTACGGTTGAGCAAGTATGCTCGAACATATGTTTCTACTGAAGAAATAATGTGCAAGCGGTTCGTTGATGGGTTGAACGAGGATATTGAACTTCTAGTCGGAATCCTAGAATTGAAAGAATTTGTTGTCCTGGTTTATAGAGCTTGCAAAGCAGAGGAGCTTATTTGAACAGAAATTTGTACACTCGTCCAAATGCTTCAATTGGGTATTTGAACAGAGATTGTGGAAAACAATACTCAAGTCCTAAAACTCAAGCTACATCGGTATCGAGTGTTGGCAGTGTGAGAAATTATAGACCTGAATGTCAGTAATACGGAAGACAACATCCTAGTGAATGTAGAATGAATAACCGAGCTTGTTTCAAACGTGGTTCAAAAGGTCATTTCATACGTGATTGACCAGAGATAAGATTCAGAATGCATGATCGAGTAACACCACTAACAGAGGGAGGCCATCGAGAAATGCGAGAAATGTGACCAATAGTAAAGGCACGACAAAAGATTCAGCTAAGGAATCTGAGGCTAGAGCATTTGCTAGAGCTTATGCTATTCGCGTTCGTGAAGACGCGTCATCACCAGATGTTATCACCGTTATATTTTCTCTTTACGACACTAATATTATTGCATTAATTGATCCTGGATCGACTTATTCATATGTTTGTGAGAATTTAGTGTTTAGTAAGAAATTGCCTATTGAATCTACTGAGTTTGTGATTGAAGTATCGTACCCCTTAGGCAAGTATGTTTTAGTAGATAAAGTTTGCAATAATTGTCCTTTGAAGAGTCGGAGTTACTATTTTCTAGCTGATTTGATGTTACTACCTTTTGAAGATTTCAATGTAATTTTGGGTATGGATTGGTTGACGTTGCATGATGTTGTTGTGAATTGTAGATGAAATACTATAAAATTGAAATGTCAAAACAATGAAATTCTTCGAATTGAATCAGATGAGTCGAATAAATTGTCAGTTGTAATTTTGTCCAAGTCAGCTTAGAGATGTGTGAGAGAAGGTTGTGAAACTTATCTTGCTTATGTTTTATATACAAAAGTGTCAAAATCTAAAACTGAATTAGTGCCAATCGATTGTGAGTATCCGGATGTGTTTCTAGAAGAATTGCCGAGGTTACCACTGAGCAGAGAAGTTGAATTTGCTATTGAGTTATTACCGAGAACTTCATCGATATCTATAGCTCCGTGTAGAATGGCTTCGACAGAGTTGAAATAGTTGAAAGCTCAGTTGCAAGAATTAACATATAGAGGTTTTACACGACCTAGTTTTTCACCCTCGGGTGCGCCAGTATTGTTCATAAAGAAGAAAGATGGGTCAATGAGAATGTGTATTTGTAGCGCCCCAAAAATGAAGGGTTACTAATCTTCCTTAATTTCCATGTTGTGCTTGAACGGTTAGCTATTATAGTGTATTCGGGGGTGCTAAGGTGGCCTGGGTTTAAGTCGGAGCTATGGAAAAATTTTAGTTTTTTGCTCATAAGGGGAACTGGCAGTTAGCAGTAGGACTTACGTATAATTATGTGTGTTTTGTGACACAAAAAGAGCCTGTGGCCTGATGGTGGTGGCATCATTAGGGAGGCAAGGAGAGTGGGGTTTGAATCCCATGGCAAGCAAAGGAGGGCTTTTATTTTATGTCATATGAGTGGAAGAAGTAGAGTTTGGATCAAACTCTACAAGGGAGGTTGAAGACTTGGTCAAAATTTTCAAATGGAAGGACGAGAGCAATTCTAGGAGATTTTGGTGGAGAAAATCAGGGAAGTGGATGTGTGTGCAAGTGTTGGCCGAATTTGGAGAGTTTAGGTAGGAAGAGGATTTCGACTAGGGGGTTGGAATGATGCAAATTCGGCTGAAGGGTCATTGGGAGCATTTCGGGTTTTGTTCTTTTGACATTTCGTGCTTCTTTTCTCTCTAGTGTTAGTGCCGCAAGTGACCTTTTTGTTGTTTCCGAGATTGAATTAAAGTGAGTTCTTAGTGTCGAATTCTTTTTGGAAATCTTCTTTCTTCTTCTCAATTGCTTCTCTGCCGATTTGGCTTGTGTGCAAGTTTGTTCATTCTCATTTTCAGCAGCATCTTAGCCGAACTCAACCTCATCTTTTCCTCTCGTCTTCTTTTCTATTCTCTTCAAGATAGCCGAACCCATCTTCCCCCTTGTTCTCAACGCTTTATTTCTTGTTCTTTAATGTAACACCCCAAACACGGCCTATAAGTTAGGCCTGAATCCGGCGTGTCATATTGAAGTGTTTTTGAGAAAACCTTGTTTTCATTGAAAACCCTTCTAGATAAAAGTTAAGTGAAATCCAGTTTTCAAAAGGAGGTGTAGCGAAAAACCATTTCCTTGTTACTATATAAAAAATTTCTTTGACAGCAGAAGCTCGTTCTTAGAACACCATTATTTAAAAAAAAAAACTTGAAATATGCTTAAAAGAAATAAATCCAGGTTCTTGTTTCAAAATTGAAATGCATAGTGGAAGTAATGGAATAATAACTAGAGGGAAAACCCTTATTACAATCCGGAATAAAATAACTTAAAATTTAGAATTAGATATTACGAAAACAAGTCTAATCGTCTTCCTAGTTGGCCACCTCTGAGTCCCTAAATCCGTTGAATCGCCTACTGAGGATCACTTGAGAAAAATAAAAGAGGGAGTGAGCTTTCGAAAACTCAGTGTGTACAACCCTCGTAAAAAAAAAACATACATATCATAATAGTAACATAATAATATCATATATGCAATGCAATGCAAACCCTACCCAAATAATCCATCCGGTACAATTCGTCTCCATCCAACCGAAACACTTCTGTGGGGATTTTGATATCGACCTACCCATCAAATACACTTCAAGGGTAGCCCGGTTGCAGTACTACCTAATGTTGCAGCAAAGCTGCTTATCATATAATAGGCTTAGAAAGCTATCGGTGGATCTACAGTTGTCAAGCAACCATGCGATCCGCATATACTTCCTCCATTCCACAATTCCCACCCATATGCATCCTAAACAAAATATCATATGAATGCAACGAATGTACGTGTAACATCCATAAGTCTTACATTCAATACATAGGAGCATTTTAGTCATTTTACAAATCAAGGGCATTTCGGAAATTTTGCAATTTAGGGGTGTTTTAGTAATTCTTAACAATATGGGTTTTAAATTACAAACTTTTGGCCTGTCAACATGTCCTCGTTGGCTAAAGTGAACAGACACTATGCACCAGGTAGGATTCCAGAGAAGAGGAGGTGGGTCACTAGGACCGCTTAAGTACCAAGCCCTCCCTAGATCCAATCCTAGACATGCATATGTCCATTGCCACATTCTACCCTAGCGACTTGTCCACAGACATGTTTGATTATTAAATTTTGTTTTATGCTATTTAAGAAGTCATCAGAACTAAGCCTAGAGTCCATTAAAACCCTAGCATGCATTTCAAAACTCCCATAAGGCCCACTAAGGCCAAATAATGTCCATATAGCTCATTAAGCCCAATCATGTATATGTAGCCCATTAGGCCCGATCATAATCAAATCATACAACCACCCATGTCAATCCGTCACTCAATTTCACATATCAACTCTTGCCAATTTGGGCCCACGAGCTCGGCAGGCCCATTTAGCCCCTTCTGGCCCGGTTGGCCAAACAGTGGCCCGAGACCATGAGATCGCTCTCTTGGTCCTGGTAGTCGTATCGGTGTTCCCACACAAATGTTCGCACGCTCGTCCAGTTGCCGGTGCCAACCTTTCGGCTTTTTGGCATTCGACTTGTTACACTATCCTCAGCCTTGAACCTACAACCAGTACCAACCTCCAATCCATCACACACTTAACCACAATATTTACCAAAAACTGAAGCCTTACCACAACCATATTGTGTGCCATCAGTCCTAATAGCCTTTCTTTAGCTACTACTCACGAATATCCCCTAGATCTACATCAATCTTAATCGCTAAAGACAAAATAATAGGTGACTTGTATCAACTTAAGTCACCCTTTCCCTTACTATAGACTATTCGGCCAACTTATCCCGAAATCAAGAACACTTACCCAAAAGCCAAAATGTATGGATAGCTTTTCGGTAAAGACTTGTAGATCAAAGCTTGATTCCAATTTTTCCAAGATCCGATCCACAAAAATCAAAGGAATGATGACAGAACGACAAAGATTTGGTCCATGGAGTATTTGGCACAAGGTTTGAGCCGATAAAGAAATCGGCTCCAAGAGCAAAGGTTTTTGGCTTTTGAAGTCACAAATTTTTGGTCCCCAACAATTCAGATGAAGGTGGGACGGCACAAGCAATGGAGAAAAAAGAGAATGATATTCAATTTACGGATTTAGAGAGAAGAAAAGAAAACACATAAGGAAGAGGCGAGGTTTAGAACAGAAAAAAAAGTGAAGGAGAATTCGGGAGAGCACTATAGTTGCCGAAATAGCACAGAGGGAATTCGACACCCCATATTTATACACAAAATTGAAACTCTTCCTACCCCCCAAAGTCCCAGTCGACCCCAACTCTTCCCCATCTCATCTCTTTGTTTTTCTCCCTAATAACTCCCCAATCCTTTTCCTAAATTTTCTCTTCTGATCACTCTCCTTAGAGTCCACCAGAACACCACTTCCAACCTTCTAGAAGGCTAAAATTAAACTCCTAAAAAAATACTAAGCTAGGATTCGAACCTAGGATCTCCTTGCTAGCCCATAACGCCACCTTCCTAAACCCTAACTGGCATCACTTAGCCAATCCACCACAAGGCTCTTTAATGCCATCTTTCCCTATTTTTATTTAAAAGCCCATCTACTCACCGCCTTGGTTCCATTAATAATTAATTACAAATTCCTTTACCTCAAAGTTCGAACCCAGAACTTCTCCAACACCCCTAGACACTCCAAGTTTATTAAACCCTTAAAGCCAACATGTCATTTGTCATTTTCTTGCTTAAAAAAAAATATGAGACCCAAAGCCCAAAGCCCAATTCATCTAGGCCCAAAATTTGGGGCGTTACATTTAAGTTGTGTAAGCCGAAGTTAACCTCTCCTTTTCTTCTAGTATACTTTCATCTTTGGGGCCGTTCGTGTCTATTCCTCTTTACTCAAAGGAACCTGTCCTTGCTGAATTTAAGAGTAAGTAGTGCTGACTTTCTGTTAATTATTTCGTGGTGGGTACTATTCTTTTTTTCTCTAGTGTCAAATCTTTCCTTTCCTCTTTAGATTGATGTGGTTGGTATTTAGGTCCTCTCAAAGTGTGAAAGGGGCAAGTCACCTGAAGCAATCGATACGTTACTCTTAGTCTTTGATCAAATCCATTCGGGGGTCTTGATCTTCGCAAATATTTGGAGAAGACTTTACAAACTCGGTCATTTAAGGTATGTATAAGTGTGGTTTCGATTTATGTTGAGGAAAATAAGAGTAACTCTTGTGATTGGTCGACTAACTGTTAATCTAATTTAACGTAGGATCGGTGCAAAGGGATTCGTGGCACATTTCAAAATCAAGGTGTGTAATCGTACACCCATTACCATATTGTTTATACACTGGATAACGATGTCTAACACTCTTGAGTTACTGTGTATATGTAAAAGCCGAAAAGCAGTACATCTGGTATCTGAAGGCCCTCGAGCTTGTGAACCTTCGTAGGCATAAATCGAGTCACAATCGTTGGCATTAGATCACAGAGGCTACCACGAACGTTTCCGTTGGTTTAGATCGTAATAGGCCTTGTTGGGCCATGGGGGCCTAATGGGCCCCATATTGGTAAAGTCCCCGATAAATAATGAATTGGGCTGCGAAGTTCACATAGCCGTGATCGATATTGGGCTGAGTGGGCCACACGAGCATGTGGGCCCACTTAGGTCAAAAATTGGGCTTTGGGCCCAATTGCACCGTTTTGACCAAAAAGGGTATCTATGTCGCTTGAGTCGACTGTAGGCACCCGAAAAGGCTGTTATATGATGAAATTTACTAAAATACCCTCAATGGGTGAAATTAGTAAAATACCCTCAATGGGTAAATTTACTGAAATACCCTTAATGGGTAAAATTACCGGAATACCCCCAAGGGGTGAATTACCATTTTACCCCCAACCAACCAAATGACCGTTACACCCTTTGTGGTAGTATAAGTGATGTATGTGTAATATTTGTATGATTGATTATGATTGTGATACATTGCAAACATGGGTTATTTATGACACGACATACTGTATTGGGTTGGGTTTTGTATTTTGGAGGAAGTACTGTATTAGTGGTTATGCCACGTTTTACTGATCTAGTGGCTTTGTCACGTATATTAATTTTAGTGGCTTAGCCACGTATACTATTATTAGCAGCTTTGCTGCATTGTCATTAGTAGCTAGACTGTGGCATTGGTGTGCTAGCTGGGCGGGTTGACTTGGTCCCCACATGGTGTGTTGGTTGGGTGGGTTGACTTGGTCCCCACATGGCGTGTTTGTTGGTACGGGTGGTATGTTGGCTGGACTGGGTTGGGTTACATTTCTGTGTTGTATTGATATGATTTTTAGGCTTAGGCCCACTCTAATACTGAATAGGGCTTGTGCCCAGACTGTTACTGTAATAGGGGATTACACACTGAGTTCTCATAACTCACCTTTTTCTTTAACTATGCATGTAATCCCCAGTCTTACATGGTTTGGAGCTATGAGGGACTCAGAGGTGGCCACACGCTCGATATGTTTTAAACGTAAACTTAGTTATTTTATTTAATTTTTAATATATTGGGTTAATGATTTTGTAATAAGGCCATTTGGAATTTTTAACTTTTAACTGGTATTTTCTTTTCATTACTACATGCTAGACTAGGAAACGCGGGTTTTAAAATGACAACGGTTTCTAATGAAAATCACGATTTTCAAACCTTAAAATTTACAACTTGAACGAGCTTCCGAGATATTTAATTCTGTTTAATAAATGATTTGATTAAAAAGGAAATAATGTGTTTTTGAATTTACTACCTTAAAAGTCTCAAAGAGAATAAATGTTTAGTACTGAGCTTTTACCGAACTAGCCGATTTTCAAACGGCACTTTGACGTGACACGTCAGATCCGATCGTAACGTCTAGGCGGGGTTTGGGGTGTTACATTTAGTGGTATCAGAGTCAGGTTACAAAACTCAACTGTGGAATGGGTTTTGAAAATTTTCTAATCTGTCTAAATTTTGGTTTGGATAGTAATATTGTTACTAAAAGTGTGGCACATCAAGTCTCCGTACCAAATTTGTAAGTTCTCTGACACTGTACTCTGTCATATACTGAAATGATTATACTGAGGAACTACTAGGGATAGTAGTAGTACTCTAAAACTCCGTAGTTAGAGAAACTGGGACTATAGGAGACTGAAAACGATAGTGAGATTTTGATCTGTGAAAACAACCCTACTTACTGTTCATCATAAATTATCCGTTAATAACTATGAGAATTATAAGTTGATGCATAAAACTCTTAAAATAGATAAATACACAACATCGATATGAACATAAGAGGTCGTGGAAGGAGTACACGTGGCCGAGAGAGAGGCTGAGGTGCTAGGGCTGGATCTTCAACATCAGGACACATGCTTGCTAGGAAAGCGCCAGCCTCACCAGTGACTGCGATGGGGTCTCATGACTGAGTCGGTGGGGATGATGCCCTGTCCCAAGCGATGTTACGAGTTCTTGAAAAGGTTGCTGGAGCAAGTACTGGGTCAGTGGGCCGAGGGTCAATTTCTGAACGACTCAGGTCTAATAGGGCAGAAATTTTTAGGGGCATCTCTAGTGTAGCCCCAAATGTGGAAGAATATTGGTTGGAGGCTGTCGAGTGAATAATGGATGACCTCGATTCTACTGTGGAACAAAAAGTGAAAGGAGCAGTGTCTTTATTGCTAGATGAGGCATATCAATGGTCGCTTACCGTGAGGGAAGGCACACAGGCCTACCGTTTGACATGGGACTTCTTTAAGACGGCCTTCCAATGAAAATATGTTGGGGCAAGTTATGTGGATGCCTGGAGGAAGGAATTTCTGAGCCTGATCCAAGGAAATAAGTCTGTAGCAGAGTATGAGGCAGAGTTCCTACGGTTGAGCCGGTATGCTCGGGGAATAGTCATGACTGAGTATGAGCATTGTGTGCATTTTGAGGATGGTCTCTGAGATGAGTTACGATGCTGATAGCTCTACAGAGGGAAAGAGACTTTACTACCCTAGTTGAGAAGGTAAAGATTGCCGAGGATGTGAAACGCTTAGAGCGTCAGAACCATGAGAAAGATAGGGGCAAAAGTAAGAGGGATTTTGGGCCCTCAAGTTCTTCTGGTGGGCCTAAGAAGAGGCCTAGGTTTGATGGGCTAGCGTGAGCTGGGGTTCCTGCTGTTGCTGTCAGACCGTAGCCTTGCGCTGATTGTGGGAGATCTCATCAGGGAGAGTGCTGGAGAAGAACTGGGGTGTGCTTCAGATGTGGGTCTCGGGATCACCAGGTTAAAGACTATACTTAGAGGCCTGTTCAAATGCAAGCTACAGGTCAGGGCTATGTTCAACTAGGGAGAGGTGGTCAGCAGCCACCGAGAGGCCGTGGTCCAGCCAGAGGAGGAAATGGTTTGGGACGACGTCGTGGAGCATCGGGTAGGGGTGCTAGTAGCACAAAGGCAAGACAGCCAGTGTTGGTCTATGCTAATCGGTGTGGAGAGAATTGTGGCGCTCTAGATTTCATAACTAGCACGTTCCTCATTTATAATGTACCATATACCGCTTTAATTGATATTGGGTCTACGCACTCGTATGTTGCATGTATTGTGTCTGGGATATTGGGCATACAGTTCGAACTTACTGATAAGGAAATGTCGGTGATTAGTCCACTGGGAAATTCGGTTAGAGTGAAAAAAATTTTTAAAGATGTGCCTCTAGAGGTCCAACGGGTTGTATTTTTAGCGGATTTGATGCAACTGTCGTTTGGCGAATTCGATCCACTTTTGGGCATGGATTGGTTAGTGAAACACCGTGCGAATTTATATTCCATTGCTAAATGTATGGTATTGAAGTCTTCGGAGGATGAGGAGGTGGTTGTGATAGGGGAGCAAAGGGATTATTTACCTAATGTAATCTTAGCGCTAAGGGTCGAGAAACTGGTTCGCAAGGGTTGAGAGACGTTCTTAGCTTATGTCAGCATTTTTGATTCTGTGGGTCTGTCTATTGAGAATGTTAGAACTGTAAAGGAGTTTCCGGATGTATTTCCCCAAGAGCTTCCGGGGTTGCCTCCAAACCGTGAGGTTGAATTCGGCATTGAGCTCCTACCTGGAACGGCTCTAGTGTCCATCGCCCTTTATAGGATGGCACCGAAGAAGCTCGTAGAATTAAAGGCTCAGATCCAAGAGCTACTGGACCGAGGATTCATCCGGTCGAGTGTGTCTCCATGGGGAGCACTAGTATTGTTCGTGAAGAAGAAGGATGGGTCTATTCGAATGTGTATTGATTATCGTCAACTAAATAAACTGATGATTATGAACAAATACTCGTTACCAAGGATAGACGATCTGTTCGACCAGCTGCGAGGAGCTTCGATTTTCTCCAAGATAGATCTTAGATCGAGGTACCATCAGCTAAGGGTTGAGGAGGCTGACGTGTACAAGACTACATTCAGGACTCGTTATGGACATTACGAGTTTCTGGTCATGCCATTCGGGTTGACGAATGCACCAACTACTTTCATGGATATGATGAACTGGGTTTTCCAACCCTATTTAGACCGGTTTATGGTGTTGTTTATAGATGACATTCTGGTGTATTCAAGAACTGAGGAGGATCATGATTTACATCTCCGAATTGTATTGCAAATACTGATAGAAAAACAACTTTATGCCATGTTCAGCAAGTGTGAGTTTTGGCTGCAAGAGGTGACATTTCTGGGTCATGTAGCGTTTGCCGAGGGGATTAGGGTTGATCCTAAAAAAGTTGAGGCCGTATTGAACTGGAAGCCACCAAAGACTATATTTGAGATTTGAAATTTTCTAGGTCAGGCTGGGTATTACAAACGGTTCAATGAAGGGTTCTCATTGATTGCTGCACTTCTAACTAAGTTACTGCGTAAAGGGGTACCGTTTATTTGGACTGATAAGCAGTAGGAGAGCTTGGAGAAACTGAAGAAGGTTCTGACTGAAGCCCCGATATTAATACAGCCAGAGTTTGGGAGGGAATTCATTATCTACTGTGATGCGTCGCACATTGGATTGGGTTGTGTGCTGATGCAAGAGGGTAAGGTGGTGGCTTATGCATCTCGTCAGCTTAAGCCACACGAAGTGAATTACCCCACTCATGACTTGCAATTAGCTGCAGTGGTTTTCGCACTGAAGATTCGAAGACATTACCTGTACAATGAGAAGTTGATCATTTATACCGACCATAAAAGCCTCAAGTACCTCCTTACTCAGAAGGAGTTGAATCTTAGGCAACGAAGATGGATAGAGTTGCTTAAGGAATATGACTGCTCGATTGAGTACCATCTGGGAAAAGCTAACGTAGTAGCTGATGCATTGAGCCGTAACGTTGTATCTTATCTAAGAGCAATGTTTGCTCGTCTCAGCCTGTTTGAGGATGCTAGTCTGTTATCTGAGCTCCAAGTGAAACCGATCTGGATTGATCAAATTAAGGAGAAGTAGTTGCTGGATGAAACATTGTTTCCTCGTTTCCGGCTGGTGAAGAAAGGTGAGGCTGCGGACTTTGGATTGAATAGTGAAGGAGTATTATGCTTCCGTGGGAGAGTGTGTACTGAGGGATTCTGAGTTAAGGCAGTTTATACTGTGGGAGGCACAGAGTAGTCCATACACTATGCATTCTGGTGGAAACAAGTTATACCGAGATCCGCGTGAACTGTACTAGTGGCCAGGGCTTAAGCGCGAGGTTACCGATTTCGTAGGTAACTGTTTGACATGCCAGCATGTGAAGGCTGAGCATCAATTGCTTTCTGAATTACTGCAACATGTTAAAATTCTACTCTGGAAGTGGGAGAGGGTAACCATGGACTTTGTTAGTGGGCTACCCCTAACGCCTACAAAGAAAGATTTGGTATGTGTTATTGTTGATCGACTGACTGCGTCCGCCCACTTTATACCAATTCACACTGATTACTCATTGCAGAAGTTGGCCAAGTTATACGTGGCAAGATTGTGAGGCTGCATGGAGGACCAGTGTCTATAATTTTAGACAGGGGTCCTAGATTCACGTCACGATTCTAAAAAGTGTTACACGAAGCTTTAGGTACAGTTTAGATTTTAGCACGGCATTTCATCTTCAGACTGATGGTCAGTCAGAGAGGGTAATAGAGATTTTGGAAGACATGCTAAGAAGCTGTGTAATTGATTTCAAGTGCAGTTGGGAAGACTATTTGCCATTAGTGGAGTTCGCATGTAACAACAGCTACCAATCCAGTATCCAGATGGCACCGTATGAGGCGTTATATGGTCGTAGGTGTAGTACCCCTACTTGTTGGACAGAACTGGTTGAGCGGCGAATATTGGGGCCAGAACTAGTTTCTAAAACTGAGGAAAAAGTAAAGTTGATATGAGATCTGTTAAAAGAAGCATCTAATAGGCAAAAGTTGTATGTTAATTTAAAGCATAGAGTGATTGAGTACACGGTGGGAGATTATGTTTTCTTGAAGGTCTCACCATGGAAGAAGATTTTGAGATTTGGACGAAAAGGCAAGCTGAGCCCTAGGTTCATCGGACCTTAGCAGATATTAAAGCGTGTGAGACCGATCGACTGTCAGCTGGAACTGCTTCCTAAGTTAAATCGTATACATGATGTGTTCCACGTCTTCATGCTGAGGCGATACCGTTCCGATCCCTCACATATAGTGCCGATGGAGAAGATCGAGGTAAGACCTAATCTGACCTTGGAGAAAGAACCGGTGCAAATACTGGATAGTGATGTTAAAATATTGAGGAGGAAATATGTCCCATTAGTCAAGGTGCTTTGGCGTAATCATGGCTCAGAGGAAGCCACGTGGGAAGCTGAGGAGGGGATGCGACAGTAATACCCTCACCTCTTCTCAGTAGGTAAATTTCAAGGCCGAAATTTCTTTAACAGGGTAGAGTTGTAACGCCCCAAAAATGAGGGGATAGTAATTTTACTTAATTTCCTTGTTGTGCTTGAACAGCTAGCTATTTGAGTGTATTTTGGGTGCTAAGGTGGCCTGGGTTTTAGTCAGAGCTGTGGAAAAATTTTAATTTTTTGCTCATAAGGGGAACTGGCAGTTAGCAGTAGGACTTACGTATAATCATGTGTGTTTTGTGACACAAAAAGAGCCTGTGGCCTGATGGTGGTGGCGTTATTAGGGAGGCAAGGAGAGAGGGCTTCGAATCCCATGGCAAGTAAAGGAGGGCTTTTATTTTATGTCATGGGAGTGGAAGAAGTAGAGTTTGGATCAAACTCAGTAAGGGAGGTTGAAGACTTGGTAAAAAATTTCAAATGGAAGGACAGGAGCAATTCTAGGAGATTTTGGTGGAGAAAATCAGGGAAGTGGATGTGTGTGGAAGTGTTAGCTGAATTTGGAGAGCTTAGGTAGGAAGAGGATTTCGGCTAGGGGGTTGGAATGATGCAAATTCGGCTGAGGGGTCATTGGGAGCATTTCTGGTTTTGTTCTTTTGACATTTCGTGCTTCTTTTCTCTACAGTGTTAGTGTCGTAAGTAACCTTTTCGTGGTTTTCGGGATTGAATTAGAGTGAGTTCCTCGTGTCAAATTCTTTGTGGAAATCTTCTTTCTTCTTCTCATTTGCTTCTCTGTTGATTTGGCTTGTGTGCAAGTTTGTTCTTTCTCTTTTTCGGTAACATCTTAGCCGAACTCAACCTGCTCTTTTCCTCTCGTCTTCTTTTCTGTTCTCTTCAAGATAGTTGAACCTATCTTCCCCCTTGTTCTCAACCCTTCATCTATTGTTCTTTAAGTTAAGTAAGCCGAAGTTAACCTCTCCTTTTTTTCTAGTATACTTCATCTCTGGGGGCCGTTCATGTCTATTCCTCTTTACTCAAAGGAACGTGTCCTTGCCGAATTTAAGAGTAAGTAGTACTGACTTTCTGTTAATTATTTCGTGGTGGGTACTATTCTTTTTTCTCTAGTTCCGAATCTTTCCTTTCCTCTTTAGACTGATGTGATTGGTATTTAGGTCCTCTGAAAGTGTGAAAGGGGCAAGTGACTTGAAGCAATCGATACGTTACTCTTAGTCTTTGATCAAATCCATTCGGGGGTCTTGATCTTCGTTAATATTTGGAGAAGACTTTACAAACTCGGTCATGTAAGATAAGTATATGTGTGGTTTCGGTTCATATTGAGGAAAGGGAGACTAACTCTTGTGATCAGTTGACTAATTGTTAATCTTATTTAACGTAGGATCGGTGCTAAGGGATTCCTGGCACATTTCAAAATCAAGGTGTGTAATCGTACGCCCATTACCATATTGTTCATACACTGGATAACAATGTCTCACACTGTTGTGTTACTGTGTATCTGTAAAAGCAGAAAAGCCGCACTTTAGGCATCTGAGGGCCCTCGAGCATGCTAACGCTCATAGGCATAAATCGAGCCATAGTCGTTGGCGTTAGATCATAGAGGCCACTATCAACGTTTCCGTGGGTTTAGGTCGTAATGGGCCACGTTAGACCATGGGGGCCCAATAGGCCCCACATGGGTAAAGTCCTCGGTAAAATGATAACAATGAATTGGGCTGCAAAATTTGCATAGCCGCAATCAATATTGGGCTGAGTGGGCCACACGAGCATGTTGGCCCACTTGGGTCAAAAATTGGGCTTTGGACCCAATTGCACCGTTTTGACCAAAAAGGGTATTTGTGTTGCTCGAGGCAACTGTCGGCCTCCGAAAAGTCTGTTATATGATGAAATTTACTGAAATACCCTCAAAGGGTGAAATTGCTAAAATACCCTCAATAGGTGAATTTACTGAAATACCCTCGAGGGGTAAAATTACCGAAATACCCTCGAGGGGTGAATTACTATTTTACCCCCAACCGACCAAATGATCGTTATACCCTTACTGGTAGTATAAGTGATGTATGTGTAATATTTGTATGATTGATTATGATTGTGATACACTGTATACACGGGTTATTTATGACACGACATACTACATTGGGTTGGGTTTTCTATTTTGGAGGAAGTACTGTACTAGTGGCTATGCCACGTTTTACTGATCTAGTGGCTTCGCCACGTATACTGATTTTAGTGGCTCATCCATGTATACTATTATTCGCAACTTTGCTGCATTGTTATTAGCAGCTAGACTGCGTTACTGGTGTGCTGGCTGGGTGGGTTGAATTGGTCCCCACATTGTGTGTTGGTTGGTATGGGTGGTGTATTGGCTGGACTGGGTTGGGTTACATTTCTGTGTTGCATTGATATGATTTTTGGGCTTATGGCCACTCTAATAATGAATAAGGCTTGGGCCCAGACTGTTACTGTAATAGGGCATTACACACTGAGTTCTCGTAACTCGCTCTTTTCTTTAACTGTGTAGGTAATCCCAAGTCTTAGATGATTTGGAGCTATGATGGACTCGGATGTGGCCACATGCTCGATATGTTTTAAACGTAAACTTAGTTGTTTTATTTAATTGTAATATATTGGGCTAATGATTTTGTAATAAGGCCATTTGGGAATATTAACTTTTAATTGGTATTTTCTTTTCATTACTACCTGCTAGACTAGGAAACGCGAGTTTTAAAATGACAACAGTTTCTAAAGTAAATCACGATTTTCAAACCTTAAAATTTACAACTTGAACGAGCTTCCACGATATTTAATTCTGTTTAATAAATGATTTGATTAAAAAGGAAATAATGTGTTTATGAATTTACTACCTTAAAAGTCTCAAAGAGACTAAATGTTTAGCATTGAGTATTTACCGAACTAGCCGGTTTTCAAATGACACTTTGATGTGACACGTCAGATCTGGTCGTAACGTTTAGGCCGGGTTTGGGGTGTTACAGTATTGACTATCGACAGCTCAACAAGGTTACAATAAAAAATAAGTATCTGTTACCAAGAATAGATGATTTATTTGACAAGTTAAAAAGGGGTAACAATGTTCTCAAATATTGATATGATGTAACGCCCCAAAAATATAGGGTCTTTAATTTTGCATGATCTGACACAAGTTCCTTGTTTACTTTAATGGCTAAGTGATTTGGGTGTGTTTGAGAGTGTTTGAGAAGCCTGTGTTCAAGTCTTGGCTTTTGCAGAATTTTTAAAATTTGCTCTTAAATGAATCTGGACACTGACATATAGGCCTTATAAATATTAATGCATGTTTTATGACATAATAAGATCTTGTGGTCTAGTGGCAAGGTAGCGTGTTGTGTAACTGAGAGCTCTGAGGTTCAAGTCTTGGGTTATGCAAGGGAGTATTTATTTTGCTGCTTGAGCTATGTAGGTAGTAGAGTTGGTTTAAAACACAGCTAAGGGGAGTTTGAATAGGATTTTGATGGAGTTTGAACTAGTCATAGAGAGATTCAAAGAGAAAATCAGGGAGTTGAGAGGGGGGAATTGTGTCGAATTTGGACTCTGGCACTCAATAAATTCGGCCAGAGGAGGTATACTGCTCATTTTGGGTAGTTTTCTCTCTTTGGCCGAATATGGTTGGCTCTTTTGGTACTTTTCTCTGCACACTTTTGCACTTTTCTTTTTCTCTACTACCGATTCCCGTTTTCCTCCTCTCCATTCCTCGGCTCTTGGTTCATAGCCAAACCTTCTTGTTTTTCTTTTCAACATTCTCTTTCCCCTTTGACTGAGTGGCCAACCCTCTTTTTCTTTCTCTGCTGTGCCAGTCAGTTTGGTAGTGGGCAACAATCTCTTCTTCTGTTCATAGCACTGTGGTAAGCCAAATCCTACATCTCTTTTTTCCACTCTATTTTGTTTCTCTGCTTTACCAATATAGACTGAATAACATAAATCTTGTCTTGCTATTTCGAAACCATGTGGACGATAGTCTCTAAAAATTGACGGAGCATCGACTGCCGTACTTCTCTACACATCTCTTCTTTCTTTTCTGAATACCTCTTTGATCGAATACTGTGGGGTAAGTAGGGTTGTTTTGTAGTGTTGACTGAATACCCAATCTACTCTAACTCTAATTCTTTGGACTCCGGGCATCAATTCAAGCCTTGTATTAAACGATTATTACTATTAAAATTTGTCTTATGCGCAGTAAATTAAGAAGAAGGGTGTGATCATTTTCAACCAGCGATCTAAGAGTAATAATCACATAACTTTCGGTTAAGGTAAGTGGTTATATCAGTTTGGGGCTTTAGTATTAATGTTCTAAAGGAGGAGAGTTTGATTGTGTTGGGATGATTTTTGGTTGATCGCATGTGGGATAATCTGTTCGTTGCGCAAACAGGTATGTAGTTACACCCCTGTCTACTGTGAACCAGCAAAAGTCAAAAAGCCGAAACTTTGGTATTTGAGGCCTCACGAGCATGTGATCGCTCGTGTGGTAAACCAAGCCCAAAAATCATGGGCGATAGACTGTAGAGGTCACCACGAGCGTTCTCGTGCTGTTGGACCAATATGGGCCTCATTTGGCTGAAATGGGCCTGTAGGCCCAATGGGTTCGTGGGCCCCACACGGATAAATCCACGATAAGTGGCAAATACTAGAGAGGGCTATATGGTTCGCATAGCCGTGGGACCACTTGGGCCGAATAATGGTCCTTGGGCCCATTTACACCGTTATGACTATTTAAATTATCTGTGTTGCTCGAAGCGACTGTAGACCTTCAGAAAGGTCGTTATTTGCACCGAGACCCCAAAATAAGTAAAGTGACCAAAATAGCCCTAAAAGGTAAAATTACTATTATACCCTACTAGATGGAAATGACCATTTTACCATTAGAGGTAGGTTGAATGATGAGTGTACGTTATTTGTAAGATTGTACTAAGTAGGACACGTTGCATACACGAACTATTTATGACATGACATAATGCATGGGGTTGGGATTCTGATACAGAGGAAGTACTATACTGGTGGCTCTTCCACTTTCACTGTTACTGGTAGCGTTGCCACATATACTGTTACTTGTAGCCATGCCGCGTTATTATTATTGGCAACTATGCTGCGATATTGGTGTGCTGGCTGGGTGGGTCGATTTTATCCCAACATGGTGTGTTGGTTGGTGCCAGTGTTATGTTGGCTGGATTGAGGTGGGTTGCATATATGCACCGCTCGATCTCAGATTAGGCTTAGGGCCACATCATTCTCAGTAATGGGCTAAGGCCCACACCGCATCATTCTCGAATAGGGCCCAGCCCGCATCATTATCGCATATATTGTTATTCTTCGATCGATAGGGGATTACACACTGAGTTTTCGCAAGCTCACCCTTTTTTTAACTGTACAGGTAATCCCCAGCCTTAGACGATTTGGAGCCGCGAGAGACTCTGAGGTGGCCACATGATTGCTGATGTTCTGCTTTAGACTTAGTTATTTAATTTTAATTTTCATATTGGGCTATTGATTATGTAATAAGCCCATTGGTGGATTTAATTTTTAATTGGGCTTGGATTTCTTGTTTTAAACTGCCAAACGGATACAAAAGACTTTTCAAAGTAACAATTGTTTTCAGGAAAAACTCGCCTTTTAAACTTCAAGGTTTTTAGTTTGAGAAGCTTCTGTGGTTTTATTCAGTTTAAGAAATCAATGGTAATAAATATGGCAATCGTTTTGATCAGCTAGTTTCAGACTGTAACAACTTAATTTTTCGAATTTTCTCAAGCAATAAAAACTAAATGGGTTTTAACTTAAATACGAATTTTTACCAACAAGTCCAAATTTTAGAAATCACTTATATGTGACACGCTAGGTTCGACCATAGCATCTAGGCCGAGTTTTAGGTGTTACATATGAGATCTGGCTATTATCAATTTCGAGTTAAAGATCAGATGTGTCGAAATCTACATTTAGAATGAGGTATGGACATTATGAATTTCTTGTTTTGCCTTTCGGATTGACTAATGCTCATGCAGTCTTTATGGATTTGATGAATTAGATTTTTAGACCATATTTAGATAGATTCGTTGTTGTGTCCGTTGATGAAATTCTAATCTATTCACGAGATGAGTCTGAGTACGCCAAGCATTTGAGAATTGTGTTGCAAACCTTGAGAGATAAGCAACTATATGCTAAATTTAGTAAATGTGAGTTTTGGCTCCAAGAGGTTGGATTTTTGGGACACATTGTTTCAGTGGAAGGTATACAAGTTGACTCGAGCAAGATTTTTGCCGTTGTTGATTGGAAACCACCAAGGAATGTATCCGAAGTCAGAAGCTTTTTGGGATTGGTTGGTTATTATCAACATTTTGTAAAAGGGTTTTCGATGATTGCTACATCATTGACTAGATTACTATAGAAAGATATGAAATTCGAGTTGTCAAAGAAATGTCAACAGAGTTTTGATCATTTGAAAGAATTTTTAACTGAAGTACAAGTTTTAGTTCAACCTGAGTCGGGTAAAGAATTTGTGATTTACAGCGACACGTCATTAATTGGTTTGGGTTGCATTTTGATGGAAGAAGAAAAAGTTATAGCTTATGCCTCTAGACAGTTAAAGCCGCATGAAAAGAACTATCCGGCACATGATTTAGAGTTGGCCGCTGTTATTTTCGCGTTGAAAATTTGGCGACATCATTTGCACGGTGAAAAGTGTCAAATCTTTACTGATCATTAAAGCTTGAAATATATAATGACTAAGAAAGATCAGAATTTGCGTCAACAAAGATGACTCAAACTATTGAAAGATTATGAGTTAGTAATTGATTATCATTCGGGAAAAGCAAATGTAGTCACAGATGCTTTGAGTAGAAAATCCTTGTTTGCTTTGAGAGCGATGAATATAAGACTGATGTTGTCAGATGATGGTTCGATTCTAGAAGAGTTAAAAGCTAAACCCATTTTTCTTCAGCAAATTTGTGAAGCTCAAAAGTGTGATAATGAGTTACAAGCTAAAAGATTGGAATGTGAATCGACTAGTGATTCTGACGTTCAAATCAGATCCGATGATTGCTTAATGTTTCGAGGTAGAATTTACGTACCAAAGAATTTTGAACTCATACAAAAAAGTTTTCACGAAGCACACAATCGTTGTTTGTAACACCCCTAACCCATAACCGTCGTCGGACTAGGGTTAATAGGCATTACAAATCAATTTCGAACATTTCATTTCATTTTCAACACAAAGTCATTCAAACAACATAATTTATAATCATATAGTCCCTTAATGAGGTCTACGAGACCTTAAACACGTCTTAGAAAGGGGTATGGACTAAACCGAACTCATACAAAAATTTCTGAAATTTAACATTTTTCTAAGTTATAGAGGTCACACGCCCGTGTGGGTAGGCACACGGCCTCGGACATGCCCGTGCATCCAATCCGTGGCAAAACAGGGCATACATACTGACTTGTTCACACCGGCTGAGACATGCCCATGTGCCTCACCCGTGCTCGACACTGGCTTGTACCATACAGCCAGTCACACACCTGTGTGTCCAGCCCGTGGTCGAGTCTGACTTGAATCAATTTATCAACTTAAACAACACGGTCGAGCCACACTGTAACAGTCTGGTTTATACCCTAGTCAGAACAGTGGTTTCGAGTTCAAGAATTCGAGTCTGAATAATATTTTTAATAGTATTTTCTGTGCCTATGATATATGACTAAGTACGTGGTAAATTTTCGTGAGTTAATTTGAGTGTCTGTGTGTTTAATTTGACAAAAGGATTGAATTGCATTAAATGTGGAAGTTGCTTGCTATTTGTTAAAGTACCCAAGTGTTGTGGCTTTGTAATGTTGAAGGTTTTAAATGGCAATTAAGCCATTATGGTGTAAGTGGTTGGCTAAGGTCATGAATAACCTTGATATTATATCTTTTGTATATTATTATGAAAGGCTAGTTTAGTAAATAGGTAAATATTATGTTATAACATAATAAAACATGAAAATGGGCATGAATCATCCATCCTTCCACCGAAAAATAAAAAGAAAAGAAGAAAGGTTTAGGTTTGCTATATTCGGCCATTGTTCAAGCTTGAATTCAAGGTTCATTTTTTATCAGTTTTTAATAATTTCTACGTTTTTGTAATCATTGCTTCGTCTACTACCAAACCCATGTTTCAATTTTGTGTATTGGTGATGTTTGAAAGTTATGCCATTGATGCTATGTTGAGTTTTGTGATGCTTTAAGGTGTTAAATGATAGATTGGTAGTAGATGAATATGTTTAGTTCTTAAAGTTTTGATGAATTTAGCTAAATAGGGCTAAATTGAGAAAATGTTATTTTGGAGGACTAAATTGTCATTTTGATGAAAAGTATGGGCTTGTGTGATGTATATATGTATTCGGTTAAGCTTGGTTGTATATTGAATTTGTGAATTTGATGTTTTGAGAAAAATGGACTAAATTGTTAAGTTGTGCAAATGTGAGGGCTAATTTGTAAATTGCCCTAAATATGTGTCTTTGGATTGAATTGAATGAACTAGTGAATAAAAGGGTTAATTCTGAATATGTTTAGATCAAGAATAGAGGAAAACGGATTTAGATCGCGGGAAAGCGAAAGTTATCAA
Source organism: Gossypium bickii (assembly GCA_025503065.1). Taxonomy (NCBI): domain Eukaryota; kingdom Viridiplantae; phylum Streptophyta; class Magnoliopsida; order Malvales; family Malvaceae; genus Gossypium; species Gossypium bickii. Next base: position 69,825,751 of record CP106716.1, on the reverse strand, counting down.
GTAGTCGTTTTCTATTCCGATAAATCGAATCCGAGGTAAGTCACTATACAAATAAACGAATATGTATGCATTTGAAATTGTTCATATGTTTAATAATGATAATGAGTGCTTGTGAGAAATTCTGTAATTGAATTCTGAGATAAGTTCGGTATATTGGCTAAGTCTGAGAAGCCTCGTACGAACCTTGACATAGGTATCTGTTCTGTCTTATCATGTAAGACCACGTCTGGGAAGTTGGCATTGATTTGAGATTTGTGTAAGACCCTGTCTGGGACAGTGGCATCGACATCTGATTATGTGTAAGACCACGTCTGGGATGTTGGCATCAATACAAACTTTACATATAAGACCACGTCTGGGACATTGGCATCATTATGTCACTTACGTGTAAGACCATGTCTGGGACATCGGCATCGTTCTGATTCGTATAAGACCCTGTCTGGGACAGTGGCATCGATATCCGAGTGCATGTAAGACCTCGTCTGGGACGTTGGCATTGTATGATTATTCTGAGCTTTCTGAGTATCCCATTGGATTTACTACTATTCAATCGCAAGTCTATAATACTAATTTCAAATCCGAGCTATTAACAAATGTGTGATTGTAAATCGAAATCAGGTATGTTGATTGTACACTAATTGTGTATACAAGGTAAGTATCAATATAATCTTACTATGATGCTATGAATATGGAATTGATGATGTGTTATATGAAGTTTTGGTGAAATGAGATATGTGTTTATATGATCTTTGAATTGGGAATATGGCTAATGTAACACCCTAAACCCGGTCAATACGCCATGACCGAATTTGGTATGTCACTGAGGAAAATATTTTTGAAAGAGTCGAATTAACAATTAAATTTTTATGAGAATCTCTTTGAAATTCTACATTTGTAGAAAATACATATTTAATAAGTTAAAACTGAAAATTTACTTTGAAATTAAATAAAACTTTAAAATAAGTGAATAAATCGTAAATTAGAAAACATTTATATCATTTTAAGAAAAACTTGAATTATTACGTCAAAAACCATTTACATTTGAATGTAGAAATTTAATATTTGAAAATCATTTAAATTATCGAAAATTCTTAAGTTGTTAAATTCTTAACTTTGTACACATACCATTAATTCAATCATATAATTTGTAGCCATATTTAAATAAAATCCAAAACATAGAAATAATCCGAAAAACATAATTAAAGAGGCCTTATTACAAATCCATAAAAAATATGAGAACCAAATTAAAATAAAATACCCCAATGGAAGTTCATAATAACCAACATTTATTGCATGGCATCCACGAGTTCATCCGGCTCCATATCCACGTGTGGTACCAAACTACTGGGGGTGCCAAACCACTGGTGTCTCAAAGACACAAATGTGATACCAAATCACTGGTGACCCTAGTCACGAATAATCAAGTGTGGGGCCAACCCACGGTGGAGTTAATCGACAGGGACGAGTCGCTATGAGGTGCCAAACTTCTGGTGTCCGAAGACACGAATGTGATACCAAATCACTGGTGGTGCCAAACCACTGGTGACCGAAGTCACAAATCATCAAGTTGTGGGGCCAACCCACGTGTGATACCAAATCATTGGCTGACGATCCCATATCTCAAAAGTGGGGCCAACCCACGGTGGTGTAAAACCACAGAGACGAGTCGCTATGAGGTTCCAAACCTCTAGTGTCCGAAGACACAAATGTGATACCAAATCACTGGAGGTACCAAACCTCTGGTGTCCGAAGACACAATATCAATCTTCCCCCTCCTCTCATATTGCCCATACCAATGCAATAGATAGACAAATCATGTCAATATACTTTGATATAAATCACATAATGAAAATATCATAAATCGTAGATCATGATTTCAATCCATATATCAACAACATAAAGAAACGGACTTACCCGAATCCTCATTCATACCATCATTGTATCATATCAAGATCTCATCGTATTTCCCACTTTGTTAATATGATCAGTAAATTAATAATATTATAAGTACATATACAAAATCGAGTTATAAAGTGTGTAAGGTACACAACTGATAATAGTGATAACTAAACTTTCTCGCTCATCGATACTCTCGGAATCTCGAACATCAACAATATGCGATTTCTCTCCAGTTGGTGGTTCATAGCCCGATGAAGAACCACGAACGAACAATGGCTCGGGGGTACGAACAACTTCAAATAATCGATTATCACCGACAGAGGGTCCACATCCCGGCGGAAAGTCTTGAACTCCTGACACAGCCCTTCGTTTGAAATTTAAGGGTATAGCAGAACCACCCCTCTTCCAAACACTATAAACTGCTCTCTTCGAACCCATACTTGATTCTCCAATATCTTGACACTTCGATGCAATTCTGAAAATCGTCACTTGCCTATGGAGTTTGTCAAAATCCTACAATGATAATATCCTTTTCCACACGATCTTAGAATGGCTAAAGTCGACTATCAATAAAGAAATGATCCACACTCCACTATACCACTACCAAGATAAAAGGGTTTGTTTGAAAGAGGAAAGATAATAATTTCGGTCAAAAAGATCTTCTCAAGGCAATATACAATTTCGGCAATGAGGTTGAGTGAGACACAAATAGGATTCGGCTAGAGCGAATAATGGAAGAAAAGAAAAGAGAATTGAGAGGAGGAAGATTCGGCCAAATGAAATTAAAATAAGAAATGTGGATTTTTGAACAATATGAAAAAGAATGAAAAAGAGAGATGAGAACAAGAGAGGTTGTTTTCAGCTACAAAGAAATAAAAGATGGGAGGGAGGTTTCAAAGAAGATTCGGCCAAAAGCCTAAGAGGGAAGAGAAATCAACAAGACCAAATGGACATTCGGCTATGGCTCACTTTTGATGCACAAGAGAAAAGTTGGTAAAGTTCTTTAAGAATAGGTTTTTGGTTAAGACACAAAACAATGAAAGAAGGCCAAAACTAAAACATAATACACCTTAATGCCAAGAACATATTCGGCTAAAGAGGAGAGCTTTGGGGAGGAAAAGAAAAATGCCAAAGATGCACCAAAAAGCAAAAAATGCTAAAATGACCAACCAATTCCCCCCCAAACTACCTATCAAAATTCGGCCACCCCCCTAGCCTTACATGCCGTCCACATACATGCTCTAAATGCCTAGGAAAACTTTCCAAAACATTCTCGTAAAACCAAGCCTTATGTCCCCCCAACCTTCCATAACTTTAAGATTCTTATCCCCAATTTCATGCTTTCCTTAAACCAACAAACTTACCAAAAGATGAAAGTCGAACCTATCATAAACATAGGTTGACCGTCCATAAATGCTAGGATGCACAAAATATAAAAATTCTCAAAATGCCTTCCATGTTACACGAACCACTTCCCTCAAGCAACTTTCCAAGCTCCTTATCCATCTTGCCACTAACTCCTCTTGTGCTTTAATTTAATACTTAAATTAACTTAAGTGCTAAGCTCACGTAATCCACTTCATTAAATAAACCAAAATAAAAATTATTCTATCTTCCTAAATAAAATCAAGCCTTCACAAGACTATGTTAACATACAAAAATTTTACCCGAGCCAACACAAAATAAAATAATACTCTAATTTCCTAAAGCTCAAGGCCCAAACCTACTAGGCCCAAATTCGGGATGTTACAGATCTACCTCTTCCTTAAAGAAATTTCGTCCTCAAATTTCCAACTAACTAACAATCATACAACCTATCTCGCCACACTACGCTCTTGTCACAAGACTCTGATCTTAATAAAACCACAATGTACTTTTTAACATAATCTTGAATTCTATTTCCCACAACCAAACATCTAATTCATAATAGCAAACCGTTATCTAACACTTACACTTATACAAAAATTTTCCTACATTCAACCATCACTTCCAACCAAAACATACCTGACTTGAGAGTGAGGAAACAAACCCGAGCCTTAAGCTCCTTAGACCTATATCTCAAGCATACTCCTAACTTCCTCCAACATTCTCCCGGATGACACCTTCCATAATAATCGCAAGCCAAAAAGATTCGACCATGCCTTGACATGTTTTACAGAACGAGATTGTGACCCTAGAGAACCGTGATCTCTACTCTTCTTACAGTCCACAGACCCAACTCAAAGTGCTTCACTGATTCCGTTAACTGTCTGAGTCATCTCAACAATCCTAACTCGATCATGATACTCCGTCTCAGCCACTAGCGATGCTTACGCCTTCTTTTCGGAAAGATGCCTCGGTGCCGAAGATCTAGCCCTAGCACATCGGCCTTTACCACATCCACGACGACCACGATCTCGAGTGCTCATGTCTAACGTCTCGACTTATCTAATTTAAAAGTTTTATGCATTAGTTAATATTCCACTTTCTTTAAAGCACAGTTTTATGAAAAGTTTTAATAAGAGGTTGTTCCGCGAGTACATCCAACCTATAGTTTTAAGTCTCTAAAGTAGTTTCTACTACTATACAGTCATACCATCATCATATCATCAAAATCAACAGTTTGATGTACTTACCAGGGCGGATCGGTGCCGGAGACTCGGTGCCATGCCTTTCCAACCATATAATTTTAAACAAAAACATTTTAAAACCATACTTTAAAACATTTTGGGCCTCGGGCCCACAGCCGAGCTTTTGAACTTGGCTCTGATACCAATTTGTAACACCCCAAACCCAGTCAATACGCCATGACCGAATTTGGTATGTCACTGAGGAAAATATTTTTGAAAGAGTCGAATTAACAATTAAATTTTTATGAGAATCTCTTTGAAATTCTACATTTGTAGAAAATACATATTTAATAAGTTAAAACTGAAAATTTACTTTGAAATTACATAAAACTTTAAAATAAGTGAATAAATCGTAAATTAGAAAACATTTATATCATTTTAAGAAAAACTTGAATTATTACGTCAAAAACCATTTACATTTGAATGTAGAAATTTAATATTTGAAAATCATTTAAATTATCGAAAACACTTAAGTTGTTAAATGATTTATGTTACCCGATGGTAACGTTTTAAAAACCATCGCGTTGTGTAGTTTAGAAAAAACTTTGGACACATACCATTAATTCAATCATATAATTTGTAGCCATATTTCAATAAAATCCAAAACATAGAAATAATCCCAAAAACATAATTAAAGAGACCTTATTACAAATCCATAAAAAATATGAGAACCAAATTAAAATAAAATACCCCAATGGAAGTTCATAATAACCAACATTTATTGCATGGCCTCTACGAGTTCATCCGGCTCTATACCCGCGATCTCACGAATCACCTGAAATGATAAGGGAGAAGGTGAGTCACCAAGACTCAGTGCATAATCCCTCTCCCGGATAAATGCCACATACTTACACAAAATATAACAAGATAATATATATGTATAATGCACCCATCCTAGCCATCCATAACTCCTTTTCTACCCCGTGTGGTACCAAACCACTGGGGGTGCCAAACCACTGGTGTCTCAAAGACACAAATGTGATACCAAATCACTGGTGACCCTAGTCACGAATAATCAAGTGTGGGGCCAACCCACGGTGGAGTTAATCCACAGGGACGAGTCACTATGAGGTGCCAAACTTCTGGTGTCCGAAGACACGAATGTGATACCAAATCACTGGTGGTGCCAAACCACTGGTGACCGAAGTCACAAATCATCAAGTTGTGGGACCAACACACGTGTGATACCAAATCTCTGGCTGACGATCCCATATCTCAAAAGTGGGGCCAACCCACGGTGGTGTAAAACCACAGGGACGAGTCGCTATGAGGTTCCAAACCTCTGGTGTCCGAAGACACAAATGTGATACCAAATCACTGGAGGTACCAAACCTCTGGTGTCCGAAGACACAATATCAATCTTCCCCATCCTCTCATATTGCCCATACCAATGCAATATATAGACAAATCATGTCAATATACTTTGATATAAATCACATAATGAAAATATCATAAATCGTAGATCATGATTTCAATCCACATATATCAACAACATATAGAAACGGACTTACTCGAATCCTCATTCATACCATCATGGTATCATATCAAGATCTCATCGTATTTCCCACTTTGTTAATATGATCAGTAAATTAATAATACTATAAGTACATATACAAAACCGAGTTATAAAGTGTGTAAGGTACACACCTGATAATAGTGATAACTAAACTTTCTCTCTCATCGATACTCTCGAAATCCCGAACATCAACAATATGCGATTTCTCTCCGGTTGGTGGTTCACAACCCGATGAAGAACCACGAACGCACAATGGCTCGGGGGTACGAACGACTTCAAATAATCGATTATCGCCGGTAGAGGGTCCACATCCCGGCGGAAAGTCTTGAACTCCCTACACAGCCCTTCGTTTGAAATTTGAGGGTATAGCAGAACCACCCCTCTTCCAAACACTATAAACTGCTCTCTTCAAACCCATACTTGATTCTCCAAAATCTTGACATTTCGATTCAATTCTGAAAATTGTCACTTGCCTATGGAGTTTGTCAAAATCCTACAATGATAATATCCTTTTCCACACGATCTTAGAATGGCTAAAGTCGACTATCAATAAAGAAATGATCCACACTCCACTATACCACTACCAAGATAAAAGGGTTTGTTTGAAAGAGGAAAGATAATAATTTCGGTCAAAAAGATCTTCTCAAGGCAATATACAATTTCGGCAATGAGGTTGAGTGAGACACAGCGAATAATGGAAGAAAAGAAAAGAGAATTGAGAGGAGGAAGATTCAGCCAAAGGAAATTAAAATAAGAAATGTGGATTTTTGAACAATATGAAAAAGAATGAAAAAGAGAGATGAGAACAAGAGAGGTTGTTTTCGGCTACAAAGAAATAAAAGATGAGAGGGAGGTTTCAAAGAAGATTCGGCTAAAAGCCTAAGAGGGAAGAAAAATCAACAACACCAAATGGACATTCGGCTGTGGCTCACTTTTGATGCACAAGAGAAAAGTTGGTAAAGTTTTTTAAGAATAGGTTTTTGGTTAAGACACAAAACAATGAAAGAAGGCCAAAACTAAAACATAATTCACCTTAATGCCAAGAACATATTCGGCTAAAGAGGAGAGCTTTGGGGAGGAAAAGAAAAATGCTAAAGATGCACCAAAAAGCACAAAATGCTAAAATGACCAACCAATTCCCCCCTAAACTACCTATCAAAATTCGCCACCCCTAGCCTTACATGTCATTCCACATACATGCTCTAAATGCCTAGGAAAACTTTCCAAAACATTCTCCTAAAACCAAGCCTTATGTCTCCCCAACCTTCCATAACTTTAAGATTCTTATCCCTAATTTCATGCTTTCCTTAAACCAACATTCAACTTACCAAAAGATGAAAGTCCAACCTATCATAAACATAGGTTGACCGTCCATAAATGCTAGGATGCACAAAATATAAAAATTCTCAAAATGCCTTCCATGTTACTCGAACCACTTCCCTCAAGCAACTTTCCAAGCTCTTTATCCATCTTGCCACTAACTCCTCTTGTGCTTTAATTTAATACTGAAATTAACTTAAGTGCTAAGCTCACTTAATCCACTTTATTAAATAAACCAAAATAAAAATTATTCTATCTTCCTAAATAAAATCAAGCCTTCACAAGACTATGCTAACATACAAAAATTTTACCCGAGCCAACACAAAATAAAATAATACTCTAATTTCCTAAAGCTCAAGGCCCAAACCTACTAGGCCCAAATTCGGGATGTTACAGCTAATGTGGTCAAAAGTGAATGAATCAAAGTAAATATATGTATTTTATGTTAAGTTGTTGTATATTGACTTACTAAGCTTTTGGAAAGCTTACTCTGTGTGTGTTTAATCTGTTTTATAGGTCGTCAAAGCTACTAAAGGCTCGGGACCGTCTTGGATCGTCATCACACTATTGAACTTATTTTGGTATAATTTGATATTGTATAAAGCTAGATATGGTATGTATAGGCTAGCAGATTGGTATAAATACTTATGTGATCTTAGCCATGTGATTTGGCTATTTAAGAGTTGAAACTTTTCTTAAATGAATGTGTTGTAGAATGTATCTTTTGGTATGGTGAAAGAATGTGGAATGGCCAAGTTTGAGTGAGCAAATGCATGAATTAGTCTTGTAATGATATGAGCTTTAATCCTTGAGATTGCCAGAGTTGGAATTGGTTTTGAATGTAAGGTTTGAATGGTTATTTTGGTATGCATTTGATGGTTTATGTGTATGAATTACCTTATTGAATATGACTTGTAGGTATGAACCATTTGGCTGGCATTTTGGCCTTGTAAAATGGCCTATACTGTCACACGGTTGTGGCACGAGCGTGTCTTAGATCGTGGGTAAATTGGCAGGATGTAGCCTAAAATCACACAGCCTCGACACAGGCGTGTCATCTGGCCGTGGTGTGCAAGTCAGTAGCTAACATAAAAATACACGGCCTTGACTCAAGCGTGCTTGGTGGCCGTGGTGGGGAAGTCAGTATATGGCCTAAAAGTACACGGCTATGGCACACGGGTGTGACGTATGACCGTGTTGGCATAGGTTGTAATCAAGGTTGAACACGGGTGTGTCTAAAAGCTGTGGAGGGCACACGATCTCCTTCCACGGGCGTGTCTCCCCTGTATTTTAGAAAAGTTTCAAATTTTCATAGAATTTCGTATGTGTTTCAGTTTAGTCTTGACTCGGTTTATAAGCATGCTTAAGGTCTTGAGAACCTGATTAAGGGACATTATGTCTGAGAATAATGGTTGAATGTATATTTTTGTCTGTGAATGTTTTCGATTTGTCCGGTAATGCTCCTAACCCTAATTCAGCGATGGACTCGGGATAAAGGTATTACATTTGGTTGGTATCAGAGCTACGGTTTAGCTGATTCTTGGACTAATTTAGCGTGTCAGGGTCGAGCTATACATGCCATATATCTGAATTGTGATAGTGTGATGAATCCTGACATATAAATGTGATTTTCGTATAGTAATGGATCCCGAAAGAGCCGTAGGTGATGACGTAGAAAGTAATGCCCCTGCTCCCGCGCAAAGGACCACGCCCTCTGAATTGAGACCGGCTACGAGCGGTCAAGAGGGAGAAACTAAACAAGCTTTCTTCCAGGTGATGAGTGAGTGGTTCACTCAGTTTGTAAAGAATAACCTGACTATTTCACAACCCCCGCCCCCTGTTAATCCCCCTCAGACTATAGTTGTGCCACCGGTTACGCATCTAAATCTGTAGAATAAGCCTCCTGTTGACAAGATTCGTAAGTATGGGGCCGAAGAATTCCGAGCAACTAAAGATGATGATGCTGAAAGGGCTGAGTTTTGGACTGAAAACACGATTCGGGTATTTGATGAAATGTCTCTAACTCTAGAAGAATGTATAAAATGTGTTGTATCATTACTCCGAGATGAAGTATATCACTGGTGGAAAATTCTGATTTCTGTTGTTCCAAGAGAACGAGTCACATGGGATTTCTTTCAGGTCGAGTTTTGGAAGAAATATATTAGTGAGAGATTCATTGATCAGAAATGAAAGGAATTTCTAGAATTAAAGCAGGGTCGTATATCTGTTTCAGAATACGAACGAGAATTTGTGAGACTGAATCAGTATGCTCGAGAATGTGTATCATCTAAAGCTATAATGTGCAAAAGGTTCGAAGATGGCCTTAATGAAGACATTCGTCTGCTAGTTGGGATCTTGGAAATAAAAGAGTTTGTTGTACTCATTGACAGAGCTTGCAAAGCTGAGGCACTCAGGAAAGACAAGAGACAAGCCGAGTCTGAAGATCGAGATATGAAAAAGAGATTTCAGAGTAAATCATTTCAGTCTGCTCCAAAAAGATTCAGAGATAATTAAAGTCGTTTCAGAGATAATGTTGGACATGCGAATAGAAATCAATCTAGACCGCAAATGAGTTCTAAAACTCCAGCAACTTCAGTGGCCAGTGTTGGTAATGTTTGATCCGAGAGACCTGAATGTAAACATTATGGAAAAAGGCACCCGAGAAGCTATCGATTAAACGATAGAGCTTGTTTTGATGTGGATCGCTTGATCATTTTATACATGATTGCCCTGAGTCTATCGAGCCAGAGACTGTTTAGAATTTGAGATCTGATAATGCACCTGTAAGAGGTAGGCCATCGAAAAATGTCAGAAATGTTAGTTGTAGTCAGAGAACTACGAGAGACAATATTGTCAAATCCGAAGCTAGAGCGCCAGCCAGAGCGTATGCTATCCGAGCTCGTGAGGAAGCTTCTTCACCAGATGTTATAACCAGTACTTTTACTCTTTATGATACTTCTGTGATTGCTTTGATAAACCCTAGTTCTACGTATTCATATATATGCATGAATTTAGCATTCAGTAAGACTTTTCCTGTAGAGTCTACTGAGTTTGCTATAAAAGTATCGAACCCCTTAGGTAAAAGTGTTCTGGTTGACAAAGTATGCAAGAACTGTCCGTTAATGTTTCGAGATATCTGTTTCCCTGCTGATCTGATGTTCTTGCCATTTGATGAATTCGATATTATTCTGGGTATGGACTGGTTATTTATGCATGATGCTGTTGTGAACTGCAAAAGAAAGACTATAGATTTGAGATTTCCGAATGATGAGATTTTACGAGTTGAGTCTAATGATTTGAATGGATTGCCTACTATGATATCTGTTTTGAAAGCTCAGAGTTGTTTGAATAAGGGTTATGAGGCATATTTCTCTTATGTGATTGAGTCAGTGCCTATTGTCTGTGAGTTTTCTGATGTGTTTCCTGAAGAGTTACTGGGTTTACCTCTGATTCGAGAAGTTGAGTTTGGTATTGAATTGTTGCCTGGTACTACAACTATTTCGATAGCTCCGTATAGAATGGCACCAACCGAGTTGAAGGAATTAAAGTCACAATTGCAAGAATTGACTGAGAGAGGGTTTGCTAGACCGAGTTTCTCGCCTTGGGGTGCTCCTATTTTGTTTGTGAAAAAGAAAGATGGCACGATGAGAATGTGCATTGATTATCATCAGTTGAATAAGGTGACAATAAAGAATAAATTCTCGTTGCCCAGAATTGATGATTTGTTTGATCAATTGAAAGGAGCTACTATGTTTTCCAAGATTGATCTGAGATCAGGATATTATCAGCTGAGAGTGAAAGACTCAGATATTCCAAAAACTGCTTTCAGGACGAGGTACGAGCATTACAAATTTTTAGTTATGCCATTTGGACTAACCAATGCTCCTGCTATTTTTATGGATCTGATGAACAGAATTCTTATACCGTACCTAGATCGATTTGTTGTGGTATTCATAGATGACATTTTGATTTATTCTTGTGACGAGGCCGATCTTGTTGAACATTTGAAAGTTGTTTTTCAAACCTTGAGAGAAAAGCAATTGTATGCGAAATTCAGCAAATGTGAATTCTGGTTGCACGAGGTTGGTTTTCTGGGACATATAGTGTCAGCATCTGGGATTCGAGTTGATCCGAGCAAGATTTCTGCTATTTTGAATTGGAAACCTCCAAGAAAAGTATCTGAAGTCCGCAGTTTTCTAGGTTTAGCTGGTTATTACCACGGATTTGTAAAAGGCTTTTCGATTATAGCTACTCCGTTGACTAGACTGCTTCAGAAAGATGTCAAATTTGAATGGTCAGATAAGTGTCAGAAAAGTTTTGATCACTTGAAAACTCTATTAACTGAAGCTCCAGTGTTAGTACAGCCAGAATCGGGTAAGGAATTTGTTGTGTGCAGTGATGCTTCGTTAAACGGTCTGGGATGTGTTTTGATGCAGGAGGGCAAAGTGGTAGATTATGCCTCGAGACAGTTAAAGCCTCATGAAAAGAATTATCCGACGCACAACCTTGAGTTAGCTACGATTGTGTTTGCGCTTAAGATTTGGCGTCATTATCTGTACGATGAGAAATGTCACGTGTTTTCAGATCATAAAAGTCTGAAATACCTAATGACTCAAAAAGATTTGAACCTGCGTAAAAGAAGATGGTTAGAGCTGTTAAACGGTTATGAGCTTGTGATAAATTATCATCCGGGTAAAACGAATGTTGTTACTGATGCTCTGAGTAGAAAATCATTGTTTGCATTATGTGCTTTGAATGCTCAGTTAGATTTATCTTATGGTAGTTCTGTGTTAGCTGAATTAAAAGCAAAACCGTTGTTCTTACAACAAATTTGTGATGCTCAAAAATCTGATAACGAATTGCTATCAAAAGAGCTCAGTGTGAGGTAAATTCTGAATCTAAATTTCAAATTGTTGATGATTGTTTGAGATTCCGGAATCATATCTGTGTTCCGAGAAATCCAGAGTTGGTTCAGTTGATCTTGAATGAAGCTCATAACAGTCGTCTATATGTACATCCAGGAAGCACGAAAATGTATCAGGGTTTGAAACGACACTACTGGTGGTCTGGTATGGAATGAGACATTTCTAACTTTGTTTCAAAATGTTTAGTTTGTCAGCAAGTGAAAGCCGAACATCAAGTTCCGTCTGGGTTGTTGCAACCGAATCTGATTCCTGAATGGAAATGGGATAAAGTAACCATGGATTTTGTTTCTGGTTTACCTCAAACTCCGAGAAAGAAAGATGCAATATGGATCGTGGTTGATAGATTAACGAAATCTGCCCATTTCATTCCAGTAATATCTGACTAGTCACTTGACAAATTAGCCGAGCTTTATATCTCTGAGATTGTGAGATTGCACGGGGTGCCACTGTCTATTGTATCCGATAGAGATCCGAGATTTACGTCGAGATTCTGGAAGAAATTGCAAGAGGCTTTAGGCACAAAACTCCATTTCAGTACAGCTTTTCATCCGCAAACAGATGGTTAGTTCGAACGGACTATTCAGATTCTTGGAGACATGCTAAGATGTTGCATACTAGAGTTTAATGGTTCATGGGAACAGTATTTGCTACTGATCAAATTTGCGTATAATAGCAGTTTCCAGTCGAGTATTAAAATGGCACCTTATGAAGCTTTGTACGAACGTAAATGTCGTACACCTCTGTATTGGACTGAGCTCAGTGAAAATAAGCTACATGGAGTTGATCTGATTAAAGATTTAGAACAGAAAGTGAAATTGATCCGAGATTGTTTGAAAGCAGCATCTGATCGTCAGAAGTCTTATGCAGACTTGAAACGAAAAGATATAGAATTTGAAATTGGCAACAAAGTATTTCTGAAAGTGTCTCCATGGAAGAAAGTGCTTCGATTTGGATGTAAAGGTAAATTAAGTCCGAGAATCATCGGACCGTATGAGATCATTGAACGTGTCGTGCCTGTTGCATATAAGTTGAAGTTACCTTCTGAATTAGAAAAGATACACAATGTATTTCATGTTTCGATAATTTGTAGATATCGATCTGATCCGTCACATGTGATTGCCCCATCTGAAATTGAAGTCCGATCTGATATGACATATGAAGAGGAACCGATCCGTATCTTAGCTCGTGAAGTGAAAGAGTTAGAAATAAGAAAATTCAGTTAGTAAAAGTACTATGGAATCGACACGGAATAGAAGATACTACGTGGGAGCCTGAAGATTCAGTGAGACAACAATATCTGTACCTGTTTAAAGGTAAGATTTTTGGGGACAAAAATCCCTAACGGGGGAGAATTGTAATAGTCCGGTTTATACCCTAGTCAGAACAGTGGTTTCGGGACCACGAAACAGAGTCTGAATAATATTTTTAATATTATTTTCTCTGCCTATGATATATGACTAAGTAAGTGGTAAATTTCTGTTAGCTAATTTGATTGTCTGTGTGTTTAATTTGACAAAAGGATTGAATTGCATTAAATGTGGAAGTTGCTTGCTATTTGTTAAAGTACCGAAGTGTTGTGGCTTTGTAAAGTTGAAGGCCTTAAATGGCAATTAAGCTATTATGATGTTAGTGGTTGGCTAAGGTCATGAATAACTTTGATATTATATGTTCTGTATATTATTATGAAAGGCTGGTTTAGTAAATAGATAAATATTATGTTATAACATAATAAAACATGAAAATGGGCATGAATCATCCATCCTTCCACCAAAAAACAAAAAGAAAAGAAGAAAGGTTTAGCTTTGCTATATTTGGCCATTGTTCAAGATTGAATTCAAGGCTCGTTTTTGATCGGTTTTAAATAATTTCTACGTTTTTGTAATCGTTGCTTCGTTTACTTCCAAACCCATTATTCAATTTTGTGTATTGGTGATGTTTGAAAGTTATGCCATTGATGCTATGTTGAGTTTTGTGATGCTTTAAGGTGTTAAATGATAGATTGGTAGTAGATGAATATGTTTTGTTCTTGAAGTTTTGATGAATTTAGCTAAATAGGGCTAAACTGAGAAAATGTTATTTTAGAGGACTAAATTGTCATTTTGATGAAAAGTATGGGCTTGTGTGATGTATATATGTATTCGGCTAAGCTTGGTTGCATATTGAATTTGTGAATTTGATGTTTTGAGAAAAATGGACTAAATTGCTAAGTTGTGCAAATATGAGGGCTAATTTGCAAATTATCCTAAATATGTGTCTTTGGATTGAATTGAATAAACTAGTGAATAAAAGGGTTAATTCTGAATATGTTTAGATCAAGAACAGAGGAAAACGGATTTAGATTGCGAGAAAGCGAAAGTTATCGAGTAGCCGTTTTCTATTTCGATAAACCAAATTCGAGGTAAGTCACTATACAAATAAATGAATATGTATGCATTTGAAACTGTTCACATGTTTAATGATGATAATAAATGCTTGTGAGAAATTCTGTAATTAAATGCCAAGAAAAGTTCAGTATATTGGCTAAGTCTGAGAAGCCTCGTACGAACCTTGACATAGGTATCTGTTTTGTCTTATCATGTAAGACCACGTCTGGGACGTTGGCATTGATTTGAGATTCGTGTAAGACCCTGTTCAGGACAGTGGCATCGACATCTGATTATGTGTAAGACCACGTCTGGGACGTTGGCATCATTATGTCACTTACGTGTAAGACCATGTCTGGGACATCGGCATCGTTTTGATTCGTATAAGACCCTGTCTGGGACAGTGGCATCGTTATCCGAGTGCATGTAAGACCTCGTCTAGGACGTTGGCATTGTATGATTATTCTGAGCTTTCTGAGTATCCCATTGGATTTATTACTGTTCAACGGGCAAGTCTATGATACTAATTTCAAACCCGAGCTATGAACAAATGTGTGATTGTAAATCCAAATCAGGTATGTTGAATATACACTAATTGTGTATACAAGGTAAGTATCAATATAATCTTACTATGATGCTATGAATATGGAATTGATGATGTGTTATATGAAGCTTTGGTGAAATGAGATACGTGTTTATATGATCTTTGAATTGGGAATATGGCTAATGTGGTCAAAAGTGTATGGATCAAAGTAAATATATGCATTTTATGTTAAGTTGTTGTATATTGACTTACTAAGCTTTTGGAAAGCTTACTCTATGTGTGTTTAATCTATTTTATAGGTCGTCAAAGCTACTGAAGGCTCGGGACTGTCTTGGATCGTCATCACACTATAGAACTTATTTTGGTACAATTTGATATTGTATAAAGCTAGATATGGCATGTATAGGCTAGCAGATTGGTATAAATACTTATGTGATCTTAGCCATGTGATTTGGCTATTTAAGAGTTGAAACATTGCTTAGATGAATGTGTTGTAGTATGTATCTTTTGGTATGGTGAAAGAATGTGGAATGGCCAAGTTTGAGTGAAAAGAATGTAGCTTTTAAACTTGACTGAAAGTAGCTACTAATTGATTTGTGATAGAGAAAAACAACAAAGATTCGGCACTAATGGGGATTTCAGCAAGGAAGGATGATGTTAATTTGGCAAAGAAGAGAATTTGGCTATAGGGGAATTTGGCTTTCAGAGAAAGAATAAGAACACAACTCTAATAGGAATTTTGGCAAAAAGAATGATGGGTTTTCTTTTCAGCAAATGAAACAATTCGGTTGAGGGGGAGAAGAGAAAGAAATAACAGAACCTAAGGAACTGTTCAATGAATTCGGCACCCCCTTTTTATAGCCAAAGCCGAATCCTACCTTCCCTCCACAGTCCCATTCAGCACCAACTTGTCCCTCTCCTCATCTCCTAACTTTTCTCCCTAATAACACCTTAATCTTATCTGAAATTTCCTCTACATCCAACACACCTGTTTACTTCAAACTCTCCACGGCAATAGTTCAAAACCAACACAACTCTGGCCATCCATACAGAAAACTAAACACTCCACAAAATACCACTCCTAAGCCTCGAACCTTGGACCTCTTCAGCTTACAACACGCCACCTTATAGCTCCCAAGTGACGCCACTTACCACTGGACCACAAGCCCATTTGTGTCCTATTTCTTCTTCATTTATTAAAAAGGCCTACTAATTGAAGTCACTGTTCCTTAAGGCTAAAACCAAAATCTTTCCTTTACCCTTACTTGATCCCAGGACATCTCCAACACCCCTAGACACTCGAAATTCATTAATCCTCAAAGCCCACATTTTTCTCGCTCACTTAGAAAAATTTTCTGAAATCCAAAGCCCAAAGCCTAATAGGCCTAAATTTGGGGCGTTACAAAAATAGGCTATTTACCAAGCCATTTTGCCATCCATTTTGCACATACCTAAACAACCCCAAATGGTACCAAATCATACCATAATTGCACATCCATTTTAGCCACATTCAAGACAATTTCATACAATTTCCAATACTAATAACCAATATTCTTATACCTTAAATTTTACTCAACCAAAACATACCAAAATGCATATACCAATCATCTAGTTATACATTTACTAATCATGCATCATTTTGTACCACTTCACTAGCATGTTACCAATTATACAAATCATCAGTTTACCATTCATAGTACCTATTATCATCAATCATCACAACCAACTCAATATACACAAGACATAAGCATATTTATATATGTACATGATTCAAACATACCAAATAAACCATAATGATCGATCACACATGGCTATATATACATACCAAACACAAACATTTACAAGCCAATTCATTTGTCCAAAGTACCAAATATAACCAAAATGACTCAAAGTCCCTATACATGCCATATACTCAAATTACCGAAGTTCATAAATACCAAGATATAGGTGGATAGTGTGAAGCGATCTCCGACGATCCCCGAATCTGAGCTAGCTTCGATATCACTATAAAACAAAGGAAAATAAAAAAAGTAAGCTATAAAGCTTAGTAAGCTCATATGAGATAAACATAATGCAATCACTTAAACATGATTCAATAAATTCAATATGTCAATATGCAACTTTCCTTAACTATCAAACCTTTCAAGTGCTCATTCGCAAAACCATATATATATTAATCATCATTTCTCCCATTCAAAGATAAAATGGTTTATTCACATACCTGTACCATCTCGTACAAATATCATATAAATTCTCGTCTTTCATTTCTCGTTGAACCATTCAGAATAGAAGTCGGATACTCAAGGGTCTCACACGATAAGTACCTATACCATGGCCTGAACACAAATCAAGGTAACTTATCCGAAATACTGATATCATAGCTTGAAACCAGATCAGTTTATCTCGCACACCAAGTGTTATATCATGGCTTGAAGCCAATTCAGTTTATCTCGCACACCAAGTGCTATATCATGGCCCGAAGCCAACTCACTGTATCACCTAATGACATGTCACTAGTATCCTAAACTATTCCTAAGGTTCAACCGGGATTTCAACTGTTGAATCATCATCGAATCAATCCCAAACTTATCCATAGACACATAATCACAATTTATGCTATATTAAAGCATATAGAGTACATTTGAAATGAAATTATAACATACGAACTTACCTCGATTGCTAAAATGACGAATCGGGTCAACTATTTCGTAACTCCGTTCTTTCCCCGATCTAAGATCATATTTCTCCTTTCTTGATCTAAATATATTCAAAATTATCTTATTTTATCAACTATTTTTTTCAATTCAATCCAAAACAGACATTAGGGCTATTTTACACATTTGACCCTAAACTTTCACATTTTAACAATTTAGTCCATAATTCATAAAATCACAAATTAATGAAATTCAAAATATACCCATGCTAGCTGAATTACCATAATGCCTCTAGCAGCCCATATTTTTCATATATTTCACATTTCTACCACACAATTTACACATTTCTCAATTTAATCCCTATTTTGCATTTTTCTAAAAAATCACTTAACAAAACTTGTATAATTCATAACAAAGATTTATAATCTATCATTAAACATCAAAACTCATACATATTCATCAATGGTAGCATTCAAAAGCTTTAACAATTTTGCAAATTAGTCCTTGGGCTAGCTAGACCTAGTTACAGCGATCTCAAAAACATAAAAAATCATTAAAAATCGAGTCAAAATCACTTGCCAATTAAGCACCAAATTTTCCAAACCCTAATGGCTTCCATGGACATTTTCGGTTGAAAGAACCATAAAAGTTGATAACTTTTATATTGGTTTTATTTATTTAATGTTTATTAACATATTTACCTAATTAACCTTAATATTAAACCATTAAAATCACATAATGGTTGTCCAAAATTATCCACTCATGTTATTAGTGGTTTATTTACCACATAAAGACCTCTAATTTAAAATTCCATAGCTATTAGATACCTTTAGCTAATGGAACTCCACTTTTACACTTTACGCGATTTAGTCCTTAACGAAATTTCTTAACAAAAATTTCACATAAATATATTATCATGCCACGGACATTAAAATAATAATAAAATAATTATTTCAACTTTAGATTTGTGGTCTTGAAACCACTATTCTGATTTGACTAAAAACGGGCTGTTACAATTGTATTGGACTGAGCTTAGTGAGAAAAAGATTCACGGGGTTCATTTGATCTGAGAGATTGAAGATAAAGTGAAAGTAATTCATGATAGTTTGAAAGCAGCTTCAGATCAACAGAAATCGTATGCGGATTTAAAACGAAAAGAAATTGAATTTCAAATCGGCGACCAAGTATTTCTGAAAGTTTCTCCGTGGAAGAAAATCCTTTGATTTGGTTGTAAAGGTAAACTAAGTCTGCGTTTCATCGAGCTGTATAAGCTCATTGAATGAATAGGGCCAGTGGCATATCGACTAGTTTTACCGTCAGAATTAGAAAAGATTCACAACGTGTTTCATGTGTCGATGTTGCTTCGGTATAGATCAGATCCATCGCATGTAATTTCTCTAGCAGAAATTGAAATTCAACCTGATATGACGTACAATGAAGAATCGATCAGAATTTTAGCCCGAGATGTTAAACAGTTGAGAAATAAAAGCATAGCTTTAGTGAAAGTACTTTGGCAATGTCACAGGGTTGAAGAAGCTATGTGGGAACCTGAGGAAGCTATGAGAAAACAGTACCTTAACCTATTCACTGGTAAGATTTTCGGGGACGAAAATCCTTAAGGAGGGAGAGTTGTAACTGCCCGTTTTTGGTCAAATTGAAAAAATGGTTTTGGGACCACAAATTTGAAGTCAAAATAATTGTTTTATTATTATTTTAATGTTTACAACATGATAGTGTGTTTGTATGAAAATTTTGTTCAGAAATTTTATCATTTGAATGGTTAATTTGATAAAAAGGACTAAATCGCATAAAGTGCAAAAGTGATGTTCTAATAGCTAAAAGTGTCAAATAGCTATAGAATCTTTAGCTGTGATTATACCATTATTGGCATGAATGGACAATTATGGACAAGTATTAATTGATTTTGTTGTTTTATAACCAAGGTTAAGTAAGTAATTTAGTAATAAAATTAAAATTTAGTAAAAGAAATGGCATTTTCTATTCATTCATCTTCTCCACCGATTTTTCTAAGGAGAAAACACCATTTTTGAGCTCTTGAACATTCGACCTATCTCTCATGTGCATGTAAGTTCATTTTTGTTTGATTTTTAATGATTTCTATGTTTTTGAGATCGTTGCAATTAGGTCTAGCTAGCCCAGGGATTACTTTGCAAAATTGTTAAAGATTTTAGATTTTCCCATTGATTAATAACTGAGTATTTTGATGTTTAATGACAGATTATGAATGTTTGATTAAGTGATTTTTAGTTAAAATATAAATTAGGGATTAATTTGTGAAAAGTGTAAAATTCATGGTTAAAATGAGAAATAAATGAAAAATCTGGGTTGCCATGGTAATAAGAGAAATTCGGCTAGCATGGGTAGGGACCTAATTGCATGAATTTGTGATTTTATGAAATAAGGACTAAATTGTAAAAGTTGTGAAACATTTGGGGCAAATGTGTAAAAGTGCCTAAATGTGAATTTTTGGACTAAATTGAATAGAGAGATAATTAAATAAGTTAAATTTCATTACATATTGATCAAGAAAAGCGAAACTCGGATCTAGATCGAGGGAAAAACAAAGTAATTGACTAATCGACCTGTTTCGTCATTTTTACATCTGTGGTAAGTTCGTATGTAATAAGCATTATGGTAATTATCTTTTAAATGCTTTGATATTGCATAAACAGTGAAAAAAAGTCTTCAAAAAAGTTTGAAAATGATTCAACAACGATTCAGAATTGGAAATCCTGGTTGAACCTTAGGAAGAGATTTGGATACTAGTGACATGTCATTAGGGCTTATTATGATTATGTGATCCGGGTGCTGGTCCTGTATGAACTACTGGTGGTAAGTATACCGGCATGTGTTATGGTTACTTGACAGCTTGTGTGAGCAGCACTGTATAGCTACGTCTTGACCCACAACTTGTGTAAGCAGGCCCGTTGATAGCTCGAGAGCAAGAATATATGTGATATGTGATTGAGATAGCATTGGCTAGATATGTGGCACTTTGGTGTGAGTTTCCCGAGTATCCGATAGTATTCCGAATGGTTCAATAGGTAAATGAAAGATGTGGTTGAAGTATGAGATTGATACATGATGGTACAGGTATGTACATGAACCGTATAAGCTTTCAATTGAAGAAAGTGAGAAGTTTGCATATAATCTTATGATTGAATAAGTGAAAGGTTTGTTAGTTAATATGAGTACTTGATGTGTAACACCCCTTAACCCTCATTTGTCGCCGATTAGGGTTAAAAGGGCATTACTAACCCAATACAACTCAAGGCAGGTTTCCGTGCATCTCAAGCATCATCAAATCTATTACGAAAATTCATGCATATATTGAACCTGACAATATGTATATAGCTCACAGCATACAAATCCAAACATACTCAGTAGAAGAAATATCACCAAAATGGTCAAGCATAAAATTTAAATTGTAACAACACCATGTGCGCATATAACAAATTATTGATGGCTCTTCAAGTAATGAATACATGATACAATTCATAGCATATTCGACTTACAAAAATTTCTTTAACAAATCCAATCCACATGTATAAACTAACCATTCATTTCATAAACAAATCGGTTTGCTTTATAAATCGTTCAAAATGTCCATATAGCATACTAGATATTTAATTAATTATACATTATAAATTCATACTTATTGAATTACTTAAAAGAAAACATATACATATTTGTTTAACCATAATAACTACCACCGAAATATTTGAACTCCAATCATGATTTACTCTCCTGCTTAAAGCTAAATTAACTAACCGTATAAGTAGATTTTATGCACCTTTATATAAAAGTAATAGTTGATATACTCATTCATGAAACATTCATTTTAAATATATAAATAAATAAATAATACTCTATATGAAGTCACGAATCATATTTATCCAAAACATACTTATATCAAAACCTAAAATGCACAAATATATTCATTACTTCAAACATAATCAATTTGACCCAAGCATAGATATATGGCCATCACATATATTTGTATCACCTATCCAAAATGGTCATTCTCTAGTCTTTGATAAATTTTGACATTTTGTCTATTTAACCAAACCACATCTAAAGACTATATCATCAAGCATCTACCGAACATATATTACAACATAATATAAGCATATTACAATCGAAACATGTTTAAACCATCATCAACTCAATCAATTTCTTGTAAAGCATATTAGACACACCTCATATATATACACTGTAACATCCCAGTTTAGACCCTAGTCGGAAAGTGGTTCGAGACCACAAATCCGAGGTCGTAAAAATATTTTAATGCTATTTTCTGTGTGAATATTATGTGGGAAAATTCTGTGTGATAAAGTGATTGTTTAGGTGTCGAATTAAGAGAAAGGATTAAATCGCATAAAAAGTAAAAGTTGTGTGCTAATTTATAAATATCAAAGTGTTGATGTCTTTATATTGTGGAGGCCTTATATGGCAAATAATCCATTTATGAGATAGTGGTTGATTGAATGACTAAATAACCTTAGTATAAAATTTGTCTTATATGTTTAATGGATGGACAATTTTGTAATTGAATAAATGCCATAGATAAATGAAACCAAAAGATGAGTGTTCATCTTTATTTCTTTTCTTTTGGCCGAATGTACTTAAGAAAAAAGAAAGAAAATTTGAGCTAAGCATTCTGCACTTGCAAGCCAAAAATTAATGTATGTTTTGAGTCGGATTTCGATAATTTCTACGTTTTTGTAATCATTGCTTCGAGAGCTATCAAACCCATGTATTAATTTTGAGTATTGATGATGTTTGTGTGAGATGCCATTGATGCTATGTTGAGCTTTGTGATGTTTATGGTGTTAAATGAAAGATATGAGTTAGATGGACATGTGTCGTTCTTGACATTTTGATGAATTTAGCTAATTAGGGCTAAATTGTGAAAATAGTAAATTGAAGGGTTAAAATGTGAAATAGGTGAAATCTGTGGGTTTGTATGGACAATAGTAAAATTCGGCTAAGCTTGTACTAGATGAAATTTGGTGAATTTGATGATTTTGTAAATTAAGGACTAAAGTGTCGAAATGTGAAAATATGAGGACTATTATGCAAAATGCCTTAAATGTGTGTATGTGGACTAAATTGAATGAAATGATGATTGAATGGATTGAATTTAAATGTGTATAGACAAAGAGAGAGGATGTTTGGATCGAGATCGAGGCAGAGATAAAGTGCTCGATTAATCGACCGTATCTATAGTCGACGTTCGAGGTCAGTTCGGACATAATACCTGTATTTAGCTATGTTTAATGTTATGGAATAAATGATATGATATTATTACTATGTGAATGCTATGTGATAGATTGAGTTAAACGGCACTAAGTGTGTGAATTCGAAAACGTGATCGAGATAAATAGCATTGTGTGTGCGGAATAATTAAGCTTCAGTTTGGGATGGATGTACTAAGTGTACGATGCTAATTAAGCTTCGACTAATTAATTATGCACTAAGTGTGTGAATGAATTGAGGAAGAAACGAGTGTGGATCGAAATGAATCGTGATTATTGATTAGCAAAAGTATTTGATAACTAAGTGTTGGCTAAGGTACGCTCGGAATCTATGTGATTGGTGAAACTATGAATGTAGGTGTGGATGAGTATATTGAACATATTGGTTGTGAATGGTATTATATTTGTGGTAGTAAACATTAATCTATGTGATGCCATGTTGGTATTATGTATTATGTTATGAACTTACTAAGCTTTATAAAGCTTACTATGTGATTTGTTTCTCTGCTTTGCAGTGTCAGTAAAGCTAGCTCAAATCAGGGGATCGTCAGCTTCTCAGTCACACTATCGGCAATCTATTTTGGGGTATTCTGGAAAGATGTATATAGTTAAGATATGGCATGTATAGGCTAGTCATTTGAATCATGTTTGAGATTTGTAGTAGCCATGAGATGTGGCTAGATATGTGCTAGTTTTAGCATGAATGACTTTGGTATATATATGTGATACATCTTTTGGCATGGTTTGTGGTTTGAGAAGTTGACTTATGAATGGTAACTTGGTGTTGATAAAGTGCTAATATGAATTAGTGAATTGAGAAGAAATGATGTTTGGTATTGAATGTATTATGCTTGTGATGAGATAAGTTTTGGTATTGAGTTTGTTATGGTTGTAATGGGAATTGAATGCATAGATTGAATGGTCATTTGGTAAGTTCTTGGTTGCCTTATGTGCATGATATGTTTTGGGATGTGTTGCTTGTAGGTTTGACCCTAAGTGGGTGGCATTTTGGCCTTGCAAAATGGCCTATAATGTCACACGGTTGTGGCACACAGACGTGCCTAATGACCATGGGTGAATTGTAGGATCCAGTTTAGCATCACACGGCCTCGACACGGGTGTGTCATCTGGCCGTGGTGTGCAAGTTAGTAGCTAACTAAAAATTACACGGCCTTGACATGGGCGTGCTTGGTGGCCGTGGTGGGGAAGTCAGTATATGACCTAAAAGTGTACGGCCTTAGCACATGGGCGTGCCGAATGACCATGTTGGTATAGTTAGTATATAGACACGGATGGATACACGGGGGTGTCTAGAAGCCGTGGAGGGCACACGGTCTCCTCCCAAGAGCGTGTCTCCCCTGTATTTTAGTAAAGTTTTAAATTTTTCGAGAAATTCTCTGTGTTTCGATTTAGTCACGACTTAGTTTATAAGCATGCTTAGGGTCTTGATGGCTCATTTAAGGGACACTATGTTTGTAAATAAATGCGAACAGTAAGGATTGACTTTGTGTTGAAATTTTTTGATGTTAAAGGTTCTGTTTGATCGGTAATGCCTCTTAACCCTGTTCTGGCTACAGTCTCGGGTTAAGGGTGTTACATATACCATGATCGAATTTCGCATAAACTTAATGCATTATAACTAGCCATTTTCACATGGCTTGCAATTACAACCAAAATTTTACCAAAACATAGCTAGCTTATACATGCCATAGACTTGGGTTTTTATACAAAAGAAGTACCAAAACTTTGATGATAATGTGATGAGCTTCAGCTGTGATTCCCGAGCAAGAGATGAGCACCCAAAATGAGATCTACAATACATAAACAACCACATTCAAAGTAAGCTTCCAAAGCTTAGTAAGATTTAAACAATTCATATATGAATAAGATAATTTAAAATTTCAAGACTATACCCTTTTGTCATATTCTTGCCGAATAGCCGAATATTTAAAAAAAAATGAATACATAGCATCATATAATAAAATCATTTATATGTTTACAACCATACTTATACTATTTCCATATATCACCATCACATAATAGATAATTTGCATACACATTTTCAAATTTCTGAATCTTATACTACTATATCGAGTTACCACAAATTTCAAAATAATATATGTATATAAATATATATATCACATACCTTAAACTTGCATACCTTTCAAGATTTAACCATTCATGCATAATATCCGATACTTTATCCAATCTTTTCCGAATACATAATAACATTAAAAATTAAAGTCGTGTAACGAACCTCTTACCTGCATACTTGAATATAAACTTTAGTAACGTATCACACACTCAGTGCCATTACTTATCGTTTCCGCACACATAGTGCCAATTTTCCCGGTAATATATTGCACACTCAGTGCTGTTACCTATCATTCCCACACACTTAGTGCCATTGGTCCAGTCTCGCACACATAGTGCCCGGTTATAAGTTCATACACATAGTACCTTTCGTAAACCTGTGACTCGTTTTAAATGTATACAAATATATCCATATAATTATCTAAATCCGATTCACGACCATGCGCATAAGCATATATATAAACACAACTTCAATATCTCATACCAAATACAACATTTACACGTTAAAAATTCATTTCATGAAATCATATGCAAATTCCAAGAATTATAATATCCAACCAATATACCAAAATTCTCTATTTCATTTGGCCATGTGCCATTCTATATATTTGACATCATTAACATAATTACATATATAAAAGACATTCGATTAACTCAATCGTTTAAAATCTTACCTCGAAAGTTGTCGAATTACGCTTCCTAGCTATTCGTTTAATTTTGCTTTTCCCCTATCCAATCCGATTTCCTTTTGTTCTTGATCTAAATAATTCCAATTTAAACTCATTTAAACTTATATTCATTCAATTTGATTATAAACACATAATTTAGAAATTTACTAATTTACCCCCTTACTATTACAATCTATTCAACTTAGTCCTTAATAAAATACTCACGAATTACACAAAATTGGACTTACATCCTTTAGGGCCGAACCATCCTAAGGACCATATAAGTCCATACAAACTAATTATTTAGCATTTTAACCCCTCAACTATTTATTTTAACCTTAATTTCTAATTTACTCAATTTCATCAAAAATGCAAGAACAAAACTTACTAATCTATCACCTAACATCAATATTTCACCATTAATCAACAAAACATCAAGCTTCCATCAACGGCATCTCATGAAAATCACAACCAAAACACAAATTACGACATGGGCTATGTAAAGCTCTTAATAACCATCTCAAAAATGTAAAAATCATCAAAAAATCTAAAACACACATACCTAATTTTGACTTTGGAAGGCCAAATATGAGAGAGCTTATTCTCTTCTTCTTCTCTAGTTATTTCGTCAATAAGAGATAAAAGATGAACATGCAAATGGTGTTTTTATTTTTTTATGATGTTATTCCTTCCACTAACTAAAAAAAAAAATTAATTAAATAATGCATAGTGGAGCATGATGCCGTCCACTCTAAATGCAATTTGTATAATTGCAAATTTAATCCTCACAATGAAAAAGACAAGTCAATTTAGCCACCCAATTAAATAAAAGCTATCTTTATCACCCTTTTGCAATTTAATCCTCTCTCTTAAATTATTCACATTAGCTATAAATTAAATTCAGGAAATACTAGCACATGTTCAAGCATATTTATTTAACATGAAAAAAAATAATAAAATTATAAAAATTACTCCTATTATTCGGATTCATGGTCCCGAAACCACCGTTCCGATTAGGGTCATAAACGGGCTGTTACAACTTTCCCCCCTTAAGAGATTTTCGTCCCCGAAAATCTTACCATTAAATAATTGTGGGTAGCGTTCTTTCATAGATTATTTGGTTTCCCAGGTTGCTTCCTCAACCCCATGCTTATGCCACATTACTTTAACCAGTGATATCTTCTTATTTCGCAACTCTTTCACTTCACGAGCTAAGATGCGAATCGGTTCTTCCTCATAAGTCAAATGGGGCTGAATTTCAATCTTTGATGGACTGATCACATGAAAAGGATCGGATCTGTATCGTCGAAGCATTGACACGTGGAAAACATTATGAATCTTGTTTAACTCAGATGGCAACCTCAATCTGTATGCCACCGACCCGATACGCTCAATAACATCATACGGCCCAATAAATCTCGGACTTAGCTTTCCCCTACGACCAAATCTAAGTATCTTTTTCCACGGCGATATTTTCAAGAACACTCGATCACCCACTTGAAACTCTATACCCTTTCGTTTCAAATCTGCGTATGACTTCTGACGATCTGATGCGGCTTTCAAACTTTCTTGAATTACTTTAACTTTCTGCTCCATCTCTCTGATTAAATCAACCCCGTGTATCTTGCCTTCACTTAGGTCGGTCCAATATAAAGTTGTATGGCATTTTCAACCGTACAATGCTTCATAGGGTGCCATTTTAATACTTGATTGAAAGCTATTGTTGTACATAAATTCAAACAAAGATAAATATCGTTCCCACGTATCTTTAAACTCAAGAACGCAACATCTCAACATATCCTCGAGTATTTGGATAACATGCTCGGATTGACCATCAGACTGAGGGTGAAAAGCTGTACTAAAGTGTAACTTGGTACCCAAAGCATCCTGCAGTTTCTTCCAAAATCGTGATGTGAACCTCGTATCTCTATCCAAAACAATAGAGACAGGTACTCCGTGTAACCGTACAATCTGTGATATGTACAACTCAGCTAGCTTATCAAGTAAGAAATCCGTACACACTAGAATAAAATGAGCCAATTTCGTCAATCTATCTATGATAACCCAGATTGAATCTTTCTCACTTGGCATCAAAGGCAAACCCGATACGAAGTCCATAATGACTCGATCCCACTCCCACTCAGGTATCATAATTGATTGAAGTAGTCCCGATGGCACTTGATGCTCAGCTTTCACTTGTTGGCACACTAAGCACTTCGACACATAGTCTGAGATGTCTCGTTTCATACCATGCCACCAGTAATGCTGTTTTAAGTCGTTATACATTTTCGTGCTACCCGGATGAATCGAAAATCTACTACTGTGAGCTTCATCACAAATCATTCGAATTAAATCAGGGTTCTTAGGTATACATATTCAATTCTTGAATCGTAGACATCCTTCAGGATCTATTTGAAAATCTAAATCTGCACTCGAGCCACAAAGACTCCTTTCTGGTTTTAAATCATCGTCAACTTCCTGAGCTTCTCGGATCTGTAGTACAAACAACGGTCTCGCCTTCAATTCTGCAATGATCACACCGTCACCAGACATAGCTGAATCCGTATTCATTGTACGAAGAGAAAATAATGATTTTTGACTAAGTGCATCAGCAACCACATTAGCCTTTCCTGGATGGTAATCAATCACGAGCTCGTAGTCTTTCAAAAGTTCTAACCATCGTCGCCATCTCAAATTTAGATCCTTCGAGTCATTAAATGCTTTAGACTCTTATGATACAAATAGACATGGCATTTCTCTCCAAACAGATAGTAACGCCAAATTTTCAAAGTAAAAACTATAGCAGCCAACTCAAGGTCTTGCGTCGGATAATTCCTCTTGTGCGGTTTTAACTGTCTCGAAGCGTAGGCTACAACTTTACCCTCCTGCATCAATACACAACCCAGCCCATTTAAAGACGCATCACTAAAAATAACGAACTCCTTACCCGACTCTGGCTGAACGAGCACTGGAGCTTCCATTAGCAAGGTCTTCAGTTGATTAAAACTCTTCTGACACGTTTCTGACCACTCGAATTTCACGTCCTTCTATAATAGCTTTGTCATCAGGGTTGCTATCATAGAGAATCCTTTCACGAAGCGTCTATAATATCCTACAAGCCCTAAAAAGCTACGTACCTTAAAAACATTCCGCGGAGGTTTCCACTCCAATATAGCCAATATTTTACTCGGGTCAACCCGAATACCCGATGCTGAAATAACATGCCCCAAAAAGCTGACTTCTTTCAACCAAAACTCACATTTACTACATTTTGCATACAATTGCTTATCACGTAAAATCTATAACACTAGCCTCAAATGCTCAGCATGTTCAGTTTCGTCTTGTGAATAGATCAGTATGTCATCTATGAATACAACCACAAACCAATCTAGATACGGTCTGAATACCCGATTCATCAGATCCATATAAACAACAAGGGCATTAGTGAGCCCAAACGGCATCACTAAGAACTCGTAATGCCCGTATCTCGTCTGAAAAGTAGCCTTTGGTATGTCTGATTCCCTAACTCGTAGCTGATAATATCCTGACCTCAGATCAATTTTGGAGAACACCGAGGCTCCCTTAAGTTGATCAATTAAATCATCGATACGCGGCAAAGGGTTTTTATTCTTTACGGTCACCTTATTGAGCTGTCAATAATCAATGCACATTCTCAAAGTTCTGTCCTTCTTTTTCACAAATAGAACGGGCGCACCCCAGGGAGAGAAACTCAGTCGAGTGAAACCTCTATTTGTCAATTCTTGCAATTGAGCCTTTAATTCTTTTAATTTAGGCGGTGCCATTCTATACGTAGCTATCAAAATCAGAGTGGTCCCTGGCAATAGCTCAATACCAAACTCTACCTCGCGAACAGGTGGCAATCCTGGTAATTCCTCCGGAAACATATCTGGATACTCATTAACAACCGGTACAGATTCAATATTCCTTTTGGTTACCTTGCTATCAATCACATACACAAGATAAGCTTCGTAAACCTTTCTCAAATACTGATGAGCCAACATCGAAGATATCGCAGCAGGTAGTCCATTCAAATCCTCAGACTCAATTCGGATTATCTCGTTATTCTGGCATCTTAAATCAATAGTCTTTTGTCTGCAATTCACTACCACTTCCTGAACTATTAACCAATCCATACTGAGGATAATATCGAACTCATCAAAAGCTAATAGTATCAGATAGGCCAAAAAAACATAAGTCTCGAACCATCAAAGGACAGTTCTTGCACACTGTATCAACTAGTACACATCGACTCAGGAGGTTTGAGACCTGAATCACAAACTCAATAGAATCAACAGGTAGAGTCTTACTGGATAATAATGTTTCACACACATATAAATAAGTTGAGCCGGGATCAATCAAAGTAGTTACACTAGTATCAAAGAGAGTGAAAATATCAGTAATGACGTCTGGAGATGAGGCCTCCTCTCTAGCACGGATGGCATAAGCTCTAGCCGATACACGGGCCTCTGATCAAATAGCCACATCTGTAGTCCCCCTCTGTGCACCACTCCTACCTCCCCCAACACGAGATGGTCTACCTCTAGCTGTAGTGCTGCTTGGTTTCGCGCTTTTAGCAGTTCCCTTTTCAATAGTCTCCGGGCAATCCCGAATGAAGTGATCCTGCGAACCACACCTATAACAAGTGCGATTAATAGATTTACCCCAGCACTCTCTAAAATGTTGTCTACCACACTGTTGACACTCAAGTTTGCTCGATCGAGCATTGCCAACACTAGCCACTGATGTAGCCCGAGAACTCACTGGTGGTCGTTCTCATATAGAAATCCCGGTGTTAGGTTTGGATCAGCTACCATGATTCCTGAACTTCTTCATTGCTATCTGCAAAAATTTACTCGCAGATCTCTTCCGAAAATCTTTAGATTTAAGCTTAGCTTTCTATTTTTCTTTCCCCAGCTCTTTAGCTTTACAAGTTCGTTCAACCAGCACCACGAACTCATTAATTTCAAGAATACCAACTAGAAGCTTTATATCTTCATTTAGACCATCTTTGAATCTCCAGCACATTGCAACCTTAGATGAAAAACATTCACGAGTGTAGCGACTAAGTCACACAAACTTGCGCTCGTATTCAGATACGGTCATACGACCCTGTTTGAGCTCGAAAAATTCCTTACGCTTAGAGTCTATGAAGCGCTGACTTATGTACTTCTTACGAAATTTCGTCTGATAGAAGTCCCAGGTAACTCTTTCCTTCGGAACAATTGACACGAGAGTATTCCACCAGTAGTAGGCAGAATCTCGTAACAATGATATAGCACACTTCAGACACTCATCGGGTATACAGACACCATCAAAAACACACGAGCATGATTATCGAGCGAATTCACTCACTCACTGCATCATCATCCTCGGCTCTAAATTCTTGAGCTCTGTGTTTTCTAATGCGATCAATCGGAGGCTTGTTTACTCTTTTATGATTTATAATCGGGGGTACCACCGGTACTGCAGGGGGACTATTCAGATTCAGAGGAGGTTGAACAGCCGGATTGGTTCGTATATACTAACTGAACCAATCATTCATCATACTATAGAAGGCTTGTTTAGCCCCCTCATCATGATTACTCGTAGCCGGTCGAGATTCCTCTGGCACGGTCCCTTGCGCGGGAGCAGGCGCCACGCTCTCGATGTCATCAGCTACAGCTCGCTTGAGATCGGGATCCATTACTATATAAAAGAAACGAATACATTTCACTGTCAGAAGTCATCACTTTATCATATCACAAAATATGGCATGTATAGCTAGACTTTCACGCGTTACGTTAGTCTAAGAATCGACTAAACCGTAGCTCTGATACCAATCAAGTGTAACACCCCTTAACCCATATTCGTCGTCGATTAGGGTTAAAAGGGCATTACTAACCTAATACAACTCAAGACAGGTTTCCGTGCA
This sequence comes from Gossypium bickii, assembly GCA_025503065.1. NCBI lineage: Eukaryota > Viridiplantae > Streptophyta > Magnoliopsida > Malvales > Malvaceae > Gossypium > Gossypium bickii. The sequence continues at coordinate 69,793,948 of CP106716.1, read as the reverse complement.
TCTCAAGCATCATCAAATCTATTACGAAAATTCATGCATATATTGAACCTGACAATATGTATATAGCTCACAGCATACAAATCCAAACATACTCGGTAGAAGAAATATCACCAAAATGGTCAAGCAGAAAATTTAAATTGTAACAACACCATGTGCGCATATAACAAATTCTTGATGGCTCTTCAGGTAAAATGAATACATGATACAATTCATAGCATATTCGACTTACAAAAATTTCTTTAACAAATCCAATCCACATGTATAAACTAACCATTCATTTCATAAACAAATCGGTTTGCTTTATAAATCGTTCAAAATGTCTATATAGCATACTAGATATTTAATTAATTATACATTATAAATTGATACTTATTGAATTACCTAAAAGAAAACATATACATATTTGTTTAACCATAATAACTACCACCGAAATATTTGAACTCCAATCATGATTTACTCTCCTTCTTAAAGCTAAATTAACTAACCGTATAAGTAGATTTTATGCACGTTTTTATCAAAGTAATAGTTGATATACTCATTCATGAAACATTCATTCGAAATATATAAATAAATAATATACTCTATATGAAGTCACGAATCATATTTACCCAAAGCATACTTATATCAAAACCTAAAATGCACAAATATATTCATTACTTCAAGCATAATCAATTTGACACAAGCATAGATATATGGCCGTCACATATATTTCTATCACCTATCCGAAATGGTCATCTCTAGTCTTTGATAAATTTTGACATTTTATCTATTTAACCAAACCACCACTAAAGACTATATCATCAAGCATCTACCGAACATATATTACAACATAATATAAGCATATTACAATCGAAACATGTTTAAACCATCATCAACTCAATCAATTTCTTTTAAAGCATATTAGACACACCTCATATATATATACCATGATCGAATTTTGCTTAAACTTAATGTATTATAACTAGCCATTTCCGCATGGCTTGTAATTACAACACCAAAATTTAACCAAAACATAGCTAGCTTATACATGCCATAGACTTAGGTTTATATAAAAAAGAAATATCAAAACTTTGATGATAATGTGATGAGCTTCAGTTGTGATTCCTGAGCAAGAGATGAGCACCCAAAATGAGATCTAAAATACATAAGCAACACATTCAAAGTAAGCTTCCAAACCTTAGTAAGATTTAAACAATTCATATATGAATAAGATAATTTTAAATTTCAAGACTATACCCTTTTGTCATATTCTTGCCGAATAGCCGAATATATAAAAAATGAATTCATAGCATCATATAATAAAATCATTTATACATTTACAACCATACTTATACTATTTCCATATATCACCATCACATAATAGATAATTTGCATAAACATTTTCAAATTTCCAAATCTTATACTACCATATCGAGTTACCATAAATTTCAAAATAATATATGTATATAAATATATATATCACATACCTTAAACTTGCATACCTTTCATGATTTAACCATTCATGCATAATATACAATACTTTATCTGATCTTTTCCGAATACATAATAACATTAACAGTTAAGGTCATTTAACGAACATATTACCTGCATACTTGAATATAAACATTAGTAACATATCGCACACTCAGTGGCGTTACTTATCGTTTCCGCACACATAGTGCCAATTTTCCCAGTAACGTATCGTACACTCAGTGCTGTTACCTATCATTCCTGCACACTTAGTGCCATTGGTCAAGTCTCGCACACATAGTGCCCGGTTATAAGTTCATACACATAGTACCTTTCATAAACCTGTGACTCGTTTTAAATGTATATAAATTGTAACATCCTAGATTAGGGGTTATGCATTCGTGCCTAATTCATGAGTTAGTAGGTTTTGGCAGTGTTGGAAGTGTATTAAGGGTTTTCAGAATTCTAGGATGGAAGAATAAAGCTTTGGAAAATTATTGGTTTTTAAGTAAAAAGGGGAGCTAGGTAAATGAGGCTTTAAAAAAAACTCCGTGTGAAGCATGACACAAGGAACCATGTGGTAAAATGGCATGTTTTATGAATTATGAATGTGTTATGTGAATTCTAGAAATAAGGAAATGTATGGAAATGTAAGGAAATGTAAGGAAATGTATGGAAATGTAAGGAAATGTAAGGAAATGTGAGGAAATGTATGGAAATGTAAGGAAATGCAAGGAAATGTAAGGAAATGTCTTGTCTTGGAAATGTAGGAAATGTCCTAAAATGTAAAGGAATAAAGAGGAAAGTGAACATTTATGGAAACTAGGAAAATGATTTAGAAATGATTCAAAAAAGGAAAGTGAACATTTCTGGAAACTTGGAAATGTAAGGAAATGTCAAGTTTAAAGAGCCGAACGAAAATTTTTGGAAACTCAGAAATGAAAAGAAATGTCAAGTTTTAAAGTTTAAAAGAGGAAATTAAGGCAAGGTGGCCTTAAAAGAAAAAGTATGTGAAATTTGACACACAAACGGGCATGGAAAAGTGGCTCAAAGATGCCACTTAGGGCCTCTGAAATGGCGCCACATACAGGGGTAGTGGGCCAAGGTTCGAGCTGCGGGGGAAGCAAAATAAAAGTTTTATTTTGTTACAAGGATGGACAGAGGTGGACTGGCACATGGGTTATAATTTAGGAGCTTTTATTCTTTTATTTTTAAGAGATAAATAGTGGATAAATAAGGGATAAATAATGGATTTATTTATCATTATTTTCAAGAGATAATTGTTGGATTAAATTCTTTTAATTTGAATAAAGAGATAAATGAGGAATTATTCTTTAATTAGGAAAACAAGGGAGAAGTGATGGCCAAGTAAGGGACTTTGAGTTTAATAATTTATTTAAAAGTAAGGATAGATGCTTTGAATTATCTTTTATTTTAGTGATAATTAAAGAGATAAAGCTATTAAAATAGAAGAGTGATGGCCAAGTAAGGGATTCTAAGTTAGTAATTTCGGCTATAAAAGGAAAAGAGAGGCAATTCTCGCATTATTTTTACATGCTTTTTGAAAGCCTCTGCCAAATTCTCTTCACCAAATCTTCTTCTTCTTTTATTTTTGCCACCAATTAAATACCTTGTGTGCTAGCCGAATCCTTCATCTTTATTCTTCCTTCTCTTTTCTTTCTAATCCCTCCAAAACCGAAAGTTGTAAGATCATCATCTAGCCATAGCCGAATCTCTGAAGGTTGAAGTGAAGGTGCAATCGATTTCTTCAAGTAAGGGTAAGATCACATTCGGTTTCATCCTTTTTCTTTTAAGATTTGCCGAAATCTAGGACTAACCCCATTAATATCTTGTTGCCGAAACTTTGAAGAGATCTTTCGGGATTTACTAAGTGTCGACTACAAGGAAGGAGAAGTTCTTATCCCGAAGGTACACCATAGGCCACGTGTTCCCTAGTTATTTAGTGAGTTTCGGGATTTCTAAGATTAAGGTAAGACATATGTATATTCGGCCAAAGGCCATGTTTTATGTTTTAATGGTTAGATTAAATCTAACGCAAGGTTATAGGAATTTCGACATTCCTAGGAAAACAAGGATCAATTTCGGGATTTGTTGGTGTCCCAATCGACAACAAGGTAAGTTTAAGAATACTAATCCTACTAGGATTTGGATTTATGGCCGAATGGCTTTTTATTAAATTAGTAAGTGATTAATCAAATGTAGGGATTAAGGAATTAAGCGGTAGATCAGATTTCGAAATCTCAAGGAATTTGCTAAGCGAATCAGGTGTGTACCCCACACTACTTTATAATATGTATTATGGCTATGTTTATTAATATATGTGTTATTAAGTATATGAAAGTGGCTAAAGTACCATGATATGGTACTAAGTACTCAGGTACGTTTCCTACTTCTACTAGTATTACAAAATATGTTATATTTAACATGTGAAAAGTGACATGAATGTGAGTTTAAGTATGATATGCATAATATGAATAATATGGGGCATTCGGGTTATATGAGAAAGGGGAAGTGAATGTGGTGACTTCGGTCACATTATCTGAATGTGGTAACTTCGGTTACATTATCTGAATGTGGTGTCTCATGACACAATTTTCTGGTGGCTATGCCACGAATTTATATGGGCGATGAGCACGTCGATCGCAGCAGATGCGCCTTGATGGTGTGTAGCGAAAGGAGGGTTGACTTAGTAGTCCCACACGGTGTGGACCGGCAGTGCACGGGGGTGTGTAGCGGATGGACAATTAGGTTTGGGTTTGGGAATGCATCATAACTTGTATTTTATGTTTTGAATGTGTAACTATTGTATGCCTGATTCTATTATGATTTAGTGTCGTGTACAGATTGATTATGTTTGACTCACCCCGTTGTGGGGCCATATTTCAGGTGATGAACAGTGATGGACCGGGACGGCAGTACTTGTGGTGGCCATGCTCAACATGAAGTTTATATTTTTATGGACTCTTTAATTTATTTTAGTACTTTGAAATATTTTGGAAACTATTTGATGTAATAAGGCCATAAGGCCATGATGAACGATTTTATTTCTACTTGTTGTTTTATTGTGTTACAAATTTTGATTAAGTTAAAAACTAAGTATTTTATTTTAAAATATACTCTATATGTTTTATCACTTAATATTAAAAAGGGGTTTTCTAATATAAAAATCCAGTTTGTTTTCAACACAAGCACAACCCAAATAATATTTTTTTAATCACACAAGTTTTTCTCTAAGTAACAAAAGAATTTGAAACCGATTTACTTGAGGAACATACCAAATCTGGTCAAAGCTCATGGGCCGAGTTTGGGGTGTTTCAGTTTGGTATCAGAGCCCGTTTCAAACTCTCGGCCTGAGGTTTAAGGCCCAAAATGTTTTCAAAGCGAGCCCAAATAAGTTTTATGAAAACATTTTTTTGAAATAAGCAGGTTTTTGGCATGGCACCCAAGTCTCCGACCATGATCCACACCAAAAAGTACTTCTATCTATTGTGTGATTTATAGTATGATATATAGAAGGGTAGAAATGGAATGGAACGTAGATTAGCATGATAAGTACTTGAACCCTAGGATTAGTTTTCCCCAACACTTACATAAGACTTAAGTGCCTAACTAAACAACCCTATGGCTAAGTCACCGAGATAGGGTGTGACAACCCCTGTGCGCATGTCTAGGATTGGATCCAGAAGAGCCGGGTACTTAAGCAGTCCTAGTGACTCACCTCCTCTTCGCAGGAATCCTACCTGGTGCGTAGCTACGGTTCACTCTAACCATAAGGACTTATTCATAGGCTAAACTCAATAACTAAAACCCGAAAGGGAACTAGCCGTATTTTTTATAAAAACCCTAGTTTTAAAACTCTTAAAATTACCCTTTTAATTTGTGAGAACTATTTTTACAAAATTTTTCGAAAAATTTCCGATTTATAAAAATTACCTAAATACCCCTGATTGTGAAATTACAAAAATGCCCTTGGTTTATAAAATGTCCAAACTACCCATAGTTTAATCAAAATTTCCTTACTTTATAACAAGTCCAAAAAACCCTAATTTGCAAAATATCAAAATACCTTGATTTTGGAAAATTACGAAATTGCCCCTAACTTACAAAATTACCAAAATGACCCTGATTTTCAAAATTTTTGCAACACTACCAGTTTGGAAAACAAATTCTCAAAAAGAACCCCAAGTTTTACAAATTTTGAAATACCCTTGATTTATTAAGATTTACAAATTTACCCTGGTTTATTACCAAAATACCCCTGAGTTTCAAAATTACCAAAATACCCTTATTGACAAAATCACCAAGGAACCTTATTTTGACAAATTACGAAAATACCCCTGGGTAGTGGAAAAACAACAACAATGAAAACTACAACATTTCTCTAAATGAACGAAAGTTCATAATTGGTTGATGAATGTGAACGTGACTTTCTGAATAGTGAACTTGAGCTGAGAACTTTGTTTGATCGAAAGAACCACTTTTAAACATCTCTTTTCATAAAACTGTTCGCGGTTAATCAGTGAAACAAAAGTACTAATGTATAAAACTCTTAAATCAGATTAAATCGAGACGTTAGAAAATGAGTTCTAATGGATGTGAACTTAGAGATTGTGCCTGGAAGGTATGATGGCTCTATTAAGATCAGAGTGCGCAGTGCTAGCATAGTGCAGTGAGAAGGATTGTACGACTGTTAGAAAGTAATTTCGAGGACGAAATTATTTTTAAGGAGGGTAGAACTATAACATCCTAGATTAGGGGTTATGCGTTCATGCCTAATTCATGAGTTAGTAGGTTTTGGCAGTGTTGGAAGTGTATTAAGGGTTTTTAGAATTCTAGGATGGAAGAAGAAAGCTTTGGAAAATTATTGGTTTTTAAGTAAAAAGGGGAGCTAGGTAAATGAGGCTTTAAAAGAAACTCCGTGTGAAGCATGACACAAGGAACCATGTGGTAAAATGGCATGTTTTATGAATTATGAATGTGTTATGTGAATTCTAGAAATAAGAAATGTATGGAAATGTAAGAAATGTAAAGAAATGTAAGGAAATGTATGGAAATGTAAGGAAATGTAAGAAATGTGAGGAAATGTATGGAAATGTAAGGAAATGCAAGGAAATGTAAGGAAATGTCTTGTCTTGAAAATGTAGGGAAATGTCCTGAAAATGTAAAGGAATAAAGAGGAAAGTGAACATTTATGGAAACTAGGAAAATGATTTAGAAATGATTCAAAAAAGGAAAGTGAACATTTCTGGAAACTTGGAAATGTAAGGAAATGTCAAGTTTAAAGAGCCGAACGAAAAGTTTTGGAAACTCGGAAATGAAAAGAAATGTCAAGTTTTAAAGTTTAAAAGAGGAAATTAAGGCAAGGTGGCCTTAAAAGAAAAAGTATGTGAAATTTGACACACAAACGGGCTTGGAAAAGTGGCCTGAAGATGCCACTTAGGGCCTCTGGAAATGGCGCAACATACAGGGGTAGTGGGCCAAGGTTCGAGCTGCAAGGGAAGGAAAATAAAAGTTTTATTTTGTTACAAGGATGGACAGAGGTGGACGGCACATGGGTTATAATTTAGGAGCTTTTATTCTTTTATTTTTAAGAGATAAATAGTGGATAAATAAGGGATAAATAATGGATTTATTTATCATTATTTTCAAGAGATAATTGTTGGATTAAATTCTTTTAATTTGAATAAAGAGATAAATGAGGAATTATTCTTTAATTAGGAAAACAAGGGAGAAGTGATGGCCAAGTAAGGGACTTTGAGTTTAATAATTTCGGCTAAGTAAGGATAGTTGCTGAATTATCTTTTATATTAGTGATAATTAAAGAGATAAAGCTATTAAAATAGAAGAGTGATGGCCAAGTAAGGGATTTTAAGTTAGTAATTTCAGCTATAAAAGGAAAAAAGAGGCCATTCTGCATTATTTTCAGTTCTTTGAAAGCCTCTGCCAAATTCTCTTCACCAAATCTTCTTCTTCTTTTATTTTTTTGCCAGTATAAATACCTTGTGTGCTAGCCGAATCCTCCATCTTTATTCCTCCTTCTCTTTTCTTTCTAATCCCTCCAAAACCGAAAGTTGTGAGATCATCATCTAGCCATAGCCGAATCTCTGAAGGTTGAAGTGAAGGTGCAATCGATTTCTTCAAGTAAGGGTAATATCTCATTCGGTTTCATCCTTTTTCTTTTAAGATTTGTCGAAATCTAGGACTAACCCCATTAATATCTTGTTGCCGAAACTTTGAAGAGATCTTTCGGGATTTACTAAGTGTCGACTACAAGGAAGGAGAAGTTCTTTTCCCGAAGGTACACCATAAGCCACGTGTTCCCTAGTTATTCAGTGAGTTTCGGGATTTCTAAGATTAAGGTAAGACATATGTATATTCGGCCAAAGGCCATGTTTTATGTTTTAATGGTTAGATTAAATCTAACGCGAGGTTATAGGAATTTCGACATTCCTAGGAAAACAAGGATCAATTTCGGGATTTGTTGGTGTCCCAATCGGCAACAAGGTAAGTTTAATAATACTAATCCTACTAGGATTTGGATTTATGGCCGAATGGCTTTTTATTAAATTAGTGATTAATCAAATGTAGGGATTAAGGAATTAAGCGGTAGACCAGATTTCAAAATCTCAAGGAATTTACTAAGCGAATCAGGTGTGTACCCCACACTACTTTATAATATGTATTATGGCTATGTTTATTAATATATGTGTTATTAAGTATATGAAAGTGGCTAAAGTACCATGATTTGGTACTAAGTACTCAGGTACGTTTCCTACTTCTACTAGTATTACAAAATATGTTATATTTAACATGTGAAAAGTGACATGAATGTGAGTTTAAGTATGATATGCATAATATGAATAATATGGGGCATTCGGGTTATATGAGAAAGGGGAAGTGAATGTGGTGACTTCGGTCTCACTATCTGAATGTGGTGACTTCGGTCACATTATCTGAATCTGATAACTTCGGTTACATTATCTTGAATGTGGTGTCACATGACACAATTATCCGTGGCTATGCCACGAATTTATATGGGCGATGAGCACGCCGATCGCAAATGATCGCTTTCGATGGTGTGTAAGCGGAAGGAGGGTTGACTTAGTAGTCCCACGTGTGTGACCGGCAGTGCGGGGTGTGTAGCGGATGGACAATTAGGTTTGGGTTTGGGAATGCATCATAACTTGTATTTTATGTTTTGAATGTGTAACTATTGTATGCCCGATTCTATTATGATTTAGTGTCGTGTACACATTGAGTATATTTGACTCACCCCGCTGTGGGACCATGTTTCGTGTGATGAATGAAGTGATGGACCGACTAGCGATGATTTGTGGTGGCCATGCTCAACATGAAGTTTATATTTTTATGGACTCTTGAATTTATTTTAGTACTTTGAAATATTTTGGAAACTATTTGATGTAATAAGGCCATAAGGCCATGATGAACGATTTTATTTCTACTTGTTGTTTTATTGTGTTACAAATTTTGATTAAGTTAAAGACTAAGTATTTTATTTTAAAATATACTCTATATGTTTTATCACTTAATAGTAAAAAGGGGTTTTCTAATATAAAAATCCAGTTTGTTTTCAACACAAGCCCAACCCAAATAATATT